>CM077091.1:95243199-96580085 GCA_039513925.1 Platanthera zijinensis
GCCACTGTCACCCCCCTGTTGAGTCCTCACGCGATCTCTCCATGCGCCCTGAACACGCCGAGAAGTTGCTCTCACAAGGCTTGCAAGACTGCATCAATGCGGTACAAGCGCGAGCCCGTGCCAACCGTTCCCTGGTGGCCCCTTAGCTAGCGAGAAAGGTGTCGGCCACTGAGCCCCCCACAGCCTACGAAGAAGAAGAAGAAGAAAGAAAAGTCGGTAAGGCGAGACCTTTTGAATGAGAACCGGGGCTTGCCAACCCCGACCCCAAGCTGCGTGAATAATCCTTCTCCTCCGCAGAAGGTATGTCTCTCCGATTCGCTGACTATCGAGAACTGTGAACTGATGTAGAAAAAGAAGGATCGGAGATTGTTATGTCGTACTTCTCATAGGAGGCGATTCAAGATGTCCGTGCCAGGTCCCCGCTTGTGCCCCCAGAGTTGGCGCCTCGCCTCCCCAGGGATCCACCACGGATCCCGGAGGCCACTCCTCCGGCTGACCCACCGAGAACCCCAAGTAACCTTTTACCCCCACTTTGTCCAACCTTTCATTCCAATCAATGTGTTCTACTGCTGCTAAATTGACTTCTCGCAGCACCAGCTCCCGCCAGCCCGGGTCTCGCCACCCGGGGAAACAAAATTGTGCTCGCCAACCAGGACACCCTGACCGCTGATCTTGCCCTACCGGCAGGAGGAGTGGCCATCGAACCCTCCACGCCTTCACAGGAGGCGACGTCTCCGCCCATGATCCTGGACAGGTCGGGATCGTCACGCGCAAGACATTCCGCCCGGGGTGAGGCAAGCCGCTCCACCTCCTCTTTGGAAAGGAACACGAGGGGGAGCCTGGACCTTATCGGCCGCCATCGGTCGATGGATCTCGCCATGTTGCAGGTATGTAAGAAATCACCACTCCCTCTACTTTCTCCCTTATCATGACCGGAACTCTCTCTCTTACCAGGGGGTACGGAGCCCCGGGCGGGAGCCGAAGAGTAGGAAGATGAAGAAAAATACGAAGATGAAGAGGAAAGGGAAGACACTGAGAGCTCCCCTTTCTCTTCTTCTAATGAGATGAAAGAATTCCTGGATGCTGTCGGGAACGGCAGGAAACGACGAAAAAGGGTGGCGGCGCTCTTCTCGAAGCTCGAGTGACGGGAGCGTGCCAACTCCTCTATCGTGACGAGCCTCCACAGGATGGTGGAGCGGCGAATGGAAGTCATAGAGTGGGACTACAACCACCTCCTGGGTGATATGGAGTGGTAGGATACACTTACCGCCGAGACGTCCCCAGGGCAGTATGTTGCACAGATTAGGGACCAAGCATGCCTGATTAACCTTGGGTGCACCGCTCTGACGTCTTATTTCAACCCGCGGGTTCCTCCGAGGACGGGAAGGCGGGACCGGGGACGATGGCGCTGGGAGTAATACTGAACAATGACGTCTCGCCTCCCCCATCTCTCGACCTACCCTTCCCCCGACGTACCCCTTCTTGAATTTGGATAATAACTGATGCTGAACTATTATTATTATCATTTTTTATTATGCGGCTCTCGCTCGGCGAGAGCCTCTCTTTCATTTCTGCTTTGCTCTCTGCTTTTTTGTTTCCCGCTTCATTTTTGTGGTATTTGCGCGAGCACTAACTTCGAGTTTATTAGTCACCGTTTTATCTCTGGGTCGGGGTCTCGCCTGGGAGTTTCTCCCCCACCCACCGCTGGCTTAGGCAGCCGGAGCGTGTCAGAACGGAAAGAGAGGCGCCGACTCCTCGGGACTTGACGATCGTACCCCCGCTGTCTTTTTGGAAAAAACATCATTACCACGATTTTCTATATATAGGCTGGTCTACTTACCACATTTATTTCTCTGATCTGAAACCCTTGCCTACTTTCTTGCCGCTCTCGCGCCTCTCTGCGATTTCGCTTCCTTTCGCCACTTTCTCTCTCTCGCCCTCTTCCTAATAGTTCTCGCCTTGAACCCCTTACTCACGATGCCGGTCGAGAGCGAATGTCATTTCAACTGCGTGCAAGCCTTACTAAAGCACAAGTTTCTTCCCTGCCGCCTGACCCTAGACGAATACCAACTGATGAACACCAACTTCATCCCCTCCGAATTCACCGAGAGAAACCCGGGCAACAACGACAGGGTCAATCTAGCGTGAGAGGGGGAGCTCGCCATCCCCCTAGAGTGTTTTGAGGTGGACTTCCGCCTCCCTCTCTGGCCTGAGATGCGCCAAGCCCTCCGATACTACAGGGTGGTTCCCGCACAACTCAATCCCAACTCATTCTCCATCCTGGTAGCGTTCATTTGCTACATGTTGGCTGAGCGGATAGAGTTCAGCCTACCCATCTTTCGGAAGCTCTTCATCATCCGGGCCAAGAGTGGCGGGGTGGTTTTCTTCTCAGGGCAGCTGCTCAAGACCTGCGGCCTCGCCAACAAGAACCATCATTGGAGCGAGAAGTTCATCTACATCTCAGGCGACTTCGGCAACGTTCCTCTCATGCCTGTCCAGTATGACGACGCCGCCTACAAGCCACCCACTCTTGGGTCGTACGAGAGAGCCATCCTTGAGTTCACTGGGACTAAGGACTTCGACGTCCAGTTCCTCAGGCGGGACATCAACTCCCTTCAGCCCGTACCTGCCAGGGAAGGTATGATCTCGCCTTTACCATGCGATTCAATGCTTTAATATGTAGAGTTAATTGATGTTGATCTCGCAGGTGAGAAAGAAATCCCTCTGCATAAGCCATTCGACATGACAAGGGCTGCGACCTACCCCTTGGCCCTCGCGAAATCCGCAGCTCTTGCCTCCCAAGATGAGCCAGCTCCTCCCCCCAACTGGCGTCGGGAAGCGAAAGCCCAGCGCCTTCTCCTCCTCCTCCTCTCTCAAAAGACCCAGGCTGACTGTCGCGGACAAGGGTAGGTCCGTGCTGGGGTCTTCTGCCGACAGCCCGCCAATAATAGGCGAGGCGACCACTACAGTTGAGGCTGCCGCCCAGGCCCCTACAGAGAACCTGCTGACCACAGGTGGAGCTTATGGTGAAAGGGCGGACACTGAGACTTCTGCCCAAGTCCCCCCATAACCGATGTCGAGATGGCATCAGAACTTTGGCTTCGGTGACAAGTTCTTGGACGCGGAGGGGAAGCCCTTGATCCAGTGGGATCCTGAAGCCAACCGGGCCTCGATCTCCACCCTCCTTCCCAGTTGGACGGAGAAAGACGAGGTCACCGACGATGCTTTTGCACTGGGATATGGCCTATATAGCCAAGAAGATGTCGACCTTTTTGACCGGTCGCCCACCCGTCTCTTGGCCTTCGATTCCATCTGGGCCTTGATGCACGGGATTGAGCTCACACATATGTGTGCGCACCGAAGCATTACCATCAACTGCAACTTCGTCTACATGCACAAGGCGAGAGATGAGGCGGTGGCCAATGCGGCAACCCTGAAGGTCGAGCTGGCGGATGCCCAGCGGCTTCTATCTCTGCGCCCGGCGGATGAGGTGAGTGAGATCCTCCAAGGCTTCTCACTCCCCCATTAGTTCATAATCCGCTTTCCCTTTCCTTCTTTATGTGCTGACGAGCTTTCTTTCGTGCACAGGACTCTGCCCAGAGCATGCTGCTTTGCGCAAAGCTGGCCAGCCTGGAATGTGAGAACGTCCTGCTGAAGGCCCAGCTCCAACACGTGGAAGTGGCTGTGGCTACGATCCTGCCCCTCCCTCGCTAGACGAGAGGCTGAGGAGCCGCCACTACTCCGAGTACGACATCGACAAGATGCTACAGGTCAACGCCCAGGAAACGGCCAGGCTGACGATAGAGACTCTACGGGATGTGGGGTGTCAGAACGAGGGCAACGAGACCATCGTTGCCCGCAAGCTACTCCCGTGGCTTTTTTCGAGCCTCTCCCCAAGCCCCGGGAGCACCCGATTCCCCACCCTTGGATGTCCCGAAATCTCTCATTGTAGCTGACGAGACATCTGACGAGAGCTCAGGCGGGAGCTCTGGCGAGAGCTCGAGCGGGGAATCAAGAGAAACCCGCTGAAGATTTTCGCCACCCCTCTTTTTTTTCTTTTTGAATGCGCGAGTGTTGAAACAAAAACTTAGTCTCTCGTGGAGTTCGATGTCCCAAGAAAAGGGTGACCTCACATCTACTACACTCAGGAGAACGTCACGGGCCAAAGGCTCAAGAAATTAGGAAAAGACCCTCGGCTCTAGCGTGGAGGTCCCACCTCACACCCGGAAGACCTTTAAGATCTCCCCCTCCCTAGCCAATGCTGAGCTAGGTGCCTTGGAGGAAGAAAGCAAGGGGATTCAAGTGATCAAGAAGTCATCCCTTCCAAGGCACCCTAAGTGTCTATTTATAGTTTTCTGGGAATGGCCTGCCAATAACCAAGTCACGCTGCCCTAAAATTATTGAAATGTCCCCAAATTGGTCTGCCAACAGCCAAATGCCGCTGTTCTAAATAGCTAAAAGCAGTCCACCAGGGGCAGCCCCTAAAGCAAGGCGAGCAGGCAACAAAGCGAGCTGAGGACAGGCGAGTAGGCGACTAGGCGAGACGGTGGCCTGAGCGAGACGACGGCCTGGCGAGCTGGCGGCCTTACGAGCTGGCGGCCTGGGGAGACGGCAGCCTGACGAGCTGGCTGCTTGGCGAGACGGCGGCCTGGAGAGCTAGAGGCCTAGCGAGCTGGCGGCCTGGCGAGTTGGCAGCTTGGCGAGACGGCAGCCTGGCGGGCTGGCGGCTTGGCGAGCCGACAGCCTGGGGAGCTAGCGGCTTGGCGATCTAGCGGCTTGGCGAGACGGCGGCCTAGCGAGCTAGCGGCCTGGCGAGCTGGCGTCCTGGCGAGCTGGCGGCTTAGCGAGATGGCGGCCTGGCAAGTTGGCGGCCTGGCGAGCTGGCGGCTTGTCGAGCTGGTGTCTTGGCGAGACGGCGGTCTGATGAGGTGGCGACTTGCCGAGACGGCGGCGGCCTGGGAGAGACGGTGGTGGCCTGGGCAAGTGCGCGGTATGGCGAGCTCGAGGCTGGATGAACCCCTGAGGGGGCCGGGGGGGGGGGTGGGAGAAAAATATTTTATCACCATACTAGTATAAAACACAGATTCACACTAAATTGGCCTCCAAGTGTGCAAAATCCTCGAAAAAGCTTAAAACTGCACAACAAGCCTTGCGCTTGCCGGGGGACCCTACTATGCGAATACGGGGTTGTACACAATCCTCGCTCTTTTTGAGGTTAGCACAAGCTCGGAAAGAAACATCCAACCCAACGTATTCTCTGAGTGTAATTTCCTTGCGCGGTCGAAAAGATACAACCTCCTTGAGTTGAGTTCATAAAACCTCCACGAGGGGTCATCTTGCCCTGCCAGCTAATGAGAGCCTTGATGGAGTGATCCTCCCCGGGGTGAGTAACACTTGGCCTCCCCGAGGCGTCACCCTGTCATGCCAGTTAATGGGAGCCTGGGAGACAAGACGACCTCGGGGTTAAAAACACTTGGCCCCCCCGAGGGGTCAACCCGTCATACCAGCTAATGGGAGTCTGGGTGATGAGACGACCTCAGGGTAAAAAACACTTGGCCTCCCCAATGTTCAACCTGTCATGCCAGCTAATGAGAGCCTGAACAGCGGGACCATCTCAGAGAAAAGAGAACATGACATACACGAGAGGTACTCCGGCCCTGCCAGCTAGTGATAGCTCGTACAACGGGACCGTCTCGGAGCTAAGAGGACTTAGTCTCCACGAGAGATCAACCTGCACTGCCAGCTAGTGGGAGCCTGGTCAGCGGAATCATCTCGGAGCTAAAAGGACTTGGCATCCACGAGAGATCAACCTGCCCTGCTAGCTAGTGGGAGCCTGGTCAGCGGAATCATCTCGGAGCTAAAAGGACTTGGCCTCCACGAGAGATCAACCTACCCTGCCAGCTAGTGGGAGCCTGGTCAGCGGAATCATCTCGGAGTTAAAAGGACTTGGCCTCAACGAGAGATCAACCTGCCCTGCCAGCTAGTGAGAGCCTAGTCAATGGAATCATCTCGGAGCTAAAAAGGACTTGGCCTCCACGAGAGATCAACCTTCTCTGCCAGCAAGTGGGAGCCTGGTCAACGGAACCATCTTAGAGCTAAAAGGACTTAGCCTCCACGAGAGATCAACCTGCCTTGCCAGCTAGTGGGAGCCTGATCGGTGGAATCTTCTCAGAGCTAAAAGGACTTGGCCTCCACGAGAGATCAACCTGCCTTGCCAGGTAGTGGGAGCCTGGTCAGCGGAATCATCTCAGAGCTAAAAGGACTTAGCCTCCATAAGAGATCAACCTACCTTACCAGCTAATGGGAGCCTGGTCAGCGGAATCATCTCGGAACTAAAAGGACAGCCTCCATGAAAGTTCAACCTGCCCTGCCAGCTAGTGGGAGCCTGGTCAGGGGAATCATCTCGGAGCTAAAAGGACTTAGCCTCCAAGAGAGATCAACCTGCCCTGCCAGATAGTGGGAGCCTGGTCAGTGGAATCATCTCGGAGCTAAAAAGACTTAGGCTCCACGAGAGATCAACCTGTCCTGTCAGCTAGTGGAATCCTGGTCAGCAGAATCATCTAGGGGCTAAGGCCTGCTCACCCCTGCGAGAGATCAACCTGCCCTGCTAGCTAGTGGGAGCCTGGTCAGCGGAATCATCTCGGGGCTAAGGCCTGCTCACCCCTCCGAGAGATCAACCTGCCCTGCCAGCTAGTGGGAGCCTGGTCAGTGGAATCATCTCGGGGCTAAGGCCTGCTCACCCCTCCGAGAGATCAACCTGCCCTGCCAGCTAGTGGTAGCCTGGTTAGTAGAATCATCTTGGGGCAAGGCCTGCTCACCCCTCCGAGATATCAACCTGCCCGGCCAGCTAGTGGGAGCTTGGTTAGTGGAATCATCTCGGGGTAAGGCATGGATCACAAATGTTTTCCAGCGGTCTTTTTCATTAATCATAGTTACTACAGTGCAAGCAAAGTTCATTACAAGAGATGATCCACTTCACTACCTCCCTCTTCCCTCGTGCATCATCGGATCCCTCCCAGGGTGCTTACATCAACCCTATCCTCACACCTCTCCCCTGCTGCCTCAGGTTGGACTTCTTCAATCCGTACTGGATCTTGCGGTTGTACAGGCTGTGGTGTCAGAGCTTTTGTCCTTCTCAACTACAAAAATTCAGGGCAAGTAGCTGTTGCATGGCCCTCCTCCTGGTGGAATTCACAGTACAGTAACTATACTCTGACTCTTCCTCTTCCCGTACGGTTCCTCCTCTCCCTTCGACCGATTGCCATCGCTTACTGTGGTGGGGGTAGGAGCTGCCTAGGGGCTTACCTTTGGAAGTTGTATCTTCCTTGGCCTCCCTGAAAATCCTCCCCACCCTAGATGAGACCTCTCCCTAGACCCTGAACGGGCCCTCCCTACTGCCTCCAACCAGGTTCCCGACCATCCTAAGGTCCCTGGAACCCCTCAGCTCTCTGCTCTTCTCTCCTTCTTTCCTCTTGATTTCTCGAGCCACCTTGCTCCTTTGACTCCGCCTTTGTTAGCCTTGCCAACTTCTTGACAAATGTCGGGTTGGCCGCCTCCATGATTATCTCCTCTGCTGCCCTTTCCATCAGCTCCTCGAAGGAAAGGTGGCCTTTCAGGTTAGGCTCATATTGAAGAACCCCTTGCATAACCCCACCGTGAATGCCATCTAGAGGGTATACCCCGTCATCTCCTGGATATCCAGTATCTCCTCTTGGAACCTGTCAACGTAGTGGGCCAGCGACTCCTCGACCCCCTGCCTTATTAGGAAGATGGACTCATGACTCTTCTTCCTCTTCTTGGAGGTGGAGAAGTGAAACTGAAAGCTCCGGCTCAAGTCCTCGAACCCATAGATTGATCTCGGTGGGAGTTGGTGGAACTAGTCTCTTGGTTTATCCCTCAACGTGATCGCAAAGAGGCGACACTTGAAGGCATCCGTCATTGGCCTGATGGATACGGCATCCTCAAACAACTATAGGTGCTGGATGGGGTCATCCTTCCCAGTATAGTAAGCCATGTCAGGCTCTCTGAAACCCTCGGGAACGGGAGCCGAGATGATCAGCTCGCTGAAGGGTGACCCCCTTATTGGTGGTCTCGCGATCTCTACTCGTGCAACCTGGTCGCTTGGGAGGCTAGCACTCGCCAGGCTGGGGAATAGCTCCTGGCCGGGGAGGTCTCGCTCGACCCCCTCTCCCATTATTTCCTTCCCAGGCCTTCTTCCTGATGCACTTCCTTCTCCCCCTGCTGGGGTAATCTCGCCTATGCCCCTGGGAGGCAGCTCGCCGAGGCCACTCCGGGTCAGCTCGTCGAGACCCCTGGGAGCTAGTCCCTGGGGGGTTGGGGTTGAGCTATCAGCCCGAGGGGCAATACTTCGCAACATCTCCATGATGCATTGGATGGACGCCATAAACTCTTCTCTCCCTACAAAGGTCCCGGGTTGGGGAGCTCGCCGAGATCATCACTACCTCCCTGATCTCTGGAAATGACACTCTCTCGAGATCTTCTGTGCTGGTCACTCTCCACGCTCACCGCACTAAAATGTTGAAACCAAAAACTTGGTCTCTCGTGGAGTTTGGGGTCCCAAGAAAGGGGTGACCTCACACCTACTATAATCAGGAGAACGATATGGGCCAAAGGCTTAAGAAACTAGGACAGACCCTCGACTCTACCATGGAGGTCCCACCTCATACCTGAAAGACCTTTGAGATCTCCCACTCCCTAGACAATGCTGAGCTAGGTGCCTTGGAGGAAGAAAGTAAGGAGATTCAAGTGATCAAGAAG
This sequence comes from Platanthera zijinensis, assembly GCA_039513925.1. Taxonomy (NCBI): domain Eukaryota; kingdom Viridiplantae; phylum Streptophyta; class Magnoliopsida; order Asparagales; family Orchidaceae; genus Platanthera; species Platanthera zijinensis. The sequence goes on from CM077091.1 coordinate 95,251,978, forward strand.
TCATCCCTTCCAAGGCACCCCTAAAGGTCTATTTATATTTTTCTTGAAATGGCCTGCCAATAACCAAGTCTCGCTGCCCTAAAATTACTGAAATGTCCCCAAATTGGTCGGCCAACAGCCAAATATTGATGTTCTAAACAGCTATAAGCAGTCCACCAGGGGCAGACCCTCAAGCCGGGCGAGCAGGCGACAAGGCGAGCTGAGGTCGGGCGAGTAGGTGGCTAGGAGAGACAGCGGCCTGGGCGAGACGACGGTCTGGAGAGCTGGAGGCTTAGCGAGACGATAGCCTGACGAGCTGGAGGCTTGGCGAGATGGAGGACTTGAGAGCTGGCAGCTTTGCGAGCTGGCGGCCTGGCGAGCTGACAGCGTAGCGAGACGGCAGCCAGGCGAGACGGCAGCCTGGCGAGCTGGCGGCGTGGCGAGCTGGCGGCATTGCAAGTTGGAGGCGTGGCGAGCTGGCAGCCTGGCGAGCTGGCGTCTTGGCGAGCTGGCGGCTTGGCGAGATGGCGGCCTGGCGAGCTGGAGGCCTGGAGAGCTGGCGGCCTGGCGAGCTGGCAGCCTGGCGAGCTGGCGGCTTGACGAGACGGTGACCTGACGAGTTGGTGGCTTAGCGAGACGGCGGCGGCCTAGGCGAGACAGCGAAGGCCTGGGCGAGTGCGCGACAATGCGAGATCGAGGCTGGGTGACCCCCCGAGGGGGCCGGGGGGGGGGAGAAAAATATTTTATCCCCCTACTAGTATAAAACACAAATTCACACTGAATTGGCCTCTAAGAGTGCAAAACCGTCGAAAAAGCTTAAAACTTCACAACAAGACTTGCGCCTGCCGGGCGGACCCTACTCTATGAATACGGGGTTGTACAGCGAGATGTTCTCGCATGTAATCATTTTTGTAAACACTTTCGTATATTTATATATGATCAATTTTCTACTTCTTGTCTTCTTATAAAAGCAATTTATATTGTGTCTAATGCTTCTCGAGTGAGTTCTTGCCGAGGCCCTCGGCCTCCTTAGGAGAATTGCATCCCTTAGTGAGATTAATAGGTGTAACCCTGCCGAGAGTTCAACGACCAGCGTGCTTTTGTCGAGTGCCTTCCGTCGAGATCCTTTTTCCAAAAGCGTCGATCATAGATTCTTAAGAGAGTCGCCGCCCCTTTGCATTATGCGATCAAATGGAATTTTGCCGAGAACCTCCCGCTTTCCGGCCAAGAGCTTCCCGCCAAATGTTCCCTGCCGAGAACTCCTTTTGTTGAGAAATTCTTGCCGAGAGCCTCTTGCCGAGAGTCTCCTGACAAAAGAGGCTCTCGAATTCTTTCTTCTGCCTTCCAGGTGTGCCTCCTTCCCTGCCCGATTGAACGATAGCCCGGACAGTGAGTCTACCTAGAGTCGAGCCTTGCTCGGGGTGGTGCAAAAGTTTCCAAGCTGAAGCATCTCCAAGAACATTTCCAAGACCAAGTCCTTTTCCCCCAGGTGTTCCTACCGCCCTGCCAAGCTAATGAGATCCTGAGCAGCGAGTCTACCCAGGGCTGAGAAGCACTCAGGGTATCCCTTACCCCCACAATCGAATTAAGTTCGGACCTGCCAGCTAGTAAGAGCCTGCACAACGGGTCTACTTAGGGCCGAGCTAGGCTCGGGGTAGTGCAAAATTTTCCAAGCTGAAGCATATCCAAGAATATTTCCAAGACCAAGCCCTTTCCCCCTAGGTGTGCCTACCGCCCTACCCAGCTAATGAGAGCTTGAGAAGCGAGTCTACCCGGGGCCGAGCAACACTCGGGGTATCCCTTACCCCTACAGGCGAGCCTTCAGACCTGCCAGTTAGTGAGAGCTTGCACAGCGTGTCTACCTGGGGCTGATCCAGGCTCGGGGTAGTGTAAAAGTTTCCAAGCTGAAACATCTCCAAGAACATTCCCAAGACCAAGTCCTTTCCCCCCAGGTGTGTCTACTGCCCTGCCCAGCTAATGAGGGCCTGAGCAGCGAGTCTACTCGGGGCCGAGCAGCATTCGGGGTATCCATTACCCCTACAGGTGAGCCTTCGGACCTGCCAGCTAGTGAGAGCCTGCGCAGAGGGTCTACTTGGGGCCGAGCCAAGCTCGGGGTAGTGCAAAAGTTTCCAAGCAGAAGCATCTCCAAGAACATTTCCAAGACAAAGTCCTTTCCCCCAGGTGTGCCTACCGCCCTGCCCAGCTAATGAGAGCCTAAACAACGAGTCTACTCGGGGCCGAGTAGCACTTGGCGTATCCCTTACCCCAACAGGCGAGCCTTCAGACCTGCCAGCTAGTGAGACCCTACACAGTGGGTCTACCGGGGGCCGATCCAGGCTTGGGGTAGTGCAAAAGTTTCGAAGCTGAAGCATCTCTAAGAACATTTCCAAGACCAAGTCATTTACCCCCAGGTGTGCCCACCGCCCTGCCCAGCTAATGAGAGCCTGAGCAGCGAGTCTACCAAGGGCGTAGCAGCACTCAGGGTACCCCTACAGGTGAGCCTTCAGACTTGCCAGCTAGTGAGAGCCTACACAGCGGGTCTACCTGGGGCCGAGCCAGGCTCGGGGTAGTGCAAAAGTTTCCAAGCTGAAGCATCTCCAACAACATTTCCAAGACCAAGTCAGTTACCCCCAGGTGTTTCTACCGCCCTGCCCAGCTAATGAGAGCCTGAACAACGAGTCTACCTAGGGCCGAGCAACACTCAGGGTATCCCTTACCCCCACAGGCGAGCCTTCAGACCTACCAGCTAGTGAGAGCCTGCACATCGGGTGTACTTGGGGCCGAGCCAGGCTCGGGGTAGTGCAAAAGTTTACAAGCTGAAGCACCTCCATGAACATTTCTAAGACCAAGTCCTTTTCCCCCAGGTGTGCCTACCGCCCTGGCCAGCTAATGAGAGCCTGAGAAGCGAGTCTACCCAGGGCCGAGCAGCACTCGGGGTATCCCTTACCCCCACAAGCGAGTCTTCAGACCTGCCAGCTAGTGAGAGCCTGCACAACAGGTCTTTCTGTGGCCGAGCTAGGCTCGGGGTAGTGCAAAAGTTTCTGAAAGAAAAGAGGATAGATACTACTATAGAGGGGGGGGGGGGGGTAAATAGAGTAATAAAAAATTGCACTAGCAAAGTTGACTGTCTACTCAACTCCCTTGGAGTTAATTTGTGGAATGAAGGTTATAGATATTTGAGATGAAACCTTAAAGCCTAACACAAGTGTTGTGCACAAAAGGCAGCCACCTGTATTTACAGTTAAGGCTTGGAATCCTAAACAGCAACTAGCAATCCTAGTTAAAATCTAATCACAGCCAATCAGCACAGAGAATTAATTAAACTATCCAGACGACACAAGGAATTTATAGTGGTTCCCCAAATAACTTGGGTACGTCCGCTCTTCTACCAACAAGGTAGGAATCCACTCAGGTTTTTGATCAGGTGCCCTGCCACCAACAAGATCTGCTTCAGGTAGATCCAGAAACCCTTTAGACTTTTGATCAGGTGTCTAAAAACCAACACAGGTTTTTGATCAGGTGCCCTGCCACCAAGGGATACTTTTGAAGGGAGTAATAACCCTTTACAGGAGGGGGAAAGGAGGTTAAAATGTCTTCTCTATTTTACAATAGATTAGAGAAGCACAATAACTTGCACTGAGCTAGAAAGATCTAAAGAGTCAAGGCTCCCCCTGGCTAAAAGAACGTCCAGGTGAAGTCTTGCTTCAGTGCATAAACACTTCAGAAAATCTGAAGGTAAAAGCTACAAGAAGATAAATAATATGAAATAAAATTTCTTCTTTAGGCAGCTATCTTCTTCTTCTTCAAAAAGCTCTGAGTGAAAATCTTCCTGGAGGCAGGAGAACTCAGGTTGAAGAAGAGTGAAGAACTAAAACTTCTTCTCAGTTAGATGTGAACGAGCTGAGAGCAGTTGGAAACTGTAAGTTCTAAGCTTGAATGCTGCAGTTAGCTTTTTGTATATCAGAACTAGTTGATTTCTTTCTCCAAAGAAGTCTTTATATAGCAGTAGCAGCAACAACTCTTACTTGACTTTGAATCTTGTCTTCTACTGAAATCTGCAAGCTGGGCTGCAAAAAGCATAAAGCAAAACAAATACTGCAGACAGATATTCTATAAGAGGATAAAACTTTCTAAGAAGCTGCAAATAACTCTGATGAAATAATACTAGAGAAAGTCACATCAGACGAGACTCTTTACAGCCAAGGAAGACTTTTTGAGTCTAACGGCTATAAAGGACAGCCTGGCAGATAAAGCAGAAATCATATCTCAGCTAATAAGACAAACAACTTTGTCAAAAAAAGATTAGCTCATGCATAAGGAATGGAACAGATATTGCATGGAAATATTATCACAATTTATTCAAATAATCTTTTATAAAATATGCCAAAATAAATATGAAATTAATCACATCATAGAAGACGACAAAACTACTCAAGACATACAGCAAAACGTCGAACGACCCTCGGAGATCGTCGACCTAAGCACAGAGATCATCGACCTATCAGACAGATAGTCGAACGATCCAGATAGTCGAACTATCAAAGAAGATAGTCGAACTACCTCAGCAGATAGTCGACCTATCAGAACAGATAGTCGAGCTATCAGATAGTCGATCTATCAAGACAGATAGTCGAACTACCAAAGCAAAACAGATAGTCGACCTATCAAATAGATAGTCGAACTATCAAAGAAAACAGATAGTCGACCTATCAACAGATAGTTGAACTATCAAAGCAAAACAGATAGTCGACCTAGCAAACAGATAGTCGACCTATCACAGAAAACAGATAGTCGACCTATCAACACATAGTCGAACTATCAGATAGTTGAACTATCCAAGCAGATAGTCGAACTATCAAAGAAGAGCAGATAGTCGACCTATCAATAGATAGTCGAGCTATCACAGAAAGCAGATAGTCGACCTATCAACAGATAGTCGAGCTATCACAGAAAGCAGATAGTCGACCTATCAACAGATAGTCGAGCTATCACAGAAAGCAGATAGTCGACCTATCAACAGATAGTCGAACTATCAGATAGTTGAACTATCCAAGCAGATAGTTGAACTATCAAGAAGAGCAGATAGTCGACCTATCAACAGATAGTCGAACTATCAAGGAAAACAGATAGTCGACCTATCAACAGATAGTCGAGCTATCACAGACAACAAAATAGTCGACCTATCAAGCAGATAGTCGAGCTATCAGGAAGACGATCGTCGAACGGCTGATCGACGATAGTCAAGCGACGTTCGACCATAGTCGAACCAGAAATTACTTAACCAGATTTTCATCTGAATAGGCAATTCTACACAACTAGAGAATCTATCCTATCAACTAACCTTTGACCATAGATAAATCTTGGGTCAAGAGACTAAAAGAGAAGACTGAACTCAAATCAAAACCTAGGGTACCAACAATCTCCCCCTATTTGAGTTAAGTCTCTCAACAACTAAAACACACAAAACTAATTACTGAAAGTAAATAAAATGCATGAAAAGAAATAACTAAGCAGATAACATCAATCAAACAGATAAGCAATTAACTGTCAATCAATGAAATTTTAAGATGCTTCAAAGTTAGGTTTAGGATCAGAAGAGCTAGAAACAAAAGTAATCTTTCTAGTGGGATCTAGAGCTTCTTTTCTCGACAACTTCAGGTCTTGTTCTCTAATGATTTTCAATTCTGTCGCTCTTGGGACAACTGCCTCAGGATGCTTTTCCATGTACTTTGTAGGATCAAATATCTCAGGTCTAACCTGGAATTTATCAAGCTCCTTCATTCTGAATTTTGACATCGTGGTCAATCCTGCAGTGTCTTTTCCTTCTGCTTTTGCTTTCTTAATTTGAGCAGCTCCAACAAGTTCAAGAAAACGAGCCATCCTAAAATTAGGATCAAGCTCTGGGCATTCATAAACATTCTCAGAAGATGTATCAACTGGTTCTTTATCCTGAATAACTAGATAAGAAGGAGGAGCAGACTTAGCAAATGTCTTGCTAGAATTTTCAGATAAAATAAATGCTTACCTTTTGAAACATCCTTCACAGAATGATCTGGCTTAGGAGAGGTTGAGCTTTTGAGTTCTTTAGAAGGAGGAGTAGAAAATGTTGGTCTTTGATACACCACCTCCTTTACTTGTTCCTTAACAGCATCAAGCCTTTGATAGCCAGTTTGAGTTTTACCTTGATATCCTTGTGAACTTCTCCTTTGTGCTGACTGAGATGGGTTGAATCTTTCAGACTGAGCAGCAGGGTTTGCAGATAAGTTTCCTGAGGCTCCTGCACTGGGAGGTGGAGGAGGAGGACCTCTAGGAGTCCACCTTGGGACAGGACTGTCATACCTCTTTGACTTCTTCCTTTGCTTCTGCTGATTCTTAGAGAAAGCCATCCAGTGCTGGAAATCTTTTGATTTAGGATCAATTCCTTTCAGGATATAATAAGGAGTATCATTATCTAGATTAGGAGGAGGAGGAGATACAACTTTCCTTTTCTTTTTAGCAGTTCTTTTTCTTTTTGACTCATCAGATTCATCAGAATCGATTTCATCCTCAGAATTAGAAGAAATGGGCAGATCATATGGGTCAATTGCATCTTGCATAACTCTTTCCTTTTCCTTCAGAGCAGCTTTTTCTAATTCTTCTTCTATGGCATCCTGTGCCAGGAGAGCATCTAAATCCAATCCAGGGGAATCATCCCATGCAGTAGACTTTTCAATTTGAGCATCTGCAGCCTTTTCTTGATGATCAGAAACTGTCATGGTGACCAGTTCTGCTTGCACTGCTAGCTGAGCAACCTCAGAAACTTGAGCAACTTGTTCTGGTTCAGATTGAGCTTCTGTAGCTGGTAGGAGATCAGGCTCTTGAACATCTAAAAATTCTTCCATTTTATCTGTAGTATTATGAATAAAATTTTTCTAAATGACATCTAATCATCCCTTCCAAGTATTCCCATACAAGCATATCAGTTATCAAGTCTAAAAAGTAAGTAAAAGGGATACCTTTAGAATCGACCTTTGCGTGTCCTAACTCCCATAATTCATCTAGAAAGGAAGTGATAACTCCTTCTAGGTACAGGGCGACCAGGGGAGTAGAACATTCTTCTAAGCAAGCTTTGACAATAAATTCAGATTTCAATAATGCATCAGAAATTTCTTTTTCAGATAAAGGAGGAGGAGCTGAATCTTTTATTGCTTTCTCTGCCACTACAGGAGGATCTGCTGGAGGGGAGGCCAAAGGCAGCTCAGAGACATCTTCATTAAGCATCTCCCCCTGGCTGATTTCAGTAGATACTGAAACCAGGCCCCTAGAGGAAGAGGGCTCAGCAGACTTTGAGAGTGCCTGAATAGCAGCAGTCAAAGAGGAGATGGAGGAAGCAAGGGGAGCAATTGCCTCTTCAATCATAATTTTGATTGAAAGGGTAATTAGCTCCAAAATGCTAGAGATGAATGCTGGAGTGATTTCAAAGGATGATGATGAAGGGGGAATCTCAGAGGATGGGTGATCAGCTGGGATGGTGTATTCATGATGATCTGGAGAGTGAACTGGAGAGTGAGCTGGAGATGGAGAGTGAACTGGAGATGGATGAGAGGATGCAAGGTGATCAATGTGATCTAAAGAAGGAAATGGAGAGTGAGGAGGAGTAGAAATCTCAGAGACCAACAAATCAAAACTAGGATGAGATATCCTAGCAAGATGAGAGGGTATAGGAGATGCAGGAGGTGATGCAAGGTGAGAAGCAGAAGGTCGTACTTCAATTGAGGTTGATGGAACTTCAACTGAAGTAGACGGCAAAGCAGATGAAGAAGATGGAAGGGAGAGGTTTGCTGAGCCAGCTTTTTGTAGGGGAGGAGTGACTGAGGCAGTCCTGGTGCTCTTAGATGTAACTGGAGCAACCCCTGCTGGAGCGGGCTTCAGGAATGTCCTTTTCCACTTGGCGAACAGGGATGGATCCATCTTCTTGCTGGCGTTTATGGAGGTAGCAGCTGAAATTAACAGATGGGGATATCTGTCCTTCAGAAAAATCCCAACTACCCTACCCAGGGTAACTTCTTTCTTGCTGTTCTTTTTCCTGATCAAATCAAACAATACTCCTACCCAATTAATCTGTTTCTTATTCACAATTGCACACATCAGTGCAAACTGCTGTCTTGTAATATTGTCGTGGGCAGAGTGCTTTCCCAGTAGCACTTTTCCGACTATTTCAACAAGGAACTTAATCTTAAACGGAAAGTTTACCTTAAGCAGCTTAGAGGGAATGCCTTCGGCATGTCCCAGCTCTGTCAGCATTCTCCCAAACTCTGGGTCATCTTGCTCGTACTCTTCTTCCCCATTTATCAATCCAAATATTTCAGTTAAAATAGCGGGAGTCAATGTTACCTCTTCTTTGCCAATAGTTCCGGTCATTGAATCATCATTTGAAGACGAAGTAAATGCCCATTCTTTGATCTCTTGAATATTTATCTTTATCCTGGAGGACATGTGATTCTCTAAACCTTGATCTTTGCACAGATTAAGAATTTCCACAATTCCGGATTCGCAGCAGCTGAAAGACTCGAAATCTACACTAAAGCTTGCATCGAACTTCACTACTGTCAGGAGCGCTGGAGAAATCGCCATCGAAAGGGCTGGAGAAGACGAGGGAGAGACGGCGAGGACGGAGCGACAGAAATCGCAAGACAAAGAGCAAGCGAGAAGACGGAATGCAAAAAGACGCTCTCCGTCGACGATAAAAGCAACTATCTCTTAACCTAGGTCGACCATCGGCTTTATATTAAAACAACGATCGTCGATCTATTTAAAAGATACTGGAGACGATGGTCGAACGGTCGTTCGACGATCGGTCCTGAAGCAGAGTAGTCGATCAATCGTTCGACTATTTCTGTCTTCACAAACAGCAAGCTGTCGTCAACCATAGATCGACGATAAGCTCGACCTGTTCGACTATCTTCGAACGCCGGTCGATGATCTTCAAGCAGATAAGCTATCATCAACCATAGGTCGACGATAGGCTTGATCCGATCGACTATCTTCGAACGTCGTTCGACGATCTTCAAACAAGTTTCAACAAGGCAGACGTCACACTTAGTCTCTTCCATTAATCATGCCTAGTTGAACTAAAAAGAACAGATGCTTCTGTTCATCTAAGGGCTTGGTCAATATATCACCTCTCTGAAGGTCTATGGATATGAACTCAAGACTGATCTTGTTCTTTTCCACACAATCTCTCAGGAAATGGTGCCAGATCTCAATGTGTTTCGTTCTAGAGTGGTGCACTGGATTTTGTGCAATAGAGATAGCACTTGTACTATCACACATGATTTTAGTGTTCTTGTGTGAGTACCCATAATCCAAAAGTTGATTTTGTATCCACAGGATCTGTGAACAACAACTGGCAGCTGCTATATATTCAGCTTCTGCAGTTGAAGTTGAGACAGAAGCCTGCTTCTTACAGAACCAAGAGACCAATCTCTCTCCCAGAAACTGACAAGTTCCTGAGGTACTTTTCCTGTCAACTCGATAGCCAGCATAATCAGAATCAGAATATCCAATTAATTCAAATTCTGACTCAGCTGGGTACCAAAGTCCTAGATTTGGACATCCCTTCAGGTATCTCAAGATTCTCTTGAGAAGAATCAGATGAGATTCCTTGGGGTTGACCTGGAATTTAGCACAAAGGCATGTAGCAAACATTATATCTGGCCTACTTGCAGTTAAATACAATAGGGAACCAACAATGGCCCTATAATTCTTTTGATCAACAGGCTTTCCCTGATCATCAGAATCTATAACTACATTAGTAGCCATAGGGGTATGCATTGCTGAAGCATCAGCCATCCCAAACTTCTTTACCAATTCCTTGGCATATTTGGATTGGGAGATGAAGATGCCATCAGCATCTTGCTTTACTTGGAGACCAAGAAAGTAAGACAGCTCACCCATACTACTCATCTCAAACTTGGAATGTATCAAGTTAGAGAACTTTTTGCACAGTTTGGGATCAGTGGAACCAAAAATAATGTCATCCACATACACTTGAACTAACAGGATTGTGTCCTTGTGGTGCTTGACGAAAAGGGTTCTATCAACTACTCCCCTAACAAAGTTGTGCTTTAACAGGAAACTAGCTAGAGTCTCATACCAGGCACTTGGTGCTTGTTTGAGTCCATAAAGAGCTTTTTGCGACTTGAATACATGTGAGGGCTGAGTTGAAGAAACAAACCTAGGTGGTTGTTCAACAAATACCTCTTCCTTTAGCTCACCATTTAGAAAGGCACTTTTGACATCCATCTGAAAAACTTTAAACTTCATATAGGCTGCATAGGCTAAGAAGATCCTTATTGCCTCTAGCCTTGCAACAGGAGCAAAGGTTTGGTCATAATCTATACCTTCCTCCTGTCTGTAGCCCTGAGCTACAAGCCTAGCTTTGTTCCTTACAATGATTCCATTTGCATCCAACTTGTTTCTATACACCCACTTGGTGCCTATGATCAGTTGGCCTTTAGGTCTTGGAACCAAAGTCCATACTTTACATCTCTCAAACTGATTGAGTTCCTCTTGCATATCAATGATCCAGTGGGGATCTAGCTCAGCATCTTTAATGGTGAGGGGCTCAATCTGTGAGAGGAAACAAGCATGCATCACATCCTGTCTTAACTGATGTCTTGTTTGAATACCAGCTGATATGTCTCCAATCACTTGAGATGTAGGATGATCTCTAAGTGTGACAACATCAGCAGGTGGGATGTGATCTTCAGCAATAGTTGGGATTAATTCCTCCGGAGGAATTTGATCTACTATTGGTGGTACAGCAACAACTTCTGCACAGTCTTCATCACTGTCTGATTCAGTGATATGAAGAGTTGAAAGATGGAGAATCTCTTGAGTGACATCTTTGCTAGATTCTTGTACCTACAATGAACTTGAGGAAGGGGAAGTTTCCTTCTCCTTATAAAACATTTGAGATTCATCAAAGGACACATGAACAGACTCTTCAATTTTAGAAGATGATTTATTAAATACCCTATAAGCTTTGCTTACTTGGGAATATCCAAGAAAAATTCCCATTGAAGCTTTTGCTTCAAATTTTTTAAGGTATTCTTTATTATTATTATGAATATAAACTACACAACCAAATACTCTAAAATAATTTATTTTAGGTTTCTTTCCTTTAAGCAACTCATAAGGAGTTTTACACTTAAGCTTGTGTATCAGACTTCTATTCAAGACATAGTTGGCTGTACTAACAGCTTCTGCCCAATAGGAAAGAGGCATATTAACATCTGCCAACAATGTGCCAACAGCTTCAATCAGAGTTCGATTCTTCCTTTCAACTACCCCATTTTGTTGGGGAGTTCTAGGAGCTGAGAAGCTTTGTTTGATACCTTCTCTCTCACAGAATTCTTGCATGAGAAGAGAGTCAAACTCAGTACCATGATCACTTCTGATCAAGGCCACATGAGTAGAGTACTCAGTCTGCACACATAATAGAAAATCTGTAAGGGCTTTGAAGTTATCAGCCTTAGTTCTCAAAAAGAACACCCAAGTGAACCTAGAGAAGTCATCTACAATGACTAGGGTGTAATACTTCCCTCCTAAACTCTGTACATTTATTGGGCCAAATAGGTCCAAATGTAATAAATACAGGATTCTAGGAGAATCACTTTTATTTACTGATTTAAATGAATTCTTGGTTTGCTTGCCTAATTGACAAGCCTTTCTTTCCTTCTTGTAGGGGCAAGAAGGTAAACCTCTAACAAGGTTGTGTTTAGATAACCTAGATATATTCTTGAGGTTAACATGGCTAAGCCTTTTATGCCATAATGTATTGTTATTGGTTACTTCATTAAATAAGCAGATTTCAGAGTGAGTTGAGTTTAAATCTACTAAATAAATGTTACCTTATCTAATACCTACTAACATAACATTATTATTTAAAGTAATATTACAAAGGGAGTTAGAAAATAATACCTGGTATCCAGCATCACATAACTGACTTATTGAAATAAGATTATGCTTCAGTCCAGTTACATAAGCAACTCTCTTGAATGTTACAGCTCCAATTGTCATCCTGCCATAGCCTTCAGTTTGACCACAGCTTGAATCTCCAAAAATCACCTTTGGGACAAGCTTTGCCTTGAACCTTGACAGATGTTCCTTATTTCTTGTCATATGCTTGGAGCAACCACTTTCCAAATACCACTTATTTTGAGTGATAGGATAGGTCTTCACCTGCAAATAAATCAATTAAACATTGTGGACCTAGGTAACCTTGGGTCCCTTATTTTTCACATAAGAAAAACTGGAAATAAATGAATAAGCAGGTTGAGGGTGATAACCTAATGGGTAAGATCTCCTAGGTGGGATTCTCCATGCAGATGATGGGTCAATGAACCTAGGGTTTCTATTTTCATTCTGGTTTCTAAAGTTCTGGGTGAAGTTTTGAAATTCATGTTGAAAACGTCGATCAGCGTTCGACGATGGGTGCCCAGATCGTCGATCTCCGTTCGACCATTGAGCCTGCGATCGTTGAGCAGCGTTCGACGCTCTTTGTATTTCCTTAAATTTTTGTTTTCTTTTCTCTCTCTTAGCTTTATTTAAAGCTTTATTAACTTGATTAACTTGCTCAGTGTTCTTTATTCCACTAGATGAAATAAAATTCACTGGAGTTGAAAGTTGATTTTTAAGAATGATTGGGGGTTCACTAAAGATGCTCCTAAGCCTAATTTGTTATTGCCTGACCTAGTGTTAGACATGCTGGTTATTTCAAACAACTTAAGGCTTCTACCATTCAGAGACTCTTCTAACCTTTTGGACTTAGCTAATTCATTCTTAAGGAATTTTATTTCTTCACTAGAATTAGTGAGTTCTGCTGTTAACCTAATATTTTCATTTGAAATTAATTCAGATTCAGCTAGTTTAATTCTAAGCTCTTTTATTTCCTTTTCAGAACTAATTAAATCTAAACATAAAGATTTAAAATCTGATTTAAATTCATCAGATGTAAAATCGTAAGAAGACAATACCTCATCTTCAGTTGGCATTTCTTCATCAGAATCTGAACTCTCTGCAGCTGAGTGATTGCTGCAGGCATCAATTGCCATCAAGCAAACTTCCTTTGCCTTCTTTTCTTCTTCATCCTCACTGGAGCTTGAGGAGGAAGATTCCTCATCAGAATCACTCTAGGTTTCAGCAACAAAGCCTCTCTCCTTCTTTTTGTTCTTGTAGGAGGATGGCTTGGAATGCTTCCTGTACTGATCCTTGTCTTTCCTTTTATCTTTATTCTTTTCCTCTGGACAGTCTGGAAGAATATGTCTAGGCTTCCTGCAACCATAGCAAATTATTTCTTTAGTTGGAGTGCGATCATACCTTGGTTTTTCTTCATACTTTGAAGACTTCTTTCTGAAGTCTTTCCTTCCCATCTTGAGAAACCTTTTGGCAAATAATGCCATCAGTTCCTCATTGGACTGGCTTCCTTCAGAAGCATCAGCAGCTTTGAGAGCAAGGGTTTGCTCTTTTCTTGTAGGAGTTGGGGTCTTTTCTTCAGCCTCAGCTTCCTTGGACTTCAGCACTTGCTCAAAGGACTTGAGCTTGCCGAGAAGGGCTTCTGTTGAGATTTCTGTTGTGCTTCTGGCCTCCTTGATAGGCCAGATCCTCAGATCCCATGTGCTAGGGAAGCACATAAGAATCTTATCATTGACCTCTGTCAATGAAATATCCTTATCAAGAGTCCTCAGCTCATTGATGATTGAGCTAAGCCTTGTGTACATTGCTTCAACTGATTCAGCATCAGTTTTCTTGAAATTTTCATACTGGGAGATAAGGTTGGACCTTCTGTCCTTCCTTTCATCAGCTGAACCAGCTACAATCTGGTTCAGTGTATCCCACATTGCTTTTGCTGAGGAGCAGTCAGCAACCTTCTGGAATACTTCATCAGACATTGTCTGAGCCAGAATGTTCATTGCCTTAGCATCTGTTATCTTTGCCTTTTTGTATTCATCATTGTAGTCTGGAGGAGGCACTGCACTCATATCAGTTGATGATGATGCAATAGATGCAGTAGGTGCTCTTGGTGGTCCTGTCAAAATAGAAGCAAAAATACTCTCATCAATAGAGTTCATATATAATTTAATCCTTGCCTTCCAGATGCTGAACTTGGCTAAGTTGCATGCTGGAGGTCTGGTGCTAGAGTAATCCTTGAACTGGGCCATGATAGTGAAAGTGAATATCTATAATCCTTGGTATCTATCAGGATCTTGTGACTTAGGTGTTAGCCTATACAGTCAGACAACCTGGCTCTGATACCAATTGAAAGAAAAGGGGATAGATACTACTCTAGAGGGGGGGGGGGGGGGTGGGGTGAATAGAGTAATCAAAAATTGCACTAGCAAAGTTGACTGTCTACTCAACTCCCTTGGAGTTAATTTGCGGAATGAAGGTTATAGATATTTGAGATGAAACCTTAAAGCCTAACACAAGTGTTGTGCACAAAAGGCAGCCAACTGTAATTACAGTTAAGGCTTGGAATCCTCAACAGCAACTAGCAATCCTAGTTAAAATCTAATCACAGCCAATCAACACAGAGAATTAATTAAACAATCTAGACGACACAAGGAATTTATAGTGGTTCCCCAAACAACTTGGGTACGTCCACTCTTCTACCAACAAGGCAGGAATCCACTCATGTTTTTGATCAGGTGCCCTGCCACCAACAAGATCTGCTTCAGGTAGATCCAGAAACCCTTTAGACTTTTGATCAGGTGTCTAAAAACCAACACAGGTTTTTGATCAGGTGCCCTGTCACCAAGGGATACTTTTGAAGGGAGTAATAACCCTTTACAGGAGGGGGAAAGGAGGTTAAAATGTCTTCTCTATTTTACAATAGATTAGAGAAGCACAATAACTTGCACTGAGCTAGAAAGCTCTAAAGAGTCAAGGCTCCCCCTGGCTAAAAGAACGTCCAGATGAAGTCTTGCTTCAGTGTAGAAACACTTCAGAAAATCTGAAGGTAAAAGCTACAAGAAGATAAATAATATGAAATAAAATTTCTTCTTTAGGCAGCTATCTTCTTCTTCTTCTTTAAAAAGCTCTGAGTGAAAATCTTCCTGGAGGCAGGAGAACTCAGGTTGAAGAAGAGTGAAGAACTAAAACTTCTTCTCAGTTAGATGTGAACGAGCTGAGAGCAGTTGGAAACTGTAAGTTCTAAGCTTGAATGCTGCAGTTAGCTTTTTGTATATCAGAACTAGTTGATTTCTTTCTCCAAAGAAGTCTTTATATAGCAGCAGCAGCAACGGCTCTTACTTGAGTTTAAATCTTGTCTTCTACTGAAAATCTGCAAGCTGGGCTGCAAAAAGCATAAAGCAAAACAAATACTGCAGACAGATATCCTATAAGAGGATAAAGATTTCTAAGAAGCTGCAAATAACTCTGATGAAATAATACTAGAGAAAGTCACATCAGACGAGACTCTTTACAGCCAAGGAAGACTTTTTGAGTCTAACGGCTATAAAGGACAGCCTGACAGATAAAGCAGAAATCATATCTCAGCTAATAAGACAAACAACTTTGTCAGAAAAAGATTAGCTCATGCATAAGGAATGGAACAGATATTGCATGGAAATATTATCATAATTTATTCAAATAATCTTTTATAAAATATGCCAAAATAAATATGAAATTAATCACATCATAGAAGACGACAAAACTACTCAAGACATACAGCAAAACGTCGAACGACCATCGGAGATCGTCGACCTAAGCACAGAGATCGTCGACCTATCAGATAGATAATCGAACGATCCAGATAGTCGAACTATCAAAGAAGATAGTCGAACTACCTCAGCAGATAGTCGACCTATCAAAACAGATAGTCGAGCTATCAGATAGTCGATCTATCAAGATAGATAGTCAAACTACCAAAGCAAAATAGATAGTCGAACTATCAAAGAAAATAGATAGTCGACCTATCAACAGATAGTCGAACTATCAAAGCAAAACAGATAGTCGACCTATCAAACAGATAGTCGACCTATCACAGAAAACAGATAGTCGACCTATCAACAGATAGTCAAACTATCAGATAGTTGAACTATCCAAGCAGATAGTCGAACTATCAAAGAAGTGCAGATAGTCGACCTATCAACAGATAGTCGAGCTATCACAGAAAGCAGATTGTCGACCTATCAACAGATATTCGAGCTATTACAGAAAGCAGATAGTCGACCTATCAACAGATAGTCGAGCTATCACAGAAAGCAGATAGTCGACCTATCAACAGATAGTCGAACTATCAGATAGTTGAACTATCCAAGCAGATAGTTGAACTATCAAGAAGAGCAGATAGTCGACCTATCAACAGATAGTCGAACTATCAAGGAAAACAGATAGTCGACCTATCAACAGATAGTCGAGCTATCACAGACAACAGATAGTCGACCAATCAAGCAGATAGTCGAGCTATCAGGAAGACGATCGTCGAACGGCTGATCGACGATAGTCGAGCGACGTTTGACCATAGTCGAACCAGAAATTACTTAGCCAGATTTTCATCTGAACAGGCAATTCTACACAACTAGAGAATCTATCCTATCAACTAACCTTTGACCATAGATAAATCTTGGGTCAAGAGACCAAAAGAGAAGACTGAACTCAAATAAAAACCTAGGGTACCAACAGTTTCCAAGCCGAAGAACATCCATGAACATTTCCAAGACCAAGTCCTTTCCCCCTAGGTGTACCTAATACCCTGCCTAGCTAATGAGAGCCTGAGCAGCGAGTCTACCCAAGGCCGAGCAGAACTCGGGGTATCCCTTACCCCCACATGCGAGCCTTCAGACCTGCCAACTAGTGAGAGCCTGCGCAGCGGGTTTACCTGGGGCTAAGCAAGGCTCGGGGTAGTGCAAACATCCAATCTCCTTAGCATCAGAATTTCACAATAAGTAAAGCCAACGCAAAAATAAGTTTGTGAATGTAATATAATAACTTGACTTTGAATATACAATTTCACCTCCCCCCCTTCATGGGTAGAAGCATTTTAAGTCATCACTACTTCAGGTGTGGCTCATGGATCTCCCCTCCACGTCCTTGAGGTGGTAACCTCCCGTTCTCAAGAACCTTTCAACAATGTATGGTCCTTCCCAGTTTGGGTTGAGCTTGCCCACGGGGGCTGATCTCCCTGCAACATCAACTTTCTTTAGCACCTGATCTCCTTCCGCGAACTGTTTGATCCTGATATGCTTGTCAAAGTATTTTGTCATTCGCCATTTGATCTCTTCCTACCTGATAGCTGCGACATCGCGTAGCTCCTCCACCATATCCAACGTGTGGCGCAACTCCTCCTCATTCTCCAACCTCCAAACCTCGTCTCCTTCACCCGCGGTCGTAACCCGCGGGGATCAAACCTCAAACTCCATGGACAGAACCACCTCACACCCATGATAAAGTTTGAAGGGGGTCTTATCGGTGGCCGTGTTTGGGGTTGTTCGCAAGGCCCACAACACTGAGGGGAGCTGTTCCACCCAATTCCCCCTCAAGTTATCCACCTTCTTCTTGAGCAAGCTCACGATGATCTTGTTTGCCTCCTCAACCTGGCCATTACTCCTGGGGTGATGGACGGAGGCAAACCTAAGGTATATCCTTAGTTGGGTGCAGAAGCTGATGAACTCCTCACTGGTGAACTGGGGGCCGTTGTCTGTCACTATCGCCTGGGGCAACCCGTGTCTGCATATGATCTCCCCCCAAACAAAGTTCCTGATGACTTGGGAAGTGACCTTGGCCCGCGCCTTGACCTCCAGCCACTTTGAAAAGTAGTCAATCATGACTAGAAGAAACATTCTCTACACACTAGCAGGAGGGAAAGGCCCAACTAGGTCCATCCCCCAGATGGCGAAAGGCCAGGGCGCTGTGATGCTTCGAAGCCTTTGAGCGAGAAAGAGCTGGAGGGGGGCATTCAGTTGACACTTTGGACACCTCCTTGCAAACTCGGCCGCATCCTTCCTCAGTGTCTGCCAGAAATACACTTGCCTTACCACCCTTCTTCCAACATCCTACCCCCCCAAATGACTGTCGCATTCGTCGGAGTGTACTTCCTCCAGGATCCTTGGGATCTCTTCCTCCGTCACGCACCTTGCCAGGAGCCCTGACAACATCTTCCGATACAACCCCCTTCAAGTATTAGGTAATGAGCCGCTTTGTTCCTGAAGCTCTTCGCATCCTTGGTCCCTTTCGGGAGCTCACCAGTGGTCAGAAAGGTCATGAATGGATCTACCCACAAGTGTCGCCGATCCACTTCCATCAATTCCCCTTCCTTGATTGTCGGTCTAAATAGCTTGGTCAGGGTTCCTCCCCCCAAGGTCCAAACTTAGCCAACCGATCGGCTGCTACACTCTCTTCCCTGGGAATGTGTTGGATTGAGAACGTCCGAAACCCTCCGATGATCAACCTTACCTTGGATAAGTATTTCACCGGGGTGGGCTCCCGAGCTTCGAACTCTCCTCGAATCTGTGATGCCACCACCAACGAGTCCGTAAAAGTCTCCACATCCTAGATCCCAAGCTCCTTTTCCAGACGAAGGCTGGCTATCACGGCCTCGTACTCTGCTTGGTTATTAGTGACGGGGAAGTGCAAGACCACAGCTTGTTCTATGGTGACCCCCTGAGGACTTATCAACACTACTCCTCCCCCAAGGGAATGTTTTCCCAAAGCCCCATCAACCATCATCTTCCATGCCCCCTATGGCCGCGGCTCCTCGGCCCCAACCTCAACAACGTAGTCAGCTAAGAAGTCCGACACTACTTGTGCCTTAATGGAGAACCTCGACACAAACAAGATGTCAAACTCACTTAGTTCAATAGACCACTTGGCCAATCATCCCGAGTGTTCCACTCCTTCAAAAATCTTGCGGAGGTGATGGTCCGTCACCTCCCTGATCGAATGGGCTTGGAAGTAGGGTCAGAGTTTCCTGGCCGAAATGATTAAAGCATACGCCAACACTTCTAAGATGGGGTAGCAGAGCTCCGCCTTCTTCAGGATCCTACTGACGTAGTAGATAGGCAATTGCTTTCAAACAACTTTATATAATAGGTATCATGGTGAAAGATAGGGTAAGATCTGAATAACTCTAGAGGGGGGGGGGGGTGAATAGAGTTTGTAAAATCTTTTTGATACTTGCAGAAAAAAGAAGACTTTAACAAAATATGTTACTATGATATAGGTGTATGAGTGTATTAGTGCAGCAAGTGAACTAGAGAAAAGATAACTAAGCTACACTACAAAATATATCACAGCACAAGCACACAGGAAAATCACAGCCACACAGACAACACAAGAATTTTATAGTGGTTCCCCAAACTTGGGTACATCCACTCTTCTACCACCCTAGGTAGGAATCCACTACAGGTTTTGATCAGGTGACTGCCACCAATGAGCTTTTGATCAAGTGCTCAAAAACCACCCCAAGTCTTTTGGAAGGAGACTTGCAACCAGAATAATTTTGAAGGGAATTAAAACCCTGTACAAAGGTGGGGATGAGAGTGATGATAGTCTTCTCTATTCTCAAAAGCAACTGAGAGAAGACTTTGTGGATTCAGAGATATTGTCAAAGCTCCCCCTGAGATCTTGAATGGCTCATGAGTGGAAGCTTTGCAAAGGGTGAGTAGGCCTTCTGCTATAAGATCTGCTTTCTGAGATCCTTTGACTGATTTTAGTATTTTTGTCACTTGAGATCCCAGAAAAACAAAGAAGGAGAAGAAAGACTCTTGATAGTGATTGTTGTTCTTTCTTCTTCTTTTGAGAGCAGTTGATTTTTCTTTCTTTAGAGAGCTGTATGCACTGCACTTGTGTATTCTGAAAAGTTTTTGTGTGTCTTCCTTCTTATTCTGACTGAAAGATTATCTGCACTATAACTGCCTAAAGGTCGAATTCAAAAACCAGCAATTAATGCTTAGCCAAAATCTCGGAAAATGAAAATGGCAAGAATGCTATCATATATTCTATTCTATATCTGTCCCGAGATATAAGCAATTAATTCCATGGGGGATATTTACAATCAATGCTACCAGTAACGACTCTATTCAAAATCATTAATTTTCCAGGGAATTAACGGCCTATAATAGATATGCAATAAGGAGACAGAAAAGGAAAGAATAAATAACAATATGTCTTACAGTTTTCGTCGACCAGAGAACAACTTTCGTCGTCCTGGGATCAGCGAACAACTCCACTGCATAAACTGGCAGATTCTGTGCTCTGAGTTCGTCGAACTGAGAATGACTTTCGTCGAGCTGAGAATAGCTATTCGTCGAGCTGAGATCCAAAATCGTCGAACTCTGAATGCTGCTTGATAACTTTTTTCTTCTATGCATCAAGTTCGTCGAGCTGAAGTCTGAGATCGTCGAGCTGAGTCTGCGGTCTGGACTTAGAATATTTTCTAATGTTAAGTGTTGAAGTATTGATTTGGCGTTGAGAGATATTTGGCTCTGAGAGTTGAAGTGTTGATCTGGCGTTGAGAGATATTTGGCTCTGAGAGTTGAAGTGTTAGTCAACCTGCGGACAGAGTTCGTCTTGCTGATGTTCTTAGTTCGTCGACTGAGTGTTAGACTTAGAAGGTATTACTTTGTCCAGAGTTCTTCGAGCTGAGATCTGAGTTCGTCGAGCTCAGCTCAGAGAATTGTCTCTGAGTTAGTCGAGCTGAGCACGACGATCGTCGATCGGATATCGACGAACGTAGATATCCTTTTTCCAAATCTTGAATTCTCTAAGTCTTGAGTCTTTAGTAGTGTTTGAGGTTGTACTCTGTACTGTTTGACTCTAAGGACTTGCCTAGACTGTAGGACATAGTCATGACCCTGATCTATACATGTTGGGTCATATCCTAACTCAGTGAACCTAGCCCAAGTCCAACTAGGGGTTCCAACACATGAGTTATATGCAATGATAATTCTATGACATGCAAGTATGCCATGATGTGAATCATGCAAGTGCAACACACCCACTCGACATTGTGCACAAAGACCTTTAGTTCCCCCCTTTTGGAGCCTTATCTCCCAGGATACCTCCGTAGTGGCAAACGGAAGCGGTGGGTTGGGCCTCGCCCACCTCTAAACTGGTATCACACTACCAGTCAGACTTATCATACGCCTCAACGCTGGTGCACAAAGCGGAGCTCCTGCGTACTCTTGCCGTCTGCGCACTGGACTTTATTTGGTCAAGTGCAAAACCACACCTGCCGAGCAAACGTTTTGGTGTCAGTGTGACGAATCTCCAATACCGATGACCCACCACCTTATATCTTATGCACATACAACATTAATGTATTTCCCACCGAGCTAAAGCTCCCCGGACAATCCCGTCTGTCACAAATATCTACCGAGCCATCGCCTCGCCGGGCTAACCTGCCCATCACCAAAACCATTGAGCATACCGCTCGGGAGACCTAACCTAACTCCCACAACACCGGGAAGTGTGAGTGCATGTGTAATCCTAGTTATACTAGTTACTCTTGTAATCCATTTAGTCTTACGACTTACGTTAACCTTGAACTGCCCAAGGCATTCCCCATGAAGGGCTCTCGAGGGCACTAGGAACTACGATGGGCTGAAGCTCAAAGCTCCCTTTCGCAAGGCACTTATTATTATTGTTTTCTACCTGTGACCAGCCCTTTATTAATATTTCAGTTGAGCTAACCCTAAGTACATTTGACTCTCCATGCTAGCCTAGACTACCTCTTCTTATTATTCACAAACCAAGGGCTATATGACATGTACAGGGAGACAACCCAAATACTCTTCCAAATGACCTAAGATTATTCTGGAATAACTATTATGTCAAATATGCGACAAATCCTTAAACTTATAATTTTTCTAATTTAACTGATATTTTATTTATTTTCCTAAAAATTCCAAATGATATAGTTTTGAATATGAAGTACCTTTTTCAGTCATATTAAATACTCCACAAAATTATGATAAATACAAGGCAGCTATTTTACTATAAATTCAAAGTCTCCTAATTTTCCAGCAAGGTTTAGGCCTTTGATCAAAATTTTGAATATAAACCCATAAATATCAATTAAAGAAACAAGTGCTGCAAATAAACTTCTAGAAATTATGAGAAAATTAAATCATTACTATAATGACCTATAAACACTCCATGCCAAGTTTGCTAATTTTCTAGTGAATAATGTACTCTAATTTTAATTTTGAACAACTTTCCACTTTCATAAATTAATGAAATAAGTACATAAATTATACATCTAAAAATTGTGATAAAATTTCCACATGAGTATCTTGACCTAAGAACACAACTGATTAATTTTCACAATTTTCCAACAAGTATTGAGCTTTGAATCTATTACTGAACATGTTTTCATACTTATAAGCTTGTGAAGTAAGTACTAGAAATATGCATCTAAAAACTATAACAAAATTCAAGTATGAGTATAATGATCTAAAGCTTCCTCTGCCCAAATTACATAATTTTCCAGTGAGCACTGAGATTATAATAAACAAATGATTATTAAGGGCTAACACATGTATTGCAAAGGAGGTACTAAAATTATTGTTCTAAAATTTCCAATAAAATTACCAGAGACTCATAATAACCTTATGACTACCCTACCCAAGTTTTACAACTTTTTACGGAGTTTTAATAGCCTAACATACAATTATAAGACTTGTGCCCTAAACTAGGGTTAGGGTTTTGAGGGGTTTAACAACCTATAAATCCAATAAGGTTTTTACCAGAGGACCTTAACTACCCTAGAGTCCTCTCCACCAAATTTCAAGTCATTTCAAGGTCATATGACCCCATGACCTTCAATCACCAGGTTAGCACACATAGAGCCTACCCTAGAGTTCTAGGGCTCCACCCTTCAAATTCCACCCGAAATCAGTGATGGGGGTGTTTTAGGTTCTAGGAAGGTAGAGTGCCAAGTTCCATCACCTTTGGGTGAGGTTGGCTAACTCAAGAATACTTAGAACACTTTGCCCTAATTTGACCTAAAAGGGCCAATCTTTGCCTACACAAATACCCTATCAAACCAAACTCCAATGGTGTGAAATTTTGACCAGAGCCTTATAATATCCCCCAAAATCACCCACCAAAATTTTGGGGTTTTTTGAGGTGTTTAAGGCACCTAATTAAATTATAAATGGTTTATTAAATCTTTCCAAAAACTATAGAAATTTTTTTCCAAAAATTCTTATTTTTGGACAGTCTAAGAAAAAGGTTATGAGAAGCCTATATTCCAAATTTCAAAGCATTTGGATGAGTGGTTCGGTGTGGGCACTAATTCAAATGTATGGTCACACCTATGTATGGGTTGCACCAAAATGAGTGTTGTGGTCACACCAGGTATCCAAATTGGTTCAAAGCAATTTTAAATTAACGTAGACCCATTGAGCTACAAATTTCATATTGACCATTTTCTCTGATTAAGCCTCGAGGTATTTTAAAATTTAATTCAAAACACTACAAATTGTGTGACAGAATAATACAAAAGCTTTAGTTTGATTTTATTTAATCCCGCATGAATATTGGCGCAAGATCGGACGGTGCTGGCTCATCTTCTACCTCTAGCCGACGGGTGTGATTTGCCCGACCTGGAGCGTCTTCCAACCCAATTTCCCGGCTACCCGGCCACCTCCTTGGCCGGCCACCGCCGTCACTACCATCGTAGAGGTGGGGACTATCGCCAGGCGGCTGCACGGCCGCCAGAGGGGCCGTTTTCGGCGAACCCGACACTCACATTTTTTGGAAAAACCAGGGAAAATCTTCACCCAATCGAGCTCAGTTGATCTCGACTCATTGCCATAACAGTTCCTAAGATCTAACCCATGGAAGAGGAGTAGAGGAGGACCTGAGTTGCGGACTGAGAGAGGGTGGTTTGCCTCCTTGCCATTTTCGGTCATCGGCTTGAGCTCTTCTGCAACCTCCACAGCAACCTTCATGAAATAGAGATTGGAATGGGGGAAATGCCTGCTCTTGTCCTTGTGAAGGTTCTTAAAGGAGGAATTTGAGAGCTGAGGCTTGTAACTCCCCAATTTTTGAAATCTCCATTATTGGCCATGAAGGCCATTTTTGGTTTCTTCTCAATTGAGGGGGCTGAGCCACACCAAGGGTCATCAAACACCAGGAAACTCCTCCCCTGCCTCCAAGGAGTAAATGCCCCATCAAAGTGGGGGGTTATGGAACCTCCATGGCCATGATGGCCAATAAGCCCCACTTTCTCTCACCTCCAAATTGGGGTAACTTCCCCCCTCTATATCCTAGTCACCCATCTCTGAATTTGGTGGGCCCAAAATGTGTCTCTCCACCCCTAGACTAATGGACCACACCAATTGGGCTTAGCCCACTTGAATTGGGTTAGGCTAAACTCAAATTGACCACTTTGACCCATGAATTGACTTTGGTCAACATGACCATTTTAGTTGACCCCAATGGGTCCTTGGTGACCCATTGGCCTCACCTAGGGTCTAAGTAGGGTTGGGTAGGGTTGACCTAGCACCATGGGGGTCACTTGACCCTTAGGCAGGGTACTTTGACCTTTTTAGGGTTATAGTTGACTTGTGTCAACTTAGCCCCTTTGGTTGACTACAATGGGTCCACGGTGCCCATTGTCCTCCCTTAGGGCTTGGGAAGGTCTAGGTGGGTCCCTTTGGCCAAGGGGAGGTCAGTTGACCATGTATGAGCCTAGTTTGACTTGATTAGGTTTGGGTTGACTTTGGTCAACTTGACCATTTTAGCTGACCCTAGTGTGTCCCTATGGCTCTAGTGGACCCTCTAATGGGTTAAAGGTGTTGTGGTGGGGTCATGGTGAATCCCTATGGTCATCCTAAAGCTAGTAATTTGAATTCTACTATTTGCAGACCAAAGTGGTTCACCCACTAACTCATCAATTCACCCCATCCTTTTGACACTTCTCAGGGTTTTGTCATGACCCAGTTGATGCAGTAGCCCCGAGCCGGCCCCTCTCGGTTGGCCAACCTCGGCCTAGCCAGCGGACCACGTGCTGGCGACCACTGCCGGGCTGCAGTCCAAGCACCCCACCCATGACCGCACCTATTCTCAGCGCGGCGGGATGTTGAGGCGAGGTCTCGAACCCAGCCCCCTTGATAAAGAGCTTTCTTATCAAGGGGCTGGGTTCGAGACCTCGCCTCAACATCCCGCCGCGCTGAGAATAGGTGCGGTCATGGGTGGGGTGCTTGGGCTGCAGCCCGGCAGTGGTCTCCAGCACGTGGTCCGCTGGCTAGGCCGAGGTTGGCCGACCGAGAGGGGCCGGCTCGGGGCTACTGCATCAAAAAAGTGCACTTTTTTTTGATGCAGTAGCCCCGAGCCGGCCCCTCTCGGTCGGCCAACCTCGGCCTAGCCAGCGGACCACGTGCTGGAGACCACTGCCGGGCTGCAGCCCAAGCACCCCACCCATGACCGCACCTATTCTCAGCGCGGCGGGATGTTGAGGCGAGGTCTCGAACCCAGCCCCCTTGATAAAGAGCTTTCCTAACAGCTCTCATCACCAACTGAGCTTGCTAGGCCGAGGTTGGCCGCACCTATTCTCAGCGCGGCTCGGGGCTACTGCATCACCAGTCATGACCAAATTATCCTAGGGGTCTAGAAGTCTGAGGGATGTTACAAATCCCAATACATAAAAATAAAATTTTCATCCTCGAAATTCACGTTAGGCCTACGGGGTTTCAAGTATGATAAGTAAAATGTAACATCCCGAGAGGTTATAGGGAGTACCCGATGTGAAAAGCTCTTGGTTTATTTGATGTATCAAGTCCTGTGGCTCCCACGTGTGCTCCACTTACCCATGATTCCTCCACAAAACCTTGACCAGCTGAACCTTCTTGCGCCGCAAGACCCATATCCCAGTATCGTCTATCCAGATTGGCTCTAAGTGCACCGATCGATAAGAAGCTATAGGCCCATATGTCATCATAATCTGCTGCTCCGGCCGAAGTAGAGCTATCCTGAGGGAGGAGACATAGAATACGTCGTGCAAACCCGCTAGCTCTAACGGCAGCTCCAGTCAGTACACCAAGGGACCAATCCACTCCAGGATCCTGTAAGGCCCCATATATCTCGGACTGAGCTTCTTCTGACCACGCACCTGCGAGACTCCATACATCGGTCGTATCTTCAGAAACACCCAGTCTCCTACCTAGAACTCTACCTGACGGTGTCGAGCATCATAATACTTAGCCTGCCTACTCTGGGCCTCCAACATCCTATCTCGTATCAATCACACCTGAGCATCCGTATCCTCAACAAACTCCGAGCCCAGTGCCTTTGGATCCTCATCCTGGATCAAAGACAAAGGAGTACTACATCTCCGCCCGTATAAAGCCTCATAAGGGGCCATGCCGATGCTGGACTGGTGGTTATTATTTTACAAGAACTCGATCAATGGTAGCTGCATCTCCCATGTCTCCCTGTGGTCCAGTATGCAAAGGCCCATCAGATCCTCTAGTGTCCGATTGGTGCGCTCTGTCTGTCCATCCGTCTGATGGTGAAAGGCGGTACTGAATGTCAACCGCATCCCCAAATAAGCCTGGACCGACCTCCACTCCTTAAACGTAAATTGTCAATCATGATCGGACACTATCGTCATCGTCACTCCATGATATCGGACGAATTGCTCTACAAACCTCCACACCAATTCACCCACTGAGGCGTCCTTCCTGATCGGTAGACTTCTGGACACCTTTGTTAGTAAGTCGGCGATCACCCATATCAAGTCGTTCCCCGCATGTGACTGAGGAAGACCATGTATAAAATCTATGGCGATATCGTCTAACTTCCACTCTAGCACCAGAAGTGGCTGCAAAAACCCAGCCAGACTCTTACACTCGGCCTTTACTAACTGACATAACTCGTAATTGGTCACAAAGTACATGATGTCCCTCTTCATCCTAGGCAAGTCCATCATCCTCTTTAGGTCGACCGTCATCTTGGTGATGCCCGGGTGCACCGAGTACCTGCTGTAGTGAGCCTCAGTCATAATGTCCTCCCGAATACTGCCCCTAGCCGGTATGTACACCCGTCCTCTAAAGCATATCAAACCATCTCTCTCTGTATACTCCTAGACCGTTCCTGCCTCTAAGGCCCTGAATACTGGCTCCAACTTGTCATCTCTTCTCTGCTCATCCCTGATGCGATCTCGAACATCATCGGTAGTGCTCATTGTGGACAGATACTCATCATAAAGCTCTGGGTCATCTGAGGACACCAAGGTAATCTGCATATCCTCCATCATCCATACCAGCTCCATGGCCATCAACTAGGAATCTGCTCCTGAAGTGGTAGCCCTCTGGCTCAGTGCGTCCGCCACCACATTCGTCTTCCTCGGGTGATAGTGTATCATATACTCGTAATCAGATAGAAATTCCACCCATCGCCTTTGGCAGAAATTCAACTCCTTCTGTGTATCCACATATTTCAGAATCTTATGATCCAAAAATATGTCGCAGTGCACCCCATAGAGGTAATGCCGCCAAATCTTCAGAGCGAACACCACTGCCCTCATCTCCAAGTAAAGGACAGGGTAGTTCAGCTCGTGCTTCTTCAGCTGGCGGGAGGCATATGCTATCACATGTCCATACTGCATCAGTAAATCACCCATCCCCTGAAATGACGCATCAGTATACACCTGGAAGCCTTCCTTCCCAAATAGAAGAGCGAGGAAAGGGGCCGACATAAGCCGACCTTTTAACTCCTGGAAGGCCGTCTCACACTGCGGCCCAAATGAATGGAGTGTCCTTCTTCATCAATGATGTGAGTAGAAGGGCTATCTGAGAGATCCCTGCACAAACTTTCGGTAGTACCCAGCCAATCCCAGAAAACTTCGGACATCCGTGGCCATCTTCAACTGAGGCCAGTCTCACACTCCCTAAATCTTCGCGGGATCTACTGCCAATCCTGCCCCACTGATGATGTGGCCTAAAAAGGCTACCTCCGTCAGCCAAAATTGACACTTGCTGAACTTGGCATATAACTTGTGCTCCCTGAGCTTCTCCAAAGTCAAGGCCAGATGTTGTGCATGCTCCTCCTTCGTCCTCGAATAAATAAAGATGTAATATATGAGTACAATTACAAACCAGTTGAGGTATGGCTCGAACTCCCGGTTCATCAAGCTCATGAAAGCTGATGGCTTGTTCGTGAGCCCAAAGGGCATCACGATAAACTCGTACAGGACATATCTGCTGTTAAACACCATCTTCGGAATGTCCTCTTCCTGGATCCGTAACTGATAGTACCCCGACCTCAAATCCAGCTTCGAGAACCAATGCTCTCCCACTAGCTGATCAAATAATTCGTCGATCCTTGGCAATGGATAGGTGTTCTGAACTGTCAACCGGTTTAGTGCAAGATAGTCAATGCACAGCCTGAGGGTCTCGTCCTTCCTCTTTACAAATAAGACCGGAGCTCCCCAAGGCGAGGAACTCATCCTAACGAACCCAGCCTACACCAGCTCCTTCAACTGGCTCCTGAACTCCACCAGCTCCTTTGGAGCCATCCGATAGGGAGCCCTAAACACCAGCTTAGCTCCAAGTACCAACTGAATCTTAAAGTCCTTCTCCCGATGTGGCGACAATCCTGGTAGCTTCTCTAGAAACACATCCGCAAAGTCCCGCACCACTGATATATCGGCAACCGTCGTCTTGGACTCAACAATCTCGAAGAACACCTGATATACCTCATCTCCCTGCATGTGGGCCTTGACGGCCTGAATATAAGATAACATCCTACGAGAGGCGGGAGTTATACCTTCGAAGGTCGCTAAGGTGCCATCATAACTCAGCACAACCTTCTTTGCCGAGCAATCTATCTGGGCATGGTTCCAAGTGAGCCATGTCATGCCCAGAACCAGGTCGAAGTCCGACATCCTCAAGACCGTAGCCGGGGCTTCGACTGTTAGTCCATCAATCATCACCTTCAGGAGGCACTTAGCAGTAGCTAAGACCTTTGTCCCGTTGGGGAGACGCACCCTCCTGGTGACTCCCGGATAATGCATGACTCCTTCTAATCCCTTTACGAACTCCTCAGAGATGAAATTGTGTGATGCCCCGTATCTACAAAGGTGTGGGCAGGTTTGATGCACACCATAACTATTCCTGTTTATTTAGATAAGGTTAGGTAACTAAACCTAGGGTTTTCTTTCCTAGTATGCAACTTTTGTTTGTTGTTTCAAATGTTCCAAAAGTAAATAACAATAGAAAATTACTAGCATACCTGCAATCACCCTGCCCGGGTCACGAGGTGGAGCCAAGTCTACAACAAACACCTGCTCTCCCTCCTGCCTTCGATCTCAGCCCTGAAAACCACGTCCTCTTCCACGGCCTCGGCCTGCAAACTGCTGAGCAGGTGGGGCAGCCTGTGGTATTTGTAAAGGTGCTCCTCTCATAGGACAGTTCCTCCAAATGTGCCCTACCTAACGACAATTGTAGCACTCGGACGGGGAAAGTACCACACCCCAAGCCTCTGTATCTCCCACATCTGAAGAGGTTGAGGGGCCAATACCACCGGTTCCCTCGGCTCCTGTCTCACCTCCTGGCGGGGTTGGTCCTCTGCCCTTCTCTCCTCAGCAAAGCGGCTCCTCCGCTGATCATTCTTGCCTCCTGACCCTGATCCTCAGTTGGTCTCTTCCGGCCTCGAGTCGTGTGACAATCAGCCTTCATCCTCTTTGCCATTTCCAAAATCCGAGGTATGGGCCCGTCGGATACAAATCGACAAGCCTATCTCAGATCCTCTCGAAGGCCCTTATAGAACCTCTTGGTATACCCCGCTTTGTCCAGCTGATAGGAGTCCGCAAATCGTGTTAAGTGATTGAACTCCCGGTGGTACTCCACCACAGTCCTTTTGCCTTGCTACAGCTACAGGAACATATCTTCTATCTCATGTACCACAACAGTGCAGCCCTAAACTCCTCCCAAGTGATGTCAGCAACCTCCCGATCTACAAATGTCGTATCCAGAAGAGTCTTCAACCACCTGTTTGAATGAAACTCCAAGCAGAAGACCACCATAGGTACCCTCTCCTCCCACGACAAACGTATCCCTGTCAGCATCTCGAACATGATATCGATCCATTCTTCCATCCGTACTGTCGACTCTGTCCCCATGTAAGATGGGGAGAGAGTCCTTGGAAGATAACCAATTGGCCCCCGGGTTCGGCTGCGGAGTCGGAGCCTACTGGGCCCTGAAAGCCTCCAAAATGGCTGTCAATGACTGCCCCATCTCTGTCTATAGAAATGGAGTGGGAGCCGGGGGAGGTGGTACAACTTTCGAAGTTTGCTGAGCTCCACCCTGTGGTGTAGGATGTGCCGGGGGCTGCATAACAAAGGTCAATTGTAAGAAATTTAACCTAACCTAGTCAAAACTGGACAATTACAGGTGATCCCCCATATAGGCACACCACAGCTTCCGTTGCTTAGTTTGTCCCCAAACTAAACTCGAGCGGGGGTGACCCAGGGTTAGTGGACTTCTACTTTTCCGATCGAGGTTTCGCTCTGATACTAGTTTGTAAGATCCTTTTTTTCTTTTAAACCACCGGAGTCTTATGCCCAGAACCGCCGCTTTGTGGTGACACCAACACACCCGGGAAGGTCGTCACTACAAAACGTCGATCCTGCCGGCCATACCGATCACAAAAAAGTAGAATAAAAGTATAAAGAGTAAAGTAAAACTCACTAGATCCCTTTACATAGCATCACTTGAGGAGTTCATTCCTGGTCCACCAGAATCACATGTATATAAATAAAGCTCCACGAAGGGAGAGTCCACAAAAATAAATAATCAAAGTACTAAAGAGGGCTCGTGCCCGATACATCAAGATCCTCACTACAAGTCACTCAATGCGGAAGCAAACTATAATACCTACTAATGATCGGGACTCACAGTCCCTGCTAGCTGGACTCCAGTATTAGACAACCCCGTCTCCATGCGCACCGACCTCTGGGGGTGCGTCTCCTTGTTCGGCTCCATGATCTGCTAAAATGATTTGGTCAACGACTGTTAGTCTAAAAAGACTAAGTCCTATCATCCCCCACCCCTCCCCTAATGGCTCCTAGACACTGAGCGGGGAGGAGGAAAGGGAAGGTAATGAAGGTGGAGAGTAACAAATTAAGCAGGTGACGGCGGAACTAGTCTATCATGAATATATAATCACAGCAAGTATAAGTAAGAAGCAATAGGTAAGCAGTAGTAGGAAGCAATATAAATAAGAACAAGTGAGCAAGTATAGTATGCAAAAGTAAACTAAGTAAGTAACCATGACCTATAAGAATGCTCATATAAACCTATAGACCAAGGGGTCGTTTTGCAAGACCTATTGTATAAAGCATCTCATACCACTTTATACAATATGTGTCAGGGGTTATATGCAATGATGATGCTATGATATGCAAGTATGCCATAATGTGAATTATGCAAGTGCAACACACCCACTTGACTCTGTGCACACAGACCTTTAGTTCCCCCTTTTTGGAGCCTAACCTCCCAGGATACCTCCGTAGTGGAAAACGAAAGCGGTGGGTTGGGCCTCGCCCACCTCTAAACCGGTATCACACTACCAGTCAGACCTATCGTACGCCTCAATGCTGGTGCACTAAGCGGATCTCCTGCATACTCTTGTCGGCTGTGCACCAGACTTTATTTGGCCAAGTGCAAAACCACACCTGCCGAGCCAACGTATTGGTGTCGGTGTGATGACACTCCAATACCGATTACCCACCACCTTATATCTTATGCACATGCAACATTAATGTATTTCTAAAAGAATTGGTTTCAAGAATGTCTAAACACCTAGAGGGGGGGGGGGTGAATAGGTTCAATTCTTTTTACTTAGGCAGATAATAGATTATTCACAATATAGCTAAATTCTAAAGCAATCACAGCATACAACACACCAATCACAGCAGACACACAGGTTTATAGTGGTTCCCCAAGAGATGGGTACATCCACTTTCCCCATTTTCCTATCTAGCAATACATTAGATTCGGCCAAACTTCCTTCCACCTTCTTAGATCCTCAGATCTTACAACTCAGAACCCAAACTGGTTCCTATAACTAAGACTTCAACAAGTCCTACACCTCAGGCTCTTCCCAAGAACCCTACCTTAGAGTGAATCTACACTCCTACCACTCAGGATATCAAGCCCTACCTCAGCCCTTATCACCAGGCCTACAGCTTAGAGAACTTAATCTCCTACCTCAGGAAAGCAACCCTACCTCAGCCTTTATAATTACCGGCTTATAACTCAGAGATTGAAATCTCTTACACTCAGATCTAAAAATATATCTTACAAAAAATTATATAAAGAATTACTTTTCTTCCTTCACCCAGATAGAGAGAAGAGGGGTGAGGGAATCTTGATCAGATCTTGATTAATCTGCTTCCTTCATACCATTGCTGCAATGAATCAGATTCAACCTTACTTAGCTTATTCAAAGCTTTTTGAAAGAGAGAACCTAGGTTGAATCTTCTTGAAAAGTTGATGTAGACTCATCTTCTTCCTTCATGCTGACTTGATTCAGCAAACGTTGACAGATCCAAAGAGATGTTGTCTCCTTGTTTGATTTAGAATCAGAACCTTCTTGCTGTATAGAATTCTGTGAATTCTTCTTGGAGTATTCCTCCTTCTTTTTGGATTCCCTCTAAATTTTCTCTTTCTCACTGTGTTTTTTTGATTTCTCGGCTTTATTTATAGATCACATCAAGGGCAACCAGCTGATCCGGTGGATTACTGACATCTGATAGTTCTTACATATCTAACAGGCCTTGACAATTTCGGCAGCTGTCAAGTCTTCTGTCTGGAGATCTGTCACTTAGAGTTATTTAACTCAGCTGAATGTGTCGACACACAAGGATAGTATGTGTCAACACAGATAAAGTATGTGTTGACACAATTACCCGGGTGTCGACACACTTCCTCTGGTGTTGTCGACAAACTTCAGAAACTGTCGACACAGCTTTTATACAATGTGTCGACACAACTCCTTTGATGTTGTCGACACTCTTCATAAACTGTCGACACAGCTCTTCATCTAGTCTCTAAACTCCCTTTATAGAATGTGTCGACAAACTTAAGAAACTTATCAACATAACTGATGTAGACCCAAACTCTGTATGTCGACACAAGTCCTGTGTGTCGACACAGCTGATGTAGACTTAAACTTCTTTATGTCGACACAAGTCCTGTGTGTCGACAAAGCCCTTCTACTCATTTCAGCACTTCAAATCTAAGTGTGTTGACACTAGTCCTGAGTGTCGACACAACTGTTGTCGACTCAAATTTCATGTGTCGACACAAGTCCTGTGTGTCGATGATAAGTTGTAATTATACCTACTTTTATAGTATTGCTATTATGATATTTTATTTTATTTTTTCCCTTTTTTGTTTGTTTTGTTCAATAAATTGTTCATATTTTGTTAATTTTATTTCTAACTTAGTTATTTTTATTTTCAAGAAAAAATAAGAAAAAAGTAAAAATTTGACTTGATACGCCCGTGACATTTACTTGACACGCCCGTGTCAGGCACTCAATGCCTTCGGCCTGTCGACACTCAATGCCTTTGGCCAGTCTACACTCAACGCCATCATGTCACGCCCGTGTCCAAGCCCCGTCACGCCGGTGTCGATGTCGACACTCAATGATTTTTCACACTCAATGCTGCCGACGTCAGACTGCCAGCTGTCCAAGTCACGCCCGTGACATGTTTGTCACGCCCATGACCACCACATGTTCCATCCAAAATCTTCCTGATCGTCGATCATCGCTCGAAGATCGTCGACCACTGCTTGACACTCCCGTGACAAGCCTGTCACGCCCCTGACCGCCACGTGGCCCTTCCCGAACCTTCCACAACGGCGCCAGCTCGCCAGAATATGCCAAGTCAAACACGGCAGCTGTGACACGCCCCCTTACACGCCCGTGACCAGGGCATGTCACACTCGAAATTTTGCCTATAAATAAAAATTTTCTATAATGCCCAAGGGTTCACTTTTTTGAGCCAACTTTAGTGTGTTTTGTGGGCTGCCCTTGTGGACTCTATTGCCATGTTAGGAGAAATTTCTCCCCCTCCCTTTTATGTTTGCTTTTGCTTTAGCTTTAGCTTTGTATTAGCTTTGAAATAGATATTTTCAATCAATAAAGTATGTTAGCTTTTCTCTTCTTATTCAGCTTTGGAATGAACTTGTGTGCCCACTTTCTTCTCCTTTTTATCCTCTTGTTTTACCTAGTCTACCTCTTCATAATTTAGTGTAACTTGTAATTTTTCATGCTTTTAAGTGGTTGTAATGTTCATTTGTGTTCATCTTTATGAAAGTGTGTGTGTGTGTGTGTGAGTGTAACTTGTTTTAATTTTTCATGCAATATGTTGTAATGTTAGGTTTTATTCTAGGGTTTTATCAAAAAAATTGAGCCGTTATAATGACAAAATTAGTTTAAGTCTTCTTTTAAAGAAATCAAAGTTGTATTGAAAACCTTTTAAAAGATTATATTTTCATTCCTATGAAATCGTAAAAGAGGTTTTAAAGTGTTTTGTGTTTTTCTTACTTAGCTTTGCTTTAGGATTGTAAAACCTTTTTTGTTCCTTTAATTTTTCTTTTCACTTTTTCATCACTTTTATGAAATCCTATGGATGAAAATGTAAACGTTTTAATTATTCAACAACTTTGATTTCAACTTTGTTTTCAAAAACTTTTGCTTTTTTAATTTTTATTTCATCTTTTTATTTGTTTTGGGCAAGTTTTAATGGTAGAAAAGTTGTAGTTTTAATTTTTAGGGAACTTTGTTTTTCTTGTTTTTTACTTAGTGTGTGTGAGTGTATGAGAATAACCTTTTGTGCTTTCTTTTATTGCTTTATTCATTTATGTAGAGTGTGTGAGTGTATGAGAATAACCTTTTGTGCTTTCTTTTATTGCTTTATTCATTTATGTAGAGTGTGTGAGTGTAGGTGATAACTTTTCATGCTTTGTTTATCTCTTTCTCAATTATGTAGAGTGTGTGCGTGTGTGCATAATTTTCCGCCCACTCATTTGAGTGGGATTGAAAAACACCAAATTTTTATTTTCGCTAAGAAAATACGTTTTGTATATTTGTATAAAAAATAATAAATCCAGCAAACCCATCTATTTTTCTAAAGTGAAGGAAAGAACCAATAGGGAATGGGGATAAAAAAAATCTATTTATCTACAATCAAATTATAGATAAACGGTGATGGTGGATGGTGCTTCAGGGAGGCATTCCCTGGGGGTAGGGGTGATCCTGGAAAGCCCGCAGGGAATGAGGATCGAGCAAACGGTGGTGGTGCACTTTTCCATCACCAATAATCAGGCTGAGTACGAGGCGGTAATCGCAGGGCTCCGCCTAGCCAGGGAGCCAGGGGTGCATGATGTGGAGGTCCTCACTGAATCCATGGTGGTGGCTTCCCAGATCAACGGGAGTTTGAGGCAAGGGAACCAACTCTTCAGCTAT
This sequence comes from Platanthera zijinensis, assembly GCA_039513925.1. NCBI lineage: Eukaryota > Viridiplantae > Streptophyta > Magnoliopsida > Asparagales > Orchidaceae > Platanthera > Platanthera zijinensis. The sequence goes on from CM077091.1 coordinate 95,287,426, forward strand.
ACTTGGCGAAGGTGAAGGGGGTCATCGGCACGTTCCAAACTTTATCCATCTGACACGTGCCCAGGGAGGAGAATGAGAAAGTAAATCAACAGACAAAGCATGTACCCGAGTGGGGGTGGTACCATCACCGACCTGTTCTGCCCCTTCATCGAGGAGGGAGAGCTGATGAAGGTAGACCAGCACCCCTCGTGGATGGATCCGTTCACAACCTTCCTCTCCACCGGGGAATATCCCGAATGGTTGGACAAGAAGAGGTTAAAGTACAAGTCGACATATTATCTCATGTGAGATGGGTAGCTGTACCGGAAGACCCTCTTGGGAATGTTGGCGCATTGTGTGGCTGAGAGAGAGGTTCTGAGGATTTTGGAGGAAATTCACTCCAGAGAGTGTGGGAACCATTCTGGGAGTCGGACCCTAGAAGGAAGAATCATCAGGCAAGGGTACTTTTGGTCGACCTTGAGCCATGACGCTGCGAAGTTTGCAAGGAAGTGTGGCAAGTGCCAGCTATTTGCCCCCCTTCAACTGCAGCCAGCTCAACGCCTCAGGATCATCACAGCACCCTGGCCATTTGCAATTTGGGGAATTAACCTAGTCGGGCCCTTCCCCTAGGCCAGCGGCCAAAGAAGGTTTCTACTAGTCATGATCGATTATTTCTCCAAGTGGTTGGAAGTTAAGGCATTGGCTAAGGTAACCTCTCAGGTCATTAGGAACTTTGTGTGGGGGGAGATAATCTGCCGTCACGGGTTGCCCCAGGCCATTGTCACGGATAATGAGCCTCAGTTTGATATCGCCGAGTTCATCAGCTTTTGTGGGCAACTCGGGATTGACCTCAGATTCACTTCGGTTCACCACCTCAGGATCAACGGGCAAGTAGAGTCGGCCAACAAGATCATTGTCAACCTCCTCAAGAAGAAGGTGGAGAACTTGAGGGGAAGCTGGGTGGAGTAACTCCCTTCGATCCTCTGGGCTCTTAGGACCACACCCAACACGGCCACAGGAGAGACTCCCTTCAAACTCTCTCATGGGTGCGAAGCAGAACTCCCAGTAGAGTTCGAGGTCCGGATGACTCGGGTGGTCGAGGTAGGGGAAGATAGGGAGGATGGAGAGCTGAGAATGAGGAGGAGCTGCGGCTCTCCCTTGACATGGTGGAAGAGCTGCGCGACCTCTCCACTGTCCGACAGGAGGAGGTGAAGAGGAGGATGTCTAAGTACTTCAACAAGTATATCAGGATCAAGCAGTTCGCAGAGGGGGACTTGGTTCTGAGAAAGGTGGATGCCGCAAGGAGGTCAGCCGCCGTGGGGAAACTCAATCCCAACTGGGAAGGTCCATACATTGTACAGGAAGCACTGAAATCAGGAGGGTACCGCCTCCGAAATGTGGAGGGCGAGACCCTAAGTCTCACCTAGAGTGGTGATGACTTAAAACATTTTTCCCCTAAGTAATGTAAGTGGCGTTCCATTTTCTAATAAAGCTTATTTTTATGAACCTATGCCCCTGCGATGAATAATACAAATGCTAGTCTACCAAGACCCCGAGCAGATCCTGCTGCCAGGCTCCCACCAAGCTGGCAGGGCTGGATGTCACTCGACGGAGTCTATCCAGACCCCGAGTAGATCCCGCAGCTAGGCTCCCACCAAGCTGGCAGGGCTGGATGTCACTCGGTGGATTCTATCCAGACCCCGAGCAGATCCCACTGCCAGGATCCCATCAAGCTGGAAGGGCTGGATGTTACTCGGAGGAGTCTACCCAGACCCCTAGTAGATCCCGATGCCAGGCTCCCACCAAGCTGATAGGGCTAGATGTCACTCGGAGAAGTCTATTCAGACCCCGAGCAGATCCCGCTGCCAGGCTCCCATCAAGCTGGCAGGGCTGGATATCACTCGGAGGAATCTACCCCGACCCCGAGAAGATCCCTCTGCAAGGCTCCCATCAAACTAGCAGGGCTGGAAGTCACTCAGTGGAGTCTATCTAGACCCCGAGCAGATCTCGCTGCCAGGCTCCCATTAAGATGGTAGGGCTGGATGTCACTCGGAGGAGTCTACCTAGACCCCGAGCAGATCCCGCTGCCAGGCTCCCACCAAGCTGGAAGGGCTGGATGTCACTCGGTGGAGTCTATCCAGACCCCAAGAAGATCCCGCTGTCAGGCTCCCACCAAGCTGGCAGGGCTGGATGTCACTCGGCGGAGTCTATCTAGACCCCGAGCAGATCCCGCTGCAAGGCTCCCATCAAGCTGGCAGGGCTGGATGTCACTCGGAGAAGTCTACCCAGATCCCGAGCAGATCCCGCTGCCAGGCTCCCATCAAGCTGGTAGGTGAAAGATGTAAGTTGTCTACCTAAATCACCTAGAGGGGGGTGAACAGGTGAGATGTGCGTCTTATGCAGAATAAAAAATTTAGCAACTAGCACAAATAAGTAAGCAAGCAATCACAAAGACGACAAGAGATTTATAGTGGCTCCCCGATCTTGGGTACGCCCACTTTCCTCACCGATCTAGCAAATCACAAGACTCGGCTACTCCACTATCTCGGATTGCAAACCAATCCTACACCTCGGAACCACGTTCCTACAACACTCGATCCAAATGGATCTACACTCGGAAGATAAAAACTTCCTACCACTCGGAGAACAACGCTACTACACTCAGAGAATAATCTCCTACAAGATTTACAAATAGAGTTTGAAAATACAAACAGAAATATTCTCAGATTTGAAAGAATTTGTCTCTAAGTCTTCTTCTTGAACGTTACGGCTTTATCAGAATTTGTAGAAGAAGATCCTTTAAAAATCTGACCTGAGAAGTCTTGAATCTACTCGATCAAGGATAGAAAAACGATTCCTTAATCAGCAGATCTTCTAGATCGAATGCAGAGAGATCGATCTTGATGAGAGCGGCGGCTTCAGATGTCATTCTTGAGAAAGGTCGGCCGAACAAGTAATTTAGGAAAGTACGGAATCCACTCTTAAAAGATTCTTATTTTTCTTTTCTGCTTAGGGTTATGTCTTATTGAAAAGACTTTATATAGGATTACCCTTAATGGCTAGAAAGGATATTAATGACGACATGTGGACCAATCACATCGAGTTATTTGAAATTTCGGCCGTTCTGGACTTAGAACAATAATTTCTTGAAAATCGACTTAGTTCTCGAGAAGTGGCTATAGTTATCGAGAACTAGGAACTGAGTTCTCGAGAACTGTCAAGACTTCTCGGGAACTAAGTTCTTTAGAAAAGATTTGGACTTCTCGAGAACACAAGGTTTAGTTCTCGAGAACTAATTTACTTCTCGAGAATAAAAACTTAAGAAACTTTTCTGAACTACTCGAGAACAAGCACTTAGAAACTTTTCTGCACTTCTCAAGAACAAAGAGGAAGACTTCTTGAGAACTGAGGGAGGAATTCTCGAGAACTAAAGGAGACTTCTCGAGAATTTAACTTAGAAAAATTTCTGATGCAAATCTTGACTATTCAAGAAATTAAGCCGGCAGTTCTCGGGAACTAAAGACAAGCTTCTCGAGAACAAGTAATACTTCTCGAGAACTATACCTTAGGCTTCTCGAAAACTGACCAAGACTTCTCGAGAACAAAGAGCACTTCTCGAGAACTATAACTTAGAAAATTTCTTGAATCTTTCCAGACTTCTCATGAACTTTGTAGTTAAGCTTCTCGAGAACTATGAGAGCTTCTCGAGAACTAAACTACACTTCTCAAGAACTCTGAAGTTGCTTCTCGAGAACTGGACTTAGATAATTTTCAAGAATTTTAGAGAATGTTTTCTTCTGGTCCTGTCTTCATCCCATGCTCCCAATGTTTGAACATGAAGTGTATCCCAATTGAGAGGCTACACATGAGTGAACACTTTGGATCACACAGTGAGGGATTACACTGTATGGTCCTGTGTTCCTGACCCACTGTAGACTGACATTGGTCTACACTTAGCACTTAGAATCTGCAAACATTCAACTAGAACAAGGATATCAAATACAACTTAATTCATCTTAGTTCAAGGGTGACTTCATTCAAATCTGGGTTATTGCGGATGCAATACCCAGCTGAAAGTGAGGGTAGATACAACTCTAGAGGGGGGGGGGGGTGAATAGAGTATTCAAAAATTATGATACCCTACTCAACTCCCTTAGAGTTAATTGCGGAATAAGTTTATAAATATTGATAACCCTAGAGCCTAACACAAAGTGTAGTGCACAAGAGAGAGCTAACTGTAATTACAGTTAAGCTTGGGTCCTAACACAGCAACTAGCAATCCTAGTTATTTCTATTCACAGCCACAGTGCAATAAATTAAATGAGCAACACAGACGACACAAGGAATTTATAGTGGTTCCCTCTCAATAGGTACGTCCACTCTTCTACCACCCTGGTAGGAATCCACTACAGGTTTTTGTTCAGGTGCCCTGCCACCAACTGATCTGCTTCAGGTAGATCAAGTAGACCCTTTGAGCTTTTGATCAGGAGCTCAAAATCCAACACAGGTTTTTGATCAGGTGCCCTGCCACCAATGGTTCACTTTTGAAGGGAGTAATAACCCTTTGTACAGGAGGTTGAGAGAGTTAAGGCTTCTTCTCTATTGTTAAACAAATTAGAGAAGCTAGTGGATTGCACAGAGCTAGAAAGCTCTAAAGAATCAAGGCTCCCCCTTGCTTAGAGAATATCCAGGAAAGAGTCTTGCTTCAGGGTGCAGGAACACTTCTGAACTAAGACAAAGAATTGTCTAGAGGTTCTGAAGGAGAAGCTTGAAGAGGATTCTGAATGTTCTTCTTCAAACAGCTTCCTTTCTTCTTCTTCTTCTTCTAAAGGCCTCTGAGTGAAAGTCTTCCTGTAAGCAGTATGAACTCAGGATGAAGAAGAATGCAGAAGAGCTTTGATCTTCTCAGTTGAATATGAAATGCTGAGAGCTGTAGAACTTTCTTACTTTCTCTCTTTTTCTATGTGGCTGAGAGTATATGATCTGGGTTCTGTATTCTCAGTTCTAAGTTATAATTAATAAGTAATTTCTTCTTTCAAAAGAAGCTCTTTAAATATGAGCCTTTGTAACGGCTTTAATTTGAGTTTGAATCTTTGTCTTCTTCTAGCATCAGCAATCTGGGCTGCAAAAAGCATAAAGCAAAAACAAATCCTGCAGACAGACATACTATAAGAGGATAAAGCTTTCTAAGAAGCTGCATAACCAATCAGATAAGAAGGGTGCAAGAAAAAGGTCACATCAGAAAGAACTCTTTACAGCCAGAGAAGACTTTCTGAGTCTAACGGCTATAAAGGACAGCCTGGCAGATAAAGTAGAAAATGCATTTCAACTAATAAGACAAAACACTTTGTCAGATAAAGATTGGCTCATGCATAAGGAATGGAGCAGATATTGCATGGAAATAATATCACAAATTTACAGAAATAATATGCCAAATAAATATGAAATAAATCATAGAATAGAAGAGGACAAAATTACTAAATACACACAGCAAAACGTCGAACGACCCTCGGAGATCGTCGACCGAAGCACAGAGATCGTCGACCTATCAAACAGGTAGTCGAACGATACAGATAGTCGAACTACCCAAGCAGATAGTCGAACTACCACAGCAGATAGTCGAACTATCAGGACAGATAGTCGAGCTATCAGATAGTCGATCTATCAAGACAGATAGTCGAACTACCAAAGCAAAACAGATAGTCGATCTATCAAATAGATAGTCGAACTATCAAAGAAAAATAGATAGTCGATCTATCAAACAGATAGTCGAACTATCAAAGAAAATAGATAGTCGACCTATCAAACAGATAGTCGAACTATCAAAGAAAACAGATAGTCGATCTATCAAACAGATAGTCGAACTATCAAAGAAAATAGATAGTCGATCTATCAAACAGATAGTCGAACTATCAAAGAAAGCAGATAGTCGACCTATCAAACAAAACAGATAGTCGATCTATCAAACAGATAGTCGAACTATCAAAGAAAACAGATAGTCGAACTATCAAACAAAACAGATAGTCGACCTATCAAATAGATAGTCGAACTATCAAACAGATAGTTGAACTATCAGATAGTTGAACTATCAGATAGTTGAACTATCTAAGCAGATAGTTGAACTATCAAGAAATCTGTCTGGTCAGAAAAAGTCGAGCGGGGTTCGATGATCGGCGTGGCAGATTCCACAGAACGTCGAGCTACCAAGAGTTGAACTAACTCAGAGATAGACGATCTGCTGACAGACAAACATCGACCAACAGATAGACGATCGTCGACCAGTCGATAGACGATAGTCGAGCGGCGTTCGACCATAGTCGAACGTAAAACAACTTAACCAAATATTCATCTGGAAAAGTGACAACTCTAAATCTAGAGCAAACTAACTAAACAACTAACCTTTGACCATAGATAAATCTTGGGTCAAGAGACAGAAAGAGAGGACTGAACTCAAATCAAAACTAGGATACCAACACCAACAATCTCCCCCTATTTGTAGAAGTCAGAACCCTCTACACTAAGGTGAATTATCATAATAAAGAAAGAACTGGAAGAAAGGAAATTGAGTATAAATGCAAAGACAGATTAATTAAAGGCACAATATGCAAAACTAGGAATTGTATATATAAGTAATGTTTTAGAATCAATCAGCATCCATTTCCTCAAAAATTCTAAAAACAAAACATCATGAATCATTCTTTGCTTTGTTGTTGCCTGTCTTGCTTTTCCTGCTGCCTCCTCTGATAACTTAAAGGCTTAGGATAGTACCTTGGGGGCTTTGGAGGGGCTTTAGGATTATTCTTTCCATATTCTCTGTCATATATCCTTCTTTTGGTCATGGACTTTTCATAGATTTCCCACTCAGCAGAGCTGTAGTGAAGATGTCTTTTCTCATTAAAGTCCATTACTAGTTTAAGAGTTTCAAGAATTATAGCTTTGGAAGTAGCGCTCCAAACTTCAGCAAATTCCTTTGCTTTTCTTCTTTCTGCCTCTGGCTTGGGAACAGATCTACTAGCAGAAGGACCTTCCCCATACTTCCTTTTCTTGGGGATGTGAACCTTTGGTAGATCTTGAGGAATAATGTCATCCCAAACTTGGGAATAGGAAGCTGGAGGAGGTGCCTGATCTTCTGGTCTAGGAGAAAATGTAGGCATTTGAGGTTGAGGCACTTGGCTGGACTCACCTTGAGCAAGAGGATTTAAGTGATGAGGAATAATGTTGGGGTCAACCTGAAAATCTGGGAAGATCTGGTTGTGCATCCAGACAGCTATATCATATATATGGAATTTTACTGATTGAATCTGTTCTAAGACATCCTTACTAATTGCAGTTAATTTCTCATCCAAGATAGTTTGGCATTTGTAGTAAGCTTTTCTACTTGTTCTTTCACTATGGTCTCCCTCTTTCTGATTTCTACAGATAGCTGGTCTATGGTGTCTTCTTTGAAAGTACCAACTTCATTGCATACTTTCATGACATTCTCTTCAGCTCTCTTGTCCAACTGAATTTGATTGTTTGCTAGGGTGACACATTGGTCCATGAGTTGACCAATTCTTGTGATGGTGTGATCTATGGCTTTCCCTCCAATTCTAAACAATCCTTTGAGAGAATCAGTGTTGGCTTGAATCTCTGCAAAGCCTCTGCTCATTTCTTTATCAAGGGCAGTTACCTGATCTTTGACAGTCTGAAGAGATTCATCAAAATATTTCCTCTGGTTAGCTAATATTTCTTCAATCTTTGACAGAATATCTGAATTTGCAATTACAGCAACAATAGCAGGAGCAGGGGTGGTAGAATAAATCTGAGGTGGTGGAGGAGCTTTCCATGGGGGGATTTCTTCCAGTATTACAGAGCTCTGGGCTATTACAGTATGAGATACAATATCTCCCTCCTCATCAACAAATCTAGGAAGGGAGAAATCAAGATTCCTGAGAGGGGCTTCCACCTCCTCAGGGGCTTGCACATCCTCTTCGGATAGAAGGATGGTCTCTAGTGGAGTTGATTCTTTTCTTGGAGAGGGAGAAGGAGTAGCTTGGGGTGAGGGTTTTCTGGATGGGTCTGTAGGGAGATCTTTGGAAAGGGGGGAAAGAGGTTCTTCTCAGGTGAGCTCTTCTATCATCTTGTCTATAGCTTCATTTGTGTCTTTGAGAATATCTTGGGCTGGAACATCTGATAGGTTTGGCACTGGAGAGACTGCCACAGGGCTCCTTACTAGAGATCTCACTGGGCTTCTTAGAGGAGATCTGGCTGGAGGAGTAGGAATTCTGATATCTGAGGCAGAGTGTGCAGGCTCCCCCTCAATTGCTGCACCAGATGGTTCAGCAACATGATGTAGAGGAGGAGATGGGGTCCTCACTTTTAAGACAGAAGCTCCAACTACTTTAGCTATCTGCCTTGGGTATTTCATCTTTAACTCCCATCTCTGGATGGAGGCTAAGGAAATCTTCTTAAGGTGGTGAATCGTGGTACCTTTGGAGGTTTTGAAGGTAACAAGATCAATCTCTCGCAAAATCAATGAGATTATCCTTGCAAATTTGGGAGCTTGAATGCTGCCCCTTATCAACTCAAACACCATCATGCCAAACTGAAATTTCTTCCTTGAGACAATGGCTGTCATTACTCCAAATAGATAATTAGTAATGAAACTAATTGACCCTGTTTTGCACCATAGGATTTTTCCAATAATGTCTGCAAGAAATTTCCCTACATCATTGAAAAGGTTTCTCCTGAAGGAGTGAAATTCATCAGAAACTCCACAGAAGGAGTAGGTCCTGTCATAGTCTTCCAAAGTTAGGTCATCTTCCTCATCTACAACGGGCATTTTCAGAAGCTGGGAAACAATCGTTTTGTTCAACTTTATCTTGATCCCTCTGACTTGAGTTTTCAGAATCTTACCATTGCTTTTCACCTTATCATTCTTGAAGAACACCTCGACATCAGAAAAAAGAATCTTGCAGGGTTCTATCAAACAAACATGTGGCCGGCGGTTTCGAGAAGAATGAGAAGGTTCTGGAAATTGTCTGAAATCTCTGCAATTCCTGCGACTACCAGTTCGCTGTCGACTACAATCTTGGAAACCTGTGCCATGAAAGGTGATGGTGGCGACGGACTGAGCGCGAGACTGCGGCGGAGGCAGAGGTTTCTTACGGCGGAAGACGAAGAGTTTTGATAGAAATGATTTTGAAATGGCGGTTGATTTAAGATTTCTAAAATATTATATATATATATATATATATATATATACCCTAGTAATGACAATTATGAGTCTAATTAACCTTGGATTAGGACAGAAATCAAGAGATTTTCGAAATAGAAGAGTTAGCAGAAATTGGCAAAATGACGAGCCATTTCTCGAGAGGCAGGCCTTAGTTCTCGAGAAGTGGCAGAGAGTTCTCGAGAAGCAAGGATGGTTCTCGAGAACTAGCAGATAGTTCTCGAGAGGCAAGCTTTTTAGTTCTTGAGAACTAGCAGATAGTTCTCGAGAGGCAAGCTTTAGTTCTCGAGAACTGGCAGATAGTTCTCGGGAAGTAAGTATGGTTCTCGAGAGCTATCCTTCTACTTGAGAAATTCTGACCTTTTTGGAGATTCCTCGAATCTTGAACCTTTGAACTGATCACCTTGGCCTAATCTTCCTTGTTCAGCAGCCCAAGTTTAGTTTTGAAGAAATTGAACTTGGTCTCGTCCAATGGCTTTGTGAAAATATCTGCAACCTGCCGATCTGTTGGCACGTAATGCAGATCCACATCCCCTTGCTCCACATGCTCCCGGATGAAGTGGTATCTTAGCTCGATGTGCTTTGTCCGGCTTTGTGAGACTGGGTTGTTTGCGATTGCGATTGCGCTGGAGGAGTCACATAACAATTAAATGTCCTTGAACTTCATATTGTAATCCTCTAGCTGGTTCTTAACCAAAGAAACTGTGCATAACAACTACCGGCAGAAATGTATTCTGACTCGGCCATTGAGATTGCGACACAGTTTTGCTTTTTGCTGCTCCTAGAGATAAGCCTTCTTCCTAGGAATTGGCAAGTCCGAGAAGTGCTTTTCTTGTCGTCTTTGCTTCCTGCAAAATCTGCATCTGAAAAACCAATCAGTTCACTATCATTACTTCTTGGGTACCATAAGCCAAGATTTGGTGTACCTTTAAGGTATCTCAAAATTCGCTTTGCAGCAATATAGTGAGATTCCTTGGAGTTCACCTGGAATCTAGCGCATACACATGTTTAAAACATTATATCTGGTCTACTTGCCGTAAGGTAGAGCAAGGACCCAATTATGCTTCTGTACTTGGTTTCATCAAAAGGTTTCCCTTTCTCATCCTTGTCGAGAGACATAGCTGAGGCCAATGGAGTCCTCATAGAGGTTGCATTCTCCATTCCGAATTTCTTAAGTAGCTCTTTGGTGAACTTGGTCTGTGAGATGAAAATTCCATCCTCAGATTATTTCACCTGAAGCCCTAAGAAATACTTCAGCTCTCCCATACTGCTCATTTCAAACCTCCCTTGCATAAGTTTAGAAAACTTCTTGCAGAGGTTGTTATCCGTAGAGCCAAAAATAATGTCATCGACATAGATTTGCACTAGCAAAATCTTGCCATTTATTTCCCTAAGAAATAATGTCTTGTCTATCTTTCCTCTTGTGAACTTGTTCTCAAGAAGAAAGTTAGACAGCGTCTCATACCAAGCTCGAGGAGCTTGTTTAAGACCATATAATGCTTTCTACAGTAAATAAACATGATTAGGAAAAGTTTAGTCAACAAAACCTGGCGGTTGCTCTACATACACTTCTTCCTTTATGTCACCATTCAGGAAGGAAGATTTTACATCCATCTGATACACGGTAAAGCCCTTAAGTGCAACATAAGCAAGGAATAACCTGATCGCCTCCAGTCTTGCCACTGAAGCATACGTTTGATCAAAGTCGATTCCTTCTTCTTGACGACATCCCTTGGCAATGAGTCTGGCTTTGTTCTTTATAATAGTTCCATCTTCGTCCATCTTGTTTCGGTAGACCCATTTTGTCCCGATGATGTTCTTACTCTTGGGTCTAGGAATAAGTGTCCAAACTTTGTAACGTTTGAACTGATTTAACTCTTCTTCCATGGCTAGAATCCAGGATGCATCCGAGTTTGCTTCCTCGAACTTCTTAGGTTCAACCTGTGATAGAAAACTTAAGAATAAATTCTCGTTAGTTGTACCTCTCCGAGTCCTGACACCATCCCGGGGATCTCCTATGATCTACTCCAAGGGATGATCCTTCAGGTGTCTGAGCTCTAGAGTCCTTGCATCTTGGATTTCTTCAGCCACTGGAGTTGCATCTTCAGCTGGGATGAATTCTTCATCTTGATCATCTACCTCTCCAATCGGGGTTGTAGAGGTGATCTTGATGAACTTTTCATCTTTATCCTCAGTAGGTTAATCCAGGCTGAGTTCCTTTATCATTGTACCTGCATCTTCAATGAGCACACTAGAGGAGTTGCTTTGCAGCAAACTCGTCTCATCAAATACAATGTGTATCGATTCTTTTACCACCAGAGTTTTTCTATTAAATACTTATAGGCCTTACTATGGCTACTATAACCTACAAAAATACCTTCAAAGCTTTTCTCGCTAAACTTGGTAGTGTGATACTTGCCGTTGTTAAGTACGAAGCACTTACAGCCAAAGATTCTAAAATATGAAATGATTGGTTTCCTGCCTTTTAGAAGTTCGTAAGAAGTCTTATCATAGTTCTTGTTGATGAGTGCTCGATTTTGCACGTGACAAGCGGTGTTGACGGCTTCAGCCCAGAAGTACTCTGGAAGTGAGGCATCACTCAACATAGTCGGCAAGCCTCTATGAGTGTTCTGTTCCTTCTCTCAGCTACTCCATTTTGCTGTGGAGTGTGAGGAGAGGAAAACTCATGAAAGATACCTTGACTTTCACAGTATTCTGTCATGGACCCAGACTTGAATTCCGTTCCATTGTCACTTCTGATTTTTACTACGGAGCAGTTGTATTCATTCTGGACTTGCCTAACAAAATTAGTGAAAATATTAAAGGTATCTGACTTGTGTTTCAGAAAGAACACCCACGCAAAGCGCGAGTAATCATCCATAATAACAACCGTATATTCCTTACCTCCCAAACTTCTAACTTGTAGTGGACCGAACAAGTCCATATGAAGAAGCTGTAAGCTTCTATTAGAATCCTTGCCTAAAATGCTTTTAAATGAACTCCTTGTTTGCTTGCCTTTTATACATGCATGACAAGGGCTGTCCTTAACGCACTTGACATTAGGGGCATCACATACTAAGTTCTGAGAGAATAGTTTATTAATCGTTTTGAAATTAATATGTGCTAGTCTCCTGTGCCATTGGTCGGCAAGAGATGCACTACTTTTTGTTAAAAAACATACTGGTGTAGAGGAGTTAATACAGATGAAATTTAAACAGAAAATATTCCTGCTTCGAGTGCCTGATAAAATAGTTTCCAAGTTGTCAACCGATTTTATCAAACACTTGTCAGCATGGAATTCAACCACGTATCCTTTGTCACATAGTTGGCTTATGCTGATGAGATTGTGTTCCAATACTTCAACATAGGCTACGTCCGAAAAGGATACGTTACCGTTAGTAATCATACCGTAGCCTTTGGTAATTCCTCGGTCTGAACCTCCAAAGATGACCTTTGGTCTGTTCAACACCGGTGAAAAGTTCTGGAGTAGGCTCCTTGTCCCGGTCATATGTCGAGAATATCCACTGTCCAAATACCAGATTGGCGTTTTAATGGCCTTTGGACGTACCTGCAATTATAATCACTTAGCCTTAGGAACCCAAACACATTTGGGTCCTTGGTCTCAAGTTAGAATACTCCCCCTACGAGTATTAGCCTCATGAGTGGTCATTCTCACGTTGCTAACTTGAGGAGTTGCAACATTTTTAGGATTGAACCAACAATCTATGGCAAAGTGACCAACTCTACCACATCACCAATAGTCAAATATGTTGTATCTTTGCCTTATAATCTCCTGCTTGACCTTCTTGAGAGGAGGTCCAGCAGGGGTAGCATCCTTGGAGGAAGATGCTTCATGATGATGACAGCTACATGAAGTCTTGTCCTTCATAGGCTTTTCCACAACAGGTTTTACCTTTGGTGCCTTCTTGATATTATGACCATGAGCATAAGGTTCATAGCTCTGAAGTTGAATCTCTTCAGAGGTGCCTTGAAGACACTCTCGCCAAAGTTTCGAGGGCGAGTCTAACCTTAGTACCTTGACTTAGGCTTCTCCGGGATCGGCCTAGTGAAGTGTCCATAGGTGGACTCATAGTCGAATTCGTTTGCAGGAAAGATAACTTTCTTGAACGAGACTGGCTCGAAAGGAGCTTTCCCTTTTTCCTCGGCCAAGGCTTTCTTGGCATTATTATTCTTTCTCTTGGCCTTCCTTCTCCTAGAGGATTTACTAGGAGCACCTTTGTTGCCTAGACCAACACCCTTGGCCTTAGCTTAGAATTCAGCAATCAGAGGAAGTACAGTCTTAGGCTTAGAGAAACCTTCTATAAGTTTCTTTTCAGCCGAGAGTTGTTCTTCCAACTCCTTGATTATTTTCTCCTTAAGGTCAAGGTGCTCAAGAGCCTAGTTATATTCTTCAATAGATTTATTGAAGTCTTCCTTGAGAGATTCAGTCTTTGAGACTTCTTCTCTTAAGGTGCTCTCTGTAGCTTTTAGAGACTTTATCTCTTTAGCTTGAGTTTCACGACTCGGCGATATTTATCGTAAGCCTCGAGTAACTCCTTATATTTTCCTATGAGTTCAGATTCATCCTCAGAGGGATAGCCCTCTTGCTCATTATCATCATCAGATTCTGAAAGAGGGGTGTGAGATTTTACCTCCCCAGTGAACTGGGGACTTGTTCATCATCAGTTAGAGCCATTAGCCCAAAGTTGGCTTCTTCCTCTTCTGCACTCAACTCAGATGAGTCAGTGTCACTGAGGGTTTTGCCCTTCTTGGCTAACAGGCTCTTTTCTATCCTCTTTTTATTATAGGACTTCTTCTCTTCTCTTTTGCAACCCTCTTTCTTCTTGTGGGGGAAATCCGCAATGATGTGACCTGGCTTATTACAACAATAACAAACAATGTTAGTCGAATAATGTTTATTCGGTTTAGAACCATACCTGTCGTGGCTGCTTGAGACTTTTCTATGGCGATCACCATCATTGCGTGATCTTCTATAAGAGGCATCCTTGCCTTTCCATTGCTTCTTCTTGTTCAAGAATTTCTTAATCTGCCTTGAGAGTAGAGAGAACTCTCCATCAGATAGCTCTGAGCCAGAGGAGCTTGGCTCAGATGATTCTTCTTCATCACCTTCAGGAGCTAGGGCAGGAGAGCTAGCCTTTGTCTTCCTTGAGCTATCTGCCTTCAGAGCGACAGACTTCTCCTTGAATACAGACCTGCTCCTCTCTTCTTCAGCTTTTCTTGAGTTGATTTGGAGCTCATAAGACATAAGCTTTCCGAATAGATTCTGCGGGTCCGTCTCGGCTAACCTTCCGAACACCCGAATGGCGCATACCTTATTATCCCATTCCTTGGTCAGGGATCTTAAGAATTTGTCATTCAGTTCCCCATTTGTGAAGACTCGGCCATAAACTCTTAGGCCATTGACTATCTTTAAGAAGTTCTCAAAGGTATCAACTATGGCTTCCTTGTGACCTTGCCTGAAGGCTTCATACTTCTGATTTAGAAGGGATCTCCGATCATCCCTAACTTCTTCAGTGCCTTCCATCAGAGTCACCAGGGATTGCAACATCTCCTTGGGAGACTAGCAATGAATCATATTTTGCAGCATCGAGTCATCGACTGCACTTGCTATAGTATTTTTAGCTTTCTTGTCCAGGGAGACAAGTGCAATCTCATACTTATCCAAGTCCATCAACTTCTTTGGGACTTGTCTGGTTGGATTTATTGTAGATGCAATCATAGGAACATACGGACCTTCTTCAACAATCATGAAGATCCGAGGGTCCACTGCTTCCATGAAGAATTTAACTCTTTCCTTCCATATAGAAAAATTGTTCTTGGTGCATATAAGGAGCTTAGCAAAATCCTTGGTCTTACTCATGCTCTATACTTCTCTAAAGACAACTCGGGAAGGATCAGATCAAGGTGTTAACCTTTTAACGATCAACCTCCCTCTGATACCAATTGAAATATGTAAGTTGTCTACCTAAATCACCTAGAGGGGGGTGAATAGGTGAGATGTGGGTCTAATGCGGAATAAAAATTTTAGCAACTAGCACAAATAAGTAAGCAAGCAATCACACAGACGACAAGAGATTTATAGTGGTTCCCCGATCTTGGGTATGTCCACTTTCCTCACCGATCTAACAAATCACTAGACTCGGCTACTCCACTATCTCGGATTGCAAACCAATCCTACACCTCGGAACCACGTTCCTACAACACTCGATCCAAATAGATCTACACTCGGAAGATAAAAACTTCCTACCACTCGGAGAACAATGCTCCTACACTCGGAGAATAATCTCCTACAAGATTTACAAATAGAGTTTGAAAATACAAACAAAAATATTCTCAGATCTGAAAGAATTTGTCTCTAGGTCTTCTTCTTGAACGTTGCGGTTTTATCAGAATTTGTAGAAGAAGATCCTTTGAAAATCTGACCTGAGAAAGCTTGAATCTACTCGATCAAGGATAGAAAAACGATTCCTTAATCAACAAATCTTCTAGATCGAATGCAGAGAGTTCGATCTTGACGAGAGCGGCGGCTTTAGATGTCGTTCTTGAGAAAAGTCGGCCGAACCAGTAATTTTGGAAAGTACGGAATCCGCTCTTAAAAGATTCTTCTTTTTCTTTTCAGCTTAGGGTTATGTCTTATTGAAAAGACTTTATATAGGATTACCCTTAATGGCTAGAAAGGATATTAATAATGACACGTGGACCAATCACGTCGAGTTATTTGAAATTTCGGCCGTTCTGGACTTAGAACAACAATTTCTGGAAAATAGACTTAGTTCTCGAGAAGTGGCTATAGTTCTCGAGAACTAGGAACTGAGTTCTCGAGAACTGTCAAGACTTCTCGGGAACTAAGTTCTTTAGAAAAGATTTGGACTTCTCGAGAACACACAGTTTAGTTCTCGAGAACTAATTGACTTCTCGAGAATAAACACTTTAGAAACTTTTCTGAACTACTCGAGAATAAGCACTTAGAAACTTTTCTGCACTTCTCGAGAACAAAGAAGAAGACTTCTCGAGAACTGAGGGAGGACTTCTCGAGAACTAAAGGAGACTTCTTGAGAATTTAACTTAGAAAAATTTCCTATGCAAATCCTGACTATTCAAGAAATTAAGCTGGCAGTTCTCGAGAACTGAAGCTAAGCTTCTCGAGAACAAGTAAGACTTCTCGAGAACTATACCTTAGGCTTCTCGAAAACTGACCGAGACTTCTCGAGAACAAAGAGGACTTCTCGAGAACTATAACTTAGAAAATTTCTTGAATCTGTCCAGACTTCTCATGAACTTTGTAGTTAAGCTTCTCGAGAACTATGAGAGCTTCTCGAGAACTAAACTACACTTCTCGAGAAATCTGAAGTTGCTTCTCGAGAACTGGACTTAGATAATTTTCAAGAATTTTAGAGAATGTTTTCTTCTGGTCCTTTCTTCATCCCATGCTCCCAATGTTTGAACATGAAGTGTATCCCAATTGAGAGGCTACACATGAGTGAACACTTTGGATCACACAGTGAGGTATTACACTGTATGGTCCTGTGTTCCTGACCAAATGTAGACTGACATTGGTCTACACTTAGCACTGAGAATCTGCAAACATTCAAATAGAACAAGGATATCAAATACAACTTAATTCATCTTAGTTCAAGGGTGACTTCATGCAAATCTTGCTTATTGTGGATGCAATACCAAACAACAGGGCTGGATATCACTCGATAGAGTCTATCCAGACCCAGAGCAGATCCCACTGCCAGGCTCCCATCAAGCTGGCAGGGCTGGATGTCACTCGGAGGAGTCTACTCAGACCCCGAATAGATCGCGCTGCCAGACTCCCATCAAGCTGGCAGGGCTAGATGTCACTCGGCAGAGTCTATCCAGACCCCGAGGAGATCCCACTGCAAGGCTCCCATCAAGCTGGCTGGGTTGGATGTCACTCGGAGGACTCTACTCAGACCCCGAGCAGATTTCGCTGCCAGGCTCCCATCAAGCCAGCAGGGCTAGATGTCACTCGGAGGAGTCGACCCAGACCCCGAGCAGATCCCGCTGCACGGCTCCCATCAAGCTGGGAGGGCTGGATGTCACTCGGAGGAGTCTACCCAGACCCCGAGCAGATCCCACTACCAGGCTCCCACCAAGCTAGCAAGGCTGGATGTCACTTGGAGGAGTCTACCCAGACCCCGAGCAGATCCCGCCGCCAGGCTCCCATAAAGCTGGCAGGGCTGGAAGTCACTCGGCGGACTCAACTCAGACCCCGAGCAGATCCCGCTGCCAGGCCCCCATCAAGCTGGCGGGGCTGGATATCACAATGGGAATCCACTCGTGCCCCTTCACTGCTATACGGTAGAAACAACAAGTCTTGGTGGACGCGGTGCCTAAGGGGGAAAGCTAAACGTTCACGTTACGAAGACAAGGGCCGCGGGGCAACCGAGACGGCTTCGGTAGGCAGGCGGGCTATGAACGTCAACTCCTGCCTTTGGTGTGGCGAGCCCCAGGGGATAGGGTCCATGCGGCGAAAACTCGGTCGCATCGAGGCCCCCGGGGCTGGCCCACGCATAGCCAGGCGGTAAGGGCGCGAGATGAGTCATCTCCCCTGCTCCGCGCGGCGAATGGAATGGAGGGCCCGCGCAGAGAACGCGGGTCACCGACTCGTGGTATGGATTAACTATCTTGCCCATCGCTATTTAGCCTAAGTCCAAGTCTGGAACGAAATGGCTACCTCACTCGCTCGCAATAATAGATCAAAAGAGGCTAAGTAAATCGCAAGTGCGAGAAGAAAATATTTACATTATAATAAAAGCAGAGTACATGAACAGTTTCTCAAAGAAGGTCGATCAAAAATGTATGGTTAAATACAAATCTCGGGCCTCGGCCCGCATCCCTGCTACAATAAAAGTAATTTTAGGCGAGGCGCGAGTTTCTGACGAGGCTAGCCCCGAATAGCGAGCCCCCTAGATGGGATGGTAGGGCCCATCGTCCGGCTTCAGTACCGGAAGGAATAATTCCGGCACCACATCGCTCGCTGAAAGCTTGACGCCCTCGCTCTTGATCAGGTCGTCTTGCCGCAGCGTCTGGAAGGTATACTTTGCTGCACTGGCGATGTTCTTCTGCATCAGGACTTCGAGGTCATACTCGCTATAGTGCTCGAGCTGACAGCCGCTGCTAGACGGTGGCGGAGCGGTCGCAGTATCCTATAACGCGCCCACCCGCACCTACAGTGCCTCTTTCTCCTTCTTGAGGGTGGCGATCTCGATGCCCATCCTGCTGGCTGTCGCCACATACTCTGAGAATAAGGGAGACTGAGACGAGTGTAAGAAAAGGAAATAGAGAATTGGTGCGAGTTGAGGGACATACCACCCCCAGGTACTGAGCAAGGGCCGCTTCGGCTGCGTTGGCTCACTTTCTCTTGTCGTCTGCCTCCCCTTGGGCGAGTTTGCGGGCCGCCTCCTTCTTTATAACCAGCTTCTTAAGATAGGGGGCGTTCTTCTCCAACCAGAGTCATTGCCGGCTGACCATGTGGGACAGCTCGAGGCTTCGGAACTGGGCCCGCGCGCTTTTGTGAATCAGCACCCGCGTGTCATTCTCATCATAGATAGCGACATCCTCCCGGGCGTAGAGGCCGAATGAGAGGTTGTAGGCCTCTCCTCCAATAGTGTCCTGCTCCACCCAACTCGGCAGTAGCGAGGAGATGAAGACTCAGTTCGTCTCCTTATCCCATCGAAGGAGCAGAACGCCGAGCTCATCCGGAGGCCCCTCGACGTAGCCAAAATTATGGTTCCCTCTTGGCACCGGCTTCGTGGCAGGCTGACCCTGTTGGAACCCTGGTTCTTATTTGGGCTAGGATCTCTATTAGGTTGTTTTAGTTTAGTTTATTTATTTCTTGTAATTTTAGTTTTTGAAAGACTTAACCCAAATAGGGGGAGATTGTTGGTACCCTAGTTTGGATTTGAGTTAAGTCTTTCCTTTTTAGTCTTTTGACCCAAGATTTATCTATGGTCAAAATCTTGTTGGAGTGTATTCTCTTTTCCAGCAAAATTCTGGCTAAGGGATTTTCGGGTTCGACTATCGTCGAACGCCGATCGACTATCGTCGATCAGCCGGTCGACGATCGTCTGTCTCTAGTCAGCTCGACGTTCTGCTAGATCGTCGAGCTCTGGTCGACTATCTCTTGATAGTTCGACGCTTTCTGTCTAGTCTTGAGTCGGTCGACTATCTGCCTGGATAGTTCGACTATCTGATTCGGTCGACTATCTGTCTGATAGGTCGACGATCTCAGTGGGTCGGTCGATGATCTCCGAGGATCGTTCGACTATCTTTTTCCCGCTTTTATTTATAATATTATATGCTTTCTTTTCCTTATTTTATTTCCTATATTTCTAGCATATTTTTATTATAGATTATTTAATTGATCTTATGCATATATCTCAAAGCAATCTTTGCTTATATCCTTTATGCATAAGTCAATTCCTTCTGACTTGTATTTTGTCTTATTAGTTTACTTTCTTTCTGCAGCTGTCCTTTATAGCCGTTGGCTGTAAAGAGTTTTCTGATGTGACTTTATCTAACATCCTTTATCAGATTATTTATTGCAGCTGCAGTAGCTTTTCCTTTTATAGGATATATATCTGCAGATATGTTTTGTCTTTATGTTAATTGCAGCCCAGATTCAAGATCTGAGAAGAAGACAAAAGCTCAATTCAAATATTAGAGTCGTTGCTGCTGCCATTATATTAAGGAGTTCTTTTGAAGAAAGAACCAATGGCTTGCTAGCAGCAGGAAGAAATACAATTCAGCAAAGCCAGCTCTCAGCAATCTTCATCCAACTGAGAAGTTATCTCTTCTGCTCTTCTTCAACCTGAGTGCTCCTGTTCCAGGAAGATACACTCAGAGATATTGAAGAAGAAGAAGAAGGAAGCTGAAGAAGAACATCCATCTAGATCTCTAGTCTTCTTCAAGCTTTTCCTTCAGAACTTCAAGACAGTATTCTGTCTTGAGTTCTGAAGAGACTCTTGTGCTTCTCTAATCTATTGTAAAATAGAGAAGACAATCTAACCCTCTTCCCCCCTCCTGTAAAGGGTTGTTTACTCCCTTCAAAAGTAAAGCTTGGTTTTTAGACACCTGATCAAAAGTCTAAAGGGTCTCTAGATCTACCTGCAGCAGATCTTGTTGGTGGCAGGGCACCTGATCAAAAACCTGTAGTGGATTCCTACCGTGTGGGTAGAAGAGTGGACGTACCCAGTGTTTGGGGAACCACTATAATATCTTGTGTCGTCTGGTTGCTTGATTTATTAATTGCATTGTGGCTGTGATTAGTTTTAACTAGGATTGCTAGTTGCTGGATTAGGACCCAAGCTTAACTGTAATTATAGTTAGCTTTATTTTGTGCACAACACTTGTGTTAGGCTTTAGGGTTCTTATTCAATATCTATAATCTTTAATTACGCAATCGTATCTATCCCTTCTCTTTCAATTGGTATCAGAGGGAGGTTGATTGACTGAATAGGCTAACACCTAAGTCACAAGATCCTGATAGATACCAAGGTTTATAGATATTCACTTTCACTTTCATGGCCCAGTACAATGATTATTTTAGCACCAGACCTCCAGCTTGCAACTTAGCTGAGTTCAGCATCTGGAAGACAAGAGTCAAATTATATATGAACTCTTTTGATGAAGAATTTTTTTTTTTCTATTTTGACAGGTCTCCCTACTTCGGCAACAACAACAAAAAGTGCCAGGCTAGCTGATGCCAGAGCAATGAACATTCTTGCAGAATCAATGTCTGATGACATTTTTCAAGAGATTGCTGAATGTTCATCAGCTAAGGAGATTTGGCTCTCCCTTCATCAAATGGCTTCTGAACCCTTGGACGCAATATCAGAAGGAAGACACATCATCTCATCTGAAGGAGAATCAACATCCCTAGATGTTATCTGGGATGTCTCAGATGATGACTCATCATTTGAAGATGAAGAGGAGGAAGCAAGGGCCAAACAATTTTGCATAATGGCCATAAATGCTTCATGCAGCAATTCAGAAGCTGAACTAACAGAAGGAAAATCAAAACCTGAAAAGGTTCAGGTATTATTATCTAATTGTATTTTTAGTTCAGTTAAATTAGAAATTCAATATTGCTGCCAAGACTTAACAAAACCTGAGAAGGAACCAACACTTCTCAGAGAAATGTTTTCTTTATATTTTAATGAGTTCAGATTTGAGAACTCAATTTGCTTTTTCATAAATCTGTTTGATACTCATAAGGATAAAATAGTTAGAATATTTTCAAATCCTTTTATTATTTGGAACAGATTTATTAGGAAGCATTTTTTTTTATAGCTGATTATTTCTGATTGATATTGTGTTCAAATAGTTTGTTTGGATTTCTGTATGAGAATTCTCTGTCAGATAACTTTATTTCTTATAGATCCTTTTCTAATTTCATTTATATTGAGTCCTCTACTCTAGTTGTATTTGTCAGCTGAGTTTGAATCTCGTCTAATGAAAAGAAATTCTATAGGAAGGAAGATATCTAATTTTGTTTTTCAGATCCAGAATCTTAATTAAATTTGATGAACAAAATATCATTTCTTTTGCTGCTAACATACCCTTGTTCAAGGAGAGAGCAATCTCTACTATAGTCTTTCTGCAGGTACTTTTATAAGAGTTAGCTGGATGACTCAATCAAAATTCAAAGTCATCTCAGCCTCCTCAAATCACATGTACTGCATCAACATAGGGGGAGATTGCAAATGCCAGCAGCAGCCAGCTAAGCAAAGCTTTTCTTTATATATCTTATGCTTTGCAATATTTATTTATTTATTTATTTTGCTAATAGGATCCTCACCCAAATAGGGGGAGATTGTTGGAACCCTGGTTCTGATTTGGGCTAGGATCTCTATTAGGTTGTTTTAGTTTAGTTTATTTATTTCTTGTAATTTTAGTTTTTGAAAGACTTAACCCAAATAGGGGGAGATTGTTGGTACCCTAGTTTGGATTTGAGTTAAGTCTTTCCTTTTTAGTCTTTTGACCCAAGATTTATCTATGGTCAAAATCTTGTTGGAGTGTATTCTCTTTTCCAGCAAAATTCTGGCTAAGGGATTTTCGGGTTCGACTATCGTCGAACGCCGATCGACTATCGTCGATCAGCCGGTCGACGATCGTCTGTCTCTAGTCAGCTCGACGTTCTGCTAGATCGTCGAGCTCTGGTCGACTATCTCTTGATAGTTCGACGCTTTCTGTCTAGTCTTGAGTCGGTCGACTATCTGCCTGGATAGTTCGACTATCTGAGTCGGTCGACTATCTGAGTCGGTCGACTATCTGTCTGATAGGTCGACGATCTCAGTGGGTAGGTCGACGATCTCCGAGGATCGTTCGACTATCTTTTTCCCGCTTTTATTTATAATATTATATGCTTTCTTTTCCTTATTTTATTTCCTATATTTCTAGCATATTTTTATTATAGATTATTTAATTTATCTTATGCATATATCTCAAAGCAATCTTTGCTTATATCCTTTATGCATAAGTCAATTCCTTCTGACTTGTATTTTGTCTTATTAGTTTACTTTCTTTCTGCAGCTGTCCTTTATAGCCGTTGGCTGTAAAGAGTTTTCTGATGTGACTTTATCTAACATCCTTTATCAGATTATTTATTGCAGCTGTAGTAGCTTTTCCTTTTATAGGATATATATCTGCAGATATGTTTTGTCTTTATGTTAATTGCAGCCCAGATTCAAGATCTGAGAAGAAGACAAAAGCTCAATTCAAATATTAGAGCCGTTGCTGCTGCCATTATATTAAGGAGTTCTTTTGAAGAAAGAACCAATGGCTTGCTAGCAGCAGGAAGAAATACAATTCAGCAAAGCCAGCTCTCAGCAATCTTCATCCAACTGAGAAGTTATCTCTTCTGCTCTTCTTCAACCTGAGTGCTCCTGTTCCAGGAAGATACACTCAGAGATATTGAAGAAGAAGAAGAAGGAAGCTGAAGAAGAACATCCATCCAGATCTCTAGTCTTCTTCAAGCTTTTCCTTCAGAACTTCAAGACAGTATTCTGTCTTGAGTTCTGAAGAGACTCTTGTGCTTCTCTAATCTATTGTAAAATAGAGAAGACAATCTAACCCTCTTCCCCCCTCCTGTAAAGGGTTGTTTACTCCCTTCAAAAGTAAAGCTTGGTTTTTAGACACCTGATCAAAAGTCTAAAGGGTCTCTAGATCTACCTGCAGCAGATCTTGTTGGTGGCAGGGCACCTGATCAAAAACCTGTAGTGGATTCCTACCGTGTGGGTAGAAGAGTGGACATACCCAGTGTTTGGGGAACCACTATAATATCTTATGTCGTCTGGTTGCTTGATTTATTAATTGCATTGTGGCTGTGATTAGTTTTAACTAGGATTGCTAGTGGCTGGATTAGGACCCAAGCTTAACTGTAATTACAGTTAGCTTTATTTTGTGCACAACACTTGTGTTAGGCTTTAGCGTTCTTATTCAATATCTATAATCTTTAATTCCGCAATCGTATCTATCCCTTCTCTTTCAGACCCCCTTCCTGTTGCCAAGAGGTGCCAGCCTCCCCAGCGAGAGAGCCGTCAGCCGGAGGGGGCACGGGGGCGAGATCCCTGGATGGATAACCCACTGGGGCCTTCCCCTTCTCGCGAGTTAAGGGAGGCACGCCGCCCGCTTTCTTCGGTTTATTGGGCGGTGGTGGAGCCTGAGGTTGCTCATGACTGGGCTGCATTGGGACTGTATGGACTGTGACCTCGCGGTGAGTGGAGGCCGCCACCTCGGCCTGGGCGGGCCCGCTGGAAATGAGCTGCACGCTCTCATAAGGGAGGTGTAGAGGGATGTCGCGCTCGCCTGCGAGAAGAATAAGTTTTAGAGAATGTAAAGGATAGGTATAAAGGCGGAAGTGCGAGTCGCTTACCTTCCCCGGGCGGGATGGGGACGAAGTCGTCCAGGTTCCTGCGGAGGAATGCCACTTCGAAGTTCTTCCAGGAAAAGAACCCGCATAGCCCCGCTTCATGGCCCCCCAGGATAGGGGGAGGAAGCTCGCCTCGCTGAGCTGGACTGGAGAGAAGGGGACATTGTCGAAGTCTCCCTTGACAAAGATGAAATTCTTGAGCCAGTTGTGGCTCTTGTTAACGGTCTCCCACACCTTCACCTAGTTGCTGGCAATGACGACAGTCCCGTCCTTGTTCGCTTGGAAGGATAACAACTTGCGGAGGACCGTGAGACTGAACTCGACCCTCTCTTCCCGCAGGAAGCAAGCGAACCCGACCACTACCGCGATGGAGTTGGGGGTCATCTGTCCGGGGATGAACCCGAAGTACTTGAAGATCTGGCGGACTTCCGGCCATAGGGGAAGCCGGAGTCCCGCCTCGAAGTAAGCCGTGGGGATCGCAAGCTCATCCGCAGAAAGGTCGTTGATCCGCTCTCCTTTCCCAGGCTGCCTCGTAACAAAACCCGGCGGCACGAAGCTACCTACGACGTCAAGGAACCCGAGCTCAGTGATGGCTACTTGGGGGAAATCGTGTTTAGAGAAGGTCCAAGCACACTTGCTACTCCCCTCCGCCTCGCCACTGCCGCCACCCATCTCGCAGGAATTTTGCCGAGCGGGACAAAGAGATTCTCGTAAGATATGAAGAGAGAAAAAAGCTTTAAATGCGGTAGGTGAGAAGTTCGACATGGCCTATTTATAGAATTGAATCAGGAGGAAAAACGTTCCGCCGACGGGAAAAGTGAGGATAGAAAAATTTACCCTGACGATTCAACTTCCGAACCCGAATCAAGTTCATATCAGTTCACCAACAGGCCACGAGTCCGCGGTAGAAAGATGATCTCAACCGTGCTCGCATGAGAGGTGAGTGGCCGCGATACGGACCCGCAAGGATTAGCTCGCGAGTTGCCCAGATACGCGACCTGCGGGCAATCGTCTCGCTCCCGCCAGAGCCAAGTATGTGGGCCAGGCGAGTCGACTCGGCAGTACCGAGATCGCTTGAAAAAGAGTCGGGCAAACCAGAGCATCTCACCCGCGCCCCCAGAGAGTAAGAATCAACGCAGTAAAAGAAATATATAGCGAGTACTCACCCATTACCGGGCGAGAGCGGTCTTGAATTATTACAAGTTCAAATGTCCAAAACAGAAAGCTCACGGTATTACGCTTGTCGTTCCATGCATACAGAGAAAAATCGGGAACGGCGGCCAGCAGCGTGGAGGAGGCAGACGGCTCAGTATTGAATCCACTTCCACCTGCCTCGCCTCCGCATCTCAGATCGGGGCGGCACGCGAGGATAATTGTGCTCGCGAACCGCCATTAGCTCTTCCTGAACCAGGCCGGAGTCCACCGTGATGTGCCTAAGCCGCTCCTCGACTCGTGTTATATGCACCCCCGGAGAGGTGACTCCGTCCCCATCGGCTGGTCGCCTTGCCCCCTCCAGAGCCGCTAATCTCTCCTCCATCGTGTCCTTGTCCTTTTCTACCCTGTTGAAAACTTTCTGTAGTAGTAGCGTGTGTTTCTAGAACAATCGCGTCACGTACTTCTTCATCTTCGCGGCATCCAGCAGATCCCCCAGGTACTTTGAAATGTGATCCGTATCAAGGGGAGGCGAGTACCCCTCGCTTATTTCAGCATCAGAAGAAGAGATCGCATTATAACCTGGAGGAATAATTCAGAGAGAGCAGGCAATGGTAAGCAGTAAAAAGTGAAGAGCTCACCCAGAGTCAGCACCTCGCCCGCACCGGGTACTATTTGAGAGATACCCGCCCGCCCTTGGAAAGTTTATCCTCCAAGGTTTACAAAAGGTTTCCCCATCCCAGGGGGAATCGACGGCGAAGGCGTTGTAGGAAGGACATGCTCTTGGGCCGAGGGGCTTATGACCCGATCATCTATCAGCAGAGTGGAATGCCCCGATTCTCCCCCATCTTCGCGAAGCGCCTCCTATAGAAATCAGAATTAAAAGGCCGAGCGATAACTCAGATAGAAGAATCACAAACCTCAGGGGCGACCTCGGTACCGCCGGCCGAGCTGGACGCGGGGTTGTCACGTGCAGGAGATCGTCTGATGATCTTCCCTTTCTTTGGTTTGAAAAGGGGGCCCGACGATCCGCACGCTAACCATGTGGCGACCCCAAGGACCAACTCCCGAGTGCCTTCCCTCGCCGCTTCAAGGCGAGCCCGCATCCCCTCGGACATAGACATCATTCAGCTACCGATCGCAGGAGTCAAGGGGGGGGGGGGGGAATTTATTCCGAAGACCTGACGGTATATTTATATCATGAAGGTGGGCCCCACCAAAAGATTCCATTCAGCTCAGCAGGGCTCTGACATAACATGTGAGGTTGGATGTTTCTTTCCGAGCTTTTGCAAAGCTCACAAAGAGCGGGGATTATGTACAACCTCGTGTTTGGCGACTGGATTCAGATGGGCAAATAGGCCAAATTCGACCCGCGCCAGTATAAGCGGGCGGATGGTCCTAGAGGAGTGGTTTGCTCCCTTCAAAGCCTGAGAGGTCTCCTGGGCGAGTCAGCCCTGACCATCCTCTCTTAGGCGGGTCAGCCCCAAGGAGGTCCCAACTTGCCTCTCCTAGGCGGGCCTGCCCCGAGTCAGCCCTGGTCTGCCTCTCCTAAGCAAGCACGCCCCGAGTCAGCCCCGACTCACTTCTCCTAGGCGGGCCAATCTCGAGACAGCCTTGGCTTTCCTCTCTTAGGCGGGCCAGTCTCGAGCCAGCCCCGGCTCGCCTCTCCTAGGTGGGCCAGCCTCGAGCTAGCCCCGGCTCAACTCACCTAGGCGGGCCAGTCTCGAGCTAGCCCCGCCTCGCCTCTCCTAGGAGGGCCTTTCTTGAGCAAGCCCCAGCTCGCCTCTTCTAGGCGGGTCAGCCCCAGCTCACTCCTGCCCAGTGTGGTTGCAGTTTGACCCGGGGGTTAGGAAACCCCTTCCCCGTTGGAACCAGAGGCCAAATTACTGGGATGACCCAGTAGGGGGTGCCAGTATCTGTCTAGAACAACGGAGTTACGCTGTTGGCAGACCCCATTGGGTTGCACATAGTTGTTCAGAACAGTGGGGGTTGGCTATTTGCAGGCCATTTTCAGAAATCTATAAATAGGACCCAAGGGTACCTCAGAGCACACACTTACTTGTCTTCTAGCCTGTTAGTGCTTTCTGAGGTACCTTAGCCTGACATTTGGTTAAAGAGGGGAAGCGCTCAGTGATCTTTCGGGTGTGTGGTGGGTCCTCCGCGTCGGGCCCTTAGGTCAGTCCTTTGTCCACTTTCTTTGTACTTTTGCTTGTAGGAGAGAAGTAGGTGCGCGATCACCCCTTCCCCAAGGGTGAACTCCACAGAGACAGGTTTTTCGGTTTAAACAACACCATCACCGACAATGGCGTCCCGTCAATCGGCAAGGCTTCACGCCTCCCAACAAGAGAGTTTGGGAATTAGGGTAGATACCAACAATAATAAGTGCCTTGTGAAAGGGTGCTTTGGGCTTCAACCCATCGTAGTTCCTAGTGCCCCTGAGAGCCTTCATAGGAAATGCCTTAGGCAGTCCAAGGTTAACCTTAAACCGTAAGACTAAAAGGTTAAAGAGTAATTAGTAAAACTAGGGCTTCACCTTCACTCACACCAATGACTCGAGAGGTTAGCTTGGTTGGGTCATCTGAGCAGTAGGCTCGGTGGTTGTGAAATGGGGCAGGTTATATCAGCGAGCCGAAGGCTTAGAAGGTAGTTGTAACAGACAAGTTAGTCCGGGGAGCCGATGGCTCGGGGATTCATGTGTACATGTACATAAGGTGGCGGGTCTTCGGTATTTGATGGTCGTTCACACCGACATCGATACGTTGACTCGGCTAATGTGGTTTACACATAGCCAAGGAAAAGTCTGGCAGTGGGTCAGCATAGTACGTGGAGACTCTGGTGTGTTTTTCAGAGGCATACGTAAGGGCTAGGGCTGGTAGTGTGAATACCCGCCTAGGAGTGGGGTGGCTCGACTTACTATCTCTGTTGGCCACTACGGAGGCTCCTAGGAGTGAAGTGTAAGACCCCCCTTTTTTTTCTTTTTCGACACCGGGGTCTTAGCCCAGAACTTCCGCTTTGCGGTGGCACCGACTCGCGGGAAGGCCGCCACTACAAAACGCCAATTCTGCCGGCCATTTTCGATCATAAGAGAGAGAAGTAATTACACATAAAATGTAAACATGTCCACAGAAGGTATGACATGCTATAAGATGCCCTAATCCAAGATTTTATAACATTCCAGTGAACAGAAATTCCAGAATCATCAAAATAAATATCTAGGGCATAGCTAGGGTTGTAAATGAAGTACTGTATAAATTAACCTAAAAATTTCAACAAAATTATAACATGGCCATTTAGATTATAAAATCACCCTACTCCAATTTTACTTGATTTGAAGTTCAATTGATAGCTTTATAATTCGAATTAAGGTTGGTGACCTAAACTAGGGTTAGGATTTTAGGTTGCCTAGCTGTCTCCAAATACCCTAAAATTTTGTCCAGAGAACTATACTGGCCCTATGGTTCTCTCCACCCAATTTTAGGTCAGTCCAAGGTCATTTGACCCCATGACCTTCACAACCCTAAAAACCACCATTAAGGGATTTTCCCTAGGGTTCTAGGGCCACCCTACACCAAGTCTCTCCAAACTCCCTTGGAGGGTGTGTCATGCCCTAAAAAGTTAGTGACCAAAATATCAGCCTCTGTTGAGGTGATTTGACCACCCAAATACCAAGGGGGTGTTTGATCCTAAATTATCCTATAAGGATCAACCTAGGGTTGGATAAAAACTTATTCAAAACATCTCCAAATGAGATGAAATTTTTACCAGAACCTTATGATGAACCCAGGGACCACTCACCAAAATTTGAGAGGGTTTGGAAGTCATTTAGCTGTCTAATTAAATTATGCTAGGATTATTGAATTTTTCTAAACACTATAGAAAAACATTTTCCAAAAATCCTAATTTTGGATATCACCTAGATATATGTAAGATTAGTCCACACCCCAAATTTCAAGTCATTTTGATGACTCGATTGGAGTGGGGAATTTTTCTAAGGTCAGGATAGCCCTATGGGTAGACCTCACCAAAGTGAGTGCTGAGGTCTATTCAGTGGTCCAAAATGCTTGGAACAATTTTAAAATTTCCTAGACTCATAGAGCTATAATATTGGTGTTGACCACTTTTTCTGTATGAGCCTCTAAGTATTTTTCCTAAATTTTCTAAAGTGACTGTTAATTCCATACAAAAATTGCTTATAAAAGTAAAATCTATTTAAATAACACAGATCTTGAAGCAAGATCTGAAGGCTCTGGACTTGTCTTCTTCCTCCAGCCAAGGGCCCTGATTTGCCCGACCTGGAGTTACTTCCAAGAGCAGCCGCCGGCTGTCCAGCCTCCTCCCTGGCCGGCCACCGCCACCACAACCTCCGTTGAGGTGGTGGCCGTTGCCGGGCGGCGGCACAGCCGCCGGAGGGACTTTTTCCGGCGAGCCCGAACACGGGTTTCATGGAAAATCCTTGAAAATGGAAGCTTCAACCAGGCTCAGTTGAGCCCGGTTCTCAATCCTATTGAATCCTAAGATCTATCCGCAGAAGAAGAGGGAGGGGAGGACCTTGTTCGCGGGCTGGATGCGTGCAGACCATCGGGAAGCCATTTGCGCGATGGTGGCGTCACCGAAAATTCTTCAACAACAAGGGGAGGCTCGAAAACTTCGGGTAACAACTGGAAAAAACTCCCCTTGGGCCTCTGAAGATGTTTAAAAGCTTGGATAGGAGGGGGAACGGCCAAAAGCTGGTGGCAATTAAATGCCCATAAAAGCTTGGATCGGCCATGATGGAGGGGAGCTGAAACGGCTCTATGACAGCTGGAGGGGGGCTGGAAACTCCTCGTCTCCCTGAGAGGAGTTGAATCCAGCCGTTTCAGGGGAAGGGGAAGAGCCATGGAATCAAATGCCATTGATGGCCGTGACAACAAGCTTTCGGCCATGGCTGTAACCGCCCTTTGCAAAACCGGCGGTCCACGTGGCACAGCATGACTGGTCAACTTAAATTAAATAAAACTTATCAGGTCTTATTGGAGAAAATGGCTCACTCCTGGACCGGCCCGGTTCAACTAAACCAGCACCCAGCTAAAAATAAAAATGCCAGAAAAGTTTAAGTATAATGGCGTTGAGTGAGCTCAGCTCACTCAACGCCATCAGGCCACGGCGTTGAGTGAGCTCTGCTCACTCAACGCCATTCCAGACCATGGCGTTGAGTGATCTCAACTGACTCAACGCCATCCGGATTATGGCGTTGAGTGAGATCTGCTCACTCAACGCCGTCATGGTTATGGCATTGAGTGAGCTCTGCTCACTCAACGCCATCCAGTCAACACCAAATGGCGTTGAGTGCAGTCAGTTCACTCAACGCCATTTAGCTTATGGCGTTGAGTGCACTCAACGCACTCAACGCCATCCTGCCTGACCGTTTACGGCGTTGAGTGAGCTGAGCTCACTCAATGCCATCCAGTCTACGGCGTTGAGTGAGCTCAGCTCACTCAACGCCATTCCTGCCGACACCAGATGGCGTTGAGTGCAGTCAGTGCACTCAACGCCATTCAACTTATGGCTTTGAGTGAGCTAAGCTCACTCAATGCCATCCCGATTATGGATTTGAGTGAGCTAAGCTCACTCAATGCCATCTCGCTTATGGCTTTGAGTGAGCTAAGCTCACTCAACGCCATCCAGCTTATGGCTTTGAGTGAGCTAAGCTCACTCAATGCCATCCAGCCCACGCTGTTGAGTGAGCTTAGCTCACTCAACGCCATTCCAAGGTCACAGGCGTGACGGACCGGTCACGGGCGTGTTAGTCCCATGTTGACATTTCTAAGCTCGACGATCGTCTTCCTGAGGTCGACGATCATCGAAGGGGTCACGCCCTAGGTCACGGGCATGACGGGTCGGTCACGGGCGTGACCACCCCTTGACTCGAAATTTTTGTCGATGATCTTCAATTCCTGGGTTTCCTAAGGTTCTATTATGACAAAACCACCTCTATGGGTCTAGCCGGAAATGGGATGTTACAAATCCCAATAAACAAAACAAAGATTTCGTCCCCGAAATCAAGGTTAAGCCTACAGGGTTCCAATCGGGAAAAAGAAGCTTGTAACATCCCATGAGAATTGAAAGATTACATCTCTACGTTATGTTTGCTTTGTGCAGTTTCAAATCTAAGATTAATTCGTCCAATTAACTAGGTATATACACCCCAATAAACAAAAGATTAGCCCCTATTCTTGAAATTTCAGTCCTATTGGTTTAAAACAGGAAAGCAAATTGATTGTCCAGAGGGGTTGTGAGGTATACCTGACGAAAAAGTTCCGGGTATTTTTGCCGCATCAAGTCCTGTGGCTCCCATATATGCTCCTCCTACCCATGATTGTTCCACAGAACCTTGACTAACGAAACCTTCTTCCTTCGCAAGACCCGCACTACTATGTTGTCGATCCTGATAGGTTCCAAGTTGACTGACCGATCCGAGGAAACCACGCCATCTGCCGAGGAAATCAGCTGCTCAGGGCGTAGTAGAGCCCTCCGAAGTGAGGAGACGTGGAAGACGTCATGCAATACCGCTAACTCCGGTGGTAGCTCTAGTATATAGGATAAGGGGCCGATCCGCTCCAGGATCCTATAAGGCCCCATATATCTCGGGCTGAGCTTCTTCCGCCCGCGAACTCGTGAGACTCCGTGCATCGTCCGTATCTTAAGAAAACCCGGTCTCCCACCTGGAACTCCACTTGACGATGCCTCGCATCGTAGTATTTGGCCTGTCTGCTCTGGGCTTCCAACATCCTGTCCCGGATCAATCTAATCTTAGCATTTGTATCTCCCACAAACTCCGAGCCTAGTGCCTGCGGATCCTCATCCTGAACCCTTGATAGTGGGGTCCTGCACCTCCTTCTGTACAACACCTCGTATGGAGCCATTCCTATGCTGGACTGATGGGCGTTGTTGTATGAAAACTCGACCAGTGGCAGCAATCTCTCCCAAGGCTCGCCGCGGTCCAAAATACACAGTCGCAATAGATCTTCCAGTGTACGATTGGTGCGCTCTGTCTGCCCATCGGTCTGAGGGTGAAAAGCTGTGCTGAATGTCAACCGAGAACCCAGATTGGACTGGACTGAACTCCATTCTCTAGATGTAAACCGGCCATCCCGATCCGAAACGATAGTCTTGGGCACCCCATGATAACGCACAAACTGCTCAATGAACCTCCGTACTAATACACTAACCGGTGCATCCTTCACCACTGGAATGAATCTTGCACCTTTGTTAGCCTGTCCACTATCACCCAGATCGAGTCATTCCCTGCACGGGATCGAGGTAGCCCATGTATGAAGTCCATGGCTATATCCTCAAATTTCCACTCCGGCACCGGGAGCGGCTGCAGCAAGCCTGCCGGGTTCCTACACTCCGCCTTCACGAGTTGGCAGGCCTCGCAATGCGTCACAAAGTACGTAATATCTCTCTTCATACCTGGCCAGTACATCGTCCTCTTCAAATCCTTTACCATCTTGGTGATCCTCGGGTGTACAGAATATCGGCTACAGTGAGCTTCCGTCATGATGTCCTCCCGAATCTGGCCTCCTGCCGGTATGTAGACTCTGCCTCTAAAACACAGAAGACCATCCCTCAAAGAGTAATCTCCTGTCGTGCCTTCCTCCAAGGCTCGGAATATCGGCTCAGCTCTCTAATACAACATCTGCCCATCTCTAATGCGGTTTCGAATATCATGAGTACTAACCATCGACCCCAGGTGCTCCATGTATAGCTCCGGGTCATCCTCAGACACTAGTGAAATCTGCATCTCCTCGAATGATCTAATCAACTCCAAGGCCATCAGCTGCGGGCCTACTCCTGTCATACTTGCTCTCCGGCTCAGAGCATCCGCGACCACGTTCGCTTTCCCCGGATGGTAGTGCATGGTATACTGGTAGTCCGACAGAAACTCCACCCAGCGTCTCTGCCTGATGTTTAACTCCTTCTGGGTGTCGACGTATTTCATATTCTTGTGGTCGGAGAAGATATCGCAATGTACTCCGTAGAGATAGTGTCGCCAGATCTTAAGAGCAAAAATAACTGCCCCCATCTCAAAATCGTGCACGGGGTAGTTCTGCTCGTGCTGCTTTAACTGACGGGAGTCTTAGGCTATTACGTGCCCGTTCTGCATCAGAACGGCACCCATCCCCTGATAGGAAGCATCTGTGTACACCTGGAATCCTTCCTTCCCTGATGGAAGAGCAAGGATGGGAGCCGAGGTGAGACGATCCTTTAGGTCCTGGAAAGCAGATTCGCATCGAGGCGTCAAAATGAAAGGGGACTCCTTCTTCGTCAGAGACGTAAGAGGGAGGGCAATCTGAGAGAACCCCTTTACGAACTTCCGGTAATAACCGACAAGTCCCAAGAAACTTCGAACATCCGAGGCCGACTTTAGTGGTGGCCAATCCCGTACTGCCTGGACCTTCGCCGGATCCACCGCCAGACCTGCTCCACTGATGACATGGCCCAGAAAGGCCACCTCCTTTAGCCAGAACTGGCACTTGCTGTACTTGGCATACATCTCATGCTCACGCAGCTTATCCAAGGTCAAGGCCAGATGTCTCGCGTGCTCCTCCTCCGTCCTTGAATAGATAAGGATGTCGTCGATGAATACGATAACGAAGACGTCCAGATACTCTTCGAACACCCGATTCATCAGGGTCATGAATGCGGAGGGTGCATTCGTGAGCCCGAACGACATCACTGTAAACTCGTACAAACCATATCTGATGCTGAAGGCCGTCTTCGGGATGTGCTCCTCCCGAATGCGAAGCTGGTAGTACCCTGACCTCAGATCCAGCTTTGAGAACCAATGGGCTCCCTCCAGCTGGTCAAATAGCTCGTCGATCCTTGGTAAGGGATAAGTATTCCGGACCGTCAACCTATTCAGGGCCCGGTAATCTATGCACAGTCGAAGGGTCCTGTCCTTCTTCTTAACGAACAACACCAGAGCTCCCCATGGTGAAGAGCTAGGCCGAACGAACCCGGCCTCCACTAACTCCTGAAGCTGGCTTCGAAATTACACCAACTCCTTTGGGGCCATTCGATAGGGAGCTTTGGATACCGGCTTAGCCCCCAGTACGAGCTGAATCTGAAAGTCCTTCTCTCGGTGCGAGGGTAGCCTTGGTAGCTTCTTCGGAAACACGTCGGCGAAGTCCTGCACTACTGGAATATCTGAAATGGAGTCATTGGCCACGACCGCCTCAAAAAGGACCTGATAAACTTCTCCCACCTGCAGGTGGGCCTTAACGGCCTGCACAGACGATAATAAGGTACGGGGTGCTGGTATAATACCTTCGATGACAATGAAGGAGTCACCGTGCCTCACGGTGATCCTCTTTGCCACGCAGTCAATCTAGGCATGGTTCCAGCACAGCCAAGTCATGCCTAGGATCAGATCGTAGTCTGGCATCTTAAAAATCGTCGCTGGTGCCTCAAACACCTTCCCGCCGATCCTCGCTTCCATGTTGCAATGAGCCGAGGTCATTATCTCTGATCCATCGGGTAGGCGCACCCTCATCATCTTCCCGGTGAATTGATCCACACCTACCAGTCCTTTCACGAAATCCTCCGACACGAACGAGTGCGAAGTACCCGTGTCGAAGAGAGTGTGAGCAGGCTTGCCGCTAACGAAGACTATGCCTGGGGTATTTAAGTGTCTTAGTATTCTTTTTGCAGTTGTCTTCTTTTAATTTTTAACTAGATTATGTCTAGAATACTAGTTCGTGTGAAGAAAATTTAAAAGCACTGTCATACCTGCGATAACCTGCTCCGGGTTCCGGGGCTGTGTCAGGTCTAGAGCATACACATGCTCCCTCTCTGACCCGCGGCCTCGATCCTGAAATCCTCGTCCTTGGTCCTGTCCTCATCCACCAAACTGTCGGGGAGGTGGAGCGCCCTGATGTGCTGGTGGGGGTGCTCGCCTCATAGGGCAGTTCGTCTTGATATGCCCCGACTGGTTGCATTGAAAGCATACCAGTGGCTGCTCTGCTGTCTTTGGCATTTCCAGCATCTGTATAGGCTGGGGAGCCAGTACCCCCTAACTCCTCTGCTCCTGCCCAAACTCGTGACAAGTCTGATCCCCGTTCCTTCTCTCCCAAATAACCTGGCCCTGAGGACGGTCTCTACGACCTCCAATCACTGTATCATCAACCGGTCTCTTTCGGCTCTTCACTGTAAGCTGATCCCCCTTTCTCTTCTTAGCTATCTCCAGAATCTTGGCCAGAATCCCCTCTGAGATGAAAAGGAGGGCCTGTCTCATGTCGTCTTGCAGCCCCTTATAAAACCTCCGGGCATAGCCAACATTGTCTAACTGGTAAGCGTCCGCATAATGGGCCAGGTGAGTGAACTCCTGATAGTACTCCGACACAGTCCTGTTCCCCTGCCTCAATCGCAGGAACCTATCCTCCAGGTCATCTCTCACCGACTGAGGTACAAAATGTCCCAGGAGTGCTGCTCTGAACTCCTCCTAAGTAATATCAGCGCAATCCATCCCCGCAAAGGTGGTGTCAAGCTGAGATTTCCACCACCTCTTTCCGTGTGACTCCAGGCAGGAGACCACCAAAGCAACTGCCTCCTCAGTGGGGCATCGAATCCCTGCCAGCATCTCGTAAATGGTGTCCAACCATTCCTCCGTACGTACTGTAGACTCCGTCCCCTGGTAGGATGGAGGGGAAAGTCCTCGGAAGACAGTCATCCAATTGGCCCCGGGGTTTGGCTGTGGAGCCGGGGCTTGCTGAGCTCTGAAGGCCTCCAGAATGGACGTCAGGGTTTGCCCCATCTCCGTCTGCTTGAACGGAGCTGGAGCCGGCGGAGGCGGGACCACATTCGGAGCCTGGGGTGTCCCCTGCTGTGATGTAGGGTTCGTCGCAGGCTACAAGTAAAAATTTCATTTGTTAGAGAGCGAATGAATGGAATTTAAGAAGGGTTAGGATGGACTTTCACATGTGATTTCCCTTATGGGCACACCACTGCTTCCGCTGCTAGTTTTCCGCAAACTAAGCTCGCACGGGGGTGGCCCAAGGTTTTTTTATACTACTTCTCTTTCGATCGAGGTCTCCTCTAATACCACTTGTAAGACCCTCTTTTTTTTCTTTTTCGACACCGGGGTCTTAGCCCAGAACTGCCGCTTTGCGGTGGCACCGACTCGCGGGAAGGCCGCCACTACAAAATGCCAATTCTGCCGGCCCTTTTCGATCATAAGAGAGAGAAGTAATTACACATAAAATGTAAACAAGTCCACAGAAGGTATGACATGCTATAAGATGCCCTAATCCAAGATTTCATAACAATCCAGTGAACAGAAATTCCAGAATCATCAAAATAAATATCTAGGGCACAACTAGGGTTGTAAATGAAGTACTGTATAAATTAACCCAAAAATCTCAACAAAATTATAACATGGCCATTTAGATTAGAAAATCACCCTACTCCAATTTTACTTGATTTGAAGTTCAATTGATAGCTTAATAATTCGAATTAAGGTTGGTGACCTAAACTAGGGTTAGGATTTTAGGTGGCCTAGCTGTCTCCAAATACCCTAAAATTTTGTCCAGAGAACTATACTGGCCCTATGGTTCTCTCCACCCAATTTTAGGTCAGTCCAAGGTCATTTGACCCCATGACCTTCACAACCCTAAAAACCACCATTAAGGGATTTTCCCTAGGGTTCTAGGGCCACCCTACACCAAGTCTCTCCAAACTCCCTTGGAGGGTGTGTCATGCCCTAAAAAGCCAGTGAACAAAATATCAGCCTCTGTTGAGGTGATTTGACCACCCAAATACCAAGGGGGTGTTTGATCCTAAATTATCCTATAAGGATCAACCTAGGGTTGGATAAAAACTTACTCAAAACATCTCCA
Organism: Platanthera zijinensis; assembly: GCA_039513925.1. Classification (NCBI taxonomy): domain Eukaryota; kingdom Viridiplantae; phylum Streptophyta; class Magnoliopsida; order Asparagales; family Orchidaceae; genus Platanthera; species Platanthera zijinensis. The sequence goes on from CM077091.1 coordinate 95,324,570, forward strand.
AATGAGATGAAATTTTTACCAGAACCTTATGATGAACCCAGGGACCACTCACCAAAATTTGGGAGGGTTTGGAAGTCATTTAGCTGTCTAATTAAATTATGCTAGGATTATTGAATTTTTCTAAAAACTATAGGAAAAACATTCTCCAAAAATCCTAAGTTTTTGGATATCACCTAGATATAGGTAAGATTAGGCCACACCCTAAATTTCAAGTCATTTTGATGATTTAATTGGAGTGGGGAATTTTTCTAAGGTCAGGACAGCCCTATGGGTAGACCTCACCAAAGTGAGTGCTGAGGTCTATCCAGTAGTCCAAAATGCTTGGAACAAATTTTATAATTTCCTAGACTCATAGAGCTACAATATTGGTGTTGACCACTTTTTCTGTAGGAGCCTCTAAGTATTTTTCCTAAATTTTCTAAAGTGACTGTTAATTCCATACAAAAATTGCTTATAAAAGTAAAATCTATTTAAATAGCACAGATCTTGAAGCAAGATCTAAAGGCTCTGGACTTGTCTTTTTCCTTCAGCCAAGGGCCCTGATTTGCCCGACCTGGAGTTACTTCCAAGAGCAGCTGCCGGCCGTCCAGCCTCCTCCCTGGCCGGCCACCGCCAACACCACCTCCGTTGAGGTGGTGGCCGTCGCCGGGCGGCGGCACAGCCGCCGGAGGGACTTTTTCCGGCGAGCCCGAACACGGATTTCATGTAAAATCCATGAAAATGGAAGCTTCAACCAGGCTTAGTTGAGCCCGGTTCTCAATCCTATTGAATCCTAAGATCTATCCGCAGAAGAAGAGGGAGGGGAGGACCTTATTCGCGGGCTGGAGGCGTGCAGACCGACGAGAAGCCATTTGCGCGGTGGTGGCGTCACCGGAAATTCTTCAACAGCAAGGGGAGGCTCGAAAAATTCGGGTAACAACTGGGAAAAACTCCCCTTGGGCCTCTGAAGATGTTTAAAAGCTTGGACAAGGAGGGGGAACGACCAAAAGATGGTGGCCATTAATGGCCCATAAAAGCTTGGCTCGGCCATGATGGAGGGGAGCTGAAACGGCTCTATGACAGCTGGAGGGGGGCTGTAAACTCCTCCTCTCCCTGAGAGGAGTTGAATCCAGCCGTTTCAGGGGAAGGGGAAGAGCCATGGCATCAAATGCCATTGATGGCCGTGACAACAAGCTTTCGGCCATGGCTGTAACCGCCCTTTGCAAAACCGGCGGTCCACGTGGCACAACATGACTGGTCAACTTAAATTAAATAAAACTTATCAGGTCTTATTGGAGAAAACGACTCACTCCTGGACCGGCCCGGTTCAGCTAAACCAGCACCCAGCTAGAAATAAAACTGCCAGAAAAGTCTAAGTATAATGGCGTTGAGTGAGCTCAGTCCTGATGGCGTTGAGTGAGCTTTGCTCACTCAACGCCATTCCACACCATGGAGTTGAGTGAGCTCAGCTCACACTATGGCGTTGAGTGAGCTCAGCTCACTCTACGCCATCCGATTTATTGCATTGAGTGAGCTCTGCTCACTCAACGCCATCATGGTTATGGCGTTGAGTGAGCTCTGCTCACTCAACGCCATCCAGTCAACACCAAATGGCGTTGAGTGCAGTCAGTGCACTCAATGCCGTTCAGCTTATGGCATTGAGTGCACTCAATGCACTCAAGGCCATCCTGCCTAACCATTTACGGCGTTGAGTGAGCTAAGCTCATTCAACGCCATCCAGTCTACGGCGTTGAGTGAGCTTAGCTAACTCAACGCCATTCCTGCCGACACCAGATGGCATTGAGTGCAGTCAGTGCACTCAACGCCATTCAACTTATGGCTTTGAGTGAGCAAAGCTCACTCAATGCCATCCCGATTATGGCTTTGAGTGAGCTAAGCTCACTCAACGCCATCCCGCTTATGGCTTTGAGTGATCTAAGCTCACTCAATTCCATCCAGCTTATGGCTTTGAGTGAGCTAAGCTCACTCAACGCCATCCAGCTTATGGCTTTGAGTGAGCTAAGCTCACTCAACGCCATCCAGCCCACGCTTGAGAGGTCTAAGTTGTTAGCCTAAATCACCTAGAGGGGGGTGAATAGGTGAAATGCGTGTCAAATGCGGAATTAAAAACTAACACATCACACATCAAGCAATCACAGACGACAAGAGATTTATAGTGGTTCCCCAACCTTGGGTACGTCCACTTTCCTCACCGATCTAGCAAATCATTAGACTCGGCTACTCCACTATCTCGGATTGAAAACAATCCTACACCTCGGAACAACGTTCCTACAAAACTCGATCCAACTGGATCTACAAAACTCGGAAGAAAAGGTCTTCCTACTAATCTCGGAGAAAACCTCCTACAATGAAACTTGGTTTGAAAAATAAAATACAACCAATAATAAAATCTCAGATCTGGATCTTGACAGTCTTCTTCTTTAAGAACTTTGGCTTGATCAGAAAAGGTTGAAGACAACTTGAGAGAGATCCACGAATCTGAAAACTAGAATCATCTCGATCGAGAAGATAGATCTGAAATCTTTGAGGCTCGACGAGATCGAGTGATTCACTTTTGTCTGGATCGCTGGAGAAACAATCGTTGAAGACAGAGATCGGCGATCCAGAACTTCTTCTTCCATGAACGTCAATGGCGGCGTGAGAAATTAGGGTTCACGGACTTTCTTTTTCTTTCGTAAAATGAATATCTCTGTAATCTTTTTTTTTTCTTTTTTTTAGTCTAATCTGAAAGGACCTATTTATAGGTGGACTCCAACGGTCATAATCTTAATTAGGGATGACACGTGGACCAATCAGAAATAACCGATTCAAAATACACATGGCGAAATTGTACTTAGAGAAATTCTGGAATAATGGATATACTATACTCGAGTTAGAGACAAGATATACTCGAGTATGAGAAGTTAGATACTCGAGTGGCAATGAGAAGTATACTCGAGTATAAGAAGAGAAATCTACTCGAGTGAAACTTAAACTACTCGAGTATCGGAAAAGAACTTACTCGAGTGAAAGGGAACTACTCGAGTATCAGAGTAAATACTCGAGTAATAGGACTTAAGAGAATTTTCTTTAGACAGAGAACGAAGAACTACTCGAGTGAAAGAGTTGAAGACACTCGAGTGAAGGGAAAGAAATTACTCGAGTATGTATAGAAAGTTACTCGGGAAAACATTCACTTACTCGAGTATGAAAATCAATTACTCGAGTATAAGAAACACTTACTCGAGTATGAAAAGCAGTTACTCGAGTATGAATAGAAAGTTACTCGGGAAAACATTCACTTACTCGAGTATGAAAATCAATTACTCGAGTATAAGAAACACTTACTCGAGTATGAAAAGAAGTTACTCGAGTATGAATACTTGAACTTTCAGAGAAGAGAAGAAATGGATCTACTCGAGTATGATATATGATTTACTCGAGTGACTAAGTCACTTACTCGAGTATGAAAACTTGAACTTTCAGAGAAGAGAAGAAATGGATCTACTCGAGTATGATATATGATTTACTCGAGTGACTAAGTCACTTACTCGAGTATGAAAAGAACTTACTCGAGTGACTAACTAACTACTCGAGTATTAAGTCTGATACTCGAGTATGAAAAGGACTTAGAAATATTTTTCTGAGGAAATTAGCTTCAATGCATGTGTCCATCAATCCAAGTGCATGAATGAGAAGTGTATCCCAATAGAGAGGCTATACATGGGCCAACACTTTGAATCACACAATGAGGGATTATATTGCATGGTCCTGTGTTTGGTGACCCATTATAGACTGACATTGGTCTACACTTGGCAATGAGAACCTGCACACATACAACTCAAACACACCATCAAATACATCTTAATTCATCTTAGTTCAAGGTCTGACCTCCTACAAATCTGAGGTATTGTGGAGACAAATCCCAACAATCTCCCCCTATTTGTAGATGTCAGCACCCTCTAAACTAAGGTGAATTACTTAGAGTAAAAGAACAACATACATATAAAAAGAGAATAAGCTGATGCTAAAGCAGGGGAAACAAAAACATTGCCATAATCAGAATTAAATATATATATATAGAAATGTTTTAAACAAATCAAAGGTCCATTTCCACACTCTCATATCAACTCAAGAAGGGGCTTCTTTGTTCATCCTTTCTCTCTTCAGCTCTTGCCTCTCTAGGTAACTGAAAGGTTTAGGAAAGTAAGTCCTGGGCCTAGGAGGAGCAGCTGGGTTGTTGTGCCCCCAATTCCTGTCATGGAGCCTGATCTTTATCTGAGATGCTTCATAGGCTTTCCATTCTGAATAACTGTAGTGGTTATCTCTGTTCTCACCAAGATCTGTCACTAACCTCAAGGTATCAAGAATTAGAGACTTAGAGGTAGGACTCCACACTTCAGCATGTACAACAGGTGGTCTACCTTCAGAAGCTGGCTCTTTCCTGGGTGCAGAACGGCTGGCAGAAGCGCCGTCACCATATTTTCTTTTCTTCTTTGAGGGACCTTGAGAACTTTATGGAAAATCATCTTGCCATGTCTCAGTATAGGATAGGGGAGGCTCAGTCACATCACCCTCAGGTCTGGGTGAGAAGACTGGCACACCTCCTCGAAAGGTTGCCTGAGCTGAATCATCTGCTGGAGGCTGTTCTGCAAGAGGATCTAGATGTTGAGGTATGATGGAGGGGTTCAGTTGAAACTCAGGAAAGTTCTGATTATGCAGCCAGACAGCAGTGTCATAGGTATAGAATTTTACAGACTGGAGCTAGGAAAGAATAGATTCTTTCAATCCTTTTACAAGATCACTTACAGCATCTTGAGATTGGGTAGATAGTTGTTTAATTTGAGCTTCAGCTTGTTCAGATAGCTTTTCAACTTGTTCTTTTACGATCTTCTCCCCCTTGCTGATATCTATGGATAGCTGGGCAATTGCTTCATCTCTGAAGGTGCTCACTTCATTACATACTTTCACAACATTAGTTTCAGCTCTCTCATCTAGCTTGAGCTGATTGTGAGCTACTGTCTCTGCCTGATTCCTCAGCTCACCTATGCTTGTGATGGTGTGATCTATTGCTTTGCCTCCAATCTTGAACAGCTGCTTGAGTGTGTCAGTGTTTGCTTGAATTTCAGCAAAGCCTCTGCTCATCTCCTTTTCAAGAGCAGAGACCTTGGAGGTGACTGACTGCAGAGAGGCATCAAAGTAATCTCTCTGTTCTTTGAGCATAAGCTCAATCTTGCTTACAAGATCTGAAGAGGAAGAAGAAGAAGGGGCTGAGGTTGATGCAGGGACTGATGGAGCAGGAGTATTCCAAGGGGGGATCTCTTCCACAATCACTGAGCTCACAGCTCTCTTAGTTAGAATTATCTCTATGGAATCACAAGGGTCAGAGAAGGAGGGGAGAGAGAAGTCAAGTGTCCTCAGAAGAGGGTCAACAGGTTCTGGGGAATCCTCCTCGTCATCGGACAGGATGATACCATCATGAAGATCTGCTGCTGCTAAGGGAGAGTGAGCAGGGGATGGAGAGGGTTCTGCTGCAGGGATCTGTTCTTCTGTTAGCTCAGGTTCTTTATCATGACTTACAGTATCTGCTGGAGGAGGGGGACTGGTATCTCTCAGTTCTTCAATCATGCTTGCTATGTCTGCAGCTGATGATAGAGGCTCCTCCTGAACCTGGGTTTCTGGCTGACTTAGAGCTTCTGAGGATATCTGGAGATCTGGAAAGGATGATGGAGAAGGATCTCTGACAGTGTGGACTGGTAGTTCTGAAGTCTGTACCTGAGGGGTGGATGAGGCAGGCTCCCCCTCAATTACTGCACCCAGAGTGTCAGCAATTTGATGTTGAGGAGGAGATGGAGTCCTGATCACAGCCTGATTTCTGGGAGCATCTGCTGCTTGTGAGGCCTTAGAGGTTTGAGCAGTGTTCTGAAGCTTTATCTCATATCTTTGTATAGAGGAGAGAGTGACCTTTTTCATGTGATGGAGCGGAGTACCTTTGGAGAGGTCAAACACTTGAGGATTTATCTCATGGAGAAGGAGAGAGATGATCCTTGCAAAATTTGGTTGCTTGACGCTTCCCTGAATCTTTTCCAGTAACATCATTCCAAACTGGAACTTTTTCCTGCAGACTATGGCTTGCATGATGGTAAACATGTTGTGTGAGATTTCTCTGATCGAGTAGGTCTTGCATAAGATAACTTTTGAGATTACATCAATTAAGAACTTCCCTTCTCTGTTGCAATCGGCCCGGCTGAAAGTATCACATTCTGGATCCACTCCACAGTACAGAGCAGTCCGGTCGGAATCTTCAGGAGTTAGGTCAGCTTCTTCATCGACTACAGGGAGTCGGAGCAAGGTGGACATAGAGGTTTTATCGAGACGGATCTTGATCCCATTGACCTTTGTTTTCAGAACTTCCCCATTCCTTTTGACCTTTAGGTTTCTGTAGAATTCTTCAACTACGGGGATTATTGCTCTGCACGGCGTCTGGAGGAGGAAAGTTAATCCGGCAGTGTCTAACAAGATCAGGAGGTTGCGAAAGTCATCGGAAAGGTCGGCAATGCCCTCTGGGACGAGTTCGGAGCCTATTCCGATTTTCGAGGAAGGAGGTGCCATCTGCGATTCGGAAAGCTTGCGGCGAAGGAAGACGAAGAACAGTGATTTCGGGAATACGAGAGGTCCGCGGCTACTCGAGTGAATGAGAAGTGGAAAGGATTTTTCGTTTTGTATATATATATATATATAAGTAATCCTAATTTAGGTTTAAGAATAACTAAGTATACAGTCATACCTGTATGAGGCGGCAAGTGGCTCGGTGCGAATAGAAGATTTTGAATTCCAGAAAGTTCAAGTACTCGAGTAGAAGATGGCAGCATACACGAGTATTAGGCTTAGTATACTCGAGTAGGTAACAACATACACGAGTATTCTATAAAACATACTCGAGTAGGTAAACGTCATTCACGAGTATCTTTTGGAATACTCGAGTATGTAAAGTTCATACACGAGTATCTTTTGGATTACTCGAATATGTAAAACTTTTTACTCGAGTATTAGTCGTTTACTCGTGTAAGTCTAACTATGCTCGAGTCTCTAATACTTGAAGGAATTTCCCTGATAGATTTCTGTTGCCACTGAAAACTGTACCTCTGAGCAGCCAACACTACTGATATCTTCTTAATCTTGAGAGTCCATCACTGGTCTTCTTTGTTGAGCATTCCAAGCTCAGTTTTGAAGAACGAGAATTTGGACTCGTCCAGCGGCTTGGTGAATATATCTGCAACTTGCCTGTCTGTGGAGACATATTGTAGATCTATGTCTCTATTTTCCACATGCTCCCGGATGAAATGATAGCGAAGCTCTATATGCTTGGTCCGGCTGTGGGAGACTGGGTTGTTGGCTATTGCTATAGCGCTAGAGGAGTCACAGAACAAGGGAATGTTCTGGAACTTCATGTTGTAGTCTTCAAACTGATTCTTGATCCATAAGAGCTGTGCACAACAGCTGCCTGCAGAGATGTACTCTGATTCAGCCGTTGAGATGGCTACACAGTTCTGTTTCTTACTGCTCCAGGAAATGAGTCTCCTTCCGAGAAATTGGCAAGTCCCGGAGGTACTTTTCCTGTCATCTTTGCTACCTGCAAAGTCTGCATCTGAAAATCCAATTAGTTCACTATCATTACTTCTTGGGTACCATAAGCCAAGATTTGGTGTACCTTTGAGGTATCTCAAGATTCGCTTTGCAGCGATGTAGTGAGATTCCTTAGAGTTCACCTGAAATCTAGCACATACACATGTTGAGAACATTATATCTGGTCTACTTACAGTGAGGTAGAGCAAGGACCCAATTATGCTTCTATACTTGGTTTCATCAAAAGGTTTCCCTTTCTCATCCTTGTCCAGAGACATAGCTGAGGCCATTGGAGTCCTCATAGAGGTTGCATTCTCCATTCCGAATTTCTTAAGTAGCTCTTTGGTGAACTTGGTCTGTGAGATGAAAATTCCATCCTCAGATTGTTTCACTTGAAGCCCTAAGAAATACTTCAGCTCTCCCATACTGCTCATTTCAAACTTCCCTTGCATAAGTTTAGAGAACTTTTTGCAGAGGCTGTTATCTGTAGAGCCAAAAATAATGTCGTCGACATAGATTTGCACTAGCAAAATCTTGCCTTTTATTTCCCTAAGAAATAATGTCTTGTCTATCTTTCCTCTTGTGAACTTGTTCTCAAGAAGAAAGGTAGACAGCGTCTCATACCAAGCTCGAGGAGCTTGCTTAAGACCATATAGTGCTTTTTGCAATAAGTATACATAATTAGGATGGGTTGAATCAACAAAACCTGGCGGTTGCTCTACATACACTTCTTCCTTTATGTCGCCATTCAGGAAGGCGGACTTTACGTCCATCTGATAGACGGTAAAGCCCTTAAGTGCAGCGTAGGCAAGAAATAACCTGATCGCCTCCAGTCTTGCTACTGGAGCATAAGTCTGGTCGAAGTCGATTCCTTCTTCTTGACGATATCCCTTGGCGACAAGTCTGGCTTTATTCTTTATAATTGTTCCATCTTCGTCCATCTTGTTCCGGTAGACCCATTTTGTCCCGATGACGTTCTTATGCTTGGGTCTAGGAACAAGTGTCCAGACTTTGCATCGTTTGAACTGATTCAATTCTTCTTCCATGGCTAGAATCCAGGATGCGTCGGAGTTGGCTTCCTCAAATTTCTTTGGTTCAACCTGTGAGAGAAAACTTAAGTGTAAATTCTCGTTAGTTGTACCTCGACGAGTTCTAACGCCATCCCGAGGATCTCCTATTATTTGGTCAACAGGATGATCCTTCAAGTGTCTGAACTCTAAAGTCCTTGCATCTGGGATATCTTCAGCCACTGGAGTTGCATTTTCAGCTGGGATGTCTTCTTCATCTTGATCATCCACCTCTCCAATGGTGGTTGTAGAGGGGATCTTGATGAATGTCTCATCTTTATCTTCACTAGGTTCATCCAAGCTAAGTTCTTTCAACTTTGTACCTGCATCTACAATAGGCACACTAGACGAGTTGCTTTGCAACAGACTCGTCTCATCAAATACAAGATGTATCGACTCTTCCACCACCAGAGTTTTTCTATTGAATACTCTATAAGCCTTACTATGGCTACTATATCCTACAAAAATACCTTCAAAGCTTTTCTCGCTAAACTTTGTAGTGTGATACTTGCCATTGTTAAGTACGAAGCACTTACAGCCAAAGATTCTAAAGTATGTAATGGTTAGTTGTCTGCCTTTTAGAAGTTCGTAAGGAGTCTTATCATGGTTCTTGTTGATGAGTGCTCGATTTTGCACGTGACAAGCGGTGTTGACGGCTTCAGCCCAGAAATACTCCGGAAGTGAGGCATCACTCAACATGGTCCGACAAGCCTCTATGAGTGTTCTGTTCCTTCTCTCGGCTACTCCATTTTGCTGTGGAGTGCGAGGAGAGGAAAACTCATGAAAGATACCTTGACTTTCACAAAATTCTGTCATGGCTCCAGATTTGAATTCCGTTCCATTGTCACTTCTGATTTTGACTACGGAACAATTGTATTCATTCTGGATCTGCCTCACAAAATTAGTGAAAATACCGAAGGTATCTGACTTGTGTTTTAGAAAGAACACCCACGCAAAGCGCGAGTAATCATCCACAATAACCAACGTATATTCCTTACCTCCCAAACTTCTAACCTGTAGTGGACCAAACAAGTCCATATGGAGAAGCTGCAAACTTCTATTGGAATCCTTGCCTATTATGCTTTTAAACGAACTTCTTGTTTGCTTGCCTTTGATACAAGCGTGACAAGGACTGTCTGTAACGCACTTGACATTAGGTGCATCACGCACTAAGTTTTGAGAGAATAATTTATTAATAGTTTTGAAATTAATATGTGCTAGTCTCTTGTGCCATTGGTCAGCAAGAGATGCACTACTTTTTGCCAAAAGACACACTGGTGTCGAGGAGTCTATACAAATAAAATTTAAACGGAAAATATTTCTGCTTCGAGTGCCTGATAAAATAGTTTCCATATTGTTAACCGATTTTATCAAACACTTGTCAGCATGAAATTCAACTACGTATCCTTTGTCGCATAGTTGGCTTATGCTAATGAGATTGTGTTCCAATCCTTCAACATAGGCTACATCCGAAAAGGATACGCTACCGTTAGAAATCATACCATAGCCTTTAGTGATTCCTCGATCTGAACCTCCAAAGATGACCTTTGGTCCGTTGCAGACTGAGGTGTAATTCTGTAGTAGGCTCCTTGTCCCGGTCATATGCCGAGAGCATCCACTGTCCAAGTACCAGATTGGCATTTTGGTGGCCTTTGGACATACCTGCAATTACAATCATTTAGCCTTAGGAACCCAAACAAGTTTGGGTCCTTGGTCTCGAGTTAGAATACTCCCCCTACGAGTATTAGCCTCATGAGTGGTCACTCTCACGTTGCTAACTTTAGGGGTTGCAGCATTTTCAGGATTGAACCAACAATCACTGGCAAAATGACTAATTCTGCCACAGCACCAACAGTTGAACCTGTTGTATCTTTGCCTTGTGTAGTCCTGCTTGACTTTCTGGAATGAAGGTCTGGCAGGAGCTTTACTCTTGGAGGAAGAGGCTTCATGATGATGGCAGTTACATGAGGTCTTCTCCTTCATAGGCTTTTCTACAATGGGTTTTACTTTTGGTGTCTTTTTGAAATTATGACCATGAGCATAAGGTCCATAGCTTTGAAGCTGAATCTCCTCATAAGGTGCCTTGAAGACACTCTCGCCAAAGTTACGAGTATGAGGCCAACCTTGGTATCTTGACTTAGGCTTCTCAGGGATCGGCCTAGAAAAGTGTCCGTAGGTGGACTCATAATCGAGTTCGTTCGTGGGAAAGATAACTTTCTTGAACACAACAGGTTCCAAGGGAGCTTTCCCTTTTTCTTCAGCTAGAGCCTTCCGGGCAGCCTTATTCTTTCTCTTGGCCTTGTTTCTCCTAGAGGATTTACTAGAAGAGCCAATGTGGCCTAAACCAGCACCCTTGGCCTTAGCAGAGAATTCAGCAACGATTGGAAGAACTGTCTTAGGCTTAGAGAAACTCTCAACAAGCTTCTTTTCAGCCTCGAGTTATCGTTCCAATTCTTTGATGATTTTCTCTTTAAGGTCGATGTGCTTGAGAGCTTTATTGTATTCCTCCATAGCTATATTGAGGTTCTCTTGAAGAGAGTTAGTCTTATTGACTTCTTCTCTCAAGCTGCTCTCACTAGCCTGTAGAGAATTTATCTCTTTGGCTTGAGTTTTCATTATTCTACGACATTTTTCGTAAGCGGTGAGTAACTCCTTATACTGACCCATGAGCTCAGATTCATCTTCAGAGGAATATCCCTCTTGCTCATTGTCATCATCAGAATCAGAGAGAGGAGTGTGAGATTTTACCTCCCCAGTAAACTGGGGGACTTGTTCATCATCTGAATGAGCCATGAGCCCAAAGTAAGCTTCCTCTTCTTCACTCGACTCAGATGAGTCAGAGTCACTGAGAGTTTTGCTCTTCTTGGCTACTAAGCTTTTCTCTTTCCTGTTCTTATGGTGTGAGGATTTCTTTTCCTCTCTTCTTCCACCCTCTTTCTTTTTGTGAGGGCAATCGGCGATGACGTGACCTGGCTTATTGCAACAATAACAAATGATGTCAGTTGAGATCTGTTTGTTCTGTTTAGAATTATACCTGTCATGGCTGCTTGAGCCTTTCTTCCGATGATCACCGTCATGTCGTGATCTTCTATATGAGGCATCCTTGCCTCTCCATTGCTTCTTTTTGTTCAAGAACTTCTTGAACTGCCTTGAGAGTAGGGAGAACTCTCCATCAGATAGTTCTGAGCCAGATGAGCTGGGCTCAGATGATTCTTCTTCATCAGCCTCAGGAACTGGGGCAGGAGAGCTAGCCTTTATCTTCCTTGAGCTGTCTGCCTTTAGAGCGACAGATTTCTCCTTGGATGCAGACCTGCTTGTCTCTTCTTCAGCTTTTCTTGAGTTGATTTGCAGCTCGTAAGACATAAGCTTTCCGAACAGATTCTGCGGGTCCGTCTCAGCTAACCTTCCAAACTCCCGAATGGCACATACCTTATTGTCCCATTCCTTGGTTAGGGATCTTAAGAATTTGTCATTGAGTTCCCCGTTGGTGAAGACACGTCCATAAACTCTTAGGCCATTTACTATCTTGAAGAAGTTCTCAAAAGTGTCAGCTATGGCTTCCTTATGACCCTGCCTGAAGGCTTCATATTTCTGGTTCAGTAGGGATCTACGATCATCCCTCACTTCCTCTGTACCTTCCATTAGAGTCACTAGGGATTGCCACATCTCCTTGGCAGACTGGCAATGAATCAGATTCTACAGCATTGAGTCATCGACTGCACTTGCTATAATATTTTTAGCTTTCTTGTCCAGAGAGACAAGTGCAATCTCATCCTTATCTAGATCCATCAACTTCTTGGGAACTTGCTTGGTGGGATCTATGGTGGAAGTAGTCATAGGAATGTGGGGACCTTCTTCAACAATCATGAAGATCCGAGGATCTACTGCTTCCATGAAGAACTTTACTCTTTCCTTCCACATAGGAAAATTGTTCTTGGTGCAGATAGGGAGTTTAGCAAAATCCTTGGTCTTACTCATGCTTGATACCTTTCAAGAAACAACTTAGAAGGATAAGATCAAGGTGTTAACCTTTTAACGATCAACCTCCCTCTGATACCAATTGAGAGGTCTAAGTTGTTAGCCTAAATCACCTAGAGGGGGGTGAATAGGTGAAATGCGTGTCAAATGCGGAATTAAAAACTAACACAGCACACATCAAGCAATCACAGACGACAAGAGATTTATACTGGTTCCCCAACCTTGGGTACGTCCACTTTCCTCACCGATCTAGCAAATCACTAGACTCGGCTACTCCACTATCTCGGATTGAAAACAATCCTACACCTCGGAACCACGTTCCTACAAAACTCGATCCAACTGGATCTACAAAACTCGGAAGAAAAGGTCTTCCTACTAATCTCGGAGAAAACTTCCTACAATGAAACTTGGTTTGAAAAATAAAATACAACCAATAATAAAATCTCAGATCTGGATCTTGACAGTCTTCTTCTTTAAGAACTTTGGCTTGATCAGAAAAGGTTGAAGACAACTTGAGAGAGATCCACGAATCTGAAAACTAGAATCACCTCGATCGAGAAGATAGATCTGAAATCTTTGAGGCTCGGCGAGATCGAGTGATTCACTTTTGTCTGGATCGCTGGAGAAACAATCGTTGAAGACAGAGATCGGCGATCCAGAACTTCTTCTTCCGTGAACGTCAATGACGACGTGAGAAATTAGGGTTCACGGACTTTCTTTTTCTTTCGTAAAATGAATATCTCTGTAATCTTTTTTTTTCTTTTTTTTAGTCAAATCGGAAAGGACCTATTTATAGGTGGACTCCAACGGTCATAATCTTAATTAGGGATGACACGTGGACCAATCAGAAATAACCGATTCAAAATACACATGGCGAAATTGTACTTAGAGAAATTCTGGAATAATGGATATACTATACTCGAGTTAGAGACAAGATATACTCGAGTATGAGAAGTTAGATACTCGAGTGGCAATGAGAAGTATACTCGAGTATAAGAAGAGAAATCTACTCGAGTGAAACTTAAACTACTCGAGTATCGGAAAAGAACTTACTCGAGTGAAAGGGAACTACTCGAGTATCAGAGTAAATACTCGAGTAATAGGACTTAAGAGAATTTTCTTTAGACAGAGAACGAAGAACTACTCGAGTGAAAGAGTTGAAGACACTCGAGTGAAGGGAAAGAAATTACTCGAGTATGTATAGAAAGTTACTCGGGAAAACATTCACTTACTCGAGTATGAAAAGCAGTTACTCGAGTATGAATAGAAAGTTACTCGGGAAAACATTCACTTACTCGAGTATGAAAATCAATTACTCGAGTATAAGAAACACTTACTCGAGTATGAAAAGAAGTTACTCGAGTATGAATACTTGAAATTTCAGAGAAGAGAAGAAATGGATCTACTCGAGTATGATATATGATTTACTCGAGTGACTAAGTCACTTACTCGAGTATGAAAACTTGAACTTTCAGAGAAGAGAAGAAATGGATCTACTCGAGTATGATATATGATTTACTCGAGTGACTAAGTCACTTACTCGAGTATGAAAACAACTTACTCGAGTGACTAACTAACTACTCGAGTATTAAGTCTGATACTCGAGTATGAAAAGGACTTAGAAATATTTTTCTGAGGAAATTAGCTTCAATGCATCTGTCCATCAATCCAAGTGCATGAATGAGAAGTGTATCCCAATAGAGAGGCTATACATGGGCCAACACTTTGAATCACACAATGAGGGATTACATTGCATGGTCCTGTGTTTGGTGACTCCATTATAGTCTGACATTGGTCTACACTTGGCAATGAGAACCTGCACACATACAACTCAAACACACCATCAAATACATCTTAATTCATCTTAGTTCAAGGTCTGACCTCCTACAAATCTGAGGTATTGTGGAGACAAATCCCAACAACGCTGTTGAGTGAGCTTAGCTCACTCAACGCCATTCCAAGGTCACCGGCGTGACAGACCGGTCACGGGAGTGTCAGGCCCATGTTGACATTTTTGAGCTCGACGATCGTCTTCCTGAGGTCAACGATCGTCGAAGGGGTCACGCCCTAGGTCACGGGCGTGACGGGTCGGTCACGAGCATGACCACCCCTTGACTCGAAATTTTTGTTGATAATCTTAAATTCCTGGGTTTCTTAAGGTTCTGTTATGACAAAACCACCTCCAGGGGTGTAGCTGGAAATGGGATGTTACTTGAAGCCAGCTTCCAAATTGGGGTAACTAAAGGTCTGTGCGCATAGAGTTGTGTGCGTGAGTTGCACTTGCATGAATCATTGCATAATATTTCATTACACTCATACCTGCATAAAACCTGATACCCCATCATATAAACTAGCATGGGATAGCTTATACGATGGGAGCCTTGCAAAAGACACCTTAACTTATAAGTTTGTATGAGCATTCATATAAGTTAAGGTTAAGCTATTTACTTGTTACGTTACTTATGTCCTTTATTATTATTTACATGTTATAGAATTGTTAGTTTAGACTCTTGTATAATTACATTATTTGACTGCTAGATTGTTCCGCCGTCACCTGTTTTTGTGTACTCTCCACCCTCATAAACTTCCCTTTCTCTCCTCCCGCACGCTGCCTAGGAGTCGCGGGGGCGAGGCAGGGATGATAGTTGGCTTAGTCTTTATGACTAATGGTCGGTGGAACAAAAATTTCAGGCGCTCCGAATGGGGGACAGGGAGCAGCAGTAGAAGATGCAGTATCAACGGAGTACGATGCACTTGGAGGTGGGCCAGTCTAGAACGGGAGCACCAGCTTTTGGCTACGTGAGTGATTAGTTTTACTTAGTTTCCGCGAGAGTGATATAGTGAGGATATGTTGTACCGGGCGTTGCCCGTTTATGTTTTTATTATACTGATCTTTTTCAGTACTTTCATTATCATGTGGACATTGCTGTGATTTCTAATTCATATATTATTTGTGACTGTGGATTAGACTTAATTGTCTGATTTCTTGTACTTTTAATTCTTGATGATCGCCAATGCAGGCAGAATCAGCGTTTTGTAGTGGAGACCCTCCCGAGTGTCGTTGTTATCGCAAAACGGTGGTTCTGGGCGTATGACCCGGTAGCGTAGAAAAAAAATGGGGTCTTACAGGTATATATATCAGGCCGTGGTAGGGCTCGTAAAAGATTCTCCTCCAGGTCAACAGACACTCACCGAATATTGGGGGTTGGATGATTCTTTCCGAGCATTGAACTAACTCGCAAAGAGCAGGGATTATGTACAACCCTATATTCGCTGAGTGAGCCCCAAGCCCCTGGGAATCAGGTTTGAGCGGTCTTTAGGCTAATTGGGCCAAACAAGAAGAATAAGCAGAAGGGTTCCCGCCCAGGGCTTGCGGGAAGGTTTGTGTATGGGTCAGCGGGAGGCCCTCAGGGTTGGCGTTGAGTGATGCTTCTCCACTCAATGCCATAGTCCCTGGGATTGAGTGATGATTCTCCACTCAATGCCATAGTCCCTGACATTGAGTGATGCTTCTCCACTCAACGTATTAGTCCCTGACGTTGAGTGATGCTTCTTCACTCAGTGCCTTAGTCCTTGGCGTTGAGTGAAGCTTCTCCACTAAACTCCCTAGTTCCTGGCGGTGGAAGGGTTCCCACTTAGGGCTTACAGGAAGGTTTGCGCCCGGGCCAGTGTGAGGCCCTCAGGGTTGGCATTGAGTGATGCTTCTCCACTCAACACCCTAGTTCCTAGCGTTGAGTGATGCTTCTCCACTCAACGTCGTAGCCCCTGACGTTGAGTGATGCTTCTCCACTCAATGCTGTTGTCCTTGGCGTTGAGTGATGTTTCTCCACTCAACACCCTATTCCTTGGCGTTGAGTGATGCTTCTCCACTCAATGCCCTAGTAGGGTCCATAGGTAAATTTACCTATATGCCCTTAGAGATCTGCATTTAGCACCTCAGAATAACAGAGCTATGCTGTTGGCAGACCAGATATCTGGATTCTATAAATAGACCCACAGGATACCTCAGAAGGAAAGTTTTCGAATTTTTCTAAGAGTCTTGTAGCATTTTCTGAGGTATCCTTAGCTCAGTATTTGGCTAAGGAGGGGGAGCGCTCCGAGATCTCCCGGGTTAGTGGAGGGAGCTCAAAGCTATAGCGTAGAGGCAGTTCTTTAGTTCCAAGTCACTGGTCAAGGGTCTGCATTTTGGAGAAGTAGGTGTTAGCTACACCGCAGGGTCCGAACTCTCGTTGGGGTCATTTTTTGGTTCCAACACCTCAGCCAGTCGAAACCCCTAAGATTGCTTTACGTGGTGAACCTCACTATTAGATTTGACTCAAATCCGGAAGATTTATGTCATCCTCTCTCGAGGAGTGCATGCAACTCCTTCTACCTTTGAGTGATCTACTCATATCCATAACCTCTCGGTAAATCTAGGATACGGATCTAGGAGCAAAAACATATACATGCAATATGAATTCGACACAAATAAAATCAAAGATAAATCGAAGTGAAAAGTAGAGCTTGATAAATAAAAGAAGTTTGTTTTATTCAAACATCATCATGATCAAGTGCTTATAAAATTAGCTACTTAACATTATTAAGAAAATACATAAAAGGTTTAAAAGAGACATAATTATAAAAAGGAAGTACTTGAATTGAAAATAACAAGTTAAATGTTCTATGAAATGGAAAATACATAAAGCAATGCAAAAATACTGAAAACTAAACTACCAAAACTTCCTAAAAATCTTCTCCTCGTTGACTCCTCAGCTCATGACAATGTCTTGAATTTATAGTAATTTTTTGGAGAGTCACGCCTCTAGGTCACGCCCGTGACTAGGGGGCGTGTCAGGTATGAAACCGTCCTCTTGAAAGCCCGGGAATGTTGGGAGAAAACTGCCAAAATTTGTTATTTTGCGGGTCACGCCCCTAGGTCACGCCCGTGACCGAGGGCATGTCTTGACTGTTGCTGGAAATGGCAGGAAGAAGAAATGACGGGTGTTAATCTTACATTTGCTGAATAGGTCACTCCCCTAGGTCATGCCCGTGACCTAGGGCGTGTAAGCTGGGAACGACCTGGATCTAAAACTCTCTTCTTAATGCTATGTCTAAGTGTCACGCCCGTAACTTAAGGGTCACGCCCGTGACATTGGTGTGTAAATTTAATCTGACGTAGAAACTGGCTCTGGATCATCCGGACGGGTGATGCCCACAAGTCATGCCCCTGATCAGAAGGTCACGCCCGTGACTTAGGCGTATACTTGTGATTTTTCAAAATTTTCTCCAATTGTTCTACTGATCAGTTCTGTCAGCTTCAAATTATTATCCGTAGCCCAGATTAACCTCAAATTAGAAAAGAAACGAATTAATTTAAATGTTAATATAAAACTAAATGGAATATAACTATTTATTAAATAAAAACTATATTAAAATAACTCTAAATATTGCTTTATCAAATACCCTCATACTTAAACTTTTGTTATTCCAGAGCAAAACTATGAGAAGTACTTATAAGAAATTAATATAATTTTTAATTAAAAATAAAAATTTATAGTTTTCTGAAAACGGTATGCAAATAACGTACCTCCGCTGTTCCAAATAGCTATGTACAATCAAAACCGACCTACAAATAATGAAACTCTATTGTTCTGAAAGGCTACCTATAGGCCAGCAGGGGGAAAAGGGTAGAAACATCGCTGGGCGAGTGGTCCATGAGACTCCAATCGCCTGGGGTGGCGAGTGCCTGATGAGGCTGGTGCTCTCTACCTCTTCGAGGGCCAAGGCGAGTGCGGGCCCGACCTGCCCCACTCGCTAGCTATCTGACGAGATGCCAGGGGTGAGTGCGAGCCCGCCTGCTCCTCTCGCCCCTTCTATACTACCCCCAAATAAGGCGAGTCGGGAAGCCCCAAAGATACTCGGCCCCCTTTTGACCCACTGGGAACTTGGACTGCACAAAAATGTCTGGACCAACTCTTGCTAACACCACTCACCGGATACGGGGTTGTACACAATCCACGCTCTTTGCGAGAATGCCCCAAACTCGGAAATAAACATCCAACCCCAAGAGATCGGCAAGTGGGTCAGCTAGCCCAAGGGAATCTTTTGGTGGGATCCACCAGCGGCTATATATGTGTGTCTGCGTACCTTGGCGACATTTGCCATTCCCCTTACTCTGACCTGTCGAGATGCCTCTTTCCAAAGAGCTCCAAGAGAGGCTGGATTGTGCTCACGGGATAAATGGCGTTCGCATTGCTAGCCTGGTCGCTGTCATCCCCAGCGCTTTTCCTCGAGAGCCTCCCAATCCTCAGCCTACCAAAAAGGCCATGTCACCCCCGAAAACTGCTAAGTCGGCCTATTGCGACCTGGCCTCCACCCCCGACCATGGACCCGCTTTTTCCAATAAACCAACCACCGAGCCAAAAAGGAAGATCATCAACATTCCTGCCGACCCAAACACTCGCTAGACTGACGCTGAGGCCTCCACGCTGTGATTCGACTGCCCTCGCGATGACTCGCGGCCTAAAACTCTGCCTAATCACCAGTGAGACCCATCTCCCCTTTGGGATCACGGGGCTGGACTCACTGAGGTTGAAGTTGCCAGCCCGCACACCTTCTCGGCAACCACACCTGCTCCTGTACTTGCGGGGGGAGGTGCCAGAGACATCCCTGTTCCGAGCTTCGCGCTCATTTCCCCGGGGTCTCATCTTCCGGTTCACGACAAGAACCTTGCCTTGCCTTTTATCTATGCCTTCCAGGGGTAGCAGAGCTTATCCCGTAAGCTATACTTTCATAGGACCATCTCGCATAGTTGTTTTGAAGCACTTTCCCTTTGTACATTTATCTTGGTTGTCTGCCTTTGCAAATCTTCCTGGCCAATCCAAAGATGAAAAGTCTTCTGAGACATCCCAGCACTTGCCACCCCCTTCCCCCAATGCGATAGAGAACTTCCTGGACATCTCTCTAGACTCCGCCGAGCTGAGGAAGCGAGTTGTTGAGGTATTCAAGTAGCAGGGGCGCGCGCTGCGCATGATGTAGGAGGATAATGATCTCGGTGAGCAGAGGCTGCAGGCACTGGAAGGGGGACTACGTGTTGCTCACAAACGAGGTGAAGCGCGACTCGACAAGCGGTATGACATCCCCTACCCCACTCATGGATAGGATCAACAAGAACATGCGGTTCATTCACCATGATTTGGAGCTGGTATGCGAATTCAACAACCTGCTCCGACCTCCGAGGATGGGGACGTGAGGCCAGGGTAGGTTGAAATGGCTCCCTAGCTGAGCATACCACACTCACCCCCTAGCCCCCAACTCGCACACGCTAAAATAACTCTGCTTGTTATTGTATTTCCTTTTCTGAATTGCGAGAACCCCCTGTCTGTAATAACTTGGAACAATTTTTAGATTTTATTATTTACTGATTCTGCATAATACACTACGCTTTAGGTTCAACACACCACAGAATAGGTCGCAGGGTCGGCGAGCTGGACTCACCGGTCTGCTTGGCCATTACTTTTGTTTTTTTTATAAATAAGCCCCCTCACCAACCCCTAGACTATCGCCTTTATTGCTGACTCTTACTCCCCTCTTCTTGCTCTTCTCTCAACCTCGACTCACGCCATAACCATTGAAAACACGGGAAAAATGCAACCCAATGCTGACGGGAGGTCAAAATGTTCTCGGCAATTTGCCGAGTACAGCTTTTATGAGGGAAACACCAGCGAGCAAGCTCTCGCCAATTTCATTGCCGACTATATCCCGGCAGGGTTCTTTGCGCGCCGACCCATGGCAGGCGAGGCCATCAACTCATTCTATGAGGATGAGCTCACCTTCCCCATCTTGCACTTCAAGGTGGGTTTGCGTCTCTGCCTATGGCCAGAAATTCGTAAAATTCTGAAGTACTACGGGGCGGTTCCCGCCCAACTGAACCCGAATGCCATCGCCATGATGGTGGCATTCGCCTGCTACCTCTGCTGAGAGCGGATTGAGTTCAACCTGATAGTCTTACGGAAACTCTTCATCTACCACACGACCAATGACGGGGTCGTCTTCCTGGAAGACTCGCAGTTCAAGGTCTGCGAAATGGCTAACAAGAACCACAACTGGTTCTCCAAGCTCGCCTTTATTAAGGGTAAGCTTGACAACATAGCCTTCTCGCCTCGACAGAGGAGAGAGGAGGTGTACTGACCCCTGACGGTGATGGGGAATGATGTCGAGCTCCATAAATTCTTCCTCGACAAGGATTTCGAGGTCACCTTTCTTCGAAGGGGCCACGACTTGCTTCCCCTGGTTCAGCCCGAGAAGGTATAACTCTTTCCCTTCTTCCCTCAATGGGCTCGCTTACAGATTAACAATTTTCTAATTCCCAAGTTCTTTCTGCAGGGGAGCGGCTGATTCCTGAGCACCCATCTTTTGCGGGCTTGGGACTCTACTCGGACCCACTCGCGCACGAGCGGGCAGCCGCAACAGAATGCCGGAGCGAGCTGGGGTCGGGTAAACCTTCCTCCAATAAGAAGAGACCCAACCCTACGGGATACAGCTCACCTCATCTCCTTACACCTCCAAAAAATATAAAGAAGGCGATGATGGTCTCTAAGGGAGAACAAAAACAACAACAAAAATACCTGAGCTCCCTAGAGACCACGCCAGAGAAGTCGCTAGAGAAGGACTAAGGCTGAGGCGACCCTCCTGCCTTCAACACCGCTGAGGATTTCGCTGCCCGCAAGTTCGGCATGCTGAAGGACCACCAAAACTTTGGTCTCAGCGGGAAGATCACGGACCGGCTCGGTGTGCCGATGGTCTAATGGGATGAGCAGGCTTGCAGAGTCTCCATCTCCTCCATCCATCCCTCTTGGTCAGAGCGCCACCCTCCCAGCGGGCATGCCTATGACCTAGGGTTTGGGCTGTATGGCCGTGAGGATGCTGCAACCTACAATGTCATGAGCCTCCAGCGGCTCACAATTGAGAGCTCGCGAACTCAAATGCGCGTGCTGGAGCTCGCACATATGTTGACTCACTGCAACTTCCATCTCAGCTGTGACTTGGTGAAGGCAGAGCAGGAGTAGGATGTCGCGAAGGACGATGTAGCCGACCTGGCAAAGCGGCTTTAAATCGCAGAGAGCCTCCTCGCCAAAGCTGCCAGCGGGGTGGTAAGTATCAGCTGACCCCTTCTCCTTTTTACTTTGGTTTCTCACAGTTTCTTATCTTCTTTTGCATGATAGGATGCCAAGACCGCGGACCGCATGCGTGCTCGCACCACTTAGCTGGAGGAGAGAAACAAGGTGTTGGAGGAGTAGAACAAAGGCCTCAAGGGTGAGGTCAACCACCTAATGGGCATCGTCCCTCTCCCCTTTGACGGCGAGCTGGGCGGCCAAGTCCAGAGACCAAAGATCTTCACCGAGGCCGAGGTCACCAAGAAGCTGCGTCTCAACTCCATCCGTATCGCCGACTTCACCCTGCAAGTCATACGAGATATGCAGGTGCTGATGGAAGGCTGCGAGGAGATGACTACGAGAGACTTGGTGCCAGAGCTGTTCTCCCCTCCCTCTCCCCCCCTGGCGAGAAGGAAGACAGCTTCGAGTCTCTCTTTAAGGTCATCACCGGCTATAGGAGTGATAATTCTGGAGGGGAGGGCGAGACTAGCTAATTTTTTCTTTTCTTTGTAATGATCTCTCCCCCCAAATTTTGTAATCTCATCGAGGCAACCCCTTACTGTAATGATGTGTATATTTAATGAAAAATCAATTTTGCCAAATATTTATTCCTTTTTCTTTCTTTAGGTTCTGAGTTGTATTCACATGCGCGCCGCCTCTTCACCGCGCGACCTCGATAGGATAACATTCTCCATTAGAATGTACTTGAGTTAGGGTACATACCCGCGAGGGGACCTGGAGATCTCGTCGACCCTAGAACATATGGAGGTAGACCACTTGCCGTGCTGGCCCCATGAACGCCTAGCTCGCCTGCGAGATCTCTTCTTTCTAGAGATTTGTTCCAAGCCCGAAATTTCTTCGAAATTTTCAAAGTAAAATCTCCATGGGATGGAGCGTAGTTGCCAAGAATAGCCTCAATCCGCCCTTCTACCGAGATCTCAGCTCGCCCTCTTTGACCCTTCCCTTCTCAGATGATGCCACCCCCATGGTAGTTGTCGAGACCCTGTCTCGCCACATCCAGCTCGCCAAAAGATTGTTGGGCCTCATGTTTCTCAACCCTCTGTCCCAAGTAACTTCAACTGCTTGGTGGTTGGATATAGAGCAAGAATGATGTCCTTCGAGGATCCCGACCCTGAAATCTTGGTGGAAGCCTGACAGCGGGAGCATCTCGAGACTTAACTCTAGGGTCATAACGATGTCCATCAAGGATCCCGGCCTTGCCAGATAGATGGAAGCCTGACATCAGGAGCATCTCGAGACCAAACCCTAGAGCAAGATTGATGTCCATTGAGGATCCCGACCCTGCCAACTAGGTTGAAGCCTGATGATGCAGGCTTGCACGTTTGACAATGAATAGATCTAAGGACTAGTACGCATATCTCTCTTTGATCAAAATCCTATACTCGCACAATCATTCTACGCAGCACCACGTTAATTAATTCTATCAATTATTTGCTAGCGTACAGGTAGCCAAACCGATTAGGATCAAATAGAGGTGATAGACCAATATTTTTTCCGGCTAAAAGGACCAACCCGGTCCGATCGAGCGAAGGTTTTACCAAAAGAGATCTACCAAAAAGTACGCTTCAGAAAAGGTAGATCTCTCCCAACAAAAGAAAATGAAGGTTCGCAAAGCCTTTCTCGAAATTAAAAGAAAATAAGAGGGACAACAAAATCAATTGAAAGATCACCATGATATAATTTTTATTGCTATCAAATATTCAACGCTAAGAATCTACCACCACAGGAATTAATCTAGGAAGAGAAACACACAATCGGTAGAATGGATTCGTTACCCTATCAGAATGGATGATTCTGATTTCTCTACTTGGATCGTTCTTCAATGGATCCACCGGAGTCACGCCAGTTGGAGAGAAACTTGTCCGCCTTCGTCACGGCACGCCGGAGTTGGAATGCACAAAGGAAATTTTTGCCTTGGCCGATTTCTTCAAGGAGGTGGGTTGAATGGTTGCTTTGTTGGAGGTCTGTTTTGGGAGAGGATGATGGGGGGAAGGTGGCCGAGCCACTAAGAGGCGGGATATATAGAGGGTCGGCGGCCAAGAGAGGGAGAGGAGGGAGGAGGCTGAATTTTGCCAAGGGGGGAAGGAAAGATCTCAAAAGATTTTAGGGGGGATTATTTTCTTATTTTTCTTCTCTAATCAATCCTTCATAACTTGTCTATATATAGCCTACACCACTCATTCTCCCTCCATTCAAAATTCAAAATTCAAATTGAAAATATGATGGTTATATGCACCCATCATATCACATGAAATGAAATAATTAAAATAACACATGCTGGTTATAAGCACCCATCATTACACATGAAATGAAAATCAAAACAAACATAAAAATGACTTAATAATTATTAATAAATTATTAATAATTATTAATAAATTGGTTTGCGCCCCGAGCGGATATTATGGCGACGCTCCACATGGTCATCACGGTGCCGCAAATCTTTATTTAAAGGCGGAGAAATTTCTTCTATAAGCACGCCATCACTGTCTTCAATATGTTGAGGGCCATCATCTCCATCAATCATCCCTCGCTCAAAAGTACTCATCACTGATGAGTTGGTCTTAGAGTACCGGTGTAGGAGAGCATCATCCCAAAGAAACACGTAGCAGCAAACAACACCACTTGGAGAAGAGAGCACTTCAACTTGGAGTATCCTGTCATGCAAAAAGGTGGTCCTAGAGGACCTTGGAAAAGCATTAGGCAATAAAGGATAACAAGTTTCTACATCAACAACCAACGTACCTCCAGCTAAGACCGATGAAGACAGCGATCCAGGCACAAACTCACTACCAAAATCATAAGAAAACAAAATGGGCCCAAATGGACAGGCAGATAATTCAAGTGGTGGAGAAACATATGGCATTAAATTAGAAACAATAAAAATAGGTGTAATACCCCAATCAGTGGAAAACTTCAAATGATATGCGTATTCTCCTAATTTCTTTAAAATCCGAAAAAGGTCTAATTCGCCAACTTTGTATAGCGCCCGAAGGCAACTATTCAGGGATGAGACAAACCAAAACTAAATCGCCAATCATATAGTGAGACACTCTTTTATATAAGCTGACATGAAATTGATAAGATTTATATGGTGTGGTTAGCGCTTCACTAATGCTCTTATATAAAATGTGATCTTGATGGGCATAATCTGGTGCGAGTTTTGACAATAAACTAGCAAGTAAATAATAATAAGACGCAACTTTAGTGATTAATTCTCTTAAAGTGCGCCTAAGTATCATACTATTGTGAGGAGTGAAACCGTGGTCTACATGTATTACCCCAAATACAGAGGATAATGGGGTTAAGTCCGGGGGTATGGGAGCCTTATAATCAAAGATGATTTTCATAGTCTTCAAACTCACAGTCCTAATTTTATAATTATTATTTTCACGCTTGGCATGAAGATATGCCAAGGGAAACCTCTCATCATAAATACTAAAATAGTTGCATGCTCTCGGATGTGACAAGAGGTGCGAGCGATACAACTCATGGGGCCTAACCTTAGTCACTAACGTGTAGGAAAAAGGGTCATCAAATGGCGGTTGGTAAATACGTGCGACCGGGTGTGGGATATAGGTATGTGAAGGAGACACCACAGGATAGAACCGTTGCTAGGCACGCAAAGAAATGAATAGCCAAATGTGTCGCGTAGTTAGATCTACGCGGTGCGGTGATCAGACCAAAAACTAGCGCGCTCAACGTACTAATATCTAAGTGCTGAGCCAATGCCAAGGTAGGAACTAAAGGAGTGGGCGTGTCACAATAACTCAGTCTAGGACTACCGATGCCACATCCTAAATCGTCAACTAATGTGGGCTAATAGAGAGGAGGAAGGGTCGGTAAAATCAAACCCGGGATAAAATCCAAATCAGAATAACTTTCACCGATCGGTGATAACTTCCATGAACTCTCATCCGGGGGTAAAACCAAAGAATCGTTCAAAAATACCACTTCCTCGCTTGTAATTTCTTTTGACACACTAGATAAGTTGATTAATTCAGAATCAGTATAGGTCTCAGAAATGGACAAAATCAAACCCGACGTAAATTTTAACTCAGAGTGAACTTCAGATAATGGAGATAACAATAAAGAACTATCGTTCGGGTTCATAGCGCTAAAATCATCCAAACATAAACTTCTCACATAAGGTGAGTCTTCCCAATCAGTTGGAATATCTTATATAGTGAGACACTCTTTTATATAAGCTGGCATGAACCCTAAGGTGAGTCTTCCCAATCAGTTAGAACCCTAAGGTGAGTCTTCCCAATCATATAGTGAGACACTCTTTTATATAAGCTGGCATGAAATTGATAAGATTTATATGGTGTGGTTAGCGCTTCACTAATGCTCTTATATAAAATGTGATCTTGATGGGCATAATCTGGTGCGAGTTTCGACAATAAACTAGCAAGTAAATAATAATAAGACGCAACTTTAGTGATTAATTCTCTTAAAGTGCGCCTAAGTATCATACTATTGTGAGGAGTGAAACCGCGGTCTACATGTATTACCCCAAATATAGAGGATAATGGGGTTAAGTCCGGGGGTATGAGAGCCTTATAATCAAAGATGATTTTCATAGTCTTCAAACTCACAGTCCTAATTTTATAATTATTATTTTCACGCTTGGCATGAAGATATGCCAAGGGAAACCTCTCATCATAAATACTAAAAGAGTTGCATGCTCTCGGATGTGACAAGAGGTGCGAGCGATACAACTCATGGGGCCTAACCTTAGTCACTAACGTGTAGGAAAAAGGGTCATCAAATGGCGGTTGGTAAATACGTGCGACCGGGTGTGGGATATAGGTATGTGAAGGAGACACCACAGGATAGAACCGTTGCTAGGCACGCAAAGAAATGAATAGCCAAATGTGTCGCGTAGTTAGATCTACGCGGTGCGGTGATCAGACCAAAAACTAGCGCGCTCAACGTACTAATATCTAAGTGCTGAGCCAATGCCAAGGTAGGAACTAAAGGAGTGGGCGTGTCACAATAACTCAGTCAAGGACTACCGATGCCACATCCTAAATCGTCAACTAATGTGGGCTAATAGAGAGGAGGAGGGGTCGGTAAAATCAAACCCGGGATAAAATCCAAATCAGAATAACTTTCACCGATCGGTGATAACTTCCATGAACTCTCATCCGGGGGTAAAACCAAAGAATCGTTCAAAAATACCACTTCCTCGCTTGTAATTTCTTTTGACACACTAGATAAGTTGTTTAATTCAGAATCAGTATAGGTCTCATAAATGGACAAAATCAAACCCGACGTAAATTTTAACTCAGAGTGAACTTCAGATAATGGAGATAACAATAAAGAACTATCGTTCGGGTTCATAGCGCTAAAATCATCCAAACATAAACTTCTCACATAAGGTGAGTCTTCCCAATCAGTTGGAATATCCTTTAAGTTCGGGTCATCAATAATAATATTGAAATCCTCACTCACAGGCTCCTCAGATAACTCAGGTTTATTCTCAGTAGGTGTAATCGTAGGCTCTAACACGATGGGGATCTTAGTTTTGAGAGGGATCTCAATAATAGGGTGATCAGTCACAACGCTAGTAGGGCTAGTAATAGGCAATGTACTACTCTCACAGATCAGACTATCATCATCATCCCAAACATCGTCTTCTAGATCACTAGGGATTCTCTCAGACTCCGACTCATCAGAATCGTCGGGCACTAACAAACATGTCAGAATACTCTCACCTACGGGGTCATACTCAAAATCCAGAGATAGTATATCAACATCAGCATCCTCAAGGGTATCAATCACTATCTCTAGGGGCTTAGATTTTGAGGCTAACAGAGGCATAACCCTAGTGGTAACATCTACCGATTCCACAACAAAAAACCTATTAGGAGAGATTTACCTAACATGGGGTGGTGGTCTTAATACGGCCTTTCCGTCCTGACACGAGTGATCTTTATTCCTAAGAACATAGTGCTTCTCAATTTCAACTATCGTTATAAAAGTGGTGTCTAGATCGGTATGAAAATAACGCAGTAATTTACCCTAGATGTATGGGTTTAACCCCTTACGAAACCTAAAGAGGGTGATCTCTGGCAACTCCACACCACTTCTAATAATTATATCCTTAAAAAGATGCATATAATCCGAGACCAACTTGTTCCCTTGTTTAAGGTTAGTCAAATAATCAGTTATCTGTCGCTTGGTCTGGGCGTTTGGTTTATAATCATTCTCAACGGTAGGTATGGATCTAGTGCCAAAACTATACTCACTCATAGGCTTGGTGTTAGTAGGGCGAAGATAGGCGGGATCAAATTGATCCGAGAGTAGGCTACGCATGTGTGGCCAAGCGTAACGATAGCTACAAATACGACGCTCTTCATTTAACCAAAACAACTGGGCTTGACCTACTAATCGCTCTCGGGCAAAGTTAACATTTTTGTGGTCGTCCCATAAGTGGCTATTAAAATAATGCTCTAATCCCTTAAGTCAATCTCTAAAATTTTGGGGACATCCTAAACCGTCATAAGTAGGATAAATGTGGTGTGCCCTAGAGGTTTGTTTAGTCATATCCTTAGCATATGAATAGACTGGGGCCTGTTCCTATGCGAACACAGGAACTGTGCGAAGGTGCGAAGAGGGAGACGGCCAGCAGCGGTGCCGCAGCTTGGGGCTCGCCAGCCACCGGCTGCCCGGGGTTCATTTACGGCCACGCCGATGAACCCCAGGCGGCTGGTTGCTGACGAGCCCGCAGCCGCCGACAGCGCCGTTGCAAAAACAATTTACAGCATCACACCGCAGCCGCCGACGGTGGAGGTGTGATGCTGTTGGCCGTTTGATTCAGTAGAGGCGAGATGAAATCGGACAGTGGCCCTGGCTTCTTCGCACCTTCGTACATACATCACTTCACATGTAAACTGTATCCTAAATAGTCTAACAGGGCAGCATATATGTCATATGCCTTTTTTAGTGAGAACTGGAGAGAAAAACTCACCCGGAACTGGTGCACATGCAATGACTGAATAACCTGACCCTATTTAATTTTCAAAGATGTAATTGTACCCGCTAATTACTTAAAATAATAAATGTATATTTTTTTATTTTCTTGCGGGAAATAATATGTAGATTATTAAATAATTTTTTTTTGATTTTTTTGCTGAAAAAATAAATATATAGGCAATTATTTGCAAACTAAAATTAAAATTTTACAATGATTTAATAAAAATAATGACTTAATGAAAAATAAATTTTTTTTGTATTTCGTACTAAGAAAATGATGAAAAATTTCCAGAATTTTTTTTTTTTGAATTTTGAGAAAAATTGAAAAATTTAGGCCGCTATTTGCAGACAAAAATTTTTTAAAATTGATTTATATATTGTGCAATGAAACGTGCAAAGTGCGTGTCGGTGTTCAAAGCAAAAGGGGGAGGGGGCCAATTAGGAAATTGACGTGAACTTTGCTCTCATACCAAATTGATGCAGGCTTGCACGTTTGACAACAAATAGATTTACGGACTAGCACGTATACCTCTCTTCGATCAAAATCCTATACTCGCACAATCAATCTACGCAGCACCACGTTAATTAATTATATCAATTATATGCTAGCGTACGGGTAGCCAAACCGATTAGGATTGAATAGAGGCGATATGCCAATATTCTTTCCGGCTAAAAAGACCAACCCGGTCTGATCGAGCGAAGGTTGTATCAAAAGAGATCTACCAAATAAAATACGATTCGGAAAAAATAGATCTCTCCCAACAAAAGAAAACGAAGGTTCGCCAAGCCTTTCTCAAAATTAAAAGAAAATAAGAGGGACAACAAAAGTAATTGAAAGATCACCACGATATAATTTTTATTGCTATAAAAAATTTAACGCTAAGAATCTACCACCACAGGAATTAATCTAGGAAGAGAAACACACAATCGATAGAATTGATTCGTTACCCTATCGGAATGGATGATTCCGATTTCTCTACTTGGATCGTTCTTCAATGGCTCTGCCAGAGTCACGCCGGTTGGAGAGACACTTGTCTGCCTTCATCACGTCACACCGGAGTTGGAATCTATAAAGGAAATCTTTGCCTTGGCCGATTTCTTCAAGGAGATTGGTTGAATGGTTACTTTGTTGGAGGTCGGTTTTGGGAGAGGATGATGGGGGAAGGTGGTCGAGCCACTAAGAGGGGGGAGATAGAGAGGGCCGGCAGCCAAGAGAGGGAGAGGAGGGAGGATGCCGAATTTTGCCAAGGGGGGAAGGAAAGATCTGAAAAGATTTTAGGGGGGATTATTTTATTCTTCTTCTTCTCTAATCAATCCATCATAACATGGCTATATATAGCCTACACCACTCAATCTCCCTCCATTCAAAATTCAAATTGAAAATATGATGGTTATATGCACCCATCATAGCACATGA
Organism: Platanthera zijinensis; assembly: GCA_039513925.1. Lineage (NCBI taxonomy): Eukaryota > Viridiplantae > Streptophyta > Magnoliopsida > Asparagales > Orchidaceae > Platanthera > Platanthera zijinensis. Next base: position 95,354,770 of record CM077091.1, read on the forward strand.
AATGAAATAATTAAAACAACACATGCTGGTTATAATCATCCATCATTACACATGAAATGAAAATTAGAAAAACATAAAAATGACTTAATATTTATTAATAATTATTAATAATTATTAATAAATTGGTTTACGCCCCGGGCGGATATTATGGGGATGCTCCACATGGTCATCACGGCGCCACAAATCTTTATTTGAAGGCGGATAAAGTTCTTCTGTAAGCACGCCGTCACCATCTTCATTATGTTGAGGGCCGTCGTCTCCATCACCTGACAGCAGGAGCATCTCGAGACTTAACTCTAGGGTCATAACAATGTCCATCGAGGATCCCGGCCCTACCAGCTAGATGGAAACCTAACAGTAGGAGCATCTCGAGACCTAACCCCAGAGTAAGAATGATGTCCATCGAGAATCGAGGCCCTGCCAGCTAGGTGGAAGCCTGACAGCGGGAGCATCTCGAGACTTAACTCCACGGTCATAACGATGTTCGTCGAGGATCCCGACAATGCCAGCTAAATGGAAGCCTGATAGTGGGTGCATCTCAAGACCTAACCCTAGAGCAAGAATGATGTCCATCGAGGATCCCGACCCTGCCAGCTAGGTGGAAGCCTGACAGCGAAAGCATCTCGAGACTTAACTCCAGGGTCATAATGATATCCATTGAGGATCCCGACCCGTCCAGCTAGATGGAAGCCTGACAACGGGAGCATCTTAAGACCTAACTCTAGAGCAAGAATGATGTCCATTAAGGATCTCGGCCCTGCCAGCTAGGTGGAAGCCTGACAGCGGAAGCATCTCGATACATAACTCTAGGGTCATAAGCATGTCCATCGAGGATCTCAGCCCTTCCAACAATATGGAAGCATGAAAGCAGGAGCATCTCGAGACCTAACCCTAGAGAAAGAATGATGTCCATCGAGGCTCCCAGCCCTACCAGCTAGGTGGAAGCCTAACAGTAGGAGCATCTTGAGACTTAACTCCAGGTTCATAACGATGTCCATCGAGGATCCCAGCCCTGCCAACTAGATGGAAGCCTGACAGCGGGAGAATCTCGAGACCTAACCCTAGAGCAAAAATGATATCCATCGAGGATCGTATCCCTGCTAGCTAGGTGGAAGCCTGACAATAGTAGCATCTCAAGACTTAACTATATGGTCATAACGATGTCCATCGAGGATCTCGGCCCTGCCATCTAAATGGAAGCCTGACAGTGGGAGCATCTTGAGACCTAACCCCAGAGCAAGAATGATGTCCATCGAGGATCTCGGCCCTGCCAGCTAGGTGGAAGCCTGACAGTGGGAGCATCTCGGGACTTAGGGTCGACCTGATGATCATGGCCTGCCACAAACTCTACTGCCAAAAGAGCTGGAGAGTCAAAATATTTCATATTCTTCAAAGGAAAGAACGTACATGTTTTATAGATAGAAACGTTTCAAGTCATCATCGCTCCAGGTGTGACTTAGAGTCTCACCCTCTATATCCCAGAGGTAGTATTCCCCCTTACGCTAATGCTTCTACTTCCACTCCAGCCTCCTGCCTGGACACTTTCTCTATCCTCCTCTCCATTTCCTCGGCTTCCTCCTACTAAGAGATGGTGTTGACTGTCATGACATATCACTCCCTTGCTGCCCTGGGGTCTCCCCGGACCCGGACTTGGATGCCCTCAGAGTTGAACTTTAAGCACTGATCTAATGTCAAGGGCACGCAGTAGAACGCGCTTATGAGGGGTTGTCCGAAGATCGCGTTGTAGCTGCTGGGGGAGTCCACGATGATGAACCGATAGTTTTTGGACTACCCCCAAGGTAACATGGAGTCCTACTCCTCCTTCTACCTCCTTCCTCTCTCCTGAGAACCCGAAGAGAGGTCCATCCGAGGCTAGCATCCTCCAGGCCTCCACCTTCATCACATCAAATTCCTTTTTAAAGATGATGTTGATCGAGCTCCCATTATCGATGAGGATCCGGGAGACAATAAAATTATCAACCACAGTCTGGATGACCAACGCATCGCAAAAAGGATCCTCATGATCTAGCATGTCCTTCCTAGAAAAGGTGATCTTTTCCTCCGGGGGTGGGGATAAAGATGTTGAGGCAACGCTCCAGCGATACACAGTATGGAGACTCGCCTTCCGGGCCTCAACTCCCCCCGTAGATCACTCTGATCCCTCCTCGGGCTTAAACATCGGCCCAATCCTCGCACTGGTCCTCCTCTCCCCTAGGCAGTACGTCCTTAATCCGCACCTCCTGGCGGGGTTGCTATTGCTGCTCCCTGTTTCCCCTCATCTCGAGGAACTCTGGACACGTGGCTGTAGTATGGCCCTCCTCCTTATAGAAGTCGCAATAGGGCAAATACACACTAACATCCCGCCTTATCCTATGCTTACCTCTCCTTCTTTGGGATATCGCCATAGTCTGACGTTGATCAGGGAGTGGGACTTTGGCACAGCCTCCAGTCGTGGGAATTGAACTGACCCTGGTCCCCCTAGCAGTTGTCTCCTCTATGGAAACCTCTCTGCTAGCCTTGGTCCTACCACTCCTGCTGCCTCTAGTTGAGCCGATTGTTTGGCTCCGGGAAGCAACACCTCGGCTGCTGCTACTGCTATTCCCTCTGATGGGGTTCAACTCTCCTCACCTCCTGACCTCTACCACCTCCTGACACCTTCTCCTCCTCCGTGGCCCACCTGGCCAACTTTTGAGCAAAGTACGGGTTCGATGCCTCCCCGTCGACCTCCCTCACTGGCCTCTCCATCAGCTCCTCATAGGAGAGAGGAGGCACCCTCTTCAAATCAATCCTGAAAAAGCCCTGCTGTAGCCCTAAGGTAAATGCCCTCATCAGGGCATGCCCTGACATTTCCTTGACCTGGGTGACCTCTTCTTGGAACCGGTCCACATAGCTCCCTAGGGTCTCGTTCACCCCCTACTTGATATGGAACAGGGACTCAGACTCCTTCTTCCTCTTCTTGGAGGTGGTGAACCTCATCATGAACCCCAGACGAAGGTCCACAAAATAGTAGATAGAGCTAGTTGGCAACTGGTGGAACTGGTCTCTTGCCTTCTCATTCAGGGTGATGGCAAAGAGTCTACACCTAAAGGCATCTGACATCTGCCTTATCGAAACCACATCCTCGAACCACTGGATGTGCTGAACTGGGTCATCCTTCCTAGTGTAATAGGACATCTTCGGCTCTCAAAACCCCTCTGGAACTGGGGCGGATAAAACCAACTCACTGAAGGGGCTGCCACCCCCTACCGGGAGAGCCGGGCGATCTCGCGGCTCCAACTCACCGATCCGACCTTCGCTCGTTGAACCAATATATAACACCCGCCCGGGAGATGTCGCCCACTCCCCTCCTCCGCTACCTCCTTCCCGGCTTGCCTAGTTGGGGCGTCCTTGCCTAGGGCTGGGTCAGCGATGATTGGGATGGCTGGCGTTGAGCACTCGACACGTACGCCGAGCACCTACTACCCTGAAGTGAACGATCTTGGCACTAGACTAGAAACATAAGGGACAGACCCAAGGTCTCAGCGTGGAGGTCCCTCCGCATACCCGGAAGACTAACAAACTCTTCCCCTCCCAAGACAAAGACTGAGCTAAGACACCTTCAGAGGGCACTCTTGGCCGACCGGATTATCTAAGAAGGATCTCAAGACCAACTCTCTCTTATCCAGATGTGTCTCCTTGGGTCAATACAAAATGCTCCTCACCCGCCCTACTAATGGCGCAATATCGCCGAGCAATTCTATGATACGCTGCCCAACTAGGCTGTAAACAACGCAACTCCTCTGCCCAAAAGGGCTGCTAACAGGCCATCAGGGGCTTCCCGGCAACAAAACCTCGGGATCCCACGGGACGAGCGGTTCACGAGCACACCACTCGCCCAAAATAGAAGAAGTAAACTACACATTCACAGGGCATCACAGATATTATAAATAATTACAGGAATATAGAATTCCATACTTCGGCACACAGGCCGGTAATATAAGCAATAATAAGCCTTTGAGGGCTGTCACAGGCTTGGGCTTAAGCCCGCTACTCCCCGCTTGGTACTGCAACACCTGTACGCCATCATCTCTAATGGCATCAACAAGCCAAACATAGGTCGACTAAAAGCGACGCAAAAACATCGCACTCACCCCTTTTTTGGGGGCTGCGGCGCGCATTCCCTACAAATGGATAATATACAACTTCCTCGGAGTCTTCTACGGGAACCCCAGAACATCACTGATCTGGCTCACGTGTCCGGATTGGCTTCACACAACATGCCTAAACCCGTACTCACACTTCCGGGTGCTAAATGTAATTAATTGCAGGGACGTACACGTCAACCCGTCAGAGAGCTCCCTTCCCCCACCCGTTGGTGGAGAGGAGATTCCATGCAAATATGTAAACTGAGGGCTTCACCTGCCCAAGTAGAAACATCATTACCCTTGACGCGTGCTTGGCGGCGGTGCCAGGAGAGAAGCTCCGAGCTGTTATTGCTGAAAGTGATGTCAGGAGGAAGAACCTCGGCCGGCCTTGCTAGGAATGACGAAGTAAATATCTCTTGATGGTCGACCTTGCCGGGAGAAGTAGATCCCCTCTTTTGCTCCATTTTCCATGGTGGCCGAGCCTCTTGCTGGCGGTGGGAGAGAGGAAATCTCCATTTCCGTCTTGGTGTACGATTCGAGCTCTTGCCGGCGTTGAGAGAGAAGCTCCTTGCCGACGTAACTCCAGACTGCTGAACTTGACTCCATGAGGCCTATCTCGGCTCCAAATGACCAAACTCAGCCCTACATGGCCGATTCATTCTCCAAGGGGTCGGATCTGACCATAGGCAACGACGACGGGAGAGGTTGAGGGAGGCTGAGCCTTTGCTCCTTTCTTAGGCCGACGACGGGAGAGAGAGAGAGACCAACAAAAGGAGGGGCTGGCTGTGTGTGTGTGCTGCTCCAGGCCAAGAGAAAGATGGGGGCGGGGTGCTGTGTGTATGCTGCTCTATGCCGAGATGAAGAGGGAGAGGGTGGAGGGCTGTGTGTGTGGTTCTCCATGCTGATAGGAAGAGGGGGGGGGGGGGTGCTGTATGTGTGCTGCTCCATGCCGAGAGGAAGAGGGAGAGGGCGGGGAAGAGGGGTTGCTCCTCCTCCCACTTCCAAAACCCCGATCCTGCCTCCTTCTCCTTCTCTCCTTTTTTCTGCTCCCCTGTATCCACATGCCTTCCCCACTCCTCCTCTTTCCCTTTTCATGCTCCCCTTTCTTGATGCCCCCTCCCCCACTTCTTTCCTCTCCTATTTTGTCTTTTCTTCTTTTTCCCTTTTTTTATTCTTTTCTCCCTCCTTTTGTTGTTCCCGAACACTTCACCTGCTCCTCCCTTCACCACCCCCATTCATCCACATATAATCTCATATTATTATATATAATATAATAATATATATAATATAATATATATATTATAATACAAAACATATAAACATATATATATATATATATATATTAAAAGCCCATGGCCCATGCACATAAAACCTCCGCACACACAAGCACCCGCACGTCTTCGAATGGGGCTGCACCAAAACATCGCTCATAGCTCGCCCCAAGTCCGCCACTTGGGGTGGATCCCGCTCGGCCGGATATAGGGTTGTACACAATCCCCGCACTTTTCGAGGTTGGCACAAGCTCAGAAAGAAATGTCCAACCCCAAGTATCCGGCGAGTGGGAGCCGACCCAAAGAATTTTTTTGAGAGAATCTCAAAATTTTCATTTAAAACACTAATCGCTTTGTGCCCCTTTTGATCATTTTGAACCACTCGATACTTGTAATGCTCCCTGCTATCAAACTGCCCTCATACCATTACTTACAATAAGTATACAATTTCTCAAGATATTGTTAAACAACAACACCGTATATCTTCGCATTCTCTTATACACGCAGAGCTAACTCTTTCCCTCCAGGTGTGCCTACCGCCCTTCCAAGCTAATGAGAACCTGAGCGGCGAGTCTACCTGGGGCCGAGCCACGCCTGGGGTATTACAGAACCAAGGAATAAGAACCAGACCTCTCCCCCATAGGCGAGCCTTCGGACTTGCCAGCTAATGAGAGCCTGCACAGCGGGTCTACCTGGGCACGATCCCGCTCGGGGTAGTGCAGAACCAAGGAACAAGAACCAGAACTCTCCCCCACAGGCGAGCCTTTGGACCTGCCATCTAATGAGATCCTGCGCAGTGGGTCTACCTGGGGCAGAGTCGTGCTCGGGGTAGTGCAGAACCAAGGAACAAGAACCAGACCTCTCCCCTATAGGCGAGCCTTTGGACCTGCAAGCTAATGAGAGCCTGCGCAGCGGGTCTACCTGGGGCAGAGCCGCGCTCGGGGTAGTGCAGAACCAAGGAATAAGAACCAGACCTCTCCCCCACAGGCGAGCCTTCAAACCTGCTAGCGAATGAGAGCCTGTGCAGCGGGTCTACCTGGGGCCGAGACACGCTCGGGGTAGTGCAGAACCAAGGAACAAGATCCAGACCTCTCCCCCACAAGCGAGCCTTCGAGCCTGCCAGCTAATGAGAGCCTACACAACGGGTCTACTTGGGGCTGAGCCGCGCTCGGGGTTGTTCAGGACCAAGGAACAAGAACCAGACCTCTCCCCCACAGGCGAGCCTTCAGGCCTAATAGCTAATGAGAACTTGCGCAGCGGGTCTACCTGGGGCAAAGACGCACTCGGGGTAGTGCATAACCAAGGAACAAGAACCAGACCTCTCCCCCACAAGCGAGCCTTAAAACCTGCCAGCTAATGAGAGCCTACGCAGCGGGTCTACCTGGGGCCGATCCGCGCTCGGGGTAGTGCAGAACCAAGGAACAAGAACCAGACCTCTCCCCCACAGGCGAGCCTTCAGACCTGCCAACTAATGAGAGCCTGCGCATCGGGTCTACTTGGGACCGAGCTACGCTCGGGGTAGTGTAGAACCAAGGAACAAGAACCAGACCTCTCCCCCATAGGCGAGCCTTCGGACCTGCCAGCTAATGAGAGCCTGTGCAGCGGGTCTACCAAGGGCCGAGCCATGCTCGGGGTAGTGCAGAACCAAGGAATAAGAACCATACCTCTCCCCCACAAGCAATCCTTCGGACCTGCCATCTAATGAGAGCCTGCGCAGCGAGTCTACCTGGGGCCGAACCGCGCTCGGGGTAGTGCAGAACCAAGGAACAAGAACTAGACCTCTCCCCAACAGGATATCCTTCAGACCTGCCAGCTAATGAGAGCTCTCGCAGTGGGTCTACCTGGGGCCGAGCCGCGCTCGGGGTAGTGCAGAACCAAGGAACAAGAACGAGACCTCTCCCCCACAGGCGAGCCTTCAGACGTGCCAGCTAATGAGAGACTGCGCCGCGAGTCTACCTGGGGCCAAGCCGCGCTCGGGGTTGTGCAGAACCAAGGAACAAGGACCAGAACTCTCCGCTACAGGCAAGCCTTCGGACTTGCCAGGTAATGAGAGCCTGTGCAGCGGGTCTACCTGAGGCCGAGCCGCGCTCGGGGTAGTGTAGAACCAAGGAACAAGAACAAAACCTCTCCCCCACAGGCGAGCCTCCAGACCTGCCAGCTAATGAGAGCCTGTGCAGCGGGTCTACCTGGGGCCGAGCCGAGTTCGGGGTGCTGCTGAAGTCTCCAAGAACAAAGCCTCTCCCCCACAGGCAAGCCTTCAGACCTGCCAGCTAGATGAGAGCCTGCGCAGCGGGTTTACCTGGGGCCGAGCTGAGCTCGGGGTGCCGCTGAAGTCTCCAAGAACAAAACCTATCCCCCACAGGCGAGCCTTTGGACCTGCCAACTAGATGAGAGCCTACGCAGCGGGTCTACGTGGGGCCGAGCCGAGCTCGGGGTGCCGCTGAAGTCTCCAAGAACAAAGCCTCTCCCCCACAGGCGAGCCTTCAGACCTGCCAGCTTGATGGGATCCTGCGCAGCGGGTCTACCTAGGGCTGAGCAAAGCTCAGGGTGCTGCTGAAGTCTCCAAGAACAAAGCCTCTCCCCCACAAGCGAGCCTTCAGACCTGCCAGCTAGATGGGAGCCTGCGTAGTGGGTCTATTTAGGGCCGAGCCGAGCTCGGGGTGCCGCTGAAGTCTCCAAGAACAAAACCTCTCCCCCACAGGCGTGCCTTCGGACCTGCCAGCTAGATGAGAGCCTACGTAGCTGGTCTACCTGGGGCCGAGCCGAGATCGGGATGCCACTGAAGTCTCCAAGAACAAAGCCTCTCGCCCACAGGCGAGCCTTCAGACCTGCCAGCTAGAAGGGAGCTGAAAGTGAGGCTAAGATCTATCTCAACTCTAGAGGGGGGGTGAATAGAGTATTTTAAAATAATTTTTCACAGTTGAAATAAACAGCACATATAAAATTCAATTTATGATATAGTGTAGAGTGCTAGTAAGAAGTTAAAAACTAAGAAGTAAAAAGCACATCACACAGCAAACAAATCACACAAACAAACCAGAAGACACAAGGAATTATAGTGGTTCCCCAAAAACCTGGGTACATCCACTCTTCTACCACCCTTGGTAGGAATCTACTCAGGATGAGTTGATCAGGTGTCCTGACACCAATGAGCTTTTGATAAGGTGCCCAAAAACCAAAACTAGATTTTTTGATAAGGTGTCTTGCCACCACTGAGTTTTGACAAGGCTCTCAGAACCAGACAGAACTTTTGAAGGGAGTTCAAGAACCCTTTTACAGCAGGAAAAGAAAAATAAGAGTGAAGGGTGTCTTCTCTATTCTCAATCAAATGAGAGAAGCACAAGTGGATTGATGATGTCAAAGCTCCCCCTGAGATGTAGAAGGGTTCAGGAAAAGAAGCTTTGCTCTAGGGTGATAGGTCTTCAGAACTTTGATCTCCAGCACAGGATGGTTTCAGCAAGAAGGCTGAAGGTAAGGTGTCTGGAGTGATGAGATTGTGAACACTTTTTCAGTCAGCAAGAAGATTTTTGGAGTCACAGTTCTTCTGTTGTTCTTCTGCTATCAGTATTCTCTATTCTGTGTGTTCACTTTTTTTTTCTTGTCAATCTCTGTATCTCTTCTTTCTTGTGCATTCTGTAAATCTTAATAATACAGAAGGAAGGAATAAAAGTTTTCTGACGTTTCCTTGTCCAAAATTAGCCGTTGGGAGTCATAAATGTCTTCCAAAAATAGTCTTGTCTTCTAGAGGAAAGTCCAGCAAACATTCTCTGAATAATTCCTTGAAACTTGCTCCAGAAATAAAGACAAACGGCTGGGAGATCTTCTGACATAAATGCTGATAATATTCAAAAACATTCCAAAGAACAGCAGCATTTGAATTCCTGAAAGCGTCGATCTCTCCAAAAAAAACGTCGATCTGAGCTCTACGATCGTCGAACTGAGCTCAGAGATTAAATGGACAAGCAGACAGAAAACGTCGATCTGAGCTCGAAGATCGTCGAACCGAGATCAGAGACCTGAGAAATAACTTTAGGGAGAGATCGTCGAACTGAGCTAGAAGATAGTCGAGGGGAGTTCGACGAATCAGCAGAAGCTAGACAAAAGCAGATAGTCGATCTGAGCTCGAAGATCGTCGACCGGAGTTCGACGTTTTATTGAAGATGAGCTCAGAGAGCGTCGAACGGAGTTCGACGATTCGTCGACCTTAGCTCGACGTAAATTGCCTTAGACTAAGCTCTTCAACCTTGATCTTGGAATGATCCTGGGGGCAGCCTCAAACCTAAGTTCTAAGCCCTAGACTCATTCTAATGTTGACCTTTTCAACTATACAACTAGGTCAACTGGGATTCCTAAGACAAGCATAGTGATCCTTACCCAAATTAGTAATAGGGTGTTCCAACAATCTCCCCCTATTTGGGTTAGGATTACTATTTACAGACAATCATAGGAAATGAAAAGCATACAACAATACATAAGCTAATACAAAACGCAGAGAAGATATATAGCAGTAAAGCAGATCACAGATAAATATCAGCAGATATCCAAAGGTGGATGAAATGTTTAGCTTACACAGTTCACTTCCTTTCAGATCCCTTTTTAAATAAAATTTCTCTATTTGGATTCTGACTTTCTTTCTTTGACCTTCTGTCATCCTCTGCACCTAGAGAAGTTTGAGATTTGGGCCTTGGAACAACAGCCTCAGGGTGTAGCTTCATATAGTCTTCTGGATTGAAAAATTTCCTTAATGCATATCTTTCCAGTTCTTTCTTTCTCTGCTCTGATAAGGTAGTTATGTTTGAAGTATCCTTGCCTTGTTCTCTGGCCTTTTTTATTTGATCAAGGGCAGCCAATTCTTTCATTCTGGCTGTCCAGGATACAGGGTTGTTCTCAGGATCTTCAAAAGGAATAGGAGATTCATATCTGTTGATGATTTCAGAAACAGTAGAAGGAGTCCTGGAATCAATTGTGTCTTTCAGCTTGTAAGGAAAAGGACCTGAAGAAGGGTCAGGGTGACCTTGTCCTTCCCTTTGATAGGATATTTGTCCTCTTTGATTTCCTCTGTAATTACCCCTTCTGGGTTGATATCCTCTTTGATGCTGTCCCCTTTGATATGATCTTTGATAATACTGGGAAGAACTGTGTCTGGAGACTGGAGCTTGAGGGGCTGAACCTGAGCCAGAATCTGGAGGAGGAGGAGGAGGCTGATATTGAGAAGATCCTTTTTCATATTTGTCAAGCTTCCTCTTCTTCTTCATAGCTTTCAGTTGATTTTTGGAATATTGCATCTAAGGCTCAGAGATGGGGCAGTCATGCAGGATGTAGTATGGAATATCATTGGAGTCTTTGGCTTTGGCAGGAGGGACTGACATCATTGCTTTACTTCTGGCTTTTCTCTTCTTGGCAATAGTTCTAGCAGAATCATCAAAATCAGTCCTGTATTGGTCACTCTCAGAACTTTGATGTTGATCATACAGATCATCAATTCTTCTGATAAGCTCTTCTTGAGCTTTAAGTTTTGCAGAAACAGCAGGAGCAGGAGGAGAAAGAGCAACAGCAGAGCAGGCAGAAACAGGAGCAGACACTGGAGCAGGAGCAGCAATTTCATCAGCATCAGTTGCTGGAATCATTTCTATGTCAGCAGTAGCAGCAGTTTCAACAGAAGGAGGCACAGTGGCCTTAGTAGCAGCATCAGAGATATCCACAGCCTTCCAGGACTTGATGTAGGAATCAATATGGCTGGGATCACAGGTAGATACAGGCACAATGGCCTTAGACAAATCTTCAGCAGGAGTTGCAGGCAGATAGCTGAAATGGATTGTATCAAATATAGATAGCAACCTCTGCAGATTCAGTGCAAAAGCACATCCAAGAGCTGGAGCTGGAGCAGACATAATATCAGCAGCTGGCACATCCACTTCTTCATAAGGCATCTCCCCCTGCCTTGGTTCAGAGAGAGGTGAATCAAGGCACACAGAAGATGTGATAGCCAGGGAGGAGGAAAGGGAGGCAAGCTTGGTAGATAGCTCCTGTACTTGCTTCAGGAGTGGAGCCAGGGAAGACTCCAGTAGAGATATCAGCTTGGGAGCTAGCAACTCATACAGCCTGTCTGCCAAGCTAGGAAGATCTACATGCTCAAGTGGGGCTTGAGCAGAGGTAGAGGCAAAGGTGGATGGAGGGATGGTGGCTGAAACTGAAAATGTGGAGAAAGGTGGAGAGGGAATGGTTGGTTCAGAAGACGGAATAATGGAGATAGAGGAGGTTGAGGTGGAGATAGGGGAAGTAAGAGATGGTGTGAAGGAGGGTTGAGAGAGAATGTCATGGAGCAGTTGTTGAAAGGAGGAAGTTGAGGGTGGCTCAGGAGGAGTAGAGGGTGAATCATCCATGAAGGAATCATCTGTAAGTGAGAAGGATGGTAGGGTGAAGGTTGAATAGGAGAAGAGAGGATGGAATTCCTCTGAGGTGGATAGAGGAGGGGATGGCATAGGTGAGGAAATGGTAATTGGGGATGAGATGATTATGGTGGTGACTGGTGTGACGACTTGGGTGGATATGGCTGGAGGAGGGGAGGAAACAGGCAGCTCTTCTGCTGAAGGAGTGACTGAAATAGTCCTTGTGCCTGAATGAAGTGTTGCAGCAGCCCTGGAGGGGTTTATGATCTGCCTGTCCCATTTACTGAAGAGGGCACAGGAAAGCCTCTTGGATGCATTGATAAACATGCCAGAGGAGGTTAATAGGTCAGGGCACCTGTTGTGCAGAAAGACCCCTAAGATTCTCCCATAACTAACTGCATTCTTGTTGATCTTCTTCTTAATCAGAGTGAAGAAGATGGAGCCCCAGTCCAGGTGTTTCTTATCTAATAAAGCTCCCATCAGGCAGAACTGATATCTGGAAATGGTGTCATGGGCTGAATGCTTGGCCAACAGCACCTTCCCAAGTACATCAGCCAGGAATTGAAATTCGATAGCCAGATTTTTCTTCAGTAGCTTATTCGGGGTTTACTGCATTGTGACCCATCCTATCCAGCATGGAGTCAAACTCCTCTCCAGACAGTTCAATGGAGTCTTCTCCAGTACTGAGTTGAAAGACTTCTGTTAAAAGAGCCAGGGATAGAAATACCTGAGTCCCCTTAATGGTGCCGACAATAGAATTCTCAGTCTCGTCTGTTGCGGTAAAACACCACTCTTTAATTTCTTCTGAGGCGATCTTCATCCTTGTAGTCATTATTGGAGTCAGCTGTTGTTCTCGGAATAAGTTTAGGATGTCCTTGAAGCGCTGGTCGCTTCCGTCGAAGGAGTTTATGTCGATGTCAAAACCTGTGTCGAACTTCATCTTAGCAATAGCAGCACTTGATTCAGCCATAATCACCTGCAACAGAAAACCAAAAATGACCAAGCGTAGAGAATTTGGAGGGAAAAGAAAGAGAGTTGCAGAGTATGAAAGCACAAAGGGAGAACGACGGCTGAAAGAAAGATTTTATATTAGGGTTCGACGCGAAAAAGGAAAATCGTGGAGCTCAGTTCGAAGAAGCGTCGAAGTCAGCTCGACGATTTGGGCAACAAAGGGAAATGAAAAGACGCCAATAGCGTCGAACTCCGTTCGACGTTATTGAGAGCGTCGAGCTCCGCTCGACGACCAAGGATCAGACAGAAGGAAAGCCTAGATTCAACGGCGGCGCTGAACTCAGATCGACGCCTCAAGAACCGTCGATCTCCGTTCGACGTTTTCTGGGAAAACGTCGAGCTCAGTTCAGAGCCAGAACTTATTCTACAGACACAAAAAGAGAGGAAATTTTTGACCTAGTCTTGGTCTGTTTTAGCTTTTCAAAATCTTGTAATTTAATTAAGGCTTCCTCCATCTAACATGCCTAACTGATTTAGGAAGAAACTGTGTTTCTTTTCATCCAAAGGTTTGGTGAAAATATCTCCCCTTTGCAAATCAGTAGGAATATATTGAAGTTCAATTTTATTTTTCTCTACATTATCTCTTAGAAAATGATGCCTAATTTCTATGTGTTTTGTCCTACTATGGAGGACTGGATTTTGTGCTATAGAGATAGCACTAGTATTGTCACAGAAAATTTTAGACTTCTCTAAGTTGTAGCCATAGTCTAAGAGCTGATTCTGTATCCACAATATTTGTGAACAGCAACTGCCTGCAGCCATATACTCAGCTTCAGCAGTTGAAGTTGACACAGATGTTTGTTTCTTACAGAACCAAGAGACAAGTCTATCACCAAGGAACTGACAAGTTCCACTGGTGCTTTTCCTGTCTATTCTGCATCCAGCATAATCAGCATCTGAGAATCTAGTTAAATCAAATGCTGAATCTTTTGGATACCAGAGACCTATATTTGGACAACTTTTTACATACCTAAGAATTCTCTTAACTAAGATTAAATGTGACTCTCTAGGGCTAACTTGGAATCTAGAACAAATACATGTGGCAAACATTATATCAGGCCTACTAGCTGTAAGGTACAATAAAGAGCCAATTATTGCTCTATATGTTGTCTGATCAACAGGTTTCCCATGTTCATCAGCATCTATTACAGCATTTGAGGGCATGGGTGTTTTCATACATGATGCATCAGACATACCAAATTTCTTAACTAATTCTTTTGCATACTTGGTTTGAGAAATAAATATGCCTTCAGCATGTTGCTTGACTTGCAGTCCTAAAAAGAAGGACAGCTCACCCATGCTACTCATTTCAAATTTAGAGTGCATAAGCTTGGAAAACTTTTTGCACAATTTTGAATCAGTAGAACCAAAAATAATGTCATCTACATAAATTTGCACTAGTAGGGTATGGGACTTATGGGTTCTAATAAAAAGAGTTTGGTCTACTCTCCCCTAACAAAATCATTTTCCAAAAGAAAGCATGCTAGGGTCTCATACCATGCTCTAGGAGCTTGCTTGAGTCCATATAATGCTTTATGCAATTTGAAAACATAATCAGGGTGAGTTAGAGAGATAAAACCTGGAGGTTGTCTAACATAGACTTCCTCTTTGATGTCCCCATTGAGAAATGCACTCTTTACATCCATTTGATACACTTTGAAACCTTTGTGAGCAGCATAGGCTAGGAATATCCTGATGGCTTCCAGCCTTGCAACTGGTGCAAATGTCTGATCATAGTCTATTCCTTCTTGTTGAGAGTACCCTTGAGCAACTAGCCTTGCCTTGTTTCTGACTATAACTCCTTGATCATCCAGCTTGTTCCTGAATACCCACTTTGTTCCAACAATGGGATGATCCTTTGGCTTAGGCACTAGTTCCCAAACCTTGTTCCTTTCAAATTGATGCAACTCCTCTTGCATTGCAATGATCCAGTGTGGATCTTGCTCTGCATCTTGAATGGATCGAGGCTCAATTTGAGATAGGAAGCAAGTGTGCATCAGGTTTTGGTTGACCTGACTTCTAGTTTGCACACCAGCTGAGATCTCTCCAATTACTTGGGTGATTGGATGATCTCTTGTTGTTACTAAGTCAACAGGGAGTGTTGATTGTTCACCAGCCCGTGTTGTTGTCTCCTCTAGTGGAGCAGCAACTGGCTCTTCAGGATGATTTTCTTCAAGATGTTGAACTTCTTCTTCATCATCACTGCTCTCATTCTTTTCAGCAACTTGCAGTTTGTTCAAGTCTTCAGCTAGAGAATGTACCTGCAGAGGTTCTATGGTAGAAGCATTCTTCTCCTTGAAAGACATGTTAGCTTCATCAAAAAAAATATGAACAGATTCTTCAAATTTACAGGAAGATTTATTATAAACCCTATAGGCCTTGCTGATCATGGAGTATCCCAGAAACACTCCTTCATCAGCTTTAGCTTGGAATTTTGCTAGATATTTCTTGTCATTATTATGAATAAAACAAGTGCAACCAAAAACTTTGAAATAGCCTATTTTAGGTTTCTTCCCTTTGAGCAATTCATAAGGAGTCTTGCCCTTCAGCTTGTGTATCAGGCTTCTGTTCAACACATAGTTGGAGGTGTTCACTGCCTCAGCCCAAAAGGACAGAGGTAAGTGAGCATCTGCCAATAATGTAGTTGCAGATTCAATGAGTGTTCTATTTTTCCTTTCAGCTACCCCATTTTGTTGAGGAGTTCTAGGAGCTGAGAAAGTGTGCCTGATCCCTTCACTCTGATAGAACTCTTGCATGAGAAGAGAATCAAACTCTGTCCCATGATCACTTCTGATCAGGGCAATGTGAGTGTTGAACTCAATCTGAATGCATTTGAGAAAATCTGTCAAACACTTGAAGTTATCAGACTTCTTCCTCAGAAAGAATACCCAAGTGAATCTTGAGAAGTCATCTACAACCACTAAAGTATAGGACTTCCCTCCTAGGCTTTGCACAGATATGGGTCCAAAAAGATCCATGTGCAACAGGTACAAAATCCTAGGTGAATCACTCTTATTAATTGATTTAAAACTACTTTTAGTTTGCTTGCCTAATTGACAAGCCTTGCAAAGTCCTTCCTTCTTGTAGGGACCAGAAGGTTGTCCTTTAACAAGGTTGTCTTTAGATAGCTTAGCAATGGTTCTAAGGTTAATATGCCCTAGTCTCTTATGCCATAAAACATTAGATTTTGAAATGGAATTAAACAGGCAAATATCTACCACTGGTGAATGAAAATCCACTAAGTAAATGTTACCTCTTCTGTTACCTGTCAATACAGTTGTGTTGTCCACTGACTTGACTTTGCATATGGCTTTGTTGAAGGTCACTTGATATCCTTCATCACACAGTTGACTGATACTTATCAAGTTGTGCTTGAGTCCTTCAACATATGCCACCTTCTTGAATGTGACTGGGCCAATTTTGACTGCACCATATCCTTTTGTAGTTCCAAAGCTTGAGTCTCCAAAAATTACTTTGGGTCCAAGCTTGGCTTTGAAGGAAGTGAAGTTGTCCTTGTCCCCTGTCATGTGCTTTGAGCACCCACTATCCAGATACCATTGATGGTTTGATGCTGGATAGGTCTTCACCTACACAAAAACAGCTTATTTGTTTTTGACCCAGTTAACCTTGGGCCTAGGTTGATATCCCTTGAATTCTGAAATAAAGGACATCCCAGGTTGATCCTTATAACCTTCAGGATGGTATCTCCTAGGAGGTACTACCCATTCAGTATAGGGATTAAAGCCTTGGGATGTGGAGCTTCTAGGATTGAATCTGAATATGCCATTGAAGGAGTGTTCACAAGCCTGAACTCTATTCGACGATCGTCGAACTGAGGTCGACGATCTTGGGTCAGATCGTCGATCTCCGTTCGAAGATCGATTATGCTGAGGTTCAGAGTTTGGATATCGTCGAGCTGAGGTCGACGATCTGTAGTTAGATCGTCGAGCTCTGTTCGATGATCGTCGAGCTCTGCTCGATGCCATCTGTTGAACTGAGTTCTTCTCTGACAGATCTGCATTCTTCCTGGGTACCTCTATTACTCCCTTTCCTTTGTCAGAGACAAACTTGATTGGAGTTGTCAAAATTATAGGTTGGCTGGATGAAGCACCCAAGCCCAGTGTGCTATTAAATCTAGAGTTCACTGTGCTTGTGATGTCCATCAGTCTGATACTTCTCCCATTTAGGGATTCTTCAAACTTTTTGGTCTTTGATAGTTCATTCTTCAGTGAAGCTATCTCCTCCCTACAGCATTCTAACTCCTCAGAGAGTTTGAGGTTCTTTGAGTTTAGGACACTATGCTCAGATAATTGATTCCTGAGAGAGATTATCTCCTTCTCAGATTTTAATAGATCTAGACACAGTGTCTTAAATTCATCTTTGAAGTCTTCAGAATTAAAATCAAAAGAGTTGATTACCTGATCCTCATCTGGTTGACTTTCTGAATCTGAATCTGATTCTTCATCAGAGTTTTGCTGTGATGCATTGATAGCCATCATGCAAAATTCTTTTTCATCTACATCATCCTCATCATCACTGGAGCTGGATGAGGCTTCAGATTCCTCTTCAGTCTCACTCCATGTCTCAGCAACAAAGCCCTTCCTTGTATGTTTGTTCTTGCTGGAGGAGGCTTTGTCTGAGCTATTCTTCTTGTAATCCTTTTCTTTTCTTCTTTCTCTTCTTTCCCTTTTGTCCTTATTCTTGTTTTCTGGACAGTCAGGCACAATGTGGCCTGGTTTCCTGCAACCAAAGCATATGATTTCTTTATTGTTATTTGATTTATCATACCTTGGTTTATCATGACCCTTGTATGGTTTCTTTCTGAAGTCTTTTCTGGCCATCTTGTAGAATCTTTTGGCCAGTAGACTTATGAGCTCATCATTTCCTGTAGCTTTATCTTCAGGCTCCTCTTCTACAGCTTTGAAGGCTATGGTCTTTTCTTTCCTTGTAGCTGGAGAGATAGCCTTTTGTTCTTCTTCTCTATTTTTAATGAGCAGCTCATAGGATTTGAGCTTGCCCAGGAGAGCTTCAGTAGTAATCTCATTTAAACTTCTGGCATCCTTAATTGGCCAGATTCTTGAATCCCAAGTGCTAGGGAAGCACATCAGGATTTTGTCATTCAGCTCAGTCAGTGAGATTTCTTTGTCTAGGGTTTTTAGCTCATTGACAATTAGACTTAGTCTATTGTACATGTCAGCCACTGATTCAGCTTCTCCCTTTTTGAAGTTCTCATATTGGCTTATCAGATGAGATCTTCTATCTTTCCTTTCATCAGCAGATCCTGAGACAATTTCAGAGAGTTTGTCCCAGATTTCTTTGGCTGAGTGGCATTCAGCTACCTTCTGAAAGATTTCATCAGACATTGTTTGGGCTAAGATGTTCATAGCCTTAGCATCTGCAGTCTTCCACTTCTTTATATCTGCATCTGTTCCAGAAGGAGGTGGGACAGCATTTGTACTTGAGCTTGCTGGTGGAGTTGGACAAACTGTCAAGACAGAATTGAAAATGTCTTCATCAATAGAATTCATGTATAATCTAATCCTTGCCTTCCAGAGTGCAAACTTAGAAAGGTTGCACACTGGTGGTCTGGTGCTTGCATAATCTTTGTTCTGTGCCATGTCTTTAAATAAAAAGGAAGATGTAGAGAAAATAATCCCCTTAAGAGATTGATCTTATCAAGGATCTTTTGGTTCAGGTGTTAGCCTGTATGAGCAACCAACCTCCCTCTGATACCAATTGAAAGTGAGGCTAAGATCTATCTCAACTCTAGAGGGGGGGTGAATAGAGTATTTTAAAATAATTTTTCACAGTTGAAATAAACAGCACATATAAAATTCAATTTATGATATAGTGTAGAGTGCTAGTAAGAAGTTAAAAACTAAGAAGTAAAAAGCACAGCACACAGCAAACAAATCACACAAACAAACCAGAAGACACAAGGAATTATAGTGGTTCCCCAAAAACCTGGGTACATCCACTCTTCTACCACCCTTGGTAGGAATCCACTCAGGATGAGTTGATCAGGTGTCCTGACACCAATGAGCTTTTGATAAGGTGCCCAAAAACCAAAACTAGATTTTTTGATAAGGTGTCTTGCCACCACTGAGTTTTGACAAGGCTCTCAGAACCAGACAGAACTTTTGAAGGGAGTTCAAGAACCCTTTTACAGCAGGAAAAGAAAAATAAGAGTGAAGGGTGTCTTCTCTGTTCTCAATCAAATGAGAGAAGCACAAGTGGATTGATGATGTCAAAGCTCCCCCTGAGATGTAGAAGGGTTCAGGAAAAGAAGCTTTGCTCTAGGGTGATAGGTCTTCAGAACTTTGATCTCCAGCACAGGATGGTTTCAGCAAGAAGGCTGAAGGTAAGGTGTCTGGAGTGATGAGATTGTGAACACTTTTTCAGTCAGCAAGAAGATTTTTGGAGTCACAGTTCTTCTGTTGTTCTTCTGCTATCAGTATTCTCTATTCTGTGTGTTCACTTTTTTTTTCTTGTCAATCTCTGTATCTCTTCTTTCTTGTGCATTCTGTAAATCTTAATAACACAGAAGGAAGGAATAAAAGTTTTCTGACGTTTCCTTGTCCAAAATTAGCCGTTGGGAGTCATAAATGTCTTCCAAAAATAGTCTTGTCTTCTAGAGGAAAGTCCAGCAAACATTCTCTGAATAATTCCTTGAAACTTGCTCCAGAAATAAAGACAAACGGCTGGGAGATCTTCTGACATAAATGCTGATAATATTCAAAAACATTCCAAAGAACAGCAGCATTTGAATTCCTGAAAGCGTCGATCTCTCCAAAGAAAACGTCGATCTGAGCTCTACGATCGTCGAACTGAGCTCAGAGATTAAATGGACAAGCAGACAGAAAACGTCGATCTGAGCTCGAAGATCGTCGAACCGAGCTCAGAGACCTGAGAAATAACTTTAGGGAGAGATCGTCGAACTGAGCTAGAAGATAGTCGAGGGGAGTTCGACGACTCAGCAGAAGCTAGACAAAAGCAGATAGTCGATCTGAGCTCGAAGATCGTCGACCGGAGTTCGACGTTTTATTGAAGATGAGCTCAGAGAGCGTCGAACGGAGTTCGACGATTTGTCGACCTTAGCTCGACGTAAATTGCCTTAGACTAAGCTCTTCAACCTTGATCTTGGAATGATCCTGGGGGCAGCCTCAAACCTAAGTTCTAAGCCCTAGACTCATTCTAATGTTGACCTTTTCAACTATACAACTAGGTCAACTGGGATTCCTAAGACAAGCATAGTGATCCTTACCCAAATTAGTAATAGGGTGTTCCAACAGGAGCCTGCGTAGTGGGTCTACCTGTGGCCGAGCCGAGCTCGGGGTGTCACTGAAGTCTCCAAGAACAAAACCTCTCCCCCATAGGCGAGCCTTCGGACCTACCAGCTAGATGAGATCCTGTGCAGCGGGTCTACCTGGGGCCGAGCCGCACTTGGGGTAGTGCAAAAGTAACCAAGAACCAAGAACAAGACCTATCCCCCACAGGCGAGCCTTCGGACCTGCCAGCTAGATGAGAGCCTGCGCAGCGGGTCTACCTGGGGCCAAGCCGCGCTCGGGGTAGTGCAAAAGTAACCAAGGACCAAGAACCAGACCTCTCCCCCACAGGCGAGCCTTCAGACCTGCCAGCTGGGTAAGAGCCTGAGCAGCGGGTCTACTCTGGGGTCTCTTCTCCAACATAAATATAAAGTGAACATAAAGATAATCAAATAACTCAAAAGAATTGTTGATCCGGTCAACCAAGTCAAAGTCCGACACGAGGCACCTCTACCCGCTACATCCACCCTCTTGGGAACCAAGGTAAATCATATAATATTCTCCCTAAGGCACATTTTTGATCTCCAGGATAACATCCTATGTGATTTACATATATCTTTCTCGTTTCCCTATTTTAAATCAAATCGTTGTTTAAATTTTCTGTTTTCATATCTTATTATATTTGGTATTTTTTGATAGAATAAAAATCTTATAACTTTGCTGATGTATTAAGCTCTGATGATTATACTGGCAATTAGAGATGTATAAATAATATGCTAATAACCAACCTCAAGTACGATTTTGACTAAGAGAAATACGGTAAATAATCTTTACTTGGTTCATTATACAGACCACTTTAACCGCACTGTGTTACGTTGTGATACAGTAAGTGTTATTCGCTTCATATTCATAAGTATGCTTGTCATAAGAGGGTGAATGATTGAGCCTTTAGTAGTTAGTTGCCTGCTAATCTTTACTACATAAATCGAAAAACCCGTAATTATACTTCTATTTCACTTATAGCAAACATCTCTTTGCTTAACCATGACAGATGTTCAGAGGAGTTATGAGCAGATGTGGTGGTAATTGGTAGTGGTATTGGTGGGTTATGCTATGCTGGGCTTTTAGCTAAATACAATCAGGATGTTACTGTGCTGGAAAGTCATGATGTATCTAGTGGTATTGCACATTCATTTGAAATTAAGGGTTACAAGTTTGATTCTGGACCATCTTTGTTCTAAAGATTTCATTCTACATGTTCGCAAGCAAACCCCCGAGCACAGGTGAATTAGTTATGGTTTGTGAATACTGCGATCCTCTTTGGTTTTACTATTCTTTTTATTACCACCTCTCCCATCCTAAAATACGCATTTGAGGATAATTGTTAATATACGTTTTCTGGAACTTAGATGTCTTATATAAGTCTGAACCCAATATGCTAATACTAACACTTCAAACCTTTGACTGTGCATTTCCTAACTTTGAGATTTTAGTCAGCGGAATATTATTTTATGTGCTACTTTTCAACTGTGAGGGTTTAAACTTTGGCACTTGAGAAATATTTGAGGCGAAATGTCTGGATGGTTAGGATCGACAAAAGGGGAGCCGGAGGGGACTTCTTTAATCACATGACCCTGGTCGTCACTTAGTTCCCCTTCTATAGCCATGACGTTCGACTGAGTTTTTCTGTGATGGACACTCTCCACGCTCACCGCATCATGTGTTGAAGCCAAAAATGACCTTTGTGGAGTTCGGGGTCCCAAAAGAGGGGTGACCGTGCACCTACTACCCTCAAGCGAACAATCTTGACACTAGACTAGGAACATGAGGGACAGACCCAAGGTCTCAGCGTGGAGGTCCCACCGCATACCCGGAAGACTAACAAACTCTTCCCCTCCTAAGCTAAAGACTGAGCTAAGACACCTTCGGAGGGCGCTCTTGGCCGACCGGATCATCTAAGGAGGATCTCAAGACCAACTCTCTCCTATGTAGATGTGTCTCCTTGGGTCAATACAAAATTCTCCTCACCCGCCCTACTAATGGAGCAATTTCGCAGAGAAATTCTATGACACACTGCCCAACTGGGCTGTAAACAGCGCAACTCCGCTGTCCAAATGGGCTGCCAACAGTCCATCAGGGGCTTCCCGACAACTAAACCTCGGGGCTCCCATGAGACGAGCGGTTCACGAGCACACCAATCGCCCAAAACAGAAGAAGTAAACTACACATACACAGGGCATCACAGATATTATAAATAATTACAAGAATATGAATTCCATACTTCGGCACGCAGGCCGGTAATATAAGCAAAAATAGGCCTTCGAGGGACGACACAGGCTTGGGCTTAAGCCCGCTACTCCCTGCTTGGTACTGCAACACCTGTACGCCATCATCTCGAATGACGGCAACAAGCCTAACATAGGTCGACTAAAACATCGCACTCACCCCTTTTTGGGGGCTGCGGCGCGCATTCCCTGCAAATGGATAATATACAAATTCCTCGGAGTCTTCTCCGGGAACCCCAGAACATCACCAATCTAGCTCACATGTCCGGATGGGCTTCACACAGCATGCCTAAACCCGTACTCACGCTTTCGGGTGCTAAATGTTATTAATTGTAGGGACATACATGTCAACCCGTCGGAGAGCTCCTTCCCCCCCCCCCCCGTTGGTGGAGAGGGGCTTCCATACAAATATATAAACTGAGGGCTTCACCTGCCCAAGTAGAAACATCGTTACCCTTGATACGTGCTTGGCGGCGGTGCCTGGAGAGAAGCTCCGAGCTGTTATTGAAGAAAGTGATGTCGGGAGGATGAACCTCTACCGGCCTTGCTAGGAATGACAAAGTAAATATATCTTGATGGTCGACCTTGCCGGGAGAAGTAGATCCCCTCTTTTGCTCCATTTTCCATGGTGGCTGAGCCTCTAGCCAGCGGTGGGAGAGAGGAAATCTCCATTTCCATCTTGGTGTACGATTCGAGCTCAGGCCGGCGTGGGAGAGAAGCTCCCGGCCGACGTAACTCCATACGGTAGAACTTGACTCCACAAGGCCGATCCCGGCTCAAAATGACCAAACTCAGCCCTACATGGCTGATTCATGCTCCAAAGGGTCGGATCTGACCATAGGCGCCTGATGGTTAAAACTCGCGGCGCCCCGCGGGTCGGGGTTTAATGGTTTATTAAAGGAAAAGCGGTGGTTATATTTATTAGAAAGAAAGGCGGGGCGTGCGGATTTATTTAATATAAAAAAGGGTTTTAGACCGAGTTTTAATGAGAGATAGGCAAGTGCACCTATCGCGTGTAGTACAGGATATTCCGGTGTGGAATATCGGGGTCGTATTGTTCTTGGGGTCGGCTTAGCTATTTCTACTCTTTCCCTGAAACCCTATTATTTTACCGATAATTTTTAGTTTTGGTTATAAAAATGGAAATGGCAAAAATAAAAAATAAAAAGTGCATAATAATAATAAAGCATAATAATAAAAAGCACGAAATAAATGCAGCAAGAAAATAATAAAGTGCAGAAGGCTGATGAAGAACTTAGCGTGACGATACAAAAAGAGAACTGAACTAAAATAAACTTTTAATAAAAAGAGATCCTAAATTTCAAATAAATTAAGGCAGAGACTTGGCCGCGGAGGTTCCACAAAAATGAGCACACCAATCTCTAGGTTATATCGCTCACCTGAACGCTAAGACTATTCGACCGATCGTTAGACCGATGAAGGATTCCTCTTAACGCCCGCATTACACTAAGAACCCCGTTATTGGGTGGGGAACCCAATCCGGTAGAGTCACACGCCTCCTCTCTCGAGGGTTAGCGCGGAGCTCTCTTTACCCAAGGGTGATCGGTCTATATGCACGACCTCTCGGTGTTGCTTATGGATAACGGAAATAGAGCCCGCACATCGATTAAGCGGTCCTACGCGTCGTTAACCCGAGGCAAACCTTAAGAAATTTAATTAAACTGAAAAACAGGACCTTTAATTATTTAAAGCTATTTTATCTGTCCCAATGCTCTTCGATATTTAGGGCTAAGAGAGGTTATCCACTCATCAGAATGGAGACACTTACGCTAGAAAACGATAAAAGAAAGCTGTAAAGAAAGCAGTAAAGAAAGCAGTAAAGGAAAGCAGAAAATTGCGAGTCCCGGCTCAAGCGAGTGGGCGGGAGAAGAAAGCAGTAAATGCGAATCCCGGCTCAAATGAGTGGGCGGGGGTAAATTTATCTCATACACGCACGCACTCTACAGAAATAAAAATGCACGCACGCACACAAAGTTTTCCTACTCAAGTGAGTAAGAAGAAAATGAAAACAATAAAAAGAAAAGTCCCACTCAAACGAGTGGGCGGGAAATGAAAGCAGTGTGCCATTTAACTCTTAACGAGTAGGCAGAAATAAATGCATACGCACACACGCACTCTACGGAAGTTGAAATAAAGTTATAAAACTAACTCATACACACACGCACACTTGCAAAAAAAATCGGAAAAACAAAGTGCTCTAAAAATTAAAACGACTGCATTTCTACCGCTAGAATGCGGTAGAAATGCATAAAAAGACAAAATAAAAATAAATGAGCAAAAAGTTTTAAAAATAAAAAGTTAAAACGAAGTGAGCGAAAAATTAAAATAACGACATTTTCGTTCTTATGTTTAAATAAAAGCTCCTAAAAAGTGAAAATAAAACTAAAAAGACGAAAAGTTTTACATTTCTAAAGAGCCTAAGTTAAAGAAAATAAAAACGAACACTTTGAAAGAGGTTTTTATAAGGCAATAAGAATGAAAATAAAGCTAAAAATAGAAACCTAAACCTAAACAAGTGCGGAGAATGAAAACAAAATGTGCGGCGTAACGGCTAGAAATGCGGAAAATTTCCTAAGCTAAGCTAAGTTATGAAAGCTTTAAAGATGACATAAAAATAAAGGCACAAAAAAAGAACTAAAAATTGCTTAGAGTAGGACTTCCAAATGAGACTTTCATGCTTTGCAAAGAGAGAAAACAAGCTAACATTTCATTTATGAAAAAGCAATTAAATGAAAAGTTAAAACAAACAACCTAATACAAACTAAGAGAGAGAGAGAGGGGGGGGGGGATAAAATTCCCTTTCATAACATTTGGAATACATTTGGGCAGCACCTCCCCTAAGCAAAGTGGTCAAAAAATGGACAAGAAAAGCTTTTATTTATAGACAATTTTTCGGGCTTGACACGCCCTAGGTCACGGGCGTGATAGGGGGCGTGTCGGTCAGAGCCGTGTTTGACTTGGCATCTGCGGCGAGCTGGCAAAATTCTGGAAGGTCGGGGAGTGACACGTATCTGTCACGGGCGTGACAGGTGTCTATCACGGGCGTGACAGGTGGCGTGACATGGACATCTGGTAGTTTTGATGTCGGTAGCATTGAGTGTTGAAAAAGCGTTGAGTGTCGACATTGACACGGGCGTGACGGGTCTTTGACACGGGCGTGATTGGGGCATGTCTGACGGTGCTGAGTGTTGAACAGTAAAATTGTTGAGTGTCGACTGACGGAAGGCATTGAGTGCTTGACACGGGCGTGTCGGGTCAATGACACGGGCGTGTCAGGTCAAATTTTGACCTTTTTCTGAAATTTTCAGAAAACAAAAAAAACTAAGTTAGAAATAAAAATTACAAAACATGAACAATTTATTAAGGAAAAATAACAAAAAATTGCTAAAATATTCTAAAACTACATAAATAAAATACTAAAAAATGCGTATATTTACAACTCCTCAAATACCCCCATACTTAAGATTTTGCTATTCTAGAGCAAAAGTTAGAGATTAACTTATAAGGAATAAAAAAGAATCCTAAATTTAACTAACGCTTAAGTTAATTGTAAGAAAGATCGAAGTAAATTTCCGGGGTTTCGGAATTAAATCTTAACTTATGAAAATGTTATAAATAGAGGAACTGTTTCAAAAAATACTTCTAAATGAAAAAAAAAGCAAAAATTATTTTTGTTAGTTTAACAAAAATGGATTGAAATTATAGAAAAAACTTTAGCTAAAAAGAAATTGATAGGAAATAATTCAATTTAAAAATTATGCTCTAAAAAAGATTTAGATAAATTCTAGAATCTTGAAATAGGATAAGTGGTTTGGCAGTTTATGAAGAGGCCGTTATTTTTGAGGCGAGGTAATTTTTTCTCGAACCTCCATATATTTTCTTTTGAATAATTAGGAAAATGAAATCTTATTTTCCTAACATATAATTTTTTTTTCTTCATAAATAAAAATAAACCAAATGAATATTTATGAGAGTAATGAATTTTATCCTCTTACTCCGTAACATATAATCTTTTTAATTATTTGGTACAACGGGATGAAATCTTATCCCCATTAACATTAGATCTTTTAAAGGTGAGAGGAGAATAATACCAATTAAGGCATGAAAAAAAGGTGGAAGGGATTTTTTTATTTCAAAAAGAAAACTAGAGTTTAATAAAAAAATTTGAGAGCAATCTTTTTAATTTGAACGCTCCTACGTTTCTAAAAGCATAAGTAGAAATAATATAAAATCCATAAATGTTATTTTCTAACATAAAAACGTGCTTTTATTCAAAAAAATTAGAAGTAAAAATGAGAAAAACAAGTTTCCTATAATAAGAAAAAGACATAAAAAATTCCTTAAAATCTTAACCCCAGAAATATAAGTCTATCGAGCTACAATTAATAAACGAATAATAAATAAAGAAATAATTAAAATTCGCTTATAAATAAACTCGAAACGATTATTTTGGAGAGCAAAGAGGTTAAGAAATGAGGTATTCAAATTATTTAATTCAAAATAAAATTTTGATTTTTGGAGTTTTTCTAAATTTTTTTCATATTTTGGGGTTATTTTCATTTTTTTGGAATTTTTTAAAGGTTATGCAAATTTTTTTTAAAATTTTTTGTGAGTTATAAAATTTTTTTTGATTTTTTGATTTTTGGAAATATTTACAAGTGGAGAGAGAAATTTTTACAAGATAGGAAAGAGACGAGAATATTTACAAAATATAATTACAAAGTTAAAAAAAAGGGATCGCCCGCAAACAGACTCTTATTTGTGGTTGGTTCGATGAGTCGAACGTTGCGGAGCGATGTTTCATTTTTTTGAAATTATTTATTTATTTATTATTATTAAAGCATGAAAATATATTTTTTGAAGTTTTTAATATTTGCAAAAATTTTTTTTTGGATTTTTTTTAATTAAGTGCAGGAATAAAAGGGCAAAAAATAGGAAACACCCCCATATTTAAGTCCAACATTGTCCCTAATATTACACTAAGTTTGAGCAACGAGATATATATATATATAAAAGAAACTAAGCAGTTATGTACAAAAAATAAAAAACATGGGTTTAAAAATCTTCCCTAAAAACGTGTTCGGGGAGTCCCGTTAAGTATAGCCCTACAAAAGTTAAAGTAAAAGCAGAAAAAGAATATGAAAGAAAAGGGGATAGATACTACTCTAGAGGGGGGGGGGGGGATGAATAGAGTAATCAAAAATTGCACTAGCAAAGTTGACTATCTACTCAACTCCCTTGGAGTTAATTGCGGAATGAAAGTTATAGATATTTGAGATTAAACCTTAAAGCCTAACACAAGTGATGTGCTCAAAAGACAGCCAACCGTAATTACAGTTAAGGCTTAGAATCCTAAACAGCAACCAGCAGACCTAGTTAAAATCTAATCACAGCCACAATGCAAGTAATTAATTAAAGCAATCCAGACGACACAAGGAATTTATAGTGGTTCCCCAAACAACTTGGGTACGTCCACTCTTCTACCAACAAGGTAGGAATCCACTCAGGTTTTTGATCAGGTGCCCTGCCACCAACAAGATCTGCTTCAGGTAGATCCAGAAACCCTTTAGACTTTTGATCAGGTGTCTAAAAACCAACACAGGTTTTTGATCAGGTGCCCTGCCACCAAGGGATACTTTTGAAGGGAGTAATAACCCTGTACAGGAGGGTGAAAGGAGGTTAAGGTGTCTTCTCTATTTTATAATAGATTAGAGAAGCACAATAACTTGCACTGAGCTAGAAAGCTCTAAAAGAATCAAGGCTCCCCCTGGCTAAAAGAACGTCCAGGTGAAGTCATTCTTCAGTGCAGAAACACTTCAAAAAATACTAAAGGAAAAAGCTACAAGAAGATAAATAATATTAAATAAAATTTCTTCTTCAGGCAGCTATCTTCTTCTTCTTCTTCAAAAAGCTCTGAGTGAAGATCTTCCTGTAAGCAGGAGAACTCAGGTTGAAGAAGAGTGAAGAACTAAAACTTCTTCTCAGTTAGATGTGAATGAGCTGAGAGAAGTTGGAAACTGTAAGTTCTTAAGCTTGAATGCTGCTGATCGCTTTTTGGTATATGAGAGCTAGCTTATTTTTTTTCTTCAAAGAAGTCTTTATATAGCAGCAGCAACAACGGCTCTTACTTGAGTTTGAATCTTGTCTTCTTCTGAACTCTGCAAGCTGGGCTGCAAAAAGCATAAAGCAAAACAAAAATACTGCAGACAGATATCCTATAAGATGGATAAAGCTTTCTAAGAAGCTGCAAATAATTCTGATGAAATAATATAAGAGAAAGTCATATAAGAAAAGACTCTTTACAGCCAAGGAAGACTTTTTGAGTCTAACGGCTATAAAGGACAGCTTGGCAGATAAAGCAGAAATCATATCTCAGATGATAAGACAAACGACTTTGTCAGAAAAAGATTAGCTCATGCATAAGGAATAGAAAAGATATTGCATGGAAATGTTATCACAATTTATTCAAATAATCTTTTATAAAATGTGCCAAAATAATTATGAAATTAATCACATCATAGAAGACGACAAAACTATTTAAAACATACAGCAAAACGTCGAATGACCCTCAGAGATCGTCGACCGAAGCACGGAGATCGTCGACCTATCGGACAGATAGTCGAACGATCCAGATAGTCGAACTATCAAAGAAGATAGTCGAACTACCTCAGCAGATAGTCGACTGATGATTACAATTATGATAGATTTTTATTGTAATAATTGTAATCATATCCGCTGTTTTCTACCTCTTTATTCAAGTAATTGCACTAAATAATTGAGAATTGGTATTGTCATGAATAGTAGAGCATAGTTTAGAGTTTTTACTATTTTATGTATTGAACTTCTCCCTTACTATGTCATTGTTTCTAATGCAGGTACAACTAGCCAGTGGAACTAAAAGTCTTGGAGCAAACAGGGGAGTTTACGGGGCCAACAGGACTGAACACAGGAGAAGATTTGCTCACACACGGGTAGGAACACGGCCGTGTGCCTACCCGTGTTCCTTCCCAGCTGAAGTAATTTTCCAACCCCCGTGTTTGAAGAACATGAAGAACAACACGGCCGTGTTCCATAACACGGCCGTGTCAGTACCCGTGTGATCCAACACGGCCAATGATCCAGCCCCCGTGTCTGAAGAACGTGAAGAACAACACGGCCGTGTTCCATAACACGGCCGTGTCAGTACCCGTGTGATCCAACACGGCCCATGATCAAACACGTCTTTTCGTGTGGAACTGCCCTGGAACTGCCGACACAGCCTGTAACACGGCCGTGTCGGAACCCGTGTTCGACCATGTTTGCTATTGGACTATAAAAACCTGGAGAAAATTTTATTCTGCACTTTTTGGATTATTCTGCTTGGAGATTTTCTGGAGAATGAAAGTGGAGCATCCAAGAGAAGGAAAGCTTGAAGGAGATATTTGTATGCATTTATTCTTTAATTTATCTCTTTTAATCTTGTATCTCTCTTGGTAATCCAACTTTATTTATCTTTTATTTTTCATGAACAATGTGTTTGAACAAGTTAGCAATCATGTATCATTTTGTTTTCGTCAATTTCATTGTATTTTATTCGTATATGGGCTTGCAACCATTGAGAATTATCCTTGTTATGAATGATTATTTATTTTTACATGAATTCCAAATGTCTAGATTGAGAAATTGGATTGTTTGGATGAGGGATAAATCTTCATATTCATGTGTTATTTCTCTTTGTAATTCAAAAATCATGATCGAGAGATATGTTTCTTGGAAAATTAGAATACGAATGAATGGAATTATGATATTTTAGAAATAAAGTTTCATGAATCCATGTATTAGATAGGGTATTTCATTCAATAAATATTTGAGTATTGTAAATTGTTCGAGAGAAAATTTACTTAACTTAACTTAGATTTTTAAATTGCTCGAGAGAGAATTTGATAATTAGTTTAACCCCTTACAATACAATGAATTTGATAGTCTTGTTATTTCGTGATTACTCAAATTGATTATGTTCATTGAATACTCTTAACTTTCGACTTGAAACTATTTTTATAACTCTCCAATACAATTTTTATCCAAATAGTCATAGTTAGGATTAATCTATGTTAGAACGCAACCTTAAGTTTAGGTATGATAATAGAGTGAGAGTGAGTACGAATAGTTGAAATGACCCTGTGGAATACGATACGAGATGTAGAATTCTCTTATACTATGATTGATAGGTGCACTTGCCTGAAAGATGATTCAATCTAGCTTATGCCCATCTACATAGTTATGATAAATTGTAGAATGAATCCGCATCAAGTTTAGACTTAGCGAAAATATTCATCAAGTTTTTGGCGCCGTTGCCGGGGACCTTTCAATATTTTGAAAGCTTTACCTTTATTAATCTACCATTATTGTTTACCAATAAATCTTTGTAGATTAGTTTAAAGTAAAATTATATTATTTAATCTCTGTTTTGTAGTCTGTTAGTCTATGACCAGGGCAAGAAATTCTGGGTTAGAACCATTTCATTCTGAACCGGAACGAATTATTCACAACACCAATCACAGAGACGTGGGTGTTAACACCACAGAAATTGTAGACGATCTGAGAGAAGAAGAAACAGTGAATCAAGGAGAACACCATCCTGAAAATCTAGATACCATGGCCAACCAAAATGAGCAAACCATGTCTGACTTTGCTAGACCCAATCTCCAAGGAACTGGGTCAAGCATTGTTCGACCTCCTATTCCAACCAATAATTTCGAACTGAAACCGAGCGTGATACAAATGGTCCAACAATATGTTCAATATGATGGCTTACAAGACGAGGATCCCAATACACACTTGGCCGGATTCCTAGAGATATGTGATACTTTCAAGATTAATGGTGTCTCCAACGATGCCATTAGATTGAGATTGTTCCCATTCTCATTGAGGCATAAGGCAAAGCAGTGGCTCAATTCGTTACCTAAAGGATCCATTACTACTTGGGACATGATGGTTGAGAAGTTTTTGATGAAGTATTTTCCACCGGCAAAGACCGCAAAGTTAAGGAACGACATCTCTACGTATGTTCAAGTGGAGGCTGAATCATTGTACGATGCTTGGGAACGATTCAAAGAATTATTAAGGAGATGCCCCCATCATGCTTTACCTTCTTGGCTTCAGATTCAGACTTTCTACAATGGTCTAAATCCAGCCACCAGACAGATGATTGATGCGGCTAGTGGAGGCACCTTGAACAATAAGACACCTGACGCAGCCCAGCAGTTGATAGAAGAAATGGCAATGAATAGCTACCAATGGACTACCGTGCGGCCGAAGTCTACCAAGCCCGCCGGAATGTATGAAGTGGATGCCGTTACAGCCTTAGCAATACAAGTGGAGAAGCTCCATCAAAAGATGGACAACCTTTCTTTAGCGCCATCCCCAATGGTTCCTCAACAATGGGACCCCTCCCTTGTTGGAATCCCTAGTGGTGAACCTCAAGTGCAAGAACATGTAGACTACATGGGTAATAATCCAAGACCACCTTTCAATCCAGGAAACAACCCATATAGTTTTACATACAATCAAGGATGGAGGAACCACCCCAATTTCTCTTGGGGAGGGCAAGGCAACCAAGGTAAACCACCCATGTTTGGACAACAACAACAACAATTGGAGCCAAGGAAGCCAACATTGGAAGATGTCCTTGCAATGTTCATGCAAACTACCGATGTTGCCTTCCGTAATCAAGAAGGTTCTATTCGAAATTTGGAGAATCAGATTGGACAGTTGGCAAGGATGGTATCAGAGAGACAACAAGGAACACTTCCAGGAAATACTGAGACAAACCCAAAGGAACATGCACGAGCAATTCAGTTGAGGAGCGGGAAGGAGTTACAAGACCCAAGGCTTGCACCGGATGCACCTCAAGAGGAGTCTAGTGGAGAAGCACCGAACGTGACACCGATGGAATATCAACCAGCCGTACCATATCCAGCAAAGATGAACAAGGAGCGCATGGATGCGCAATACGGTAAATTTATTTCTATGATTAAACAATTACATGTTAATTTACCTTTTTCTGATATTATTCAAATGCCTAAGTATGCTAAATTTTTGAAGGATTTAATTTCTAATAAAAAGAAAATAGAAGAATTATCATTAGTCACACTTAGTGAAGAATGCTCTGCTATTTTACAAAATAAATTACCACAAAAGCTTAAGGATCCCGGTTCTTTTTCAATACCATGTTTAATCGGGGATTTGCAAGTTAATAAAGCTTTAGCGGATTTAGGAGCTAGTATAAATTTGATGCCTTATACATTATATTTGAAACTAGGCCTTGGAGAACTTAGCCCGACTAGGATGAGTATTCAATTAGCAGATCGGTCGGTTAAGTATCCAAGAGGTATAGTGGAGGATGTATTGGTTAAGGTAGACAAATTTATATTTCCTGCCGATTTTGTTATTTTAGATATGGACGAAAATATCGAAGTACCACTTATACTTGGTCGCCCATTTCTAGCCACTTCTAGAGCTCTTATTGATGTTTTTGATGGTAAATTAGTTTTGAGAGTAGGGGAGGATGAAGTCACTTTTCAAATTGGCAATACTATGAAACAATCTTTAGATAGTGATGATTATTGCTATTTTTCTCATGGTGTTGACAACTTATTATCTTCTATTGATTCTAATTTTCATTATAAAGATCCTTTAGAAATTTGCATTACTAATTGTTTTCTAGAAGATGAAACTAGTAAAGAGATTTTTGATCATTTATTTTTTCTAGATAACTCTGTTTCGATGAATGGAAATACTGAATATAACTTACTTACAAAAGGAGATAATGAAGTTCATAAGAATAATACTAAGGATCCACCTGTAGTTGAATTAAAAAATTTACCGGATCATCTTGAGTATGCATTCTTAGGAACTAACTCTTCTTACCCAGTTATTATTTCTTCTAATCTTTCTGAAATTGAAAAAGCTAAATTAATAACTGTGTTAAAGAAATGTAAAGGTGCAATAGCATGGCAAATCTCTGATATAAAAGGTATTAATCCTAGTTTTTGCACTCATAAAATCCTTTTGGAAGAAAACTATAAGTCATCTATTCAACCGCAACGTAGGCTTAATCCTAATATGAAAGAGGTAGTTAAGGCTGAAATTGTTAAATTATTAGACGCTGGTATGATATACCCTATTTCCGATAGTCCATGGGTTAGTCCTGTCCAAGTGGTTCCTAAGAAGGGTGGGTTAACTGTGGTAGCAAACGATAAAAATGAATTAATTCCGACGCGAACAGTAACAGGTTGGCGTGTCTGTATAGACTATAGGAAGTTAAACGATGCCACTAGGAAAGACCATTTCCCTTTACCCTTTATTGACCAAATATTAGAACGCTTGTCAGGACATTCATATTATTGTTTTCTAGATGGACTTTCTGGGTATTTTCAAATCCCAATAGCCCCAGAAGACCAAGAGAAAACCACGTTCACATGCCCATTCGGTACCTTTGCCTATAGGCGTATGCCTTTTGGTCTTTGTAATGCCCCCGCTACCTTCCAAAGATGCATGTTAGCTATCTTCAACGAGTATGTTGAAGATATCATGGAAGTGTTTATGGATGACTTCTCCGTCTTTGGGGATGCATTCGACTTATGTTTGAATAATTTAGAAAAGGTTCTAAGGAGGTGTGAGGAGACGAACTTAGTACTTAGCTGGGAGAAGTGCCATTTTATGGTGCAAGAAGGGTTAGTACTAGGTCATAAAATCTCAAATCAGGGAATTCAAGTAG
The DNA here is from genome assembly GCA_039513925.1 of Platanthera zijinensis. NCBI lineage: Eukaryota > Viridiplantae > Streptophyta > Magnoliopsida > Asparagales > Orchidaceae > Platanthera > Platanthera zijinensis. The sequence continues at coordinate 95,388,894 of CM077091.1, forward strand.
ATAGAGCGAAGATAGAAACGATAGAAAAGTTACCACCACGCACATCCGTTAAGGCAGTGAGAAGTTTTTTAGGCCACGCCGGGTTTTACCGCCGGTTTATTAAAGACTTTTCAAAAATTGCTAAACCACTTACGAGACTATTAGAAAAGGATACACCGTTTATCTTTGATCAAGCGTGTCTACATGCTTTTGAGTTCTTAAAAGAGAGATTAGTTAATTCTCCTATTATGATAGCGCCTGATTTTACTCAGCCATTTGAAATCATGTGTGACGCTAGCAGTTTTGCGGTAGGAGCTGTTTTAGGACAACGCTGAAACAAACATTTTCATCCTATATTTTATGCTAGTAAAACACTTAATAATGCACAAGAGAATTATACTACAACTGAAAAAGAACTTCTAGCAGTAGTCTTTGCGTTTGATAAATTCAGATCCTATTTAACATTATCCAAGGTGGTAGTTTACACGGACCACTCTGCACTTAAATATTTGCTAGCCAAGGCGGAAGCTAAGCCTCGTTTAATCCGTTGGGTACTTTTATTGCAAGAATTTGATTTGGAAATTAGGGATAAACGAGGAGCAGAAAACTTAGCGGCAGACCATCTTTCACGTTTAGAAAATCCATTACGAGCAACGTTAGATGAGTCTGAAATTTCTGATACGTTCCCTGAGGAATCGTTATTTGCCTTATCTTCGAAAATTAATAATGATTATCCATGGTTTGCAGATTATGCAAACTATCTTGTGGCTAAGGTCCTCCCAAAGGATTTTTCATATCAGCAGAAAAAGAAATTTTTCTCCGACTTGAAATATTACTTTTGGGAGGACCCTTTTCTTTTTCGGATATGTGCAGATTCCGTGATCCGAAGGTGTGTATCCGCCGAGGAAGGGTGGAGAATTTTGGAGCAGTGTCATTCAGGTCCCACTGGTGGTCACTATGGAGCAAATCGCTCTGCGAAAAAGGTTCTTGATTCGGGTTTTTATTGGCCCCTTCTATTCAGGGATGCCCAAAGGTATGTGCTTTCATGTGATTCTTGTCAAAAATCAGGTAATATTTCTAAATTACATGAAATGCCACAAAATTTTATCCTTGAATGTGAAGTATTTGATGTGTGGGGGATAGACTTTATGGGTCCATTTCCAGTTTCATTCGGGAATAAGTATATCTTAGTTGCTGTAGATTACGTATCAAAGTGGGTTGAGGCGCAAGCTTTACCTACTAATGATAGTAGGGTAGTAATCCAATTCCTAAAATCTCTATTTGCGCGATTTGGCACACCACGAACACTTATTAGCGATAGGGGTTCTCACTTCTGTAATCTACAGTTAGATAAGGTATTGCAGAAATATGGAGTCACACATAGGATAGCTACACCATATCATCCCCAAACTAGTGGCCAAGTTGAAGTATCCAATAGAGAACTTAAGCGCATCCTAGAAAAATCTATAGAGGGGAATAGAAAACAATGGTCTAGGAAACTAAACGATTGTTTATGGGCCTATAGGACCGCATTTAAAACACCTATAGGTACCACTCCCTTTAGATTAGTCTATGGTAAATCTTGTCACTTACCTATAGAATTAGAGCACAAGTCATATTGGGCAATACGCTCTCTAAATTTTGATACAAATTCTATAGGGGAAAAACGCAAACTTCAACTTAATGAACTAGATGAATGGAGAACTATGGCTTATGAGAACTCCAGAATTTATAAGGAGAAAACCAAATTATTTCATGACCGTCACCTTCGGAAAACTAAAACATTCAACAAGGGTGATCAAGTGCTCCTTTTTAATTCTAGACTGTGTCTATTTCCCGGGAAGCTTAGGTCTAAGTGGTCCGGACCGTTCCAGGTTAAAGAAGTTTTTCCCTATGGCACCGTCGAACTAACTCACCCTGAAAAGGGAGATTTTAAAGTCAATGGGCACCGGTTAAAGCTTTATAACAGTGCACTTCCCCAAGAACTTATTCGACTAGAATCATGCCTTCACCTAGACTAAGGGAATATATAGAATAGTATAGTATAGTGTCTTGTCTATATAGGAAAATTAAAATCTTAATGAAATTTTAATTAAAAATAAATAAATTTCGTAATCAGAAGAAATCACTAATTAAAAAAATGTACACGGCCATGCACACGGCCGTGTGCATGGCCGTGTCTAGCACACACGGCTGCCCACCCAGCCATGTGAACACCCGTGTCGATACGGCGAATTTAATTGTTTCAAGTCAGAGAAGTACACGGGTTTGCACCAACCCGTGTATATAGCCGTGTGTAACATACACGGCTGCCTACCAAGCCGTGTACATAGCCGTGTGTCATATACACGGCTGTCCACCCAGCCAGGTGCGTACCCGTGTCAAAACGACGAATTAAATTTTTTTCGAGTCAGAAAAATACACGGGTTTCCACCAACCCGTGTTCTTGACCGTGTCCTCCAGGGTTGACCACACGGCCAGGGGACACGGCCGTGTTGTTGACCGTGTCCACCTGACACGGGCAGTTTCCCGCGATTTGACCACACGTCCCCTTGAAGGCCGTGTTTCCCGCGCAGAAAGATTCCTCAACACGGGTACACACACGGCCGTGTGTGTACCCGTGTTCGACTTCTTTTTATAGGGGCCCGAATTCTCCATTCTCTTCATCACTTCCACTTCCTCCTCTTCCCATTCCTGCATCTATTCTAGCCGGGAAAGCCATCTCCTTCTCCAAATTTCGCGGAATCGCCTCATTTCTTCGCGCTCAACCTACTCGGTAAAACTCCTGGGTTATTTCCTCTTGATCATTTCTATTCCTATTCTCCTTCTGAAATTCATTTTAGATTTGTTTTTATTTATTTATTTTCAGATCATGGCCTCCTCTCGTAGCCAAGGTGGTCGCCGGCGCCGCCCGGATCTTCAAGCATTATCGACCGAGAGACGCGACGTCGCTCCGCCACTAGCTTTCACAGATCCTATCCACACAAACCGCTATAATCGGCTACAGGCAAAGAAGTATCAGGACATACGAATCATAGACTGGGATGTCCTCGAATCTATAGATCTAGCGGATACTGTGAGGGAGTTGATTTCTGTAGTGGGGTGGCAAGGGTTCTTTGCCATAGAAGAGATAGGATTTAGAGAGCTGACCCTCGAATTTTTATCCACTTTCTATGTCAACCTTCGATCCTGTGTGGCCGATGATGGAAGACCTACAGAGGGGAATATTTCTTTTCGAGTGGGGGGCACCTTCTACACACTTTCTCTCCACCAGTTTACACGGTATTTAGGAGTATACGACGAGGCATTCCTCCTTAGTGCCGCCTACTCTGACTTGAAATTTGAACTCCCCAGTCGCGAGCAGGCAGGTGGCGTTTGGCGACATTTATCTTTCGACACCGGCGCCTACGAAGCAAAGAGGTCTAAGGCCTCCAAATTGGTCTCCCCCGCCGTGCATTATATCCATCACCTTCTTAGCCATACACTGAGCGGCCGGGGTGAAAGCTCCGGTGTTGTGAGCCGCCAAGACATTCTTTATCTCCACAGCATGACAGCCCGCTACCCTATCCATTTGGGCTATATGCTTGCACATTTTATTCTTCATCAGGCGGAGAACTCTCGCGTAGGATCTATCTGTGTAGCCCCCTACATCACGCGTCTAGCCAAGAATATGGGCATCTTTTTACCTCTTCCCCCGATGGCGGTGGTAGCGAAAACTGTGCCTATCACCATGGCCAGTCTTCGAGCCATCCGCCTCGTTACTGCTCGTCAAGGCCGAGGCGGGACTATATATACCATTGCGCCTCGTGGCCTTCATATCCACGACGACGACGATGATGAGGTCGATCCAGATCTCGATGAGCCTCTCATTCCGCCGGCCCGTTCGACGCGTACTCAGGGGGAGTCATCAACTGCCCAGCCTCAGCGACAGTCTCGATTTGCGCAGGAGTTGCAGCGTTTTTATGACCTTCAGCTATCGCCGCGCCTTCAGCGTATCGAGGAGACGCAGCAGCGGACTGAGGACGCCATCTATCAGATCCGGCAGCACATGGGGATCACCAGCCCACCGCGACCAGCTCCTCGTCCATCTCACCCTCAGGATGATCCGACTGATCACGATGACTCACCGATGTATTTCTGATATATCTGGATTAGCATATTTGGCTCTGTCATGCATTATCTTTAGTATTGTTGATCGGTATTTGTATTTGTATGATCGATATTTGTATTTGTATTTGTATCATTTTGTATTTGTATGATCGGCATATATATGAAAAAAAAATGTTTTATTTCAGATTTTGCTCCTGTTTCGTGTTGTGATGCTCTATATTCCTGCTCATCAGTTCTTTATCTAGTGCAATTTATGTCTCCTTGTTTTAATTTTTGTTTGCAATGAGGACATTGCAACTCAAGTCTGGGGGTATGCGGCATTTTTATAATGAGTATTGACAGTGGAATACATGATTACAATTACTTATTTGCTCTTTATCATAATCCTCTATATTTCCTTATACACCCCCTCGAAAAACTTGATTACTTCTCTTTAAGCTTTCATTACTTCACTCATTGGGAATATAACTATCTAATTCACTTTCGCACGCTGATTAAACCGAATTCGTGTTCAAATTTGTTGATTAGTAACTACGTATAGAAATTCATTAGATTACTTTTCTCCATATAATTTGGTTTAAAAAGATTGTCCTTTATATTATTAACTAATAATCACTCCATTTTAGAAAAAAATTATTTATCTATACTAAAGTGAGTTGATGAGTGTAATATCTTGATAATTTCGTATTAGTAGATCAACAATAACAAAAATTTACTCTATTGGTATCTAGAACTTACTAGCGATCCTCAAACCTTTTGCACATGTTAATTAGTAAAGGTGGAAATGACTTAGGCCTCCTTTTGGATAGATTGAGCCGTTCAAACCCAAAACCTTAAACATTATACCTTTGCTCACCCAATTTGGACTTTATCCCTATATTTTTGTAATACTCCACCTCTAAAATTCACCAAGGCCAATTCTCACCTAGTAGCACCTATCATTAAGATCGTCATGAAATGAAGTTGTTTTTATGAGTTGTATTTCTATCATAGTGATTTGTGGCCTGAGTGAGCGTGTACACCTGCACCCATTCGGAATGATCCCTACTATGAAGTTCCTAAAAGAAAACAAAAACATATAACATAGTGATATGTGGCCTGAGTGCGTGTACACTTGCACCCATTCGGAATGATCCCTACTATGGACCCTTGGTTAAGAAAAGAAAAAAATATATATAGAGTATCCTTCCTCAAAAATAGGGGAATTACAATACGTGCAAAGTCTGGGGGTGCTCATAAAATATCAATGAATGTTAAAGGTCTTTATCATACAAAGGGCTCAATAGTGATCTAGGTGTGAAAAAAAAAAAATTATAAAAACATCGAGTTCTCTTTTTGCTTACCCCACCTATAATCACCTATCCTAAGCCAAAACAATACACCACCATACAAGTCCTAAGGATCCAACTTTACTAATTCTCATTAGTGCTATGGAGAGGGTGTGTAAAGGAAAGTGCATGATTATCAATAGGGAGATTTTTAATTTTTGAAAGACTAATGCATATGTTATCAAGATTGTTGTTTTCTCCTTACAATAGTTATGGATAACTATAATTATAATTCTAAGAAAGAGTGAAAAGTAGTTAAGATATGTATTGGAGAAATTTTTAAGAAAAAGTTATATTTAGAAAAGTCTGCTATACTATTTTCTATACAATTGCAGCATCAAATCTCTATTCGAATTCAAAACAATCAGTGTACGGAAGAAGAATTATGTATTGGTAACCCAATTGTTTGAATTAGTTTGCTTAGGGACAAGCAAACACTTAAGTCTGGGGATGTGTGATGATTACAATTATGATAGATTTTTATTGTAATAATTGTAATCATATCCGCTGTTTTCTACCTCTTTATTCAAGTAATTGCACTAAATAATTGAGAATTGGTATTGTCATGAATAGTAGAGCATAGTTTAGAGTTTTTACTATTTTATGTATTGAACTTCTCCCTTACTATGTCATTGTTTCTAATGCAGGTACAACTAGCCAGTGGAACTAAAAGTCTTGGAGCAAACAGGGGAGTTTACGGGGCCAACAGGACTGAACACAGGAGAAGATTTGCTCACACACGGGTAGGAACACGGCCGTGTGCCTACCCGTGTTCCTTCCCAGCTGAAGTAATTTTCCAACCCCCGTGTTTGAAGAACATGAAGAACAACACGGCCGTGTTCCATAACACGGCCGTGTCAGTACCCGTGTGATCCAACACGGCCAATGATCCAGCCCCCGTGTCTGAAGAACGTGAAGAACAACACGGCCGTGTTCCATAACACGGCCGTGTCAGTACCCGTGTGATCCAACACGGCCCATGATCAAACACGTCTTTTCGTGTGGAACTGCCCTGGAACTGCCGACACGGCCTGTAACACGGCCGTGTCGGAACCCGTGTTCGACCATGTTTGCTATTGGACTATAAAAACCTGGAGAAAATTTTATTCTGCACTTTTTGGATTATTCTGCTTGGAGATTTTCTGGAGAATGAAAGTGGAGCATCCAAGAGAAGGAAAGCTTGAAGGAGATATTTGTATGCATTTATTCTTTAATTTATCTCTTTTAATCTTGTATCTCTCTTGGTAATCCAACTTTATTTATCTTTTATTTTTCATGAACAATGTGTTTGAACAAGTTAGCAATCATGTATCATTTTGTTTTCGTCAATTTCATTGTATTTTATTCGTATATGGGCTTGCAACCATTGAGAATTATCCTTGTTATGAATGATTATTTATTTTTACATGAATTCCAAATGTCTAGATTGAGAAATTGGATTGTTTGGATGAGGGATAAATCTTCATATTCATGTGTTATTTCTCTTTGTAATTCAAAAATCATGATCGAGAGATATGTTTCTTGGAAAATTAGAATACGAATGAATGGAATTATGATATTTTAGAAATAAAGTTTCATGAATCCATGTATTAGATAGGGTATTTCATTCAATAAATATTTGAGTATTGTAAATTGTTCGAGAGAAAATTTACTTAACTTAACTTAGATTTTTAAATTGCTCGAGAGAGAATTTGATAATTAGTTTAACCCCTTACAATACAATGAATTTGATAGTCTTGTTATTTCGTGATTACTCAAATTGATTATGTTCATTGAATACTCTTAACTTTCGACTTGAAACTATTTTTATAACTCTCCAATACAATTTTTATCCAAATAGTCATAGTTAGGATTAATCTATGTTAGAACGCAACCTTAAGTTTAGGTATGATAATAGAGTGAGAGTGAGTACGAATAGTTGAAATGACCCTGTGGAATACGATACGAGATGTAGAATTCTCTTATACTATGATTGATAGGTGCACTTGCCTGAAAGATGATTCAATCTAGCTTATGCCCATCTACATTGTTATGATAAATTGTAGAATGAATCCGCATCAAGTTTAGACTTAGCGAAAATATTCATCATCGACCTATCAAAACAGATAGTCGAGCTATCAGATAGTCGATCTATCCGGACAGATAGTCGAACTACCAAAGCAAAACAGATAGTCGACCTATCAAGCAGATAGTCGACCTACCACAGAAAACAGATAGTCAACCTATCAATAGATAGTCGACCTATCAAAGCAAAACAGATAGTCGACCTATCAACAGATAGTCGAACTATCAGATAGTTGAACTATCCAAGCAGATAGTCGAACTATCAAAGAAGAGCAGATAGTCGACCTATCAACATATAGTCGAGCTATCACAGAAAGCAGATAGTCGACCTATCAACAAATAGTCGAACTATCAGATAGTTGAACTATCCAAGCAGATAGTCGAACTATCAAAGAAGAGCAGATAGTCGACCTATCAACAGATAGTCGAGCTATCACAGAAAGCAGATAGTCGACCTATCAACAGATAGTCGAACTATCAGATAGTTGAACTATCCAAGTAGATAGTCGAACTATCAAAGAAGAGCAGATAGTCGACCTATCAACAGATAGTCAAACTATCAAGGGAAAACAGATAGTCGACCTATCAACAGATAGTCGAACTATCAAAGAAGAGCAGATAGTCGACCTATCAACAGATAGTCGAACTATCAAAGGAAAACAGATAGTCGACCTATCAACAGATAGTCAAACTATCAAAGCAGACAGAACGTCGACCAACTGATAGACGATCGTCGATCAGCCGATAGACGATCGTCGATCAGCCGATAGACGATAGTCGAGCGGCGTTCGACCATAGTCAAACGAAAAATTACTTAGCCAGATTTTCATCTGGACAGACAATTCTACACAACTAGAGAATCTATCCTATCAACTAACCTTTGACCATAGATAAATCTTGGGTCAAGAGACAAAAAGAGAAGACTAAACTCAAATCAAAACCTAGGGTTCCAACATAATAAAACATAAAAAATGAAAAATATAAATTCGGCGAAAATGTGCGGGTGATAGGGGGCAAGTGAGTGTGACAAATGTGCGATCCCCATAGCGCTCACTATAGTGAAGCGCGCCGAAGCGACAAAATAAATATATAATTAATTTTTTTGTTTTATATATTTTTTGTTAGTTTTTTGAATTTTTTTAGATTTTTAAGTTTATGTTTTTAGTTTTTTTTTTAGTTTTGAATTTTTTTTTGAAAATAGAAAATAAGAAAATAAGATGAAAATAAGTTAAAGGCAAAACAAATAAAAATATATATATTTTTTATTTTTTAATTTTTTTTTGAATTTTGATTTTTTGGATGAAAATAAATTTTTCATCAATTTTTTTTATTATTTTTAGTTTTAAAAATTTGTTAGTTTTTAAAGTTTTTTTATGTTTTTGATTTTTTAGATTTTTAAGTTTTTTGTTTTTAATTTTTTTAAGTAGTTTTATAATAATAATAATAATTATTTTTATTATTGCTATTATTATTATTATGAATATATATTTTTTTTGGTGGCCATTTTGTTTTTACTTTTTTTTATAGAAATAAAAGGTAAAATTAATAGTTTTCAGGAATTCAAAATAGTAAGTCGAAATTCTCCCCGGCAACGGCGCCAAAAACTTGATGGTTAAAACTCGCGGCGCCCCGTGGGTCGGGGTTTAATGGTTTATTAAAGGAAAAGCGGTGGTTATATTTATTAGAAAGAAAGGCGGGGCGCGCAGATTTATTTAATATAAAAAAGGGTTTTAGACCGAGTTTTAACGAGAGGTAGGAAAGTGCACCTATCGCGTGTAGTACAAGATATTCCGGTGTGGAATATCGGGGTTGTATTGTTCTCGGGGTCGGCTTAGCTATTTCTACTCTTTCCCTGAAAGCCTATTGTTTTATCGATAATTTTTAGTTTTGGTTATAAAAATGAAAATTGCAAAAAAATAAAAAAAAGTGCATAATAATAATAAAGCGTAATAATAAAAAGCATGAAATAAATGCAGCAAGAAATTAATAAAGTGCAGAAGGCCGATGAAGAACTTAGCGTGACGATACAAAAAGAGAACTGAACTAAAATAAACTTTTAATAAAAAGAGATCCTAAACTTCAAATTAATTAAGGCGGAGACTTGGCCGTGGAGGTTCCACAAAAATGAGCACACCTATCTCTAGGTAATATCACTCACCTAAACGCTAAGACTATTCGACCGATCGTTAGACCGACGAAGGATTCCTCTTAATGCCCGCATTACGCTAAGAACCCCGTTATTGGGTGGGGAACCCACTCTGGTAGAGTCACGCGCCTCCTCTCTCGAGGATTAGCACGTAGCTCTCTTTACCCAAGGGTGATCAGTCCATACGCACGGCCTCTGGGCGTTGCATATGGATAACAGAAATAGAGCCCGCACATCGATTATACGGTCCTAGGCATCGTTAACCCGGGGCAAATCTTAAGAAATTTAATTAAACTGAAAAGCAGGACCTTTAATTATTTAAAGCTATTTTATCTGTCCCAATGCTTTTCGATATTGATGGTTAAGAGCGGTTATCCACTCATCGGAATGGGGACACTTATGCTAGAAAGCGATAAAAGAAAGCTGTAAAGAAAACAGAAAAGAAAGCAATAAAGGAAAGCAGAAAATTGCGAGTCTCGGCTCAAGCGAGTGGGCGGGAGAAGAAAGCAATAAATGCGAATACCGGCTCAAATGAGTGGGCGGGGGTAAATTGATCTCATACACGCACGCACTCTACAAAAATAAAAATGCACGCACGCACACAATGTTTTCCTACTCAAGTGAGTAAGAAGAAAATGAAAGCAATAAAAAAATAAGTCCCACTCAAACGAGTGGGCGGGAAATGAAAGCAGTGCGCCATTTAACTCTTAATGAGTAGGCAAAAATAAATGCAGACGCACACACGCACTCTACGGAAGTTGAAATAAAGTTATAAAACTAACTCATACACGCACGCACACTTGCAAAAAAATAGGAAGAACAAAGTGCTCTAAAAATTAAAACGACTGCATTTCTACCGCTAGAATGCAGTAGAAATGCATAAAAAGACAAAATAAAAATTTAACGAGCAAAAAGTTTTAAAAATAAAAAGTTAAAACGAAGTGAGCAAAAAATTGAAATAACGACATTTTCCATCTTATGTTTTTATAAAAGCTCCTAAAAAGTGAAAATAAAACAAAAAAAAGACGAAAAGTTTTACATTCCTAAAGAGCCTAAGTTAAAGAAAAAAAAGCGAACACCTTGAAAGAGATTTTTATAAGGCTATAAGAATGAAAATAAAGCTAAAAATAGAAACTTAAACTTAAACAAGTGCGGAGAATGAAAACAAAATGGGCGGCGTAACGGCTAGAAATGCGGAAAATTTCCTAAACTAAGCTAAGTTATGAAAGCTTTAAAGATGACATAAAAAGAAAGGCACAAAAAAAGAACTAAAAATTGCTTAGAGTAGGACTTCCAAATGAGACTTTCATGCTTTGCAAAGAGAGAAAACAAGCTAACATTTCATTTAGGAAAAAGCTATTACATGAAAAGCTAAAACAAACAACCTAATACAAACTAGGGTTCCGTTTGGGGGGACTTATTTTCACCGGTCAAGCGGTTATGATCATATGAACCGGACCTTAATTAAGGCCCACTTCATGCGGTCATAACCGCTTGACCGGTGAAAATAAGTCCCCCCAAACGGAGCCTAAGAGAGAAAGAGGGGGGGGGGATAAAATTCCCTTACATAACATTTGGAATACATTTGGGCAGTACCTCCCCTAAGCAAAGTGGTCCAAAAATGGACAAGAAAAGCTTTCTGAAAGCTTTTATTTATAGACAATTTTTCGGGCTTGACACGGCCTAGGTCACGGGCGTGACAGGGGGCGTGTCAGTCAGAGCCGTGTTTGACTTGGCGTCTGTGGCGAGCTGGCAAAATTCTGGAAGGTCGGGGAGTGACACGTGTCTGTCACGGGCGTGACAGGAGTCAGTCACGGGCGTGACGGGGGGCGTTACATGGACAACTGGCAGTTCTGATGTCAGCAGCGTTGAGTGTTGAAAAAGCGTTGAGTGTCGACATTGACACGGGCATGACTGGGGCGTGTTTGGACGACGCTGAGTGTTGAACAGTAAAATCGTTGAGTGTCGAGTAGCGGAAGGAGTTGAGTGCTTGATACGGGCATGTCGGGTCAATGACACGGGCGTGTCAGGTCAAATTTTGACATTTTTCTGAAATTTTCAGAAAACAAAAAAAAACTAAGTTAGAAATAAAAATGACAAAATATGAACAATTTATTAAAGAAAAATAACAGAAAATAGCTAAAACACTCTAAAACTACTTAAAAAAATACTAAAAATGCGTATATTTACAACTCATCAGCGGCGGTGATGGGAGAGGTGGAGGGAGGCCGAGCCTTTTCTCCTTGCTTAGGCCGACGACGGGAGAGAGAGAGACCGAGAGAAGGAGGGGTCGGTTGTGTGTGTGCTGCTCCAGGCCGAGAGAAAGAGGGGGGCGGGGTGATGTGTGTATGCTTCTTCATGCCGAGAGGAAGAGGGAGAGGGCGGCGGGCTGTGTATGTGCTGCTCCATGCCGAGAGGAAGAGGGGGCGGGGTGATGTGTGTGTGCTGCTCCATGCCGAGAGGAAGAGGGAGAAGGCAGGGTAGAGGGGCTTGTCCTCCTCCCACTTCCAAAACCCTGATCCTTCCTCCTTCTCCTTCTCTCCTTTTTTTTCTACTCCCCTGTATCCATATGCCTTCCCCACTCCTCCTCTTTCCCTTTTCATGCTCCCCTTTCCATATGCCCCTCCCCCACTTATTTCCTCTCCTATTTTGTCTTTTCTTCTTTTTCCCTTTTTTATTCTTTTCTCCCTCCTTTTGCTGTACCCGAACACTTCACCTGCACTTCCCTTCACAACCCTCATTCATCCACATATAATCTCATATTATTATACATAATATAATAATATATATAATATAATATATATAATATATATATTATAATACAAAACATATATATATATATATATATTAAAAGCCCATGGCCCATGCACATAAAACCTCTACACACACACACAAGCACCCGCACGTCTTCGAATGGGGCTGCACCAAAACATCGCTCATAGCGCGCCCCAAGTCCGCCAATTGGGGTGGATCCCGCTCGGCCGGATACGGGGTTGTACATTGCCGGATGAGGACCAGAATGTCCACTTGTCTAATTTTTTGGAAATATGCGACACCTTCAAGATAAATGGCGTCACTGATGATGCCATTCGCTTGCGCCTATTTCCTTTTTCTCTTAAATCCAAAGCTAAGGCGTGGTTGAATTCCCTCCCACGAGGATGTATCACCACCTGGGCTGAGTTGACGGAGCGGTTCCTGACGAGGTACTTTCCGCCCGCAAAAACTACAAAGTTGCGGGCGGACATTTCTTCATTTGTGCAAAATGATCCTGAGTCTCTATGTGAGACTTGGGAACGGTTTAAGGAATTCCTTCGCCGGTGCCCGCACTACGCGCTGCCAACTTGGTTGTAGGTACAAATTTTTTATAATGGCCTTAATTTTCAGGCGCGTCAAATGATTGACGCGGCTGCCGGGGGCACATTAAACAAGAAAACCCCCGAGGCTGCCCAGGCTTTATTCGAAGAGATGGCTATAAATGCCTATCAGTGGAACGTCCCGCGGGGATGCTCAAAGCAAGTGGCCGACCTTTTTGAAGTGGATGCCACTTCTCTGTTAACCCTTTAAGTTGAAAGGTTAACAAAGCAGGTGGCGGAGATGACAAATGCCTCCTCCACTCTGCCTTGTTTTATTACCCCTAATGTCTGCGTGGCTGAAGAGTTCGTGGACTTCATAAGAAATTCGGGTCATCCTTCCTTCAACCCCAACAATAACCCATATAGTAATAACTATAACCCGGGTTGGAGGAATCACCCCAATTTCTCTTGGAGCAACCCGAACAATGCACAGTGCCCCCCCAAATTCTTTTGCGCCCGTATTTTTCCCCGTCTCCTCCTCCAAAACCTTCTCTGGTTGAGGAATATTTTTATAAATACATAGCGCCCAACGAATCAAATATACGGAACATCTCCGGATCGCTAAAAACACTTGAATAATAGGTTGGACAACTGGCGAGAATGATATCCAAGCGCGCGCTCGGTGCACTGCCGGGAAACACGGAGCCCAACCCTCAGGAGAATGCCAATGATATAACCCTCCATAGCGGTAAGGAGGTGTTCGATCCAAAACGAATCGATCCACAGGTATATATTTCCCCTCCAACCCCTCTTCCCCCTTCTTCGATTATGCCGCCTTTACCAATTTTAAACGAAATAATTATTCTAAACAAGGCCCTGCCGTATCCGTATAGGTTAGATAATGAGCGTAAGGACACGCAATACAAAAAAATTATTTTACTATTAAAAAAAAATCATATTAATGTTCCCTTCTGCGAGGCGATCTCGCAGATGCCTAAGTATGCGAAATATTTTACAGAACTTCTTTCTAATAAACAAAAATTAGAAAATATTTTGCATATATTTCTCAACACAGACAGCTCGTCGGCACTTACTAATAAATTTTCCCCAAAACAAAATGATCCGAGACAGTTTTCTATCCCGTGCCTTTTTGGTAATATATTAGTAAAATACGCTCTTGCAGATTTATGCACGAGCATCAATTTGATGCCGTTCTCGCACTTCAAAAAATTAGGTTTGGGCACTCTAGACCCTACTAATATGCGCATCCAGTTAGCGGATCGCTCGATTAAATTCCCCATTGGGGGTAGTGGAGGACGTCCTTGTCCGAGTTGACAAGTTTATCTTTCCGGTAGACTTCATCATCTTGGACATCGAGGAGGACGCCGAGGTACCAAAAATACTCGGTCGCCCTTTTCTCGCCACCTCCCGTGCACTAATAGATGTGAGTAATGGTCGTCTCCTCCTTTGGGTAGGAGATGATGAAGTTACTCTCTTTATTAATCCCTTGATGGAAGACTCGTCATCGAGCGATGATTTCTGCTTTTCTTTAGATTCTTTTTTGGAGATCATTCTTCGCCTTTTTTTGAGTCAATTTTTAATAACGACGATATTTTTGCACTCAAAAATTTTTATTGCGACGAGGATAAATCTATAGGCTTGCCTTTCGAACCAATTGGTTCGAAAGACATTAGAATCAAAACCTCGCTAGAAGAACCGGCCATCCTAGACCTCAAACCCCTACCCGAATCTCTCAAAAATGTTTTTTTTGGGAAAAATGATACCCTTCCCGTTATCATTTCGTCGAATTTGAGTGATTTGGAGACTTCCTACATATTGGAAGTATTGCTCAAACATCGCCATGCAATTGCGTGGCAAATTTCTTATCTTAAGGGGATTAACCCCTTTTTTTGCACTCATAAGATTTTCCTCAACGATAATTGCTGCAAAACCATTCAGCCACAGAGATGTCTTAACCCAAACATGAAAGACGTCGTTAAAGTCGAGATAATTAAATTATTAGATGCGGGGATTATTTATCCCATTTCAGATAGTGCGTGGGTTAGTTCTGTTCATGTCGTGCCCAAGAAGGGTGGTCTAACCGTAGTGGAAAATGAACACAATGAGCTCATCCCAACTTGTATAGTTACGGGTTGGCGGGTGTGAATCGATTATAGAAAACTAAATGATGCCACCCGCAAGGACCATTTTCCACTACCATTTTTAGACCAAGTTCCGGAGCGTTTATCCTGTCATCCATTTTATTGTTTTCTTGATGTTTTTTCGTGGTTTTTCTAAATCCCCATTTCCCCCGATGATCAAGAGAAAACAACTTTTAAATACCTGTTTGGCACCTTCGCCTACCGAAGAATGCCATTTGGCCTCTGCAATGCGCCGGCTACATTCCAACGATGTATGCTGACAATCTTTGGCGAGCTGGTAGGATAGATTATGGAAGTCTTTATGGATGAATTTTCTTTTTTTGGACGCTCTTTCCCGTCTTGTCTTTGAAATCAAGATCGTGTCCTCTAGCGATGCAAGGACTCGCATCTCGTTTTAAATTGGGAAAAATGTAACTTCATGGTTCGAGAAGGTTTGGTTCTCGGCCATTTGATTTCGTCTAAGGGGATGGAGGTAGATAAGGCCAAGGTAGAAATTATAGAAAAACTTCCGCCGCCAACCAACTTTAAATCCATTAAGAGTTTCTTAGGCCACGTGGGCTTTTATTGATGTTTCATTCGAGATTTTTCAAGAATAACAAAGCCGCTTACTCTCCTCTTGGAAAAGGAATCAAATTTTGTCTTTAGTAGCGAATGCGAGTCTGCATTTAATTTTATAAAACAAAAACTTATCAATTCACCCATTTTAGTGGCGCCCGATTGGTCCCTTCCGTTCGAGATTATGTGCGACGCTAGTGATATTGCCTTAGGTGCCGTTCTTGGCCAACGTGTAGACAAACACCTTCATCCAATTTATTATGCTAGAAAGACGCTCACTTCTGCACAAGTAAATTACACAACAACGGAAAAGGAACTCTTAGGCATCATTTTTTGCTTTTGTTAAGTTTTGCTCGTATATAATGCTATCTAAAGTTATCGTATTTACCGACCACTCCGCCCTTAAATATTTACTCGCTAAAACCAATGCCAAGCCACACCTTCTTCGATGGGTTCTCCTCATTCAAGAATTTGATTTGGAGATCCGGCCTAAGAAGGGCGCGGAAAATTTAGCCGCTGATCACCTCTCCTGTTTAGAAAATTCGGGTGCGGAAGCGCTCGTCGAATCTGACATAAATGTCAGATTCTCCGAGGAATGCCTCCTAACCAAAAATACCATTTCTTCTTCTCCGCCTTGGTTTGCAGATTTTGTGAACTATTTAGTTGCACGGGTGCTCCCAAAATAAATTTCGAGTTAGCAAAAGAAGAAATTCTTTTCTGACTTAAAAAATTTCTTTTGGGAGGACCCTTTTCTTTTTTGTATCTGCGCGGACCAGGCGATCCGAAGATGCGTCATGGGAGTGGAGTGCATGCAAATACTCAGGCCCTGCCATGAGGGTCCGGTCGGTGGGCATTATCAAGCTAACTGGACCGCGCGGAAGGCGCTGGAGGCGAGCTTCTTTTGGCCCACTCTTTTCAAAGACACACACACTTTTGTGCGCTCCTGCGATAGCTGCCAGTGGTCGGGTAACATCTCTCATCGCGACGAGATGTCACAATATTTATTTTTAGAATGCGAAGTCTTCGATTTATGGGGCATCGATTTTGTCGGCCCCCTACCTCCTTCTTTTAAAATATTTATATTTTAGTGGTGGTCGACTATGTATCAAGGTGGGCGGAAGCGCAAGCTCTCCCCACCAACGATGCGCGAGTCATCGTTACCTTCCTTAAAAAACTATTTTCTCGCTTCGGCATGCCTCGCGCTATTATAAGTGATAGGGGAACGCATTTTTGTAACTCCCAAAATGGCTAAGATGTTAGCTCAATACGGAGTCACACACAAACTTTCCACCCCCTACTACCCGCAAATAAGTGGCCAAGTCGAGGTAGTAAATCGAGAGATTAAGCGTATATTATAAAAAAAATCATTTCACTTAATAGGAAAGATTGGTCCGTCAAACTCGATGATGCGTTGTGGGCGTATCAGACGATATACAAAACCACAATTATTTATATGCCATTTCGGTTTGTCTATGGCAAAGCATGTCATCTCCCCGTAGAACTAGAGCATCACGCCCTTTGGGCTTTAAAACTCGTAAAACTCGATGTTAACTTAGCCACTCAAAATAGAACACTGCAACTAAACGAGCTCAATGAATGGCTTGCAAATGCTTATGAGAGTAATAAGTTCTATAAAGAGCGCTCTAAGTTCTATCACGATCAAAAAATCAAGACCCAAATTTTTTTTCTCCGGGCAATCTTGTCTTTCTTTACAATTCACGCCTTAGGCTTTTTCCGGATAAACTAAAAGCACGTTGGTCCGACCCCTTCAAAGTTGAAGAGGTTTGGCCATATGGGATCATACTCATCTCCCACACAGAAAAAGGTTCGTTTTAAGTAAGCGGACATCAACTAAAGTCTTATATAGCGGGCGGTCCAATGATCAGTTTTAACGAAACCATAACTCTCCTTAATATTATAACCCCGCCATAATAGTCAAGCTACATGACTATAAACAAAGCACTCCTGGGAGGCACCCCACGTCTACCTTTTTCGCTTTTTCCTTATTTTGTTTGCTACACTTTCTAATATCGCAGGGTTTCTAAATGGGCCTCCCCGAACACGTTCCAGGGAAGTTCCTACCCTCCCTTTTTATTTTTGTAAATATTGCATTTTGTTTTATTTTTGTTCTGCATACTTACGTTGCAATAATGAAGACAATATTGGATTTAAGTATGTGGGTGTTTTCTTGCGTTCATTTCTGCACTTCCATTTTTCGCACTTTAAAAACAAAATTTAAAAATTTAAAATACAAAAATGGAAAAAAAAAACTAAACAAAAAAAAAATTAAAAAATGAGAACTAAAAATTTTGTTGTTGTTGTTGTTGTTGTTTATTTTATCATAAAAAATTTCAAAAAAATTACAAAAAAAAATCAACAAAAAAAATATATTTAGATTTGCTTTGTAAATATTTTACTTTGTAAATATTTTACATTGTAAATATTTTTTTGTATATATTCTTTTTGTAAATATTCTTTTTTCTCTCCCCTCTTCCTTTCCTCCTCCTCTTTGTAAATAACTTCTTTCTTTTCCTCTTTTGTATATAGTTTCTTAAAAAAAATCTTAAAAATACAAATATTTTTTAAAACAAACATAAAACACTTCAAAAAATATATACATATTTTTTGCATTTTAGTATGTATATGTATATATTAAAGACAAACTCAAAACACAAAAAAAGATGATAACTTTAAAAATTAAAAAATTATAAAAGAAATAAATCGAATATTCCATTCTTAATCATTTTTCTCTCCAAAAAATATAGTTGCGAGTTTATTTATATGTGAATTTCATTAATTCTTTGTTTACTATTCATTTGTTAATTAGAGATTGATACATTTAAATAGCGGGGGTTAAGTTTTAAAGAATACCTTATGTTTTTCTTCTTAATATAGGGGACTTGTTTTAGGCACTACTTCTAATTTATCTAAAATAGAGGCACATGTATCATGTTAGAAAAAAAATAACTATAGACTTCAATTATTTCTACTTCAAGCTTCTTGAAATACAGGAATGTTCAATTTATCAAAGTTGCTCTCAAATTTTTTTTAAAAGCTAGTATTCTTCTTGAAAAAATAAACCCTATCTACCCATATTTATCATGTTTTACTTGACATGATAAAATTTTTATCCTTAAAAGAACCCATGTCAATGGGAATAAGATTTCGTTCCGTAAACATAGGCATCCAATATTTTTAAAAATTAAATGTTATGGAGTATAGAGATAAAATTCATTACTCCTACACATCTACATTGGGTTATATTGAAGTTGTTCAAAATAAATATATCTTAGGAAAATAAGATTTAATTTTCCTAATACATCCAAATTTTTTTTTCATCTGAGGTTTGAGAAAAAAATTACCTCGCCTCCAAGCCTAAGCCCTCTTCATAAACCAAAACAACTCCCTTAGCCAATTTCAATGATTCTAGAATTAATTTAAAATCTTTTTGAGAGCATAATTTTAAATTGGATTATTTCCTTTAAAACTCTTATAATCTAAAGTTCATATAATTCCAATCTATTTTTGTTAGCTAACGATTACAATTTATGTTTGCTATTTGGTTACTTCAAGAAGTCTTTTTGGCCAAAACATTTCCTCTATTTAAATCATTTCATGGATTAGGACTTAAACTCTTTTGCCCCAGATGTTTATCTAGATCTCTCTTTCAATTAATTTAAGCAGTAGTAAATTTAGGATTTCTTTTAATTCCCTATAAGTTCATCTCCAACTTTTGCTCTGGAATAACAAAAGCTTAAGTATGGGGGTATTTGATAAGTTGTAAATATACGTATTTTTCAATACTTCTATTAGGTCGTTTTAGTTTATTTTTGTTGATTTTAGTTTTTTTCTTCAATAAAATGTTTCCTTTTTGTAAATATTATTCTAACTTAGCTTTATTTTGTTTTTCAGAATTTTTTCAAAAAAGCTAAAAAATCAAAACTTGACACGACCGTGTCCTATGCCTTACATGCCCGTGTCACCCCCTCGACGGTCAACTTTCATCGATCCCAGGTAGACGTTCGGCCTTCGTCAAAACCTACTAGACACGCCCGTATACCAAGACAGACACGCCCGTATCACGCCACCAGTTCAAGCTCAGTTGCTGTCGACATCAAATTGCAAGGTGTCCTGTCACGCCCACCCCCCACCCCCCGACATGCCCCCCACATGCTCATGACCGACATGTGTCCTGATTCCGACGCTTCCAGAACCAAGCCAGCTCACCGAGATTGACTTCTCCAACCTGACACGCCCCCAGACACGCCCGTGACCTAGGGCATGTCAAACCTTTTTTTTGTCTATAAATAAAAAATTTCTGTAAGGTCCAAGGGTTCACCTTATTGGGACTATATTGTTGTTTGAGGCTGCTTGAGTGCTTTTTGTGCAATGTAAGGAGATTTCTCCACCTCCCTTTCATGTTTGTTTTAGCTTTTGCTTTAGCTTTGTAATCCAACTTTTTCCCTTAAATAAAATTTTGTAGTTTTTCTCTCCTCATGATGGTATGGAATGCATTTGAGTGCCCCAATTTCAATGATATTTTATTTTTGTATTTCCTTGTTTTTCTCTTTATGAAATGTGTGTGTGAGTTTGTGAGTGATGTTTTAATTCATCTTATTTTTTGCTAATTTGATAGGATGTTATAGTATTTTTCCTCGCAAAAAATTATTGTTAGGATTATTTTATTTTTTTTCCTTTATACTTTATGTTTTAGGTTTTATGTTTTCATTCTTAGGATTTGTAAAAGAGCTTTTAAAAGTGATTTTGTTTTTTTACTTAGCTTTGTTTTAGGATTGTAAAACTTTTTTTGTTCTTTTCACTTTTTAATCACTTTTTTGGAATCCTAAGAATGAAAAAGTAGTAATTTTAATTTTTAAAGGACTTTAGTTTTTGCTTTGTTTTGAAAACCTTTTGCTTATTTTTTTTATTTTTTTCTTTTTATGTGTTTTTGGTAAGCTTTAAAAGTAGGAATGTTGTAATTTCAATTTTTAAGTAACGTTGTTTTTTTCCCTTTAATAGTGTGTGTGAGTGTATGAGTTACCTTTTCATTTTGTCTTCTTCAAATTGGATGAAGTGTGTGTGAGTGTATGAGGTAGTTTTTATCGCTTTCTTTATGACTTTCTTCAAATTACATAGAGTGCGTGTGTGTGTATGCCATCACGTTTTTGGCGTCGTTGCCAGGGAATCTCTTGAGTTGTTATTTCGAATTCTGGAGTCTATTATTTTTCTTATTTTCTAAAAACTAAAAAAAAACTTAAAAACTCTATTTAAAAATAAAAAAAGAGTTTATTTTGTTTTTATTTTAGGGTGTATGACCCGTGGACAACCCTCGGAGGCTGAAAATTTTGATTTCGACCCCGAGATCGAACGCTCCCTTACGCGTATTCGATCTCAACACAAAATTCCATTTTTAGACCCCGAAGAATCTATCGAAAAACCCTCTGCCGTAGTTATGGCCAACCCTAACCCTGCCCAAGTGGTCGAGCATACAATGTCATATTACGCCCGACCTAACCTGGATGATACTGGGTCTAGTATTGTTCGCCCTACGATAGCGAATAATAATTTCGAAATAAAATCAAGTGTCATTCCAATGGTCCAAAATGTCGTGCAGTTCGATGGACTGCCGGATGAGGACCTGAATATCCACTTGTCTTATTTTTTGAAAATATGCGACACCTTCAAGATTAATGACGTCACTGATGACGCCATTCGCTTGCGCCTATTTCCTTTTTCTCTTAAATTTAAAGCTAAGGCATGGTTGAATTCCCTCCCATGAGGATGTATCACCACCTGGGCTTAGTTGACGGAGCGGTTTCTAACAGAATACTTTCCGCCCGCAAAAACTGCAAAGTTACGGGCGGGCATTTCTTTGTTTGTGCAAAATGATCCCGAGTCTCTATATGAGACTTGGGAACGATTTAAGAAATTCCTCTACTGGTGCCCGCACCACGCGCTGCCAACGTGGTTGCATGTACAAATTTTTTATAATGGCCTTAATTTTCAGACGCGTCAAATAATTGATGCGACTGCCAGGGGCACATTAAACAACAAAACCCCTGAGGCTGCCCAGGCTTTATTTGAAGAGATAGATATGAACGTCTATCAATGGAACATCCTACGCGGACGCCCAAAGAAGGCGGCCGGCTTTTTTGAAGTGGATGCCACTGCTCTGTTAACCCTTCATGTTGAAAGGTTAACAAAGCAGGTGGCAGAGATGACTAATGTCTCCTCCACTCCACCTTGTTTTATTCCCCCTAACGTCTGCATGGCTAAAGAGTTCGTGGACTTCATAGGAAATTCGGGTCGTCCTTCCTTCAACCCCAATAATAACCCTTATAGTAATAACTATAACCCAGGTTGGAGGAATCACCCCAATTTCTCTTGGAGCAACCCGAAAATTGTGCAACGCCCCCTAATTCTTTTGCGCCTGCATTTTTCCCGCCTCCTCCATCGAAACCTTCTCCAGTTGAGGAAATTTTTTATAAATACATAGCATCCAACGAATCAAAATATCCGGAACATCATCGGATCACTAAAAACCCTTGAACAACAGGTTGGACAACTGACGAGAATGATGTCCGAGCGCGCGCTCGGGGCACTACCAGGAAATACGGAGCCAAACCCTCGGGAGAACGCCAATGCTATAACCCTCCGTAGCGGTAAGGAGGTGGTCGATCCAAAACATATCGATCTGCAGGTACATATTTCCCCTCCAACCCTTCTTCCCCCTTCTTCGATTATGCCGCCTTTACGAATTTTAAATGAAAAAATTATTCAAAACAAGGCCCTGCCGTATCCGCATTGGTTAGATAATGAGCGTAAGGATGCGTAATACAAAAATTTATTTTACTATTAAAACAAATTAATATTAATGTTCCCTTCTGCAAGGCTACCTGAATGTCCAAGAGGGACTTCAGTTGGATAATTTCCCTAGCTTTCTGGTCCAGCAGATTTGCTGTTATAGTCTGCTAGGCAACTGCAAGCTTAAGAGATGAAATCTCTTTAGTTTTCTTCTTAGAAAACTTCTTGACCTTCTTGAAGGCATTCAGAAGTTCTCCATACTTGTCAATCAGTTGATTGACATCTCATTCAAATCCAGAATCTTCTTCATCATAGGGTGAGGAGGCTTCTGAGCAAGGACTAGTCTCAAACTCAAACAAATAAGTAGAGTGAGGTGATAGATGTACCTTGCTCTTACTAGGTTGATCCTTGTTGCCTTCCTCATCTATCATTGCCATCATCCCTCTGTAGCTTTGGACATCTTCATCCACCTCTTACTCACTGTGTGATAGTGTCAGAGGGGCTTTGATTTCTATCCTCCCTGGAGGATTAACTTCTCCTGCTACAATAGCTTCATTTTAAACAGTAGCAGCAACTAGTCCTATATAGGCTTCCTCTTCTTCAGACTCAGAAGATGATGAGTCTGCCTTCTTGGAAATGAAGGACTTTTCCTTCTTTCCTTTGTGTTGCTGCTGTTTCTTCTCCTCAGCGTCCTTCCTCTTCTCTGGGCAGTCAGCAATAACATGCCCAGGCTTGCCGCAAAAGTAGCAAATTACTTTAGAGGAGTTATATTTATTATGTTTAGAACCATACCTCTCAGTCTTGGACTGGTTCTTTCTGTGATGAGTGGAATTGGAAGGCCTTTTCTTCCAATGCTTCTTCTTCATTAACCTCTGGAGTTGTCAAGAAAAGGCTGCAAAATCTTCATCAGACATGTTGCTGTTAGATGACTTTGAGTCAGAGCTATCTGACTCAGCTGGTCTCCTTGGTGGAGAAGAAATCCTTTCCTTTCCTTTCCTTTTGCTTTCAGCTTTGAAGGCCAATGAATTTTATTTGGCCAGTGATTTGTTGGAGGCATCCTCCTCCTTCCTGGAAGCCAGCTGCATCTCATAGGAGAGCAGCTTCCCAAACAATATTTGGGGAGGAGTGTCAGCAAGCTTGGCCATCTCTCTTATGGCACATATCATAGTATCCTAGTATCTAGTGAGAGATATTAGAAACTTGTCATTTATTTCATAATTATTGAAGACCCTTCCATAGGTCTTCAATTCATTTATGATCCTAATGAATCTTTCATAACAGGTAGTTATGTTTTCCTTCAGGATTTTCCTGAAAGCCTCATACTCTAGGTTGTGCAGAGACTTCCTATCACCTTTTACCTCATCAGTACCCTCCATGTATACCACAAGGGTGTCCCACATCTCCTTAGAGGTCTGGCAGTGAACCAAGTTCAGGAAGGTTGAGTTATCTACAGCACTGGTAATGATGTTCTTTACTCTCTTGTCCAGGCCAGCTAATATGAACTCATCTTTGGTCATTTCAGAGAGTGTTATTGGTGTCTGGATGTTGGCATCCAGAGCAGAGACCTTCATAGAAATGACAGGTCCATCCCTAATAGTTGCAAAAATTATTGGATCATAAGCTTCTATGAATAGCCTCACCCTCCCCTTCCATATTCCAAACTACTCCTTTCTGCAGATGGGGAGTTTCATGGAACTTAGCTCTCTCTAGCTC
The DNA here is from genome assembly GCA_039513925.1 of Platanthera zijinensis. Lineage (NCBI taxonomy): Eukaryota > Viridiplantae > Streptophyta > Magnoliopsida > Asparagales > Orchidaceae > Platanthera > Platanthera zijinensis. Next base: position 95,413,048 of record CM077091.1, read on the forward strand.
TCTCCTGAGTCCATTGAAAGAATTGGTTTCAAGATTGACTAAACACCTAGAGGGGGGGGGGGGGTGAATAAGTTCAATCCCAATTAAACTCAGGCAGTTAATAAATTAATCTCAAAACAGTTATAAATTCTACAGCTACCATAACACACAATCATTTAATCACAACATACACATAGATTTATAGTGGTTCCCCAAATGATGGGTACATCCACTTTTCCCCTTCTCCTATCTAACAGTACACTAGAGTCGGCCAAACTTCCTTCCACCTTCTCAGATCCTCAGATCTTACAACTCAGAACTCAAACTGGTTCCTATAGCTCAGACTTCAACAAGTCCTACACCTCAGGCTCTTCCCAAGAACCCTATCTCAGAGTGAATCAACACTCCTACCACTCAGGCTATCAAGCCCTGCCTCAGCCCTTATCATCAGGCCTATATCTCAGAGACCTTAATCTCCTACCTCAGGCAAACAACCCTACCTCAGCCTTTGTAATTACAGGCTTACAACTCAGAGATTGAAATCACTTACACTCAGATCTAAAAATAGATCTTACAAAAAATTATATAAAGAATTACTTTCTTCCTTCACCCAGATAGAGAGAAAGAGGGGTGAGGGAATCTTGATCGGATCTTGATTAATATGCTTTCTTCAGACCATTGCTGTAATGAATAAGATTCAACCTTACTTAGCTTATTCAAAGCTTCTTGAAAAAGAGAACCTAGGTTGAATCTTCTTGAGAAGTTGATATAGACTCAGCTTCTTCCTTTTTTGCATACATAATTATGCAAGCACTGACAGATCTAATGAGATGTTGTCCCCTTATCTGATTTAGAATCAGAATCTTCTTGCTGTATAGAATTCTGTGAATTCTTCTTGGAGTATTCCTCCTTCTTCTTGGTTTCCCTCTATATTTTCTCTCTATCTCACGGTCGTGTTTTTCTCTAATAGCTCAGCTCTATTTATAGACCACATCAGAGGCAACCGACTGATCTGGTAGTTGACTGATATCTGACAGTTCTGATATGTCTAATAGGCCTTGACAATTCTGGCAGCTGTCAATTCTTTGGTCTCGAGATTTGGCACTTAGAGTTATTTAACTCAGCTTAATGTGTCGAGACATAAGGATAGTATATGTAAACATGGATCAAGTATGTGTTGACACAATTACCCGGGTGTCGACACACTTCCTTTGGTGTTGTCGACAAACTTCAGAAACTGTCGACATAGCTCTTCATTCAGTCTCAACACTGCCTTTGTAGAATGTGTCGACATACTTCAGAAACTATCGACACAACTGATGTAGACTCAAACTCTGTAAGTCGACACTAGTCATGTGTGTCGACACAACCCTTCTATTAATGTCAAAACTTCAAATCTAAGTGTGTCGACACTAGTCCTGAGTGTCGACACAGCTGTTGTCGACTCAAATTCCATGTATCGACACAAGTCCTGTTTGTCGACACAACTTTGCTTCTAGTCTCGACGTTGCTTCTTCAAAGATGTCAACACATTATAAATGTCTCGATACTTTTGTACTTAGAATATTTTCTGCATTCTTCTGCCTATACAACTCAATACACCATCAAATACCACCAGATGTATATCATTGAGTCAGGTGAGGCTTTTATAAATCAGGTACATAATTTTCAATGTACCCAACAAACTCCCCCTATTTGGAGAATTAATAACCCATAGTCAATGGTATACACTAGTATAACAAAAGTAATAAGCATGATGTATACAGACATTTCAAACAGGGTTATTCAAGAGTAGATCTAGCATGTTACATACAAATATTCAAAAAGAAATATCATAAGGAAACCATGCAACTCAGAGACATAGATATATAAACTGTTGTCAACCAAGAATTTCATTATCATATAACCAAAGTAAGATTACAAGGTTTATGTTTTTATAAGAACAACAAAAGGTCTACATAGTTCTTCTAGAACCTAGTCAATTTAAAGTTAAGGTTGATATGGTTCCTTGATGATAATCCCTTTGCCTGTCTGAATAGTAGCTTTGACTTCGGCTTCAATATCAGTAACAGGCTTCTTACCCTTGATGTCTTCGGACTTAAGTTGAGCAGCTTTCATCTTTTTCCTTTCAAAGTAATGGAATGGTTTTGGGATGTACTTGCAAGGCTCTATGGAGTTTGTAGAGATTCTTGCAGCCTTCAAGTACTTCCTAAATTTGTAGATTTTTTCTTGTTGTGCAAGATATTTATCCCATTCCTGTTTGGAGTACCACTTACCCCTGTCATATTGATTTTCAGCAATTGCATTCCATGCAGTTAAGATGATGCTTCTGGAGCTTGGACTCTATTTCTCAAAATCAGGCGTAACTTCAGCCATGTCCACTTCCTCCGAAATTACTGGCAATTTTTCTAGTGGAGGGCTGTACATATTCTCGTCTTCCTGTTGAATTTCTTCAAACTCAAAAGGGGGATATATGACTTGAGCTACTTCATGTTGCTTCCCCTCCAAGAATGCAGGTTGGCATCCAGATTCTGCAGTATTTTTGTCATCATATAAGGGTGGATATCCCAAGGTAGCTCTGATACTGTTAGATACCCATTTAGCATGTTTAGAGCTAGCCTGAACTAATACCCTATCCCCCTTTATGACTTCTCTATGAATATGATCTCTGAGATCATTCTTCAGAAACCTTATTTAATATGCAATATGATAGTTCCCAGTGGTATAGTAGGCTTTAAATTTTTTTACTTGAGCTAAAATTGCAGACTCAGAAGTTTTGATAGCAGTATCAACTGCTGCCAAATCCAGTTTTTTTTGTGCTTCTATAACAGATACTTTGGTGTCCATATGTGTTTATATGGCAATGGTTTGTTCAGCCAACTTTTTCAGAGTGATGGAATGTATTTACATCAAATTCTCATTCATCCTTTTCTGATTTTCTAGAACAAAACCTTGCTTAACAACCAGATCATCCACTTCAGTTTTAGTGTTTTGTTGTTGTGTGGCAATATATACCATAACATTTCCTCCCTTATGGAAGTAGTATGTCATTTCATTCTTGAGCAAATTTACCTCAAATCTTATAGATTTGATGTCCTTTGCCAGATTGAACTGCATCTCCTTGTGCCTTTCATCCACATACTTTTCTAGTGCAAGTCTTTGCTCATCAAGTTTGACTTGCAGCTATACTAACAAAGAACTAAAATCCATTGTAGGGGCAGTAGATGAGGATCCAGCCTTTAAGGCTTTCTTATAACCTGAACTCTTCTTTCTTCACTCCATGATTTTTCTTTTCTTAAGTAATGAGGCTTCTTCCTCATTTTCTGAATCAGATGTTATCTCAAGTTCCATTGAAGTGCCTGGAACATCTATATCTAGTCTTGGGGCTTGGTCTGGCACCTCCCCCTCAACCCTTGAAGCATTGTGTACATCAGCATAAATATCTTTATCGTGCACCTCTTCTTGCTCCCTCTTGAAGTTAGTCTCTAATTCTTGGATTACATCAGTCTCAGGAGCCTGAGGTTTCTCTGGCAGATCAGGAATATGTACATCCTGTGCCTCTCTTCCAGAAGGGTCAGCAGCTATATTGATGTCATGAACCACTTCCATTATAGTGAGGTTTGTAGTCTCACTGTATAGCTAGGCTTCACTAACAGCTTCCCCAGGGATAGATATCCCTTAATTATCTGTCAGATGGACCGTCTCCCCCTAGATTTGAGCTTCAGTTCCAGGTGTGTGAGTTGGAGACTTCCTTGGTAGTTCAGTGTTATCTTCATCAGAACTGAATTCAACCCTTTCTCTTAAGTCACTGGAGGACTCCTCAGCTTGCACAGTATCTTTCTTTGATTTTGGGACCTTTTCGGACTTTTGCTTTGGTGTAGTGTCTTCCTTGGACAATACTTTATCCCACCTTGACAGGATTCTTACATCCATTCTCCTCATATGATTAATCTTTGAGCCAATAATCTGGTTTAGCACCTCAGGTATGCTGACAGCTAGATACAAACTTAATATTCTCCCTAAGTTTGGCTTTTTAATGCTTTCCTTAATCATGTTAAAGATAATAGTACTCAAGTCAGTCTTCACTTTGAAGATGATTCTGGTCATTAGGATGAATATGTAGGAAGTGATCCTATCATGCCCCCTAGTTTTGCAGAGAACTACCTTCCCAATAGTCTCTGATAGAAACTTCCCTTTGGAGTTCATCCCTTTCCTAGTCATGGATGATCCAATGTTTGTGGTTGAGGGCAACCCACACCATTTGAGGGCTTCTGCAGTCAGTGTAGAATCAATCTCTGTTTCTTCTTTAATCCTTTGTAGTTGAAGGGATTTGCTCAGTTTTTTGAGGGTTATTTTTACTGTTTCTCCGTGAACAGTTGATTGAATCTTGTTCCCTTTTTAATTAAATATAGCATTTGAATAGAATTCTAGAACTTCCTTCTTCCATATTCTTCTTGGTTTTGAAACCAGATAATCCAGTCCCGCTTCCTGGATTAGGTCCACCACAACCTTGATATCTTGTTCAGCATCATTGAACACTCCCGAACCAGCTCATAACCTTCGTTAATGTTGTTGTCCATCTTGGGCGCCATTGGATATGAGAGAAGTGGAAGTTGAAGCGAGAGAAGAAGAATTTCTTGTCGACACTGATGGTTTAGTCTCGAGATTTCTGAGAGCGTAGTCGACAAGGTCTCGTGTTCTCCTATTTATACTTTTCTAAATAGGGAAGGTCAAAAGGCGGGCTAAAATTAGAGTTTCGTATGTCGACACAATTTTAATTTTGTCGACACAGACTGCTAAACTCTCGACTACTTTATGTGTCAACACTAATTTCTGAGTGTTGACACAGACTACTTTATGTGTCGACACCAATGTATGTGTGTCAACAACTTTATGTGTCAACACCAACTACTGAGTGTCGATAGAGACTACTTTATGTGTCGACACTAACTACTATGTGTAAACCAACTCTTAACTTGTGTCGACACATAACTTACTTAGTCATATGTTGAGTAGAATTTTTCTTAATCTACTATCCTATTCCAGGTTCAACATGCCTAATTCAATTTTAAAATAATTGAATTTACTTTCATCTAGAGGTTTAGTGAATATATCAGCTACTTGTGTATCAGTAGAAATAAACTCTAGACTTATGTCCTCTTTTTCAACATGTTCTTTAATAAAATGGTACCTAATTTCAATGTGCTTTGTTCTGCTATGTGAAATAGGGTTTCTAGCAATTGATATAACACTAGTAGAATCACAATATAATGGAGTTCTACTTATCTTGATGTTATAATCTTCAAGTTGATGTTGTTTCCATAGCAACAGAGCACAACAACTTCCAGCTACAATATATTCTGACTCTACTATGGATATATCAACACTTGTCTGCTTTTTGCTATTCCATGACACTAATCTTCCTCCTTGGAATTGGCATGTACCTGTGGTACTTTTCCTGTCTTCCTTGCAACCTACAAAGTATGCATCTGAAAAACCTGTTAGCAGAAAATCTCTATTCCTAGGGTACCATAGATAAAGATCTAGTGCGCCCTTATGATATCTTAAAATTATCTTGGCAGTAGAATAATGTGATTGTTTAGGGCATGTATGGTATCTTGCACAGACACATGTACCATACATGATGTCAGGTCTACTTATAGTCAAGTATTGTAAGGACCCAATTGTCCCTCTATACAAAGTCTCATCAACAGGTTTCCCTGCCTCATCTTTTCCTAAAGGCATAATTGACCCCATTGAAGTTTTCATGGTGGAGGCAGTCTCCATGCCATATTTTTAATCAACTCCCTGGTGAACTTAGACTAGGATATGAACAAGCCATCATCAGTCTGTCATACTTGAAGTCCTAAGAAGAACTTTAGCTCACCCACGCTGCTCATCTCAAACTTCCCTTGCATAAGTTTGGCAAACTTCCTGCAAAGGTTGTTCTCAGTAGATCCAAAGATTATGTCATCAACATATATCTGGACTAGGATGATCTTGCCTTTTGATTCCCTCAGGAATAGGGTCTTGTCTATTTTCCCCCTTGAGAATTTATTCTTTATGAGGAAAGTAGACACTGTCTCATACCATGCTCTAGGGGCTTATTTCAACCCATATAGAGCTTTCTTAAGTCTATAGACATGATCATGAAAGTGAGGATCTACAAAACCTGATGGCTGGTCCACATATACTTCCTCTTTAAGATCTCCATTCAAGAATGCTGACTTGACATCCATTTGAAAGACCTTGAATTCTTTATAAGTAGCATAGGAAAGGAATAGTCTTATTACTTCTAGCCTTGCTACTGGGGTAAAGGTCTGGTCAAAAGTCTATTCTTTCTTCCTGCCTGTAGTCTTTTGCCACCAATTTGGCCTTGTTCTTGACAATAATGCCATTTTCATCTAACTTATTCCTGTAGATCCACTTAGTCCCTATCACATTATGTCCCTTAGGTCTGGGAACCAGTTTCCAAACTTTGAATCTCTTGAATTGGTTCAGCTCTTCCTGTATAGCACCAATCCAGAATGAATCTTGGATAGCCTCTTCAAACTTCTTTGGTTCTATTTAAGACAGAAAGGTTGAACATAGTGCTGAGTTCAAGCTCTTGCTTCTGGTCATTACACCATGACTTGCATCACCAATTATTCGATGAGCTGGATGATCTCTTAAATATCTCATAGCTAGAGGCAATCTTTCTTCAGCTTACTGATCCTCAATGTCTTCAACTGGTTATTCTTCATTCTCAGCTTGTAAGTCTTAAGCTCCCCCTGGACAACATCCATCATCTTCAATCTCTTGGCCTGCTAGTTTATCTTCCCTGATGGTCAGATTGTTCATCTTATCTTTTAAACCTACAGGACTAGAAAAAGTGCTTGGCAGCTCACAGTTAATTAACTTAGACTCATCAAAGACAACATGGACAGATTCTTCTATAACTTGTGTAGTCAAGTTATAAATCCTATATGCTCTACTATTATTACTGTACCCAACAAATATCCCTTCTTAGGACTTGGCAGCAAACTTAGTCAAATGAGACTTACCATTGTTTAGTACATAATAGTTACTACATAAAATCCTAAAATAGGATAAATTTGGTATTCTGCCTTTCAAAATCTCATAGGGAGTCTTTTTGTGGCATTTGGTGATGGAAGATCTATTGAGAACATGACAAGCAATATTTACTACCTCTGCCCAGAAATATTCTGGGAGAGAAGTGTCATTTTATAAGATCCTACCTGCCTCAATTAGAGTTCTATTCTTCCTTTCAATAATTCCATTTTGCTGAGGAGTTCTAGGTGAGGAGAATTCTTGATGAATCCCAAGCCCTTCACAGAACTTTGTCATGCATTCAGACTAAAACTCAGTCCTATGATCACTTCTGATCTTGACCACAGAACTATTAAATTCATTTTGAATTTTCTTGACAAAAGTCTGGAAGATATCTGGGGTTTCAGATTTTCTATTTAAGAAGAATACCCAAGCAAACCTAGAAAAGTCATCAACCACCACAAGGGTATAGAATTTCCTACCTAGATTATGAACTGGCATAAGACCAAATAGATCCATATGTAGGAGGTATAAACACCTCACTGAGTCTTTGGTATCAAGACTTTGGAAGGAAGACCTAGTCTGCTTGACCTTTTGACAAGCTGAGCAAATTCTCTCCTTAATGCACTTAACTTCAGGACCATTCCTCACCAACTCTTCACTAAAGAGTCTAGCTATGGTCTTATAGTTCAGGTGAGCGAGCCTCTTGTGGAATTTGACCCAATGAGAAACTTTCTCATCTGCAACTAGACATATAGGAGTGTCCTCACTCTCACACTCAAAGTCTAGACAATTAATATTTCCTCTCCTTGTGCCTGTCAAGATAACCCCTTGGTCACTTGGCCTTCTAATTTGACACTAATCCTTGGGGGAAGAAATGTCATAGCCAAGATCACATTGTTGACTTATTCTTATTAGGTTATGTTTCAAACCTTTCACAAAAGCTACTTGTGTGATAGTTACTATGCCATTAGTTATCTTACACAAACCTTTAGTTACCCCTTTTTCTGAGCCCCCAAAGATAACTTTGGGACCATTATCAATAGGTGTGCATTCCTTTAGCATGCTTCTTGTTCCAGTCATGTGTCTGGAACATCCACTGTCCAAGTACCATGTAGGGGTATGGCCACTTGGACTAACCTGCAACAAATAAATTATCTAACCTTAGGACCCCAAATTTTATTGGGTCCTAGGTGCAAGTTAGATCCAAACTGAACATGCCTACCTTCAGTTCTTTTGACAGATATGCCAACATTACTCCTCTAGACACTCTTATTGTGCCAGCAATCAATGACATAGTGACCCACTTTGTCACAACACCAGCACACATGCACATTATACCTTCTTTTAAGAACTGGCTTAACAGCAATGTTATTTGCAGCTCTTAAATCAGTTGGTACATCAACTCTTTTCTTAAGTCTTTCAGCCAAGGCTTGCTTAGGGACTTATCTGGCATCAGAAGTATTTGGGATATCTTGAACCCTATCTGCAGCTACCTTCTTTTCAGAATGCATACTTCTGATTGCTTTAGATATTCCTATGTCTGCTTTGCTAACATATTTTCCATTAGCTTGATAATAAACTGGCAGACTTTATGAGTCAGCTGCTACCTTGTCCTTGTGTGTTGGGGCTGGTACACCAAACACAAATTGTCCATTATGGGCCATTTGGGTTTTCTCATGGACTGCCCAATAGACACTAGCACCCTTGCCTTTTCTACTGCCTTGCTCATAGTGATCATAAATACTATCATGGTCATACCTGTTAGAAGGTTGAACCACCTTTTAAAAAGAGATTGGAGGCTTCGAAGCAAGTGGCTGAGCTTGAGCTTTGCCTTTCTTGTTGGAATTGGTAGCTCTTGTTCTTCCTTTGAAACCTAAACTCTTCTTACCCTTTTGGGAAGAGAAGGAATCTATCAAAGGTAACATAGAAATAGGTTTTGAGAACTTGGCCACTAGCTCCCTCTCTTTTTGGAGTCTACTTTCAAGATTCCAAATATGATTATTCTTGAAAGTAATGGTATCCATCTGAATAACAGTTATGTTCTTCAATTTACTAATCTCTTTTAACTTCAGATCCAACACTTTTGGTGAGTCTGAGGCAGCCAACTTCAGAGTGGCATTCTCCTTTGCCTGCTGTTTGGCTAGGAGTCTGCTTTCCTTAAAGGCTTACAGGAGCTCTCCATAATCATCAATCAGTTGATTGATGTCTCCTTCAGATTCAGAGCCACCTTCATCTCTTGATGAAAATGCTTCTGACTTTGGGCTAGTAACATAATCTGACACTGAAGGTGAAGATTGTACCTTACTAGGACCAGGCTGCACCTAGATGTGTCCATCCTCGGCTATGGCCATCAACCCTAAGCAATGGCTATCTTCTTAATTGATATCAGATATCAGCAACTGCAAGAATTCTGTTTCTATAGAATCTTCCTCAGTTGAAAACATCCTAATGTAGGCCTCAGCATCCTCTTCATTTTCTGACTCTTATGAAGAAGAGTCAGTCCAGCTTTTCTACTTCTTAGCCACCTGGGCTGAGTTAACAGAGCGGTTTTTGACGAAGTACTTTCCGCTAGCAAAAATTGCAAAGTTACGGGTAGACATTTCTTCGTTTGTGCAAAACAATCCTGAGTCTCTATATGAGACTTGGGAACAATTTAAGAAATTCCTCAACCAGTGCCCGCACCACGCGCTGCCAACGTGGTTGCATGTACAATTTTTTTATAATTGCCTTAATTTTCAGACGCATCAAATGATTGACGCGGCTGCCAGGGGAACATTAAATAACAAAACCCTAGAGGCTGCCCAGGCTTTATTCGAAGAGATGGATATGAACGCCTAATAGTGGAACATCCTGCGGGGACGCCCAAAGCAAGCGACTGACCTTTTTGGAGTGGATGCCACTCCTCTGTTAACCCTTCAAGTTGAAAGGTTAAAAAAGCAGGTGGCAGAGATGACTAATGCCTCCTCCACTCCGCCTTGTTTTATTCCCCCTAACTTCTACATGGCTGAAGAGTTCGTGGACTTCATAGGAAATTCGGTTCGTCCTTCCTTCAACCCCAACAACAACCCTTATAGTAATAACTATAACCCAGGTTGGAGGAATCTCCCCAATTTCTCTTGGAGCAACCCGAACAATGCGCAGCGCCCCCCTCATTCTTTTGCGCCTGCATTTTTCCCACCTCCTCCTCCGAAACCTTCTCCAGTCGAGGAAATTTTTTATAAATACATAGCGTACGATGAATCAAATATCCAGAACATCACAGGATCACTAAAAACCCTTGAACAATAAGTTGGACAACTTACGAGAATGATGTCCGAGCGCGCGCTCGGGGCACTATCGGGAAACACGGAGCCTAACCCTCGGGAGAATGCCAACTATATAACCCTCTGTAGTGGTAAGGAGGTGGTCGATCGAAAACGTATCGATCCGTAGGTACATATTTCCCCTCCGACCCCTCTTCCCCCTTCTTCGATTACGCCACCTTTACCAATTTTAAATGAAAAAATTATTCTAACCAAGGCCCTGCCGTATCCGCATAGGTTAGATAATGAGCGTAAGGACGCATAATAAAGAAAATTTATTTTACTATTAAAACAAATTCAAATTAATGTTCCCTTCTGCGAGGCTACCTGAATGTCTAAGAGGGACTTCAGTTGGCTAATTTACCTAGCTTTCTAGTCCAGCAGATTTGCTGTTACAGTCTGCTAGGCAACTACAAGCTTAAGAGATTAAATCTCTTTAGCTTGCTTCTTAGACAACTTCTTGACCTTCTTGAAGGCATTCAAAAGTTTTCCATACTTGTTAATCAGTTGATTGACATCTCCTTCAGATACATAATCTTCTTCATCACAGGGTGAGGAGGCTTCTGAGCAAGAACTAGTCTCAAACTCAAACAAATAAGTAGAGTTAGGTGATAGATGTACCTTACTCTGACCAGGCTGATCCTGGTTGCCTTCCTCATCTATCATTTCCATCAGCCCTCTGTAGTTGTGGACATCTTCATCCACCTCTTACTCACTGTCTGATAGTGTCAGAGGGGCTCTGATTCATATCCTCCCTGGAGGATTGACTTCTCCTATTGCAATAGCTTCATTTTTAACAGCAGCAGCAACTAGCCCAATATAGGCTTCCTCTTCTTCAGACTCAGAAGATGATGAGTCTGTCCAACTCTTTTCCTTCTTGGCAATGAAAGACTTTTCCTTCTTTCCTCTGTGATGGTGCTATTTCTTCTCCTCAGTCTCCTTCCTCTTCTCTAGGCAGTCAACAATAACATGCCCAGGCTTGCTGCAATAGTAGCAAATTACTTTAGGGGAGTTATATTTATTTTGTTTAGAACCATACCTGTCAGTCTTGGACTGGTTCTTTCTGTGATGAGTGTAATTGGAAGGCCTTTTCTTCCAATGCTTCTTCTTCATTAACCTCTGGAGTTATCTAGAAAAGGCTGCAAAATCTTCATCAGACATGCTGCTGTCAGATGCCTTTGAGTCAGATCTATCTGACTCAGCTGGTCTCCTTGGTGGAGAAGAAATCCTTTCCTTGCCTTTCCTTTTGCTTTCAGCTTTGAAGGCCAATGACTTTTATTTGGCCAGTGATTTTTTGGAGGAATCCTCCTCCTTCCTGGGAGCCAGCTGCATCTCATGGGAGAACAACTTCCCAAATAATATTTGGGGAGGAGTGTTAGCAAGCTTGGTCATCTCTCTTATGGCACATATCTTTGTATCCAAGTCTCTAGTGAAGGATATGAGAAACTTGTCATTTATTTCATAATTATTGAAGACCCTTCCATAGGTCTTCAATTCATTTATGATCCTAATGAATCTTTCATAACAGGTAGTTATGTTACCCTTCAGGATTTGCCTGAAAGCCTCGTACTCTAGGTTGTGCTGAGACTTCCTTTCATCTTTTACCTCATCAGTACCCTCCATGTAGACCACAAGGGTGTCCCACATCTCCTTAGAGGTCTGGCAGTGAACCAAGTTCAGGAAGGTTGAGTCATCTACAATACTAGAAATGATGTTCTGTGTTCTCTTGTCTAGGCCAGCTAATATGACCTCATTTGTGGTCATTTCAGAGAGTGTCATTGGTGTCTGGATGTTGGCATCCAGAGCAGAGACCTTCATAGAAATGACAGGTCCCTCCCTAATAGTTGCAAAAATTCTTGGATCATAAGCTTCCATGAATAGCCTCACCCTCTCCTTCCATATTCCAAACTGCTCCTTTATACAGATGGGGAGTTTCATGGAACTCAGCTCTCTAGCTCTCTCCTGAGTCCATTGAAAGAATTGGTTTCAAGATTGACTAAACACTTAGGGGGTGAATAGGTTATATCCCAATTCAACTTAGGCAGTTAATAAATTAATCTAGGCACAGTTATAAATTATATAGCTACCACAACACACAATCATCCAATAATAACATACACACAGATTTATAATGGTTCCCCAAATGTTGGGTACAACCACTTTTCCCCTTCGCCTATCTAGCAGTACACGAGATTCCGACAAACTTCCTTCCACCTTCTCAGATCCTCAGATCTTACAACTCAGAACCCAAACTGGTTCCTACAGCTCATACTTCAACAAGTCCTACACCTCAGGCTCTTCCCAAGAACCCTATCTCAGAGTGAATCCACACTCCTACCACTCAGGCTATCAAACCCTACCTTAGCCCTTATCACCAGGCCTGCAGCTCAGAGACCTTAATCTCCTACCTCAGGCAAACAACCCTACCTCAGCCTTTGTAATTACAGACTTATAACTCAGAGATTGAAATCTCTTACACTCAGATTTAAAAATAGATCTTACAGAAAATTGTATGAAGAATTACTTTCTTCCTTCACCCAGATAGAAAGAAAGAGGGGTGAGGAAATCTTGATCAGATCTTGATAAATCTGCATTCTTCAGACCATTGCTGTAATGAATCAGATTCAACCTTACTTAGCTTATTCAAAGCTTCTTGAAAAATAGAACCTAGGTTGAATCTTCTTGAGAAGTTGATGTAGACTCAACTTCTTCCTTTTTTGCAGACTTAATTCTGCAAACACTGACAGATCTAATGAGATTTTTTCCCCTTCTCTGATTTAGAATCAGAATCTTCTTGCTGTATAGAATTCTGTGAATTCTTCTTGGAGTATTCCTCCTTCTTCTTAGTTTCCCTCTATATTTTCTCTGTCTCACGGTCATGTTTTTTCTCTGATAGCTCAGCTCTATTTATAGATCACATCAGAGGCAACCGGTTGATCCGATAGTTGACTGATATTTGATAGTTCTGACATGTCTAACAGGCCTTAACAATTCTAGCAGTTGTCAAGTCTTCGGTCTCGAGATTTGGCACTTAGAGTTATTTAACTCAGCTAAATGTGTCGAGACATAAGGATAGTATGTGTCAACACAGATGAAGTATGTGTTGACACAATTACCCGGGTGTCGACACACTTCCTTTGGTGTTGTCGCCAAACTTCAAAAACTGTCGACATAGCTCTTCATTCTGTCTCAACACTGCCTTTGTAGAATATGTTGACATACTTCAAAAAAATGTCGACACAACTGATATAGACTCTAACTCTGTAAGTCGACAAAAGTCCTGTGTGTCGACACAACCCTTCTACTAATGTCAGCAATTCAAATCTAAGTGTGTCGACACTAGTCCTGAGTGTCGACACAGCTGTTGTCGACTCAAATTCCATATGTCGACACAAGTCCTGTGTGTCGACACCACTTTGCTTCTAGTCTCGACGCTGCTTCTTCAAATATGTCGACACATTATAAATTTCTCGACACATTTGTACTTAGAATATTTTCTGAAATTTTCTGTCTGCACAAGTAAACTCAATACACCATCAAATACCAACTGATGTATATCATTGAGTCAGGTAAGGCTTTTCCCAAATAGGTACACAATTTCCAATGTACGCAACACCCATGACCACTTAGCAACATCTACCTTGGAGGATCACTCAGATTATTAAATCCTTTTTGAGAAACCTCTCTCTGATACCACTTGAAAAATCTTTTTTTCAAGGTAGCTAGTAACCTAGAGGGGGGTGGGGGGTAAATAGGTTTGCCTAGGTCTTTTAATCATATTTTCAAATCACTTGTTTATTTCTTTTAGCTTTCCGCTTATAGTGATCTAGAGCGTGTCCTTAGAACCTACAATTAAGAAAATAAAAGCAAACATAGAAAAGCACACAAGTGTTTTTAGTGGTTCCCCAAAATTTTTGGTACATCCACTCTCCTCCCATCTTGCTAACTTCTTATTTGTAAGGCACTTCTCCAAACCAATGCTCCAAGGAGCTTATACCTCAGATCCCTAAGGATCTCTCAGTCTCCTCAAAGACTTACATCTCAACCACAAAGGCCTACACTCAGTGATACAAGTATCACCTACCTCAGGTACTTAAGCCCTACCACTCATGCTATGGAGGATAGCCCTACCTCAGAGAAAGCTTGCTCCTACAACTCAGAGAGATGCACTCTCCTATAGTTCAAGCAAAACTGCCTTACTACTCAGTGAGTAAAACTCACCTACCTCATAGAGCATCACTCTCCTACAGCTCAGAAAAATTTGCCCTACCACAGACCCAAAGGTCCTACAGCTCAGATCTAGAAGGATCCTACAAAAAGAAATAGTTTAATTTACTTAGACACAGAGAAATTTCTCTGTGTCTACAAATTAAGCAGAAAAAATTTCTGCTCCAACTCTCCTCATAGTAGGGAAAGAATTTGCTGGAGGAACTCAGAAGATAACTTCTGAACTTGCTGCTGAAGGCTAAAGATCTTTTGATCTTTAGTCTTCAAACAGCTCACTGAACCTGCTAAAAGATGAAGGTTCTTCTTTCTTCAGAACTAATTCTGAATCTGCTGTAGCAGATGGAGACTTGCACAGCTAACTTAACTTTTCTTGCTAGAGAGCTTCAAGCTTTTCACATGCAACATTGGCGAAGAAGATGAAGACGACTGCTCTCCTTTTTGAATATTGTATGCCATAAAAGTTCTCTTTGTCTTGGCCCTATCTCTTCATTTTGTAGTTCACCAATCAATGGCTCTTAGAGATCAGTGGGCCCCACCTACAGCTTCCAACTGCGCCTTACTTTAATCGAAGAAGACGTACAATAGCTTTACGGAAAGTTTTGTCGTGTAGTGTAACCTTCCCTGTGTATGAATTTACCTTAGTTGATTTTGTTGATTTTGCTGACGTTAGCACCTTTGAACTTAGCCAAAATCGAGCATCAGAGGATAGGCATTGAGTTAGTAAGCATCACTCAATGACAAAACACTTAGATAGATTTACTATCTCTTGGCGTTGAGTGAGTAACCTTCACTTAACGCCAAACTACTTAGAATATGAAGTTTGATACTAGGCGTTGAGAGATTCAGCTTCACTCATTGCCAACTTGCTTTATCATCTTTTACCTGCTTGGCGTTGAATGAGTAAGCATCACTCAACGCCAAACCCCTTAAACAAAATTCTGTCTTCACTAGGCGTTGACAGCGTTGAGTCAGTAACCTCCATTCAATGTTTTTTCCTTAACCAAATTTCTACTTCTTCAGTAACTTAAGCGTTGATAGCATTGAGTGAGCATTCCTCACACAATGCTACCAGGTTTTAACTCATTTCTGCATAAAGGCGTTGAGAGCATTGAGTGAGTAAGCCTCACTCAATGCTTTTTGCCTTAGCCAATTTTCCGTGTTTAAAACGGCTGGGCTTAGACTGTCTTACTTTGAACTAAGTTCGATGAATGGTGAATATGAGCTCGACAAACTTTGAACTCAGTTCGACGAACTCTCAACTTAGCTTGACGAACTCAGAATCTCAAGCTCTGAACTTAGCTTGATGAAAGGAGAGCTTTACTCGACAAACTTTGAACTCATTTCAACGAATTCTGAACTTAGTTCAACTTACAGCTTTTTTGCCGTATGGCGTTGAGTTTGTATTCATCACTCAACGCCAAAACACTTAGCCAACTTTCTCTTTAATAGCATGGCATTGAGTGAGTTGACTTCACTCAAAACCTGTGGACTTTGCCACATTTCAGCTCATTCCAGCTTAGGCTATTGCATTATTGAAAGTGGAAAGTTGTTGACCTAAATCACCTAGAGGGGGGTGAATAGATGAATTGTGCGTTTGTTTGCAGAATAAAAATTTAGAGATCTAGCGCACACAATCAAGCAATCACAGAAGGACACAAAAGATTTATAGTGGTTCCCCGTCCTTGGGTACGTACACTTTACCTCACAATTCTAGCAAATCACTAGACCCGGCTACTCCACTATCTCGGATTGCAAACCAATCCTACGCCTCAGAATAACGTTCCTACAAACTCGATCCAAACGGATCTACACTCGGAAGATAAAACTTCCTACCACTCGGAGATAAATCTCCTACAAAGAAAATTGTTTGAATAAAAGTTACAAACAAAAATATCTCAGATCTGGATCTTGGTCTTCGTCTTCTTTGTTGAGAACTTTAGGATTGATCAGAAAAGGTAGAAGAAGGCTGGACTATTTTCCAAGAACCTGAGTTCTGAAATCACCACGATAACCGAGAAATCCATAAGTCGTTGAAGAACGATCGGATCGGATGATTGTTCTGTATCTTTGATCGATCTAGGTAGCAGTGCTTGAGAGAATGACAATCCAAAACTTTCTTCCAGAAAATTCTAATGGCAGCGGCGGCCGGATGATTGAGAGATTAGGTTTTTAGGAATACTTTCTTAACAAGGACGGACGAGATTTCTCTGTAATAACTTATGTAATTAATCAAATCTGAAAGGATATATATATAGTCGATCTCCAATGGTCATAATCATAATTAAGGATGACACGTGGACCAATCAGAAAAGACTATTTCGAAATCTCCGTCAAAACTAGACTTAGAGAATTTTCAGGAAAAGGAAGTACTTAGTTCTCGAGTGGTCGAAATAGTTCTCGAGAACTATATACTGACCTTCGAAAACTATGGCAGGATCTCGATCACTGAACTTCTGGAAATGGCCTTGGACTTCTCGAGAACTTGGAATTATAGTTCTCGAGAACTATGTTGACTTTTCGAGAACTAAAGCACTTACTCAAAAACTGATGTAGAATTTGTCGAGAACTTAACAGAACTTTTCGAGAGCTTAAAGAAAACTTCTCGAAAACTTGGTTAGCACTTCTTGAGAACTTAGTCAGAACTTTTAGAGAACTTTACTTAGAGTCAATTGCTAGAGAAAAATTCTGAACTGAGAACTTCTCGAGAACTTTGTTAACCAGTTCTCGAGAACTCTATTGACTTCTCGAGAACTTCTTGTCTAGTTCTCGAGAACTTAGATAGAGTCCAATCCTAAAGAGAAGGGCAGAACTTTTCGAGAGCTAAGGAGTACTTCTCGAGAACTTCTATAGTAGTTCTCGAGAACTTTGTTAACTTCTCGAAAGTTTCTACTTAGAGGAATTCTAGCTATCCTGACTTCTCGAGAAGTAAGGTCTGAGCCTCTCGAGAACTATATACTACTTCTCGAGAACTTTGAAGGTACTTCTCGAGAGATGGACTTAGAAAAATTTCTTTAAGAATTCCATGTAAGATCTCCTTCTGGTCTTGTCTCCATCTTGTGTTCCAAAGTTTGAATATGAAGTGTATCCCAATTGAGAGGCTACACATGAGTCAACACCTTGGATCACTCAGTGAGGGATTACACTGAGTGGTCCTGTGTTTCTGACCCACTGTAGACTGACATTGGTCTACACTTAGAACTGAAAATCTGTAAATACACAACTGGAATACACATGTCAAATACACCTTAATTCATCTTAGTGCAAAGGGTGACTTCATGCAAATTTTGGTTATTCTGGAGACAATACCCAACAATCTCCCCCTATTTGTAGAAGTCAGAACCCTTTATACTAAGGTGAATTATTATAACAAAAATAGAGCAAGAATAATGGAAAGTAAAAGCAGTAAAACACAGAAAGAAAATTAGAACTTATAATTAGGCAAAACAAGGAAATTATATATATATCAAAAATCTTTTAGAGTTTTAATCAACAATCATTTCATAGTTTATAACATCATAATCATCAAGAATCATTTCTGGTCTCGTGTTGCTTGTCCTGCTTAGCCTATTGTCTCCTGTAGTAGCTGAATGGTTTGGGATAGTACCTTGGAGGCTTTGGAGGAGCTTTGGGATTATTCTTACCATATTCACTATCATATAGTTTCCTTTTAGTCAATGATTTCTCATATAATTCCAATTCTGAATAGCTGTAATGCAGGCTCCTTTCCTCATTCAGATCCATTACTGGCTTCAAAGTATCAAGAATTAGAGATTTTGATGTAGGGCTCCATACTTCTGCAAACTCTTGGGCTTTTCTCTTTTTTACTCCAGGTTGAGGAACTGATCTGCTGGCAGAAGGTCCCTCCCCATACTTCCTTTTCTTTGGGATATGAATTTCTGGAAGATCTTCAAGTGTTACATAATCCCAGACATTAAAGTATGAAGATGGAGGAGGTTCCTGATCTTCAGGCCTAGGAGAGAAGGTTGGATACTGAGGTTGAGGCATTTGGGGTTGAGCCACTTGGCTAGAAGTGCCTTCAGCAAGAGGATTGAGGTTGTGAGGAATCACATTTAGATCTGCTTGAAAGTCTGGGAATATCTGATTATGTACCCATATTGCTGTATCATAAGTGTGGAATTTTACAGAATGAATCTGTTCAAGAACACCTTTATTTATCTCAGTAATTTTGGCAGTCCACAGAGATTTTGCTTCAACATTTAGCTTTGCAACTTGTTGTTTGACAATATCCTCCCCCTTTCTAACTTCTACAGTTAGTTTGTCTATTACATCCTCTTTGAAGGTGCCAACCTCATTGCATACCTTCATAACATTTTCCTCTGCTCTTTTGTCCAGTTGAATTTTATTGTTTGCCAGAGTAACAGACTGATCCATAGCTTGTCCAATACTTATGATAGTATGATCTAGAGCCTTTCCTCCTATTCTGAATAGTTCTTTAAGCTGATCAGTGTTTACCTGAATTTCTGCGAAGCCTCTGCTCATCTCTTGTGCCAAGGCAGTGACTTGCTTTTGAATGTCCTTAAGAGATTCATCAAAATGTTTCCTTTGTTCAGAGAGCATTTCTTCGATCTTGGAAAGAATATATGTATTCACCATCACAGCAGCAGGAGGAGCAGTACAAGTAGCTTGAGGAATGGAAGCAATTTAAGCTGGGGGGCATCTGATAAGGTGGTGGAGGCAGAAGTATGGGTAGGATAAGCTGGAAGAGGAGGGGCTTGCCATGGGGGCAGTTCTTTTAAAACAATAGAGCTCTGAGCTCTTACAGTGTGATGGACTGGATCACCTTCCTCATCAATGAACCTAGGAAGGTTGAAGTCTAGATTCCTGAGAGGTGGTTCTACCTCCTCAGGAGCTGGCTCATCCTCTCCAGATAGCAGAATGGTTTCTGGAGGAGTGGATACATGTACAGGGGATTGAGGAGGAGAAGGAGTACCTTTAGGTGAAGAGTGGGGGGATAGAGTATCTTTTGGTAGATCAGTAGAGACATCCTTTGGAAGAGGAGGAATTGGGTCTTTAGCTGAGAGTTCCTCGATCATTATGTCTATGGCTTCATCTGTATCTTTAAGTACCTCTTGAGCTGGTAGTTCTGAGTGGGTAGACATTGGAGAAGCCTCCCTGGGGCTCTCTGGTGGAGTAGGTATCCTTAGGACTGAGGTAGAAGGTGTAGGCTCCCCTTCTGTTGCTGCACCAGATTGTTCAGCAACATGATGTTGAGGTGGAGATGGAGTCCTGACCTTTAAGACAGTAGCATCAACTTCCTTGACTAGCTGTCTAGGGTTCTTCAACTTTAGTTGCCATCTTTGGATTGAGGTAACAGAGATTTTCTTCAGATGATGGACTGGCGTACCTTTGGAGATTTTTGAAGTTACTGGATCAATATCACTCAACAGCAATGAGATTATCCTTGCAAACTTTGGTTCATGAATGCTATCCCTTATCATTTCAAAGATCATCATTCCAAACTGAAAACTCTTCCTGCAGATTATAGCTATCATAACTCCAAACAAATCGTGTGAGATGAATCTTACAGAACCTATGATGCACCATAGAATTTTCCCAATGATGTCAACGAGGAGTTTGCCCACATCATTTAGCAAATTTCTCCTGAAGGAGTGGTATTCCTCTGAAATTCCACAAAGGGAATAGGCTCTGTTATAATCTTCTAGAGTGAGGTCATCTTCCTCATCCACAATAGGTAATCTCAGAAGTTGAGAAACTTTATGCTTGTCAAGCTTGATCTTGATTCCCTTGACCTTAGTCTTCAAGATTGTTCCATTCCTCCTTATCTTGGCATTTTTGAAGAACTCCTCTACCTCTGGAAATACTATCTTCACTAGATCTGTTAGAACGAACATGAGACCTGCTGTCTCGAGAAGTAACAACAAATTCTTGAAGTCGTCGGAGATGTCGGCCATGCCTGCAACCACGAGTTCACTCCCAATCCCTATCTTAGAACTGTAAGCCATTTGCGATGAAGAGGGCGACGAACTGAGCAGAGAGACAGCGACAGAGACGGGGGTTTCGGTCGGCGGAAGATGAAGAGGTACGGGAGAATTTTGAAATGACGGTTGATTTCAGATTCTAAAGGGATTTAGATATATATAGTATCCTAATTAAGTTAATTATAAGTCTAATTAGCTGTAAATTAGGGCAGGAATCATGAAGTTTACGAAATTACGGAGTTTAAAATTTTTGGCAGAAGGTCGGTCCACCTCTCAAGAAGTAGGGTTAACTTTTCGAGAAGTGGCCGAGAAGTTTTCGAGAAGTTTAGAAGGTTTTCGAGAACTGGGGTCCAGCATTTTCGAGAAAGAAATTGACTTTTCGAAGACTGGCCTCCAGAGTTCTCAAAAGACTGATGGACTTCTCGATAACTAGTTCTCGAGAACTTACAGTGAACTTTTCGAGAAGTTTAAGGACTTTTCGAGAACTTAAGACACTTTTCGAGAGGAATTTTCTGCCTCTCGAGAAGTTGACTTAATTTTTCGAGAAGTGACTTCAACTTTTCGAGAAATTTAAGTGAGTTTTCGAAAACTCCCGTCTACTTAGTAAAATCTGACCTTTAAGGTGAATCCTTGATTCTTGAGCCTTTAAGCTGACTAATTTGGCTTTAATCCTCCTTGTTCAGCAACCCAAGTTCATTTTTGAAGAAATTGAACTTGGTCTCGTCCAGCGGCTTGGTGAAGATATCTGCAACCTACTGGTCTGTAGGCACATACCTCAGATCTACATCCCCTTTCTCCACATGCTCCCGGATGAAGTGGTATCATAGCTCGATGTGTTTAGTACGGCTGTGTGAGACTGGGTTGTTTGCGATTGCGATGGCGCTGGAAGAGTCACAGAACAAAGGAATGTCCTTGATCTTCATGTTGTAATCCTCCAGTTGGTGCTTCAGCCAAAGCAACTGTGCACAACAACTACCGCCAGAAATGTATTCTAACTCGGCCGTTAAGATTGCGACACAGTTTTTCTTCTTGCTGCTCCATGAGATGAGTCTTCTTCCTAGGAACTGACACGTCCCTGACGTGCTTTTCCTGTCATCTTTGCTTCCTGCAAAGTCCGCATCTGAAAAACCAATTAGTTCACTGTCATTGCTTCTCGGGTACCATAAGCCAAGATTTGATGTACCTTTAAGGTATCTCAAGATCCGCTTTGCAGCAGCATAATGAGATTCCTTACAGTTCACTTGGAATCTAGCACAGACACATGTGGAGACCATTATATCTGGTCTACTAGCAGTAAGGTAGAGCAAGGATCCAACTATGCTTCTATACTTGGTTTCATCGAAAGGTTTCCCTTTCTCATCCTTGTCCAGAGACATAGCTGAGGCCATTGGAGTCCTCATAGAGGTTGCACTCTCCATTCCAAATTTCTTAAGTAACTCCTTGGTGAACTTGGTCTGAGAGATTAAGATCCCATCTTCAGATTGTTTCACCTGAAGTCCTAAGAAATACTTCAGCTCTCCCATACTGCTCATTTTGAACTTCCCTTGCATAAGTTTGGAAAACTTTTTGCAGAGGTTGTCGTCAGTAGAGCCAAATATGATGTCATCGACATAGATTTGCACTAGCAAAATCTTGCCTTTAATTTCCCTGAGAAACAATGTCTTGTCTATCATTCCCCTCATGAATTTATTCTCGAGGAGAAAGCTAGACAACATTTCGTACCAAGCCCGAGGGGCTTGTTTCAAACCATACAGTGCCTTCGATAATAAATAAACATAATCAGGATGGTTAGGATCAACGAAACCTGGGGGCTGTTCCACATACACTTCTTCCTTTATGTTACCATTCAGGAAGGCAGACTTCACGTCCATTTGGTAGATGGTGAAGCCCTTCAGTGCAGCATATGTTAGAAACAGTCTGATGGCCTCCTGCCTTGCCACTGGAGCGTTGGTATGGTCAAAATTGATCCCTTCTTCTTGACGATATCCTTTAGCAACGAGTCTTGCCTTGTTCTTTATGATCTTCCCATCCTCGTCCATCTTATTCCTATAGACCCATTTTGTTCCGATGACGTTCTTATCTTTGGGTCTAGGAACAAGTGTCCAAACTTTGCAATGTTTGAACTGATTTAGCTCTTCTTCCATGGCCAAGATCCATGATGCGTCTACGTTTGCTTCTTCAAACTTCTTTGGTTCAACCCGCAAGAGGAAGCTTAGATAAAGATTCTCGTTAGCTGTACCTCAATGAGTTCTGACACCGACTCGGGGGTCTCCTATGATTTGGTCCATAGGGTGATCCTTTAGGTGTCTAAGCTGAGGATCTCTGGTATTTAGTTCTTCAGCCATTGGTGTGACTTCATCATCTTGGACAATATCCTCATCTTGATCAGCTGCCTCTTCAATGGGGTTTGGAGAGGTGATCTCGATGAACTGTTCATTTCTATCTTTGGTGGGTTCATCCAAGTTGATTTCCTTAATTCTTGTACATGCAGCTTCAACACGCACACTAGACGATTCGCTTTGCAGCAAGCTCATCTCATCAAATACAACATGTATCGATTCTTCAACGATAAGGGTTTTTCTATTAAAAATCCTATATGCCTTACTATGGCTGCTATATCCTACAAAAATACCTTCAAAACTCTTCTCACTTAACTTGGTAGTATGATACTTGCCGTTGTTAAGCATGAAGCATTTACAACCAAAAATTCTAAAATATGAAACTGTTGGTTTCCTGCCTTTTAGAAGTTCATAAGGTGTCTTATCATGGTTCTTGTTTATGAGGGCTCGGTTTTGCACGTGGCATGCAGTATTGACTGCTTCAGCCCAGAAGTACTCTGGTAGTGAAGCATCACTTAGCATGGTCCTGCAGGCCTCTATGAGTGTTCTGTTACTTCTCTCGGCTACTCCATTTTGCTGTGGAGTACGGGGAGAGGAAAACTCATTAAAGATACCTAGGCTTTCCCAGAATTCTGTCATGGCTCATTTGAACTCCGTTCCATTGTCACTTCTGATTTTGACTACGGAACAGTTGTATTCATTCTTGATTTGCCTGACAAAATTAGTAGAGATATCGAAGGTATCTGACTTGTGTTTCAGAAAGAACACCCACGCAAAACGCGAGTAGTCATCAACAATAACCAATGTATAATCTTTACCTCCTAAGCTTCTAACTTGTAGTGGATCGAACAAGTCCATATGTAGCAGGTGTAAACACCTGTTAGAGTTTTTGCCTATAGTGCTTTTGAAGGTAGCCCTTGTTTGCTTGCCTTTTACGCATGCATGACAAGGTCTCTCTTTGACATGCTTGACATTCAAGGCATCACGCACTAAGTTCTGGGAGAATAATTTATTAATAGTTTTAAAATTAATATGTGCTAGTCTCTTGTGCCATTGGTCAACAAGAGACGCACTATCTTTAGCCAAAAGACACACTGGTGTGGAAGAATCTATACAAATAAAATTTAAGCAAAACACATTCCTGCTTCGAGTGCCTGATAGAATTGTTTCCATATTGTCAACAGATTTTATCAAGCA
Organism: Platanthera zijinensis; assembly: GCA_039513925.1. Lineage (NCBI taxonomy): Eukaryota > Viridiplantae > Streptophyta > Magnoliopsida > Asparagales > Orchidaceae > Platanthera > Platanthera zijinensis. Next base: position 95,437,105 of record CM077091.1, read on the forward strand.
CTTGTCAGCATGGAATTCAACTACGTATCCTTTGTCGCATAGTTGGCTTATGCTGATGAGATTGTGTTCCAATCCTTCAACATAGGCAACATCCGAAAAGGATACGCTACCGTTAGAAATCATACCGTAGCCTTTGGTAATTCCTCGGTCTGAACCTCCAAAGATGACCTTTGGTCTGTTCAACACCGGTGAAAAATTCTGGAGTAGGCTCCTCGTCCCGGTCATATGCCGAGAGCATCCACTGTCCAAGTACCAGATTGACATTTTGGTGGTCTTTGGACATACCTGCAATCATATTCACTTAGCCTTAGGAACCCAAACGTATTTGGGTCCTTGGTCTCGGGTTAGATTGCTCCCCCTACGAGTATTAGCCTCATGAGTGGTCATTCTCATGTTGCCAACTTGAGGAGTTGCAACATTTCTAGGATTAAACCAACAATCTATGGAAAAGTGACCAACTCTACCACAACACCAACAGTCAAATCTGTTGTATCTTTGCCTTCCAAACTCCTGCTTGACCTTCTTGGGTGGAGGTCCAGCTGGGGTAGCATTGTTGGAGGAAGAAGCTTCATGATGATGACAGCTACATGAAGTCTTCTCCTTCATAGGCTTTTCCACAACAGGTTTTACTTTTGGTGGTTTCTGGAAGTTGTGACCATGAACATAGGGACCATAGCCCTGAAGAATCACTTCTTCATAAGGTGCCTTAAAGACACTTTCGCCAAAGTTACGTGGGCGAGTCCAACCTTGGTACCTTAACTTGGGCTTCTCCGGGGTCGGCCTAGAGAAGTGTTCATAGGTGGACTCATAGTCGAATTTGTTCGTAGGAAAGATAACTTTCTTGAACGATACTTGCTCCAAAGGAGCTTTCCCTTTTTCTTCGACTAAGGCCTTCTTGGCATTCTTATTCTTTCTCCTGGCCTTGTTTCTCCTAGAAGATTTACTAGGAGCGGTAACATGGCCTAGTCCAGCTCCTTTGGCCTTAGCTGAGAATTCAACAACGAGTGGAAGAACTGTCTTAGGCTTAGAGAAACTTTAAACAAGTTTCTTCTGAGCCTCGAGTTGTTTTTCCAACTCTTTGATGATTTCATCTTTAAGGTCGAGGTGCTTGAGAGCCTGATTGTATTCCTCAATAGCAAGATTGAAGTTCTCCTGAAGAGTGTTAGTCTTAGCGACTTCTTCTCTCAGGATGCTCTCAGAAGCCTTTAGAGACTTAATCTCTTTGGCCTGAGTTTTCACAACTCGACGACACTTGTCGTAAGTTATGATTAACTCCTTGTACTGGGCCATAAGTTCAGACTCATCGTTAGAAGAGCTGTCCTCATTTTCATGGTTAGAACTTTCAGATTCAGAGAGAGGAGTATGATAATTTACCTCCCCAGTAAATTGGGGCTCTTGATCATCATCATATTGGGCCATGAGGCCAAAGTAGGCTTCCTCTTCTTCACCTAACTCAGATGAGTCAGAGTCAATGAGAGTTTTGCCCTTCTTGGCCACCAGGCTCTTCTCAGTTCTCTTCTTATGGTATGAGGATTTCTTTTCCTCTCTTCTGCCACCTTCCTTCTTTTTGTGGGGGTAGTCAGCTATGACGTGACCTGGCTTGTTGCAACAGTAGCAAACGATGTCAGTAGAAATCTGTTTGTTCTGTTTAGAATTATAGCTATCATGGCCACCTGAGCCTTTCTTTCTTTGATCATTGTCGTGTCGTGATCTTCGGTATGAGGTATCCTTGCCTCTCCATTGCTTCTTCTTGTTCGAGAATTTCTTGAACTGTCGTGAAAGTAGTGAGAACTCTCCATCAGATAGTTCTGATCCTGAGGTGCTTGGCTCGAATCTTTCTTCTTCACTGACTTCTTGAGCTGGTGCTGGTTGGGTAGTTTTGCCCTTCCTTGAACTGTCAGCCTTTAATGCAGTAGGCTTCTCTTTCAACGAGAAGCGACTTTTCTCATCTTCAGCTTTCCTGGAGTTTATTTGCAGTTCATAGGACATCAGCTTCCCAAATAGATTTTGTGGATCTGTCTCTGCTAGTCTCCCAAACTCCCAAATGGCACAGACTTTTTTGTCCCATTCCTTGGTGAGAGATCTCAGAAATTTATCATTTAGCTCTCCATTTGTGAAGAATCTGCCATACACTCTTAGGCCATTCACTATCTTGAAGAAATTTTCAAAGGTGTCAGCAATGGTCTCCTTTGGTCCTTGTCTGAAGGCTTCATATTTCTTGTTCAGAAGGGACCTTCTATCATCCCTCACTTCTTCAGTGCCTTCCATAAGATCTAGTAACTAGAGATTGCCACATCTCTTTAGCCGATTGGCAGTGAATCAGGTTTTGCAACATTGAGTCATCGACTGCACTTGCTATAATGTTTTTAGCCTTTTTGTCCAAAGAGACAAGTGCTATCTCGTCCTTGTCCAGATCCATCAATTTCTTGGGATCCTTTTTGGTTGCATCTATAGTGGAGACGGTCATAGGAACATGGGGACCTTCTTCGACAATCGTGAAGATCCGGGGGTCCACAGTTTCCATGAAGAATTTAATTCTTTCTTTCCACATGGGAAAATTTTTCTTTGTGCACAGGGGAAGCTTGGCGAAATCTTTGACTTTGTCCATTGCTAGATTGAGTAACAACTTTAAGAAATAGGAACTTGATCAAGGTGTTAACCTTTTAACGATCAACCTCCCTCTGATACCAATTGAAAGTGGAAAGTTGTTGACCTAAATCACCTAGAGGGGGGTGAATAGGTGAATCGTGCGTTTGTTTGCGGAATAAAAATTTAGAGATCTAGCGCACACAATCAAGCAATCACAGAAGGACACAAAAGATTTATAGTGGTTCCCCATCCTTGGGTACGTCCACTTTACCCCACCATTCTAGCAAATAACTAGACCCGGCTACTCCACTATCTCGGATTGCAAACGAATCCTACGCCTCAGAACAACGTTCCTACAAACTCGATCCAAACGGATCTACACTCGGAAGATAAAACTTCCTACCAATCGGAGATAAATCTCCTACAAATAAAATTTTTTGAATAAAAGTTACAAACAAAAATATCTCAGATCTGGATCTTGGTCTTCGTCTTCTTCATTGAGAACTTTAGGCTTGATCAGAAAAGGTAGAAGAATACTGGACTGTTTTCCAAGAACCTGAGTTCTGAAATCACCATGATCAACGAGAAATCCACAAGTCATTGAAGCACGATCAGATCAGATGATTTTTCTTGATCTTGGATCGATCTAGGTAGCAACGCTTGAGAGAACGACGATCCAAAAATTTCTTCCAGAAAACGCTAATGGCGGCGGAAGCCGGATGATTGAGAGATTAGGTTTTCTGGAATACTTTCTTAACAAGGACGGACGAGATTTCTCTGTAATAACTTATGTAATTAGTCAAATCTGAAAGGATATTTATATAGTCGATCTCCAACGATCATAATCATAATTAAGGATGACACGTGGACCAATCAGAAAAGACTATTTCGAAATCTCCGTCAAAACTAGACTTAGAGAATTTTCAGGAAAAGGAAGTACTTAGTTCTCGAGAGGTTGAAATAGTTCTCGAGAACTATGTACTGACCTTTCAAAAACTATGGCAGGATCTCGATCACTGAACTTCTGGAAATGGCCTTGGACTTCTCGAGAACTTGGAATTATAGTTCTCGAGAACTATGTTGACTTTTCGAGAACTAAAGCACTTACTCGAAAACTGATGTAGAATTTCTCGAGAACTTAACAAAACTTTTTGAGAGCTTAAAGAAAACTTCTCGAAAACTTGGTTAGCACTTCTCGAGAACTTAATCAGAATTTTTCGAGAACTTTACTTAGAGTCAATTGCTAGAGAAAAATTCTGAACTGAGAACTTCTTTAGAACTTTGTTAACCAGTTCTCGAGAACTCTCTTGACTTCTCGAGAACTTCTAGTCTAGTTCTCGAGAACTTAGCTAGAGTCCAATCCTGAAGAGAAGGGCAGAACTTTTTGAGAGCTAAGGAGTACTTCTCGAGAACTTCTATAGTAGTTCTCGAGAACTTTGTTAACTTCTCGAAAGTTTCTACTTAGAGGAATTCTAGCTGTCCTGACTTCTCGAGAAGTAAGGTCTGAGCCTCTCGAGAACTATATACTACTTCTCGAGAACTTTGAAGGTAATTCTCGAGAGATGGACTTATAAAAATTTCTTTAAGAATTCCATGTAAGATCTCCTTCTGGTCTTGTCTCCATCTTGTGTTCCAAAGTTTGAATATGAAGTGTATCCCAATTGAGAGGCTACACATGAGTCAACACCTTGGATCACTCAGTGAGGGATTACACTGAGTGGTCCTGTGTTTCTGACCCACTGTAGACTGACATTGGTCGACACTTAGAACTGAAAATCTGCAAATACACAACTGGAATACACATGTCAAATACACCTTAATTCATCTTAGTGCAAAGGGTGACTTCATGCAAATCTGGGTTATTGTGGAGACAATACCCAACAATTATAGGCTACACTCAGCGCTATAAGTCATCTGGTGTTTAGTGATGTTCCTTCACTCAATGCCTATGGAATAAGACAGATTTCTATCATGCCCACACCTTAGGTATGTGTTTACCTGACTTAGTCACTTAGACTACCTGACTTATCATAGTCATCTACTGATATGTGTATATCATTGATAAGATTGACTTCACTTAAATCCAGGACATTGTTGGCAATGGACCATACAAACATGCTAGTGGCTCATATATTTTTACTAAGTCAATAGATGAAGTCAAGTTCAACACCTTCAAGTTGGGTATGTTGAACTTGGTATAGCTTCAGTTGCTCCATGTTATATTTCTGTTGCAGGATTTACTTTTCTTGCAGGTGACAAGTTTCTAATATGGTATCAATACTATCAAATCTGTTACTTGATATCGAGTCTCTAAAGTGATATCAAATGGTATCAAGACTAAGATAGACTCAAGTGCCCAGTAGAGAGAAGATAATAGATGCTCCAATTGAGGGGGGGGGGGGAGAAAGTCAAGATCCTCCTATTGAGGGGGAGCAAATCCAGAAGTTGCAGGAACAAGTTCAATTTCCTGTTAAGTAGTAGCCAATAGCTGCAGTGGATCAAATATCATCACATATGATTAGCAGGTTCTCAGGACTATGTACAGTCTGAGGGGGAGATCAACCCTAGTGGATGGCTGCTGCTATGCAGTCACTGCTGTTGCTATAAGGACTTGCTGCTGCTGGATAAGAGGAATATCCAGCACCACCCTTACTACAGCTGCATGAAGCTTTAAGTGGTATAGGAGTGGCATTAGCTAAAGTGGAATAATGTTGCAGTTAGCTCAAGTGGTTGCAGTGATGTGTTGCATAATTGTATCAAAACAAAAGGTATGACTACTAGTCAAATAGTTTGTTCAATAGGATAATTTCTCAAGTGGTATCAACACTGGATTTTATTAAGTAGTATAACATTAAGAGTTAATCTCTCCCTTGATTCTATCACCTCCCTCATTAGGAAACTTTTTTTTTAAGAAGCAGAAAGGGGGAGAGGTAGGCAATACCTTAAACCCTAAAGGGGAAATTGTAGATGATCTGTTAAGATCCTACAGGGAGAGGTAGACAACATCCTAAACTCTAAAGGGGGAGGAGTAGAGCAGTACTTGCCAGAAAAAAGGGAGATGATGGACATTACATGCCCAGGAGGAGATGTAGAACACTGAGAAGTGCATATTACTTGGAAACATTCAAGTAATATGAAGAGAGCAATGTTGAGCCATTGCATGTTATGTTTTTACCCTCAAGTGTATTGAAGAAAAGTCCTCCACTTAAATGTTAAGTTGTGTGGAGAGTTGTAAACTGTTGGGTATTGTATCCAAAATAACCTAGATTTGTATGAAGTCACCCTTGAACTAAGATGAATTAGGTTGTATTTAATTTCTTGTTCTAGTTATGTGTTTGCAGGATTTATTGCCAAGTGTAGGCCAATGTCAGTCTACAGTGAGTCATCCAACACAGGACCATACAATGTAATTCCTCATTGTGTGATCCATGGTGTTTACTCATGTGTAGCCTCTCTATTGGGATACACTTCTTTTTCAAGCACTTGGACTTATGAAGGAAGACTTGATGCTGTTTGGAATGAAGAATTGAAGTTTCATAAAACTGAGAAAAATTCTAAGTGTTTTACTCGAGTGAAGTTCCAATACTTGAGTAGAAACCTTAGAAGCATTCAAGTAGATCTAGTCTATAATTCGAGTATGGAAGTGGTTCTCGAGTAGCTTATATCTAGCACTCGAGAAGCCAAGTACAGAAGTCGAGTAGAACTGCTCTCCTTCTCGAGTAATCTATGTTTAAGTCTCAGAAATTTTCTAAGTTAAGTGCTCGAGTAGTCTAGTTAAGTACTCGAGTAGTTGAGTAGCTTAATTCGAGTGATAGAAGTTAGATCTCGAGAAAATTCTAAGACCACTCGAGTGGCACATCCTTGCACTCGAGTAGTTCTTTTAGTACTCGAGTAGTCCAGTTTTAGTACTCGAGTGATCGACATTTCCTCCAGAATTTTTTCCAAAGTCCCAGCTCTCGAGAAGTTCAAGTCTACCTCTCGAGAAGAATATCTAGCACTCGAGTGATCTCTTATACACTCGAGTGATTTCTTTCTCTATCCAGAATTTCCAGAAATACCTCATCTCGAGTAGTCAGAGTCATTCACTCGAGAGCCAATTAAATCACTCGAGTAGTTAATTTCTTACTCGAGAAATGCTGAACCATTTTTCAGAAAATTCTTTAAGTTTCTGTCAGATCAAAATTTTGAATTCCGTGATATGACTGGTCCACGTGGCCATCTTTAATGATAATTATAACCGTTAGGGAGATCTTATAAAAGGTCCTGTCATTATGACAAACCCTAAGCGTGTTAGTCTAAGTTTCTGGATCGGCCGACAGATTTCCTAATTCTTCAGAAAGTTGTCGCACGTCTTCTAGAATGCCAAGGGCTACTTTCGGTCCAGATCGATTTACAGATCAAGAGATTCATCATTCTCCATCTACTCCTTGATCATGTGAGTCAAAGTTTCTCAAAACAGATCTAGCCGAGAGTATTCTTATACAATTTCAGATAAAGCCGCAAAGTCCAAGAAAGAAGACCAAGGGAGAGATTTTCAGATCTGAGGAGATTACTGTTTGTATTGTACAAATTTCTTTTTAATCTTATAAAAGATTATTCTCCGAGTGTAGGAGATTTTTTCTCCGAGTTGTAGGAAGTTTTCATCTTCCGAGTGTAGATCCCTTTTTGGATCGAGTTGTATGAATGTTGTTCCGAGTGGTTGGATTGTTTTCAATCCGAGATTAGTAGAGTAGTCGAGTCTAGTGCTTTGCTAGATCGGTGAGTGGAAAGTGGTCGTACCCAATATTGGGGAACCACTATAATTCTTGGTGTCCTTTGTGAATGCTTGTTTATTTCTTGTGCTTAGATTGCTAAAGTTTTTATTCCGCAAAAAGACGCACAACTCACCTATTCACCAACCTCCAGGTGATTTAGGTAGACAACTTAGACGTTTTTCAATTGGTATCAGAGCGAGGTTAATCTTTAGAAGGTAAACACCTTTATCATATCTGCCCTAAGTTGTCTTTGAGTTATTCAAGAATGGACAGAGCCAAGGATTTCTCTAAGCTTCCTTTGTGCACAAAGAACAATTTTTCTATGTGGAAAGAAGGGATAAAGTTCTTTATGGAAGCTGTGGATCCAAGGATCTTCATGATTGTTGAAGAAGGTCCTTATGTTCCTATGACCGCCTCCACTATAGATGCTACAAAGCAAGTTCCTAAGAAGCTAATGGATCTCGACAAAGATGAGATTGCACTTGTCTCTTTAGACAAGAAAGACAAAAATATTATAACAAGTGCAGTCGATGATTCAATGCTGCAGAATTTGATTCACTGCTAGTCTGCTAAGGAGTAAGGAGATGTGGTAGTCTCTTATCATCTTGATGGAAGGTACTGAAGAAGTTAGGGATGACAGAAGATCCATTCTGAATCATAAGTATGAAGCCTTTCGACAAGGACCCAAGGACACCATTGCTGACACTTTTGAGAACTTCTTCAAGATAGTTAACGGCCTAAGAGTATATGACCGAGTCTTCACAAATGGAGAGCTGAATGATAATTTTCTGAGGTCCCTAACCAAGGAGTGGGACAACAAAGTCTATGCGATTAGATAATTTGGCAAGTTAACTGAGACTGATCCTTATAACCTCTTTGGAAAGTTGATGTCCTATGAACTTCAAATTAATTCTAGAAAAGCTGAAGCAGAGAAGAGTCGATTGGTGGTCGCTAAGCTTCGAACGAAATAAAAGCAACCGAACTAGCAATCCAATGAGGCAAGTATACCTATTGAATTAGAGCTAGGGGACACAAGTGTCGTATTGAAATCCAGGAACTGTCGAATAAACTTACTCACACAAAGTCTATTATTTTATCGACGAAAAAAGCTAGGGTTTAGAGAAACAAATTAAAATAATGGAAATAAAGCTATGCTAGAAAGAGAACTACTACAGTTAATTAAAGAGCATAAAGTAAGCAATTAAAACAAAAGGTTGAAACTATGAAATGGAAGAGCACTCGATCAAGAATCACCTCAGCAAGAGCAACCTAAGAAATGCGATAAAAATAAACCTAAACTTAATAGGGTCAAGGTCCTTGACCGTGGAGGTTCCTAAAGCTTAAACACGCTTCTCTCAAAGTCGTGCCCAACTGAGTTTAGGAAGGTCCGACCGACTCTCGTCTAAATCGGAGGCCTAAAGCTCGCTTTATGCGATGAACCCCACTATTGGAGTTTACTCCAATCCGGGAGATTTGGACGTCTGCCTCTCTCGAGGGGTGCATATAACTCTCTTTACTCTTGAATGCTCACTTCATTCTATCGGCCTCTCGGCTAGCCCAGAATGAAAGCAAAGGTGGAGAGTATATATCGATAATATACCTCCAACCTATGAAAAATCAAGAGTAATCTAAGGCCTAAACCCTAAAAAGAAAAGGTAAATTCAAAGCATCATAACTTAATTGCTCGAACCTCGGATCATCAAGATCGAGTACAAGGAGGATTAGTTACTCATGGTTAAGTGGAGGGAGAGATGAGTAGAAGAGCATGATAACAAAAAATAAACAAGGAGAAAAAAACAACACTTTTATTAATAATCAAGAGAGCTACACTTAGGAAATGAAAATTACATTTGCATGAAATGAAAATCCAATTCTAGCCCTACCATTAGTACTAAGCAAGAGCAAAGATTACAACAAAAGCTATTACAAAATCTAAAACTAAACTAGGATTAAGAGAAACTAAAATGAGAAAGAGAGAGAGGGAGAGAAAAGCTTAAAAAATAAGAAAAGGAAGCAAGAAACCAAGAGGCAGCACCTCCCCTCTCAACCCAAGCTCTCTGAAATGAAGGGGGGGTCTGAATTTATAGAAAATTTCCATGGGTTTGTCACGCCTGGCGACACGCCCAGGGAGGGCGTGTCATGGGGTGTGAAAGGTACGGTATTGACCTCGGGCTCTTGATTCTGGTGGGAAGGATGATTGCTTTTGTACGTCGGTGGTCACGCCCTGGGTCACGCCCGTGTAGGGGGGGCGTGACACGTACATCGCGTCGAAATCATTGGTCGGAATTCCGTTAGTCATCGATAAAAGGTGGGGTCACGCCCTATGTCACACCTGTGACATGGGGCGCGACAGTACTGTTTGGCGTGCTGGGATGAATCAACATTCAATGCGGCGAAAGGCTTCGGGCAGAGGGCGACACGCCCCGTATCACGCCCGGAGACACGCCCAGGGAGGGCGTGTCAGGGGGCGTGACAACCGTTTTTCCTATTTTTCTGTCTCTTTCAGCAGTCATCATCGGGATCAGGCGACACGCCCTAGGTCACGCCCGGGGATGGCGTGACAGGTCATTTTTGGCCAATTTTCTAGAAACCTGCAAAAAGACAAGAAAATGTTAGTGACAATAATATTTACATAGAAACGATAAAAATAAGGTAATAAGACATGATTTGTACATTATAAAACAGAAAATACGATAATAGTTTAAGCTACAAAACGTATTATCAAACTCCCCCAAGCTTAAGTTTTGCTTATCCCCAAGAAAAAATATAAAAATTAGATAATCATAAAAAAAGACTAATCAAGAAGTTCTAATTATGCCAACACAAGTACTATGTGAAATTCTAAGTAGGGAAAAGGTGAAACGTAAATCTAAAATGATTATTTAGGTATGGTAAAACTTTTATAAATTTACTTAACAAAAATAAATCATCCAAAATTTTGACGAAATTCTTTAATAAATTTAAGCAAAGCAAAGAAAATGAAAAAAATGCATTGAGTTGTTACTAGATCCAAGCAATGCATTATAATTATATCAATTTAATTAACAAAAATCTAAGTTTAAATCCAAAACTAAAACTGATTTACTTTTCTTCTTTTCTTAGTTATTAAATAAGATTCAAAAGGCGTGAATCAAAAGGACTTAAATAGGACAGAAACGTTTGGTTTAGGAATATGATTAGAAGTAGAATTAAAAGATAAACGTGAAGGCTTAAAATCACACTAAATCGAAACAAAGAGTTTCAAAAATTTAAAATAGAAATGTATATTTTTTTTTCTTTTCTTCTTTTCTCCATTTTTTTTCTTTTTTCAAAACAAAGGCCATAAATATATTTTTTTTCGTTTTCATTTTGAATTGGCCAAAAAAAACAAACATATCTTTTGAGCATATTTTTTTTTCAAAAACTTTTCTCCAAAGAAAATCACAAAATAACCTATCAAAATTACAAAAATATTTTATGAAACTCAAGAAGGCTAGTGTGATTAGATAGGTTGGAAATTTTGGCTTTGGTGAAAATGAAATGAAAAGAGGAGCTATCAACTGAAATTGGAAAAAAGGCTCAAAAGTAGCTAACTAGTGGTAAAAGATTTTAGCTTGGCAGGAGAGCTCAAACGAAAACAAAAACGGCCTAAATCATTTTCACGCTTTTAAATTTATTTAAAACAAAGGTTTGAAAAATTTCAAAAAGCGAGTCCTAGATAATACAAGAAGATTGATGAAATTGCTTTGAAAATAGAAATAATAGGTGACTTGGATCATTCACATCTACTACGCTATTCAAAGGTTGACCTTACAAAAATTATCCAAAAACGAAAGGAAAATAGTGGATGATGAATTTTTGAGAAAGTAAAGGAAATAAAGAACGAAAAACTATAATAGAAGTGCGAGTTTTAGAAAAATATTTCAGCTTAACATGCTACCGTGAATTAGAAACACAACATGACCAACATTTTAATTGTGAAACATAATTAAAAAGGTCGATTTGAAATATTATAATTAACTACGTTGTTTATAGAAAATTTTGTGTAAAACAAAAACAAAAACTAGGGGTACTATTGAAGTACCAAAATGTCTAAACTATTAAGGCAAAAACAAAAAGCATAAATATTTTTTTAATTTGTGAAATATTCTCTTTTTTGGATTTTGGAAATATTTTCTTCTTTTTTTGGGAATTTTAAGAAATTCATCATTTTTTTTGAAAAGAAATATACACCGAAAACAAGAATATTTACACTAAGCAAAAATGAAGGAGGAAGTCCTCCCCCAAGCTTAAAATGGACATTGTCCTCAATGGCAAAAGAAGGGGATTGGAGAAGGAAAGAAAAATAAAATACAGAATTGAAAGACATAATTGAAAAACAGGTACTTCCCCGGATTTATTCGCTGCAAAAACTGAGCGATGCTGCTCCCCTGAATGTCTTCTTTGGACTTCATGATGGATTCAGCAACGTTGGAGCAGGCGATCGCAGAAGCATCAACATGTCGGAGCCGTCCAGGGCAAAAATTGTAAAATAAGGAAAACAAAAAAAAAGATAATTTGGGTTGCCTCCCAAGGGCGCCCTTAGTTTAAAGCGTCGTTGAGCTCGACACATCAAAAATAATATTTTCCAAAATTAATGTTGTCCAAAAATAAAATTGTTTTTAATAAAAAAAATTAAAATTTAGAGTTCGTGCAGCAGATACTTAATACTGTTTGGACTAACATCATCATCACCAGATAAATACAGTTTAAGACGCTGACCATTAACCTTTAAATTACCATTATCAGGGTGCGAAATTAAAACAGTTCCAAACGAAAAAACTTCTAAAACAGAAAAGGGGCAAGACCAACGAGATTTTAATTTCCCCGGAAATAAATGTAATCGAGAATTATAAAGAAGAACCTGGTTGCCCGGCTTAAAGGTTTTCAGATGCCTTAATTGTTTATCGTGTAAACGCTTCGTCCGCTCTTTATAAAGTGTGTTATTTTCGTAAGCGTAAGAGCGCCACTCGTCGAGTTCATTTAGTTGAAATTTTCTAAGGTCACCGACGGAGTGGGATCGAAGTTTAAAAATCTTAAGGCCCAAAAAGCGCGGTGTTCTAATTCTACGGGTAGATGACACGATTTTCCATAAACCAGCCGATACGGCGTACATCTGAGGGCGGTTTTGTACGTTGTTCGGTAGGCCCATAAAGCATCGTCTAATTTCGCTAACCAGTCTTTCCTAGAAGTTGAAACAGTCTTTTCTAATATTCTTTTTATTTCTCTATTCACTACTTCGACCTGTCCGTTAGTTTGCAGGTGATAGGCAGTTGAAAGCTTATGTGTAACGCCGTATTTTGTAAGAATTTTTGAAAATTGCGCGTTACAGAAATTGGAACCCCTATCGCTAACGATGGCACGCGGCGTACCAAATCTAGAAAATAATTTTTTCAAAAAGGTGACTATAACTCGGGATTCGTTCGTAAGCAGAGCTTGGGCTTCAACCCAACGTGGGACGTAATCTATGGCAACTAAAATATACTTGTTTTCGAAGCTAGAAGGAAGGGGGCCAACAAAATCGATTCCCAAGAAGTCGAAAATTTCGCACTTATGGAAATAATTTTGCGGCATTTCATTTTTATTTGAAATGTTTCCCGACTGTTTACAACTATCACACCTACTCACAAAGGCTTGCGCGTCTTTAAACAGGCTAGGCAAGTAAAAACCCGCACAAAGCACCTTGTGAGCGGTGTGAGCAGCTTGATAGTGCCCACCTGTCAGACCTTCATGTAAGTGTTTTAAAATATCAAAACCTTCTTCATAAGAAACACATCTCATTATCACCTGGTCCGCATAGATTCTGAAAAGATGCGGGTCTTCCCAAAAATAGTTCTTCAGCTCAGAAAAGAATTTCTTCTTCTGTTGAGAGGAGAACTCTTTTGGGAGCACCCGAGCCACTAAATAGTTGGCGATTTGTGCGAACCAAGGAGAAGTAGATGTGTTAATAATGAGAAGCTTCTCATCAGGAAAATAATCATTAAAAGATTTTTCATTTAATTTTTCTATAAAGGGATTGTCTAATCTGGAGAGATGGTCGGCAGCCAAGTTCTCGGCTCCTCGCTTATCACGGATCTCTAAGTCAAACTCCTGGAGGAGTATGACCAAGCGAAACATGCCCGGCTTGGCATCCGTTTTGGCAAAAATATATTTGAGGGCCGTGTGGTCCGTAAAAACGATGATTTTTGAAAGCGTAATGTAAGGACGGAATTTATCAAATGCGAATACTACAGCGAGGAGCTCCTTCTCGGTCGTGGTGTAATTTTCCTGTGCAGATGTGAGCGTTTTACTAGCGTAATAGATAGGGTAGAAGTTTTTAGATATACGTTGACCTAATACGGCTCCCACCGCGAAAATACTCGCATCGCACATTATCTCAAATGGAAGATACCACACCGGAGCTATCATAATCGGTGCGTTAATTAACTTTTCTTTAATCAATTCGAAGGCAGAAAGACAAGAGTCATCAAAAATGAATGAGGCGTCTTTTTCTAGAAGATGGGTAAGGGGCTTGGTGATCTTGGAAAAATCTTTTATGAAGCAGCGGTAGAAACCAGCGTGACCTAAGAAACTCCTTATAGCTTTTATATTCGTAGGCGGCGACAGCTTCTCGATAACTTCTATCTTCGCAATATCTACCTCAATACCTCTCGTAGAAATTTTATGACCCAAAACTAACCTTTCTCTCACCATAAAATGACATTTTCCCCAATTTAGGGCAAGGTTAGTCTTTTCGCATCGTTCTAAGACTTTTTCGAGGTTTTCTCAACATTTATCAAAGGAATCGCCGAACACGGAGAAATCGTCCATAAATACCTCCATAATGCTTTCTACGTACTTGTCAAAGATAGCGAGCATACATCGCTGGAATGTAGCTAGCGTATTGCACGATCCAAACGGCATTCTTCGGTAGGCGAAGGTGCCGAAGGGACAAGTAAACGTAGTTTTCTCTTGGTCCTCGAGAGAGATGGGGATTTGAAAATACTCCGAGAGGCCATCGAGAAAACAATAAAAGCTATGGTCAGATAATCGTTCTAAAATCTGGTCGATAAATGGCAAAGGAAAGTTGTCCTTGCGGGTGGCGTCATTCAACTTCCAATAATCTATACACATACGCCAACCCGTCACCGTCCGTGTCGGGATTAATTCGTTATTTTCATTACTAACTACCGTTATCCCTCCCTTCTTTGGTACTACCTGAACAGGGCTAACCCACTTACTATCTAATATATGGTAGATAATTCCTGCATCTAATAATTTCATAACCTCGCCCTTAACTACTTCTTTCATGTTCGGGTTGATACGATGCTGAGGTTGAATGGAGTTACCCGAATTATCTTCCATTAAAATTTTATGAGTACAGAAAGATGGGCTTATGCCCTTGATATCAGAAATCTACCAAGCAATAGCGTGGCGATGCTTACGTAAAACTAAAAGAAGTTTTTCATTTTGGACATCCGTGAGGTAGGCCGAAACTATAACTGGCAGCTTGGAGTTCTTTTCTAAGAAGGCGTACTTGAGATGTTCAGGAAGTTCTTTAAGTTCTAGGGTAGGGGGCTCTTCATAAGAGGATTTAGAAATTCTTTCTTTTTCGAACATTATATTTTCGTAGAATTTTTTATATGGAAAATTAAAAGGCGTGGAGCTAGTGGCCAAGACGACTTCTTGCAGCGAATCAGTTGGAAGAGTAGAAGAGAAACAAAAATTGGAAAATTCTTTTTTCAAAATCAGATAAAAGATAAGAGGATTCTACACTTTCTTGCAGCGATTCAGTTGGAAGAGACGAGGAGGAAAAAAAAGCAGAAAATTCTTTTTCAAAATTAGAGAGGCAATAAGATGATTCATCACTCACGGCATCTACGAAAAAGCAGGAGTCATCATTTGCTAAGGTGTTTTTCATCGAAGGTGTGATAGAGAAAGTGACTTCGTCATCGCCTACTCGAAGGAAGAGCTTACCATTGCTTATGTCAATGATAACTCGGGAGGTGGCAAGGAAGGTTCGGCCAAGGATCAGGGGAACCTCAATGTCTTCTTCGATGTCCAAAATGACAAAGTCCACCGGGAAGATGAACTTGTCGACTTTTACTAGAACATCCTCCACTATACCTAACGAGTACTTGACCGATTGGTCGGCGAGCTGGATACTCATGCGTGTGGGGTTGAGGCTACCAATTCCTAACTTTTTAAAAAACAATAGGGGCATTAGGTTAATACTCTCTCCTAAGTCGGCTAACGCGTGTTTGACAAAAGATCACCGAAGACACACGGGATAGAAAAACTACCCGGGTCTCTGATTTTCTTCGGCAAACCGTTTGTTAAAACAGTGGAGCACTCGGCATTTAACGTGACATGCGAAAGGTTCTCTAACTTTTTCTTGTTGGTCAGAAGGTCCTTAAGATACTTGGCGTACTTCGGCATCTGTGAAATCGCTTCATGAAAAGACAGATTTATGTGGATTTGCTTGAACATTTCTAAGAAACGAGAGTGCTGATCGTCCTGACGTTGTTTATTAAGTTCGGAAGGGTAAGGCGGGGTCGGATTATTTATAAAAATGGGTGGTGGAGTGAGATCTTTTCTAAAACGGGGATGATAACTTCTTCAGTAGAGGGTGGAATTTTTAAAATGGGAGCGGAGCTTTGATTTTTTAAAGCGGGGACGGAGCTTTCCTCGGGCTCTTAACTTACCATACCAGGAACTTTCTTCCCACTCCGAAGAGTTATAGCTTTCGCTTTCTCTCTCGGGTTGGGCTCGGTAATGGAAGGAAGAGACCCTGCGGGTCGCTCAGAAATAATTTTAGCTACCTGTCCTACTTGATTTTCCAGACTTTTAACGCTTCTAGTTAAGGTTCTAATCGTAGCGTCATTTGTGGAGATATATTTGGAAAGTAACTCCTCCAAGCCTGGAGGTTTTGGATAATTTTGAAGAGTTTGTGATGGTGGTGCAGGAAAATCATTTTGTCACTACTAGAAAATAGACTTTTGGCCAGGGCAAATTTCCCTGGCAAAAAGTCCAAAACCGTGGCTTAAAAGCTTTAGCCACGGTCTAGCCACGGGAAAAATCCGTGGCTAAAGTCGGCGTGGCTAAAAATTTTAAGCCACGAATTAGCCGTAGCAAATAGTATTAGCCATGGGGAGATCTTCACTATCATGATTGCGACGGCGAATGTCTTCAAACATGGGCGGGTCGGCGCCATCACAAGGGAAGGAGAGTGGTCGGCAAACTTGCAGCTGGGGGAATTATCAGTTGGCCGACTGCTGCAGATAAGGACAAACTCGGTGAAGAGGGCCGATAAGGCGGGATTTTGAGCTCGTGTGTTGGTTATCGGGTACCGGAAGTTGAAAGGGTTTCGGGACGGTAGGGAGGAAATGGCTGAAAGGACGGGAGGGAGGAAATGCTGTCAGGACAGGAGGGAGAAAGAAATCAAAGAGGAGCGAGAGAGTAAGCGTGGGATCGAGCGGGAAATGAAAAAGTGTGAAAAAATTTAGGTCAATAATCTCTTTTTTGCCATGAATATTATTTTTCATGGCTAATACATATGTATTAGCCACACTATTTATAACCCTGGCTATAAAATAACTATTAACCATGGTTTTTTCAATCGTGGCTAATATCAGTGTATTAGCCACGATTTTTAGTCCCTGGCCAAAAAAAGTGTAGCCAATACTCACTTTTCTAGTAGTGTGTGATGGTGGGCGCATAACATTCGATGGATTACTCCACCAAAAATTCGGATGATTTCTTAATGCAGGATTATAACTATTCAAAAAATTAAAACCAAGAGGATGAAAATTCGCAGCAAAAAAATTATTAAAAGCATTTCTAGGCATATTGTTAATAAAATCTAATTATTCTGGGGCAGGAGTTGCAGATTCCCATACCTGAGGGGCGGAGGCAGCAATCATCTCCGTTATCTTTTTGCTTAATATTTCAACTTGTAGCGCGAGCTGGGAGACGTTGTCCACTTCAAAGATACCTGCAGGCTTTCTCGGGCGGTACTTAGGCACATTCCACTTATAAGTGTTCATGGCCATGTCCTCAAAAAGCTCAAGAGCTGCTTCCGGGGTCTTATGGTTTAAAGTACCGCCAAAAGCTGCGTCTATCATTTGCTTTGTATTTTGATTTAGCCCGTTATAAAACGTCTGCACTTGTAACCATACATGCAGCGCATGATGTGGGCATCGTCTTAATAGTTTTTTAAATCTTTCCCAAGTTTCATATAAGGTTTCGGAGTCTATTTGTCCGTAAGCAGAAATATTGTTCCTAAGTTTAGCAGTTTTAGCTGGCGGAAAATACTTCGCCAAAAATTTTTAGGTTAATTCATTCCAGGTTGTTATGCTATTCTTAGGTAGTGTGTTCAGCCACTACTTAGCTTTAGTTCTTAAAGAGAAGGGGAAAAGTCTTAGCCTGATTGCATCATTTGTGACACCATTTATCTTGAAGGTGTCACAAATTTCAAGAAAGCTTGTTATATGTGCATTCGGATCTTCATATTGAAGTCCGTCAAATTACACATACTGCTGCACCATTTGAATTGTGCTAGGATTTAATTCGAAGTTATTATTTGCTATAGTAGGGAGGACTATGCTAGATTTTGTTCCCTCGAGATTCGGCCGTGCATAATAAGACATAGGTCTTTGCAAGGCTTCCTCTACGTTGGGTTCTTCCATTCTTAGAGTAGAGAATGACTCGGAGTCCTCAACAAGTATTTGGGAAGTAGGGCCTTGAAATCGCGATCTTCTCCGAAGAGTATGCTCAATTTTATGGTCTAAGTCCAAAATAACCGACGGACTCCCGCGGGTCATGCACTAAAAAGAAGAGAAGAGAAGAAAGAGAAATAAAATAAACTAGAAAGAAAAGCTAGATTTTTTTTTTGAAATAGATTTTTTTATAATTTAACTCCCGAACTTCCCAAGGGCTACCCGGTGAAGGGTTCGCAAGGTATTAGACAAGATAGCGGCACTTAAAGCGACTTTGCCCTTTTCGAGAGAATTAGGTGGAGTAGAAAAATTGTGAAGTTGGTTACTATTAAGAGCGGTAATAAAATTTTTTATTTTTTTAGAAGGAGGGCGAGAAAGAGAAATGATAAAATTAATAGATTCGTGTTTTCAATTTATCAACGGAAGTTGATCCCCAGCAACGGCGCCAAAAACTTGGTGGTCGCTAAGCTTCGAAGAAAATAAAAGCAACCGAACTAGCAATCCAATGAGGCAAGTATACCTATCGAATTGTAGCTAGGGGCACAAGTGTCGTATTGAAATCCGTGAACTGTCGAATAAACTTACTCACACGAATACTATTATTTTATCGACGAAAAAATCTAGGGTTTAGAGAAACTAAATGCAGTAAAAGAAATAAAGCTATGCTAGAAAGAGAACTACTGCAGTTAATTAAAGAGCATAAAGTAAGCGATTATAACAAAAGGTTGAAACTATGAAATGGAAGAGCACTCGATCAAGAATCACCTCGGCAAGAGCTAACTAAGAAATGCGATAAAAATAAACCTAAACTTAATAGGGTAAAGGTCCTTTACTGTCGAGGTTCCTAAAGCTTAAACACGCTTCCCTCGAAGTCGTGCCCAACTGAGTTTAGGAAGGTCCGACTGACTCTCGTATAAATCGGAGGCCTCAAAGCTCGCTTTACACGATGAACCCCACTATTGGATTTTACTCCAATCCGGGAGATTTGGACGTTTGCCTCTTTTGAGGGGTGCGTACAACTCCCTTTACTCTTGAATGCTCACTTCATTCTATCGGCCTCTCGGCTAGCCAAGAATGAAAGCAAAGGTGGAGAGTATATATCGATAATATACCTCCAACCCATGAAAAATCAAGAGTAATCCAAGGCCTAAACCCTAAAAAGAAAAGGTAAATTCAAAGCATCATAACTTAATCGCTCGAACCTCGGATCATCAAGATCGAGTACAAGGAGGATTAGTTACTCATGGTGAAGTGGAGGGGGAAAGATGAGTAGAAGATCATGATAACACAAAGTAAACAAGGAGAAAAAACAACACTTTTATTAATAATCAAGAGAGCTACACTTAGGAAATGAAAATTACATTTGCAAGAAGTGAAAATCCTATTCTAGCCCTACCATTAGCACTAAGCAAGAGCAAAGATTACAACAAAAGCTATTACAAAATCTAAAACTAAACTAGGATTAAGAGAAAATAAAATGAGAAAGAGAGAGAGAGGGAGAGAAAAGCATAAAAAACAAGAAAAGGAAGCAAGAAACCAAGGGGCAGCACCTCTCCTCTCAACCCAAGCTCTCTGAAATGAAGGGGGGGGTCTGAATTTATAGAAAATTTCCACGGGTTGGTCATGCCCGGCGACACGCCTAGGGAGGTCGTTTCATGGGGTGTGACAAGTATGGCATTGACCTTGGGCTCTGGTTTCTGGCGGGAAGGATGATTGCTTTTGTACATCGGTGGTCACGCCCTGAGTCACGCCCGTGTAGGGGGGGCGTGACATGTACATCACGTCTAAATCATTGGTCGGAATTCTTTCAGTCATCGGAAAAGGTGGGAACACGCCCTATGTCACGCCTGTGGCATGGGGCGTGATAGTACTGTTTGGCATGCTGGGATGAATCGGCATTCAATGCGGCGGTAGGCTTCAGGCAGAGGGCGACACGCCCCGTGTCACGCCCGGGGACACGCCCAGGGAGGGCGTGTTAGGGGGCGTGACAACCATTTTTCCTATTTTTCTGTCTCTTTCAGTAGTCATCATCGGGATTAGGCGACACGCCCTAGGTCATGCCCGGGTAGGGCGTGGCAGGGGGGTGTGACAGGTCATTTTTGGCCAATTTTCTGGAAACCTGCAAAAAGACAAGAAAATGATAGTGGCAATAGTATTTACATAGAAACGATAAAAAATAAGGTAATAAGACATGATTTGTACATTATAAAACAAAAAATACGATAATAGTTTAGGCTAAAAAACGTATTATCATTGATTCTCTCCCAAGGAGAAGTCTGTCGCTCTAAAGGCAGACAGCTGAAGGAAGGGAAAAGTTGCTTCACTTGCCCCTGCTCAAGTAAAAAATGAAGAAGAATCATCTTAGCCAAGCACTTCAGGCTCAGAGCTATCTGAAGGAGAATTCTCGCTGCTCTCAAGAGAGTTCAAGAAATTCTTGAATAAGAAAAAGCAATGGAGAGGCAAGCATGCCTCATACAGAAGATCACGACATGATAGTGATCGACGACAGAAGGGCTCAAGTAGCCACGACACGTATTAGTCTAAGCCAAACAAACATATTTCTACTTATAAAGTTTGTTACTATTATAATAAGCCAGGTCATGTAATTGCTGACTACCCCCATAAGAAGAAGGAGGGTGGCAAAATAGAGGAGAAGACATCCTCTTACCACAAGAAGAGAACAGAGGGAAGCCTGGTAGCCAAAAAGGGCAAGAATCTCAGTGACACTAACTCATCTGAGTTAAGTGAAGAAGAAGAAGCCTACTTTGGGCTCATGGCACATACTGACGAAGAAAAGAGCCCCAGTTCACTAGGGAGGTCAAATCTCATACACCACTCTCTTAATCTGATGTCTCTAATCATGATCATGAGGATAGCTCCTCTGACGATGAGTATGAAATCATGGCCCAGTATAAGAAGTTGATCAAGGTCTACGACAAATGTGGAAAGGTCGTGAAAACTCAGGCTAAAGAGATTAAGTCTCTAAAGGCCGTAGAGAGATCTCTGAGAGAGGAAGTCATTAAGATGGATTCACTCAGAGAATACTTAAATACTGCAGTTGATGAGTACAATAAGACTCTCAAGCACCTCGATCTGAAAGAATAAATCATCAAGGGATTGGAAGAGCAACTTGAAGCCGAAAAGAAACTTGTTGAAGGTTTCTCTATTCCCAAGATACTTCTTCCTCTTATTGCTGAGTTCTCTGCTCAGGCCAAAGGTGCTGGCTTAGGCCTTGTGGGTGCTTCTAGTAAATCTTCTAGGAGAAATAAAGCCCAAAGGAGAAATAAGGCGGCCAAGAAGGCTCTGGCCAAGGAAAAAGGGAAAGCTCCGCTATAACAAACTTCATTTAGGAAGGTTATCTTTCCGACGAATAAGTTTGATCTGGACTCATCCTATGGTCACTTCACTAGGCCTACTTATGTAGAGCCCACGTCCCGTTACCAAGGATGGACTCGTCCCCGAGACTTTGGCGAGAGTGTCTTCAAGGCACCTTATGAGGAGATCACTCTTCAGAACTACGGACCTTATGATCATGGTCACAACATCGAGAAATCTCCAAGGGTTAAGCCAGTTGTAGAAAATCCTTCTAAGGAGAAGAAGTCATGTGATTGTCATCATCATGAGGCTTCTACCTCCAACTCTACTGCCCCCGCTAGACCACAATCTCAAATGGTCAAGCAGGAAATTGTTAGGCAAAGATACAACATATTTGACCGTTGGTGCTGTGGCAGAATTGGTCACTTTGCCATTGATTGCTGGTTTAACTCCAAAAACTAAGTAACTCCTCAGATTAACAATATGAGAAAGACTGCTCATAATGCTAATACATGTAGGGGGGCAAGCTAACTAGAGACCAAGGACCCAAGCAAGTTTGGGTTCCTAAGGCAAACTGACTTGTGATTGCAGGTTTGTCCAAAGGCAACCAGAAATCCCATTTGGTATTTGGACAGCAGATGCTCTCGACATATGTCCGGGACTAGAAGCCTTTTCCAGAATTACTCACCAGTCGTGAATGAACCAAAGGTCATCTTTGGAGGTTCTGACCGAGGAATTACAAAAGGCTATGGTATGATTACTAACGGTAGTGTATCTTTTTCGGATGTTTCTTATGTTGAAGGATTGGAACACAATCTCATAAGCATAAGCCAACTATGCGATAAAGGATACATAGTTGAATTTCATGCTTATAAGTGTTTGATAAAGTCTATTGACAATTTGTAAATAATTTTATTAGGCACTCGTAGTAGGATTATATTTTGTTTAAATTTTATTTGTATAGACTCTTCTACACCAGCGTGTCTTTTGGCAAAAGATAGTGTGTCTCTTGGTGACCAATGAAATAAGAGATTAGCACATATTAATTTCAAAACTATAAATAAATTATTTTCTCTGAACTTAGTACGTGATGCCCCGAATGTTAAGTGCGCTAAGGATAGACCTTGTCATGCATGCATGAAAGGCAAGCAAAAAAGGGCTACCTTTAAAAGCATTATTGGCAAAGACTCTAATAGGTATTTACACCTACTTCATATGGACTTTTTCGGTCCACTGCAAGTTAGAAGTATGGGATGTAAGTATTATACGTTGGTTATTGTCGATGATTACTCGTGCTTTGCGTGGGTGTTCTTTCTGAAATACAAGTCAGATACCTTCGAAGACTTTACAAATTTTGTCAGGCAGATCTAGAATGAATACAACTGTTCCGTAGTCAAAATTAGAAGTGACAATGGAACTTAATTCAAGTCTGGGGCCATGATAGAATTCTGTGAAAGCCTAGGTATCTTTTAGGAATTTTCCTCTCCTCGTACTCCTCAGCAAAATGGAGTAGCTGAGAGAAGGAACAGAACACTCAGAAAAGCCTGTAGGATCATGTTGGGTGATGCCTCACTACCAAAGTACTTCTGGGCTGAAGCCGTCAACACTGCATGCCACATGCAAAATCGAGCACTCATAAACAAGAACCATAATAAGACACCTTGCGAACCTCTAAAGGGCAGAAAGCCGACCATTTCATATTTTATAATCTTTGGCTATAAATGCTTCATTCTTAACAATGGTAAGTATCATACTACTAAATTTAGTGAAAAGAGCTTTGAAGGTATTTTCGTAGGATATAGTAGCCATAGTAAGGCATATAGGGTATTTAATAAGAAAACCCTGGTTGTAGAAGAATCTATTCACGTTGTATTTGATGAGACGAGCTTGTTGTAAAGCAACTCTTCTAGTTTTTTCATTGAAGATGCAGGTTCAAAGTTGAATGAACTAAACTTGGATGAGTTAACTGAAGAAAACGGTGAAAAATTCATCAAGATCACCACTCCAACCCCGATTGGAGAGGTTGATGATCAAGATGAACAAATCATTCAATTCGATGAAGTCACTCCTATGGTTGAAGAAGCTCCAGATGCAAGGAACCTAGAGCTGAGACATCTGAAGGATCACCCAATTGATCAAATCATTGGAGATTCCCGGGATGGTGTTAGAACTCATAGAGGTACTACTAATGATAATTTGTATTTGAGTTTTCTCTCACAGGTTTAACCAAAGAAGTTTGAGGAAGCAAACTCGGACGCATCATGGATTATGACCATGGAAGAAGAGTTGAATCATTTCAAGCGCTGTCGAGTCTGGAAATTTATTCCAAGACCCAAAGATAAGAACGTCATCGGAACCAAGTAGGTCTACAGGAACAAGATAGACAAGAATAGAACAATCATAAATAACAAGGCCAGACTCGTCGCCAAGGGATATCAACAAGAAGAAGGAATTGACTTAGACCAGACGTATGCTCTAGTGGCAAGGCTGGAGGCCATCAGGTTATTCCTATCATATGCTGCACTTAAAGGCTTCACCATCTATCAGATGGACGTGAAATTTGCCTTCCTTAATGGTGACATAAAGGAAGAAGTGTATGTGGAACAACCTCCAGGTTTTGTTGATTCTAACTATCCCGATTACGTATATCTTTTATCTAAAGCTTTGTATGGTTTGAAACAAGCTCCTCGAGCTTGGTATGAGATGCTTGCTACCTTTCTTCTTAAGAACAAGTTCATAAGGGGAAAGATAGATAATACATTATTTCTTAGGGAAATTAACGGCAAGATTTTGCTAGTGCAAATCTATGTCAATGATATTATTTTTTGCTCTATAGACGACAACCTCTGTAAGAAGTTTTCTAAACTTATGCAAGGGAAGTTTGAAATGAGCAGTATGGGAGGGCTGAAGTTTTTCTTAGGACTTCAGGTGAAACAATCTGAAGATGGAATTTTTATCTCATAGACTAAGTTCACCAAGGAGTTGATTAAGAAATTTGGAATGGAGAATTCAACCTCTATGAGTACTCCAATGGGTTCAGCTGTGTCTCTAGACAAGGATGAGAAAGGGAAACCTTTTGATGAAACTAAGTACAAAAGCATAGTTGGATCCTTTCTCTACCTTACTGCCAGTAGACCAAACATAATGTTCTCCACATGTGTCTATGCTAGATTTCAAGTGAACTGTAAGGAATCTCACTATGCTGCTGCAAAGCAGATTTTGAGATACCTTAAAGGTACACCGAATCTTGGCTTATGGTACCAAATAAGTAATGATAGTGAACTTATTGGTTTCTAAGATGCAGACTTTGCAGGTAGTAAAGACGATAGAAAGAGCACTTCTGGGACTTGCCAATTCCTTGGAAGGAGACTCATTTCATGGAGTGGCAAAAAGCAAAATTGTGCCGCAATCTCAACGGCTGAGTCAGAATACATTTCTGCCAGCAGTTGTTGTGTACAATTGCTTTGGCTAAAGAATCAACTGGAAGATTATAACTTGAAGGTCAAAGACGTCCCATTATTTTGCGACTCCTCCAATGCAATAGCAATAGCCAACAACCCAGTCTCTCACAGCCGGACAAAGCATATAGAGCTGAGATACCATTTCATCTGGGAGCATGTGGAGCATGGGGACATAGATCTGCAGTATGTTCCAACTGATAGACAAATTGCAGATATATTCACAAAGCCGCTGAACGAGACCATGTTCTCTTTATTCAAAACTGAACTTGGTATGCTCAACAAAGAGGAATAGACAAGAAGTACTCATTTCATAGCTTAGAAATTAAGGACAAGTCAAAAAGGTTAGAATTTTTCTAAGTGGACTTCATTTCTCGAGAGAAGGAATGACTACTCGAGAACTCAAATATGACTACTCGAGTACTTCTCTAAATTCTCGAGAACTAAGTAAGTCACTCGAGTGCTATCACTCGAGTACTAAACTTCTTCTCGAGAAGTAGAATTGCACCACTCGAGTACTGTCATACCGCCACTCGAGTACAACTATTCCATCACTCGAGTACTGAAGTTCCACTCGAGACATGACCCGTCAGATTCTGAATTCTTTCAAATTTTTCATTTTCGAAACCCGCATCCTTTCCGCCGCTATCTAAGGTATGTTTAAGCTTTATTAGACTCCGAATCATTATTACTAGGGTTATATAAATAGAAAATATCGGATTTCAAGAATCTACTCGAGTTCAAATCCTCTCTCTCTCGAAAAGACTCTTCACCTTCCGCCGCTCACACAGAGCATACCGCCATCGCTGTCATCTTCCAATCCATTACCTACAGTTCACTGAAAGACATGGGGCCGCCTTCGAAGATAGGAGTTGGCAGTGAGTTGGTTGTTGCCGGCATAACAGAGATTTCTGATGATTTCAAGAACTTGATGATTCTACTCGACACAGCAGGTTTGACATTTGTCCTTCAGCATTCGTGCAAAATACTCTTTCCATAGGTTGAAGAATTTTTCAAGAACATCAAAGTAAAGAGGAATGTAAAAGTGTTAAAGTCCATGGTCAAGGGCATCAAGGTAAAGCTTAATAAAACCTCTGTTTCACAACTTCTGAAAATGCCTGTAGTGGATGAAGAGGATGAAATCACTGAAGAAGATAATGACAGAACCTGTAATTTTTGTGGTATCTCAACTGAAGTAACATCCATATGAATGCAAGACCTCATTCCAGAGAGCAAGTTGCTAGTGGACATAATTGGAAAAATACTTTTGTGCAGGACTAGCTCCTTCGGTTTCATAACTAATGATCTTTTTGACATTATGATAGCCATTATCTGCAAGAAAAGATTTCAGTTTGGTATGATTATTCTAGATACGATCATAGAGAGCATTAAGGCTCCAACTTATGCAAGGATTATCTCACTAATGTTGCATGAGATCAATGCAGAGGTGTTTGATTTCTCTAGGGGAACAACCCTCCATCACATAAAGAAAGTTTCTATCCCCTCCATCCAAAGATGGGAGTTAAAACTGCAAAATCCAGCCCAGACTGCTAAAGCACATGAGCAACCTGCTGTAGAGGAAAGGACCGCATCTCCCTCTCTCCATAATATTGCTAGCACATCTAGTGTAGTAGCTGAGGGGGAGTCCTGCCTCCTCTGTGCAGCAAGTTAGGATGCCTACTCCTCCTACTCCTTCTGGTCAGCATGTCAGAGTACCTTCTCCACCTCCAAATGCATCCTTCCTTCCTTCCACGTCAGAAGATCTCCAGATAGATTCCCAGGTACAAGAGACCATCCTCTCCACTACTGAAGATATAAAAAAGATGATTGAAGAACTTAGCTCAGATGAGCCTCTACCTCCCCTTCATAAATAAAATGTTGAAGAGCCATCCAAGGAACCCACTCCTGCACCATCTCCATCTCCTGCACCATCTCCAGAGTCACCTATTGATCACTCCCTAGCTGTAGAGAAAGAACCACAAGAGACAATTTTTCTTTCAGATGAGAATGAGCAGTCTCTAGAACTTGCTGAAGCTCCCTTGAGGAGATTGGATTTCACTCTTCCCACCATTCTTGGTGAGGAAGGACATGTTTTGGTTCAAACTACCAGAGCTCAGAACTCTGTAGTTGTTGAAGAAATTGCACCCTGGACTGCCCCTCCGCCTCCAGCTTCTGTTACTCCTCCTGTTACTATTACACCTGTTATATCTGATATACTTAGTAAGATTGAACAGATGCTGCTAGATCAAAGGAAATATTTCGATGATTCTCTGAAAGTTGTCCAAGATAAAGTCACGGCAATTGAAAAAGAAATGAGCAGAGGGTTTGTTGAGATTCAACACAATACTGACCAACTAAGGCACCTCTTCCAGATAGGTGGCAAAGTTCTAGATCATACAATTACAGGTGTTGGTCAAGTCATGTACCAAGGATTTACTCTTACAAATAATCAAATTCAACTTGAAAAGAAAGCTCAAGAGCACATTCAAAAGATATGTGAAGAAGTGAGCACCTTCAAAGATGAAGCTATAGAGAAGCTATGTGTAGAAATCAGAAAGGGGGAGGGAATAGTAAAAGAACAAGTTGAAAAGTATGATACTAATGTCAAGACCCTCTGGACTGAGAAAATGACTGAAATTAATAAAGATGTGCTAGCCCAGATTCAGTCTGTGAAGTTTTATACTTATGATACTATAGTGTGGATACATAATCAGATATTCCATGAATTCCAAGCTGATCCAAACATTATCACTCACCATCTGAATCCTCTTGTAGAAGGCCAGCCTGATTAGATGCCTACCTTTTCTCCTAGGCCTCAAGGGGAAGCTCTACCTCCAGAATCTTACTCTCAGGTATGGGAATCTTACATTCCTCAAAATCTACCAGAAATTCAGATTCCTAAAAGAAGGAAATATAAAGATTGAGCTTCTGTTCGTAGATCTTTTCCAAACCTAGAGGCAGAGAAAAGGAAAACTCAGTAGTTTGATGAAATCTGGAGCCCAACATCCAAATCCTTGATTCTTGATACACTGAAGCTTGTTATGGATTATAATGAATGCAGGAACCTTCATTATAGCTCTTTTGAATGGGAATTGTATGATAAGTCTATGACTAAAAGAAGGATCTATGACAGAGAATATGGGAGGAACAATCCTAATGCTCCACGTAGACCCCCAAAGTACTATCCCAAGCCCTTAAGTTATCAGAGAAGACAACAGGAGAAGAAGGACAGACAGCAGTAACAACAACAACAGCAACATCAAAGCTAGGAATGGTTATATGTTATGAGATTGAGGATTGAATCTATGTAGAGATGAAATCTTGAAACATTTTTAATTATATAATTCTTAGTTTTGATGATTATCTTTTTATTTCTAAATTTCATGCATTTTGTTTTGTGCTTACTTTTCAAATATCTAGTTCTTTTTAATTTTTGTATAAGTCACCTTAGTGTAGAGGGTTCTGACTTCTATAAATAGGGGGAGATAGTTGGGTATTATATCCACAATAACCTAGATTTGTATGAAGTCACCCTTGAACTTAGATTAATTAGGTTTTATTTGATTTCCCGTTCTAGTTATGTGTTTGTAGGACTTATTGCCAAGTCTAGACAAATGTCAATCTACAACGGGTCATCAAACACAGGACCATACAATGTAATTCTTCATTGTGTGATCCATGGTGTTGACTCATGTGTAGCCTCTCTATTGGGACACATTTCTTTTTCAAGCACTTGGACTTATGAAGGAAGACTTGATGCTGCTTGGAATGAAGAACTGAAGTTTCATAAAACTGAGAAAAATTATAAGTGTTTTACTCGAGTGAAGTTCCAATACTTGAGTAGAAACCTTAGAAGCACTCGAGTAAATCTAGTCTATGATTCGAGTATAGAAGTGGTTCTCAAGTAGCTTATATCTAGCACTCAAGAAGCCAAGTCCAGCACTCGAGTAGACCTGCTCTCCTTCTCGAGTAATATATGTTTAAGTCTCAGAAATTTTCTAAGTTAAGTGATGACGACGACGGCCCTCGACATGATGATAGTACAGTCATGCTTACGAATGATTGCGCCCCTCCAACCAAAGACGCACGTCGCCGTGACAAGAATTTGGACAAGCACCATCACCGCTACAATCTCCGCCCGCGGCATTTAAATAATTAATTAATACATATAATTATGATATTATAAGTATTAATTATTTATTATGTTTTTCCTTTTCTATTAATCGTTTGGTTATTTGGACTTTTATTATTTTTCATGATTATGGGCTGCATATAGCCAAATTTTGGACTATTATTATTTTTACAAATATTGGGCTGCATGTAGCCAAAGTTGTATTGATAGCCTATATATAGGCCTTGGTTGTACTAATGGAATAGTTTTGGATGAAATAAAATTTGAGATCTCTTATTTTAAGAAACCTCCTCTCTCCTTGATTGCTCCTTAATTCTCCCCCTCTCTTTAGGGTTCGGCCAAGGCAAAGCCGCCCACTCCTTTCCCTCTCCCTCTTGGCCGCCGGCCTACCTCCCCTCCTTCTCTCCTCCAACTTCGGCCGCCCATCTCTCCACCACCACCCTCAACTAAAGCCGCCCCCTCTCAAGCAAGGCCTTCCCCTTTTCATAATATTCGGCCACCCCCACTCCACCACCTTTCCTCTCTCCACCTTGTGACCAGCCTCTACAAGAAGGTTGGACATCAAAGAGCTTGGTTCCGGCGTGACGCGAGGAAGACGGAAAGTTTCTCTCCATCCGACGTGCTACCGGTGGAACCGTTGAAGGGCGATCAACTTTGGCATAGATCAACGTCTAGATCTATCTCCGAGTGGGGTAACAAAACCTTCTACTTTTCTTGAGATTATTTCCCTCTTGATAATTTCGTGTGGTGGAAAATGTTGGCGTGCAATCTTGATAGCTTTGAATTAATCGTGGATTTCTTGAACGAATTTTGCGTCTATCTTGATCTATTTAAATTCAAATAGGCTTGGCGGGCCTCATTTCTTTTTGTTGGGAGAGATCTACCGTTTCTTGCGAATCGAATTTTTTTTGGGTAGATCTCTTTTGGTACAACTCTGCTCGTTCGGACGGAATATTCGTCCCTTTAGCTTGATCGGATCTCGGCCTATAACCGTGGTTCGGTCTCTAACGGATTTGCTACCCGTACGAAAGCATTGGACCGAAAATTGCAAACGTGTGGTTGGATTAATTTTCTGTGCGAGTCGCGAATTTAGTGGAACACTGAGAGAGACCCGTCACGACGCTAATAATCGTGTCACGCGTGTATCGCTACATCGATTTGGTATCAAAGGGAGGTTGTGTCGATTTCTTAATTGACACCATCCTAGTTAATTTTAGTACGCCGACACGCACGTGCACAAAATTGTTAAAAAAAAAACAACAAATTTTTTTTTTGTGGTTTGCCAATAGTGGTCTAAAATTTTATTTTTTCTGCAAAAAAAATCAATTTTTTTTTCTTCTCTCTTATTTATTTTCAGCAAGAAAACAAAAAAAAATTATATTTTATCCTAGTTATTAGGCGAGAACAATTCCAACTTTCATAAATTTTGTTGTCCAAATCAGTGTTTTTGCATGCGCACTAGGCTAGGCACGGAGTATACCCCATCCACCTCCCAAATGGCAGACGAGCGGGATGTGGGGCACAGTTCCACAACGATCGCTGATCTCTGCCAGGAGTTCAACGACCAAATGATGGAGATGAGGGAAATGTTTCACCAAGTGAACTTAAACATAGCCGCTCTCCGAAATCAAGCCATTCCCCCACGTGACGATAGGAATAATCATGGTCCAAATGATCATGTCCCACGTGCACCTTTGCACAACAACCGTGAACCCTTTGAGTTTGATCTCACAAGGGCAGTATGAGTCAAACCCCCTTCTTACGATGGGTTGGGAGAGCCCCAAGTCTTCTTAGACTGGGTCATGGAGATGGAATGTTATTTTGAGTGGTATAGTCTGACTGACTAGAATAAGGTAAGAGTTGCGAGAATGAAGCTTCTGGGTAGGGTTAAGGTTTTTTGGCTGAATGAGGAGCGACGTTTAGGTGCAGTAAATGGTGGCTTACCACCAATTGGTTGGGCAGCCATGAAAGCTATGTTGACGGATCAGTACGACCCCGCCTATCATCGGACACAGATGTTTGATGAGTTAGCAACCCTTAAGCAAGAAAATAGTACGGTCTCTAAATACACGAGTCTTCTCAAGGATATGATGGTTAGGTGCGACGTTAGGGAGATGCCAAAGATCACCCTATCTAGATTCCTTAAGGGGCTCAACCCTGATATCCAGGGTAAACTTCTGCGTTACGGTCACACTGATTTGAGCACCATGTATAACTCTGCATTGGATATTGAAAAACACAATGCTTTCGAGTCCAAGAGTCGAACTTATCAGAAGGTTAAGGGCAAGTCCATCTTAGGACAACCCCCTCCATTCACACTTAAGGATAAGGGCAAGTTCCGTACTGTCGATTCAAACTCAGTGGTCATCACCGCTAGAAACATTAGGAATCCCACGGGTGAGAGAGTGCCTGTAGGAAAGGTTAGTAGGACAAACGCTACTTGTTATGCTTGCGGAATTCAGTGTCATTATGCTAGTGAGTGTCCGACCAAACCCAAGCCCGTAGCACTTTTAGACGTTGCATCTGAGCCCGCTGAGTTTGTGTATGAGGACGAGGAAGATTCTGAGTCAGAAGGAGTGCCGAATGATTTAGACGACGACGCCAATATGATGGTGATGAGGTGTATCCTAGCGACTCCTTGTACGGTAGATGCTTGGAACCGGACAAATATATTTTTTGTAAACTTCAAGAGTGGGGAAAAATGGTGTAAACTGATAATCGATAGTGGTAGCTATATGAACGTAGTTTCCGAGAGTGCGGTGTCACGGATGTTATTGACCACCGAGCCACACCCTCATCCTTATAAGGTTGCTTGGGTAAATAAGACCTCCCTTCCGGCCTCGAAGCGTTGCTTGGTACCACTTACCATCAAGGCTTACTCTGAAAAGATCTGGTGTGATGTTATCCCTATGGATGCCTTCCATGTGTTGTTGGGTCGCCCATGGTTATTTGATCATGATGTTACCCACTTTGGGCAAGCTAACACATATGAGTTTAAATTTAATGGTAAGACCATTACATTAAAACCCACTCCGCCTCAGGATCCATCAGTTCTCACTAAGGACACGATTGTCCCGGTCGAAAAGAAGGCATTAAGTTTATTAGGTAAGAAGGAATTTGAGCGTAACACATTTATAGATGGTATCATGTATGCTTTAGTTTGTCTGCAAGTTAATGGAAGATGTCTTGTCATTCGATAGTTTACCACCGTCATTGCGGAAGCTCCTAGAAGAGTTTAAGGATGTGTATCCGGACGAGATGCCGTCCGAGTTACCCCCCATGCGGGACATCCAACATGCCATAGATTTCATCCAGGGGTCCTCGTTGCCTAACCTTCCTCATTACCGGTTAAATCCTACTACACACTTAGAGTTGCACTCCCAAATTTCCGATTTATTACAAAAGGGATTTATCCATCATAGTACGAGTCAGTGTGCCGTACCCGCTTTACTTGCTCCCAAGAAAGACAGCTCTTAGAGGATGTGTGTGGATTGTCGAGCCATTAATAAAATTACTGTTAAAAATCGGTTTCCCATCCCTCGCCTGGATGATTTATTGGACATGTTAGCTGGAGCCACAATTTTTTCGAAATTGGATCTTAGGAGTGGATACCATCAGATCCGAATTAGGGAGGGTGATGAATGGAAGACCGCTTTTAAATCTAATGATGGGCTCTACGAGTGGTTAGTAA
The DNA here is from genome assembly GCA_039513925.1 of Platanthera zijinensis. Classification (NCBI taxonomy): domain Eukaryota; kingdom Viridiplantae; phylum Streptophyta; class Magnoliopsida; order Asparagales; family Orchidaceae; genus Platanthera; species Platanthera zijinensis. The sequence goes on from CM077091.1 coordinate 95,469,759, forward strand.
TGCCATTTGGACTTTCCAATGCCCCGAGTACATTTTCTAGAATGATGACTCATGTTTTCCAACCGTATATGTGAAAATTCATTGTGGTATACTTTGATGATATTCTAGTTTTTAGTACATCTACGATCGATCACGAGTCACATTTGAAGATTATCCTTTCCACATTGCGCTCGGAAAAATTATTCGTTAATATAAAAAAAATGTACTTTCCATGTACCATCGGTAGAGTTCCTTGGTTATATCGTTAGTTCAGAGGGTATCCACGTCAATCCAAAGAAGGTCCAAGCCATTAAGGATTGGCCGGAGCCCGCCAACATTCGGGATGTACGGAGCTTTCACGGCCTAGCCACTTTTTATCGCCGCTTCATTAGAGATTTTAGTAGCATCATGGCCCCCATCACAGAGTGCATGAAAAAGGGTGAATTCACTTGGACTAAATCGGCCGCTAAGGCGTTTCAAATAATTAAATCACGCATGTCAGAAGCTCCACTCTTGCGCTTGCCGGATTTTAATAAGGTTTTTGAGTTTTTTGTGATGCGTCGGGCATTGGTATTGGTGGTGTGTTGAGTCAAGAAGGTCACCTCATTGGATATTTTAGTGAGAAGCTCGCGGGGCCGAAATTGAATTATTCTAATTATGATAGGGAATTTTATGCGGTCATTAGATTCCTCCATATTGGCGACATTATTTACTTCCTAAGGAATTTTTTATTTTGTCCGATCATGAGGCGTTGAGGTTCATTAACTCCCAGACTAAGGTTAGTCCTAGGCATGCCAAATGGGTCTCCTATCTCCAGGAGTACACATTCATCATCAAACACCTTAAGGGGACTCTCAACCGCGTAGCCGACGCTCTTTGTCGTGTCTCCTTATTACTATCCACGCTAGAAGTTAAGGTGATTGGGTTCGATCGAATTAAGGACGAGTATGTCAATTGCCCGGATTTCAAGGAAATCTACTTTTCCGCTCAAAACGGCTCACCCACGACAATCTCATCCTATTATATTCGCGACGGCTATTTATTTAATCACGCGAAATTTTGTATTCCATGTTCCTCCCTACGCCACTTTATCGTTTGGGAATTGCATAGTGGCGGGTTGGGTGGACATTTTGGTCGCGATAAGACCATCGCTCTTGTAGAAGACAAGTTCTATTGGCCGGGTCTCAAATCGACGGTGAATAAAATCGTAAGTAGTTGTCGGGCGTGTCAACTGGCTAAGGGTAATAAAACTAACGCAGGACTTTATACCCCTCTTCCGATTCCCTCCATTCCCTGGGAAGACATTAGTATGGATTTTATTCTAGGCCTTCCCGTCACGTTTCGTCGTCATGATTCTATTCTGGTAGTGGTAGATCAGTTTTCAAAAATGGCATATTTTATTGCGTGTAGTAAAACCAACGATGCGTCACATGTTGCTAAGTTATTTTTCAGGAGGTAGTTGGCCATCGGGGCATTCCTAAGACCATCGTGACTGATAGGGACGTAAAATTTACTAGCTAATTTTGGAAGACCCTTTGGAAAATTATGGGCACCAGAATTTTATTTTTTTCGGCCTACCATCCCCAGACGGATGGACAAACGAAAGTGGTAAATAGAAGTTTGGGTAGTTTGCTTCGTTGTCTTGTGGGCGACCACAAGGGTACGTGGGACCTCATTCTTCCCCATGCTCAGCTAGCTTATAACAATTCAAAAAATAGGTCCACGGGTCTTTCACTTAATGAAATCGTGCACGGATATAAAGCGCCAGTGCCGCGTGACTTGATTCCTTTACCCCCATCATACAAATCAAGTCAATTCGCACAAGAGTTTGCCTCGCATGTCCACCATTTGCATAAGCACATTAAAGACACGCTAGCCACAAAATATGCGACTTATCAATCTAATACTAACGTACATAAGAGGGTGTCTCCCTTAAAAGTTGGCGATTTGGTTATGGTGTGTCTCATCCCTGAACGGTTGCCTTCGGGCACCATAAAAAAGTTAGCAAATCGGCGAGCCGGTCCATTTCGAATCTTAAAGAGGTTAGGAGAAAACACATTTTTATTAGAGTTACCCACTGATTGGGGAATTTCCCCTATTTTCAATGTTTCGGATTTAACGCCTTATGTTTCTCCACCACTTGAATTGTCTGCCTGCCCATTTGGGTCCACTGCAACTTCTAATGGGTTTGGGGGTGGGTTTGTTCCCTGATCGCTCTCTACATCGGTCTCCACTGGAGGTACGTTGGATGTTGATGCAGTAAATTTTTCTTCTTCTTTGACTAATGCCTTTCCAAGGTTTCCCAGGACAACCTTTTTGCCTGATAGGATTATCCGTGATGAAGTGCTCTCCTCGCCTAAAGGGGACATTCGCCGCTACTTGGTTCGTTGGCGTGATCGTCCAGCTTCTGATGATTCATGGCTCCCGGAAGCGGACGTGGCTAGCTTGGATGAAGACCTTCTCCGCCAGTACTTTCAGGGCCACTCATCGGAGATGAGTACTTTCGAGCAGGGGAGGATTGATGATGACGACGGCCCTCAACATGATGATAGTACCGTCATGCTTACGGATGATTGCGCCCCTCCAACCAAAGACGCGCGTCGCTGTGACAAGAATTTGGACAAGCGCCATCACCGCTACAATATCCGCCCGCGACATTTAAATAATTAATTAATACATATAATTATGATATTATTAGTATTAATTATTTATTATGTTTTTCCTTTTCTATTAATCGTTTGGTTATTTAGACTTTTATTATTTTTCATGATTATGGGTTGCATATAGCCAAATTTTGGACTATTATTATTTTTACAAACATTGGGCTGCATGTAGCCAAAGTTGCATTGATAGCCTATATATAGGCCTTGGTTGTACTAATGGAATAGTTTTTGATGAAATAAAATTTGAGATCTCTTATTTTAAGAAACCTCCTCTCTCCTTGATTGCTCCTTAATTCTCCCCCTCTCTTTAGGGTTCGGCCAAGGCAAAGTCACCCCTCCTTTCCCTCTCCCTCTTGGCTGCTGGCCTACCTCCCCTCCTTCTCTCCTCCAACTTCGGCCTCCCATCTCTCCACCACCACCCTCAACTATAGCCTCCCCCTCTCAAGCAAGGCCTTCCCCTTTTCATAATATTCGGCCACCCCCACTCCACCACCTTTCCTCTCTACACCTTGTGACCGGCCTCGACAAGAAGGTTGGACATCAAAGAGCTTGGTTCCGACATGACGCGAGGAAGACAGAAAGTTTCTCTCCATCCGGCGTGCTACCGGGGAACCGTTGAAGGGCGATCAACTTTGGCATAGATCAACGTCTAGATCTATCTCCGAGTGGGGTAACGAAACCTTCTACTTTTCTTGAGATTATTTCCCTTTTTATAATTTCGTGTGGTCGAAAACGTTGGCGTGCAATCTTGATAGCTTTGAATTAATCGTGGATTTCTTGAACGAATTTTGCATCTATCTTGATCAATTTAAATTCGAATAGGCTTGGCGGGCATCGTTTCTTTTTGTTGGGAGAGATCTACCGATTCTTGCGAATCGTATTTTTTTTTGGGTAGATCTCTTTTGGTACAACTTCGCTCGTTCGGACAGAATATTCGTCCCTTTAGCTTGATCGGATCTCGGCCTATAACCGTGGTTCGGTCTCTAACGGATTTGCTACCCGTACGAAAGCATTGGAACGGAAATTGCAAACGTGTGGTTGGATTAATTTTCTATGTGAGTCACGAATTTAGTAGAACACTGAGAGTGACCCATCACGGTGCTTATAATCGTGTCGCGCGTGTATCGCTACATCATTAAGTACTCGAGTAGTCTAGTTGAGTACTCGAGTAGTTGAGTAGCTTAATTTGAGTGATAGAAGTTAGATCTTGAGAAAATTCTAAGACCACTCGAGTGGCACATCCTTGTACTTGAGTAGTTCGATTAGTACTCGAGTAGTCTGGTTTCAGTACTCGAGTGATCGTCATTTCCTCTAAATTTTTTTCCAAAGTCCCAGCTCTCGAGAAGTTCAAGTCTACCTCTTGAGAAGAATATCTAGCACTCGAGTGATCTCTTATCCACTCGAGTGATTTCTTTCCTTATCCAAAATTTCCAGAAATACCTCATCTCAAGTAGTCAAGTCATTCACTCAAGAGCCAGTTAAATAACTCGAGTATTTTATTTCTTACTCGAGAAATGCTGAACAATTTTTCAGAAAATTCTTTAATTTTCCGTCAGATCAAATTTTTGAATTCCGTGATATGATTGGTCAACGTGGCCATCATTAATGACAATTATAACAATTAGGGAGATCTTATAAAAGGTCCTGTCATTATGAATAACCCTCAGCGTGTTGTTCTAAGTTTCTGGATCGGTCGACAGATTTCTTAATTCTTCAGAAAGTCGCCGCACGTCTTCAGAATGCCAAGGGCTACTTTCGATCCAGATCAATTTGCAGATCAAGAGATTCATCATTCTCCATCTACTCCTTGATCGTGTGAGTCAAAGTTTCTCAGAACAGATCTAGCGGAGAGTCTTCTTCTATAATTTCTGATAAAGCCGCAAAGTCCAAGAAAGAAGACCTAGGGAGAGATTTTCATATCTGAGAAGATTACTGTTTGTATTGTACGAATTTCTTTTTAATCTTGTAGGAGATTATTCTCCGAGTGTAGGAGATTTGTTCTCCGAGTTGTAGGAAGTTTTCATCTTCTGAGTGTAGATCCCTTTTTGGATCGAGTTGTAGGAACGTTGTTCCGAGTGGTAGGATTGTTTTCAATCCGAGATTAGTGGAAGTAGCCGAGTCTAGTACTTTGCTAGATCAGTGAGTGGAAAGTGGACGTACCCAATATTGGGGAACCACTATAATTCTTGTTGTTCTCTATGAATGTTTGTTTATTTCTTATGCTCAGATCGCTAAAGTTTTTATTCCACAAAAATACGCACAACTCACATATTCACCCCCCTCTAGGTGATTTAGGTAGACAACTTAGACATTTTCATAAGCTACTTTGAAATTTTCAAGTGGTATATTAAAGCTTACAGCTGCTTATAAATTTATATGCCTTATGTGTAAATGCTTATTAGTATTGCTGGGTGTTCTGCCTTCTTCAAATAGGGGGAGATTGTTGGGAATATTTCCCTAAATGTTCCCTAGATTTGATTTGAAGAGGCATCACCATCAACACAAAGAGCATAGTTGTATATGTTGTTGGTTAAGATCATCATGTGCAGGATGTTCCTTGGAACAAGGTTAGACAGGCTGTCTAAGTGATGGTGATAGGTGGTCACAAGGTAGGCAGGTGGAGAGACAGAAAATCTGTCTAAGTCCAAAGGCATTGAGTGAGGACAACTCACTCAATGACAGATGCAAAGAAATGTGGTTAAGTCCACAAGTGTTCAGTGAAGCAAGCTCACTCAATGCCAGATGAAAAGAAATGTGGTCAAGTCCACATGCATTGAGTCAAGCAAGCTCACTCAATGACAGATGCAAAGAAATGTGGTTAAGTCCACAGGTCTTGAGTGAAGAAAGCTCACTCAACACCAGATGTCAAAAATGCTGAGAGAAGACAAGTAAGTCAAAGCCTTACTATTTGCAAGGCAGAAAAGTGGCTAAGACCACAGGTGTTGAGTGAAGATAGTTCACTCAATGCCATACTACAAAAAATGTTGAGTAAAGCTCAGATTATCAACGCCTAATCTTTGATAGTAATGAAATCTAGTTAAGTCCAGAAGCGTCGAGTGATGAAGGCTCACTCGATGCCTAAGCAGTTAAGACTACAAAAGTTAAGATGGCGTTGAGTGATGAAGACACACTCAATGCACTCAACGCCTAAGCTGACATGAAATATGTCTAAGTATAGAAGCATTGAGTGAAGGCTATTCACTCAATTCCTCATCAAGATAATAGGCTAAAGCAGAAAGCATTGAGTGAAGAAGATACACTCAACACTTTCATTCAGTAATATGACTAAGGGTTTTAGCATTGAGTGATGAATGCTCACTCAACGCCTAATGACAGAAAACTGTCTAGGTACTTTGGCGTTGAGTGAAGAAGGTTCACTCAATGCCTAATGCTACAGAAAGATTGGCTAAGGCAAAAGCGTTGAGTTATGAAGGCTCACCGAACCCTCTCAATGCCTGAGATGCAAAAAGATTGGCTAAGGCCAAAATCATTGAGTGAATCTTGTTTACTCAACGCTCTCAACACCTGAGTAAGACAAATCTATCTAAGTGTTTTGGCATTGAGTGAAGCTTATTCACTCAACGCCTATACTAAAGATCTTGAATTTGGCTAAGTCCACAGATGCTGATGTTAGTAAAAGTCAACAAAAGTCAACAGAATTCAAAATGTGGTGGGATGTCTATGATACACAACAAACGGCGCCACAGGCCTACTGTATGACTTTTGGCTATAAAAGCAAAGTTACAGCTATCAACTTAAGTGGGTCCCACGGGTCAAAATAGTCGTTGATCGGCGGAATAGAAAAGGCAAAGATCATATCAAAGATATTAGCTTTTGGAAAATAACTGGACTTCGTTTTCTTCCTTTCCATTATTGTATAAGTTGAAGGTCTGGTCCAAGTCACTAATCAAATGTTCAGCAAGCTAGTTGTTGTAATATTCATCTGTAATAGCAAGATCGGAGTAATCTCTGAGGAAGAAGAAGCGGCCAAGGAAAATTCCTAGTTGCAGCTGATTTGAAATCTGATACAAGTTAGTTGTAGCTATCTTCACCTTCTACAGCAAGTTCTGAAGATATTTATAAGGTAAAATAAGAAGCAACAAGGTTTTACCCTAGTTGCAGGAACTGGATTCAAATAGAAGTTAGCTATTGACATCCTCACCATCAACAACAAGTTCAGGGACATTTCTCTGAGAAAGAAGTAGCAGAAAGGGCTAACCCTTTCTGCAGTTACTTCATAGTTCCAGCAGGTAATTTTCTGTAGAATGTTTTCAGGAAGCTGTGAAGTAGAAGTCAAAACTGAGTTTGCTCAGGGCAGAGGGAAGAGGAACTTGATTTCAAGTGGACTGTGAATCACATATAGATAGCTGGTTGAAGCACCAGGATACTTCTTGTCTTCAATAGCAAGATCAGACAGTTCCCTTTCTGAGGAAGAAGAAGAAGTTAGAATTGAGTCTCATTCTTAGTTCGTAAGAAGCATTTCATGTAACATCCCATTTTCAAATTAGTCCCCCCCTTAGGAGTGACTTGAACATGCCTAGGTCATAACAAGTCCTAGGTTGAACCTAGGAGGTCAAGTGACCCAACTAGCAAGTTGAAACTCACTTGAGCTGCAAATAGTAAAATCTTAAAACCCTGATTTTTTGTGGCCTAGTGGGTTCAATCTGACTCCAAGGCATTCCTAGACCTAATATGATATCCATGGGTCACGAAGGACCCATTAGGTTCAAACCTAGTGGCTAAGTTGACCCAAGTCAACTTAAGCCGTAGTTAGGCCAAAGTAACCCTGCCTTGAGTCAACTCACCCTCATTATACCATGTCTACCCTACCTAACCATACCTAGGCCTTAGGGGAGGTCAATGGGTCCCTAGGGGTCTATTGATGTTGACTCCGAAGGTCAAATTGACCAATTCAACCCTAAACCCAAGGCTAGCCAACATGTTTACTAGGAGAGAGAAAGTGAGAATAAGGGGTATTTTCATGGTAGAATGGTGAGCCCCCCTCTCATATGGCATTTAAGGATTTAATATTCATTTTATGGGCTGCCTTTAGACTTCTAGGGGAAGATAAATCATGAGGGTGACTAGGAGAGAGAAAGAAGTGAGAAATAGGCTAAATATAGGAGAGAGAAAAGGTGGTGGAAGTGAAGGGGTGGGTTTAGAGAGTGAGGAGGCATGGGGCTCGGCCAAAGAGGGGCCCACAACCACCTAGAGGTTGACACCTCTTCCCCCCACCCTTTTCCCAGCCATCAAGAGGAGTTTTCACTCTCTCTCTCCTCTAACCACCCCCTACCATGAAGAGGTGCCTTGGCTCTTGAAGAAAACCGCCCACTCTCCCCCTCTCCTCTTTATATACTCATTTAGGAGAGAGGGGCGACCAATTTCGAAACCATAGCAGGAGGGAGAGAGGCTTGCCGGAGCCACCAAGGAGAGAAACGCCGCCACCGCCGCCACCATGGCATCCCGCCGTTCAACCCGCATTCGTGCCCGAACTCAGGTCCTCCCTCACTCCCTTTCTCTCATGCTTAGATCTTAGACATGTTAGGAGTAAGCCCGGGCTCAAACGAGCCGGTCGGGTGGAGTGCATACCTAGAAAAAACACCATTTTAATGGAGTTTTTGGTGGACTCGGGTAGGGCGGCACCGCCACCTCCGGCCGCCCTAACTGTCGGCAAGGCCAGCCCCCACCACCGGGGACATATAAGAGTGAATCCCCGGTGGTGGCGCCGCCCCTACTGGCCGGGAATAGCCCCGTGAACACAAACCTCCACGGTTCTAGTTTTGGCATTTTGGAGAAGATGAAGTACAGCTCCCGTCGGATCTGCTTTAAGATCCGTGCAACCCTAAAATATGATTTAATGATTTATTATATTCAATTTCTGTATTTAATTTAAACAAATTCACTGTAAATGAAATTAAGGCCACTTTTAGACACCTCCTGAAAAAGGTTATAACATGAAAGTTATATGTCTTTTAAATACCTACAATTTGATATGCTATGGTGAAAATTTGGTAGAGAACCTAGACTTGTAGGGTCATTTTAATATGGGTATGTCCTAAAACTAGGGCAGATTCATTCTAAAAATTATTTAGGCCCTTTAGGGGCATGTTCATCAAAAATGATCAATATAAATGTTGTAGGCCTTTTTATTATCTACAGTTTGATATGTTATGGAAAATTATAGGACAAGGCTACTGACCTGTAGGGCCATTGTTCTAGGGTAGGCCCTATATGTAAGACAGATTTTTAAATAATTTTCCACACCTAACCCTTGGTCCAAATGCTTTGAATTTTGGACAGGGACTTAATATCACCTATACCTAGCTCCTTTAAAAATTAGAGACCATTTAAAAAAGTGTAACCTAGGGTTTTGCCCTAAACCCTAGTTTTGACCTAGTGAAGGGAAATTTAGGGAAAAGGTACTTTTGACACTTGAGTGATCATCTCACCTCAACAGAGGTTGATATTCTTACCACTGGTTTAAAATGGTCCTAAGAACTCCCTTGGGGAAGATGGGACGGATTAGGGTGAGTTTACCCTAGGGCCCAGGTTCAAACCCTAAATGAGGACTTTGGGGGCTTGTGAAGGACATAGGGGCTAATGCCCTTGTATTGCCTTGATATTTTGTAGAGAGGATTTTAATGGGTATTTAACCCTCTGGTTAAAATATTAGAGAATTTAGAGGTAGGTAGGTACCTCAAAACCTAAACCCTAGTTTTAGGGTAGAAGGGCTTTTAGGTCAAAACAGTAACTTAAATTCATTTAAAAGCTATGAAACTTGGGTAGAGTGTTTCTAGGATAGTTAGGACCTTTGGATGATTTTACTAGAAGTTTTGGTTAATTATTTCTAGTACTTCACTTATGAATGTGGGTATAGCCCTATTTGATATTTTATTTATTAAAGATTTTTAAGTCAAATAAGACCCCATGAAACTCTGAAATTAGATGTTGTTGGTCAGTAGGAATGCTCTTGAGATTTTAGTTTAATTTTATGTTGAAGAAATCAAGTAGTTCTTTCTCAAGTGTTATAAAAGGGCTTTATGGTTTTAAAATATATTATGGCTTAAATAGTTTCTGGAAAATTATGAAATTTAGTAAATAGGGTTCTTAAACCAATATGTACCAGTGGGAATTTATTCAAGATTTTTGGAGTTATGAATATAGTACTTGATTCACAAGCATGCTAGATTAAGAATTTAGTAAATGATTTATTGTAATTTAATTTCCAGTAGGAAAATTATGAAACTTATCTAGTACTGTTTTCATGGTGTTATTAGTACCCTGTAATTAATCCAAATTATTTGGATGAAGATTTGATGTAGTTTATTCATTAGACATGAAGGAAATGAATTATTGCTAAAATATGTTTAGGCCCCTTAGACCTTAGTAAAAAATTGCCAAACCTTGGATATATCATTTTTAGATATAGTAGTATTTATCTTAAATTTATTATGATTTACCCATGATTGAAAAGTATACTCCCTGTTCAAATTTGGTAGACCTTGGATCTTAGGAAAATTAATTAATTAATGGATTAATTGAGAAAATTGTTATAACCGGGAATTGATTCAATTATGTCGTGATAGGCCCCCAGTAAATAACTTAGGTCGTTCGGATGAAAACACAAGGGACATCAAATAATAGATATCATATAGTATAGGGTGGTCTGTAATTAGTGATTTTGGGAAATGTGTAACAGGATAAGGTTTGGGTTAGCGTAAGGACAGGTTGTGTTGGGTGGATTTAAAGAAAGTGGATGGATCACCATAAGAGGTTTCAAGTGTGGTGTGGAATGAGTTGATGCGCTCTAGAAGGTGCGCGGGACCGACGAAAGATCGTCGTCCTCGTAAGAGTGAAGAGTCAAATTCACCCTAGGTTTAGTTTGATGCAATTTATAAAGGGAACGGGTAAGGGAAAAACAACCAATAAAAATAAGTGCCTTGCGAAAGGGAACTTCGGGCCGTAATGCCGCCATCTTGGTTCCTAGTGCCTATTGAGAACCCTTCACGGGGCATAATCTGGAGGCAGTCTTGGGCTAACGTAAATCTTAAATAAATCAAAAGTGTAATTAGTTGAAATAGGTTTACACTTCACACACTAGTTAGATAGACATTTGGAAAAGGTTAAGTCATCCCGAGGTGTTCAAAGGGGAGCCATCCCGCAGTGCTCAAAGGGATGAGGTTTGGAATTGAGCCGGACGGTTTAGTCCGGGGAGCTTAGTCTCGGTTTGTGGTTGAGCCGGACGGTTTGGTCCGGGAGCTTTACTCTTGACCTCTTATATTAAATGTTGCATGTGCATAAATAGGAAACTTTAAGTTGGTGTGTCTTCGATATTGGGGAGTTCGTTGCACCGACACCAATATCGTTGACTCGGCAAGTGTGGTTTTACACTTCGCCAAACTTAAGTCCGGCGGTCCAGTCGGCAATAATATGCAGGAGTCCGCTTAGTGCACCAAGCGTTGAGGCGTATGATAGGTCAGACCGGTAGTGCTATACTGGTTTTGAGGTGGGCAAGGCCCAACCCACCGCTTCCGTCTGCCACTACGGAGGTATCCTGGGAGGTAACGGCTCTTAAAGGGGGAACTAAGGTTTGTGTACACAAAGTTGGGTGTGTTAGTTGCACTGCATGAACATCATTAACCCACCATATAGTTGCATGCATAATCATTCATAAGAACCTTGACACCTAATGTATAAGTGGAATGGGACGCTTATATATTAGGACCTGCAAAACAACCCCTTGGTCTATAAGCTTGTGTGGGCAAGTTTTATAGATTAAGGCCATTTTAAATATTTATATAATGCTTGTGATAACCGACACCCCAACGTATAAAGTTGAATGGGACATTTATACGATGGGAGCCTTGTAGAAGATCCCTTGGCTTATGTGTACTCACATAAGTGAAGGTTTAATTTCTTACTTACTTACCTTTCTGTTTTACCTATTACAACACTTATATTGTTCGCCTGTCATAACTTGCTAGTTAGGTCCACCGTCATCTGCTTTTGACTACTCTCCACCTTCATGTCCTCCCCTTTCTTCCTCTCCGCTCGGTGCCTTAGGGCATGGGGGAAGGGGTGGGGGATGATAGGGCTTAGTATTATAGACTAACGGTTTTCGGACCACATCATTTTAGGGAATCGTGGAGCCCAGCCCGGAGGAGCAGCCCAGGAGGCCGGTGCGCTTGGAGACAGGGCAGTCTAGCTCAGGAGTTCAGACAGCCGGGACCGTGAGTTCCGTTCCTTAGTAGCAGTTTGATTTTCAGCTTCCGTTTGAGTGACCATGTAGTGAGGTGTTGTTGTACCGGGCTTAAGTCCTTTTCTTTTCAGTACTTTGTTTTTACTCTGATGTTATACTGTGGACGCTTCCTTCGTGGAGTTTATTTATATGTGATTTATTATTGTGGACTGCATTTCTCTTTCTTTACTACTTGCTACTTGATTGTGATCGAAAAGGCCGGCAGAATCGGAGTGTTGTAGTTACGACCTTCCCGGGTGCGAAGGTGTCACCGCAAAGCGGCGGTTCTGGGCATAATACCCCGAGTTTTGAATCAAAAAAAATGGGGTCTTACATTTCACTATAAGGTACTTCCAGCACAAGCAACTGTTCATTGAAGATCTATTCTTATTGCTGTAAAGAAGGTAGGGCTGAGTTCATCTCAGCTCAGGAAGGCAGGCGCAAAGAACATTTTCTCTGGAGTCAAATATTAACAAAAAACTCTTTCTACTATAGGATCCTTTGGATCTGAGTTGTAAGACTGAAATTATAAAGGCTGAGTATAGGATCCTTGTATGGATCTGAGAAGTAGGGCTTTGGCCTGAGTGTAGGATCCTTTGGATCTGAGGTAGGGCTTTTGAGCCTGAGGTAGGAGAGTCATTCTCTCTGAGTTGTAGGGCACTTGTACCTGAGTTGTAGGATCCTTTGGACTTGAGGTAGGGCCTTTGTGCCTGAGCTATAAGAGACTCATTCTCTCTGAGGTTGGGCTGTCCTCCAAGCATGAGTTGTAGGGCCTTTGGGCCTGAGGTATGTAATCTTTTGATCACTGAGTTGTAGGGCTGTGTGCCTGAGCTATAAGTCTTGGAGGAGACTGAATGGTCCTGCGGGATCGTGTTGTAAGCTCTTAGGAGCCGAATTGGAGAAGTTCCTTGTCTAACAAGCCATTAGAAAGGTGGGAGGGAAAGTGGACGTACCCATATTCTAGGGAACCACTATAAACATTTTGTGTTTTGTTGTGTTCTTAAAAGCAATCTAACTAAGCTAACTCAACACACCTAAAACATAAAGAAAACTAAAGATAGTTATAAGAGACTAAGAAGCCTATTCACCCACCTCTCTAGGTGATTTAGCTATCCTTGAAATTAAAGACTTTCAATTAATTTTCATTCTGCATTAGGACTGCCCCCATTCCTTGTAGTGAGGAATCCGTGTAAATCTGGAATCCTTCCTTCCCTATGGGGAGGGTCAGGATGGGGGCAGATGTTAGCCTTGACTTAAGGTACTGAAAGGCAGATTTGCACCAGGGAGTTCATTTAAAGGGTGAATCCTTCTTGGTGAGGGATGTGAGTGGGAGGGCTATCATGGAAAATCCCTTTATGAACTTACGGTAATATCCCACTAGTCCTAGAAAGCTGCAAATGTTTGTGATTGTCTTTAGTGTAGACCAATCCCTTATGATATAAATCTTAGCAAGGTCCACTACTACTCTAGCTCCGCTTATCATGTGGCCTAAGAAGACAACTTCATTGAGCCAGAATTCACACTTGCTGAAATTGGCGTATATGTACTGCTCTTTTAATTTCTCTAGTACTAACTGTAAGTACCTAACGTGATCCTGCTCTTACTTGGAGTATACCAAGATATCGTGTATGAAGACTATGACGAATATGTTTATGTTGGGTCCGAAGATGTGGTTCATTAATGTCATAAATGTTGAGGGGGCATTAATGAGGCCAAATGACATGACTCTAAATTCATAAAAATCGTACCTTTACCTGAAGGCTATTTTAAGAATATCTTTGTCTTGGATCCATAATTGGTAGTACCAGATCTTAGATCTAGCTTGGAGAAGTCAGGGTCCCTGAAGTTGGTCAAAGAGTTCGTCTATGCGAGGAAGTGGGAATGTGTTTTGTACTATTAGCCGATTAAGTTCTCTATAGTCTATGCATAGACAAAGCGTCTCGTCCTTCTTTTTGATGAATAGGACTAGGACTCCCCATGGTGATGAACTTGGATGGACAAAACCATCCCTGACCAAATCTTCTAATTGCTTTCGAAATTCGATTAATTACCTTGGGGCCATTCGGTATGGGGTCGAGATACGGGTCGGTCCCTAGTGCTAGCTCTATTTTAAACTCGACCTCTAGATAGAGGTAGTCTGAGCAATTTTTCAAGAAACACCTCGAGGAAGTCCCTCACTACTGGTACATCTATGATATTTGTGGCGTTGTCTATCATCTCGAAGCATACAACGTATTATAATGCCCAGAGTTCCAGAAAACAAAAGGGAGTTTGTTATTGGGAGTTATTGCCAGGCGGTAAAGCTAGCACTGGCGGTATCCAGTTGAATTTAGCTAACCCTTGTCTCGAGAAGGCATCGCGCGTCGGTAGAGAATTAACGCGCAGCTATACCACTCGACACTTTTGATGCTTTCAACGCATTGAAGCGTTGATAGCCCACTGCACAGTGATAGATTGATATTGAGTGGCAGTAGCCCATGAATTAAGTCACTTTTGGCTCTGGACAGTACCGTCTGGCGGTAGTAGTAACGCCTGTAGTAGCGTGCCACGTGTCAGATAAGGTTGAGGCGGTCTTGAGCGGCAGAGTGGTGCCCACTGGACCATGTGGCCACCGCCTGAACTACCACACGACTATAACAAAGATACTATATGTCGGTAGCTCTCTAATAAAGGCCTGTGATGAGAATTATTTCTCATCTTTCTCTCTCCCTCTCTCTCTCTCTCTTGAATTTAGGGGAAGAAGTGTTGGAGCTGACGATTCACATATCCTTAGTTTCACAATATCAATTCTCAGGTTATATTTAATCACATCTTGTGTTTGGTAGAGTGTGCAGGTTTACAGGTTCAATCGAAGTGAGAATATCTCATCTGGGACCTACCGCCGCGCGGTAGCCATTACCACCGCACGGTAGCCTGAATTAAATTGACATGGTGCTCTGGTTTCTACCATGCCGTGCCAGCTCTACCATGCCACGCTAGCTCACTCAATGCCCGTCGAGACAGATGCATCGAGACAGATCTACCACTGAGCGATAGCTTGGAACTGCTCAACGCTAGCTTCCTACCACGCTGCGCTGTCTCACTCAATGCTTGTCGAGACGGATGCATCGAGGCAGAGCTACCGTCGAGTGATAGCTTGGTACAGCGCAACGCTAGCTTCCTACCGTGTTGCACTATCTCACTAAACGATCGTCGAGTTAATCGAGATGACTGGGCTAATACCAGGCGTTAGCTTACTACCACGCCGCGCTAGCACGAAAAAAGCGGAAATTTTTTCTTTTTGAACATTTTTCCAAATATGGGTGACAGCTGTCAGCATAAAGCGTGTCAACCTACCACTGGGCGCAAGCTCTACCACCGGCGGTAGCCTATTTTTGAAAAACTTATAAAAGGCTTCATTTTTCATTCCAGAGACAAGGATGCACCTATTATCAAGCATAGGGTTCATGTGCCGCCTCTAGAGCACTGAAACACTGTCTCTATCGAAGGAAAAGAAAACCGCCTCCCTCCCATTCGTTCACTAAGATCTCCGGCGAGCCAAGGACTACAATGACTATGAAGAGTTGATTGGTTGCAACCACACGAAGATCTCTAGCACTGGTCGCGGATCGCTCAACGGAGGAATCGACTTGAGGGAGATTCAATATTTAATATTTTTATACTTATTGCACTTTTTCCTCTTTTTTGTATTCTTGTGGTAAGGGAAATCGATCGGTAAAGGTCATCAAAATCCGGGGAGGATTCCGTGAGAAATCGTCCTGGGGAAGATACGTCTAGATCGGGGGATCTAGCGGGGCTATAAGACACTTCCTTGCATGAAGGTGAATAGTCAGCTCGAAGAGCTTTCTTGGAGGGAAATGGAGAGAGCCAACCGGTACGGGTAGTTGGTCGGTATAAAAAACAAAAAGGAGATCTATTTTTCACCGCCTCCGATCTCCGACGTCATGGAGATCAAGTTTTTTGTAATTGTAAAAAAACACGTTGATTTAGTTTGAATAAAATTCATTTGCTGTTTATTTCTTACTTATAACGTTGTGGTTTTTAGCCAGTGATTCTCTAAAGGGTGCGTAGATCTCCAAGGATGAATTTGCCCCGAAAAATGAGATCTGTGACCTACCGCCACACGTTTGCAAGCTAAGGTCCCGTAATAGCTTCCAGAAAATTTTTTCTAGACAAAATAATTCGAATTTTCAATCAACACATAAAACCTTATTCACCCCCCTATAAGGTTGGCAACACGATCCAACACGTGGTATCAGAGGGAGGTTACTTCAAAAAAAAGCTTAAAATCCTGAAGTAAGATGGCCAATGCGGTTCACGCTTTCCCTAAGGGACAAGGTGTGAGTAAACCTCCACTGTTTCTAGGGAGTGACTACAGTCATTGTAGAACGTGGATGAAAATCTTCTTAACGACACAAAACATGGACGGGTGGGCCATGATCGAAATGAAATACACGACACCCACTATCGCTGTAGGTAATCAAGTTCTAGAGAAACTGCAGACACATGGAATGACTCTGATAAACTAAAATGTACTAACAATGTGAAAGCTATGAACTCTCTCTTCTGTGCGTTAGAAAAAACTGAATTTAATCGAATTGGCAATTGTGAAACTGCATTTGATATATGACGATTACTAGAGATAACGCATGAAGGTACATCTCAGGTAAAGGAGTAAAAGCTATTTCGATTGGAGTCAGAATATGATCAATTCTGGATGGAGATCGACGAGGAAGTTGATAACATGTACACATGCTTCACAAAGATCATCAACGCGTCTAGATCTCTCAGGAAGAAATTCTCAAATGGAGACTTGGTGTGGAAAATCTTGCGATCTCTTCTTCCACGATTCAATCAAAAAGTGACCACCATCGCTGAATTACACAATCTGAACACTTTAGAAATTGAAAGCCTCATTGAGAATCTGAAGACCCATGAACTAGAGCTGAAGATACAAAGTTGGGAATGCTCAAAGGATCCAAAGAAGAAAGCTCTAGCACTGAAAACAGAAGAGTCTGATGATGAAGGCGAAGAAAGCTTATATGTTCGGGAATTTAGAAGATTCCTAATGGATCCCAAGAGGCAAGAGAAGTACAAAAGTTTTCTAAAGAAAGGTGTAGTAGAGAATAGAAGGTTGACCATATTGGAAAAGGGGTCAGAAAGCGACAAAGAAAAGCTTATTCCTGAGTGCTTCCACTGTCAGAACTCTGGACACATGAAGAGAGATTGCCCAAAGCTCCAAAAGGAAGAGAAATGGAGGCAAGGAAGAGACAAAGGAAAGAAGAAAGTGCTCAAAGACTCGACAAGGGAAGATGCTATTTCTAACAAGTCGAGCACCTTCGACTGAAGCAGTGAAGATGAGATGAATCTCTATCTAATGGGGGAACATCACAACGACTCAGATGGTGAATCCAATGTCCATAGCGACATAGAGGTAACTCCTCCCACCTATATAGAACTCCTTGAATTATATGAAACTCTCTGTGATAATTTAGATGATGTGGGTAATAAGAATAGTGTTTTGAAATATGAAAATAAACAACTGAGAAAGGAGTTGAAATGTGTGAATAATGATTTAGTGAAATATGGAAAAGAGAAGGTTGAGTGCCAAGAGTGATCTCACTCCTTGTGTACAATAAAAAAATTAGAAGAGAACCTCTCCAAGACTTCCTCCAAAATTGACACTCTCACTAAAGAGAGGAAGGACTTGGAAAGGAAGCTTCAAACTTCTCGCAGACACATTGAGAATGGAAAGAAGCAATTCACAAACCAGTGTGTGATGCTGATCACAGAAAATATCGCATTAAAGGCGATGATCCATGACCTGAACCTGTCCATCCAGAAGTTTGGAATAGGCCAAAAATCTCTGGATATGTTATTGGGTTATCAGTGCTAGGGATCTGAAAAATTTGGACTGGGATACAAACACTGTGTGCTACCTTCCGATAGTATCTCTACAGCCAACAATAGCTCGTTTCCAGCAAATCCAGCCAAATAGTTTATGAAACATAATGCTATTCATGTTAAATCTAAAAACCCAAATTCTTCATCTAGCAGCAGCCTGAGTACCATGCAAAAGGTGATATCCACCGCCTATGTGAAGTGTGCCAAATGTAATAAATTTGGTCACACCTCTAGCTCGTTCTTAAAGAGAGGTATAAATAAATTAACTCAAGTCTGGATGCCGAAGTCGACTAAATACACTATGGATGGAACAACTTGGGTAACCCGATCTTTATCCTCATCCTCTTGTTGAGTGTGTTGGCAGGCTAAGGACAAGGAAAATGTATGGTACTTGAAGACAAGTTCCTTAGACTGAAGAAGAAGAAAGAAGTCATGATGATCTTTCGAGACAACTGCAGAGGACATATTCTTAATATCGACAACATGGGTAACATAACATTTTCTACTTCAAAAGGTCTATTTATAGAAGGTTAAAATTAAAATTTAATTTCTACTCTTCAACTCTATGTTAAGGCTGAATGCATTGTTTTGAAACTTCTACAAATACATGCAATATTATAAACCCTAAATCGAACACCATGTTTCTCGTTACACAAAAAAACCATAGGTTTATATTTGTATCCTTAAGAACAAATGCATAAGCATGTCCATGATTATTAACCCATTGTATGTGTCTCACAATAGCGGGGGCGTAAGTTTGTGTGCATTTGGAATGCTACCATGTAATCCACGTCTTGTCCTTAACCAGGGAAGGTTCCAGTAGGTCCTTGTGTGGCACTGGGGGGAAAGAGTGTTAGGTTGAGCGGGTCTACTTGTGTGCATATAGGATTAACACCCCCACCATATGACACTTATGCAACTCCTCATGCCCATACGTCACTTAATATAGGGCTAGGGTGATGACATATTACTTGGGTCAATTGTTTCTTGAGCATTCGGGGTCCTTGAAATGAATGTTATAATGCTGATGGTAAAAAAAATGAACACAAACTATACATTCTATCAAATATTATGTCAAGTATACTCCCCAAGCACTACTCACTCCTCCTGATAAGTCTTCATGAGCATTGTGAGGATGAGCACCTTGGTCCAAAGAATCATTTCGATCTTGTGCAAAGACTAAACCTTAAGCTTAGTGCTCATGGTTCTAGTCTTAGTATGTCATAGATAGAAACGTTGTACAACCTCGGACTCGCAGGCGAACGAGAGGGCCCAAGCGAGAGGGCCCAGGCAACGAAAGTAGAGCGAGAGGGCTCAGGCAAGGGGTACTAGGCGAGAGGCGACAGGAGAGGGCACTAGGCGAAAGACGCCAGGAGACAGGGTAAGGAGTGAGATCCACTGCATCAAGCGAGACGGCCTAAGTGGAGCATGGCTTTTGATAGGTGAATGCTGAGATGGGAAGTCTTTCCGGCGAATGGTCAGCTCCCCGCGCGAGAGGACTCCAGGAGATGCTCTCTCGCCCGGGGTCGCCCTCTCACCATGCGAGAGGACCTCATGCGAGAGGACCTTATGGAGGAGCACTCGCCAAGTGCCACTTTGGTTCAGGGCCGATTCGGATAGGGTCGGGCCCACTTTTTGGGCCCCAGGGAGGTTTTACCCTTTTTACCCCGGGTGGTCTGCATTTAGCCCTAGCGAATAGCGGAGTTTGGCTGTTGGCAGACCTAGCCAGGGATATTCTAGTAATTTCAGGGCGGTGTAAATTGGTTATTTGCAGTCCCAGTTTGGAGGCCTATAAATAGACCGGTAAGGTGCCTTAGAAAGGCAAGCTTTCTTGACTCCTTCCATTTCTTCTAAGGCACCTAGCTCAGCATTGGCTAGGGAGGGGAAGAGCTTTAGTCTCTTCTGGGTACGAGGTGGGACCTCCTCGCTGGGTCCTCCGGTCTAGTTCTCCGCCTCGAGTGTAATCCTAAGGGAGTAAGCGCAAGCTGCCCCAGTAGTTCCGAGCTTTAGGAGGAAACGACCTTGTTGGTTCCAACATTTTTGGTGCTGTGAGCGTGGAGCAGCAGCTTGTGCGGAAGAACGAAGGGTTACCTCATGGCGGGAGATGTAGGAGGAGAAGACGAGGGGTCCCCGAGCCAGGGGGGTTACGTTGGGAGGGCATAGTTTATGTTATCCATCGGGGGGATCATGGACATGCTGAAGCAGCTCGCACAGAGAGGGGAGTGCGAGACCCCCCTGCCCCAGGTGCCGTACCACGCGCTCCGCGAGGGGGTCGAGCCGGCACGGATATGTGAGGACGCACCCGGGAGGTGACCAGGAAAGGAGGTGGAGGCGGAAGGAAGCCGGCGAGAGGTGGAAGGAAGGGAGCTCTTCCCCAGCACGGCGAGTGTCGTCGCGCCCGCAGGGCTTGTCGCGCGAGTGGACCTGGCAAGACCACCGACGAGAGGATCCCCCTTCTGCGAGTTGGTCCTCTCGGCACCCGTTCCGAAAGGGTTCCGCGAGCCGGAGATGACCTACTACGTGGGGAAGGATGACCCCCTCCAACACCTGCAGTGGTTTGAAGATGCGGTCTCCATCAGACCTATGACCGACGCCTTCAAATGCCGCCTCTTCGCCATCACTTTGAAGGATAAGGCCAGGGACTGGTTCCATCAACTCCCGACGTGTTCTATTTATTGCTTTGAAGACCTGAGCAAGAGCTTCCAGCTGCGCTTCTCGACCTCGAAGAAGAGGAAGAAGAACCCGGAGTCCATCTTCCTGATCAGGCAGAAGACGGACGAGTCTTTGGCTCAGTATGTGGATCGTTTCCAGGAAGAGATCTTAGACATCCAGGAGGTTCCCGATTTCGCCCTCCAAATGGCCTTCACCGTGGGGTTGAGGGAAGGCTTCTTCAAGATGAGCCTAACCCGGAAGGCGCCATTATCCTTTGAGGGATTGATGGAGAAGGCAGCAAAGGATATAGCCATGGAGGCGACAAACTCGGCATTTGCAAGGAAGTTAGCAAGGCTGACGGAGGGGGAGCAGAGAGAGTCAAGAGGAACAAGACAACAAGAGGGAAGGAGAAGGGAGGAGCCAAGGGGACCAGTGCACCCAGAGTTGGGCTGGAGGCAACCAGGAGGCCCAGTTCAAGGACCAGGAAGGGGTCCTCTGCAGGGGGGAAGGAACTTTTATCCGGGACCAGGTAGATTTCATCCGCTAGGGTGGGGGCATGGCCCAAGGCCACTCCCACCTCCGGCTCAGCAAGCTATGGCCATTGGCCGAGGAAGAGGAAGAGGAAGAGAGTGTGGGAGGGCGATTGGGGGGAGGAGGAGGAACCCCCAAGATGGGAGATGTGGGGGAGGAGTTCTGCCGTATTGCGACTTCCATGAGGAAGAGGGCCATGCGACGGCCACGTGCCCGGAGTTCTTAGAGTTGAGGAGAGGCAGAGGAGGAGGAGACCAACGGCCACCAGTGCAGATAGTGGAGATGCCAGGAGCCGCGGAGGAGGATCGATGTGTGGATCGGTCGGACACGGGAGATCGAGGAGGGATTGGGGTGATTCACGGGGGGGGGGGGATCGAGGCCACCCGCAAGGCCAGTCTTCACACAATGTATCGTCGGAGCGTTGCCTCGACGTCGCAAGCCCCACCCCAGGATGAGAAAATCACCTTTTCCAGAAGGGACCTGCCAGATCATGAGGACCCATTCTGCGACGCGCTGGTAATCCGTACCGCCATTGAGAACTTCACGGTGTCCCGAATTTTTGTGGACAACGGGAGTTCCGTCAATGTAATCTTCAAGAAGGCATTCAATGAGATGAGGGTGGAGGCACGAAGGGTGTTGGCGGCGGATGGACCATTGTTTGGATTCTCGGGGGAGAGGAAGGAGGTCGAGGGAGGAGTAGGACTTCAGGTGACGCTGGGGGGGTTGTCCAGGAACTGTCGTTTCGTGATAGTGGATGCCCCCAACAGCTATAATGCGATCTTCAGGCGCCCTTTGATCAGCGCCTTTAGGTGTGTACCATCCTCGTTCCATCAGTGCTTGAAGCTTAATTCGGGAGGAACCCAGATCAGGGTAAGGGGGGATCCAAAGGCGGCTCGGGAGTGCTACGTGACGGCGGTCAACACCATCTCATGGAAGGGGATACAGAGGAGCTGGAGAAAAATATGGCTGGAGGAGAGGAGTTGGAGAAAGAAGGAGGAGGTGAGAGAGGCATTGCGGTGGAGCCAGTAATGGAAGAAGAGCAGGTGGCTGGAGGAGAGGAGCTGGTGAGAGAGGAAGCAAGGGTGGGGGAAAGTCTTGTAGCAGAGGTGGAGATGGCTGGAGGGGAGGAGTTGGAGATAGAAGGAGGAGGTGAGAGAGGCATTGCGGTGGAGCCAGCAATGGCGGGAGAGCAGGTAGCTGGAGGAGAGGAGCTGGTAAGAAAGGAAGCAAGGGTGGGGGAAAGTCTTGTAGCAGAGGTGGAGATGGCTGGAGGAGAGGAGTTGGAGAGAGAAGAAGGAGGAGGTGAGAGAGGCATTGCGGTGGAGCCAGCAATGGCAGGAGAGCAGGTGGCTGGAGGAGAGGAGCTGGTGAGAGAGGAAGCAAGGGTGGAGGAAAGTCTTGTAGCAGAGGTGGAGATGGCTGGAGGGGAGGAGTTGGAGAAAGAAGTAGGAGGTGAGAGAGGCATTACGGTGGAGCCAGCAATGGTAGGAGAGCAGGTGGCTGGAGGAGAGGAGCTGGTAAGAAAGGAAGCAAGGGTGGGGGAAAGTCTTGTAGCAGAGGTGGAGATGGCTGGAGGAGAGGAGTTGGAGAGAGAAGAGGGAGGAGGTGACAGTGGCATTGCGGTGGAGCCAGTAATGGCGGGAAAGCAAGTGGCTAGGGAGCGGGAGCATAGGGGGAATGAAGGAAGTATTGATGAAAAGAAGAGAAAGAGGGCATCACCAGAGGGGGACATTGGAAGAGATAAAGGGAGGGCCCAGGAGAGGGTAGCTATCGTGGAAGGTCGGGGAGTTGAGTACGGGACAAAAGACCTGGAAGAGGATCTGAGGGATCCAGAAGAAGAAGAACCTTCAAGGTTGAGGGCGGCTGTGGAAGTTCTAGAAGTTGAGATCCCCACAAAGGACGGAAGGAGGGAAAAGATAAAGATCAGCGGAGAGCTCACTCCCAAATACCAGGAAGAGATCCGGAGGTGCGTGCAAGAGAACATCGACGTCTTCGCCTGGAGCGCAGCGGACATGCCAGAGATCGATGCGGACGTGGCATTCCACCATCTCAACCTTGATCCTAAGGTCCGCCCCATCCAACAGAAAAAGAGGGCCATCACCTTCAAGATGGCCAGACCTATCCGAGAAGAGGTGGAGAAACTGCTCCAAGCAGGATTCATATCTGCCAACAGGTATCCGGGGTTGGTGAGTAATGTTGTAATGGCGAAAAAGGGGGAGGGGAAATGGAGGATGTGTATTGATTTCTCTCTTTTAAATAAAGCCTATCCTAAGGATTGTTACCCCCTGCCTCGAATCGACACGCTGGTTGACTCAGCCATTGGCTTCTCACTGATGAGCTTTTTAGATGCTTTTTCAGGATACCATCAGATTCGCATGCACCCTCCGGACGTTAAGGACGTCACCTTCATCACGGAGGATGGGTTCTTCAGTTACAACATGATGCCCTTCGGGCTAAAGAATGCGGGAGCAACATATCAAAGGATGATGGACAAGATTTTTCGAGAGCAGAAAGGGCGAAACCTCGAGGTCTATGTAGATGACTTGATGGTTAAGAGTCGGGACCTCGGCTCCCATGTCTTGGACCTACAGGAGACGTTTGCAACTGTAAGGAAGTATAAGATGAGGCTTAACCATCTGAAATGTGTGTTCGGGGCCAGCAGGGGGAAGTTTTTGGGACATCTCCTTACTCTCGCAGGAGTGGAACCCAATCCGGACAAGGTAAAAGCGATACTAGAGCTGAAATCTCCTCGGAATGCCAAGGAGGTTCAGCGTCTTACTGGCAAGCTAGCAGGGTTGAGCAGGTTCCTCTCTAGGGCAGGAGAGAGATGCTCCTCTTTCTTCCGAACTCTAAGGGGAGGAAGGGAGTTCGAATGGACATTAGAATGCGAAAAGGCCTTTGAGGCTCTGAAGCAGCTGCTTACCCAGACGCCGCTACTTCAAGGGCCGAGGGAAGGGGAGAGTTTGTTCCTCTATTTGGGGGTAGGGACGGGGGCGGTTAGCTCGGTCCTCATCCGAGAGGAGGGAAAAAAGCAATTCCCTATTTATTATGTAAGCAGGGTCCTCAAAAAGGCCGAGCTGAAGTACCCCATCCTAGAAAAGCTGGCCTTCGCTCTCATCATGTCAGCCCGAAAGCTTAGGCCATACTTTCAAGCCCATGCAATTTAGGTCGTGACGGACCACCCCCTTCGCCGCATCCTCGAGGGGGTCGAGCAATCGGGAAGATTGGCCAAGTGGTCAATAGAGCTCAGCGAATTCGACCTCTCCTACATACCTCGAGAGGCTATTAAGGCGCAGGTTGTGGCGGATTTCTTGGCGGACTATGTGGTAGAGGCTGGGGAGGTGGAGGTATCTCCCGTGGCAGCTTGGGAGATGTTGGTTGATGGAGCTTCTGGTAAGAATTCTTTTAGGGGAGGAGTCATCTTGACAAGTCCCGAGGGGACTAGGATCGAGCAAGCCTTGAAGATACGCTTCACCCTCACGAACAATCAAGCCGAGTACGAAGCAATCATCGTCGGGCTTTGGCTGGCTAGGGAGTTGGGCATACAGGATATAAGGGTCTTCACGGACTCTTTGGTGGTGGCAAGACACATCAACGGAGAATTCGAGGTGAGGGAACCGACCCTCCAGTTGTACCTGGTAAAGATAAAGGGTATCGTTGGGCAGTTTCATAGCTTCTCCGTCCAGCATGTTCCTCGGGAAGAGAGTGCTAGGGCAGACTCGCTCGCAAAGCATGGTCCTCAGGCCGGAGGGACTATGACCGAACTCTTCAGGCCTTCCATAGAAGAAGGGGAGATAATGGAGGTCGACCAGGAGGTGTCCTGGATGGACCCTTTTGTGACCTTCTTGGCAACGAGACGTCTACCCGAGGGGGATCTCGAGAGGAAGCTGATTAGGTACAAGTCGGCTTATTACCTGTTGAAGGAAGGAGTGCTTTATCGAAATACATTGTCCGGATTGCTAGCCCGGTGTGTATCCGAGAAGGAAGCATCAAAGGTATTGGAGGAGGTCCATTCGGGGGAATGCGGAAGCCACTCACGGAGTCGGACTTTGGAAGGGAGGGTACTAAGGCAAGGCTATTTCTGGCCTACCCTTCGGAAAGACGCAGAGGAGCTTGCTAAGAGGTGTAGAAAGTGTCAGGAGTTTGCTCCCTTGCAGCTCCTCCCAGCACAGAGGCTGCGAACAATCACCTCTCCATGGCCCTTCGCCATATAGGGACTGGACCTAGTGGGGCCGTTCCGTCAAGCTAGCGGTCAGAGGAAGTTCCTACTGGTCATGGTGGATTACTTTTCGAAATGGCTGGAGGTGAAGGCTTTGGCGAAGGTGACGTCGCAAGTAGTCAAGAACTTTGTGTGGGGAGAGATTATTTGCCGACACGGGCTTCCTTTGGCCATAGTCACCGACAATGGGCCACAATTCGCCAGCAGGGAGTTTGTGGACTTTTGTGTGCAGCTTGGCATAGACCTTCGGTTTGCCTCAGTTCATCACCCTCGAAGCAACGGACAGGTGGAAGCAGCAAATAAAATTATTGTGAATCTCTTAAAAAAGAAAGTGGAGAACTTGAGGGGGAGATGGGTGGAACAACTCCCCTCCGTCCTGTGGGCTCTGCAAACTACTCCGAATACGGCCACTGGAGAAACACCTTTTAAGCTCTCCCATGGCTCGGAGGCCGTCATACCTGTAGAGTTCGAGATCGAATCTCCCAGGGTAACGACAACAAAGGAGGGAGATGAAAGGTGGCAGGTTGACAACGGAGAGGAGCAGAGGCTTTCACTCGACCTCGTGGAGGAGTAGCGGGAGCTAGCATTAATTTTACAGGAGGAGGTCAAGCGTCGGATGTCCAGGTACTTTGATAAGCACATCCGGGTCAAGCAATTTCAAAAGGGGGACTTGGTCCTCAAGAAGGTGGATGTCGCGGGTAGGGGGGCCTCGGTAGGAAAGCTCAACCCCAATTGGGAGGGTCCCTTCATTGTAAAAGAAGCTTTGAAGTCAGGAGGGTATCACCTCCAGGATGTGGATGGGGTACCCCTGGATCGCGCTCGCAGCGGTGACGATCTGAAGCGTTTCTATCCATAATGATGATTTTCCTTTGAATACGCTTGAATATAACTTTAATGATCTTACTTTTTGAATATGTCGCGATTTCCTAGCACAATGCGCCTCAGGCATCCTCCTTGAAGGACGACGGTCGGAGGAGAGAGGAGAGGAGACCCCGAGCAGACCCGCTGACCAGGCTCTCATCAAGCTGGCAGGGCTGTAGGCTCACTCGGTGGTTAGAGGAGAAAAAGGAGAGGATACCCCGAGCAGACCCGCTGACCAGGCTCTCATCAAGCTGGCAGGGCTGTAGGCTCACTCGGTGGTCGGAGGAGATAAGAGAGGAGACCCCGAGCAGACCCGCTGACCAGGCTCTCATTAAGCTGGCAGGGCTGTAGGCTCACTCGGTAGTTGGAGGATAAAGAGGAGAGGAGACCCCGAGCAGACCCGCTAACCAGGCTCTCATCAAGCTGGCAGGGCTGTAGGCTCACTCGGTGGTTGGATGAGAAAGAGGAGAGGAGACCCCGAGCAGACCCGCTGACCAGGCTCTCATCAAGCTGGCAGGGCTGTAAGCTCACTCGGTGGTTGGAGGAGAAAGAGGAGAGGAGACCCCGAGCAGACCCGCTGACCAAGCTCTCATCAAGATGGTAGGGCTGTAGGCTCACTCGGTGGTTGGAGGAGAAAGAGGAGAGGAGACCCAGAGCAGACCCGCTGACCAGGCTCTCATCAAGCTGGCAGGGCTGTAGGCTCACTCGGTGGTCGGAGGAGAGAAGAGAGGAGACCCCGAGCAGACCCGCTGACCAGGCTCTCATCAAGCTGGCAGGGCTGTAGGCTTATTCGTTGGTTGGAGGAGAAAGAGGAGAGGAGACCCCGAGCAGACCCGCTGACCAGGCTCTCATCAAGCTGGCAGGGCTGTAGGCTCACTCGGTGGTTGGAGGAGAAAGAGGAGAGGAGACCCCGAGCAGACCCGCTGACCAGGCTCTCATCAAGCTGGCAGGGCTGTAGGCTCACTCGGTGGTTGGAGGAGAAAGAGGAGAGGAGACCCCGAGCAGACCCGCTGACCAGGCTCTCATCAAGCTGGCAGGGCTGTAGGCTCACTCGGTGGTCGGAGGAGAGAAGAGAGGAGACCCCGAGCAGACCCGCTGACCAGGCTCTCATCAAGCTGGCAGGGCTGTAGGCTCACTCGGCGGTTGGGAACAATGACAAAAGGTGGATCAAGCCCCTTCTGTGGAGTCGTTACCTCCTCCCTCACCCCCGCTTACCTTCTGACTCTACCGGGCTATAGTTTTTTGCAAGGAAGGACTTGTTTCCAATGCGGTACTGAATAGGGGATAGAAGCTGCAGTTGGAAAGCTTAAAGGCCTTACGACTGTAACCAGAGGCAGATAACTGAAGTCCTGACATAGAGGCTAATTAATCAGGAAAACACAAGGGGGGGAATACGTCGAGGAGATTTCCTACAAAGAAAAAAAAGAGGGGGGGGAGAATAAGTGACCCCCCCAAGTCCACTCGCGCCGAGAGGAGCCGGCAGGCTGCGTGAGAGGAAGGAGAGGGTGTCCCCACGCTCGCGAGAGTGGCAGAGACTCGCCAGCTCGCCCCTGGGGCCAGGTCCACTGGTAACAGTCGGCAAGGGGAAAGAAAACCCCCTCTCGCCGCCGAGGATCTCGAGGATCTCGCGAGCTATCCAAGCGAGAGAAATAAAAAAAGAGAGAGGAAGAAAAGAAGGAGGCTAGCTTCAGGCGCGAGCAAAATATATATATATATGAACCATATTCATGTCTTAATACAGGACTTTCCCAATTTGGGAGGCATTGTAATCGTAGCAAAAGAAAAAGGAAAAAGCTGTTGTGCTCAAGGGCCCTCGTCCTTCTCGCCCGCCGAAGACTCCTCGTACTCGCCATAAATCTCGGGCACGAGGTCCCGGGCGGTAATGTCCTCACAGTCATCTTTGACCACGCCCATCTCTCGCATCATCTTCAGGATGAGCTCGGCGGTCCGTATATTAGGATCCCGGCAAAAGTCCTCGACCTCGTCATGCGTATAATGCACGAGAGGAGGAGGGGCCCGCAAGCGAGAGGTAGAGGCCTCTTGGAGCTGGGTCTTCTCTGTTTTCAGTTCCTTCACCTCCATCTCCAGCTCATCGACACGCGAGCGCAGTCTTTCAGCCGTCTCGACGTCCTGCAAAAAGAACGAGCCGTTAAATCTAGCGGGAGATTGCTTGAGAAGGCCGGCCCAGTATCAACTCACCACTCCGCCACTGGCCTTGGCGAGAAGACTCTCGGCCACCTCCAGTCGCTTGGTGAGATCCCCAGACTTCTCGCACTCGGTAGCAAGTTGGGTGTTTATCTCCTTCAAGCTTCGGGTGTTGTAGATTAGGCGGCGCGAAAGTCGATGAGAAAGCTCGAGGGTGCGCAGCTGCGAGTGGGCCGTCCTAAAGATGAGATCCCGCGTGGAGGCCATGTCGAGCGCGTCAGGGGCGAGACCCCCATAGAGGCCGAAGCCTAAGGAGAAGGCATGGGCAGAAGACTCTGCTTGCTCTCTCCAGGAGGGGAGGAGGGTAGAGATGGATACCCGATGTGCCCCCTTATCCCAGATGAGCGAAGGCTCATTGGCACCGTCTGGGACAGACGGGCCCACGTTGAAGTTTAAGTGGGCGGATGGAGCAGGATACGGGAGAGGAGCCTCCCCGCGAGAAGGGGACCGGAGAGGTTTATGAGAAGAGCTCGCGGGCTGTGCGAGAGGGGCCGCATCTTCAGGAAGCGAGACGGCCCTGTGCGGAGAGGTCAAGGGAGGCGAGTGAGGAGATTCAGACCCCAGGGATATGGGGCTCAAGGATCCCGGCATCGCCGCTGTGTCCGCAGGGACCTTGCCCTTCTCGGAAGGGAAGGAGACTACCTTCTTCAACTTCACCTTTAGTTTCTTTGAGGGGGTGAGGCGAGAAGGGGCCGAGTACTCAGCCGCCCTCTTTCAAGGAGAGGGGGCCAACGAATCTTTGGCCGCCTCGGCTGCCATAGTAGCGAGAGCCATGTCTTAAGACGGCTTGATATTACTTCTGTAAGGGGGGTGCACCGGCACGTTCCTCTCTCCTGGGAGAAGCGAGACAGAGTCAGGGAAAAGGTTCAGCGAGAGGAAGGACCTGAAGGCAAGAAAAAATACGAGGGAGTCGAGCGTACCTTCTCCGGGGAGCACAGGGAGGAGCGAGGCAAGCCCCCGCCTCAAGAACCTAACCTCGAAGTTCTTCCCAGCGAGGTACTCACAAAGGAGCTTGTCTGTGCCGCCGACCTACGGAGTAACGTAGAAGGTTTCCGCGGGCGAGACGGGCGTGAGAGGGACGCCACCCAGGTTCCCTCGGATGAAGACGAAACGGGTTAGCCAGTGATGATTTTTGTTTGGTGTCTCGCAGACCTTCAGATTCAGCCCGGTGAAGAAGGAGACCCCGTCTTGATTGGCGTGGTAGACGAACATCTTCCGGAAGACGGTGAGACTGAATTCTATTCTCTCTCTCCGCATGTAGCATGCGAACGCGACGATAACTGCGATCGCATTGGGGTTTAGCTGAGCAGGCACGACGCCGAAATACTTGAGGACTTGCTTCACCTCGGGCCAGAAGGGAAGCCGGAGCCCCGCCTCGAAATGCGAGACGGGTAAGGCGAGCTTGCCCGGATAGAACGTATTCACACTCTCGCCAACCTTGGGAGGGCGCGACTCGTAGCCTTCCGGCAAAAAGTCGCTTCGGAAGGCCTCGTATTCATCAGCGGAGAGACGACCGGGAGGAAAATCGTGGTCGGAGAATCTCTTCCCGCAGCGGCTGCGGCCTTCACCATCCTCTGGCCTCCTTTTTCCCATGGAGCGCGAGACGAAAGGAAAGTCGGCGAGTGGAGTACCGGCGAGAAGACGCGAAGAACGGTGAAGGGGAAGGAGGAGGGGGCTGGAGTGCGAGGCGAGCTGCGGAAAGAGGGGGAACCGCGAGCGGAAGTCTAGGAAAACATGGTTCCGGCCGATGCAGCGGGGGTATTTATAGCCCTCATAAGTAGGAGGGTAAGCAGATAGAGGATCACGCCGGGGAAGAGAAAGCGTCGGCCGACCCTTCCCCCTCCAAGCGTCGGGCGGTGGAACCCTAAGTGGGCCATCAACCCAAGAAGGCGGTGAAAAGATGGTTGCAGGGAAATAAAAGTAACGAAGTTTAGAAATTAGCATAAAAGAAGATATTAGTGCTGTCGCACCATTTAAATAGGCAAATCACCAAATTAATACATTTAATCCCGCATAAAGACAGGCAGCAAGTTCGAAAATCGCACAGCTGGCGATATATAAACAAATATTTTATTACAGAGATAAGGCGAATGAAAAGAGCGAGAGGCGAGAGGTGAAAGGAAAGAAGGTGGAGCTCTCATCAATTCTTATCCCACCTCCATCGTCCTCCCCCGTGGCTTCTCACGCAGGGAGGACGACTGGGGAGGTTGAAGGCGCGAGCCGCCTTGACACCACTACGGGCGAGGCGGAGCTGTTGGTCGACGTCATCCAAGATTGCCTGAGGGTTCGTCTTGTCCACCTCAATGTCGGCGTCTATTTCCGAAGATAGGCGAGCGCATTCCACCTCTAGCCAGTCGATCCGGCGGTCTGCGGCTTGCTTCCCCTTTTCCAGCGCTTGAATGATGCGCGCGTGCTTCCGCAGCATCTCGGCCACCTTACGCTTCATCTCTATAGGGTCCGTGGGGTCGCCCAGGTAGTCCTCGATCTCATCTATAGGAGGAGGAGGCGAGGGGGCCAGATGCCTGGAGTAATCGTCGACCGGCGAGTCGGCATCCAGTGAGTCGTCGTTAGGGGTTCCACTCGCACCTAGGGAGGAGCCAAAGAGATAAAGTGGCGGGAGAAAGCAGGCGGCAAGAAGAAAAGAGTAGGAGTTAGGAGCAGAGCCTCTTACCTAAGCGGCGGGTGGAGCCCGATGTGGTAGAAGGATCATCCCTCCTCGTCACAGGGGTGGAGGGGGGAGTGGAAGCTTGAGGCGAGAGAGGCCGGGAAGGAAGCTCCGAAATATTGATGCGAATGGTCTCAGGACGATGAGGAGGCGTCGGGATTTTCTGGGAAAAGGTAGCAAGTAAAAAATGTGTGGTGCAAAGAGATCATAGCAGGCTTGAAAGACTCACCTCTTTCCCTTTGAGACTAGCCGGAGTGGGAGGTACATATCCCCTCGGAAATGAGCGAGAAGGTTCTACTGCTGAGAGGAGAGGTTCCAGAACTTTTGCCCTTTTTGAGAGCGAGGTGGACGGCAGTAGCGAAGGAAAATTGTGTGCGGGGATTTTATTCAGACCCTCCGCCGTCGCCTTGTTCCGTTGGCGCACGCCCGCGATGCGATCCCGGAAACTTTGACTGAGAGACATAGAGGCAGATGCGGGAAGAGGATGGCCCCTTACGGGGAGGCGATTTCAGTATTTATAGACTAGGTAGGGCCCCCCCTGAAGATTCCCCCTAATAAATTCGCCGTACTACCACGAGCCTCGGTTGAACTATATTTCCGAGCTTGTAAACAACCTCGAAAAGTGCGGGGATTGTGTACAACCTCGGACTCACAGGCGAACGAGAGGGCCCAAGCAAGAGGGCCCAGGCAACGAAAGCCGAGCGAGAGGGCTCAGGCAAGGGATACTAGGCGAGAGGCGATAGGCGAGGGCACCAGGCGAAAGACGCCAGGAGACAGGGTAAGGAGTGAGATCCACTGCATCGAGCGAGACGGCCTAAGTGGAGCATGGCTTTTGATAGGTGAATGCCGAGATGGGAAGTCTTTCTGGCGAATGGTCAGCTCCCCGCGCGAGAAGACTCCAGGAGAGGAGCTCTCGCCCGGGGTCGCCCTCTCACCATGCGAGAGGACCTCATGCGAGAGGACCTTATGGAGGAGCACTCGCCAAGTGCCACTTTGGTTAAGGGCCGATTCGGGTAGGGCCGGGCCCACTTTTTGGGACCCAGGGAGGTTTTACCCTTTTTACCCCGGGTGGTCTGCATTTAGCCCTAGAGAACAGCGGAGTTTGGCTGTTGGCAGACCTAGCCAGGGATATTATAGTAATTTCAGGGCGGTGTAAATTGGTTATTTGCAGTCCCAGTTCGGAGGCCTATAAATAGATCGGTAAGGTGCCTTAGAAGGGCAAGCTTTCTTGACTCCTTCCATTTCTTATAAGGCACCAAGCTCAACATTGGCTAGGGAGGGGAAGAGCTTTAGTCTCTTCCGGGTACGAGGTGGGACCTCCTCGCTGGGTCCTCCGGTCTAGTTCTCCGCCTCGAGTGTAATCCTAAGGGAGTAAGTGCAAGCTGCCCCAGTAGTTCCGAGCTTTAGGAGGAATCGACCTTGTTGGTTCCAACAAACGTGACATGATTGCTCCCTTTATTTATCTTGTGATAGAATAGTTGAGATAACACATGTACTAAAGGGAAGTTCTACTTGATGTTGTTCACTTTTGATGTTACACGTTCACACGTCATTGTTCTATTGAACACTTACGTGCATAAGAATTGGAAATAAACTGCATTATATATCTATAACACATAGGTACTAGTACACAATTTCTATTCTTGACTTTTACAATGTTCCAATGTGTTAACTTTATAAATCTCTTAGCATTGTACTCTAAATCGTTGCGGGCTTAGTTTAACCTATCTTATCCAATTCTTTTTACTCTGAAAAACTCATATGATTTGATTATGTGTACTCCGCTCGTATAGTTGACCTGTATGCTTTATATTCGCTGATTTATGTTTGGTCACCCCTATTATGCTTGCTTCTCGAATTTCTTTATAACGTGTATTGTTTGATCTCTATCACGCTTATATAATACTATTTTTTCTATTCCTCTACACGTGTATAGTCGATTTTCGGTCTAGCTCACCACTTTCGATAATCTCAAAAGGGGGAGAATAGAAGGTTCGTGATTCATGAGCTAGGGAAGATCACAAGTAGGGGGAGACTGTTGAACTATGTGCACGTGGATAGGGGAGTGCATAGATCATGTGTATAGGGGGAGCGTGTGTATAGGGGGAGTTATAAGTAACCTTAAACCATACTTTTTAAAGATTATCTATTATATGTGTTGTATCATGCATTTAATTTTTTATATCTCATAGATGAGATTTGATATTATCAAAAGGGGGAGTTTGTTGGAGCCGACGGTTCACATATCCTCAGTTTGACAATATCAATTTCCTGGTTGTATTTGATCACATCTTGTGTTTGGTAGAGTATGCATGTTTACAGGTTCAAGCGAAGCGAGAAACTCTCCTCTGGCACCTACCGTCACGCGATAGCCGTTATCGCCGGGCGGTAGCCTGAATTAAATTGACATGATGTTCGGGTTGCTACCACATCGCTCCAGCTCTACCACCAGCGCTAGCTCATTCAACGCCCGTCGAGACGGATGCGTCGAGATAGAGCTACCGTCAAGCGATTGATTGGTACCGCACAACGCTATCTTCCTACTGCGCTGCGCTATCTCACTCAACGATCATCATGTTCGTTGAGATGATAGGTCTAATGTCAGGTGTTAACTTACTGCCGCGCCACTCTAGTACCAAAAAAGCGAAAAATATTCTTTTTGAATATTTTTCCTAATATGGGTGACAGCTGTCAACATCAAGTGCATAGACCTACCGCCGGGCGATAGCCATACCGCTAGCGATAGCCTATTTTCGAAAAACCTATAAAAGGCTTTGTTTTTCGTTCCAGAGACAGGGAGACACCAATTCTCAAGCCTAAGGTTTGTGTGTACCCTCTGGAGCACCGAAACACCGTCTTCGTCGAAGGAAAAAAAACTGCCTCCCTCTCATTTACGCACAAAGATCTCCGATGAGCCAAGGACTACAATGACTATGAGGAGTTGATCGGTTGCAACCATACAAAGATCTCTAGCACCGGTCGCAGATCGCTCAACGGAGGAATCTACTTGAAGGAGATTCAATCTTTAATCTTTTTATACTTATTGGACTTTTTCCTCTTTCTTGTATTCTTATGGTAAGGTAAATCGACCGATAAAGGTCATCGGAATCTGGGGAGGATTCCATGAGAAATCATCCCGGGGAAGGGGCATCTAGATCGGGGGATCTAACGGGGCTCTAAGACACTTCCTTGCATGAAGGTGAAGAGCTGGCTCGAAGACCTTTCTTGGAGGGAAAGGGAGAGAGACAACCGGTTTGGGTAGTGGATCGGTATAAAAAATAAAAAGGAGATCTATTTTTCACCACCTCCAATCTCTGGAGTCATGGAGATCAAGTTTTTTGTAATTATAAAAACACTCATTGATTTAGTTTGAATAAAATTAATTTGCTATTCTTTTTCTTGCTTTTAATGTTGTGGTTGTTAGCCAGGGATTCTCTAATGGGTGCGTAGATCTCCAAGGAGGAATTTTTCTAGGAAAATGAGGTCTATGACTTACCGCCACACGTTAGCAAGCTAACTCCCCGATGTAGCTTCCAGAACTGGTTTTTGTGGACAAAGTAATTCGAATTTTCAATAAACGCATAAAACCTAATTCACCCCCCTCTAAGGTTAGCCACATGATCCAACAAGAAGAATAAGGCTAGGATAGCAAAGGGCGAGGTTGAATCTAGCCCTAAAGGAAAGCTGATGTAAAGGCGTGCCTGTGATCAAGTTTGCGAGTCGAATCTAGATTCATGAAGAGGACGGTTTGATGATCACTTCCATCCAGGATCAAGTGCATGATCATCGCTCCTAAGCGATCGACAAGGGTAACAAACTTTCTCCTTAGACAAGGAAAGTCCTCAATTTGCATAAGTGCATGAAAGCCCTCACCAATGGGTGAAGAAAAGGGTTGTTTCCAGCGGGCTGATCGTTGTGATCCCCGATAAAAATTGCATATATAATCCAGAATCGAAGTACGAAATATGCATGATGTGTGAAGCCTATCTAGACAGGTTGGTATGGATTGGTGATGATTTATTTGCATGCCGAAGAAGACTTCGTGGATAAATGTTTAGTTTCCGGGGTCAGGGGGTGTGCAGGATGCTGTAGTGATAGTATAAGAGATTTTCTCTAGGAAAATACCCAAAGTGGGGAAAGAAATGATATTCTGTCCCTTACCGTTTTGCGGTAGCACTACCATTGGCGGTAGCTCCCACTGAGCAATGTTTGAGAGACCTATCTCTTGGGGACATGGGGCTAAATGATTGAGCTGAGAGTCTTAAGAGCCCAGTTAAGGTGGTCGTGAGAGCCAGCCTAATTGTAGTTGTGAAGCCTATGCCCGCGAGATAATATGGGTAGCATGTGAAGCTGTTGAGCCCGAAGAGCCCAGTTGTTGTGGCCGTAAGAGCCAATATTGTGATGATTGCGAGCCCAGGTCTTGGGGACAAGGTGGGTGGCAATTGAAGCTGTTGATCCTGAAGTGCCCTGCTGTTATGGCCATAAAAGACAATAGAGAAAGGGTAGGTTAACACACATCTTGTCGTTTGATTTGATTGCTTTGGCCATCGACATTAGAATGTCGATTTAAAAAATGAGAAATAGCTGATCTGTACCCGCATTATGACGTTCGTACTAGAATGTCTAAAGTAATTGGCTTTTGTTGTTTGCATAATGAGAGTCTTAGGCTACGAGCTGAAAAGACTAGAATGCTCAAATTTGAACCATCAAGTCTAGGACTGTGGATGGTGGTGGGACACTAGGCAATCCGGTACATTAATAATGTGCCCTGAGTGCACGAGGTGTGTGGCTGATTGTGTCTACGCCTACGTCAAATGGTGCTTAAATGCACATTTTGTTGCCAAAAGAAATATATATTACTGTTTGCAGGGAAGGAGATCCTCTGCCCCGAGTGAGGGGCGAGGTCGTTATAATTTTGTCAACTAATGCTGACTGTTGCTTTGCTTTGCCACATTTTTGTGGGTCGTGCATATGCATGTGATTGAGTGCTAAATGGAAAGTAGCAGGCTGAAGTACCTTATGTTGCGATTGACTGGCCCCCGAAGCCCAAAGGCGAACATTTACTATTTTCATGTGTCGTCGGCCTGTATGCCAATGTATGGAAGATACATTTGTAAAGAGAACTAATGTAATATCTTAAGGCCAACATTGTGTGTATTAATGTCATTCCTATATTTTGGTTGTGGGCATTCCTGGTATTTGGGTTCTAAAACTAAAATAAATGCTTCTATTAGAATGAACTTTGAGTTAGGATACGTGAATGTAATGGTTTCAATGAGTAACTCCACTGACTGCCATTAGAATATTGCATGGGGCCCGACCGGGCCTTCTGTTATATTTTACGTGACGGATGGAGGTGTTACAATTTAGTATGATCTTCTGGTGTCGGTCTTTTTTATTTGAATTCGTGGTCGAATTCTTTTAAGGGGTGGTGAGCACGTGTATGTGTGCTACCATTATAACATGAAAGAACCCATGAATTTCCACTTAGGAATGAAAATACACATGTTAGTGGAACCTGTGTGTTCCCATAATTGCTTTTTGCAATGTTATTAGTTGATTAATTATGGGTTTCACGATTATAGGCGACTAGAATTTGTGCGGGGCAACAAGAACCCCAACCCTCGGCGGAGAGTAATGCACCAACTGAGGTGCCGACACCTCCTCCTTCTGTGGAAATGATACGATTGGTTACTGAAGATGTGTTCGCATTAATCAATACGTAACTAGGAGGGAAAGTACAACCTCCTACCCCTGTAGTGGCCCAAGAGCTGGTTGGCATAGTTGAGCATGTAGCAGAGAGACAAGTGGTCATTGAGCCAGTGGCCGCAATGTGAGCGACGAAAAGGCAATTGAAGAACGTGATGAGTTTCAACCCTCCTGTATTTGCAGGTATTGGAACCCCAATACAAGCTGAAGATTGGATCTCGATAATAAAGAGAACCATGATGATAATATAAACGAAGGAGTAGTAGAAAGTCATTGTAGCTACCTTCTTGTTAGAGGGAGAGGCGAGGCTATGGTGGGATGAGTTGGAGCTGCACCAGTTTGCTGGTAGGCCGTTGATTGAGATCTCGATGGAGGAGTTCTCAAGACTGTTTCTAGCGAGATATGTTTCATCTACATAGCGGATTGCAATGGAAATTCAGTTCCAAAGGTTAACTCAAGGCGAGAGTTCTGTGGATGACTACTTGCACGATTTTACAAGGTTGGGATAATATGTAGGCTTTACGTTTGTAGACGAGGAATGGAAAACAAATCGATTTTATGAAGGACTGTGAGATGACCTGTGGTTGCTTCTCTCAGGTCCGATGACGCAAGGTTTTTTGACCTTGGTCAATACGACCCGTTCCCTAGAACAAGAAGTGAAGCGCGTGTAGCAAAATAATTACTTTGCGGAAAGGAAGCCAGAGTTTAAAGTGCCGAGTTAAGCAAGGTCTAGAAAGGGAAGGTGGAGGAAGAAGGCTAAGTCTGCCGGACCAGCTTTTTCTAACAAGTCTGAAGTGACAATAGGGTGAGGTTAGCTCACTTGTTATATATGTGGCAAGCTTGGACATATAGCTCGAGAGTATTAGTGTGGTTGTCCAACGAGTGAGAAAAAGATGGGTGCGACGTATGCTGAAAAGGGAAAGATAGTGGAGTTAACTGCATCCTAAGCGCAGCCTTGAGTTTATAATCTTGGCCAATAGGAGGCCATTAAACAAAGTGACGTCATAACAGGTATGAGTTAAGATATAATTTTTACTTCTTTCTATACTTGGTACCTTATGCATTGCTTGTGTATGGCTTATTTGTGTTAGGATTTATCCTGAATTTGGATTATCCGACGAGAACACTATTCGATATAGGAGCCTCTCATTCCTTTTTGTTTGAGGACTTCGTGGTTCAAATCAGAGTGCCTTATTTTGTACTGACAGATAGAGTGAATGTGTTGCTGCCTAACGAGTACTTGATACGCATGGATAAAGCTTGCTTCATTAAGGTGCTAATAGGTAGTCATGATTTTGATCTGGAAGCATCTGTGCCGCCAATATCATAGTTTGATGTGATCTTTGCTGTGAACTGGCTCTCGAAACAACATGTCAGTATTGATGGAAACTATAAGGAAGTCATACTGGGGAAAAACACCGAAAGCAATACTAAGTTCACGGGTATACGAGGATCGAGAAAGATAATGATGTCTGCTCTCTAAGTAGTCAAGGCGGTTTGGATGGGTGCGTAATTATTTTTCATGCCGTTAGAGGCTGTAGAGTCGAAGCCTAGTTTGAGTGACCTTCCTATTGTATCAGAGTTTGTGGATGTTTTTCTTAATGATATCCCAGGGATTCCACCTCAGCGAGAGATCGATTTGCTATTGAGCTGGTGCTAGGTGTGAAACCTTTGTCACGCTCACCGTACCGAGTGATGCCAAAGGAGATGGAAGAACTTAAGTTCAGTTGCAGTAATTGCTAGAGCAAGGCTATATACGTCCAAGTATATCACCTTGGAGTGCATCGGTTCTCTTTGTGAAAAATAAGGATGGATGCTTGCATATATGCATTGATTATCGTGAATTGAATAAGCTGACAGAGAAGAACAAGATTCCATGAATCGATGATTTGTTTGATAAGCTGGTTGGATCGATTGTATATTAAAATTTGAATTTGAAGTCTGGCTACTGAAAGTTGAGAATTCGGGAAAGTGATATTCCCAAGACAGTGTTTGGTATACGATATGGGAATTATGAATTTACTGTGATGCCTTTTAGGCTCACTAATGTGCCATCAATGTTTATGGTCTTAATGCACTTGACTTTTCGAGAGTATTTGGACTTGTTTGTGATTTTCTTTATTGACAACATACTGGTATACTCTCAGTCAGAAGAGGATCATGCAAATTATTTGAGATTGGTTCTGCATACCTTGGGGAGGAATCGTCTATATGCCAAGATCTCTAAGTGTGAGTTTTGGCTATTTTTAGTGGCTTTTCTTGGTCATGTCGTTAGTGGGAGGGTATTGTTGTGGATCCGACAAATATAGTTGCGATACGAGAGTGGCTTGTACTTACTTCGGTCGCGGAAGTCAGGAGTTTCCTAGAACTTGCCAGCTATTATAGGTTCTTCATAGAGAACTTTTAAAGTATTGCTTTACCTCTCACTACATTGATAAGGAAGAATCAGAATTTTATTGGGATGCCAGAGTACACGCGAGATTTTGAGGAGTTGAAGAGTCGTCTGACCACGACGCCTATGTTATGTTTTCCATGTGGAATAGAAGGCTTTGAAATCTATAGTGATGCATCGGGGAGAGACTTAGGTTGCGTTTTATTGTAATTTGGGTATGTGATTGCGTATGTCTCATGCAAACTAAAAGTATACGAGAGGAACTATCCGGTTCACGACTTGGAATTGGCGACTGTAATATTCGCTCTAAAGCTATGACAATACTATTTGTATGGCATAAAGGTTGACATCTTTACGTATCACAAGAGCCTGAAATACTTGTTGCATCAGAAGGATCTGAATATGTGATAGCGGATGTGGATGGAGTTCCTTGGGGACTACACCTTTGAGATTTATTATACTCCTGGGAAGGGAAATGTAGTCACATATGCACTGATTCGCAAGGCTCCAATATGAGAAAATCTGTTATAGATGTATGATGAGCGTCTGATTCGTGAGTTGGAGGCCTTGGACATCTCTTGTGTTGACGGGAGGATGAGCGCGAAGGCATGATTGAACTTGATGGAGGTGCAATATGATCTCGCGGGGCGGATTCGACAGGCATTAGAGCTTGGCGAGAGCATGAAGCGCTATATGATGGATATACTAGATGGGTCAAATTCCCAATTCTTGCTGAACGACAATCTTTTATGGAAGGATGGCCGGTTGTGCGTCACGAATATTGGCAAATTACGGTAGGTGTTGATGTACGAGTCACATTTTACCAAGTACTAAATCCACCCAGGGAGCACAAAAATGTTCAAATACATAAAGAAGTTGTTTTTGTG
The DNA here is from genome assembly GCA_039513925.1 of Platanthera zijinensis. NCBI lineage: Eukaryota > Viridiplantae > Streptophyta > Magnoliopsida > Asparagales > Orchidaceae > Platanthera > Platanthera zijinensis. The sequence goes on from CM077091.1 coordinate 95,509,664, forward strand.
GCCAGGGTTGAAGAAGGACATAACACTTTATGTGGCGAAGTGTCAAACTTGCGCCCTTGTGAAAGCTTAATGTCAAAAACCTGTTGAATTTCTGAAGTTGTTATCAATACAGGAATTGAAGTTTGATGATATATTGATGGATTTTGGACATGGTTTGCCAAGATCGCAATGCAGGAATTACTCCATTTGGGTGATCATGGACCGGTTGACAAAAGTAGCATAATTCATTTCAAATTTGGAAGATCTTATGAAAAAGAGGAAAAGATCTACCTTAACTCTAGAGGGGGGGAGGGGTTAATAGAGTATTTTAAAATAATTCACAATTTAAATAGTACAGCAGTGGAAGACTTAAATTTATGTATATGTGTAAGGTGTTTGTAGTGAAGTAAAAACTAAAGCAAGAAATAAAGAATCACACCGCACATAGCAAAGACAAACACACAGCAACCATAAGACACAAGGATCTATAGTGGTTCCCCAACAACCTGGGTACATCCACTCTTCTACCACCCTTGGTAGGAATCCACTGCAGGAATAGTTGATCAGGTGTCCTGGGCACCAATGAGCTTTTGATAAGGTGCTCAAAAACCAAACCAGATTTTTTGATCAGGTGTCTTGCCACCACTGAGTTTTGATCAGGTCTCATAAACCAAGAGTTCACTTTTGAAGGGAGAGATAACCCTGTACAGATGGTGGTAAAATAAAAAGGTGATGATGTCTTCTCTGTCTCAAATCACTGAGAGAAGACTAGTGGATTGTTGATGTTATCAAAGCTCCCCATGAGATGTAGAATGGTTCAGGAGTGAAAGCTTTGCTAGGGTTATATGTCTTCAGATGCTTCAGATCTCCAGCAGAAGATGATTCTAGCAGATGCTGAAATGTTTGGTGTCTGGAGTCCTTGATGTTGAAGCTTTTGAACACTTGAAGATTTAGAGGAGTTGAGTAGCAGAAGATCTCCTCTACAGCATAATTTTCTTGTGTTCTTGAAGATTTAGTAGATTTGAAAATCACAAAAGATGAACTGTTGATCAGAGAAGTTGTATTGTTTAATCTTTTGTGTTGTAATCTAATTCTTCTGTATCTCTTTGTATTCTCTGTATATTGTTGTTATTATCTCTATTCTCTTCTGTAGGAGTATATAAAAAATCTGACTTAGATGGCCGTTACCAAGTCATAAATGACTTCCATAAATGACAACTGTCTCTGGGGAAATTCCTAAGCAATATTCCATTTATTCCTTCCTTGAAACTTGCATCAAATTGCTTGAAACGGCTAGAAAATCCTTTGTAATAAATGCAGAAAATAACTCTGAAAGAATTTGAATTAATTCCATAACTGTTCTTGAAATTGAATTATGAAAGCGTCGATCTCTCACAGAAATCGTCGATCTGAGCTCTACGATCGTTGATCTAAGCTCAGAGATTGGATTTATACTAGAGACAAAAAAACGTCGACCTGAGCTCTATGATCGTCGAACTGAGCTCAACGACTTTGAAAATAGCTGAAGACAAAAACGTCGATCTGAGCTCGAAGATCGTCGACCGGAGTTCGACGACTTGCAGAGTTGAGCTCAGAGAACGTCGAACTGAGTTCGACGTTTCGTTGACCTGAGCTCGACGAAAATTGTCTTGTCTCAGTACTTAGTCCTGATCTCTTAATGGTCCTGGGGGCAGCTCCAAACCTAACTTCTAAGCCCTAGACTCATTCTAATTTGACCTTTTCAACTATACAACTAGGTCAAACAATTTTCCTAATAACATAGTGATCCTTGCCCAAATTAGTAATAGTGTGTTCCAACAATCTCCCCCTATTTGGGTTAGGATTACTATTTACAGGACATAATCAGGAAATACAGATTCATACATACAGAAATAGAAAAACTAAACTAACAATGCAGAAAAAATAATCAAAGCAGTATTGCAGAACTCAAAAGGAAATCAGCAAATGTTCAGATATAGATGTACTGTCTGCTTACAGAATTCATTTCCTTTCACTGCCTTTCTTAAATAAAATCTCCCGGTTGGGATTGAGAGCATCTTTCTTTGATCTTCTGTCATCTTCTGCACCTAAGGAGGTTTGGGATCTGGGCCTTGGAACTACAGCCTCAGGATGCAGTTTCATGTAATCTTCTAGATCAAAGAACTTTCTTGAAGAATATCTCTCCAGTTCTATCTTTCTTTGTTCTGAAAGTGTAGTGATGTTAGAAGTATCTTTCCCTTGTTCTCTCGCCTTTTTCAACTGATCTAGAGCAACAAGCTCTTTCATCCTGGCAGTCCATGATAAAGGATTGTTTTCTGGATCCTCAAAAGGGATTAAAGGTTCATATCTATTTATGGTTTCTGAAGTAGTAGATGTTCTTGTAACAACAGTATCTCTGAGTTTGTAAGGAAAAGGACCTTGAGTTGAATCCATATGCCCTTGTCCTTCCCTTTGCTGTTTGGAATAGGTTCTATATTCTCTATGACTTCCTCTGTATTGTTCTCTTCTTGAATGATAACCTTTTTGATACTGTCCTCTGAGCTGATATCTTTGAGAGGGTTGAGAGGAACTTTGCTTTGAATCTGAAGATTGAAATGCAGATCCTCCACCAGATCCTGAATCTGGAGTAGGAGGAGGAGGAGGAGGTTGATACTGAGAGGATCCTTTCTCATACTTGTCCAGTTTCCTTTTCTTCTCCATAGCCTTTAACTGATTTTTGGAATATTGCATCCAGGGCTCTGTAATCTGGCAGTCATGCAGAATATAATATGGTATGTGATTTGCATCTTTTGCCTTGGCAGGAGGAACTCTCATCATAGCTTTGCTTCTATCTTTCCTCTTTTTAGCAATGGTGCCAGCAGAGTCATCAGATTCAGTATTGAATTTGTCACTGTCAGAGCTCTATGGTTTGTCATAAAGATCATCAATTCTTTTTATGTATTCCTCTTGAAGTTTGGATTTCTCAGAATCAGCAGGAGAAGGAGGTGTTGGAACAGCAGTAGGAATCTCAGCAGGAGCAGTTGGAATAACAGACACTTGTGGAGCAGTTGAATCAAGAGGATTCTCAGAAACTTGTTCTTCCAGATAACTTGCCAGTTCTCCAGCAACAGCAGTATCAGCAGTCAGCATCTCAATATCAGTAGATTCAATAGAAATATCAGCAGCAGCAGCAACACTAATAGTAGCAACAGTTTCCTCAGCCTTAAGAGACTTGATATAGGATATGATCAGGCTGAGATCACATACAGAAATAGGCACAATGGCCTTAGTGAGGTCTTCAACTCCCTGAGTTGGTAAGCTTATTCTGTGAAGAAGATCAAATGCAGACAATAGTGACCTGAGGTCCACTGTGAGTACTGGTTCTGGAGCAGCAGGCATTACCTCAGCTTCATAAGGCATCTCCCCCTGCCTTGATTCAGTAATGACTGGATCAAGGCACTCCATAGAAGGAATTGCCTGAGGAGAGGAAAAAGAGGTTAGCCTGTCAGATAGCTCCTTTATTGATTGCAGGAGTGGAGCCATGGTGGTCTCTAGCAGGCTTACTAGCTTGGGGGATAGTATCCCATATAGCCTATCTGCTAAAGCTGATAAATCCACTTGCTCAATTGGGACTTGAGTAGAGGTGGAGGATGGAATTGCTTCAACTGATGGTGAATGGGCTGTAGTTGATGTTGTGGTGGATGGGAGAATTGATGGTTGAGATATAGGGATGGTGGAGATGGATGGTATGGGTGTGGAGATGGATGGAGTGAAGGATGGTTGGGAGTGTATATCATGAAGAAGTTGTTGGTAGGAGGAGGTAGAAGGAAGCTCAGGAGGAGAGGAAGGGGAATCATCCATGAAGGAATCTTCCAATATATTGAAAGATGGAATGGTAAGAGGTGGATAGTAGTGGAGTGGATGGAATGATTCTGAGGTGGCTGGAGGTGAAAGAGGTGATGAGGTGGTAATGGGGGAAGAGATGGTTATGGTTAAGGAGATTGTTGTGGTTGATGTGGAGGTGGAGGTAGAAACAAGAGGAGGAGAAGGAGGAGCAGAGGTAGATGGCATGCAGTTCTTCCATGAGGGTTGGAGCCTGAGGGAAAGTGACTACAGGAGTCCTTGTGCCTTAAGCTATAGTAGTCCTGGCAGGTTTGATGATCTGCCTGTCCCATTTCCAAAATAGGGCACAGGTTAATCTTTTAGATGCATTAATGTGCATCCCATTGGAAACCACCAGCTCTGGGCACCTGGAGTGTAGGAAAACTCCTAAAATCCTCCCAAAATTGACAAAACTTTTATTAATTTTCTTCTTGATCAAATCAAAGAAGATTGTTCCCCAATTCAGATGTTTCTTGTCCACTATGGCTCCCATAAGATAGAACTGATACCTTGATATGGTATCATGTGATGAGTGCTTAGCCAGCAGCACTTTCCCTACAACATCAGCCAAAAAACGAAATTCAATAGATAGATTCTTTTTCAATAACTTATTAGGGTTTGCAGCAGAGTGACCCATTCTATCCAACATAGAATCAAATTCTTCTCCAGACAGTTTAGTAGAATCATCTCCAGTACTTAAATTTAATTCCTCAGTCAGAAGGGTAGGGGACAATTGTACTTGAATCCCGCAGATAGTACGGATTATAGTATTCTCATCTAGAATGTTTGCAATAAATACCCATTCCTTTTTTTCGTCAGCCGCAATCTTCATTATGGTCGACATAATATCCACTAGCTGTTGTTCCTTGAATAGTTCCAAGATATCCTTGAAGATTTGATCGTTGCCGTCGAATGAATCCATATCAATATCAAACCCGGTATCAAACTTCATCTTCGCGAGAGCCGAAACATTCACCGCCATTGAAGACCTGCAAAAAAATTTCCCAACACAACCAAGTGCAGTAGAGTTTGGAGGGAAAGAAAGAAATTGCAGAGAGTATAAATGCGCAATCGAAGAACGACGACGAAAAATGATTTTTATATTAGGGTTTGACGGCGAAAAGGAAGGATCGTTGAACTCCATTCGACGATCTGGGCTTCTAATGGAATCTGAAGAGTCTTCAATAACGTCAATCTCCGTTCGACGATACTGGAGAGCGTCGAACTCCGTTCGACGATCGTGGCCAGAGGAAGATAGCCTAGCGTTGCCTGGAAAACGCTGAACTCCGGTCGACACTTATTGGAAAGTGTCGATCTCCGTTCGACGATTTTTGGAAAAACATCGAGCGCGGTTTAGAGACAAAACATAACATACAGACACTAGAAAATATAAGTTTTTAGCCTAGTCTTGGTCTATTTTTAGATTTAAAAATCTTGGGATTTATTTCAAACTTCCTCCATCTAACATTCCTAACTGATTTAGGAAGAAGGTGTGTTTCTTTTCATCCAAAGGTTTGGTGAAAATATCTCCCCTTTGCAAATCAGTTGGGATATATTGAATTTCAATTTTATTTTTCTCTATATTGTCTCTTAGAAAGTGATGCCTAATCTCTATATGTTTTCTCCTACTATGGAGGACTGGATTTTGTGCTATGGAGATAGCACTAGTATTATCACAAAATATTTTTGACCCTTCTAAGTTGTAGCCATAGTCTAGGAGCTGGTTTTGAATCCACAGAATTTGTAAGCAACAACTGCCTGCTGCCATGTATTTAGCTTCAGAAGTTGAAGTGGACACAGATGTCTTTTTCTTACAGAACAAGGAGACAAGTCTGTCACCAAAGAACTGGTAGGTTCCATTGGTGCTTTTCCTGTCTACTCTACATCCAGCATAATCAGCATCTAAAAATCCAGTTAATTCAAATCCTGAGTCTTTTGGATACCAGAGTCCTAGATTTGGACAACTTTTCACATACCTGAGAATCCTCTTTACTAAAGTTAAGTGTGACTCTCTAGGGCTTACTTGGAACCTAGAACATATGCATGTAGCAAACATTATATCAGGTCTACTAGCTGTAAGGTACAGTAGAGACCAATCATTGCTCTATATGTTGTCTGATCAACATGTTTTCCATGTTCATCAGCATCTAATACAGCATTAGTAGGCATAGGTGTTTTCATACAAGATGCTTCAGACATACCAAATTTCTTAACCAGTTCCTTTGCATACTTTGTTTGAGAAATGAATATGCCTTCAGCATGTTGTTTGACCTTCAATCCTAGAAAGAAGGAAAGCTCACTCATGCTACTAATTTCAAATTTAGAATGCATTAGGTTGGAAAACTTCTTGCACAAATTTGAATCAGTAGAACCAAAGATAATATCATCTACATATATTTGTACTAGTAGGGTATGGGACTTATGGGTTCTAATAAAAAGAGTTTGGTCTACTCTACCCCTTATAAAATCATTTTTCAGAAGAAAGCATGCTAAGGTCTCATACCATGCTCTAGGAGCTTGCTTGAGACCATATAATGCTTTATGCAATTTGAAAACATGGTCAGGATAAGTTGAAGAGATAAAACCTGGAGGTTGTCTAACATTGACTTCCTCTTTGATGTCTCCATTGAGAAATGCACTCTTCACATCCATTTGGTAGACCTTGAATCCTTTGTGAGCTGCATAGGCAAGTAATATTCTTATGGCCTCTAACCTTGACACTGGTGCAAAAGTCTGGTCATAGTCAATTCCTTCTTCTTGAGAGTAGCCTTGAGCAACTAGCCTTGCCTTGTTCCTTACAATAACTCCTTGATCATTCAACTTATTTCTGAACACCCACTTTGTTCCAACAATTGAGTGATCCTTAGGCCTTGGCACTAGTTCCCAAACTTGATTCCTCTCAAATTGATGTAGTTTCTCTTGCATAGCAATGATCCAGTGCGGATCTTGTTCTGCATCTTGAATGGATTGAGCCTCAACTTGAGATAGGAAGCAAGTAAGCATTAGGTTCTGGTTGACATGATTTTTGGTTTGCACACCAGCTGAGATGTCTCTAATCACTTTGGAGATTGGATGATCTCTTGTTGTTACTAAATCAACAGGGGGTGTTGATTGTTCACCAACCATTGTTGTTGTTCCTCTTGTGGAACAACAACTGGCTCTTTTAGATGTTGCACATCCTCTTCATCATCACTGCTCTCATCCTTTTGCTGGATAGGTGGAGGAGTTGTATCCTTTTCTTTAACTTTTAATCTGTCCATACTTTCTGAAAGAGAGTATACCTGCATAGGTTCTATGGTAGAAGCAGACTTCTCCTTATAAAACATGTTAGTCTCATCAAAAGAAACATGAACATATTCTTTTATTTTAAGAGTAGATTTATTATATACCCTATAAGCCTTGCTGATCATGGAGTATCCCAGAAACACTCCTTCATTAGCCTTAGCTTGAAATTTTGCTAAGTATTTCTTGTCATTATTGTGAATATAATAAATACAACCAAAATTTTTAAAATAGTTTACTTTAGGTTTCTTCCCTTTGAGCAATTCATAGGGAGTCTTGCCCTTCAATTTATGTATTAGACTTCTGTTCAACACATAGTTGGAGGTGTTCACTGCCTCAGCCCAAAAAGATAGAGGTAGGTGAGCATCTGTCAACAATGTAGTAGCAGATTCAATTAGGGTTCTATTTTTCCTTTCAACTACCCCATTTTGTTGAGGAGTTCTAGGAGCTGAGAAAGTATGCATGATCCCTTAACTCTGACAGAACTCTTGCATAAGAAGAGAATCAAACTCTGTCCCATGATCACTTCTGATCAGGGCAATGTGAGTATTGAACTCAATCTGTATACATTTGAGAAACTCTATCAGACACTTAAAGTTATCAGACTTCTTCCTCAGAAAGAATACCCAAGTGAATCTAGACAAGTCATCTACAATCACCAAAGTATAAGATTTCCCTCCTAAGCTTTGCACTGTAATGGGTCCAAAAAGATCCATGTATAACAGATATAAAATCCTAGGTGAATCACTCTTATTAAGTGACTTAAAACTGTTTTTAGTTTGCTTGCCTAATTGACAGGCCCTTCAGAGTCCTTTCTTCTTGTAGGGGCCAGAAGGTAGTCCTCTAACAAGGTTGTCCTTGGACAGCCTAGCAATGGTTCTAAGGTTTAAGTGTCCTAGTCTCTTATGTCATAAATCATTTGGTTTGCAGACTGAATTAAATAAGCAGATATCTATGTTGGTTTAAAGGAAATCTACAAGATAAATGTAACCTTTCCTTTTACCTATTAACACGGTTGTGTTATCCTCTGACTTGATCTGGCATAAGGATTTGTTGAATGTCACTTTATATCCTTCATCATAGAGTTGACTGATGCTGATTAGGTTGTGCTTCAGTCCTTCCACATAATCCACCTTCTTGAATGTGACTGAGCCAATCTTAACAGCACCATATCCTCTTGTTTGACCAAAGTTTGAATCTCCAAAGATCACTTTGGGTCCAAGTTTGGATTTGAAGGATGTGAGATTGTCCTTGCTCCCTGTCATGTGCTTTGAGCACCCACTATCCAGATACCATTGTTGGTTCATTGCTGGATAGGTCTTCACCTGCACATAAATAATTTATATGTTTTTGACCCAGTTTACCTTGGGTCTAGGTTGATAACCTTTAAATTCAGAAATTAAAGACATCCCTGGCTGACTCTTATATCCTTCAGGATGGTATCTCCTAGGAGGTACTATCCATTCAGTATAAGGGTTGAAGCTTTGGGATGAGGGATTTCTATGATTGACTTGAGATTTACCTCTAAAAGAAGGTTCAAAGCTCTGAGCTCCGTTCGACGATCAACGACCTGAGTTCGACGAACTTGGGTCAGATCGTCAAGCTCCGTTCGAAGATCGATTATACTAGAGTTCAGAGTTTAGAAGTCGTCGATCTGAGTTCGACGATCCAGCCTTGGATCGCCGAGCTCTGTTTGACAATCGTCGAGCTATGTTCGACCTTTTCTGTTGAACTTGATTTTCCTTAGGTAAATCTGGATTCTTCCTAGCTACCTCTACAACACCCTTTCCTTTATCAGAAATAAATTTAATTGGGGTTGTTAATACTATAGGTTGGCTGGATGAAGTACCCAAGCCAGGTGTATTGTTGAATCTTGAGTTCACTGTGCTTGTAATGTCCATCAGTCTGATGCTTCTCCCATTAAGGGATTCTTCAAACTGCTTGGCCTTCGGTAGTTCACTTTTCAGTGCAGCTATCTGCTCCCTATAGCATTCTAACTCCTCAGAGAGTTTGAGGTTATTTGACTTTAGGATACTATAGTCAGATAATTGATTTCTGAGAGAGATTACCTCTTTCTCAGACTTTAGCAAATCTAAACAAAGTGTCTTAAATTCAATTTTAAAGTCCTCAGAAGTAAAATCAAAAGAGTTTTTTATCTCATCCTCTTCAGATCCAGTTTCAGCTTCAGAATCAGACTCTTGTTCTGCATCAGAGTTTTGCTGGGAGGCATTGATTGCCATCATGCAGAATTCTTTTTCCTCAGCATCATCCTCATCATCACTCTAGCTGGATGAGGCTTCTGATTCTTCTTCTGTATCACTCCAGCTTTCAACTACAAACCCCTTCCTCATATGTTTATTTTTGCTGGAGGAGGATTTGTTGATGTTGTTTCCCCTGGAGTCCTTATCTTTTCTCCTATCTTTCCTATCCTTCTTGTCCTTGTTCTGATTTTCTGGACAGTCAGGCATAATATGGTCTTGTTTTCTGCATCCAAAACAGATTATTTCTTTATTATTTGATTTGTCATACTTTTGCTTCTCATGCCCTCTTGATGACCTCTTTCTGAAATCTTTCCTGGCCATTTTATAGAATCTTTTGGCCAGCAAGCTCATCAATTCTTCATTGCCTGTGACCTTGTCTTCAGACTTCTCTTCTATGGCTTTGAAAGCTATGGTCTTCTCCTTTCTGATGACTTGAGAAGTAGTCTTTTGCTCTTCTTCCCTATTCTTAATGAGCAGCTCATAAGATTTGAGCTTGCCCAAAAGAGCTTCTGTAGTTATTTTAGTTAGACTTCTAGCATCTTTAATTGGCCAGATTCTTGAATCCCAAGTTCTGGGGAAGCACATTAGAATTTTGTCATTTAGTTTAGTGAGTGTGATCTCCTTATCCAATGTCTTCAACTCACTAACTATCAGACTGAGCCTGTTGTACATATCTGCAACTGACTCAGCTTCTCCTTTCTTGAAATTCTCATATTGACTTATGAGATGGGATCTCCTGTTCTTCCTTTCATCAGCAGATCCTGAGACAATTTCAGATAACTTGTCTCATATCTCTTTTGTTGAACTGCATTCAGACACTTTTTGGAATATCTCATCAGACATGATCTGAGCAAGAATATTCATAGCCTTTGCATCTGCAACTTTCCATTTCTTTATTTCTACATCTGTTCCTGAAGGAGGTGGAACATCACTTGTACTTGTGATCACTTGAGGTCTTGGACAAACTGTCAAAACAGAGTTAAAAATGTCCTCATCAATTGAATTCATGTAAAGCTTAATCCTTTCCTTCCAAAGTGCAAACTTAACGAGGTTGCACACTGGAGCTCTGGTGCTAGCATAATCTTTGTTCTGTGCCGTGGTTTTGTATGAAAATAAATATAATATAAAAAGTAATAACAATACTCTATAGAAGGTTTATCTTATCAAGGATCTTTTGGTTCAGGTGTTAGCCTGTTCAACCAATCTGTTGAAAATTTAGATATTGAATAACCAACCTCCCTCTGATACCAATTGAAAGTGAGGAAAAGATATACCTTAACTCTAGAGGGGGAGGGGGGGTGAATAGAGTATTTTAAAATAATTCACAATTAAAATAGTACAGTAGTGGAAGACTTAAATTTATGTATATGTGTAAGGTGCTTGCAGTGAAGTAAAAACTAAAGCAAGAAATAAAGAATCACACAGCACACAACAAAGACAAACATACAGCAACCAGAAGACACAAGGATCTATAGTGGTTCCCCAACAACCTGGGTACATCCACTCTTCTACCGCCCTTGGTAGGAATCCACTGCAGGAATAGTTGATCAGGTGTCCTGGGCACCAATGAGCTTTTGATAAAGTGCTCAAAAACAAAACCATATTTTTTGATCAGGTGTCTTGCCACCACTGAGTTTTGATCAGGTCTCAGAAACCAAGAGTTCACTTTTGAAGGGAGAGATAACCCTGTACAGATGGTAGTAAAATAAAAAGGTGATGATGTCTTCTCTGTCTCAAATCACTGAGAGAAGACTAGTGGATTGTTGATGTTGTCAAAGCTCCCCCTGAGATATAGAATGGTTCAGGAGTGAAAGCTTTGCTAGGGTGATAGGTCTTCAGATGCTTCAGATCTCCAGCAGAAGATGATTCCAGTAGATGCTGAAATGTTTGGTGTCTGGAGTCCTTGATGTTGAAGCTTTTGAACACTTGAAGATTTGGAGGAGTTGGGTAGTAGAAGATCTCCTATACAGCAGAATTTTCTTGTGTTCTTGAAGATTCAGTAGATTTGAAAATCACAAAAGATGAATTGTTGATCAGAGAAGTTGTATTGTTTAATCTTCTGTGTTGTAATCTAATTCTTCTGTATCTCTTTGTATTCTCTGTATATTGTTGTTATTATCTCTATTCTCTTCTGCAGGAGTATATCAAAAATCTCACTTAGATGGTCGTTACCCAGTCATAAATGACTTCCATAAATGACAACTGTCTCTGGGGAAAGTCCTAAGGAATATTCCATTTAGTCCTTCATTGAAACTTGTATCAGATTGCTTGAAACGGCTAGAAAATCCCTTGTAATAAATGCAGAAAATAACTCTGAAAGAATTTGAATTAATTCCATAACTGTTCTTGAAATTGAATTCTAAAAGCGTCGATCTCTCATAGAAATCGTCGATCTGAGCTCTACGATCGTTGATCTGAGCTCAGAGGTTGGATTTATACTAGAGACAGAAAACGTCGACCTGAGCTCTACGATCGTCGAACTGAGCTCAGCGACTTTGAAAATAGCTGAAGACAAAAATGTCGATCTGAGCTCGAAGATCGTCGACCGGAGTTCGACGACTTGCAGAGTTGAGCTCAAAGAACGTCGACCTGAGCTCGACGAAAATTGTCTTGTCTCAGTACTTAGTCCTGATCTCTGAATGGTCCTGGGGGCAGCTCCAAACCTAAGTTCTAAGCCCTAGACTCATTCTAATTTGACCTTTTCAACTATACAACTAGGTCAAACAATTTTCCTAATAACATAGTGATCCTTGCCCAAATTAGTAATAGGATGTTCCAACATCTTATTTTCAAGGTAGCTAGCAACCTAGAGGGTGAATAGATTTTCTTTAGGTCTTTTAATCTTCTTTTAAATCACTTGTTTTTTTCTTTTAGCTTTCATCTTAGAGTGATCTAGAGCTTTTCCTTAGCACCTGCAGTTAAGAAAATAAAAGCAAACACAAAAAAGCACACAAGTGTTTTATAGTGGTTCCCCAAAATTATGGGTGCATCCACTCTCCTCCCACCTTGCTAACTTCCTGTTAGTTAAGGCACTTCTCCAAACCAATTCTCCAAGGAACTTTCACCTTAGATCCCTCAGGATCTCTCAGTATCCTCCAAGACTTACACCTCAGCCACAAAGTCCTACACTCAGTGATACAAGTATCACCTACCTCAGGCACTTAAGCCCTACCACTCAGGCTATGGAGGATAGCACTACCTCAGAGCAAGATTGATCCTAAAACTTTGAGAGATGCACTCTCCTATAGTTCAGGAAAAATTGCCCTACTTCTTAGAGAGTAAAACAAACCTACCTCAGAGAGCTGCACTGTTCTATAGCTCAGGCAAATTTGCCCTATCTCAGACCCAAAGGTCCTACAGCTCAGATCCAGAAGGATCCTATAATAAGAAATAGTTTAATTAACTTTGACACAGAGAAATTTCTCTGTGTCAACCACTTGAGCAGAAAACTTTTTGCTCTAACTCTCCTCACAGCAGGGTAAGGATTTGCTGGAGGGACTCAGAAGATAACTTCTGAAATTGGTGCTAAAGGATAAAGATCTTTTGATCTTGAGTCTTCAAAAAAGCTCACTGAACCTGCCAAAGGATTAAGGTTCTTCTTTCTTCAGAATTGATTTTGAATCTACTGTGGTAGATGGAGACTTGCACAGCTAACTGAACTTTTCTTGCTGGAAAGCTTCAAGCTTTTCACATGCAACAATGGTGAAGAAGATGAAGATGACTGCTCTCCTTTTTGAATATTGTATGCCCTAAACTTATCTTTGTCTTGGCCCTATCTCTTCCTTTTGTAGTTCGCCAATTAACGACTCTTAGAGATTGGTGGGCCCCACCTGCAGCTTCCAGTTGTGCCTTGCTTTAATGGAAGAAGATGTACAGTAGCTTCACGACAAGTTTTATCGTGTAATGTAGCTTCCCCGTGTCTGAATTGAACTTAGTTGACTTTGTCGATTTTGTTGACGTCAGCACCTGTGGACTTAGTCAGATAATAGGCGTTGAGTAAGTAAGCATCACTAAATGCCAAACTACAGACAATTTTACTATCTCTTAGCGTTGAGTGAGTAACCTTCACTCAACGCCAAAGTACTTAAATATAAAGTCTGTTTCTAGGCATTGAGAGATTCAGCTTCACTCAACGCCAACTTGCTTTATCAGCATTCTGGTTCTTGGCGTTGAGTGAGTAAGCATCACTAAACTCCAAACCCCTTAGACAAAATTCTGTCTTCACTAGGCATTGATAGCGTTGAGTTAGTAACCTCCACTCAATCCTTTTTGCCTTAATCAAATGTTTGCTTCTTCAGTAACTTAAGCGTTAAGAGCGTTGCGTGAGCATGCCTCACTCAACGCTTTTTGCCTTAGCAAATTTTATGTGTTTAATATGCATTGGGCTTAGACTATCTTTCTAAGTTTGACGAATGGTGAACTAAGCTCGACGAACTCTGAACTCAGTTCGACAAAATCTCAACTGAGCTCGACGAACTCAGAACTCAAGCTCTGAACTTAGCTCGACGAAATGTGAGCAGAGCTCGACGAACTCAGAACTCAAGCTCTGAACTTAGCTCGACGCAATGTGAGCTGATCTCGACGAACTATGAACTCAGTTCGATGAAATGTTAACTGAGCTCGACGAACTGATAACTCAAACTCTAAACTTAGCTCGACGAAATGTGAGCTGAGCTCGACGAACTTGAACATGGTTCAACTAGTTCAACTTACAGACTTTTGTTGTATGGCATTGAGTGTGTATTCATCACTCAACGCCAAAACACTTAGCCAAATTTCTCTTTAGTAGCATGGCGTTGAGTGAGTTGACTTCACTCAACGCCTGTGGACTTAGCTGCATTTTAGCTCATTCCAACTTCGGCTATGACAGTATAGGCTACACTCAGCGCTATATGTCATCTAGCGTTGAGTGCTGTTCCTTCACTCAATGCCTGTGGACTTAGACAGATTTCTATCATCCCATACCTTAGGTAAGTGTTTACCTGACTTAGCCACTTAGGCTACCTGACTTAGCCACTTAGGCTACCTAACCTATCGTAGTCATCTATTGATATGTGTATATCATTGATAAGATTGACTTCACTCAAATCCAGGACATTGTGGGCAATGGACCCAATAATCTCCCGCTATTTGAGGAAGTCAAATCTCTTAAGAAAAGTCATTGACATACACAAAACCGTGCAGCATAAGGCAAAATAAAAGAAAACTAAATAATTGAGAGGTGATTTATAGTTACCACACTTCCCTGGTTGCAGAATGGAACATTACTGCATCTGCCATCTGCTTCCCCTGAATTGTTGCTGCCTTGCTTATCTGATCATCTGATCATCTTATCCTCTCCCCCTTTTTGACTGCAGCAAATAGCTAGTAGGATGCACCTGATCAACTGGTCATCTTATCACCGGTTCCCCCTCAATTAGGCAGCAGTGAAAAGTTGGAATTGTGCTGGACTTGCTCCCCCTCAATTGGAAAATCTTCATTTCTTTAAAGGACCTTCCTATCTGTATAATGCCAAATAGTTTGCAAACAGATAAGGAGCAACTGAAGCTATAGTAAGTTTAACATGCCCAACTCAAATTTGAAGGTGTTAAACTTGGCTTCATTTAGTGGCTTAGTGAAGATGTCAGCTACTTGCTTGTCTGTTGGGACAAACTCAAGGGTGATGTCTTTACATTCCATATGCTCCCTAATGAAATGATATCTAATCTCTATGTGCTTAGTCCTGTTATGGGAGACAAGATTCCTAGCAATATAGGTTGCACTAGTAGAATCATAGAATAAAGGAGTTCTACTTATCTGGAGGTTGTAGTCTTGAAGTTGGTGCTTGATCCACAATAACTTAGCACAACAGCTTCCTGCTGAGATGTACTCTTACTCTATAGTTTATATTGCCACACTAGTTTGTTTCTTGCTGCTCCAAGATACCAGTCTCCGTCCCAAGAACTGACAGGTGCCAGATGTACTCTTTCTGTCCTCTTAGCAGCCTGCAAAATCTGCATCTGAATAGAATGTCAATTCAAACTCTCCATTCTAGTATACCAAAGGCCAATATCTAGAGTGCCCTTAAGATACCTCAAGATTCTCTTAGCTGTAGAGTAGAGAGATTCTTTAGGGCAAGCCTGATACCTAGCACAAACACATGTAACATAAATGATGTCTGGCCTACTTGCAGTCAAATATAGAAGGGAGCCAATTATCCATCTATACAAAGTTTCATCAATAGGTTTCCCTGCTTCATCTTTGCCTACAAGCATACTTGACCCCATGGGAGTTCTCATGGTGGAGGAATTCTCCATGCCAAAGTTCTTGATTAACTCCCTAGTGAACTTATAGTGGGTTATGAACAAGCCATCATCAGTCTGTCTTACTTGGAGGTCCAAGAAGAACTTAAGTTCACCCATAGTTCATCTCAAACTTCACCTGTATAAGTTTAGCAAACTTTTTGCAGTGGTTGTCATCAGTAGATCCAAAGATGATGTCATCTACATAGATCTAGATTAGGATGATCTTACCCTTAGATTCCTTTAGGAATTGGGTCTTGTCCATTTCCCCCTTGAGAATTTGTTCTCAATGAGGAAACTAGATAATATCTCATACCATGCTCTAGGGGCTTACTTCAGCCCATAAAGAGCTTTCCTATGTCTATAAACAAAATTAGGTGAGTTAGGAACTACAAAACCTGGAGGCTGCTCAACATAGACTTCTTCTTTTAAGTCAACATTTAGGAAGGCTGACATCACAACCATTTGGTAGACCTTGATTCCCGTGTGTGCTGCGTATGTAAGAAATAATCTGATGGGCTCCAATCTTGCTACAGCGGCAAAGGATTGATCAAAATCAATCCCTTCTTCTTGTCTGTACCCCTTAGCTACTTGTCTGGCCTTTTTCTTAATTATAATATCATTTTCATCAAGCTTGTTTCTGTAGATCCACTTGACTCCAATGACATTATGACCATGAGGTCTGGGAACTAGCTTCCAGACCCTGCACCTCTTGAACTGGTTCAGTTTCTCCTACATAGCTCCAATCTAGTGCTAGTCTATGTTGGCTTCTTCAAACTTCTTGGGCTCCACTTGGGATAAAAATCTTGAATACATTGCTGTGTTCTGATTTCTGCTTCTTGTCATTACTCTATGACTTTATTCACCAATGATCTGGTATGCTGGATGATCTCTTATATGTCTGACTGCAGGTGGCAGTATTGTTTCAGTAATAGGGGCATCTTCTTGTTGATCTTCATCCACTACTAGTGTGCCAGGTAGATCTTCTTGAGTATCCATATCATCTTGGATGACTGGTGATACTTCCTTGATGGTCAGCTTGTCCATCATCTATTCTGTACCTGTAGTACTATAATCAAAACTAGGCATTCCATTGTTAATCATAGTAGACTCATCAAAGACTATAAGAACTAATTCTTCTACAACTTGACTTTTCAAGTTGTAGATCCTATAGGCTTTGTTATGATTGTTGTACCCAACAAATATTCCATCATAGGATTTGGCAGCAAACTTAGTCACATAGGACTTGCCATTGTGAAGCACAAAGCATTTACTACCAAAGATTCTTAGATAACCCAGATTTGGTTTTCTGCCCTTCAAGATCTCATAGGGAGTCTTCTTGTGGCCCTTGATGATAGAGGCTCTATTAAGGGCATGACATGCAGTATTTATTGCCTTAGCCCATAAATATTTTGGGAGAGATGTGTCACTCAACAGTGTTCTACCATCCTTTATGAGAGTCCTATTTTTCATCTCAACTATCCCATTTTGTTGGGGTATTCTAGGAGAAGAAAATTCTTGATGAATCCCATGCTCTTCACAGAACTTTGTCATGCTATCAGACTGGAATTCTGTCCCATGGTCACTTCTGAGTTTGACCATATAATAACCAAGCTCATTCTTAATTTGCTTGACCAACCTCATGAGGACATCAAGGGTTTCATCCTTCTTCTTAAGAAAGAACACCCAAGTAAACTTGGAATAGTCATCAACTACCACAAGGGTGTAGACTTTCCTACCAAGACTGTGAACTGACATAGGACCAAATAGGTCCAAGTGCAATAGGTATAAGCACCTCACAGAGTCTTTGGTCCCAATACCCTTGAAGGAGACTTTTGTCTGCTCACCCTTTTGGCAAGCTGAGCAAATGCCCTCCTTAGAGCACTTCACATTGGGGCCATTCCTAACTAGCTCTTGACTGAAGAGCTTGCCAATATTCTTTAAATTCAAATGGGCTAGTCTCTTCTGCAACTGTACACAGCAGGAGACTTTCTTATTTGCCACTAAACAGATAGAAGAATCAGTGTTTAGACATAGAAAGTTCAAGCAATAAACATTTCCACTCCTAGTGCCTGTCAAGATTTCCTCTTGGTCACTGAAACTCTGAAGTAGGCACTCATCCTTGTGGAAGACAATAACATAGCCAAGATCAGAAAGTTGGCTTATACTTATAAGGTTGTGTTGCAACCCTTCAACATAATCCACCTTTATGATGGTGACTATGCCATTGGTAATCTTACCATATCCTCTGGTTACACCTCTATCTGAACCTCCAAAGATTACTTTGGGTCCATATTTTACTGGAGTAAGCTCCTTCAAGTTGCTTCTTGTTCCAGTCATGTGCCTGGAATAACCACTGTCTAAGTACCATATAGGGGTATGACACCTTGAACTATCCTGCAATATACAAATTACTTAACCTTAGGACCCAAATATCTATTGGGTCCTAGGTGCATGTTAGCATGAAACTGAACATGTCCACCAGCAAAATTTCTGACTGGTGGACTGAGCCTAACTCTAGCCATATTGGGATTGTGCCATTAGTCAATGGCAAAATGCCCTATATTACCACAACACCAATAATCATGTATGTTATATCTTCTGTTCTGTGAAGGCCCTGCAGCTTGTTGAGCTTTAACCTTGATAGGAGGAAGATGTGTTACAGCCTTTTTCTGATTTCTTTCAGCTAGAATTTTACTAAAGGTAAGTCTTATAGCTGGTTGATTTGGTCTGCCCTTAGTGCCAACAACAGCTAGCTTCTTTTCAGAAAGCATGCTTTTGATGGCTTCAGATGTGCCCAGATCAGCCTGATTCTTGGACTCGCCCTTAGTCAGAATGTTTGCTGTCATATTACGAGCCTTGGCTGCAGCAACATTCTTGAGAGTTGGTGCAGAAGCACCAAAGACAAATGGTCAAGATTGGGCCATTTGAAATTTTTCATTGGTAGCATTGACTGCACACACCCTGCCAAAACTTTCACCATAGCAGTGAACATCTTTGTTCACTCCAGATGATCAACCCCTCTCCTAGTGACCACAAGAGCTTTCTTAGTCATACCTATTAGAAGGTATCAAAACTTTTCTGAAAAGAATGGGAGGCTTAGAGGCAATATGCTGAGGTGGAGCTGGAGATGTGCCCTTCCTTTTTGAAGGAGCAACTCTTGTGCTTCCCTTGAATCCCAACCCCTTCTTGCCCTTTTGAGAGGAGAAGGAGTCTTTCAAGGGGAGGGTAGTACTTGGCTTAGAATAGCTAGCCACTAATCTTTTCTTCTTCTCACGCTTATCTTAAAGCTCCCTAATGAGACAGTTCTTGTGCTTGATGGAGGCAACCTGAATGTCCAAGAGGGACTTTAGTTGGCTAATTTCCCTAGCTTTCTGGTCCAGCAGATTTGTTGTTACAGTCTGCTGGGCAACTGGAAGCTTAAGAGATGAGATCTCTTTAGCTTGCTTCTTAGACAACTTCTTGACCTTCTTGAAGGCATTCAGAAGTTATCCATACTTGTTAATCAGTTGATTGACATATCCTTCAGATCCAGAATCTTCTTCACCACAGGGTGAAGAGGCTTCTGAGTAAGGACTAGTCTCAAACTCAGACAAATAGGTAGAGTTATGTGATAGATATACCTTGCTCTGACCAGGCTGATCCTGGTTTCCTTCCTCATCTGTCATTACCATCAGCCCTCTATAGTTGTGGGCATCTTCATCCACCTCTGACTCACTATCTGATAGTGTAAGAGGAGCCCTGATTCCTATCCTCCCTGGATGATTGACTTCTCCTGCTACAATAACTTAATCTTTAACAATAGTAGCAACTAGCCCAATATAGGCTTCCTCTTCTTCAGACTCAGAGGATGATGAGTCTGTCCAACTCTTTTCATTCTTGGCAATGAATGACTTTTCCTTCTTTCCTTTGTGTTGGTGCTGTTTCTTCTCCTCAGTCTCCTTTCTCTTTTTTGGGCAGTCAGCTATTACATGCCCAGGCTTGCTGCAATAGTAGCAAATTGTTGTACAGAAGTTGTATTTATTATGTTTAGAACCATACCTGTCTGTCTTGGACTGGTTCTTTCTGTGATGAGTGGAGTTGGAAGGCCTTTTCTTCCAATGCTTCTTCTTCATTAACCTCCGGAGTTGTCTTGAAAAGGCTGCAAAATCTTCATCAGACATGCTGTTGTTTGATTCCTCTGAGTCAAGGCTGTCTGACTCAGCTGGTCTCCTTGGTGGAGAATAAATCCTTTCCTTGCCTTTCCTTGAGCTTTCAGCTTCGAAGGCCAAGTACTTTTCTTTGGCCAGTGATTTGTTGGAGGCATCCTCCTCCTTCCTAGCAGCTAGCTATATCTCATAGAAGAGCAGCTTCCCAAACAATATTCGTAGAGGAGTGTCAGCAAGCTTGACCATCTCTCTTATGGCACAAATCTTAGTATCCTAGTCTCTAGTGAGAGATCTGAGAAACTTGTCATTTATTTCATAATTATTGAAGACCCTTCCATAGGTCTTCAACTCATTTATGATCCTGAAGAATCTTTAATAACAGGTAGCTATGTTCTCCTTCAGGATCTGCCTGAAAGCCTCATACTCTTGGTTTAGTAGAGACTTCCTATAATATCTTACCTCATCAGTACCCTCCATGTAGACGACAAGGGTGTCCACTTCTCCTTGGAGGTGTGGCAGTGAACCATGTTTAGGAAGGTTGAGTCATCTACAACACTGTCAATGATGTTCTATGCTCTCTTGTCTAGGCCAGCTAGTATGACCTCATCTTTGGTCATTTCAGAGAGTGTATTTGGTGTCTAGATGTTGTCATCCAGAGTAGAGACCTTCATAGGAATGATAGGTCCCTCCCTAACAGTTGCAAAAATTCTTGGATCATAGGCTTCCATGAATAGCCTCACCCTCTCCTTCTATATTCCAAACAGCTCCTTTCTGCAAATGGGGAGTTTCATGGAACTCATCTCTCTCTGGCTCTCTCCTGAGCCCATGACCACTTAACAACAGCTATCTTGGAGGATCACTAAGATTGCTAAATCCTTTTTGATAAATCTCCCTCTGTTACCACTTGAAAGATCTTATTTTTAAGATTGCTAGCAACCTAGAGGGGGAGGGTGAATAGGTTTTCTTTAGGTATTTTAATCTTCTTTTAAATCACTTGTTTGTTTCTTTTAACTTTCAACTTAGAGTGATCTAGAGCTTGTCTTTATCACCTATAGTTAAGAAAATAAAATCAAACACAGAAAAGCACACAAGTATTTTATAGTGGTTCTCCAAAATTATGGGTACATCCACTATCCTCCCACCTTACTAACTTCCTATTAGTTAAGGCACTTCTCCAAACAAATGCTCCAAGGAGCTTATACCTCAGATCCCTCAGGATCTCTCAGTCTCCTCCAAGACTTAAACCTCAGCAACAAAGGCCTACACTCAGTCATACAAGTATCACCTACCTCAGGCACTTAAGCCATAACACTCAGGCTATGGAGGATAGCCCTACCTCAGAGCAAGCTTGCTCCTACAACTTAGATAGATTCACTCTCCCACAGTTTAGGCAAAACTGCCCTACTTCTCAGAGAGTAAAACTCACCAACCTCAGAGAGCAGCACTCTCCTACAGCTCAGGCAAATTGTCCCTATCTAAGACCCAAAGGTCCTACAGCTCAGATCCAGAAGGATCCTACAATAAGAAATAGTTTAATTAACTTTGACATAGAGAAATTTCTCTATGTCAACCACTTGAGCAGAAAACTTTCTGCTCCAACTCTCCTCACAGTAGGGTAAGGATTTGCTTGAGGGACACAGAAGATAACTTCTGAATTTGGTGTTGAAGGCTAAAGATCTTTTGATCTAGAGTCTTCAAAACAACACACTGAACCTGCCAAAGGATGAAGGTTCTACTTTCTTCAGAATTGATTCTGAATCTGCTGTGGCAGATGGAGACTTGCAGAGCTAACTGAACTTTTCTTGCTGGAGAGCTTCAAGCTTTTCACATGCAGCAATGGCGAAGAAGATGAAGATGGCTGCTCTCCTTTTTGAATATTGCATGCCTTAAAATTGTCTTTTTCTTGGCCCTATCTCTTTGTTTTGTAGTTCGGTGATCAACGACCCTTAGAGATCGGTGGGCCCCACCTGCATCTTCCAGCTGTGCCTTGCTTTAATGGAAGAACACGTACAGTAGCTTCACGGCAAGTTTTGTCGTGTAGTGTAGCTTCCCCGTGTCTGAATTGACCTTAGTTGACCTTGTCAATTTTGTTGACGTCAACACCTGTGGACTCAGCCAAAATCAAACATCTGAGAATAGGCATTGAGTGAGTAAGCATCACTCAATGCCAAACCATATACAGTTTTACTATCTCTTTGTGTTGAGTGAGTAACCTTCACTCAACGCAAAACTACTAAAATATAAAGTCTATTTCTAGGCATTGAGAGATTCAGCTTCACTCAACATTAACTTTCTTTATCAGCATTCTGCTGCTTGGCGTTGATTTAGTAAGCATTACTCAACTCCAAACCCTTAGGCAAAATCCTATCTTCACTAGGCGTTGACACCGTTGAGTTAGTAACCTCCACTCAACGCTATTTGCCTTAACCAAATTTCTGCTTTTTCAGCAACTTAAGCGTTGAACGCTATATAAATATATGGTAGGCAGTGTCGTACTCCATTAGCTTAGGTAGAAATAGGTGAATCGAAGCTATATAAATATAAGGATGTTGAAGATACGACTTCAACGATACATTTGATTTTAGAGCGATTGCTGATTGAGCAAGATAGGCAGGGAAAATATTATAATGCCAAGTATTGAAACATGGAGTTTATGGTTGGCGGTTGGGTTTATCTCAAGATTAAGCCGTTCAAGGGCATATCGAGGATCCGACGCTTGAAAAAGTTGAGTCCAAGATACCTTGGGTCATTTGAAATTGTTGAGCGAATTGGAGAAGCATCCTAATGACTGAAGCTTTCAACTGAACTTAGTGGTTTGCACGATGTGTTTCATATATCAGTGCTGCGAAAGGCTGTGCAAGAGCCTATGCAAGTGGTTGCTATGGAGAAAATTCTAGTCGATAGTGGGTTTACAACAAAAGTAAAGCCCATTTGTATCGAAGACACGGAAGTAAAGTGACTACGGAACAAAGAGATTTGGATGGTCAAAGTCCGTTGGGATAACTGCGGCTGTGAGGAGCTGTCGTGGGAGCGCGAGCAGACCATGCAAGAAGAATTCCCTGAGTTATTTCGTTTAGGTATATTTTATATGTTTTGTACTTCTATGTTGTTATTAGGAGTGACCTCCAAGAGGTAGAGCTTGCGTTGGAGATATCTAGTTGAATTTAGCCAACCCTTATCTCGGTAAGGTACCATGCGACGGTAGAGAATTAACGCGCAGCGGTACCACTCAACACTTTTAATGCATCGAAGCATTGAGAGCCTACCGCACGGAGAAGAATGATATCGCGCGGTGGTAGCCAGTGAATTAAGTCACTTTTGGCTTTTGACAGTACCGCCCAACGGTAGCGGTAGCTCCTACGGTAGCATGCCACGTATCAGATAAGGTTGAGGCGATCTTTAGCGGCAGAGCAGTGCTGAATGGGCCAAGCAGCCACCACCTAAACTACCGTACGGTGGTAGTAAAGATACTGCGTGGCAGTAGCTCTCTGATAAAGGCTTGTGATGAGAATTATTTCTCATCATTCTCTCTTTGTCCCTCTCTCTTGAATTCCGAGGAAGAAGAAGAAGGAGAAAGGCTAGGGAGCAAATAGCCATCCCTGAAGGAGAGTTGCTGTGAAGGCGTGCTTGTGATCGAGTTCTTGAGTTGAAGCCAGATCCGTGGAGAGGAAGGTGCGGTGATCATTTCCATCCAGGATAAAGTGCATGATCATGGATCCTAAGCGATCGACAAGGGTAACAACTTTTCTCCTTGGATAAGTGAAGTCCTCAATTTCCATAAGTTCATGGAACCCCTCACCAAAGGGTGAAGAAAAGGGTTGGTTTCCAACGGGTAGATTGTTATGATCCCCGATAAAAATTGACTATAAAATCTGAAATCAAAGTATGGAATAGACATGCTATATGAAGCCCATCTAGATAGGTTAGTCTGGATTGATGATGATTGATTTGTGCGCTAGAGAAGACTCTTTGGATAAACGTATAGTTTTCGGGGTCAGGGGGTGCAGGATGTTGCAGTGATTGTACTGGAGATTATCTCTAGGAAAACAACCAAAGTGGGGGAAGAAATGATATTCTGTCCCCTACCACACATGATAGCGCTGTCCCCTACAACATACGG
Source organism: Platanthera zijinensis (assembly GCA_039513925.1). NCBI lineage: Eukaryota > Viridiplantae > Streptophyta > Magnoliopsida > Asparagales > Orchidaceae > Platanthera > Platanthera zijinensis. The sequence goes on from CM077091.1 coordinate 95,533,596, forward strand.
TAGCACTACCCCCGGTGGTAGCTCCCAGTGAGCCATGTTTGAGAGGCCTGTCTCTTGGAGACTTGGGGGCAAAATGATTGAGTTGAGAGCCTAAAAGGCCAAGCTAAGGTGGCCGTGAGAGCCATCCTGATTATAGTTGCGAAGCCTATGTCCACGAGACAAGGTGGGTGACATATGAAGCTGTTGAGCCTGAAGAGCCTAGCTGTTATGGATGTGAGAGCCAGTATTGTGATGATTGTGAGCCCAGGTCCTGGGGACATGGTGGGTGGCAATTGAAGTTGTTGGGCCTAAAGTGCAAACTGTTATGGCCATAAGAGCCAATACGAGAAAGGGGAGGCTGACCCGCGTCTTGTCATTTGCCTTGATTGCTTTGGCCGTCGGCGTTGGCATGGAGATTTGAGCAATGGGAGATAGTTGATCTGTATCCATATTATGTCATTCAGACTATAGTGCCTTAACTAATTGTCTTTTATCGTTGGCATAATGAGAGTCTTATGTTACAAGCCAAAAAGACGAGAATGCTCAAGTTTGGATCATCAAGTCTGGGACTTTGGATGGTGATGGGACCCTGGGTAATCCGGTACACCAATAATGTGCCCTGAGTGCACGAGTTGTGTGGCCAATCGTGCCAATGCCTATGGCAAATGGTTCTTAAATAGACATTTTGTTGCCAAAATAAATATATACTATTGGAACCCCACCTTGTTTAGGGTTGATTTGGTCTAGGTTCACTATTAGGATTGCTTAGATTGACCTAACATGTATAGCCAAGGGTAATTTGTTTTTCTAGGTTAAGGTTAGTCTTACTAGGTTAGCCTTTGAACCTGCCTTTAGAAGACTTCAGAGACTCAAGAACTTAGAGACAAGCAGTTTTAAATACTTCAGAAATTCTGCTCGATGATAGCTGAACTCAGCTCGACGATTGTCGATCTCCGATCGACGAACTCAGAGTTCCTTCTCTGAGTTGAGCTTGATGAAAGTCCAGCTGAGGTTGACGATTTTTGATCTCATATCAGAAGTTCAGCTCGACGAAAGTATTCTCTAGTCTACGAACTTGGAGCTTAGATTTGCAGTTCTTTTTCAGTTCATGATCGCTAAGCTCAGCTCGACGAAGGGAATTTCTCAGCTTGGAGTTCAGGTCGACAAAATTCTTCCTTAGGTCGACTATTTTCCGTCAGGTTCTATTCGACGTTTTTCCCTCTTCAGTTTCTCAGTTCGACTATCAATTTATTTTATTATATTTAAGCTTGTAATACTCTGATAATTAATGCTTATATTCTAAAAAATATAGCCATTCCATGGCAGCATTAATTATGGTATTTCACAGAGTTATTACTTGGCTTATTTCCAGAGATAGTTAGGGAATTCATTTAAGACAAATTCTAGCCGTTCAATCTTCTAGATTTTCTGCAGTCAGTCAAGGATTGGATTCAAAATTCAAAAGCTTATTTCTACAAAGAATATATAAGGCTTTTTCTTTTTCTTGTTAAAAAAAGAGAATATAATACACAATAGAATATACAGAGGCTATTGTATATACAGAAAACTGAAAGAATAATACAGCTGATATACATCTTTAGTCTTCTTCAGTTTTGCTTCAGGAATTTCAAGAGACAGAAAAACTTCATCAATCTAAAAAGTTTCCTGAAGATCAGTCTTCAATCTGAAGGCCTACACCCCGAGCAAAGCTCTTTTCTCCTGAACTCTTCTACATCTCAGGGGGAGCTTTGACAATAATAACATCCACTAGTCTTCTCTCTGATTATTGACAGAGAAGACATCATCTCTATTTTCTTTCACTCCTATAAAATGGTTTCTTAACTCCCTTCAAAAGTTACTCCTTTTGGTTGTCAAGTCTCCTGATCAAAAGACTTGATTTGGTTTATGGGCACCTGGTCAAAAGCTCAAAAGGATGGTATATCTCCCTTAGAAAATAGATATTGTGGTGACAGGGCACCTGAGAAAAAAACCTGTGGTGGTAGGGCACCTGATCAAAAACCTTTTAGTGGATTTCTACTAGGGTGGTAGAAGAGTGGATGTACCCATGTTTCGGGGAACCAATATAAATTCTTCGTGTCATCTGGATTGCTCTATTATTTATTTCTGTATGATATGATTATCTCTGCTTTTGATTCTCTTTATATATATACTTATCACTTATTTTAATCCGCTGTAAAAATTAATCAAAGTTTTAAAATACTCTATTCACCTCCCTCTACAGTTAAGACAGATCTATCCCTCACTTTCAATTAGTATCAGAGGGAAAGGTTGTTTGGTTTCACAGGCTAACACCTAAACAAAAAGATCTTTGATAGATCTTATTATCTCTAGTGTCTTTTTTATATCGTGGCACAAAATAAAGAATATTCAAGCACCAGACCTCCAGTGTGCAACCTTAACAAGTTTTCACTTTGGAAGACAAGGATTAGGTTATATATGAATTTAGTTGATGAATATATCTACAATTCCATTTTGATAGGTCCCCCTACTCCTTCTGCAAAACATCTACAAGCACCAGTGTAGTGTGTTCCACCACCTGAGTGGACCAAGGCACAGAAGAAAGCAAAGTTTGCAGATGTTAAAGCAATGAATATTCTTGCACAAATAATGTCAGATGACATTTTCTAGAAGGTTGCTGAGTGTATATCAGCAAAGGCCATTTGGGATTCTCTTAACCAAATGGTAGCAGGATCAGCTGATGAGAGAAAATATAAAATATCTCATCTCATTTCCCAATATGAGAACTTCAAGAAAGAAGAGTCAGAGTCAGTGGCTGATATGTACAACAGACTCAACTTGATCATCAATGAGCTCAAGAAACTTGACAAGAACATATCACTGACTGAGATCAATGATAATATTCTTATGTGCTTCCCTAACACATGGGACTCTAGGATCTGGCCAATCAAGCAGGCCAGAAGCCTAAATGAAATCTCTACTGAGTCTTTACTAGGCAAGCTCAAGTATTATGAGCAGCTTATAAAGACTAGAGAAGCAGCTGGATAGAGAATCCTACCTTAGGAAGGAAGGAGAAAAGCATTGCCTTCAAGGCATCTGAAGAATCAGAAACTCTACCAATAAATGAATAGTTGATGAGTCTCTTAGCCAAGAGATTTTACAAAATGGCGAAGAAGAATTTAAGAAGAAGATAAACAAGGAATGAAGATAAGCAGAGGTATGACAAGACTCCTACTAAGGGAGTTATCTTCTATGGTTGCAGGAAGCCAGGACACATTCTTCAAGAGTGTCTAGAGGCTCAAAAGAAGGATAAAAGAAAAGAGAAGGAATACAAGAAGCACTATAGCAAGCCTTCTTCCAGCAAGTATAAGAAGAAAGAAAAAGGCTTTGTTGCTGGGACTTGGAGTGAGTCTGAAGAAGAGTCTTCATCTTCTAGCTCTAGTGAGGATGAGGAAGAAGCAAAAGCCAGAGATATTTTCCTGATGTCAATTGATGCTTCATGTAGTCTTTCAGTACCCGATGAATCGGCAGAAGAATCATAATCAGAAGAGGATCAGGTAATAACCTGTTTTGATTTCAATTCTAATCATTTTAAAGCTGAATTCAAACTTTTGTGTAATGATTTAATTAAGTCTGAGAAGAAAATCAAACTTCTCAGAGATAAACAAATTGAATTTGACAACTTGTTTTCTGAAAACATAAAACTAAAAGATGAACTAGTATATCTTCTAAACAAATTATTTCTTTAAAAATGGAACTAAATGAGGCTAAATAATTTGAAGAATCCCTAAATGGGAGAAGTATTAAATTAATGGATATAACCAGCATAGTAAATGCTAGGCTTAATAGTAAATTAGGCTTAGGAGCTTCATCTAGTCAGTCGCCAATACTTATAAAAAATATTCTTTCAACCCCTATCAAATTCATATCAGAAAAGGGCAAAGAAAAATTAGATGAAAATAAAAACCAAATTGAAGTATTTCAGAAACTCAAACAAAAGAAAAGGAAAAACAAAAATATTTATAAAAACCATGTTCAACATCTTTTGTCGAACTCAGATCGACAAACTATTAACGCAGATTTTATATATAATAAATCGTTTAACTGCGATCGACAAAATTTATATGGATCGTCAAACCGCGATCAACGAAATTGGGGCACAGGAAATGAATACTTTCATTCTCTGTGCGGAGTTCGACGAACTCATCCCTATTCGTCGAACGCAGATCAACGAACATACTGGAATTCGTCGACCTCAGATAATTTCAACAGAAACCTAAATTTTTCTAGAAATGTTAATCAACCTAAATCATTTGTTAATCCCTTTACACATTGGATAATTCCACCAAGAAAATTCCATCCCTTAGGCTATAATAGTCAACCAGAATTTTCTTAAATTACTAGTTTTAAATCTAGAAAGAATCAAGGACCCAAGGTTACCTGTGTCAAGAACAGCTAATCAATTTTCTTGTAGGTGAAGAACTATCCTACTACAGAGAAACGGTGGTACTTGGATAGTTGATGTTCAAAGCATATGCCAGGAAGCAAGGACAACCTAACTAAATACAAGTTAAAGCTTCGACAAAAGGTTATCTTTGGAGACTCCAACTATGGCCAAACAGAAAGCTATGGGAATGTTAAAGTTGGAGCTATTACATTAAAAAAATTTGCATATGTGAGTGGTTTAAAACATAACCAGATATCCATAAGCCAGTTATGTGATGAAGGTTATTAGGTATCTTTTAACAAATCTTCCTGTATTATTACTTCTATAGACAATAAAACAATTTTAACTAGTCTTAGACAAGGAAATATTTATGTAGTTAATTTTAAGTCAGCCAATTCATAAATTTACTTATTCAATCAAGTTAGTAATAATAATGATTTATGGCATAAAATACTAGGACATGTTAACCTAAGAAATATTGTTACATTATTTAAGGACAACCTTGTTAGAGGATTGCCTTTTGGCCCCTACAAGAAGGAAAGTCTCTGCAGGGCTTGTCAAATAGGATAACATACTAAAAATAACTTTAAATCTATTAATAAGAGTGATTCACCCAGGATTCTTTACTTGCTACATATGGATCTCTTTGGACCCATTGCAGTACAGAGCTTGGGAGAGAAATCTTATACTTTAGTTATTGTAGATGACTTCTCTAGATTCACTTGGGTGTTATTTTTGAGAAACAAGTCAGATAACTTCAAAGTTCTTATAGACTTTCTTAAGAGCATTCAGATTTAGTACTCTACTCTAGCTGCATTGATCAAAAGTGATCATGGCACTGAGTTTGATTCTCTTCTCATGCAATAATTTTGTGAGAAGGAAGATATCAGACAGTGCTTCTCTGCTCCTAGAACTTCTCAACAAAATGGGGTAGTAGAAAGGAAAAATAGAACTATAATTGAATCTACAGGGACATTGCTTGCATATGCTTATTTTCCCCTATCCTTTTGGGCAGAGGCTGTAAGCACAACAAACTATGTTCTAAATAGGAGTTTAATACATAAACTTAAGGGTAAGACTCCCTATGAATTGCTCAAAGGGAAGCAACCTAAAATAGATTATTTTAGAGTTTTTGGTTGTAGATGTTACATACACAATAATAATAATAAACATCTTAGAAAGTTTGAAGTCAAAACTGTAGAGGGAATTTTTCTTGGATATTCCCAAGTAAGCAAGGCCTATAGGGTATTTAATAAATCAACTTTAAAAATGGAAAAATCTAATCATATATCTTTTGATGAAGCTAACATGTTTTATAAGGAGAAGAATTCTTCTACCAGAGATTTTTTGTAGGTACCCCAACTGTGTGAGAAATTGGATGATTTAAACCTCACACAAGAGGTTATATTGCATCCCTCTCCACAAGTTGATGGAGAGAGTGAAGAAGAAACTATTGTAATAGTTGAACCAATAAAAACTAACTTAATTCCAGAAGAGGAATTAATTCCCCAAGTTATTGATGAACCAAATCCCCTACTGTTCTTGTCACACTTAGAGATCATCCTATATCTCAAGTGATTGGAGACATGTCAGTTAGTGTGCAAACAAGGCATCAACTCAACCAATACTTGATGCATACTTGCTTCATATCTCAACTTGAGCCCCAATCTATAAAAGATGCAGAGCAAGATCCCCACTGGATTATTGCAATGCAAGAGGAGCTCAATCAATTTGAGAGATGCAGAGTTTGGGATTTAGTTCCAAGACCCAAAGACTACCCAGTCATTGGAACTAAATGGGTATTTAGAAATAAATTGGATGAACATGAAGCTATAGTAAGGAACTAAGCAAGATTGGTACCTCAAGGCTATTCTCAAGAGGAAGGAATTGACTATGATCAGACCTTTGCCCCTGTATCCAGGTTGGAAGCTATTAGGATAATCCTTGTTTATGCAGCCTTTAAGAAGTTCAAAGTATACCAGATGGATGTCAAGAGTGTCTTATTAAATGGTGAACTCATAGAGGAAGTCTATGTGGAGAAACCATAAGATTTTATTTCTCCAACTCATCCCTCTTTTGTTTTAAAATTATATAAAGCTCTCTATGGTTTAAATCAAGCTCTAGGAGCTTGGTATGAGACACTAGCTAGCTTTCTTTTAGAGCATAAGTTCATTAGGGGCATTGTAGATAGGACTTTATTTTTTAGGCATCATAAAAATGTAATTTTGTTTGTATAAATATATGTAGATGACATCAGTTTTGGCTCTACTGATTCCAAACTATGCAAAAGGTTTTCTGACCTAATGCATTCCAAATTAGAAATGAGTACCATGGGTGAGCTTTCATACTTCCTTGGTCTTCAAGTGAAGCAATCCCCTGATGGAATTTTCTTCTCCCAATCTAAATATATTAAGGAGTTAGTAAAGAGATTTGGGATGTCTGATGCCTCAGCTATTAAAACACCTATGGCTTCCAATGCTGTGATTGATTCTGATGAATAGGACAACCCAGTTGATCAGAAAACATATAGAGCAAATGTTGGGTCCTTGTTGTATCTCACAGTTAGTAGACCAGATATAATGTTTGCTACATGCCTTTATGCTAGGTTCCAACTAAACCTTAAAGAATCTCACGTTACATTCCTAAAAAGAATTTTGAGATATATAAAGGGTTACCCAAATCTAGGACTCTGGTATCTAACTGAGTCAGAATTTGAATTAGCTGGATTCTTAGATGCTGACTTTGCTGGATGTAGAGAAGACAGGAAAAGCACATCAGGAACATGCCAGTTCCTTGGTAATAGGCTTGTGTCTTGGTTTTGTAAGAAACAACCATTTGTGTCCACTTCAACAGCAGAAGCTGAATACCTTGCAGCTGGCAGTTATTGTTCACAAATCTTGTGGATTCAAAACCGACTCCTGGATTATGGTTACAATCTAAATAATTCAACTATATTTTGTGATAGTACCAGTGCAATTTCCATTGCACAAAATCTAGTGCATCCTAGTAGGACCAAGCATATAAAAATAAGGCATCATTTCATTAGAGAGTGTGTAGACAAAAAGGAAATTAACCTTGTCTTTATCTCTACTAATTTACAAAGAGCAGACATCTTCACTAAAACATTAGATGAGAAGAAACATCAGTTCTTCTTAAATCAGCTAGACATGATTAATGAAGATGGACAAATTTGATTTTTGTCTCAGGTCAGAAGAATTGGTAACTTTTCGTCGAACAGAGATCAACGATCTGTGAACTTTTCTAGAGTTCTTTATTGAATAGAGATCGACTGTAAGATCCGCCTTTTCCCTTTTCGAAGGCATCCCGGATCTTATGCCCAGAACCACCGCCTTACGGTGACACTAACTCCTGAGTTAGTCGACACCGTAAGACGCCGATTTTGCCGGCTATTACGATCATTTTTCACTAGAGATGCGGAAGTAAAAGTGTATAAACAAGCTAATACACATGTCCATAGAAATCACAGAGCATATCATATATATGAAAATGAAAGTGCTACTATAGTCCATAATGAGTACTAAAGAGAAAGTAGGGCTTATGCCCATATACATCAATAGAAATCAGACTCTCTCTCACAAAATAGAAAGCTGTAAACTAAGCTATCCACTACATCTCCTCCCACCTGAGGACGTGCGGTAGTAGTGTCTGGTGGTGGTGGTAGCTGCTCCTCATGCCCTGCCTCCTCGTCCCGCTGGACGTGCTGGTCCACCTCCTCGAACTCCTAAAAAGGGGGAGTCAACGTATGTTAGTCAAAAAGACTAAGTCGTATCCTCAACACCTCCTCCTGTCGCTCTTAGGCACCGGATGGAAGGAGGATGCGGAGGACAACAAGGGGTAGCAAAGTGGAAGCAGGTGACATTTCTATCTAGCAGGAGTAAGTAAAATCTAGCAGTTCTATATATAATCTGGCAGTTCTATATAAAGTGCAAGTAAGTAAAGACAGTGCAGAAAGGAAAGGACTGCAGTAAGAAGATAGAACTGTAAGTAAATGCAGTACAGAAAAGAAAGTACGCTACTGCTACTCCTACTCCTATCAATATCACAGAAGTACCCCAACTTATATGAACGCCCATACGAACTTATAAGTTAGGGTTTCCAAAAGTAACTTATCATATAAACCGCCCATACAATTTATATGATAAGGATCTATGAAGCGTATGTCCTAATGAATGAATGTATGTTATGATGAGTATGTTAAACATGCAAGTGCAACACACACACACGACTCCGTGATCACAGACCTTTAGTTCCCTCTTTTTGAGAGCTTGCATCACTCTCGGGTACTACCGTTGTGGCTACGGCAACAGTGGAGCGGGCTCTCCACTTCTAGGTGGGTATAAGCACTACCAGACCTAGACCCCTCTCATACGCCTCTGTACACGTTCTAGGTGCACTTTAGAGTTTTGCGTACGTATTTTGCTGACTACCCGTCAGTCTTGTAGGTCGAGTGTACGTCTTCGGGGATTCCGCAGTATTATATATTTAGCATACTGGCCCCTCCACCCGTACTCCTCGCCCGAGTCATCGTACTGCCATCGGTGCATCGACTGGCCAGTCCCGCGTGACTCGCCACTAATTTTATGCACATGCAAGGTATTAATCTGAGCTTCCTGCTCGTACTGATATTGTTGACACATTCCCTCCAATCCAATTTGGGTGAGCAAGTGCTTGTATCCCTCCAACCTTAAGAAACAGGTGAGCAAGCCACTCGTATCCCTCCAACCTTGTGAAACAGGTGAGCAAGTAACCCATATGATGCTTCCAACCTTATTTAACCGGCGAACCTATCGCGTAGAACTCCAAGCCTATTAGACTACTCTCGTCTAAGGTTTATTATACATAGTGATTTAGAGTGAATCCCAGGACTGCCCAAGGCATGCCCCGTGAGGGGGTCTCGAGGGCACTAGGAACCAAGACGGGCATGAAACCCGAAGTTCCCTTTCGCAAGGATAATTACTTTTGTTGATGTCTACCCATTACCCACGATTCTCTTTTAGTATTACTCCTTAGTAGCCTAATGACTTATGGTATTAATCGGAAGTCGAGGGCCTCCCGTCGGACTCCGTTATGCCTATTGTAAAGTGATTTGCACTCTATCACTCGTTACTATACTTATGATGTAATCAACACCACCCGGGTTTATTCCCAATTTCCACGACTATCCCATTTTCATTCTATCTCCCGGTGGTCCTAGTAGAGTAAACCTACTTATTCTAAATGTAGCCCCAGACCTAATACCACCCTGCCATTTCCAAATTACACTACCATCCCCATCGTTCTGTTCATTAATCTAGGGTGGTATTATCTAGATAGGTATTTACGTACGACACTTCTATCGAGACTGAGCGACTAGGGTAAGATGACCTAACTAATGATCACTTGAATGAACTTCCAAATGCAATGTATTGTGTTTAATCACATGAGATTATTATAGATATGATACATCGATTTATTCATTATTTTATCTCCACCAGAATCAGTCAATTATTGTTAAGGGTAAAATTGTCATTTTCTCGTATACTTATAAATTAAATCTTCAATTTATCAAGTCGAATCTCAAGGGCTCGAATATGTCTCCCATGAGTTTAAATAATATCATTAGGGTTTTGTAAATCTTCTAAACCCTAGTTTGATTCATTTTAGAAAATTCTTAAGTGTTCATCAAATTCTCAACAATTGTCAAATTCACTAAATGTGGGATTTTTGCTCCCAAAAATCCCAACTAATTTAGGGTTTTAAGTTATACCCTACTGGTCTACTAAATCAGGGGTTGTGCATTCTAAATGCACCCCTTTAGGCAAATATCATAAATTTACTATTTGCACCCCGAGTCTAAGTAGTTCAATTCTTGCATGCGGGTCTTTCCCAACATGACTTATTCCAATTTCAGAGAAATTTCTACCACTGGTCTATATGGTCCCTAATGGCCAGCCACCAAAATTTGGGGCCATTTGGAGTTAGCTAACTCCAAGAATCACCTAGTTAAGCCCTAGGGGTATTTTGGTAATTTCCCCATATTTTATTTTCCAATCAAGCCCATTTTTGGGCAGGGCCTGAATATGCCCTAATTATACCTCTGACCAAAATCTCAGGTCAAGGGGGCTTCTGGTTTGGCTTGGGCAGCCATTTGAAGTTCTGCAAAATTGCTATTTGCAGCCCAAGCCAAATTTTATTTCTCAAACATGCAAGTGAGATTCCTCATCATGCAGTGCATCAATTCAGCCCAAATTTTAACCATGGGTCTAATATACCCATGAGAGGGTGCCACCAAAATTTGGGGCCATTTGTAGTTAGGAAACTCCAAAAATCACATTTATTTACTTTTGGGTATTTTTGTAAAAACTATAGCAAAATGTTCCCCAAAAATTCTGTTTTTTGGGGAGGACCTAGATAGGCCTAATTTAGTAACCTAGCCCAAATTTCAGCCCATTTGGACCAAGGGTTTGGGCTGAGGAATTAATTTAATTTCTGTCCTACCCTAGGAGTAGTCCTAGCAAAACAGCCCTACAGTACAATCTACTGGGCCAAAACTTGAATTTAGGGTGGCAAATTAAAGTTAACACATGTACCTACAATTTTCATTCAGGGCTCAACCTAGGTACATGTCTCTAGGTACCCTAAAATTTGACATGCAAAATTACTATTACCATGTGACAATATTTCATATTATACATAAAATAATGATGCAGAATTATAATTAAAATTTCTGCACGAATCTAGAAGCCAATCGGACGGTGGCTGCTCTTCTTCTCCATGCATGCATGCATGGCCAACCCGTGCAGGCCATTCTTGCGGGGCCATTTCCGGCCATCGCCGGCGGCGGGGCCTCCGGCCAAGTCCTCCCCCGGCCTCACGGTGGTCGGGGCTAGAGCTGGCCGGCGACTGGGCGGCGGAGAGCGGCGGACGGCGGCGGCGCAACCAAGCCGAAAAGCTCCCAGGCCGCCATTTTTAAACCAATTTTTGAGCTTTTCGATTCCTAACGTCGAGCTCGTTTGAGCTCGACCTCTAGCCTAGTGGATCTAGGATACTAGTACACTTGGAGGAGAAGGGATACGGACCTGTGGTGGCGGCTGAGGCCGAGGGTGGCGGCGGTTTCCCATGGAGTGAAAATTCCGGCGATCTCCTCTTTGGATAGCCATGGCAGCAGCTGGTCTCTCTTTCTCTCTCTCTCTGGGGTAGGGATGAAGTGGGAAAAGAGGGGTGAGCTCGGTTTAGGCCGAGTTAAGAGAGGGGGGGGGGGGCGATTTCACCTATGTTTGGCGATTTCACCAAGGTGGCGATTTCACCAAGGTGGGGGGGGGGCTCGGGTTGGTGTGTGTGGGCTGTCTGGCTGCTTGGGAGTGGGCCCCACTGCACTTGCTGGGTTGTCTAGATCCTAAGGGGTCGGGTTCCAAGGTTGGGGTTGAGTTGGTGAGTGGAGAGAGGGGGTTTGGCTCACATATTGAGATAGGAGAGAGAGAGGATCGGTTTTGGGTTTGGGTTTGACCCAATGTGGCATGGTGGGTCCCCTCTCCTCCTAATACCCCTACATGGTCAGCCAACCCATTGTGGGTTGGTGGGGTGAGCCCAAGTGGCCCAAAATGACTCCTTAGCATTTTCTCTCTCCTATTCCTCCTCTTTTCTCTCTCCTGGGTAATTTCCAAAATTGCCATTGCATGCCCCTATTTTTCTCTTCCATAGGGGGTATAGGGTCACTTTAGACCCACCTAGTGATCCTGGGTTGGTTTGGGTGGACCCAACCTAGTGAAATGGGCTAGGACACCATTTTCACTATTTAGGTCAACATGTTGACTTGACCCAACATGGGTCAACTAGTTGACCCCATGGCCTACCCTAGGGTCCACTTAGATTGTATTTAGGGTTAGGGCAATGTGGTGGGGTCATGGTGTGGCTAGGGTTTGTATTTAGCCTAGTTTGACCTAGGTTGACTTGGGCCCCATAGTGGGCCCCACATGGTCTAAATCCTCCTCCTAGGGTAAAACCTAGCTAAACCCTAGCATCCATCACATGCCTAACCCAAATCTAAGTTATTTGAAGTTTGGGATGTTACAAACCCTATAAACAAAAAAATAATTTCGTCCCCGAAATTTAAGTTCGGGCTACGGGGTTTCTACGACAAGCTTATAAAAGATTCGAAACGTAACTAAAAAGAAAATATAAAACTAAGTTGTACCTCAGGAGAATAGCTCCGGGTGTCGCTCCATCATGAGATCCCTCGGCTCCCAGGTGTGCTCCTCCCGTCCGTGGTTGGACCACAACACCTTCACGAGAGGGACCTTCTTTTTCCGCAACACTCGGACGGCGGTATCGTCGATCCGGACCGGCTCTAAACGAACTGATCGATCTGATGCTACTGCCCGTCGGTAGTAGAAATATGCTGCTCAGGGCAAAGGAGTGCTCGTCGTAGGGAGGAGACGTGAAAGACGTCGTGCAGAGCTCCCAGCTCTATCGGTAGCTGCAGTCGGTAAGCCAAGGGGCCGATCCGCTCCAGGATCAAGTAAGGCCCCATATATCTCAGACTGAGCTTCTTGTGCCTCCGCACCCGGGAAACACCGTGCACTGGACGTATCTTCAAGAAAACCCTGTCTCCCACCTGGAACTCCACCTTACGATGCCGCGCATCGTAATACTTCGCCTGTCTGCTCTGGGCCTCCAACATCCGATCTCTGACCAGACGTATCTGAGCCTCCGTGTCCTCGACATACTCTGAACCGTGAGCTCGTGTATCCTCATCTTGTACCCATGATAGAGGTGTCTGACACCTCCTCCCATATAGTGCCTCGTAAGGAGCCATCCCAATGCTCGCCTGGTGACTGTTGTTATAAGAAAACTCAATCAAGGGCAACAGTCGCTCCCAGGGCTTCCCCGTATCCAAAATACAAAGACGCAGCAGATCCTCCATAGTCCTATTGGTCCGCTCTGTCTGACCGTCGGTCTGTGGATGGAAGGCAGTGCTGAAAGAGAGCTGTGAACCTAAGTAAGCATGCACTGCCCTCCACTCCCTAGAAGTGAATCGACCGTCACGATCCGAGACAATCGTCCTGGGGACGCCGTGGTATCTAACGAACTGCTCCACAAACAATCTCACCAATACGGTAATTGGGGCGTCCTTCCGGATCGGTATGAATCTGGCTACCTTGGTCAATCTATCGATGATGACCCAAATGGAATCGTGCCCAGAGTGGGAGCAAGGCAACCCATGCACAAAATCCATAGCAATATCCTCAAACTTCCACTCTGGCACCGGTAATGGCTGTAATAACCCTCCTGGGCTCTTGCATTCAGCTTTCACTAGCTGACATGCCTCGCAGTGTGTAACATAATGTATGATCTCCCTCTTCATCCCGGGCCAGTACATGCTCTTCCGCAAATCAGCCGTCATCTTGGTGATACCGGGGTGCACTGAGTACCGTGATTGGTGCGACTCCCTGAGTATGTCCTCCCGGATACCACCTCCTGCGGGTATATATAAACGGCCACGGAAATGAACGAGGTCGTCGCGTAGCGTGTAATCCTCTGCCTTGCCCTCAGCTAGGGCTCCGAATATCGGCTCTAAATCTGCATCCTGCCTCTGATGCGCCCAGATGCGCTCCCGAATGTCACAATCACTAATCAGGGAGTTCAGATACTCCCGGTATAGCTCTGGCTCAGTCTCTAACACCATAGTAATGTGCATGCCCTCCACCATCTGAGCCAACGACATAGCTCCCACCCGAGGTTCCGGACCAGTAGTGCCGGCTCTCCTGCTCAAGGCATCCGCCACAGTGTTTGCCTTCCCCGGGTGGTAATGGATCTTGTACTGGTAGTCACATAGGAATTCTAGCCATCTCCTCTGGCGTAGATTCAGATCCTTCTGAGTGTCGATGTACCTGAGATTCTTGTGATCGGAGAAAATATCACAATGGATCCCGTACAGATAGTGCCTCCATATCTTTAATGCGAATACCACTGCCCCGAGTTCTAGGTCATGGACTGGGTAGTTGTGCTCGTGCTTCTTCAACTGTCTCAAAGTGTATGCTATCACATGACCGTGCTACATTAGGACAACACCCATCCCCTGGTATGATGCGTCGGTGTAAATCTGGAATCCTTCCTTCCCAGCTGGAAGTGCAAGGATAGGGGATGAGGTGAGCCTGCTCTTCAATTCCTGGAACGCTGCCTCGCACTTCTCAGACCAATGAAATCCTGCCTCTTTCTTTGTCAACGATGTGAGGGGGAGAGCTATCCTGGAAAACCCCTCCACAAACTTGCGGTAGTAGCCTGCTAGCCCCAAGAAGCTGCGTATCTCCGTGGCCGATTTCGGCTGCGGCCAATCTCTAACTGCCTCGATCTTAGCTGGATCCACGGCTAGTCCAGCCCCACTGATGGTGTGTCCCAAGAATGTTACCTCCTCAAGCCAGAACTGGCACTTAGAGAACTTAGCATACATGCTATGCTCCCTCAGCTTCCCCAAAACCAACGATAGATGCTGCGCATGTTCCTCCTTGGTCTTGGAATAGACCAAAATGTCGTCGATGAAGACTATGACGAACCGATCCAAGTAAGGCTCGAATACACGGTTCATCAGACTCATGAATGCTGAGGGTGCATTCGTGAGCCCGAAGGGCATCACCGTGAACTCAAACAATCCATACCGAGAACTGAACGCCGTCTTTGTTATGTCCTCCTCTTGGATCCGCAGCTGATAGTATCCAGATCTCAAGTCCAGCTTCGAAAACCAAAATGCTCCCTGAAGCTGATCGAACAGCTCATCAATCCGTGGCAGTGGGTAAGTGTTCCGGACCGTAAGCCGGTTCAACTCCCGGTAATCAATGCACAACCGGAGCGAACCGTCTTTCTTCTTCACGAATATAACTGGTGCTCCCCAGGGTGATGAACTAGGCCGGACAAATCCGGACTCCACTAGCTCCTGTAACTGCATCCTGAACTCTGCCAGCTCCCTTGGAGCCATCCGGTACGGTGCCCGGGATACGGGCTTGGCATCCGGTATCAGCTGGATACGGAAGTTGGTGTCTCTGGCCGGCGGTAGTCCGGGCAATTTCTCCGGGAATACGTCGGAGAAATCCCGAACCACGGGTATATCGGAAATGGCCATCTCCGCCATTATCATCTCGAAGCATACAAGATACACCTCCTCGCCCTGCTCGTAGGCTTTGACAGCCTGTACGGAAGATAATGAAAGAGATGGGATAGGTCGGATACCTTCGATGGTGACGTAGGAGTCGCCATGCCTGAGGGTGATCCTCTTGGACAGACAGTCTATTTGGGCATAGTTCCAATGTAACCATACCATGCCCAGAATAATGTCGAAGTCCTGCAGCATTAGGATCGTCCCCGGTATCTGGAATATCTTGCCAGCGATCTCGCCCTCCAAGTTGCAATGCTCCGTAGTCACTATCTCCGAGCCGTCGGGCAGACGCACCCTTCTCTCCGCGCCCGTGAATCTTTCCACGCCATCTAGCCCTTTGATGAAGGCTTCTGATATGAACGAGTGTGTAGCACCCGTGTCGTATAAGGTATGGGCGGGTTTGCCATTGACGATGACTATGCCTGAGGTTTTGATTATTTTAACGAGTGTTATTCTACGAGGCTTAAAGAGCTTATGATGATCAAGTAATTTGAAGGAAATAAAACTTTTAAGGTTTTAAATTACCTGTAATGACCTCCTCTGGGTTTCTTGGAACGGCAAGATCCAAGGCGTACATCTGATCGCGACCCCTGCCTCGGCCGTGATGTCCTCGTCCTCGGCCTCGGCCTCGTCCTCGACCTCGGCCCTGGTATGCTGGAGGGGCAACTAGAGGGGGTGGAGGAGGAGGAGGAAGCTGACGGAACTGCTGTGGACAATCAGCTCTATAGTGCCCCGGCTGGTGGCACCCAAAACAGACCACTTGTCTCTGACCTTGATCTTCCTGCCCGATCGGTCCATGAATCTGAAGAGGTGGAGGAGCATATACTGGAGGAGGCCTCTGCTCTTGCCGGTAGTTCTCCTGCCGGTAGTTGGGACGACGACGTCCCCCACCCCGTTTGAACCCAATGACCTTGCCCCTCTGGGGGCCTTTACTACTCTCTCCGTGCCATGGCCCATCAAGTGGCCTCTTCCCTCTACTCTGTGTCATAAGCTGGTCCGCCTCGTGCTTCTTTGCCATCTCGATGATCTCTGTCGATGATCCATGAGAAATAAATAGCAGTGCCTGCCGTACTGAATCCCTAAGTCCTCGGTAGAACTTCTTTGCATACCTCCGGTCCTCTAGATCATGAAAGCCTGCAAATAGGGCCAGATGGGAGAATTCCCTCTGGTACTCAATCACTGAACGAGTCCCCTGCTTGAGGTTCAAAAACCTCTCCTCCAACTCATCTCTGTCTGTATCTGTCACAAAATGTCCAAGGACGGACTCACTGAACTCCTCCCATGAGATCTCTGATGGGTCCCTATCAGCATATGTGGAATCCATCATGGATTTCCACCATCTCCAGGCATGTGAATCTAGAGCAGAAGTCGCCAAGGGTACTGCCTGTTGCACCGGGCAACTGATGCCTGCAAGCATCTCCTGTATGGCCTCCAGCCATTCCTTTGTCTTCACAGCATTCTCCGTCCCGTGGTACATGGGCGGGGACAAGCTCCTGAACGCACTCAACCAGTTTGACCCCGGATTTGGCAGCTGTGCCGGGGCCTGCTGGGCTCTAAATGCGTCTAGGATCGCAGTAAGGGTCTGACCCATCTCAGTCTGCATGAACGGAGTGGCAGCCGGAGGGGGAGAGACCACGTTCTGTGGCACGGCGACCTGTAGAGGTTGCAAAAAGGTGATTCTTAAGTCAAAATTCTTCAAAATTTGGCCTAACTCATTGTTTAATGGACTATTTAGTGTGACTTTTTACACATGGGCACACCATTGCTTCCGCTGAATAGTTTGTCCGCAAACTAATCTCGAGCGGGGTGTTCCAGTGTTGTGGACTTCTTTCTCTAATGATCGTATTTTTCAAGTGATACCAGTTTGTAAGATCCGCCTTTTCCCTTTTCGAAGGCATCCCGGATCTTATGCCCAGAACCGCCGCCTTACGGTGACACTAACTCCTGAGTTAGTCGACACCGTAAGACACCGATTCTGCCGGCTATTACGATCATTTTTCACTAGAGACGCGGAAGTAAAAGTGTATAAACAAGCTAATACACATGTCCACAGAAATCACAGAGCATATCATATATATGAAAATGAAAGTGCTACTATAGTCCATAATGAGTACTAAAGAGAAAGTAGGGCTTATGCCCATATACATCAATAGAAATCAGACTCTCTCTCACAAAATAGAAAGCTGTAAACTAAGCTATCCACTACATCTCCTCCCACCTGAGGACGTGCGGTAGTAGTGTCTGGTGGTGGTGGTAGCTGCTCCTCATGCCCTGCCTCCTCGTCCCGCTGGACGTGCTGGTCCACCTCCTCGAACTCCTAAAAAGGGGGAGTCAACGTATGTTAGTCAAAAAGACTAAGTCGTATCCTCAACACCTCCTCCTGTCGCTCTTAGGCACCGGATGGAAGGAGGATGCGGAGGACAATAAGGGGTAGCAAAGTGGAAGCAGGTGACATTTCTATCTAGCAGGAGTAAGTAAAATCTAGCAGTTCTATATATAATCTGGCAGTTCTATATAAAGTGCAAGTAAGTAAAGACAGTGCAGAAAGGAAAGGACTGCAGTAAGAAGATAGAACTATAAGTAAATGCAGTACAGAAAAGAAAGTACGCTACTGCTACTCCTACTCCTATCAATATCACAGAAGTACCCCAACTTATATGAACGCCCATACGAACTTATAAGTTAGGGTTTCCAAAAGTAACTTATCATATAAACCGCCCATACAATTTATATGATAAGGATCTATGAAGCGTATGTCCTAATGAATGAATGTATGTTATGATGAGTATGTTAAACATGCAAGTGCAACACACACACACGACTCCGTGATCACAGACCTTTAGTTCCCTCTTTTTGAGAGCTTGCATCACTCTCGGGTACTACCGTTGTGGCTACGGCAACAGTGGAGCGGGCTCTCCACTTCTAGGTGGGTATAAGCACTACCAGACCTAGACCCCTCTCATACGCCTCTGTACACGTCCTAGGTGCACTCTAGAGTTTTGCGTACGTATTTTGCTGACTACCCGTCAGTCTTGTAGGTCGAGTGTACGTCTTCGGGGATTCCGCAGTATTATATATTTAGCATACTGGCCCCTCCACCCGTACTCCTCGCCCGAGTCATCGTACTGCCATCGGTGCATCGACTGGCCAGTCCCGCGTGACTCGCCACTAATTTTATGCACATGCAAGGTATTAATCTGAGCTTCCTGCTCGTACTGATATTGTTGACACATTCCCTCCAATCCAATTTGGGTGAGCAAGTGCTTGTATCCCTCCAACCTTAAGAAACAGGTGAGCAAGCCACTCGTATCCCTCCAACCTTGTGAAACAGGTGAGCAAGTAACCCATATGATGCTTCCAACCTTATTTAACCGGCGAACCTATCGCGTAGATCTCCAAGCCTATTAGACTACTCTCGTCTAAGGTTTATTATACATAGTGATTTAGAGTGAATCCCAGGACTGCCCAAGGCATGCCCCGTGAGGGGGTCTCGAGGGCACTAGGAACCAAGACGGGCATGAAACCCGAAGTTCCCTTTCGCAAGGATAATTACTTTTGTTGATGTCTACCCATTACCCACGATTCTCTTTTAGTATTACTCCTTAGTAGCCTAATGACTTATGGTATTAATCGGAAGTCGAGGGCCTCCCGTCGGACTCCGTTATGCCTATTGTAAAGTGATTTGCACTCTATCACTCGTTACTATACTTATGATGTAATCAACACCACCCGGGTTTATTCCCAATTTCCACGACTATCCCATTTTTCATTCTATCTCCCGGTGGTCCTAGTAGAGTAAACCTACTTATTCTAAATGTAGCCCCAGACCTAATACCACCCTGCCATTTCCAAATTACACTACCATCCCCATCGTTCTGTTCATTAATCTAGGGTGGTATTATCTAGATAGGTATTTACGTACGACACTTCTATCGAGACTGAGCGACTAGGGTAAGATGACCTAACTAATGATCACTTGAATGAACTTCCAAATGCAATGTATTATGTTTAATCACATGAGATTATTATAGATATGATACATCGATTTATTCATTATTTTATCTCCACCAGAATCAGTCAATTATTGTTAAGGGTAAAATTGTCATTTTCTCGTATACTTATAAATTAAATCTTCAATTTATCAAGTCGAATCTCAAGGGCTCGAATATGTCTCCCTTGAGTTTAAATAATATCATTAGGGTTTTGTAAATCTTCTAAACCCTAGTTTGATTCATTTTAGAAAATTCTTAAGTGTTCATCAAATTCTCAACAATTGTCAAATTCACTAAATGTGGGATTTTTGCTCCCAAAAATCCCAACTAATTTAGGGTTTTAAGTTATACCCTACTGGTCTACTAAATCAGGGGTTGTGCATTCTAAATGCACCCCTTTAGGCAAATATCATAAATTTACTATTTGCACCCCGAGTCTAAGTAGTTCAATTCTTGCATGCGGGTCTTTCCCAACATGACTTGTTCCAATTTCAGAGAAATTTCTACCACTGGTCTATATGGTCCCTAATGGCCAGCCACCAAAATTTGGGGCCATTTGGAGTTAGCTAACTCCAAGAATCACCTAGTTAAGCCCTAGGGGTATTTTGGTAATTTCCCCATATTTTATTTTCCAATCAAGCCCATTTTTGGGCAGGGCCTGAATATGCCCTAATTATACCTCTGACCAAAATCTCAGGTCAAGGGGGCTTCTGGTTTGGCTTGGGCAGCCATTTGAAGTTCTGCAAAATTGCTATTTGCAGCCCAAGCCAAATTTTATTTCTCAAACATGCAAGTGAGATTCCTCATCATTCAGTGCATCAATTCAGCCCAAATTTTAACCATGGGTCTAATATACCCATGAGAGGGTGCCACCAAAATTTGGGGCCATTTAGAGTTAGGAAACTCCAAAAATCACATTTATTTACTTTTGGGTATTTTTGTAAAAACTATAGCAAAATATTCCCCAAAAATTCTGATTTTTGGGGAGGGGTTAGATAGGCCTAATTTAGTAACCTAGCCCAAAATTCAGCCCATTTGGACCAAGGGTTTGGGCTGAGGAATTAATTTAATTTCTGTCCTACCCTAGGAGTAGTCCTAGCAAAACAGCCCTACAGTACAATCTACTAGGCCAAAACTTGAATTTAGGGTGGCAAATTAAAGTTAACACATGTACCTACAATTTTCATTCAGGGCTCAACCTAGGTACAGGTCTCTAGGCACCCTAAAATTTGACATGCAAAATTACTATTACCATGTGATAATATTTCATATTATACATAAAATAATGATGCAGAATTATAATTAAAATTTCTGCACGAATCTAGAAGCCAATCGGACGGTGGCTGCTCTTCTTCTCCATGCATGCATGCATGGCCAACCCGTGCAGGCCATTCTTGCGGGGCCATTTCTGGCCATCGCCGGCGGCGGGGCCTCCGGCCAAGTCCTCCCCCGGCCTCACGGTGGCCGGGGCTAGAGCTGGCCGGCGACTGGGCGGTGGAGAGCGGCGGACGGCGGCGGCGCAACCAAGCCGAAAAGCTCCCAGGCCGCCATTTTTAAACCAATTTTTGAGCTTTTCGATTCCTAACGTCGAGCTCGTTTGAGCTCGACCTCTAGCCTAGTGGATCTAGGATACTAGTACACTTGGAGGAGAAGGGATACAGACCTGTGGTGGCGGCTGAGGCCGAGGGTGGCGGCGGTTTCCCATGGAGTGAAAATTCCGGCGATCTCCTCTTTGGATAGCCATGGCAGCAGCTGGTCTCTCTTTCTCTCTCTCTCTCTGGGGTAGGGATGAAGTGGGAAAAGAGGGGTGAGCTCGATTTAGGCTGAGTTAAGAGAGGGGGGGGGGGCGATTTCACCTATGCTTGGCGATTTCACCAAGGTGGCGATTTCACCAAGGTGGGGGGGGGGGCTCGGGTTGGTGTGTGTGGGCTGGCTGGCTGCTTGGGAGTGGGCCCCACTGCACTTGCTGGGTTGTCTAGATCCTAAGGGGTCGGGTTCCAAGGTTGGGGTTGAGTTGGTGAGTGGAGAGAGGGGGTTTGGCTCACATATTGAGATAGGAGAGAGAGAGGCTCGGTTTTGGGTTTGGGTTTGACCCAATGTGGCATGGTGGGTCCCCTCTCCTCCTAATACCCCTACATGGTCAGCCAACCCATTGTGGGTTGGTGGGGTGAGCCCAAGTGGCCCAAAATGACTCCTTAGCATTTTCTCTCTCCTATTCCTCCTCTTTTCTCTCTCCTGGGTAATTTCCAAAATTGCCATTGCATGCCCCTATTTTTCTCTTCCATAGGGGGTATAGGGTCACTTTAGACCCACCTAGTGATCCTGGGTTGGTTTGGGTGGACCCAACCTAGTGAAATGGGCTAGGGCACCATTTTCACTATTTAGGTCAACATGTTGACTTGACCCAACATGGGTCAACTAGTTGACCCCATGGCCTACCCTAGGGTCCACTTAGATTGTATTTAGGGTTAGGGCAATGTGGTGGGGTCATGGTGTGGCTAGGGTTTGTATTTAGCCTAGTTTGACCTAGGTTGACTTGGGCCCCATAGTGGGCCCCATATGGTCTAAATCCTCCTCCTAGGGTCAAACCTAGCTAAACCCTAGCATCCATCACATGCCTAACCCAAATCTAAGTTATTTGAAGTTTGGGATGTTACATCGACGAAATCTCTTTGTGAAATATTTTCGTCGAACGGAGATCGACGAACTTATTTCTGAAAATATTTCGTCGAACGGAGATCGACAATCTGTTTTCCCGCTCTTCTAACTTAGGTCGACGATGTTTATCTCTTTATGGGTAATTTTGTTGAACTGAGCTTGAAGCTTTTCATTTTCGCAAGCCGGATTCCGTCGCTTAACCTTCTAAAACCTTATATCTAGGTTTTCATCGAACTCCATCCCGTGCTTTTCAGTTCCCTTACACTTGATCTTTTGTTTTTGCAGGCATGGCGATTTCAGCGGCGACTCTCTCTGGAATGAAGTTTGATGCAGTTTTGATATTGACATTGATTATTTCAACCACACTGATCAAATCTTCAAAAACATTCTTCAGTTGTTTTAGGCTCCTCAGTTGAGAAAGTTAATGACCCTAAGGATCAAGCTTCCAGTTTATAAAATCAAAGAATGGGTTTTCACAGCAACATTTCTAGAACAAACCACCATCTCTAGATCAATCTCTGGAAATCAGGTTTTTCTTACCCCTGATATTTTAACAGAAGTTTTTTGTTTTATAAATGGAGAAGATGATTTTGAATTATCTAGCAATGAGTTTGACGATATGCTAGTTATCATGGGTCACTCCAAGGGAAACCCTAATAAGTTGCTGAAAAAGAACTTAAATGCTGAATACAAGTTCCTGGCTGATGTGGTTGGAAAAGTCATCCTGGGCAAGCATTCTGCCCATGACTATATTACCAGGCACCAATTCCTTCTGATGAGTGCCCTGGTTAATCAGAAATTAGTGAACTAGGGTAGTATTCTGTTTGATTTGATTAAAAAGAAAATCAGTAAAAAGGATGTGAGTTTTGGAAGAGTTCTGGGAATCTTCCTCCAAGCAAAGGTTCCAGAACTATTAGTCTCCCAGACCATCTTTATTAATGACTCAAAGAGGCTTACCTCTGCTCTCTTTGGCAGATGGGAGAGGAATATCCCCAAGCCTTCCAAGGCCTCCTCTTCTAGAGCTTCTGAGGACACAAGGGAAGTCACAGCCACTCCCCCACCTCCAGAAGAAGTTCTTCCTTCTCTACTCCCATCCACCAAACTTTCTTCACCTCCTCCTCAACAACAACAACAACCTCATCACTCTATCTCTCTACCTGCTTAACCTCTTCCACCATCATCACCTCCAAATTCACCTATTCATATTCATGAGGATACACCACCATCTCCACCTCCTCAATCTCCAATCCCTCATCATACTGATTACATTCCATCCACCTCCACTCAACCAAACTTCAATCTTCAGTCACCTCAATCTCCTCACCACTCTCAAATTCATTCTCACATCCAGGAAGATATCCCTACCAACATTCCATCCAACATTCCATCATCATTTCCAGATTTCCAACAATCAGATTTTCCTCAATCCATGTCCATCTGTTCTAATTATGGTCATCAATCCACATATACCCCTTCTTCTCCTAAACCTCTCTACCTAAAATTTTTTGAAATAGCAAAAGATCTCCTCAAATTCATCTCTCATACTCTTCAATAGCTAATAGCTGAGGCTATTGCTCCTCTCTCTACTTCCATCTCCACTCTCGCTGCCCAAGTTGTTGATCTCTCCTCTGTCCCTTCTTTTGGGGGCCTGGCTTCAGGACCTTCTAAAACCAGGAAGGGGGAGATGTTCCATGAAGAAGCTCCAGCTCCTCTAGTTGCGACAGCAACAGATCTAGATGCAGATATTCTAGTAGAAATCACTGAGATTATGGATGAAGATACAGAGATTCTTGCTTTTGAACATACAAAAATAACTACTGTTTGTGATATAGTTATAAATCCCACAGTTTATTTAGCTTATTTACTACATTTTTTTGATTCAGTATATAGAAACATTCCACCAGTTTTTACTGATCCAGCTCCAGATATGTCTAAAGAAATAATTTGTTATTCTTCTCCTATAAGTCCTGAAGTTTTGGAACAACTTAGGACAAGTTTTTCAGTTCAGATACTATGTCTAAGCCAAAATCTTTCTCTCCTCCAACCTTTAGATGGGGTGAGTCTCCTATGCCAGACATGGATGAGATAATGTTTGCAGATATGGAAGAGGAAAGTGAGTCCCTTCAGGATCAAGTTGTTACAGAAGTTTTTGCAGAGCCAGTAATTCAAGAACAGCCTCAAGCTCATCCAATTCTCACTGATGATATGCTGAAATAGATTCATGCTCTATATGATAATCCGGCAACTTCTTCTGATGATGATGAAGACTCTGATGATTCTGAGGATACAAGCTCCAAGAAAATAAAGGCTAAGAAAAAGGCTCATCCTAAGGCTGCTCCAAAGCCCAATCCATCTACTGACACTCCATATTATATTTTGCATAACATAAAGCTCACTCCAGACTCCCCTAACTGGATGATATTTTCTAAAAATGAAATGAAGGCAAGGAAGAAGAGAAGGAGGTACTCTCCTCCACCTCCATTCAGGAGAGGTCTTCCTCCTCCTCCAGTAGCTGGATCTTTAGGCTATGTTTCT
The DNA here is from genome assembly GCA_039513925.1 of Platanthera zijinensis. Taxonomy (NCBI): domain Eukaryota; kingdom Viridiplantae; phylum Streptophyta; class Magnoliopsida; order Asparagales; family Orchidaceae; genus Platanthera; species Platanthera zijinensis. The sequence goes on from CM077091.1 coordinate 95,558,335, forward strand.
CAAGGACAAAGATCTACATCTAAATCCTATCAATCAAGATCTTCATACAATAACAGAGGTAGACCATCCAGATAAATTCTTAATATAACAGTAAACAACAGCAGAAACAAGCTCAAGATACTCAAAAATCTACTCCTGAAAGGTCATTATCCCCAGTGTATGAGCCAGAGCTAGACCCAAATTATAGAATGGCAAGATTTAATGAACTTATTGGTATATCTCAGATCAATAAAGCCAAATCTGAAGGAAAAGTCATTTATTAGTTCACAACTATGTCTTCCTATAGGCAGAAGGAATTTGACAAGTTTCAGGTAAAGAAAAATTTATTTGATCTTGATATATATATATCTTTGCATCCAGAAGCAGTGGTACCTAGAGCTTCTATTGTCATAATTCATGGTGCACAAGATATGAAGATGTCAAAGAAGCAAGACATTGATCCAAAAAGGGAAATCATCTTCACCAAACCAGCTACAGATGAAAAGAAGAATGATTAAAAGAAAGTTTGACAATCTTTCTTGTTTTAATTTGATTTGAACTTGTTTATTTTCACAAGGCCCTATTGTTATATATCTGCAGAACAATTATAATTCTGCCAGATATTTTTCTGCTTTGTATTTTTTTCTTTCATAATGAACTTACCCAAATAAGGGGAGATTGTTGGAACCCCACCTTGTTTAGGGTTGATTTGGGCTAGGTTCACTATTAGGATTGCTTAGATTGACCCAACATGTATAGCCTAGGGTCATTTGTTTTTATAGGTTAAGGTTAGTCTTATTAGGTTAGCCTTTGAACCTGCCTTCAGAAGACTTCAGAGAATCAAGAACTTAGAGACAAGCAGTTTTAAAGGCTTTAGAAATTCTGCTCGACGATAGCTGAACTCAGCTCGACGATCGTCGATCTCCGATCGATGAACTAAGAGTTCCTTCTCTGATTTGAGCTCGACAAAAGTTCAGCTGAGGTCGACGATTTCTGATCTCATATCAGAAGTTAGCTCGACGAAAGTATTTCTCTGGTCGACGAACTTGGAGCTCAGATTGGCAGTTCTTTTTCAGTTCATGATCGCTGAGCTCAGCTCGACGAAGGGAATTTCTCAGGTCGACGAACTTGGAGTTCAGGTCAACGAAATTCTTCCTGAGGTCAACTATTTTTTGTCAAGTTCTGTTCGACATTTTTGCCTCTTCAGTTTCTCAGTTCGACTATCAATTTATTTGAATATATTTAAGCAATAATACTCTGATAATTAATGCTTATATTCTCATGAATATAGCCATTCCATGACAGCATTAATTATTGTATTTCACAGAGTTATTACTTGGCTTATTTCCAGAGATAGTTAGAGAATTCATTTAAGACAAATTCTAGCCGTTTAGTCTTCCAGATTTTCTACAGTCAATCAAGGATGGTATTCAAAATTCAAAAGCTTATTTCTGCATGGAATATATAAGGCTTTTTCTTCTTCAAAAAATAAAATAAAATAAGAGAATATAATACACAACAGAATATACAGAGGCTATTGTATATACAGAAAACTAACAGAAGAATACAGCTGATATACATCTTCAGTCTTATTTAGTTTTGCTTCAGAAATTTCAAGAGACGGAAAAACTTCATCAGTCTAAAAAGTTTCCTGAAGATCAATCTTCAATCTGAAGGCCTACACCCTGAGCAAAGCTCTTTTCTCCTGAACTCTTCTACATCTCAGGGGGAGCTTTGATAAAAGCAACATCCACTAGTCTTCTCTCTGATTGTTGATAGAGAAGACATCATCTCTATTTTCTTTCACTCCTGTAAAAGGGGAGTTAAGTTTCTCCTTTTGGTTGTCAAGTCTCCTGATCAAAAGACTTGGTTTAGTTTTTGGGCACCTGGTCAAAAGCTAAAAGGGTTGCTATATCTCCCTTAGAAAATAGATATTGTGGTGACAGGACACCTGAGCAAAAACCTATGGTGGCAGAGGTCCTGATCTAAAACCTGTTAGTGGATTCCTACCAGGGTGGTAGAAAAGTGGATGTACCAAAGTTTAGGTGAACCACTATAAATTCTTTGTGTCATCTGGATTGCTCTATTGTTTATTTCCGTGTGCTATGATTGTCTCTGCTTTTGTTTCTCTTTATACATATACTTATCACTTATTTTAATACGCTATAAAAATGAATCAAAGTTTTAAAATACTCTATTCACCCCCCTCTAGAGTTAAGACAGATCTATCCCTCACTTTCATATACTTCTATTTGAAGGGAAGAGAACTGCCGCCTTGAGTGAGGGGTGAGATCGTTATAATTTGGTAAGCTAATACTGACGGTTTCTTTGTTTTGCCACATTTTTGTGGGCCGTGCTTATGCAAATGCTAGAGAGCCAAGTGGAAAGTAGCGGGCTTAAGTCCCTTATGTTGTGATTGGCTGGCCCTTGAAGGCCCAAAGGTGAATGTTTACTGTTTTCATGTGTGGTTGGCATGTGTGTCGATGTATGGAAGACACATTTGTAAAGAAAATAGTTGTAAGGCCTTCAGACAAAAACATTTTTTATATTAATGTCATTTTTATGTTTTGGTAGTGGACATTCCTGGTATTTGGGTTCTAAAACTAAAATAACTACTTTAGCTAGAATTCATTCTAAGTTAGGATGCGTGAATGTAATGGTTTTAATTACTAACTCCACTAACTATCCGTGTAATATGACGTGGGGACCTCGAAGGCCCAAAGGTGAACGTTTACTGTTTTCATGTGTGGTCGGCCTGTGTTCCGATGTATAGAAGATACATTTATAATGGAAATAGTTGTAAGACCTTAAGGCCAAAACATTTTGTGTATTAATGTCATTCCTATGTTTTGGTAGTGGATGTTCCTGGTATTTGAGTTCTAAAACTAAAATAACTACTTCCGCTAGAATTCATTCTAAGTTAGGATGCGTGAATGCAATGGTTTTAATGACTAACTTCATTGATTGTCCGTGAAATAGGACGTGGGACCCCGACCGGACCTTCTGTTCTATTTTACGTAATAGATGGAGGTATTACACGTATACTTCCTCTCCTATATTGTATGCTTTAACTACTTGAATGAAGGTTAAGGGGGTAGAATGTATTGGTTTTATGCCTTGGAAAGTGGGTCCGGTAGTAGATGCGGTACAAAGGATGACTTCCTAGGTTGCATAGTTTATTAGTGCATCGTGCTTTTTCAACCATTCCATCCCTAGAATAAGGTCGAAGTCTCAGAGTTCTAGCATTGTGGCGGTGGCCTCAAATAGTTCTTCTTTTAGACAGATTGGAAGTGTGCACTAGTCAGATGATAGTATTTCTGATCTATAATAGAGTCAAAATCTTAGATGTAGGCTGGTGGAGTGCTTGACATTAGGAACCCCATGAATAAAACTTTCTAATATAAAAGAGTGAGAGGCTCCGGTATCGAATAGCGTGCGTGCGGTTTTTCCACTTATTACGCACACACCTGAGAATTTTGAATATATGATAAAGGAAAACCTAACTAATCTGTCATGTGGTTGAAAAGTACTATAAACACAAAATTACCCATTATAATATCCCGGGGTTCATAACCCTGAGTAAGGTCGAAGACATAGGCTTTTGTTTCGGGGGTAGCAGATTACTCGGGTTTCCCCCATTCCTACCCTGGTAGCCACCTCTATGGACTCTTCGGCTCTGTTTGACACTTTGGGCCGGCGGGAGGCAAGCTAGGAGAGAGGAAACGGCTGTTTAGAACGGTCGGCTAGTGCTCCGCCTACCAGCCTCAAAACACCGGGCTGATACCCTTTTATGCCGGCCGTTCTCACCCGGAGCTCGCCAAACAACCTTTCTCCAGCTCGTTCAGGCCGGAACGGTGCCCCGCTGGAGTGTCAAACACAGCCTTCATCTACCTTAGAATGGTGTTGGTGTACCTTGGAATGGTGTGGGTGCCTCTATCCTTGGCAGGAGGTAATTTTGTGGGCAGTTGTATCTCTGGTGGCCAGATTGGTGGCATTAGGAGCAGTTCTCTTGGAAGGGTCCCCAATTTCTGAGTGGTGGTGGTTGAATATGAGTTGGGGCTAGTTGTTGCAGTTGCTGTTTTGGTCTTGGGGCTAGTTATCACAGTTGTTGTTCTACACTTAGGTTGGACAAAGAGACTTTGTCCTTCCCTGCTTCGGTTTCTAGTTGGGGGTGCATTTCTTCTAGTGTTGCTGTGCTCCAAGATACTGTATGCCAATCTCTTCCTCCGATTTTGGACCTTGAGGTGATCCTCCTCTAGAGTTGTTGCAGATGCAAGGATATGAGCAAAGTAGGAGTGAGTTGCGAAGATGAATGGATAACAGATGGGGTCTATGAGGCCGCGATAGAAGCATTTCGAATAGTTATGGTCACTAGTGTGATACCACAAACAAAACGGGAAAGATGAGAGTAATCCTTCTCATAGCCCAGGACTAAAGGGTTGTCTTTCTTAAGTTGCAAGAACCTTTCTTGGTGGTCATCTTGTGCTATAGTTAGGATGAAATGATCGTTGAAGGCATCAGTGAATTCGCTCCATTCTATTTCTCTGTAATATTTCCCTCGGAAGGTGTTATCCATGGCAGACTTCCACCATCTTTGGGCATAACCGACTAAAGAAGAGGCACTTAGGGTTATTTTCATGTTGACGAGGCATTTGATCCCATCTAATAGCTGATGAATGATGTCTAACCATTCTTCTATTTGGACAACTGTCTTTGTACTGTGAAAACTTGGTAGGGATAGTCCTCAGAAAATGCATAACCAGTTGCTTGGTAGAGGGACGACTCTGATTCTGTTAAGACATAGTAACTCGGAAGGTGGCTATTATATTTGTCAGAGTTTTGTTCATTTCTGGTTAGGGAGTGGTGTTGGTTGGCGGAGGAGGAGACATTTAATTGTTTGGTTCGGAGTTCATTGGGATCTATAGAAAAAATATGTGAGTTATATGTTTGTAATTGAGAAAAGAGATTAAGAGGTTATAAAATATAGGTTGTAATCCGCACTTCAGCTCACCAGCTTCCGCTGTACGAATTCATCCTCGAACTTGGAAAAAGAAGTGGTGGCAATAAGTATTGAAAAAGGACTTCATTTAAAGAAGGATCTTATTTATCTCTGATACCATTTGTAAGAACCCCCTCCCGTTAATTGGTCATGACTAAGGGAATTCTTATGCCGAGGGCAGTAGCCATATGGTAGTGTTAGCAATCAGGCTAACCCTATCATATTACATCTGTCCCCTAAGGCGAGTTATCATCATGTCATAGAAATACCATTCTAAAATAAAAGAAGCAGTAAAGATGAAGTACTATTCTAAAATAAAAGAAGCAGTAAAGATGAAGTCTTACACACACACACACACAAATATATATATATATCACAAAAAGGATCACGAGATCGGGTACAACATAAAACTAGGGCTAAAACAAGCCCTTCAAAAGAAAACTAGCTAAGGCGACACACCCGCCTTTGGACAAAAATGGGACTAATATGCCCTGGGTACTAAAAAACTACATGTCCTAAGTACAAAGTAAGGATCATGGTACAAAGACAGTTACTCACATCCCTCAGTACCTCCTTTGTTGCGGGAACTGGATCCAGGGCAGCGTCTATAACTGCATTTATCTTTGGGATATCGGGCATGGGCTGGAACTGGGGCTGGAACGGGCACAGCTGGAATTGCTGCGTCTGGGGAACCTGAATAGTTTTATAGAAAACCATTAGTCATAAATACTAAGTCAGATTCCCTCTCTTTCCCCAACGTATCCATGTGTGGGGGTTAGAAGGGGGGAAAGCACACAAGAAGTAATATGAGTAAATCGAGTGATGGTAGAGTAGTTTGTGTAAGGTAGTAGGTAGTATAAATATGGGAGACATTAGCAACTCAGCTTATAAGAATGCCCATACATCCTTATAACTTGAGATTCTTGTTCGAGGTATATAAGTATAGTAGTGAGTAAACAGTTAATCGAGGTTGAAAAAAGTAGATGCACAGTAGTTTATGGTACTAAAAATAACTTAACTTATATGAATGCCCATTAAAAATCTATTATTTCTACTCACCTAGAGGGGGAGGGGGTGAATATGTGTTTTAGTTAATTTTGATTATCTTGTAGTTTTCTTTTTATGGGCACTATAGGAAAGTAAACCAAAACAATCCAACCACAACACAGAGAATTATAGTGGTTCCCCAAGAATGGATACATCCACTTTTTCCCTTCACTTATTTAGCAGAGAGATAGCTTAGGCCAAACTTCTCCAAATCTTTTAACAGATCCTCATATCTTACAACTTAGGAACATAAGTTCCCTACCTCAGACCTTTAATGTGGTTTTAAAAACTAAGATCTTTGATCACAAGATCCTACAGATCAGATCCCTCACAGATCCTACAACTCAGGCTTTACACCAGGCTTACAACTCAGGCTCAACACAAGCCCAACAACTCAGGCTCAACATAAGCCGTACAACTCAGGCTCAATACAAGCCCTACAACTTAGGCTAAACACAATCCCTACAACTCTTTCTCAACACAAGCCCTACAAGATCCTATACATGAAAAAGATTTTCAAAATTCTAGCTCAATTAGACAAGAATTGAGTCTTCATTAAGAAGCACTATATAGTATTCCTTCTTCTTCTTCTCTTCCTTGATAAGCACTTGAATCAATAGGCTTGAGAGTGTTGAAGTCTTGATCAGGAACATTGACAGAAAGAATTATTCTTTAGAAAAATATTTTAGAGCAGGATCTTGGAAGAATCTCTTTCTAATGCCTGTAGTGGTTGAAAAATGAATTCACTTTGAATGCTTGATCATTCACTGCTCAAAAACATATACAAAAAACTTGGAGTAAAAATGGCGTTAAGGATCTCTGTGAGTTATATGTTTTTCATATTCTTTTAAGTTCCCTTTTTATACTGAACTTGGTTGGCAGAAAGTTTCTGGGTCTGAAATAGAATTCTTCAAAGTCTAGAAATCTCATTATGCAATAATATGGATATGGAATCTTCAAACGACTAGCAAATTTTGTCTAAGGAAGGGTTCAAAAAATGGAATTATTCTCTAATGAATGAGGATATTCGTTCCTTCTGGCAGTCCCTAAAATTATGCAGCAACCAATGCCTTTGAAATTAATTCAAATCGTCTGCGCAATTTGGGCCTAAAATTAAGGAGATAACCATTGTGGCACGTGTCAGGCTAGTGAAAAGTTTCCTAGGTGACCTTGATATGATGCCCTAGACACGGTCTTATAGATATATTAATGGACATGTAGCCAGATATAAATCTTATAATACTTATATGGAAATACCCAACACTTAGTCATCATAATCTGTTGAAGGATTCCTGTCATAGTGTATTCGATGCAGTCGACATACTTTGAACTATGTCGTCGACAAATTTCTCAATAATGCAGTGGATACTTTTCCCAACGATGCAGTCAATGCAGTCATACTTTTCTCAACGATCCAATCAATGAAGCCGATAAAGAACTCAAGTTTGAACCCGATGCAGTCGAACTTTTCCTTAGAGAATCCTTCCATGCACGATATTTTCCTGAGTTATGCAGTCGATGTAGTTGAATAAATACTTAGAATTTTGCCTGTGCACACGACATTTTACTTGGACAATTTCTTATTTCTATCTTTGATTTCTATTGACTTTAGGGGCTTCCCCCATGACAGTGACATGTCTAATATATGATTAGGAAAGAGGTGACTATGAGCTTTGATCCTTGAGGGATACAATAAAAAAACACTATTTGGGTGACCATGAGTCTAACAATACATTAACCATACACTTTAATAGAACCTGTCACACAAAAACTTAAACAACCCATCAAATACAAGATGTTTACTGTCATCTTGAGGCTTTCTTCAAATAAGGAATCTTGGGGACAATATTCCCAACAATCTCCCGCTATTTGAAGAAGTCAAAACCTCATATGACAATAACTACAAATACATAAAAATGAATTAGAGACAATTTTGGAAAGAGAGAACCATTCCAGATTTATATTAATACTATTAGAAATAATGAAGACTATTTGGGTTTAAAAGGTAAATAGCCCAAAAATACAAGTTAGGCAAGCCCAAGAATTCTAAACACTTAGAAGTCTTCTCCTTCAGCTTTCCTTTTCTATCTTTAGAAGTAGCCCAGTGGCTTTGGGATGTATTTAGGAGGAGGTGGTCCATGTAGGTTTTTCCTTTTGTGAACTCTCCTCCTAGTCTTTGAGTCCTCATGCTTTTTCCATTCAATTGAGTTATAGTATCTAGAGATATTAAGTTCATGTTTGCCAAAGTTATCCAGTATATATAATATGATGTTTTTGATTGTGGAACTCCACTCTTCATATCCTGGCATATTCTAAATTTTAATTCTTCTTCTCTGGCTTGCTTGCATGATCTCTTCCTGAACCTGATTAGCTCTCCTTTTTTATGAGGATTCTCCTTTCTTAGTTAGAGGAGGATGATCATACTCTTCCCAAGTTTCTTCATAATCCTCAAGAGGGATGTAATCATATTTTGCAGTTGGGTCTGATTCTGGGATGATTGGTTGAAGAGAATAATTTAGTGGGGAATTTTTTTTGCTTCCCTAACTATATTGGTGGTATAGATAACTTACTATACAGAATATTAAGTTATGACTTTCTCCTCCTTTTTGATTTCTTTGAATGTCTTTGCAGATTGCCTCTTGTGCTTCACCAAGTATTTCTTTTAGCATGTTAACTCCTGCAACCGATGTGGTCATTGTCTGTAAGAGATGGTCATCTAGCAGTTGATTGCAGAAGTCCATTATTTCTATTATTGACATTCTGTTGCCAGCCATCCTGTTGTTAGTGGCTTGGAATGCTTAATAAAGATTCTCCCCAATGGCCTCTTGGTTGCGTATCACAACCAGAATGCCCAGATGAGTCATGTCATTATGCTTGCCTGTGAAATCTACAACAGTTGCTGCCTTCGTGAAGAATTGCAGTGCTTGGGTGTTCAGATGGTGCATCTCTCTTTCTACTACTGAGATTTTCTCATTCATCTCTTTCTTTAACCCTTACACAGTCTTTCTATAAAATTTTCTATGCCTTTTCTTTTGCATTTCATCATCTGTTGTAGTTGGGTCATGAAAAAATTGATTTCTTCACTTGTTGGGAGAGTTCAGGCTTAAGGAACATCTTCATTGGTGTTTTTGGGAGGTGCCTACTGGAGGCTCATAGTCTTCATCCACGCAATCAGGAGATGATTGTTGTGATGTCCCTTTGGAAGTGTCTGGTTATTCTAGCACACTCTTACCCGTCCTCGCCACTAGCTCATTTCTTGTAGGGAAAAATTCTGAAAAACTTTCCTCAGCAGGATAAAGTGGGGCTATTGCTACTACCACTTAACAAATCACATGCTCATCCTCTTCTAGAGCTGTCTTGCCTTGGGCAGAGTCATCCTGATTTGACTCGACCTAAATTTCTTTAGTAGATTCAATTACTTCTGTCTCTTAGCCATAGTTTCAATAACAGGCTCAACCTAATTTGTACCTAAGAGAGTGATTTTTGGATGAATTTCTCCTTCCACCACTTTAGTATGAAGTGTGGATACTTTCAGAACTTCTGTGACAGTATATTGAGGAGTAGGTTCCTCATGAACTTCTTCTTGATTCAGTTCAACATTTTCTTGGGCAGCAAGTTCTTGGTGAACTTCTCCCACTTTTATCATCCCCTACACTGCCATACCCCTAGATTCTTCCATAGGGGTTGTGCTTTTTAGATTGTATGGGAGCCTGGGTTTAGACATGTCTGGGTGATGTTCCCCTGTATGCTCCCCCTCAATATGATTGGGAGAGGGGATAGAACTTCTAACTTATGCTACCTTCTTCTTTAATCTTCTCTTCTTCGCAAACATCTTCCCCTTAGTACTTGCATCATCTTCTACCTTCTCCTTCTCTTTCTCTACACCTTGGGTGTGCCTGGAGCTTGCTCCTTCTCTTTCATGTTTTGGAAAAGGCTTATCCCAAATTTTTATGGTTCTGTAGTCCATTTTCTTCAGGTAATGTAGTGGTACTGTTGGGTATTATATCTATAATAACCTAGATTTGTATGAAGTCACCCTAAAACTAAGATGAATTAAGTTGTATTTGATGTCTTGTTTGAGTTATGTGTTTGCTGGACTTATTTGCCAAAGTGTAGACCAATGTCAGACTATAATGAGTCACCAAACACAAGACCATACAATGTAATCCCTCATTGTGTGATCCATGGTTTTGACTCATTTGTAGCCTCTCTATTGGGATACACTTCACATTATAGAACTAAACCTGTAGGAGAAAGACTAGTTGCAGATTTCCTTGAAGAAAGAAATTTTTTAGAAAGCAGAATTTTTTCAAAGTGTTTTACTAGAGAAAAAACTTTAGTACTCGAGTATATTTATAGTCAGTTCTCGAGTAAGCTAAGTCTAGCACTCGAGTAACTGAAGTAGTTCTCGAGATGATTTAAAGTTAGTTCTCGAGAAGTTGTGCAGTATTCGAGTACATCTTTGCTTGTTCTCGAGTTATCAAAAAAGTCCAGTTCAGAATTTTTCTAAGTGTAGTACTCGAGTAGCTAAGGCCATTACTCGAGTAGTACAAGACTTTGTCTCGAGTAACAGAAGTCGAGTACTCGAGAAATTTATCCTTGTCTTGGGTAACAGAAGTAGAGTACTGGAGAAGTATATCTAGTTCTTGAGTAGTGAAGCATTAGTACTAGAGAAGTACAGCTACTTCTCGAGAAGTCAATTCTATTACTCGAGTAGCCAGAAGTTATTTCCAGATTTTTCTCTAAGGATTGTTCTAGAGAACTTTATATCCTTTTCTCGAGAAGCCAAAGTGATTACTCGAGAAGTCATATTCCACTCGAATAATGCAGACAATTTTTCTCTAAAAATTCATTAAGTCTGACGGGACCAGATTTCAAAATTAATCTCCATGATTATTGGTCCACGTGTTATGTCTTTATGATTATGACCGTTAGACCATTCCTATAAAAGGACAAATCATTTCGACTAACCCTAAGAAGAGTATCAGAAGAAAAATCCGAGAAATACAAAGTTTTCTGAATCGTCTAATATTCTAAATCGGGAAGCCGCCGCCGCTCTTCATCGACGATATCACCGCCTCACTTCTTCGATTTCTGTGATTCAGTGCAAGATTAGATCAACAGATCAAGGCATTCATATTCTCACAGATCCTCATCTTGATCGTGCTGATCTAGGTTTTTAGATCCAGAATAGTTTTTGGCTTGTCTTCTTCGACCTATTTCGTAGAATGTGTAACATCCCATTTTCAAATAGACCCCTAGGATTGATTTTGTCATGACTAGGTCATGACAAAATCCTAGAAGGCTAGAAGGACCAAGAGAATTAGGTTCAAGGTGAAGGTCACCTTGGGTTGCCTTTGGCACAACCTCACCACCAAGTTTAGGGTTTGACCTTAGAGCATCCACTTGATTCCATGACCCTAACACAACACCCCTAACCCATTAATGGGTCCATTAGAGCTATAGGGATCCATTGGGGTCAGCCCAAAGTGGTCAAATTGATCTAGGACCACCATAGGCCTAAATTGGGCAAGGTGTCCTAACTTGGGGCAATTGACCTCTAAGGTGCCCAATCAACCCTACCAAAGTCCTACTAACCCTAAAGTAAGGTCAATGGGTCACCATGGACTCATTGGGGTCAACCCTAGTGGCTTGGTTGACCCAAGTCAACTCAAAATCCAAAATGGTCAAGGTGCCCTTATTAAGGGTCAAGTGACCTTCAAGGTGCCAAATTGAGCCTACCCAAGCCCACCTAGTCCTTAGGGGAGTCCAATAGGTCATCAAGGACCCATTGGGGTTAACCCAAAAGGGTAAATTGACCAAAGTCAACTTCACCTCAATTTTAGGTCAAAATGGCCTATTTTGACCTAATCAAGCCCAATCCACTTAGGCTAGGCCCAAATGGAGTGGCCCATTAATCTAGGTGGCTGAGAGTTACACAAATATCATTCATTGTTTGGCTAGGAGAGAGAAGATTTAATTTCCCCTAATTTTAGGAGAGAGAAAGAGGAGAGAGAAGGCCATTAATGGCCATGGGAGATCAAGAGCTCCTCTCTTCATGTCCAAAGGCTTGATACATCTTCCCTCATTGGTTTAGAGGAGTTTAACAGCCATGGCCGACCCTTTACATGGCTGTATTCAGAGGATTTCAGTTGGCCGAAAATGAGATTTCAATGCCATTAATGGCATTGATGCCATGACCCTTCCCCGGCCTCCCCCAATTGAGCATTCTAAAAGCCTCACTGGGTCTCCAGCAAGTTTTTCCACCTGTTCCCAGAAGAAACCGAGCCACTTCACTTCACAGTTGCAGAATTTCGGCGAGCTCCACCACCACCATGGCGTCCCGGCGATCCACCCGCATCCAGGCCGCAAACAAGGTCCTCCCCTTCCTCTCTCTCTATGGGTAGATCGTAGCCTTCATTAGGAATGAGATTCGGGCTCGATTGAGCCCGAATCAAATCACAATTATCGGATTATTTTTCCATGGATTTGAACCTCTCGGGTTCGCCGGAAAACACCTCCCCGGCAGCCGTGCCGCCGGCTGGAGGTAGGCACCACCTCCACGAAGGTGGTGGCGGCGGTGGCCGGCCGGGGGAGTGGCCGGGTGGCCGGGATTTCATCCCGCAAGATGGCCCAGGTTGGAGAAATCTGGACCGTAGGCTGGAGGAAGACGATGGCCTGCCGCCGTCCGATACGCGCCAAGATCTGTGCTGATCTGGATTTAATAATACAGATTTTATGTTTTTATTTAAATAGTTAATAGAATTGTTTTGAAATAAATATTAAAAATACCTAGGCTCTTCTGATTAAAATGTGTTCAACATAAAAATGTAGCCCTTAGGGTCTACTTTAAGTTAAAATTGGTTTGAACCAATTTGGTGGTCTGGTGTGACCACAGCACACCATATGGTGGGGTCTACACATAAGGCTGGTCAGAGCTTTGGGAGTGTGCCCCCATCTCACCACTGTCCCAAATGAGATGAAATTTGGACAGTGGTTTAGATATACCTAGATCTACCTAGGGTCCAAAAATGAGAATTTTTGGAGAAACTTTTCCTAAAGTTTTTGAAATAATTTAATAAACCTAGGTTAATTTAATTAGGTGACTAAATGAATCCCAAATGCTCCCAAATTTTGGTGAGTGGTTCTTGGGGTCTTCATGAGTCACTGTAAAAATTTCCATCTCATTTGGAGATGATTTGGATGGGAATTTGGGTTGCCCTAGTTTGCCCTAAGAAGGGGTATTTTGGTCCAAAGAGTGTTTTGGAAAATTGAGTGGTCAAATCACCTCAACAGAGGTTGAAACTTGAGCCACTGATTTGATATAAGGTTTAACACCCTCATATGGATTATGGGGTGGTTTAGGGTAGGTTTACCCTAGGTTATAGGGGTAAGTCCTAAGGTGGGCCCTTGGTGCTTTATGAAGGACATAGGGGCATATGCCCTTGTATGGACTCCAAATTTGGAGGGGAAGATTTTAGGATGAATATAGTCTTCTGGTTGAAACCTTGTTGGATGTGGAGTGGTATAGGGCTTTCAAAATCCATACCCTAGTTCTAGGGCACTAAGTCTTAAAGAAGAATTAGGTCATCAAGGAGAAAGCATAGACCTTGGAATTTTGGTAGGGCCAATTTGAAGTTAAGTCTAACATAATGTGAATTTTGGAGAATTTTTGGAGAAAAATTTAGGGCGCTTCATGTAGGACTCAAGGAAATGGCTTAGGTAGTAATTAATTTATTTTGAGCTTACTGTTCATGGGATTGGTGTAAAAATCAGTAACTAGATGTTTTTACTTGATTTATACTTGTGGGAATTTATTTGAAATTTTCAGATGTTGATATGTTATACTTACTTCACAAGTTCAATTTTTGATGTTTTTAGTGTTTAATTATCTCTGAGCTAAATATTAGATGAAAAATTGTGAAATTCACCATAGAGTGTTTTTAGATTATTGTTAACCTACTGTAATTAATTTGTAATTTTTACAGTATTAAAAATGGTACTTGCTTCACAAATTTGGAAGTTTGCAAATTAAATTTAGAATTTTATTTGGAGAGGTAAACTTATTGAAAAAAAAATTAAGAAGTCCATATCTACTGTTAATTAGTGATTATACACCCATCATAAATTTATGAAGTATTTATCATGCATATGTGAAGTACTTGGTGTTCAAAATTGGTGAGAAAATCAATATAGTTAATTATTTTAATTATGGTAATAAATGGGAAAAAACATGAATCACTGGATTTGGACTATTTAGGTCAAGGGTAAACTCCAATAAAAGTTTTGAGAGGATTGGATGAGTGTTTTTTTAAAAGGGGTCCTATGGGTGAATGTAACACAATAGAGTTAGTCTAAAGTGTTGAGTTTACACTCTAGGGTTAGGCCATGGTTTCATTTTGGTGTGTGGTAATATGGAACATGAGACCTGGAGGAGCAGTGAGAAGGGTATGTGTGGATCATCTTTAGAGTTTTGTGATGAATGAAAGGATGGTTAGCAAAGAATGGGTGGTCTCGGGTTTGACGAAAGATCGTCTTACCTAAGGAGAGGAAGAGTCAATACACTAGGGTTAGACTCACTATAACTTGAGAGAGGGATTGGGTAATGGGTAAACAACCAATAATAGTAAGTGCCTTGCGAAAGGGAACTTCGGGCCGTAATGCCGCCGTCTTGGTTCCTAGTGCCCTTTGAGAGCCCTTCACGGGGTATACCGGGGGCAGTCCTGGGCTAACGTAAACCGTAAGAATAATTAATCCAAGAAGAGTAACTAGTATAACTAGGGTTACCTTGCACACACCCCGGTGTCTCGGGAAGATAGGATGACTAGGTTGTCCGAGTGGTAAACTCGGTAGTGGTGAAATGGGCGGGTTAGCCCGGCGAGCTTAGGGCTCGGTAGTTAGTTGAGACGGACAGGATGATCCGCCGAGCTTTGTCTCGGTAGGAATTTTTATTAATTGTTGCATGTGCATAATGAATAAATAAGGTGGTGGGTCTTCGGTGTTAGTGGTCGACGCACCGATGCTAGCACGATGGCTCGGTTGGTGTGGTTTTACACTTAGCCAAAGGAAGTCCGACGGTCTTGTCGGCAAAAGTACGCGGTAGCTCTGCTTTATGCACCGGCATTAAGGCGTACGATAGGTCTAGCTGGTAGTGACGTTACCAGTGTAGAGGTGGGCGAGGCCCAACCCACCGCTTCCGTTCGCCACGACGGGGGTATCCTGGGAGCTTGTCTCCAAAAAGGGGGAACTAAAGGTCTGTGCGCATAGAGTCGTGTGTGTGTGTTGCACTTGTATGAACTAAACATAACCCACATTGCATGTCATAGCATAGCATTTAACCTTACCCCTAAAATATAAGGCGGTATGGGACGTCTTATATATTAGGCCTAGCAACACGACCCCTTAGCTTATAGGCCTGTGTGGGCGGGCTTATAAGTTATGGTTACTTTCTATAAATATAAATCTCTGTTGATAACCGACACCCTATCGTATAAATCGGTATGGGACTTTTTATACGATGGGAGCCTTGCAGAAGACCCCTTGGCTTATGCGTACTCGCATAAGTTAAGGTTACTTGTTTATTTACTATGATATTGCTTAACTTGTTTAGAACTGGTAGGGTAGTTTCCACTGCCACCTGCTTTGTTGAAAATCTCCACCCTTGAATCTTCCTTTCCTTTTCTCCGCACGGTGCCTAGGTACCATGGGGGAAGGGGTAGGGGATGATAGGGCTTAGTCTTTATGACTAATGGTTTTCGAACCACAACATTACAGGGACCGCGGATGGGAGACAGGGACCAGCAGCAGCGAGGCCAGCCTCAGCGGAGTACGGTGCACCTGGAGGTGGGCCAGTCTAGTGCCGGAGCACCGGTGGCTAGTTCCGTGAGTGCTTAGTATTTATGATTAGCTTCCGCGAGAGATTGTAGTGAGGATCTGATGTATCGGGCATAAGCCCTAATTTACAGTATTTTTATTATTCTGTGGACTCTCCCTTCGTGGAGTTTTTTTTATTTCTATATGATGTGATTTCTGTGGATTTACTTTTATTAAAAGTACTTAATGTCTCTGCTTGGATGATCGAAAAGGCCGGCAAAATCGGCGGTTTGTAGTGACGACCACCCCGGGTGTGTTGGTGTCACCGCAAACCGGCGATTTTGGGCATAAGACCCCGGGTTTAAAAAAAAAAAACGGGGTCTTACAAGTGGTATCAGAGCAAACCTCGATCGAAAGAGAGATAGTCCACAAAACCCAAGGCTACCCCCGTTCGAGCTTAGTTTGCGGACAAACTAGCAGCGGAAGCGTGGTGTGCCCATAAGGGGAATCGCATGTAGAAAGTCCACTTTATTCCTTTCCGTTACTCCATTTGTCCGTCACCTAACAATTGGATTTTCTTTGTAGCCTGCAACGAACCCTACACCAGTGCAGGGGACACCTCAGGCCCCAAACATGGCTCCACCCCCACCGGCTCAAGCTCCGTTTCGGCAGACGGAAATGGGGCAAACATTGACGGCCATACTAGAAGCGTTCAGAGCACAACAAGCCCCGGCACCACAGCCAAATCCCGGGGCCAACTGGCTGAGTGCTTTTCGAGGGCTTTCTCCACCATCCTATCTTGGGACGGAGTCAGCCGTTCGCACCGAGGAGTGGCTAGATATTATTTATGAGATGCTGGCAGGGATCAGGTGTCCGACTGAGGAGGCGGTGCCCTTAGCAGTCTCATGCTTAGAATCACATGGCAAAAGATGGTGGAAGTCGCAGCTTGATACTACGTTTGCGGAGATGGACTGTGCAGACATCACATGGGGGGAATTCAGAGCAGCCTTGCTGGGACACTTTGTCCCTCAGTCAGCGAGAGATGAACTTGAGGATAGATTCCTGCGACTGAAGCAGGGAAACCGGACAGTGTTAGAATACTATCAGGAGTTCACTCTATTAGCCCGCTACGCGGAGTCATACCAGCTGGATGATGCTGGATATGCCAGGAGGTTCTACAAGGGCTTGCACGATGATACGAGACAGGCCCTCCTATTTGTCTCCGAGGGGAGTTTGGCCAGGATCTTAGAAATGGCGAAGAAATGGGAAGCGGACCAGATTGCGGTTAAGAGCAGGAAGAGACCGGCAGATAATACGGTGATTGGAGGACGTAGGGATCGCCCTCGAGGCCAGGTTATTGGAGAGAGAAGAAACGGGGACCAACCCCGTCAGGAGATCAGATCAGAGCAGAGGAATCAGGAAGTATTGGCTCCTCAACCCATACAGATGCTGGAAATACCAAAGACAGCGGAGAAACCAGCAGTATGCTACTACTGCAGACAGCCGGGGCACATCAAGAGAAATTGTCCCATGAGGCGGGTACCTCCACCAGCAATCCAGGGTGCTCCACCCCCTTGGCAGATGGGTGGCCAAAGACGTGGCTATCAGGATGGAGATCACCGGCAACCAAGGGAGCAGGTCTACGCTCTAGATCTGACACAGCCCCGAAACCCGGAGCAGGTTATCGCAGGCATAGTCTTTATCAGCGGCAAGCCCGCTCATACACTGTTCGATACGGGGGCTTCGCACTCTTTTGTGTCAGAGGCCTTCGTAGAGGGACTGGCAGGCGTGGAACGATTCACGGGCCTGATGAGGAGGGTACGTTTACCTGACGGATCAGAGATGTCTACCACAACCCACTGCAACATGGAGG
Organism: Platanthera zijinensis; assembly: GCA_039513925.1. Lineage (NCBI taxonomy): Eukaryota > Viridiplantae > Streptophyta > Magnoliopsida > Asparagales > Orchidaceae > Platanthera > Platanthera zijinensis. Next base: position 95,576,046 of record CM077091.1, read on the forward strand.
CGGAGATAGGCGGGAAAGCGTTCGAAGCACCGGCTACGGTCCTGAAGTTACCAGACTATGATTTGATTTTGGGCATGACGTGGTTGCACTGGAACCACGCCCAGATCGATTGTCTGGCCAAGAAAATCACTCTGAGGCATGGAGACTCGTATATTGTGATCGAAGGTATCAGCCCCACCCCCTTTTCATTCATATCATCAGTACAGGCCGTCAAGGCCCATTTGCAGGGAGACGAGGTATACCAGGTCCTCTTCGAGATGACGGAGACTAAGGACGCTATTTCAAGTATTCCGGTGGTGCGGGACTTCGCCGATGTATTTCCGGAAAAGTTGCCGGGGCTGCCTCCACATCGAGAGAAGGACTTCCAGATACAGCTCGTGCCGGGGGCTAAGCCCGCATCCAGAGCTCCGTATCGGATGGCCCCAAAGGAGTTGGTGGAGTTCCGGAGCCAGCTTCAGGAACTGGTGGAAGCCGGATTTGTCCGGCCTAGCTCGTCGCCATGGGGAGCTCCAGTGTTATTCGTCAAGAAAAAGGACGGGACTCTTCGTCTGTGCATTGACTACCGGGCCCTGAACAGGTTGACAGTCCGGAACACCTACCCCCTGCCAAGGATAGATGAACTGTTTGATCAGCTGGAAAGAGCTTGCTAGTTTTCGAAGCTGGACCTAAGATCGGGTTACTACCAGTTGCGTATTCAGGAGGAGGATATTCCCAAGACGGCTTTCAGTAGTAGATACGGGCTATATGAGTTCACCGTGATGCCCTTCGGGCTCACGAATGCGCCCTCCGCGTTCATGACCCTGATGAACCGGGTTTTCGAGGCATATTTGGATGTGTTTGTCATCGTATTTATCGATGACATCCTTATCTATTCAAGGACTGAGGAAGAGCATGCGCGACATTTAGCACTGACCTTGGAAAAGCTCCGGGAACATCAGATGTACGCGAAATTCAGTAAATGCCAATTTTGGTTAAAGGAGGTGGCGTTCTTAGGGCACGTGATCAGTGGAGCAGGCTTGGCAGTGGACCCGGCAAAGATTCAGGCAGTACAGGATTGGCCACCGCTGAAGACGGCCACGGACGTTCGGAGTTTCCTAGGACTTGCCGGGTATTACTGGAAGTTCGTAGCAGGATTCTCCCAAATTGCTCTTCCCCTCACCTCCCTGACAAAGAAGGAGTCCCCCTTTATTTGGACGCCACAGTGTGAGTCCGCCTTCCAGGAGCTGAAGGGGAGACTTACCTCGGCTCCTATCCTTGCACTTTCATCAGGGAAGGAAGGATTCCAAGTGTATACGGATGCCTCTTACCAGGGGATGGGTGCCGTTCTGATGCAGAACGGGCACGTGATAGCCTATGCTTCCCGTCAGTTGAAAAAGCATGAGCAGAATTACCCAGTTCACGACTTAGAACTGGGGGCGGTTATATTTGCATTGAAGATCTGGAGGCACTACCTATATGGTGTCCACTGCGACATATTCTCAGATCACAAAAATCTGAAGTATGTGGACACCCAGAAGGAACTAAATATCAGGCAAAGACGTTGGGTAGAGTTCTTATCGGATTATCAGTACACCATGCATTACCATCCTGGAAAGGCGAATGTGGTAGCAGACGCATTGAGCCGGAGGGCGAGCACGTCAGGAGTAGGCCCGCAGTTGATGGCTTTGGAGTTGGTCCAGGAATTCGAGGCGATGCAGATATCCTTGGTGTCTGAGGATGATTCGGAGCTCTACACGGAGTACCTAGCTTCGATGGTGGCCACTGACGATATACAGGATCGCATCAGAGACGGGCAGAGGCTAGATGCGAGGGCGGAGCCAATTTTCCAGGCCTTAGAGGAAGGCACTACGGGGGATTATTCGCTGAGGGATGGGCTACTATATTTCAGGGGCAGAGTATATATACCAGCGGGAGGCCGGATACGAGAGGACATCATGGCAGAGGCGCACTGCAGTCGATACTCAGTACATCCAGGGATTTCAAAGATGGTAGCTGATCTGAAGAGGACTATGTACTGGCCGGGGATGAAGAAGGATATCACGTATTTTGTGACGCACTGCGAAGCTTGTCAGCTTGTGAAGGCGGAGTGCAGGAACCCGGCCGGGTTATTACAGCCACTTCCGGTGCCGGAGTGGAAGTTTGAAGACATAGCCATGGATTTCATACATGGTCTACCCCGGTCTCAGACGGGGAATGACTCTATATGGGTGATTATAGACAGGCTGACGAAGGTGGCCAGGTTTATTCCGGTTGCGAAGGACGCTTCGGTCAGAGTGTTGGCACGGAGGTTCATAGAGCAGTTTGTACGTTACCATGGAGTACCCAGGTCGATCGTGTCAGATCGGGATGGACGGTTCACGTCCAGGGAATGGAGGTCGGTGCAGGCCTATTTGGGAACTCGGCTGACGTTCAGTACAACTTTTCACCCCCAGACCGACGGACAGACGGAGCGTACTAACCGCACCTTGGAGGATCTACTGCGTCTATGTATTTTGGACCGCGGTGAGCCGTGGGAGAGGTTGTTGCCGATGATTGAGTTCTCGTACAACAATAGCCATCAGTCCAGCATAGGTATGGCCCCTTACGAGGCCTTATATGGACGGAGGTGCAGGACTCCGCTGTCATGGATACAGGATGAGGACCCGAAGGCTCTTGGCACTGAGTTCGTTGAAGACACAGATGCACAGGTGAGACTGATTCGAGAAAGGATGTTGGAGGCCCAGAGTAGGCAGGCCAAATATTACAATGCGAGGCATCGTCAAGTAGAGTTCCTGGTGGGGGATCGAGTGTTCTTGAAGATACGGCCAATGCATGGAGTCTCGCGGGTGCGTGGCCGGAAAAAGCTCAGTCCAAGATACATGGGGCCATACAGGATCCTGGAGCGGATCGGTCCTTTGGCCTACAGACTGGAGCTGCCACCAGAGTTGGCGAGTTTGCATGACGTCTTCCACGTCTCTTCTCTTAGGAGGGCTCTACTTCGGCCGGAGCAGCAGGTTACGACTACGGATGGGCCCGTAGCTTCTGATCGGTCAGTACACTTGGAGCCGGTTCGGATAGATGACACCGGGATGCGGGTCTTGCGACGCAAGAAAGTTCCGCTGGTCAAGGTCTTGTGGAGGAACCATGGGCAGGAGGAACACACATGGGAGCCACAGGATTTGATGCAGTAGAAGTACCCCGAGCTCTTTGAGTCAGGTATATCTTCAACTATTAGGGATGTTACAAGCATTTATTTGTTGCTGATTATTTTTAGTAGAAACCCCGCAGGCTTAACCTGAATTTCGGGGACGAAATTATTTTTTTTGTTTATTGGGATTTGTAACATCCCATTTTCAAATAGACCCCTAGGATTGATTTTGTCATGACTAGGTCATGACAAAATCCTAGAAGGCTAGAAGGACCAAGAGAATTAGGTTCAAGGTGAAGGTCACCTTGGGTTGCCTTTGGCACAACCTCACCACCAAGTTTAGGGTTTGACCTTAGAGCATCCACTTGATTCCATGACCCTAACACAACACCCCTAACCCATTAATGGGTCCATTAGAGCTATAGGGATCCATTGGGGTCAGCCCAAAGTGGTCAAATTGATCTAGGACCACCATAGGCCTAAATTGGGCAAGGTGTCCTAACTTGGGGCAATTGACCTCTAAGGTGCCCAATCAACCCTACCAAAGTCCTACTAACCCTAAAGTAAGGTCAATGGGTCACCATGGACTCATTGGGGTCAACCCTAGTGGCTTGGTTGACCCAAGTCAACTCAAAATCCAAAATGGTCAAGGTGCCCTTATTAAGGGTCAAGTGACCTTCAAGGTGCCAAATTGAGCCTACCCAAGCCCACCTAGTCCTTAGGGGAGTCCAATAGGTCATCAAGGACCCATTGGGGTTAACCCAAAAGGGTAAATTGACCAAAGTCAACTTCACCTCAATTTTAGGTCAAAATGGCCTATTTTGACCTAATCAAGCCCAATCCACTTAGGCTAGGCCCAAATGGAGTGGCCCATTAATCTAGGTGGCTGAGAGTTACACAAATATCATTCATTGTTTGGCTAGGAGAGAGAAGATTTAATTTCCCCTAATTTTAGGAGAGAGAAATTGGAGAGAGAAGGCCATTAATGGCCATGGGAGATCAAGAGCTCCTCTCTTCATGTCCAAAGGCTTGATACATCTTCCCTCATTGGTTTAGAGGAGTTTAACAGCCATGGCCGACCCCTTACATGGCTGTATTCAGAGGATTTCAGTTGGCCGAAAATGAGATTTCAATGCCATTAATGGCATTGATGCCATGGCCCTTCCCCTCCCCCAATTGAGCATTCTAAAAGCCTCACTGGGTCTCCAGCAAGTTTTTCCACCTGTTCCCAGAAGAAACCGAGCCACTTCACTTCACAGTTGCAGAATTTCGGCGAGCTCCACCACCACCATGGCGTCCCGGCGATCCACCCGCATCCAGGCCGCAAACAAGGTCCTCCCCTTCCTCTCTCTCTATGGGTAGATCGTAGCCTTCATTAGGAATGAGATTCGGGCTCGATTGAGCCCGAATCAAATCACAAATATCGGATTATTTTTCCATGGATTTGAACCTCTCGGGTTCGCCGGAAAACACCTCCCTGGCGGCCGTGCCGCCGGCTGGAGGTAGGCACCACCTCCACGAAGGTGGTGGCGGCGGTGGCCGGCCGGGGGAGTGGCCGGGTGGCCGGGATTTCATCCCGCAAGATGGCCCAGGTTGGAGAAATCTGGACCGTAGGCTGGAGGAAGATGATGGCCTGCCGCCGTCCGATACGCGCCAAGATCTGTGCTGATCCGGATTTAATAATACAGATTTTATGTTTTTATTTAAACAGTTAATAGAATTGTTTTGAAATAAATATTAAAAATACCTAGGCTCTTCTGATTAAAATGTGTTCAACATAAAAAATGTAGCCCTTAGGGTCTACTTTAAGTTAAAATTGGTTTGAACCAATTTGGTGGTCTGGTGTGACCACAGCACACCATATGGTGGGGTCTACACATAAGGCTGGTCAGAGCTTTGGGAGTGTGCCCCCATCTCACCACTGTCCCAAATGAGATGAAATTTGGACAGTGGTTTAGATATACCTAGATCTACCTAGGGTCCAAAAATGAGAATTTTTGGAGAAACTTTTCCTAAAGTTTTTGAAATAATTTAATAAACCTAGGTTAATTTAATTAGGTGACTAAATGAATCCCAAATGCTCCCAAATTTTGGTGAGTGGTTCTTGGGGTCTTCATGAGTCACTGTAAAAATTTCCATTTCATTTGGAGATGATTTGGATGGGAATTTGGGTTGCCCTAGTTTGCCCTAAGAAGGGGTATTTTGGTCCAAAGAGTGTTTTGGAAAATTGAGTGGTCAAATCACCTCAACAGAGGTTGAAACATGAGCCACTGATTTGATATAAGGTTTAACACCCTCATATGGATTATGGGGTGGTTTAGGGTAGGTTTACCCTAGGTTATAGGGGTAAGTCCTAAGGTGGGCCCTTGGTGCTTTATGAAGGACATAGGGGCATATGCCCTTGTATGGACTCCAAATTTGGAGGGGAAGATTTTAGGATGAATATAGTCTTCTGGTTGAAACCTTGTTGGATGTGGAGTGGTATAGGGCTTTCAAAATCCATACCCTAGTTCTAGGGCACTAAGTCTTAAAGAAGAATTAGGTCATCAAGGAGAAAGCATAGACCTTGGAATTTTGGTAGGGCCAATTTGAAGTTAAGTCTAACATAATGTGAATTTTGGAGAATTTTTGGAGAAAAATTTAGGGCGCTTCATGTAGGACTCAAGGAAATGGCTTAGGTAGTAATTAATTTATTTTGAGCTTACTGTTCATGGGATTGGTGTAAAAATCAGTAACTAGATGTTTTTACTTGATTTATACTTGTGGGAATTTATTTGAAATTTTCAGATGTTGATATGTTATACTTACTTCACAAGTTCAATTTTTGATGTTTTTAGTGTTTAATTATCTCTGAGCTAAATATTAGATGAAAAATTGTGAAATTCACCATAGAGTGTTTTTAGATTATTGTTAACCTACTGTAATTAATTTGTAATTTTTACAGTATTAAAAATGGTACTTGCTTCACAAATTTGGAAGTTTGCAAATTAAATTTAGAATTTTATTTGGAGAGGTAAACTTATTGAAAAAAAAATTAAGAAGTCCATATCTACTGTTAATTAGTGATTATACACCCATCATAAATTTATGAAGTATTTATCATGCATATGTGAAGTACTTGGTGTTCAAAATTGGTGAGAAAATCAATATAGTTAATTATTTTAATTATGGAAATAAATGGGAAAAAACATGAATCACTGGATTTGGACTATTTAGGTCAAGGGTAAACTCCAATAAAAGTTTTGAGAGGATTGGATGAGTGTTTTTTTAAAAGGGGTCCTATGGGTGAATGTAACACAATAGAGTTAGTCTAAAGTGTTGAGTTTACACTCTAGGGTTAGGCCATGGTTTCATTTTGGTGTGTGGTAATATGGAACATGAGACCTGGAGGAGCAGTGAGAAGGGTATGTGTGGATCATCTTTAGAGTTTTGTGATGAATGAAAGGATGGTTAGCAAAGAATGGGTGGTCTCGGGTTTGACGAAAGATCGTCTTACCTAAGGAGAGGAAGAGTCAATACACTAGGGTTAGACTCACTATAACTTGAGAGAGGGATTGGGTAATGGGTAAACAACCAATAATAGTAAGTGCCTTGCGAAAGGGAACTTCGGGCCGTAATGCCGCCGTCTTGGTTCCTAGTGCCCTTTGAGAGCCCTTCACGGGGTATACCGGGGGCAGTCCTGGGCTAACGTAAACCGTAAGAATAATTAATCCAAGAAGAGTAACTAGTATAACTAGGGTTACCTTGTACACACCCCGGTGTCTCGGGAAGATAGGATGACTAGGTTGTCCGAGTGGTAAACTCGGTAGTGGTGAAATGGGCGGGTTAGCCCGGCGAGCTTAGGGCTCGGTAGTTAGTTGAGACGGACGGGATGATCCACCGAGCTGTCTCGGTAGGAATTTTTATTAATTGTTGCATGTGCATAATGAATAAATAAGGTGGTGGGTCTTCGGTGTTAGTGGTCGACGCACCGATGCTAGCACGATGGCTCGGTTGGTGTGGTTTTACACTTAGCCAAAGGAAGTTCGACGGTCTTGTCGGCAAAAGTACGCGGTAGCTCTGCTTTATGCACCGGCATTAAGGCGTACGATAGGTCTAGCTGGTAGTGACGTTACCAGTGTAGAGGTGGGCGAGGCCCAACCCACCGCTTCCGTTCGCCACGACGGGGGTATCCTGGGAGCTTGTCTCCAAAAAGGGGGAACTAAAGGTGTGTGCGCATAGAGTCGTGTGTGTGTGTTGCACTTGTATGAACTAAACAAAACCCACATTGCATGTCATAGCATAGCATTTAACCTTACCCCTAAAATATAAGGCGGTATGGGACGTCTTATATATTAGGCCTAGCAACACGACCCCTTAGCTTATAGGCCTGTGTGGGCGGGCTTATAAGTTATGGTTACTTTCTATAAATATAAATCTCTGTTGATAACCGACACCCTATCGTATAAATCGGTATGGGACTTTTTATACGATGGGAGCCTTGCAGAAGACCCCTTGGCTTATGCGTACTCGCATAAGTTAAGGTTACTTGTTTATTTACTATGATATTGCTTAACTTGTTTAGAACTGGTAGGGTAGTTTCCACTGCCACCTGCTTTGTTGAAAATCTCCACCCTTGAATCTTCCTTTCCTTTTCTCCGCACAGTGCCTAGGTACCATGGGGGAAGGGGTAGGGGATGATAGGGCTTAGTCTTTATGACTAATGGTTTTCGAACCACAACATTACAGGGACTGCGGATGGGAGACAGGGACCAGCAGCAGCGAGGCCAGCCTCAGCGGAGTACGGTGCACCTGGAGGTGGGCCAGTCTAGTGCCGGAGCACCGGTGGCTAGTTCCGTGAGTGCTTAGTATTTATGATTAGCTTCCGCGAGAGATTGTAGTGAGGATCTGATGTATCGGGCATAAGCCCTAATTTACAGTATTTTTATTATTCTGTGGACTCTCCCTTCGTGGAGTTTTTTTTTATTTCTATATGATGTGATTTCTGTGGATTTACTTTTATTAAAAGTACTTAATGTCTCTGCTTGGATGATCGAAAAGGCCGGCAAAATCGGCAGTTTGTAGTGACGACCACCCCGGGTGTGTTGGTGTCACCGCAAACCGGCGATTTTGGGCATAAGACCCCGGGTTTAAAAAAAAAAAACGGGGTCTTACAGAATGCTTCAAAGATTCAAGAAAGAAGAAAGGCTGAAGATTCAGATCTAAGATTTTCTATTTGTATAATTTTATTTACAAAATCTTTATCTTGTAGGAGATTTTGTCTCTGTTTGTTTTAGGAAGTATTTCTTCCGAGTGTAGATCCGTGTTGTGGATCGAGTTTCAGTGGCGTTGCTCTGAGTTGTAGGATTGGTTTTCAATCTGAGGTAATAGTGAAGTAGCCGATCTTGCATGTTGCTAGATCGGTGAGGTGGAGAGTGGGCGTACCCAAGATTGGGGAACAACTATAGATCTGGCGTTCTCTGTGTTGTGTGTGCTTATTTTCTGTGCTTCATTCGTTCAATTTTTATTCAGCAAAAAGACGCAGACCTCACCTATTTGCCTCCCTCTAGGTGATTTAGATAGACAAATAAAAGCATCAATTAGTATCAGAGGCAAGTTGTTCATCAAAATGGTTAACACCTTGAACAAATCTCCTCCTAGTTGTCTTTAGAGGATTCAAGCATGGATATAGTTAAGGATTTTTCTAAGCTTCCATTATGCACAAAGAATAATTTTGCTATGTGTAAAGAGAGAATAAAGTTCTTCATGGAAGCTATAGATCCAAGGATCTTTATGATTATGGAAGAAACTCCTTATGTTCTAATGATAGCCTCCACCATTGATCCAACTAAGCAAGTTCCAAAGAAGCTCATGGATCTTGATAAAGATGAGATTGCACTTGTCTCCTTAGACAAGAAAGCCAAAAATATCATCACCAGTGTAGTTGATGATTCTATGCTGCAGAATTTAATTCACAACCAATCTACCAAGGAAATGAGGCAGTCTCTTATCATCTTGATGGAAGGCACTGAAGAAGTTAGGGATGACAGAAGATCCCTTCTTAATCAAAAATATGAAGCATTCTGACAAGGTCCCAAGGATTCCATTGTAGATACCTTTGAGAATTTCTTCAAGATTGTCAACAGTCTAAGAGTCTATGGTCGGGAATTCACAAATGGGGAACTGAATGATAAGTTCCTGAGATCCCTAACTAAGGAATGAGATAATAAGGTTTGTGCTATCTGGGAATTTGGAAAGCTAGCAGAGACAGACTCTAGAAATCTCTTCGGAAAGCTTATGTCATATGAGCTACAAATAAATTCAAGAAAAGCGTAAGAAGAGAAGAATAGGTCTTCATCCAAGGAGAAGTCTGTCGCTCTAAAGGCAGACACCTTAAGGAAGTCTAAGGCTGCTTCTCTTGCCCCAACATAAGAAGAAAGTGAAGAAGAATCTTCAGAGTCAAGCACCTCAGGCTCAGAATTATCTGAAGGAGAGTTTTCTCTTCTCTCAAGGCAGTTCAAGAAATTATTGAACAAGAAGAAGTAATGTAAAGGCAAGTATGCCACATTCAAAAGATCATGTCATGATGGTGATCATCACAAGAAGGGCTCAAGTAGCCAAGATAGGTATTACTCAAAATAGAACAAACGCATTTTTACTAACATCGTTTGGTATTGCTGCAATAAGCCAAGACACGTCATCGCTGAATTCCCTCACAAGAAGAAGGAGGGTGGAAGAAGAGAGGAAAAGAAAACTTCTAATAATAAGAAGAAGACTGAAAGAAACCTGGTAGCCAAGAAGGGCAAGACCCTCAGTGACACTAATTCATCTGAGTCTAGTGATTAGGAGAAAGCCTACTTTGGGCTCATGGCATAGACAGATGAAGAAGAAGAACCCCAGTTCACTGGGAAGGTAAATTCTTATACCCCTCCCTCTGAATCTAATGCTTCTGACCATGATCTTGAGGACTATTCATCTGATGATGAATCTGAACTCATGACTCAATTAAAGAGTTGATCAAAGCCTACGACAAATGTTGTAGAGTCGCAAGATCTCCAGCTAAGGAGATCAAATATCTTAAGGCTGAATAGATCAATCTGAGGGAGGAAATTGCAATGATAAACTCACTCAGAAAGGACTTCCATAATGTGATGGAAGAATATAATAAGGCTCTCGATCATCTAAATCTGAAGGAGAAAATCATCAAGGAATTCGAAGAACAACTTGAAGCTGAAAAAAAAACTTGTTGAAAGTTTCTCCAAGCTGAAGACAGTCCTTCCGCTTGTTTCTGCTTTCTCTGCTCAGGCTAAAAGTGCTTGCTTAGGCCATATGGTTACTCATAGTAAATCTTCTAGGAGAAATAAAGGCCAGAGAAAAAATAAGGCTGCCAAGGATAAGGGGAAAGCTCCTTAAGAACAAACTCCTTTCAAAAAGGTTATCTTTCTAACGAACGAGTTTGATCTTGACTCGTCCTATGGTCACTTTGCTAGGCCTACTCATGTAGAGCCCAATTCTTGGTACCATGGATGGACTCGTCCCCAGAACTTTGGCGAGAGTGTATTCAAGGCACCTTATGAGGAGATCACTCTTCAGAGCTACGGACCTTATAATCATGGTCACAACATCAAGAATGATCCAAAAGCTAAACCCGTTATAAAAAAGCCTATTATGGAGAAGAAGCCATGTGAGTGCCATCACCACGAAGCTTCTACTTCCAAATCTAATGGCCCTGCTAGACCACAATCTTAAAAGGTCAAGCAGGAGATCATTAGGCAAAGATTCAACAGATTTGACTGTTGGTGTTGTGGCAAGGTTGGTCACTTCGCCATAGATTGCTGGTTTAATCCCAAATATTGTGAAACTCCTCAAGTTAATAATGTGAGAAAGACCGCTCATAATGTTAACATACGTAGGAGGACTATGCTAACTAGAGACCAAGGGCGAAAACAAGTTTGGGTTCCTAAGCCAACTTGATTTTATTTTTTAGGAATGTCCAAAGGCCACCAAAAATCCCTTCCGGTATTTGGACAGTGGATGCTCTCGGAATATGACCGGGACGAGAATCCTTCTCTAGGATTATTCTCTAGTCATGAACGGCCCAAAGGTCATCTTTGGAGGTTCTGACAGAGGGATTACTAAAGGCTACGGTATGATCACTAATGGTAGTGTATCCTTTTCCGATGTGGCTTATGTTGAAGGATTGGAACACAATCTTATAAGCATAAGCCAGCACAGCGATAAAGGATACATCGTAGAATTTCATACAGACAAGTGTTTGATAAAATCGGTTGATAATTTAGAAATGATTTTATCTGGCACTCATAGTAGGAATATATTTTGCTTAAATTTTATTTGCATAGACTCTTCTACACGAGTGTGTTTTTTTGGCAAAAGATAGTGTGTCTCTTGGTGACCAATGAAACAAGAGATTAGCACATATAAATTTCAAAACTATTAATAAATTATTTTATCTTAATTTAGTACGTGATGCCCCAAATGTTAAGTGCGTTAAAGATAGACCTTGTCATGTATGTATAAAAGGCAAACAAACAAGGGCTACTTTTAAAATCATTATTGGCAAAGACTCTAATAGGTGTTTACACCTACTTCATATGGACTTGTTTGGTCCACTGCAAATTAGAAGTTTGGGAGGTAAGGATTATGCATTGGTTATTGTTGATGATTACTCTCGCTTTGCGTGGGTGTTCTTTCTAAAATACAAGTCAGATACCTTTAATATCTTTACAAATTTTATCAAGTCCAGAATGAATATAATTGTTCCATTGTCAAAATCAGAAGTGACAATGGAACAGAGTTCAAGTCTGGGGCCATGACAGAATTCTGTAAAATCCTTGGTATCTTTCTTGAGTTTTCCTCTCCTCGCACTCCTCAACAGAATGGATTAGCTGAGAGAAGGAATAGAACACTCATAGAGGCTTGTAGAACCATGTTGAGTGATGCCTCACTACGGAAATATTTCTGTGCTAAAGCTATCAACACTGCATGCCACGTGCAAAATCGAGCACTCATAAACAAAAACCATAATAAGACACCTTACGAACTACTAAAGGGAAGGAAACCGACTATCTCATATTTTAGAATCTTTGGTAGTAAGTGCTTCGTACTTAACAATTGTAAGTATCACACCACTAAATTTAGAGAAAAGAGCTTTGAAGGTATTTTCATAAGTTATAGTAACCATAGTAAGGCATATAAGAATTTCAATAAGAAAACCCTAGTTATAGAAGAATCTATTCATGTTATATTTGTTGAGACGAGCTTGCTATAAAGCAGTTCTTCTAGTATGTTCATTGAAGATGCAGGTTCACGACTGAAGGAATTGAACTTGGGTGAGCAAGTTAAGGAAAAATATCAAGAGTTCATCACGATCACCACTCCAACCCCTATTGGAGAAGATGATCACCATAATGAAGCTGTCATCTAAGTTAATGAAGTCACTCAAGGGATAGAAGAAGCTCCAAATGCAAGAACCCTAGAGCTCAGACACTTGAAAGATCACCCAATTGATCAAATCATCGGAGATCCCCGGGACGGTGTCAGAACTCGTAGAGGTACAACTAATGAAAATTTATATTTGAGCTTTCTCTCACAGGTTGAACCAAATAAGTTTGAGGAGGCAAACTCAGACGCATCTTGGATAATGGAAATAAAAGAAGAATTGAATCAATTCAAGCGTTTCCAAGTCTGAAAGCTTGTTCCAAGACCCAAAGATAAGAACGTTATCGGAACCAAGTGGGTCTACAGAAACAAGATGGATGAAGATGGAACCATCATAAAGAATAAAGCTAGACTCGTTGCCAAAGGATACCGACAAGAAGAAGAAATTGACTTCGATCAGACGTATGCTTCAGTGGCAAGGCTGGAGGAAATAATGTTGTTCCTAGCTTATGCTGCACTTAAGGGCATCACTGTCTATCAGATGGACGTGAAGTCGGCCTTCCTTAATGGTGACATAAAAGAAGAAGTGTATGTGGAAGAACCCCCAGGTTTCGCTGATTCTAACTTTCCTGATCATGTTTATTTTTTATTTAAAGCATTATATGGTTTGAAACAAGCTCCTTGAGCTTGGTATGAGACATTGTCTAGCTTTCTTATTGAGAACAAGTTCACAAGGGAAAATATAGATAAGACATTATTTCTTAGGGAAATAAAAGGCAAGATTTTGCTGGTGCAAATTGTTGGATACATTGGTAATTGTACAAGATTTGGAGAAGCCTCACTTAAATCAATGACATACATCATCTTGTATTTGATGTCTATTTAAGTTTATTTGTGCAGGCTAAGTAATGCAGGAATTTGTCTAAGTATAAAAGCATCGAGACACTCGGTCAGTGTCGACTCTTATGAAGAAGCTGTATCGAGAACAAGAGAAAAATTATGTGGACACACAGTACTTGTGTCGACACACAGAAGTTCAGTCTACACCATCTGTATCGAAACACAGGACTTGTGTCGACACACATATATCAGACAACACAGGCTATGTCGACTTAAATGATCTCAGTCGACATCCTGAATGCTGAGTTGAATATCAACTGTGTCAACACTAAGGACTAGTGTCGACACACTATGACTAGTAGTGCTGACAGTAAGCTGAAGCTGATATGTCAACACCCAGGACTTGGGTTGACAACTGTTTTGAAGAAAAGCTGTTCGACACTAAGGAAGTTGTGTCGACACATTCTATATTTTCTGTGTCGAGACTATGAAGAAAAGCTATGTCGATAGAGACTGAAGTCTGTCGACTACATCAAGGAAATATATCGACATCCAGATTGCTATATCGACAAATTCATAATCTATGTCGACACATTTTGAAATCAGTGTCAACACATTGTGAAGAAGATCTGTCTCGACGTTGTCTGCTGTTTTGAAGACCAAGTTGCAGATTTCCAGATCTAAGAAGCGACAGCTGGCATAACTGTCAAAGTTTTCAGTTGTCAGAACTGTCAGATGCCAATCAACTACCGGTTAAGCCAGTTACCTTTGTTGTGTTTCTATAAATAGAACAGTGCTATTAAAGAAGATGATAACACACAGAAAATAAACAATATAATAACACAGAGACGAAGAGAAATCTTGGGAGATCAGTAAGGATTACAGAATCATTTCTGTTATAAGAAGAAGGAGAAGAAGGAAGCTGATTCAAGATCACCTTCATCTGCTCAAGAGAGATTCAACCTAGTTCTCTATTTTCAAGAAGCTTTGAAGAAGCTAAGTAAGGTTGAATCAGATCCAAAGCTGCAAGGATTAGAAGAAGAACAATCTCTCAAGATTTGGTCAAGAACTCTTTACCCCATTTTTCTCTCTCTGGGTAAAGAAATTCTTAAAACATTATAATCACAACTGTAGGATCTATATAGATCTGAGTGTAGGAAAGTCTATCTTTCTAAGTGGTAAGCCTATAATTATAAGGGCTGAGGTAGGGTATGTTGCCTGAGGTAGGAATTGGAAAACTCTGAGGTAGGATTCTTGGGAAGAATCTGAGTTCTAGGATCTAGAAGGATCTGAGCTGTTAGACTTGAAAAAGTCTGAGTTGTAGGAACCTGGAAGGGTTCTGAGTGGTAAGATCTATGGATTTGAGAAAAGTGGAAGTTGGGCTAAATCTATTTCATTGCTAGATAGGCGAAGGGGGAAAGTGGATGTAACCAAATATTGAGGAACCACTATAAATTTGTGTGTCTCTATGCTATGTTTACTTACTCTGAATGTTTGTGATGATTGTATGGTTGGATAACTAGATTTGCTAGTTAGAAATCCTAAAAATGCCTATTATAATGAATCTAACCTATTCACCCCCCTCTAGGTGATTAGTTGTTCATTATTGAATCCTTTCACAAATCTATGTCGATGACATTATTTTTTGCTCTATTGACGACAACCTCTGCAAGAAGTTTTCAAAACTTATACAAGGGAAGTTTGAAATGAGCAGTATTGGAGAGTTGAAGTATTTCTTAGGACTTCAGGTGAAATAATCTGAAGATTGAATTTTCATCTCACAGATGAAGTTCACCAAGGAGTTAATTAAGAAATTCGGAATGGAGAACGCAACCTCTATGAGGACTCCAATGGGTTCTGCCATGTCTCTGGACAAGGATGAGAAAGGGAAACCTTTTGATAAAACCATGTACAGAAGCATAATTAGATCCTTGCTCTATCTTACTACTAGTAGACCTGACATAATGTTTTCTGTGTGTGCGCTAGATTTCAGATAGCAAAGATGACAGGAAGAGCACTTCCAGGACTTGTCAATTCCTAGGAAGAAGGCTCATATCCTGGAGTAGAAAGAAACATAATTGTGTCGCAATTTCAACAGCCGAGTTAGAGTATATCTCTACAGGCAGTTGTTGTGCATAGCTGCTATGGATAAAGAATCAGTTTGAAGATTACAACATGAAGTTCCAAAATATTCCAATGTTTTGCGACTCTTCCAGTGCAATTGCAATCGCAAACAACCAAGTCTCTCACAGTAGGAAAAAGCACATAGAGACAAGGTATCACTTCCTCAGGGAGCATGTGGAGCATGAAGACATCAACCTCCAGTATGTCCCAACTGACAGGCAGGTTGCAGACATTTTCACGAAGCCACTGGACGAGGACAAGTTATCTTTCTTTAAAATAGAACTTGGCATGCTCAAGAAAGAAGAATAAAAAAGGAGAACTCACAACAAAGCTCAAGGATCAGAGAACACTTCAAAAATTCAGAAATTTTTAAGTTTGGACTTCATTTCTCGAGTAAGACCCTTACTACTCGAGTACTAATTTGGACCACTCGAGAAACAAGTCTGCCTCTCGAGAAATGCTTCTCGAGTAATAAGATACTTCTCGAGAACTTCCAGTTATTACTCGAGAACTAGAGTCTATTCACTCAAGTAATGCTTGTCCACTCGAGAAATCTGAAGCAACTTTTAGTCTTCAAGTTCAAATCTTGATATTCACAACCAGATGTTATGCCGCCATATTTTCAGGCATGTCACGTTAAATAATTCCTTAATTATCATAAATTAAGACTTATATAAATAGAAAAGTCCGAAAATCTCCAAATCACTCGATCTCTAAACCCTTTCTCGAGAAAAGAAGAAAACTTTTCGCCTTCCGCCGCCATCGCAGAACTTGCCTCCGATTCTCTCCCCGTAGTAAATTCTCGCTCTTCTCTGGATCGATAGCTCCTACTTCCAAGATAGGGATTGGAAGCGAACTTGTTTTGACTGGGATTGCAGAGATTTCAGACGACTTTAAGAATCTTCTTCTCCTTCTAGAAACCACCGGATTATCCTTCGTTTTAGAGCAACCGTGCTAAATTTTATTTTTAGAGGTTGAAGAGTTCTTTCAGAATGCAAAGGTAAGGAGAAGTGGAAAGATTCTTAAGACAAGAGTTCATTGAATCAAAATCAAACTCTCTAAGACAGTTGTATCTAAGCTTCTTCGACTACCAAAGATTGACGAAGAAGATGACCCAACTGCTGAGGACCATGATAGAGCCTATAGTTTCTGTGGAATTTTTGTTGTTATAAACACCATTCGTCGACCTGACCAAAATGCATAGGGCAAACTTCTAGTTGATATTCTTGGCAAAGTACATATGTGCAAGACTACTTCTATAAGCTTCATCACTATCGACTTCTTTTATATGATGACAACAATTATATGTAGGAAGAAATTTCAGTTTGGGATGATGATTTTTGATAAGATAAGAGAAAGCATCAAAGCACCTAACTATGCAAGGATTATTTCTCTACTTCTGCATGAGTTCAAGCCAGATATTTTTGACCTATCCAAAGGTACAACCATTCACCACATAAAGAAAGTCTCTATATCTTCTATTCAGAGATGGGAGCTTAAGCTCAAGAATCCTACCCAAGTTGTTAAGGCACATGATCATCCAGAGAATGAGGACAGGACTCCATCTCCTCCTCTACCTCAAGTAGCATGCACATCTGGTGCATCTGCTGAGGGGGAGCCTGCTCCTTCAACTCTAGTAGAAAGAATTTATACCCCTCATCCAGCTGCTGAACTCCATCCTACTACCCCAGAAGAGCCACTCTTAGATGCCCATGTCCAAGAGAACATTCTATCCATAGAAGAAGACATAACATATATGATTGAGGAATTGACTTCAAAGGAGCCTCTTTCCCCTTTTCATACAGAGAAGTCTCCCTCTCCAGAACCATCTCCCTTTCACAATCTTTCTGAACAAGAATCTCCTCATCAATCACATGCTGCTCATCAATCACCTGATGATAATGAAGCCACCCCAGAACCAGTTGAGGCTCCTCTCAAGAGCTTGGATTTTTCTCTTCCCACCATTCTTGGTGAGGAAGGTGATATTTTGATTCAAACTACAAGAGCTAAGAGCATAGTTGTCATTCAAGAAATTGCTCCATGGACTGCTCCTCCTATAGCTCCTCAAGTTCAAACTCCTACGGCTAATGATATTTTGGGTAAGATTGAATTACTGCTAGCACAATAGAGAAAGTATTTTGATGAATCTCTAAAAGTTGTGAATGATAAAGTAACAGCTCTGGAAAAAAAGATGAGCAGAGGATTTGCAGAGATCTAGCATAATACTGATGAGCTAAAACATCTATTCCAAATAGGTGGGAAAGCTCTGGACCACACTATAACCAGCTTTGGTCAGATGATGGACCAGTCAGTAACTTTTGCTAATAATCAAATCCAGTTAGAAAAGAAAGCCCAAAAACATAACTTCAAAATTTGTGAAGAAGTTGGTACCTTCAAAGAAGGTGCTATTACAACCCTATCTGTAAAAGTCAGAAAGGGGGAGAGCTTTGTAAAATAATACTTAGAAAAATCAGATGCAAACATGAACACCCTCTGGGAAGAAAAGTTGAAGGAAATTCATGCTGATGTCCAAACTCAAATAGATGGTATAAAGTTTCATGCTTATGATACAACTGTGTGGATGCATAATCAAATATTCCCTGATTTCAAATATGATCCAAATGTTATCCCTCATCATCTTAACCCTCTTACTCAGCATCTTCTAGTTCAACAACTAACTTTTTCTCCAAGACCTGAAGGCTTAGAAGCACCACCTCTAGATACTTATGCTCAGGTTTGGGAAACTGATCTGGCAGATGTACTTCATCAAGCACCTCCTGAAATTCAAATTCCTAAGAGGAAAAAGTTTGGTGATGGAGCATCTACAAGCAAGTCCTTCCCTAATCCAAAAGCTGAAAAGAGGAGAGCAAAAGAATTTGCTGAAATTTGGAGCCCTACTTCTAAGTCTTTAATCTTTGATACTCTCAAACTAGTTATAAATTACAATGAAAGCAGGACTAATCATTATAGCTCCTCTGAGTGGGAAATGTATGAGAAATCCTTAACTAAGAGAAGAATTTATGATAGAGAGTATGGAAGGAACAATCCAAATGCTCCTCCTAACCCCCCAAAGTACTATCCTAAACCCTTAAGCTATCAGAGGAGATAACAAGAGAAGAAGGAAAGATAGCAACAACAGTAGCAATAACAACAGAGCAAGGAATGACAAATGATCTAGACTGTGTTATGAGATTGTGTTGAAATGGATTTCATGGACAATTCTATATAAATATAAATCTTTAATTTTGATGATCTAATTTTCTCATCATTACTTAGTATTTTATTTTCTATTATCTCTGTGGTAGCTAGTCACTTTGTTTATTTATCTTGATATAATTCACCTTAGTGTAGAGGGTTCTGACTTCTATAAATAGGGGGATATTATTGGGTATTGTATCCACAATAACCTTGATTTGTATGAAGTCACCCTTAAACTAATATGAATTAAGTTGTATTTGATGTCTTGTTTGAGTTATGTGTTTGCAGGACTTAATTGCCAAAGTGTAGACCAATATCAGTCTACAATGAGTCACCAAACACAGGACCATACAATGTAATCCCTCATTGTGTGATCCATGGTATTGACTTATGTGTAGCCTCTCTATTGGGATACACTTCACTTTCAAGCACTAAACCTGTAGGAGAAATACTAGTTGCAGATTTCCTTGAAGAAAGAAAATTTTCAGAAAGATGGATTTTTTAAAGTGTTTTACTTGAGAAACAACTTTAGTACTCGAGTAGATTTATAGTCAGTTCTCGAGTAAGCTAAGTCTAGCACTAGAGTAATTGAAGTAGTTCTCGAGATGATTTAAAGTTAGTTCTCGAGAAGCTGTGTAGTACTCGAGTACATCTTTTCTTGTTCTCGAGTTATCAGAAAAGTCTAGTTAAGAATTTTTCTAAGTGTAGTACTCGAGTAGCTAAGGCCATTACTCGAGTTGTACAAGACTTTGTCTTGAGTAACAGAAGTCGAGTACTTGAGAAATTTATCCTTGTCTCGGGTAACAGAAAAAGAGTACTCGAGAAGTATATCTAGTTCTCGAGTAGTGAAGTATTAGTACTCGAGAAGTACAGCTACTTCTCGAGAAGTCAATTGTATTACTCGAGTAGCAAGAAGTTATTTCCAGATTTTTCTCTAAGGATTGTTCTCAATAACTTTACATCCTTTTCTCGAGAAGTCAAAGTGATTACTCAAGTAGTCATATTCCACTCGAGTAATGAAGACAATGTTTCTTTGAAAATTCGTTAAGTATGACGGGACTAGATTTCAAAATTAATCTCCATGATTATTGGTCCATGTGTTATGTATTTATGATTATGACCATTAGACCTTTCCTATAAAAGGTCTAATCATTTCGACTAACCCTAAGAAGAGTATCAGAAGAAAAATCCGAGAAATACAAAGTTTTCTGAATCGTCTAATATTCTAAATCGAGAAGCTGCCGCCACTCTTCGTCGACGATCTCGCCGCAGCACTTCTCCGATTTCTGTGATTCAGTGAAAGATTAGATCAATAGATCAAGACATTCTTATTCTCACAGATCCTCATCTTGATCGTGCAAGAAATTCTAAAAGACATGTACCTATATTAGAAATTAAATATTTAGAAATAAGGTGTGTCGATATCCATCTTGATTGAAATTTTGATTCCTTGTTTGTTTTCCCGTGAAGTCGATATTCTTCCTTATACAGCTTGTTGCCTGAATCTTTGTTTAGACCTTAGATTCTACTGGCAAACCAAAAATAAGAAACAAAATACTAGTGCATAACATCTAGTGGAGAGGCTAAGCATTAAATTCATTTTAGATTGAACCTGCCTAGTTCAATTTTAAAATAATTGAACTTCTCTTCATCCAAAGGCTTAGTGAAGATGTCGGCCACTTGCTTGTCACTAGGGACAAACTCAAGGCAGATATCTTCTTTTTATACATACTCTCTGATGAAGTTATACCTAATCTCAATGTTCTTGTTCTTGTTGTAAGACATAGGATTTTTGGCAATTGAGATTACACTAGATGTATCACAAAATTAAGGTGTTTTGCTTGGCTAGATGTTATAATCTTGGAGTTGATGTTATATCCAAAGTAATTGAGCATAACAGCTTCCAGCTGAGATGTATTCTGGTTTTGCAGTTGATATGGCCATACTGGTCTACTTTGTACTGCTCTAGGAAACTAGACTTCTTCCAAGGAATTGACATGTCCCTGAAGTGCTTTTCCCATTTTCCTTGCATCCTTCAAAAACTGCACTTGAAAATCCTCTTAGATCAAAATCATTACACCTAGGGTACTGTAATGCCCCTGAATTTTCTACGATTATTTTAATCTCAGTAGTGGAGCAATAATGACGTAAGGGCATTATGTTGACGCTTGGTTAATTGTGCGCTGTCATTAGTGCGAGATTTTGTTCATTGGGGTCTCAGTGTTTTTGTATAAGGATGTTTTATTATTTAAACATCGAGGAATTTTAACCTGAGTTTGGTTTGTCGGATCCTTAATTTGACTTCGCTGCTAGATTCGTAGCACCAGCATTTAGTTTTGGTGTGAATTTCACCGAAAACCATGGTGATTTGGTCACCCTCGTCATTTGAGTTTTTTTTCTAGTTATTATATTAATAATATAATATATTATATATATATACTTATAAAATGAAAACCCTATTCATTCTTCTTCCCCAAAAGGGTTTGCTCGAGAGAGTTGTGAGAGAGGCGACAAGTTTTTCATCGTGAACCTCTTGGCGGCCGTTTTGGGAGCTCCGTTGGGCGAAATCTTCACTGGAGCATAGATCCAGAAAGCTATCGCCAAGATCTATGCATTGACGGTAAGTATTTTGGGTTTCATGAAATTTTGGATCTAGGATTCTTAGCCTAACCCTCATTTTTTCCCCTTAAAGTTTCAAAGATCGTAGGCAAGGAGTTCTTGCAGCCGAATCTTGCAGCGGAGCACTTGGGAGTACAAGTTCCGGGAGATTTTGAGGCAAGTGGTGGTTTCCCACTCATGCTCATTCTTTTGTTCCTGTATCCTGTTCTTTACTACATAGAACTTAGGATTAGGGCAGAGATTTTGGTTTGCTGAATCTGTGTAGGGTAGGAATCAGTTCAAGTCAATTTCGTTGAGTTAAAATTATCGAGTATCCTTCAATTCGTCGAGTGAAGCCTTGGCATCGAGCGAATTTGGATTCGTTGAGTTAAAATCATTGAGTATACTTCAATTCATTGAGTGAAGCCTTGGCGTCAAGTGACTTTGGATTCGTTGAGTTAAAATCGTCAAGTATACTTCAATTTGTCGAGTATACTTCAATTCGTCCAGTGAAGCCTTGGCGTCGAGTGACTTTGTATTTGTTGAGTTAAAATCTTTGATTATCCTGCAATTCGTCGAGTGAAGTCTTGGCGTCAAGTGACTTTGGATTCATTGAGTTAAAATCATCGAGTATCCTTCAATTTGTCGAGTGAAGCCTTGACATCGAGTGACTTTGGATTCATTGAGTTAAAAGTGTCGAGTGTAGCAGAGTATGTGTGGAGTGTGTTCATCGAGACCACTCGACGAATCCTTGCTGATTCGACCAGTCATCTTGTCGAATGTCAGTTGATTCATCTAGTCAACTCGACAAATTCTTATTGTTTTATGCCTAAGTTTCCTATCCATCGTGAACCTAGTTGCTTATTCTTGTTGAGGTGATTTACCCATTAGTCGTAACTGTTTCACTTTTGTCAAGACGAAGTCTTATTTTAATCCTACAGATTGGAGGTATTCGTCAAATTAATTTTAGTATTCGTTGAGACAAATGGAGTCTCATCTAATCAGGCTATCTTATTTAAAGAAGTTAGTCATACCTGCCAAGGGGTAAGTATGTTTTTTGAATTTGCTTTATACAAGACTAGCATTGAAGCTAACCTAGTCATTCTTACTATTTATACTATCTACAGTATATACTATATATTAGTTGGGGTTTGTGGTATTAGTGGAATATACCACCGCCACAGTGACCTGTTTTGTGAATCATTATGCCAGGTGGGTTTTCATCGATGTTGGTTTGTGACTGGGTGTGGTAGGGAAGTTTACCACCACCACAGGTGCTGGTTATTCCCCGGTTTTGGGTATGTAAAGAAATAAGACTACCTTCCTTGGGCCCTTGTGAAGTTTTCACTATTGGTGTGTAGGTGAAGGAAGGCACCACCGCAGGTACGGGATTTTGCCGGTGTTTATGCTCGCTCAATGATGAGCTGATCAATATTATATATATATATATATATATATATATATATATATATATATATATGAAAGTGAGGGATAGATCTATCTTAACTCTAGAGGGAGGGGGGTGAATAGAGTTTTTTAAAAACTTTGATTAATTTTTATAGCGGAATAAAATAAGTGATTAGTATATGTATAAAGAGAAATGAAAACAAAGACAATCACAACACACAAAAATAAACAATAGAGCAATCCAGATGACATAAAGAATTTATAGTGGTTCCCCTAAACTTGGGTACATCCACTCTTCTACCACCCTGGTAGGAATCCACTAACAGGTTTTTGATCATGTGCCCTACCACCACAGGTTTTTGCTCAGGTACCCTGTCACCACAAGATCTATTTCAAGGGAGATCTCACAACCCTTTGAGCTTTTGACCAGGTGTCCAAAAACTAAACTAAGTCTTTTGATCAGGAGACTTGACAACCAAAAGGAATAACTTTTGAAGGGAGTTAAGAAACCATTTTACAGTGGTTAAAAAAAATAAAGATGATGTCTTCTCTATCAACAATCAAAGAGAAGACTAGTGGATGTTGTTGTTTTCAAAGCTCTCCCTGAGATGTAGAAGAGTTCAGGAGAATGAGTGCTTTGCTCAGGGTGTTGGCCTTTAGATTGAAGATTGAACTTCTTGAAACTTTTAGACTGATGAAGATTGTTTGTCTCTTAAAAAGTCCTGAAGCAAAACTGAAGAAGACTGAAATTGCATGAGAGATGTTCTTCTTTCAGTTTTGTGTATTCACAATCCAAATAAGCTTATATAAATTCTGTCTGTGCTCTGTATCCAATCTTCTAAAAAAAGTCTTTTATATTCCTTGAAGAAAATCGGCTTTTGAATTTTGAATCCAATCCTTGATTGACTGTAGAAAATTTGAAAGATTGAATGACTAGAATTGTCTTAAATGAATTCCCTAACAGTCTCTGGACATAAGCCAAGTAATAACTCTGTGAAATACCATAATTAATGCTGCCATGGAACGGCTATATTCCTTAGAATATAAGCATTAATTATCAAAGTATTACTGCTTAAATATAATCAAATAAATTGACAGTCGAATTGAGAAACTGAAGAGGGAAAACGTCGAACAAAACCTGACAGAAAATAGTCGACCTTAGGAAGAATTTCGTCGACCTAAACTCCAAGTTCGTCGAGCTGAGAAATCTCCTTCGTCGAGCTGAGCTCAGCGATCATGAACTGAAAAGGGACTGCCAATCTGTGCTCCAAGTTCATCAACTAGAGAAAGACTTTTGTTGAGCTGAACTTCTGATATGAGATCAGAAATCGTCGACCTTAACTGGACATTCTTTGAGCTTAACTCAGAGAAGGAACTTTGAGTTCGTCGATCGGAGATCGATGATCGTCGAGCTGAGTTCAGCTATCGCCGAGAAGAAATTTTGAAGTCTTTAAAACTGCTTGTCTCTAAGTTCTTGAGTCTTTGAAGTCTTCTAAAGGCAGGTTCAAAGCCTAACATAATAAGACTAACCATAACCTTAGAAAAACAAATGACCCTAGGCTATACATGATGGGTCAACAAACCTAATAGTGAACCTAGCCCAAATTAACCCTAAATAAGGTGGGGTTCCAACAATCTCCCCCTATTTGGGTGAGGTCACTATGAACAACAATAAAAGAAAAAATCACAAAGCATAAAATAATATCTGGCAGAATCATAAAGTTTCAGTAGATATAAACAAGTGTCATGTGATAAATATACAACAAAATAACAGTTAAGATTAAAAGCAAAAAATTAAGAATTGTCAAATTTTCTTTGAAGAATCCTGAGAAGTTTTAGCAGAAGGTTTTGTGAAGATGATTTCTCTGTTTGGATCAACTACTTGCTGCTTTGACATCTTTAAATCTTCAGCTCTAAGAATTATGATAGAAGCAGCTCTTAGTACAACTGCTTCAGGATGCAGAGACATATATGTATCAACATTAAAAAGTTTTTGTACCTAGTACTTTTCAAGCTCTTTCTTCCTGTAAGAGGACATTGTTGTAAATTGAGAAGTGTCTTGTCTTTCTTCTTTGGCTTTCCTGATTTGAGATAGTCCTATCAGATCTTTGTACTTGGCCTTCCTGGAGTTGGGATCCATCTCTGGATCACACACTGGGGATATGGGCTTTTCAGGACTTGATTTCTGAATGTCTTGATCCTACTGCTACTGTTGTTGTTGCTTGCTGGACAGAGACTGAGATTATGATCTAGATGGCCTGTCTCTACTGCTGTAAGAAGATCTGGAATGGTTAGAGTGAGAAGATGATCATTGACCTTGAGAAATATTTCTAGAGAAACCAGCTGCTGGAGGAGGAGGGCCTCTCCTAAATGGAGGTGGAGGAGAGTAGCTCCTACTCTTCTTCCTTGATTTCAAATAATTTTTAGAATATCTCATCTAGTTAGGGGAATCTGGAGTGAGCTTTATATTATACAAAATATAATTTGGAGTATCAGTAGATGGATTTGGCTTTGGAGCAGCCTTAGGAGGTGACTTTTTCTTAGCCTTTCTTTTATTAGAGCTTGCATCCTTAGAATTATCAGAGTCTTAATCTTCAGAAGAAGAATTTGCTGGATTATCATATAGAGCATGAATCTATTTCAGCATATCATCAGTGAGAATTGGATTAGCCTGAGTCTGTTCTTGAATTACTGGCTCTGCAGAAACTTCTGTAACAACTTGATCCTGAAAAAATCACTTTCCTCTTCCATGTCTACAAACATTATCTCATCCAGATCAGGCATGGGAGACTCAGCCATCTAAAGGTTGGAGGGGAAAAAGCCTTTGGCTCTGAATCAATATCTGAAACTGAAAAACTTATCCTAAGTTATTCCAAAACTTCAAGACTTATAGGAGATGAATAACAAACTATAGCTTAAGACACATCTGGTACTGAATCAACAGGAACTGGTAGGATGTTGCTATATAAAGAATCAAAAGAATGAAGCAAAGAAACTAAATCAACTGTGGGATTTATGATGAAATCACCAACAATAGTTATTTTGTATCTTCAAAAGCAATCATTTTTGTATCTAAATCTTCATCAAGAATAACAATAACTTCTGCATGAATTTTTGTATCTTGAACTGCTGCTGCTGGAGGAGCTGCTGCTGCTAGAGCTTCTTCATGGAACATCTCCACCTGCATGGTTTAAGAAAGTCCTTAAGCTACGCCCCTAGAAGAAGGGACAGGGGAGAGAGCAGCAATTTGGGCAAAAAGAGTGGAGATAGAAGCTGAGAGAGGAGCAATAGCCTCAGCTATTAGCTGCTTAAGAGTTGGAGAGATGAATTTGAGGAGATCTTTTGCTATGTCAGAAAAGTTGAGGTAGAGAGGTTCAGGAGAAGAAGGGGTATAGGTGGATTGATGTCCATAATTGGAACAAATAGACATGGCTTGAGGGAAATCTGATTGTTGGAATTCTGGAAATGATGATGGAATGGTGGATTGTATGTCAGTAGGGATATTTTCCTGGATGGGGGACTGAATTGGAGAGTGGTGAGGATATGGTTGAGGAGATAGAGACGAAAGTAGATTGATGTTTGGTTGAGTGGAGGTGGATGGAATGTCATCAATGTGAGATGGAATAGGAGATTTAGGAGGTAGAGATGGTGGTGTATCCTCATTGATATGAATAGGTGATGATGGTTGAGATGGAGATGCTGGATGAATAGAAGTGGAGGTTTGTTGTAGGGGAGTTGATGAAGGAAATGCTGAATGAGGTGGAGATGGAGGATTAACAAGAGAGAAAGAAGGAGCTTCTTCATGAGGTGGGGGAGTGGCTGAATCATCCCTTGTGTTCTCAGAAGCAATTCTCAAAGAGGAGGCCCTGGAGGGCTTGGGAATAGTCCTATCCCATCTGCCAAATAGGGTAGAAGTAAGACTCTTTGAGGCATTGATAAATGTGGTCTGCGAGACCAACAGATTTGGAGCCTTTGCCTGCAGAAATATTCCTAGAATCCTTCCAAAACAAATATTCTTCTACTTCCTCTTTATCAAATCAAACAAAATACTTCCCAGTTTAATGATTTCTGATAAACTAGGGCACACAGCAAGTTGAACTGGTGCATAGTGATATGATCATGTGTAGAGTGCTTTCCTAGTAGCACTTTGCCTACAATATCAGCCAAAATCTATATTCTATAGATAAATTCTTCTTCAGAAGATGGTTAGGGTTTTCTGCAGTATGCCCTAACCTATCTAACATCTCATAAAACTCTCTGCTAGATAAATCTATCTCAACTTCTCCATTCATAAAACAAAAAATTTCAGTCAAAATCTCGGGAGAAAGAGGAATCAGGTTACCAGAAATCGAGCCGATAAATACTTAAGAATCCTGAATCTATGCCGAGAAAACCTAATCCTTAATCTCTTGTACTGGTAACTTGATCCTGGTAGACATGAGAAACTGCAGATTTGAACTTTCAAAAAGTTTCAAAATATCTTGAAATATCTGATCAGTATGAGAAAATGATTCCATGTCTATGTCGAATCCTGCGTCGAACTTCATGCTTGCAAGGAGTGCTGGAGAAATCATCATTACTCTGCAAAAACAAGCAACAAAAGATCAAGTGCGTAAGGGAATTGGAAAGCACGGGATGGAGTTCGATTAAAACCTAGATATAAGGTTTTTGAAGGTGAAGCGACGAACTCCGTCCAGCGAAAAGAAAAACTTCGAGCTCAGTTCGACGAAAATACCCATAAAGAGATAAAAGTCGTTGACCTAAGTTAGAAGAGCAGGAAAACAAATTGTCGATCTCCGTTCGACGAAATATTTTCAGAAATAAATTCATCGATCTCAGTTCGACGAAAAAATTTAACAAAGAGATTTCGTCGATCTCCGTTTGATGAAAAACTCTAGAAGAGTTCACAGATCGTCGATCTCCGTTCGACAAAAAGTGGTCTATTCTTAAGACCTTAGACCGAAATCAAATTTTGCCTTCTCCATTAATCATACCTAGCTGATTTAAGAAGAACAGATTTTTCTTCTCATCTAATGGTTTAGTGAAGATGTCTGCTCTTTGTAAATCAGTAGAGATAAAGACAAGGTTAATTTTCTTTTTGACAACACAATCTCTAATCAAATGATGTCGGTTTTCTATATGCTTGGTCTTACTATGATGCACTGGATTTTGTGCAATGGAAATTACACTGGTACTGCCACAAAATATATTTGAATTATTTAGATTGTAACCATAATCCAAGAGTTGGTTTTGAATCCACAAGATTTGTGAACAATAATTGCCAGCTGCAATGTATTCAGCTTCTGCAGTTGAAGTGGACACAGATGTTTGTTTCTTACAAAACCAAGACACAAGCCTATCACCAAGGAACTGGCATGCTCCTGATGTTCTTTTCTTGTCAACTCTACATCGAGCAAAGTCAGCATCTGAGAATCCAGTTAATTAAAATTCTAACTCAGTTGGATACCAGAGTCCTAGATTTGGGCAACCCTTTATATATCTCAAAATTCTTTTAAGGAAAATAAGATGAGATTCTTTAGGGTTCACTTGGAACCTAGCACAAAGTCATGTAGCAAACATTATATCTAGCCTACTAGCTGTGAGATTCAATAAGGACCCAACAATAGCCCTATATGTTTTTTGATCAACTAGCTTGCCCTGTTCATCAGAATCAATCACAACATTGGAAGCCATGAGTGTTTTCATAGCTGAGGCATCAGACATCCCAAATCTCTTAACTAACTCCTTATCATATTAAGATTGGGAGATTAAAATTGCATTAGGAGATTTCTTCACTTGAAGACAAAGAAAGTATGAAAGCTTACCCATGCTACTCATTTCAAACTTGGAATGCATCAGGTCAGAAAACCTTTTGCATAGTTTGGAATCAGTAGAGCCAAAAATGATGTCATCTACATATATTTGTACTAACAAAATTTCATTTTTATGATGCCTAAAAAATAAAGTCCTATCTACATTGCCCCTAGAGAACTTATGCTCTAAAAGAAAGCTAGTTAGGGTCTCATACCAAGCTCTTGGAGCTTGCTTTAAACCATAAAAAGCTTTATGTAATTTGAAAACAAAAGAGGGATGGGTTGGAGAGATAAAACTTGGTGGTTGCTCCACATAGACTTTCTCTTTGAGTTTACTATTTTAGAAAGCACTCTTGACATCCATCTGGTAAACTTTGAACTTCTTGTAGGCTGCATAAGTAAGTAATATCCTGATAGCTTCCAACCTTACAACAGGGGAAAAGATCTGATCATAATCAATTCCTTCCTTTATGAATATCCTTGTGTTACCAGACTTGATTTGTTCCTTATAATAGCTCCTTGTGCATCAATTTTGTTTCTAAAAACCCATTTAGTTTTAATGACTGGGTAGTCTTTGGGTCTTGTAACTAAATCCTAAACTCAGCATCTCTCAAATTTATTGAGCTCCTCTTGCATTGCAATAATCTAGTGGGGATCTTGCTCTTCATCTTTATTGATTGGGACTCAAGTTGATATATGAAGCAAGCATGCATCAAATCTTGGTTGAGTTGATGCCTTGTTTGCATACCAACTCACATGTCTCCAATCACTTGAGATATAGGGTGATCTCTAAGTGTGACAAGATCAGTAGGAGGAGTTGGTTTAGCAACAACATTGGGAATTAAATCCTCTCGGGGAATTAGATTAGTTATTGTTGGTTCATCTGTTAGAATTATTTCAATAATATCTTCTTTACTGTCTCCATCAACATGTGGAGAGGGATGTGATATAACTGAAAGACTTTGTTTTAAGACCCTAAACACCTAAGGGGGGGGGGTGAATAGGTTCTTAACTTATTAAGTCTCGTTATTATTTTTAGGTAAACAGATATTTATCTCCTTTCATCACAGATTAATATATCTACAGAAAATTAACACAACACAGCAAACACCAGATCTATAGTGGTTCCCCAAGATATGGGTACATCGACTTTGCCCCTTTGCCTATCTAGCAGATAACTGTATTCAGCCTAACTTCCTTCCACTAGCTCAGATCCGCAGATCTTACAAACTCAAAACCCAAAATGGTTCATATACCTCAGACTTTACACAAGTCCTACCTTAGATTCTTCCCTGAATCCTACCTCAGGCCTCAACCCTACCTCAGCCTTTATAATTAGGCTTACAACTCAGACTTTCCACAAGTCCTACCTCAGGCACACTACCCTACCTCAGCCTTTATAATTTAGGCTTACAATCTCAGATCTAATAATAGATCCTACAAGAATTTGTGAGTAATAAGTTTCAGAAAACTTCACCAGCTAGATTCCTCTGTTGATGTTGTCTTCTTGATTAGTTCTTGTATAAACTGATTCTTCTAATCCAACCTAACTTAGCTTTTCAAAGCTTCTTGATTAGGACAACTAAGGTGGATCTACTCTTCAAGTTGAAGTTGATCTTCAGTCAGCTTCTTCCTTACATTCAGATTGAACTCTGAATATTTCTTGCAAACAGGCCTTGATCTGTCAGAATTATTCCTTAAGATCCAAACATCTTTTCACGTTGATTATTCTTGATTTTATATTTCTGTCGTTTCCAATCTGTCTCTTATATAAAGCTTGCTCCATGGTTACTGGCTGATCCGGTTCATAACAGACTTCTGATAGTTCTTACAATGGTGTCAGACCGGTTAGTTATGACAACTGTCAAGTCACCAGTCACATCACCAGGTTCTTCAATGTCTTTCCAACTCAGCATACAACACTCAACAGACTGTTTTACATGTGTCAACACACATAGGCTAAGTGTCGACACAAGTCTTCAAGGTATCAACACAAATACTCTAAGTGTCGACACAGTCATACTTCTTCTCGACACTATTTTTGTTGTATGTGTCGACAGAAGTCCTGTGTGTCGATATAGCAGCTTCTTGTCTTGACATTTCTATTACAGACAGATGGCATTGAGTGTTTGTCAATTGGGGTTGAGTGTGTGTCGACACAAGTCCTGTGTGTCGGCACAATTACTTCTAAACTTGACACAGCCTCTTCAGAGTTGATGTGTCGACACAAGTCCTATGTGTCGACACAATTGCTTCTGGTGTCGACATAGCTCCTGAGTGTCGACTCATCTTTTGATTTAAGTTGTCGACACAATTTTGTTGTAAGTTGTCGACACAATTCTTGATGTCGACACAACTGCTTCTTTTAGGTGTCGGCATAGCTTTGAGTGTCGACACAGCTTCTTTATAAGTGTCGACACAAATTGCCAGTGTGTCGACACAGCTTTCTTGAGTGTCGACACAATTTGCATGCGTGTCGACACAGCTTTCCTGAGTGTCGACACAATTTGTCTGTGTGTCGACACAGCTCGCCTGAGTGTCGACACAAGTTTCCTGTGTGTCGACACGGCTTCTTCACAAGTGTCGACACTTGTACTTAGAAAATTTTTCTTCAAATTTTTAAACCTGCATAATGAAACTCAAACTTCTATCAAATACACATTGATGCATATAATTGACTAAGTTGTGGCTTCTCCAAATCTAGTACACATTTTCCAATATACCCAACAATCTCCCCTTATTTGGAGAAGTCATAACCCTTAGTCAAAGATATACATCTCTTTAGATAAAATAAAATTGTAATAGAAGTAAAAACATTTCAGAGCAGATAATTTCATAATCAATATAAACAACACACACTTAATACTGAATCAAATTTCATTAACCAGTAAAATTATGGTTTACAAGAATATCGTATAGAACAAATGAAAAGTAATACATTGTTCTATTACATAAACCTAGCAATCCTATTATTGACTAGACTCCTTAATAACTATCCCTTTATCAGGCTTGATTTTAGCCTGCACAGAAGATTCATCATCTTCAGCTAGCTTTTTCCCTTTGAGAGCTTTTTTCTTCAATTCTTCAGCCTTGATCTTTTGTCTTTCAAAATAGTGAAAAGGTTTGGGGAAGTACTTGCTTGGCTCTTGAGCATTAGCAGGTAGCTTCCCAGCCTTAGCACTTCTTCTATGCTGTAGAATTGCCTCTTATCAAGGTTGATATTTGATCCATTCTTGCTCAGAATACCACTTACCCCTGTCATGGGTCTTATCCTTAACAGATTTCCAGGCAGTAAGAATGATATTCCTAGAAGTTGGGATCCATTACTCAAAATCTGGCTTCAGCTCAGCCTGCTGTCTGAATCTCTTCTTGGAGAGTTGAGCTTCTTCTGAGCTTCCAATGCAGCTTCTGACATATCAACCTTTTCAAGAATTACATTTTGTACCTCTGGTGGAGGACTATACATTTTCAGCACTTCTTTTTGAACCATATCAAAATCATCTGGGGGTAGATCACCTGAGCAACTTCAGGGAGATCACCTTCCAAATAATCAGGTTGAATCCCAGACTCAGCTACTTTTGCATCATCACACAGAGGAGGATATCCAAGAGTGGCTCTGATGCTGTTGGTAGTCCATTTAGCATGGTCAGAGCCGGCTTTCACTAGTACTCTCTCCCCCTTTATGACTTCTCTTGCAATATGATCTCTTAAATCTTCCTTTTGGAATCTAACTTGATCAGCTATATATTCAGTACCCTCTTTAAAAATAGCTCTGAATTTTATCAGGAAGGTTTTTATTTTCTCCTGAGATTCTTGGAATATGGCTTTGACAGCAGATATATCATCCTGGATTTGCTTTGAGATTTCATCCTTCAGAGTAGTGCTAGAATCAGTGAGCTTTTTCAACATTTCATGATGGGAATCTTTGAGATTTTCATTCATTCTAATCTGATTCTCTAGGACATATCCCTGCTTTACTTCAATCTCATCTACTTTAGCTTGTATATCTTATTGTTGCTTGGCAAGGAACACCACAGCATTACCTCCATTATGGAAGCAATTTGTCATCTCCTTCTTATTTTGATTTACTTCAAATCTTATGGATTTGATGTCCTGGGCCAACTGAAACTATAACTCCTTATGAGTTTCATCTACATATTTTTCTATAGTCTGCCTTTGATTATCTAATTTTATTTGCATCTAGACCAGTAAAGAACTGAATTCCATGCTTGATGTAGATGGTGCAGTTACTAACTGTAAAGCTTTCTTATATTCAGAACTCTTCTTATTTATCACAGACAGCTTTCTTTTCTTAACCAATGTGGCTTCTTCATCTTCAGAAGATTCAGATGTACTTTCAATATCAACAGTGTCCTTTTCAGCTGGGGTATCCTTGGATAACTCCCCCTCAGTCTTTGAATTTCCTTTTCTTTTTCAATTTCCTCCCCCTTAGTCCTATCAGGAAGAGAATCAGGAAATAATTCTTCCATTGTAAATTCTTGCTGTATCTGTTCAGAAGGAATAAGATTAGTTTTTTTTAAAAAAAACTAATGAAAAGACTAAGACCACTTTGAAAGACCACTTTTGTTGTGTAAACAAAAGCATCCCTTTGAACAATTTTGGAAGAGAATACTATAATACATCACGAGTCTGTTGAGAAGATACTTATTGTCTCATGTTGAGCATCATTTTTATCAATTACTTCAGCTGCAGAGTTGATTTCAGATACAACATTCATTATTGTATCTGCAGCTCAGTCACTATCCAAGACAGCAGTATTAATACCTCCCCCTTGAGCAGGCAACTCAGTTTCTTTTTCTAGGTTTTCTCCCCCTGAAGTAGAGTCAACTTGTTGCTCCTGATGCTCATTATCCTTTGCTTGAGCATGAACATCTTGTTGTTGCTAGTCTTCATCAGAACTGAAGACTACTGCCTCCTCAAAATCACTGGAGGAGTTAGCCTGTACCACCACTTCCTTCTTCTTCTTGCCTTTCTTAGTGTGCTCCTTAGGAGAAGGGACTTCTTTGGTCAGAACTCTGTCCCACCTAGACTGAATCCTTACATCCATTCTTCTCATGTGATTTATCTTGGAACCATTTGCATGTTTCAGAAAATAAGGAATTACTGATATTAAGCAAAGACTGAGGATCCTTCCCAAATTAGGTTTTTTTATTCCTTCTTGAATTTTATCAAACACTACTGCTGCCCAGTTAGTGTTAATCTTAAATATAACCCTTACCATCAGATTGAACATGTGGGTAGATATCTTATCATGTCCACCAGTCTCTCAGATGATCACCTTGCCAACAACTATAGAAAGAAATTTTCCTTGGGAATTCATCCCTCTTATATTGATTGATGATCCAATCTTAATGCTGGGAATCAATTCACACCACCTTAATGCTTCAGTTATTTGGGAAGGAGCAATTTCGTCTGTTTCCTTAATCAATGGCAGAAGTAATGCTTTCCTGATAGATTTCAAAGTGAGCTTCACTTGGGTATCTTGAATGGATGCTTTGATATTCTTTCCGTCAGAGTCCACAGTAGCGGTTGTGTAGAACTCCATAACTTCCTTTTTCCATATCTTGGTTGATTCAGAGACCAAGAATTATAATCCATTTTCAGAAATTAGGGCTATAACTCCCTGAATTTCACTAGAAGCTATCGTGAAACCGTCACGAACCAGTTCATACCCTTCATTAACCTTATCATCTTGGTGTGGCGCCATTGTCGTAAGTGCTAGAGGAGAAGATAAGAGAAGATATAAGTCGACAGAAGGTGTAGAGTCAGAAATTCTGATAGCGTAGTTGACCATATTTTGGATTCAACTATTTATAGTACTTGAGTCAAGGGCAGATCAAAAGTCAGGCTTAAGTCGACAAATCTGTTTTTGTGTGGACAACAATGACCTAGGTCTTGACATAACTTAAGTTAAGTCGACATGACTATGTGTCAACATACTAAATTCTAAGTCGACCAAAACATATTTTAAGTCGACATTTATGTGTTGACATACTTGAGTCAGTGTCGACATACTTGAGTCTATGTCGACATACTTGCGTCAGTGTCGACACAGATAACTTAAGTTTCGATAGAGTTGTGTCGACACCAACTTTTTGTGTCGACACAAATATCCTCTCGACATATAGACTCGACAAGGTTGTGTCGACACCTATTCTCTTGTCAACACAGATACTGTTTCTGTGTCGACACATACTTTTCCTATGTCGACACAACATACTGAGTGTGTCGACAGAACTTTCTTGTGTCGACAGAAACATTGTACTTAGACAAATTTCAAGAGAAATTTTGTGCTAACATATGCTACTCATGGAAACTTTTGTTAACCTATTCTAGGTTCAACATACCTAATTCAATTTTGAAATTATTGAATTTAGTTTCATCCAGTAGTTTTGTGAAAATATCAGCTATTTGATTATCTGTTTTTACAAACTCTAGACTAATATTTTCCTTCTCAACATGTTCTCTGATAAAATGAAATTTTATTTCTATATGCTTGGTCCTACTGTGTGACACAGGATTCTTAGCAATAGAAATAGCACTTGTAGAATCACAAAATAATGGTATTCTACTTACCTGGATGTCATAATCTTCTAGTTGATGCTTCATCTACATCAATTGTGCGCAGCAGCTACCTGCAGATATATACTCTAATTTAGCTGTTTATATAGCTATACTGGTTTGCTTCTTACTGCTCCATGACACCAGCCTCCCACAAAGGAACTGACAGGTTCCTGTGGTACTTTTTTTGTCTTCCTTGCATCCAGCAAAATCTGCATCTGAGAACCCTGTTAATAAAAAATCTCTATTCTTAGGTTACCAAAGGCCTAGATTTGGTGTGCCCTTAAGATATCTCAAAATTATTTTAGCTGCAGTATAATGAGATTCCATAGGGCATGCTTGATACCTAGCACAGACACATGTTGCATACATGATGTCAGGTCTACTAGCAGTCAAGTATAATAGGGAGCCAATTATCCCTCTATACAAAGACTCATCAACAGGTTTCCATGCTTCATCTTTGCATATAGGCATACTTGTTCCCATTGGAGTTTTTATTGTAGAAGCTGAGTCCAAACCATACTTCTTAATCAACTCCTTGGTGAACTTAGACTGGTATATGGACAACCCACTCTCAGTTTTTCTTACTTGAAGTCCCAAGAAGAACTTCAGCTCACCCATACTGCTCATCTCAAACTTCCCTTACATAAGTTTAGTAAACTTCCTACAAAGGTTGTTTTCAGTAGAACCAAAGATAATGTCATCCACATATATCTGGACTAGTATTATCTTGCCTTTTGATTCCCTATAGAATAGAGTTTTTTCTATCTTTACTCTAGAGAATTTATTCTCAATGAGGAAGGAAGACAAGGTTTCATACCAAGCCCTTTGAGCTTGTTTCAAACCATATAGAGCTTTCCTAAGCCTATACACATAATCAGGAAAGTGAGAGTCTACAAAACCTAAGGGTTGTTCTACATAGACTTCTTCCTTTAAATAACCATTCAGAAATGCTGATTTCACATCCATTTGATATACTTTGAACCCTTGATATGCAGCATAGGCAAAGAACAGCCTTATTGCCTCCAGCCTTGCCACTGGAGCAAAGGTTTGATCAAAATCAATACCTTCCTCTTGCATGTAGCCTTTTGCTACCAGTCTAACCTTGTTCTTGACTATTGTGTAATTCTCATCAAGCTTGTTCTAGTAGATCCACTTAGTTCCTATTATGTTGTGATCCTTAGGTTTTGGCACCAGTTCCCAAACCTTACACCTTTTGAACTGACCGAGCTCTTCTTGCATTGCATCAATCCAGTTGGTGTATTACATGGCCTCTTCAATCTTCCTGGGTTCTATCTGAGACAGGAAGCTAGAACACAAAATTGTGTTCATGCTCCTGCTCCTTGTTAGAACAACTTGACTTGCATCACTAATGATCTGGTGAGCTGGATGATCCATCATGTGTCTCCTTGCTGTAGGAATTTTGTCAGCATTATGGCTATCTCTAGTTTCCTCATCTTATTGCTCCACATTTTCTTCTTCACCCAGAGGGACTTGATCTCCCCTAGATAGCTGGCATCTTTATACTCATCAAGTTTAGCAGGAACATCTTCATTGATAATCAGCTTGTTCAGCTTTTCTGTTAGACCTGTAGAACTAACTTAAGAACTAGAAAATTCACTGTTAATAAACATTGACTCATCAAATACAACATGCATAGATTCTTCTATAACTTGATTAGTCAAGTTGTAGATCCTGTATGCTCTACTATGGTTGCTGTACCCAATAAATATCCCTTCTAGGGATTTGGAAGCAAACTTAGTTTGGTAGTGTTTACCATTTACTAGTACAAAACACTTACTACCAAAGATTCTGAAATAGGATATGTTTGGTTTTCTGTCTTTTAAAATCTGGTAGGGAGTCATCTTGTGTTTCTTGTTGATGGAGGCCCTATTGAGCACATGACATGCAGTATTTACTGCCTTAGCCCAGAAGTATTCAGGGAGAGTAGTGTCATTCAGTAGAGTTCTACTGGCTTCAATTAGAGTTCTATTCTTTCTTTCAGCAACACCATTTTGTTGAGGAGTTCTAGGTGAAGAGAATTCCTAATGAATCACAAGTTCTTCATAGAATTATGTCATACATTCAGACTGAAATGCAGTTCCATGGTCACTTCTGATTTTGAATACTGAGCTGTTGTATTCATTCTGAATTTGTCTGACAAAAGTCTGGAAAATAGTTGTGGTTTCAGATTTCTGCCTCAAGAAGAAAACTCATGTAAATCTAGAATAGTCATCCACAACAACAAGTGTGTATGCTTTCCTACCAAGACTATGGACTAGGCATAGGACGAAGCAAATCCATATGCATGAGATACAAACATCTCTTTGAATCTTTGATATCAAGTGACTGAAAAGAGGACATAGTCTACTTGCCTTTTTGGCAAGCTGAGCACACACCCTCTTTTATGCACTGAACTTGAGGACCATTCCTCACTAATCCCATGCTTAACAACAGTCCAATTGACTTATAGTTCAGATGAGCTAGCCTCTTGTGCCATTTGACACATAGAGAAGCTTTCTCTCCTGCAACCAAACAAATAGGTGAGTTGTTAGACTCACACTCTAGGTTAAGGCAATACACATTTCCTTTCCTAGTGCCAGTCAAAATGATCTCTTGATCACTTGACCTTTTTACAAGGCACTCTCCTTTGTGGAAAGAAATATCATAAACTAGATCACTAAGTTGACTTATGCTAATCAGGTTATGTTTTAAACCCTTTACATAAGCCACTTTTGTGATAGTAATTGAATCACAAGATATGTTACCAAATCCTTTGATGATTCCCTTTTCTGATCCACCAAAGATAACTTTGGGTCCATTCTTTATGGGCCCATAGTCCCTCAACATTCTCCTTATTCCAGTCATATGTATGGAACAACCACTATCCAAGTACCATATAGGGGTATGGTCACTTGGATTTACCTACAACAAATAATGAATCACTTACCCTTAGAACCCAACTTGCTAGTGGGTCCAAGGTCCTTGTTAGTTTGAAACCCTGTGACAAATCTAACATGAATCCTACTTTTGGTTTTAACACTTAAGTTAAACCAGCAATCCATAGCAAAGTGTCCCACCTTGCCACAACACTAACAGTCAAACCTATTATACCTATTCTTAGGTACAGGCCTTCTTACTTTGTTGTCAGTAGGCTTGTTAAGTGTTGGTGCTGGAACAGCATTCTTCAAGAACTCCGCTTGAATATGATGGGCATGCCTATAGAATGGTCTATTGGCATTAACACCCTTGCTCATGAAATTATCATGCTCACAGTGACCATGTGTAATGTCATGATCATATCTATTAGTAGGATTCAATACCTTCTTAAAGAAAATAGGGGGATTAAAAGCTTGAGGCTGAACTGGGACTTTACCTTTTCTATGAGCATTGGTAGCCCTAGTTCTTCCCTTATATCCTAGACCAGTCTTTCCTTTTTGTGAAACAAAATTGTCTATCAAAGGTAACACTGATTTTGGCTTGGAGAATTTTGCCACTAGCTCTCTCTCTTGCTGAAGTTTTCCCTCCAGTTTCTTGATATGATTCTCTTTGAATGAGATTGTGCCCATCTGAATAACTGTAATGTTTTTCAATTTGGCAATCTCATTTAGTTTTTGATCCAGCAGTTTTGCTTAATCTGCTGCATCCAGTTTGAGAGACTCAATCTCCTTGGCCTGCTCTTTAATAAGAAACTTACTCTTCTTTAGAGAATGCAATAACCCACCATATTCATCAATGAGTTGGTGAACATCCCCCTCAGAATCAGATCCATCCACTTCTTTTGAAGAAGATGCTTTTTATTCTTATCCTGTAAAGTAATCTGAGACTAGGGGTGAATTGTTTACCATTTTTGGTCCAGGCTGATCCTGACACTTGTCTTCTTCAGATTGAGCCATTAGCCATTTACAGTAATACTCTTCCCCTCCATTTATGGAGTCCAGCATCTGTAGGAATTCTAGTTCCCAAGAATCCTCTTCTGTTGAGAAGAGTTGAACAAATGCTTCTGCCTCTTCTTCTTCATATTCTGAAGATGAAGAGTCTGTCCAACTTTTCTCCTTCCTAGCCACTAGAGACTTCTCCTTATTGCCTTTGATTTGCTGTTTCTTATTGTCCTTTGATTCCTTTCTTTTATGAGGACAGTCAGCTATGACATGCCTAGACCTGTTAGAGCAATAACACACAATCTTAGAGTTAGATTGTTTACCAGGTTTAGAAGCATACCTGTCCTCCTTAGGAGTTTTCTTCTTCCTGTAGTATTCATCCTTGGAATAGGATGTAGATGAAGACCTGGTTCTCCAATTCTTTTTCTTCATGAACCTTTGGAATTATCTTGTGAAGGCAGCAAAGTCTTCATCAGATGTATGACTATCTTATGTACATGTTTCAGTAACACCTTCTTCTGCTTCAGTACTCTTTCTAGGTGGAGAAGGAGATTTTCTCCTACCCTTCCTTGAGCCCTCAGCCTTGAAGGCTACTAACCTTTCTTTATGCTCAGATCTGCTGCCCTTCTCTTCCTCTTTCCTAGCAGTAAGCTGCATTTTATATGAAAGCAGTTTCCAAAGAGTATAGGTGGTGGTGTGTCAGCCAGTTTGGCCACTTCCCTGATGACACATATCTTAGTGTCCCAATCCTTTGTTAGGGACCTAAGAAACTTGTCATTCAGTTCATAAGTACTGAAGACTCTTCCATATGTCCTCAGTTCATTCACTATTCTGAAAAACTTTTTAAAGCATTCAGCTATGCTGTCAGTTTTATTCTGCCTAAAGCTCTCATACTCCTGATTCAGCATAGACTTTTTGTCCTCTCTGAGTTCTTCTATGCCTTCCATATAGACAATCAGTGTATCCCACATTTCTTTGGATGTTTTACAGTGCACAAGATTCTTGAATGTTGCATCATTTATGACACTTACAATTATATTCTGAGCTCTTTTATCTAGTGTAGCCAAGATGATCTCATCCTTAGTCATCTCTGAATAACTCTTAGGAGTTTGAATGTTTGCATCAAGAACTAAAACCTTCATTGGGATGAAGGGACCTTCCTATACTGTGATATAAATTCTTGGATCAGATGCTTCCATGAATAGCCTGACCCTTTCTTTCCAAATGCCAAAAGATTCTTTCCTGCATACTAGTAATTTCATAGAACCAAACTCCTTTTGATTTTCACTTGAACCCATTCTTGTTGCATGTTTTTAGCCTTGGAGAAATCTTCTGACTGTTATGTCAATTTTTTAGGAACCTCCCTCTGATACCACTTGAAAGACTTTGTTTCAAGGCCCTAAACACCTAGAGGGGGGGGGGGGGTGAATAGGTTCTTAACTTATTAAGTCTCTTTACTATTTTTAAGCAAAAAGATATTTATCTCCTTTCAGCACAGATAAATATATCTACAGAAAATTAACACAACACAGCAAACTCCAGATCTATAGTGGTTCCCAAAGATATGGGTACATCCACTTTCCACTGGCTCAGATCCGCAGATCTTACAAACTTAGAACCCAAAATGGTTCCTACACCTCAGACTTTAAACAAGTCCTACCTCAGATTCTTCCCTGAATCCTACCTCAGGCCTCAGCCCTACCTCAGCCTTTATAATTAGGCTTACAACTCAGACTTTCCACAAGTCCAACCTCAGGCACACTACCCTACCTCAGCCTTTATAATTTAGGCTTACAATCTCAGATCTAACAATAGATCCTACAAGAATTTGTGAGTAATAAGTTTCAGAAACTTCACCAGCTAGATTCCTCTGTTGATGTTGTCTTCTTGATCAGTTCTTATATAAACTGATTCTTCTGATCCAACCTAACTTAGCTTTTCAAAGCTTCTTGATTAGGACAAATAAGGTGGATCTACTCTTCAAGTTAAAGTTTATCTTCAGTCAGCTTCTTCCTTAGATTCAGATTGAACTTTGAATCTTTCTTACAGACAGGCCTTGATCTGTCAGAATTATTCCTTAAGATCCATAGATCTTTTCACGTTGATTATTCCTGATTCTATATTTCTGTCGTTTTCGATCTGTCTCTTATATAGAGCTTGCTCCATGGTTACCGGCTGATCTGGTTCATAACAGACTTCTGACAGTTCTGACAGTGGTGTCAGACCGGTTAGTTATGACAGTTATCAAGTCACCAGTCACATCACCAGGTTCTTCAATGTCTGTCCAACTCAGCATACAACACTCAGCAGACTGTTTTACATGTATCGACATATATAGGCTAAGTGTCGACACAAGTCTTCAAGGTGTCGACACAAATACTCCAAGTGTCGACACAGTCATACTTCTTCTCGACACTGCTTTTTGTTGTATGTGTCGACACAAGTCCTGTGTGTCGACACAAAAGCTTCTTGTCTCGACATTTCTGTTGCAGACAGATGGCATTGAGTGTTTGTCAATTGGCATTGAGTGTGTGTCGACACAAGTCCTGTGTGTCGACATAATTACTTCTAAACTTGACACAACCTCTTGAGAGTTGATGTGTCGACACAAGTCCTGTGTGTCGACATAATTGCTTCTGGTGTCGACATAGCTCCTGAGTGTCGACTCATCTTCTGATTTAAGTTGTCGACACAATTCTGTTGTAAGTTGTCGACACAATTCTTGATGTCGACACAACTGCTTGTTTTAGGTGTCGACATAGCTTTGAGTGTCGACACAGCTTCTTTATAAGTGTCGACACAAATTGTCAGTGTGTCGACACAGCTTTCTTGAGTGTCGACACAATTTGCCTGTGTGTCGACACAACTTTCCTGAGTGTCGACACAATTTGCCTGTGTGTCGACATAGCTTTCCTGAGTGTCGACACAAGTTTCATGTGTGTCGACACAGCTTCTTCACAAGTGTCGACACTTGTACTTAGAAAATTTTTCTTCAAATTTTTAAACCTGCACAATGAAACTCAAACTTCTATCAAATACACATTGATGCATATCATTGACTAAGTTTTGGCTTCTCCAAATCTAGTACACATTTTCCAATGTACCCAACAATAACCTCTTGGGTGAGGTTTAAATTATCAATTTCTCACACAGTTGGGGTACCTGTAATAAATCTTCTGTAGAATAATCCTTCTCCTTGTAAAACATGTTAGATTCATCAAAAGATATATCAACAGATTCATCTATTTTCAAAGTTGATTTATTAAATACCCTATAGGCCTTGCTGACTTCGGAATATCCAAGAAAAATTCCCTCTACAGCTTTGGCTTCAAACTTTCTAAGACGTTTCTTGTTATTATTGTGTATGTAACATCAACATCCAAAAACTTTAAAATAGTCTATTTTAGATTGCTTCCCTTTGAGCATTTCATAAGGAGTCTTACCCCTAAATTTATGTATTAAACTCATATTCAGAACATAGTTTGCTGTGCTTACAGCCTCTGCCCAAAAGGATAGGGGCAAATAAGCATCTGCAAGCAATGTCCCTGCAGATTCAATTATAGTTCTATTTTTCCTTTCAGCTACCCCATTTTTTTGAGGAGTTCTAGGAGTAGAGAAGAAATGTCTGATACCTTCCTTCTCATAGAATTTTTGCATGAGAATAGAATCAAAATCAGTGCCATGATCACTTCTGATCAATGCAACTATAGTAGAATACTCAATCTGAATGCTCTTAAGAAAGTCTGTAAGAACTTTAAAGTTATCTGACTAGTTTCTCAAAAAGAACACCCAAGTGAATCTAGAGAACTCATCTACAATAACTAAAGTGTAAAATTTCCCTCCCAAGCTCTGTACTGCAAATGGTCCAAAAAGATCTATATGTAGCAAGTACAAAATCCTGGGTGAATCACTCTTATTAATTGATTTAAAGCTATTTTTAGTTTGCTTGTCTAATTGACAAGCCCTGCAGAGACTTTCCTTCTTATAGGGGCCAAAAGGAAATCCTCTAACAAGGTTGTCCCTAGATAGTTTAGCAATATTTCTTAGGTTAACATGTCCTAGTCTTTTATACCATAAATCATTATTATTACTAATCTGATTGAACAAACAAATTTTTGAACTGGCTGACTTAAACTTAACTACATAAATATTTCCTTGTCTAAGACACATTAAAATAGTTTCATTGTCTATTGAAGTAATAATACAGGAAGATTTGTGAAAAGATACTTGATAACCTTCATCACATAACTGTCTTATGGATATCAGGTTATGTTTTTAAACCGCTCATATATGCAACCTTTTTGAATGTAACAGCTCCAACTTTAACATTCCCATAGCCTTCTGTTTGGCCACAGTTGGAGTCTCCAAAGATCACCTTTAGTCCAAGCTTTGACTTGTTGTTATTTAGGTTGTCCTT
This sequence comes from Platanthera zijinensis, assembly GCA_039513925.1. Taxonomy (NCBI): domain Eukaryota; kingdom Viridiplantae; phylum Streptophyta; class Magnoliopsida; order Asparagales; family Orchidaceae; genus Platanthera; species Platanthera zijinensis. The sequence goes on from CM077091.1 coordinate 95,619,411, forward strand.
GCTTCCTGACATATGCTTTGAACACTCACTATCCAAGTACCACTGTTGCTCTGTGGTAGGATAGTTCTGTACCAACAAGAAAATAAATTAGTTATTCTTGACCCAAGTAACCTTGGGTTCTTGATTCTTCTCAAACTTATAGTTAGAAATTTAAGAATAATCTGGTTGGTCTTTGTATCCTAAGGGGTGAAATATTCTAGGTGGAATTATCCATTGGGTAAAGGGATTAATAAATGATTTAGGTTGATTAACATTTCTGGAGAAATTTAGGTTTCTGTTGAAATTTTCTGAGGTCGAAGAATTCTAGTAAGTTTGTCGATCTGCGTTCGAAGAATAGGGATGAGTTTGTCGAACTCCGCTCAGAGAATGAAAGTATTCATTTCATGTGCCCTAATTTCGTCGATCACGGTTTGACAAACCATATAGATTTCATCGATCACAGTTAGACGATTTATTATATATAAAGTCTGCGTTCATAGTTCGTCGATCTGAGTTCAACGAACCATATACATTTCGTCGATCTGAGTTCGACGAAAAACGTTGAACATTATTTTTATTGAACTTTTTATTTTTCCTTTTCTTTTGTTTGGGTTTTCTAAATTCTTCTATTTGTTGGTTGTTGTCTTCTAATTTTTTTTGCCCTTTTCTAATATGAATTTGATAGGGGTTGAAAGAATATTTTTCATAAGTAATGATGGTTGACTAGAGTAAGCTCCTAAGCCTAATTTACTATTAAGCCTAGCATTTACTATGCTGGTTATATCCATTAATATAATACTTCTCCCATTTAGGGATTCTTCAAATTGTTTAGCCTCATTTAGTTCAGTTTTTAAAGAAATGATTTGTTCAGAAGCTATATCTAGTTCATCTTTTAGTTTTATGTTTTCAGAAAACAAGTTATCAAATTCAATTTGTTTATCTCTACGAAGTTTGATTTCCTTCTCAGACTTAATTAAATCATTACATAAAAGTTTGAATTCAGCTTTAAAATGATCAGAATTGAAATCAAAACAGGCTATTACCTGATCCTCTTCTGATTCTGATTCTTTTGCTAATTCATCAGCTGCTGAATGACTGCATGAAGCATCAATTGCCATCTGGAAAATCACTATGGCTTTTGCGTCTTCTTCATCCTCAATAGAGCTGGAAGATGAAGACTCTTCTTCAGAATCACTCCAAGTCTCAGCAACAAAGCCTTTTTCTTTATTCTTATACTTGCTGGAAGAAGGCTTGCTATAATGCTTCTTGTATTCCTTCTCTTTTCTTTTATCCTTCTTTTGAGCCTCTGGACACTCTGGAAGAATGTGTCCTCGCTTACTACAACCATAGCAAACAACTTCCTTAGTAGGAGTCTTGTCATACCTTATCTTATCTTCATTCCTTGTTGTTCTTCTTCTGAAATCCTTCTTAGACATTTTGAAAAATCTCTTGGCTAAGAGACTCATTAACTCTTCATTTACTGGTAGAGTTTCAGATTCTTCAGATGCCTTAAATTCAATGCTTTTCTCCTTCCTTCCTGAGGTAGGAGTCTTCTGTTCAGCAGCTTCTCTGGTCTTGATAAGCTGCTCATAGGACTTGAGCTTGCCTAGTAAAGACTCAGTAGAAATTTCATTCATGCTTCTGGCCTCCTTGATTGGCCAGATCCTGGAGTCCCATATGCTAGGGAAGCACATAAGGATCTTATCATTGATCTTATTCAGTGATATGTTCTTGTCCAAGTTCTTCAGCTCATTGATGATCAAGCTGAGTCTGTTGTACATTTCAGCAACTGACTCTGAATCTTCTTTCTTGAAGTTCTCAAATTGGGAAATAAGATGAGATCTTTTATCTTTTCTTTTATCAGCTGAACCTACTACCATTTGGTTGAGAGAATCCCAAATGGCCTTTACTAATGTACACTCAGCAACCTTCTGGAAAATTTCATCTGATATTGTTTGAGCTAAGATGTTCATAGCTCTGGCATCAGCCACCTTTGCCTTTTTTTGTGCATCAGTCCACTCAGGTGGTGGAACTGCAGTGGTATCTTAAGTAGATGTTGTTGTAGAAGGATTAGGGGGACCTGTCAAAATGGAATTGTAGATATCTTCATCAACTGAATCCATATATAACCTAATCCTTGCCTTCCAAAGTGCAAACTTGTTAAGGTTGAAAACTGGAGGTTTGGTGCTTGAATATTCTTTATTCTGTGCCATGATATAAAAAAGACACATGAGATAATAAGATCTATCAAAGATCTTTTGGTTTAGGTGTTGGCCTATGAAATCAAATAACCTTACCCTCTGATACAAATTGAAAGTGAGGGATATATCTGTCTTAACTCTAGAGGGGGGGGTGAATAGAGGATTTTAAAACTTTGATTAATTTTTATAGCGGATTAAAATAAGTGATAAGTATATGTATAAAGAGAAATGAAAACAAAGACAATCACAACACACAGAAATAAACAATAGAGCAATCCAGACGACACAAAGAATTTATAGTGGTTCCCCTAAACTTGGGTACATCCACTCTTCTACTACCGTGGTAGGAATCCAATAATAGGTTTTTGATCATGTGCCCTGCCACCACAGGTTTTTGCTCAGGTGCCCTGTCACCACAAGATCTATTTCAAGGGAGATCTCACAACCCTTTGAGCTTTTGACTAGGTGCCCAAAAACCAAACCAAGTCTTTTGATCAGGAGACTTGATAACAAAAAGGAATAACTTTTGAAGGTAGTTAAGAAACCCTTTTATAGTGGTGAAAGAAAATAAAGATGATGACTTCTCTGTCAATAATCAGAGAGAAGACTAGTGGATGTTGTTGTTGTCAAAGCTCCCCTGAGATGTAGAAGTGTTCAGGAGAATGAGAGCTTTGCTCAGGGTGTAGTCCTTCAGATTGAAGATTAATCTTCAGGAAACTTTTAGACTAGTAAAGATTGTTTGTCTCTTGAAAAGTCCTGAAGAAAAATTGAAGAAGACTGAAATTGTATGAGTGATGTTCTTCTTTCAGTTTTATGTATTCACAATTTAAACAAGCTTCTGTAAATTCTGTCTGTGCTCTGTATTTAATCTTCTAAAATAAAGTCTTTTATATTCCTTGAAGAAAATCGTCTTTTGAATTTTGAATCCAATCCTTGATTGACTGTAGAAAATTTAGAAGACTGAACGGCTAGAATTTTCTTAAATGAATTCTCTAACTATCTCTAGAAATAAGCCAAGTAATAACTCTGTGAAATACTATAATTAATGCTTTCATGGAACGACTATATTCTTGAGAATATAAGCATTAATTAGCAGAGTATTACTGCTTGAAAATAATCAAATAAATTTATAGTTGAACTGAGAAACTGAATAAGAAAAACGTCGAACAGAACCTGACAGAAAATAGTCGACCTTAGGAAGAATTTCGTTGACCTGAACTCCAAGTTCGTCGAGCTGAGAAATCTCCTTCGTCGAGCTAAGCTCAGCGATCAAGAACTGAGAAGGGATTGCCAATCTGATATCCAAGTTCGTCGACCAAAGAAAGACTTCCGTCGAGCTAAACTTCTGATATGAGATCAGAAATCGTCGACCTCAGCTGGACTTTCGTCGAGCTCAACTCAGAGAAGTAACTCTGAGTTTGTCGATCGGAGATCGACGATCGTCAAGTTGAGTTCAGCTATCGTCAAGCAGAAATTTTGAAGTCTTTAAAACTTCTTGTCTTTAAGTTCTTAAGTCTCTGAAGTCTTCTGAAGGCAGGTTCAAAGGCAAACCTAATAAGACTAACCTTAACCTTAAAAAAACAAATGCCCCTAGGCTATACATGATGGGTCAACAAACCTAATAGTGAACCTAGCCCAAATCAACCCTACACAAGGTGGGGTTCCAACAATATATATACACACTTACTCATATTTATGTTTTAAAAAGCTTAGATCTTTATCGCACTTAGTGATGCTTTGTATATCTAACCCCATGTGAGTTCTTTCTTACTTACTATATTGTGGTTGAGTGTTGATGTTTTTCTTTCAGTTATCATGTCCTGGGTTGGTAACCCTTTGAATTCCCTTGTTTATATACTTTTTGTCTTTTATTGGCGCTTGTACAATCTTGGTGAGGCATTATTTTCTTTTGGATGCCTCAGGCTCGGAGTAGTAGAGGTCTGGGCAGCTATAGTTGGTAATTTTCTGCGGTAGGCTTTAGTAGCAGTTGTTTGCTTCTTTCAACTTCGTGAGGTAGTTTTGTTAATTTTATTTTAGTTCAGACATGCACTGTGTTCTGTGGGTTCGTGTAAGGTTGTTGACGCCCACAGTGATTTATTATAGATGTTAGACTATTTGCTAGCTGCTATGTTATTATTTTTCAGTTGGTTTGTTGTACCAACTTGCTCTCTAGGATGGATTTATGCTAGGATTGCATGTTAGCTATTTTTAAAGTATAGAAAGATCAATATCCTTACCTCATACTCAAAGCATCTCTTTAGATCAAATTTCACTCTATTTTAACGAATATAAAAGACCTTTTAGTACTTATATTAAAACTAGAGGTGTGCATATAATGAATTGTTCTAGTGGATTTTCATGCTCATATAGGATAATAAATGAACTAAATAAAGTATTTTCTGTTGCATATATGTATACTTTTACTCGTGGACAACCTGATCCACTAAACCGAGGGATATGGTCATCAAAACTTAATCTCAAATAATATTTACATCATAACAAACTTGAAAATTTCATGAAAAGTATTTGGAGTAGGTTCTTACATGAACTTCTGTACTTGTCCCTTGTACGGTGTGGCATCATGATGTGTATTTTCTCTCACTCAGATATATATTATTTAATGCTGATAAAATGCGGGTTATGATACCATACAACAAGATTAGGTGTACCCTTAAGGTATTGTAGAATTCTCTCGATATAGGTGTAGTGAGTTTCCTTAGGGTTCACTTGATACCTAACACAAACACATGAAAAACATGATGTCTGGTCTACTAGCAGTTTGGTGGAGTAGGGACCCAATTATACATATATATATAGCGTTTCATTAAAAGGTTTCTACTTTTCATTCTTACTTAGAGATAGATTAGAGCCCAATTGGAGTCCTCATTGAGGTTACACTCTCCATTCTAAACTTCTTCATAAGTTCCTTTATGATTTTGGTTTGAGAGATGAAGATCTCATCTTCAGATTGTGTAACTTGGAGCCCTAAGAAATATTTTATCTCTCCCATGCTGCTCATTTCAAATTTCCCTTGCATAAGTTTAACAAACTTTTATGCAAAGGTTATCATTTATAGATACAAAGATGATGTCCTCTACATAGATTTACATTAGCATAATCTTGCCTTTTACTTCTTTTAGGAATAATATATTATCTATCTTCCACCTTGAAAATTTATTTTTAATGAGGAAGTTAGAAAGGGTCTCATACCAGGCTCTAGGTTCCTGTTTGAGACTATATAATTATTTTCTTAAGTAATATACATAGTTAGGATGAGAGGAATTTACAAAACTTAGGGGTTTCTCTACATATACTTCCTCTTTAAAATATCTATTGAGGAATGCATACTTCACATCCATTTGATAAATCTTGAACCCTTTTTGAGATGCATATGTTAGAAACAACCTTATAACTTCTAATCTGGCCACTGGTGTAAAGGTCTGATAATATTTTATTCCTTCTTCCGGTATGTACCGCTTTGTAACCAATCTTCCTTTGTTCTTTATGATAAATCCTTATTTATCAAGCTTGTTTCTGAAAACCCACTATGTCCCAATTACATTATGGTTGTGAGGCCTGGGGACCAGCTTCCAGACCTTAAATCTCGTGAATTAATTCAACTCCTATTGCATGGCAAATATACTGGATGGATCTTAGTTGACTTCCTTAAAATTCTTTGGCTCTACTTGAGAGAGAAAGCTTAGATGGAGCACTTTATTAATTACACTTCTCCTATTCTAAACCCCTTGACCTAGGTTACCTATGATTTGATTTTGAGGGTGATCCCTTAGGTATCTTGTTGTTATTTGTAATCTCCCTGCAATTTCCTATACTTCAAGCTCAATTGGGGCTTCAGCTTACTCTATCCTTTCAGCATCATCATTTACATCTTCTTTGGGAATTCTTACATCTTTGATTAGTTCATTAGGTGAGGTTAGTTCACCTTTCTCTCTTTGTTCATTAATGGAAGTCTTTTCCAAACTTAACTCAATACTTATAACAATATAAGAGCTAGACCAGCCTTTATATATCAGGCTGGTCTCATCAAACATAATATGAATTGATTCTTCTACTACTTCAATCTCTTTGTTGAATATTCTATATGTTGAAACCAAAAAATCAGTCTCTGTGCAGTTCACCCTTGGGAAAGGGGTGGTCGCACACTTACTTCTCTCTCGTGAGCTAAATAACAAAAGATTTAGGACAGGGGACAGACCCAAGGCTCCAACACGGAGGTCCCACCACACACCCAGAAGATCTTAGAGCGCTTCCCCTCCTTAGCCAAGTACTGAAGCCAAGGATAACTCAGAAAGCGCAAGAAGACTGGGATAAGTAAGCATGCCTTATGAGGTACCCCTTGGGTCCTATTTATAGATTTCTGAAAACGGCCTGCAAATAGCCAACCTCCGCGGTTCCAAATAGCTATGTGCAATCCAGGTTGGCCTGCCAACATCGCAACTCGGCTATTCTGGAAGGATATGGGCAGGCCAACGGTGGTGAAATGTTAAAACACATCACAGAATTGGGCAAGTGGTCCTCTAAAGCCTCCACTCGCCTGAGGCAATGAGTGCTCGATGGATCTGGCACTCGCCTCCTCTCTTTGGTCCTGGGAGAGTACGGGCCTGGCCTGCCCCACTCTCCCCTTTCTTTGCTGAGTACACTGGGAGAGTGTGAGCCCTCTAGCTCCACTCGCCCCCCGATGATTCCACCCCGCCAAGGCAAGTCGGGGGGCTATCGAGCTCTACCCCCCCCCTTGCCAGCTCGCCTGGGACTTGGACTGACTGATCTGGTTGACCTATCTCCTTTCAACGCCACTCGCCGGATACAAGGTTATACACTATAGGCTCTATTATATAAGTTATACCCAACAAAAATTACATCATAAGCTTTCTCAGCAAACTTAGGCTCCGTTTGGGAGGACTTATTTTCACCAGTGAAGCGGTCACAACCGCATGAATCAGTACTTAATTAAGGTCCGATTCATGCGGTCGTGACTGCTTGACTGGTTAAAACAAGTCCCTCCAAACGGAGCCTTAGTCAGATAAAACTTCTCATTGTTAAATACATAGCACTTACTCCCAAAGATTTTGAAGTGGGACATGGTTGGTTTTCTACCTTTCACAAGCTCATAGGGAGTCTTGTTGTAAGTCTTGTTGATTAAAGCTCTGCTTAGTTAGCCTTGTTCTTGGGTCATGGTGTGGTCCAACCCATTGGTAAAAAGAGCTCTAAAAGAGTGGTTTATGTCAAAATTGTTAAATACATACCACAAAAATCTTAAGGGATATCTAAGGGCTGGGGTACATGTCTTGGGGTGTTAATGCGTTGGTAACCGTTATGGGGTCATGAGGGGAATAGAGTTGGTCTAATTGGTCATAAGTAAGATTAAAGTAAAATGTATATGCCAAATTGGCAAAATGCACACCATGCATAAATTAAAGGTTCTACCTTGCCCTTAGAGTGGAGGGTCATCCATTTAGGGTGCTAATAGTAGGGTAAGTCACTTTAGGTTATGATGAGGGTTAGGGTTGAGTCAATTGTCCAAGGGTGAGACCATTTTGACCTTCTTAGGTTAAGGTGGAGGTATGGGTGGCTTAGTGGGTCAAGGGTGTGTTTGGCTTGGTCAAGTGCACCTCTTGCTCCCTTCAAGGGCTTTTCCTTATTGATGTAGTAGTGTGGTGCATTATTTAGTGTTCCCTAAACTTATATGGCCCCTAAATAATTTTGGGATGTGACCAATCTAATATTTAAAAAATAATAATTTTGTCCCCGAAATTGAAGTTGAGCTAATGGGTATTTAAGGTATGAACATGAATTTGAAGAAAGTAGTACATAGGGATTTTAAGTTGTACCTGATGGAAACAACTCGGGGTATTAGAGCTTCATTAAGTCTTGAGACTCCAAAGTGAACTCTTCTTTCTTGGAGCATGTGTTCCGCATCTCTTGGTTTGAGAATAACAAATACCATGATTTATTTGATCTAGTCTTTTGTGTGTTTAAAGTGTGCAAGTTGTACAGGTTGAATGATAAGACAAGTCCTTAGTCATGGGCATGATCCAAGGGTGTGTACACTTTAGAAAAATCAAAAGGATGAGTTTTGTGTGCTAAACTTCAATTAGCCATAACTTTCAATCGGGGAAGAGTTATGGAGCATGCCACCCCATTCCGGAATGAGAATGAAGTCATCTATAATTTGAAAAAGTTTGGAAGGAAAAATTGAAGAGGAGCTATCCATGGAGATAACAAATATTGCCCGACTATAGTGATAATGACAACGGACATGTCCCGCATGATTGCCATGATGCATACTACTCGACACTATTGCCTGACGATAGTGGCTATTTCCCCACGATAGCCCCACAACCCAAACATGTCCGTTTTAAACCATCACGATCATCACATTATGGGATACGTGACAACTTGAGGAGATATCGCCTACGATAGCTAGATATCGGCCGGTGATAACAATTTTTCTATAAAAGGCTAAAAACTTCGTGCATTCGAGAGAGATACTTTTTGAAGTAGTGATTCCTCCTCCACCAAGCCAGAAATCCGATTCTTTTGAGAGAGGGTTGTCTCTTGAGATAGAGAGAGAAATGCTTTGCGCAAATACAAAGATATAAAGGAGATTTTAAAGGAGAAGGGCTACAACGCACATTCAACACGAAGGGCAAATGCATCAAGAATGCCGACATCTATACCACCTTCGTCTTCAACATTAGAAAGCCTTGGGGAGTTTCTCTTATTTTTTTATTATCTTGTAATCTCTTTTATTTCATCCTTTGTTTTGGGAGAAGAAAAATCATTTAAGGAGAACTTCGAATTTCGAGGAAGGATTTCGTAGGAAATTATTTGTGGCGACTAGGTCCTTATGCGGCTTAGGCGGATATTTATTGCCTTGTGTGCAGCTAGGCTGAGGTTAGATCTAGGGGAGGCTAGAAGCCGTATCTGGGGTAAGATAGGTTATAGCCAGCCGGTCCTTGGGAGATAGACCGGTGAATCATCAAAAAGAGATTTTTCGACTTGCCTCGATTTCTAGCGTTATAGAAATCAAACATTTTTGTATTCAATTTCTAATTAAATAAAATCATATTTCTTTTGTCTCATTATCTTGATTTTATTGTTCAGTTATAAAATATTTTGAAATATATTATTCAAAATTTTTAACGCAAAATATATTGCAAGGTTAGTTTTTGTTACATATAAACGCTTGAATTAAATAATCATGAACTAGAGCCCAACGGTAACACTTAATGCCGACGGCAATGAATAATTGTTGAAGTCTACCTTTTTTCTAATAGTAATCTTCAATATAAAATTTTCTAATATATTAAAATATAATTTTTTATAAAATATTTTGAAACTTCATTAATTAACTCGAACATTTTTATTTAAGAATTAAATTCCATAAAGCCCTTATTAACCCCCCTCTAAGGGCACCATAATATCCAACACATGGTATTCGAGCAGGTTATTCCACAACTTCTTCATAACCATGAATAAAGGTGCTTCATGATCTCGCAACCACTAGAGGGGATGATATTTTATTAAAAAAAACTTTAGCACCACCATTATTTATGGGTGAAAACTATAAAGGATGAAAAATTCTAATAGAAAATTTTCTTAATTCTTTAGATAAAAAAGTTTGGAATATTACAATTAAAGAGGCCCCAAGTATATTAAATAAAAATAAAATGGTATTAAGTGCTAAATCTTTAAATTGTTTATTTTGTGCACTAGATCAACATATTTTCAAACTTATATATATGTTTCCTACTTCTTATAAAATTTGGAAATTTCTTAAAGAAACTTATGATTCTACATCTACAGGAACATAGCAATTACAAGATATGAAGAATATTCATGTCTGCATAAGTATTCAAAAAAGCTCATCAATTGAAGGATCTGTTAAGTGCACATCAAATGGATTGGAAGAAGAGAACACATCATGTGAAAGAGAAGGTAAAAATTCATCTATGGAAGAAGATTGCAGAGAAGATGTCAGAGGAACTTTATGTTTAAATCTTGCCCCATCCGATAGTAATGTAAGAAAATCAAATTTTTCTGTTTTCATTAACACTCTATTTCTACATTTCATATGCTTGAAATGGATAAATGAAGAATTAAGAAATTGAAAATGCTAATATAAAATTGCGTTTAGAAAATATAATTTTAAAAAGCAAAAGTTAATGTAGAAACAAAAAATTGATGTATTTGATGTTTTTCCTTCATGCTCTTTAGTTAAAAATACTACACCTATTTTTGATAGTAATTACTTTAAAGAAGAACTCAAAGTTTTTGAAAAAGAGCTTTTAATTTCAAAAGAATGTAATGGAAAATTTTTAATTGAAAATAATGTTATGTCTAATAAACTAGAATCTCTAAAATCACTTGTGCAAGAATTTTTAAATAATTTTAAGTCTCTTATATCTAGTTTATCTTCAAATTTATATAAGTCGCGTACTTGTATTTCAAACTTCATAAATCATACATCTAGTGGAATATATAATCACAAAAGTATGTATGAAAAGAAGTGTGGAAATGAAAAGCAACTCAATTATATGCTGAAAAATAATTTCAAAACTCATAAATCTTTAATTCATTATTTTTCAAACAACTATCATCATCTTTCACAAAAACAATTTTCTCCTATCTCTAAATTAAATGTTCACAAATTTCCTATTAATAATACTTTTAAATATCACTACAATTATAAGCATCAATTTCATGACTATAGAAATTTGAAACATGTTCAACTAAAGTATGAATGGAAGCCCAAAATTAAAAATGACACACTAACTCCACTTATACGGGCTCATTCATCACTTTCTCCTTATATGCCAATACGTCATATTTTGGCACCCAAAGGATCCATCACACTCGGTCCCCTTTAGATACCTAAATCACTTATTCATTAGTATACAATCACTTGTGTGAAATAGAAATCAATCTAATATGAAATACACAAAAATCTACTACGCAATAGACTAAAATGATAAAAAATATTTTTTTTTGCTTTGTGAAATTTTGTTTTTTTTAGCCAACACATATTTCGGTCACTTTATATATTTTGATATATGACTTTCATATCTTAAGCAAAAATTCTCTAATAAATTAAATTGAATGAAATTGAATAATAAGTTATATTATTTTCAAATTTCAAGTGACTTATCAATCTTATTTGCTAGCATCCATATTTATTAGATTCATTGTCTATTATTGTCTTATAATATCATTATAAATTGAACATTCAATCTCTTTAGTGATATTATCAAGATTAATTAATTCATTTTAAAAAAATGGAGTTAAGTGAGTCAAAAAAAAATATATTAAACATTTTATTCATTGGAAAAGATAACAATTCTAAGTGATAATTTTAGAAAATTTATTTTACTATGATTAAGTATCTTTAATTATCTTCTTCTATCATATATTTTATATATGTTTTGAGTAATTTCTAAAAATAAAACAAAATAAAAATTTGTAAAAATTCAAATAATACAAAATTATATTCATATTTAAAGAATCCATTATAATAAATTAAAAAGGATAAATTTGAATATCACGTACGCTACAATGATCTTTTATAATTAAAATAATATCATATTCTTGTATAAGTTCTAATCATATATCATAATTCATAATCTATCAAGAATTAATTCTAAATTAACTCTTTCTACCACACTCAGGAATTATGAATCATATGATTGGATATTGATATTATGTTTGGTATATTGATATGTTAAACTATTGTTTGCATGCATCTTACTTATATCTAGACCTTAGAATCAATCATATTTAAAAAAATCCAAAAAGTTTAATGATTTAATTCTAGATCTATGAAAAATCAAAATTCTATGTTGAATACAGCAAAACAAATTATGTGTATTGACTCTTATCATATTTTGGTATTTATATGTTTGTGATGATGCAAAAGATTATTTATTTCAATTATAGTTAAATTTTAAAAAAGATCATATAATATTATATTGAAAAATCAATGATCTATAAATTTGATTGAAATAAATATTATTGATTTCCAAAATCATGTTATGAATGTATTATATTTTTATGTTTTCTTTTATCACATTTCTTTGAGGATCATAGAATAAAATAAAAAACAAAATTACTAAATTCTAGGTTTATTATGATTGAAACTCTATTTTTGAATATATAAAACATTATCACTTATTAACATTATAGGCTAACATTGAACTCAAAAATTCTAGCATTATTACATAATGAATATTAGTATCCACACATATTGAATATTATTATCGATTCTAGTTATTTCATATTGTCATAATAAAATAAATTAAAAGTTAAAAGATTAAAAGTTAGATTCCTAATAATTATGTGATTTAAATATTGACTATAATTTTAAATATCAAATAAACCCATAGTTTATGAAATCATTCTTAGGATTAAACGCTTAGTATATCCATGATTATTTACCCATAGTTTGTGTCTCACATTAGTGAGGGCATAGGATTGTGTTCATTAGAGACCTAACCTCTAAGTCCTGTCTTGTCCTTAACTGGGGAGGGTTCTAGTGGGGCCTTGTGAGGCACTGGGGTGAAAGAGTGTTTAAGTTGAGAGTCATCTTTTGTATTCATATGATTAACACCCCAACATATAGCATGTGTGTAGCTCCTCATGCCCATCTATCACTTAGTATTGGGCTAGGGTGTATACACTTAGCTTGAGTATTTTTAATCTAGGACATACTATATCACTATCACTGCATGAACATTATTATAAAATCTATTATTATTTATATCAAGCATACTATATCTTTTGTTCGAATATGTCATCTTGTGTTTTTTCATACTATATACAATTTGGGCATTCATGATTTTGAAAAATATAAGTATTTTGAAAAATAACCTTTTTTAACACCTTATGCCAAAATCTTTTACCCACATTATTTTTAATTCAAAACTCTTTACGATACTTGGTGTCACTTATGTTAAAAAACATGAATCAAGAAAAATTAGAATGATAAATTATCAAAAATCATATTTTCTATGCAATCTAACATATTTCTGTAGCTAGCACATGCGTTAGTACAAACGCTAGTGGTAGCATAAAGTTGTTATTTATTCTTTCTTTTTGTATTTGTATCTTACGTAGAAGATCATACTACTGACAAACTCTTTAAAGAATTCTATATTTTCCAGAAAAATATTTAATTTTAAAATATTTTAAAATCAAATATAAAATTATAAAATGATTTTAAAGAACAAAAAATATATATATTTCTTATTATTTATTTGTGTGTTTAATATTTTTTAATATTTTTTTTTAAAAAACTCAAAAATCATAAAAATTATTTGTTATTCATTGTCAATGTCAAGGATGACTAATTATATCAATTAAGGATTAAATATAATGTTTAATTTAATTCTCAAGTTTCTTAAAATAGTGTTTTGATTATATCATGCCTTGAATATTAACTTGTTATTTGCAATGAAATTTATTGTAGAAAACATATGAAGAATTATTTAGCATGCCTCTAAGTATGAGTAATGTTTTATGTTTGATAATGATTTTACACACTCACTTATTTTGATTACCTACATGTGTTTTTTATCTCTAACTTGCATGATTGTGTAGTGTAATAACATTATAATTAAAATGCATAAATAGATTACCTACACTACATTGACTTGCTTATTTTAATTCTTAGTTTTTTCATGCACTTATTCATTGGAGAAAAGCGATTTTAAAAAATTAAATCATATTGTTTGCAAAATAAGTGAATTCAAAGTCCTTGGTCACAAACAAAAAAAGCATATAATAAAAGACAAGGAAAACTCCAGCAAGCACTACTCATTCTCCTGATAAGTCTTAATGAGCATTGTGAGGTTGAGCACCTTGGAATTGATTGTAAAGTATTTTGTAGCAAACAAAAGTATTCACCACTTCTCTTAGTACACTGGATCACAAAAATAAAAACAAAGTTAAGATGAATAAAAGTGATCCCCCAAGCACTACTTCGCTCCTAATAAGTCATAATGAGCATTGTGTGTGTGAAGCACCATGGTAGTCGTAATTTTTATGTTTGTGTATTGAAATATTATGCAAGTCATTTTTTGTGTATTTTAATGTTGGGTTAATTCATTATATATGTCATTCATTTTAATTATTTCATTTGTATACTTTATCAAATCACTTTTGTACACATCATTTTTCTATATAAAGCTTCTACTCATGAGAATGGGATCCTAATGAATATCTACACAATTTTCTACCAAACTTAGCAAATGCACTAGATTACAAAGCATGGTCGCTACAATGTTTATGTTTACTTGAAATGCAAAATTAATTACATTGTAATTTTGTAACTTTTCTTGATATATTTTTTAAATCATGCTTGTAATTTTATTTTAAAATCTCAATGAAATAGCATCTCTTGGACTAGAATTGAAAAAATCATCTTGTGAGTCTTAAAACTTGAAAGTCCTTAGTTTCAAGGGTAGCTAAACACCTAGAGCGGGGGTGAATAGGTTTTTTGTCCCTTTTAGATTTTCCTTCTTTAAGTGTGTTGTGAGTTAGTAGTTTTCAGCTTTCAAGACACACCACAAAAACACACACAAAATAGTGGTTTGCCAAATTATTGGTACATCCACTGTCCCTCCCAGATTTCTAACAATGTGTTAGAGAAGGCACTTCTCTAAAACTCAGCTCCTAAGAGCTTACAACACAGATCCCTCATAATCTCTAAGTATCCTCCAAGACTTAACTCAGGCACAAAGTCCTACCTCAGAGCAAGCTTGCTCCTAAAACTCTGTGATCCAAATACCACCTACCTCAGGCTCAATTAATAGTCCTACATCTCCGGCTAGGAGGTTAGCCCTATAACTCAGAGAGGATGACTCTCCTATAGCTCAGGCATAAGGCCCTACCTCAGATCCAAAGCTAGATCCTACAATTATTGCATACAGGCCCTACACTCAGAGAGAATGACTATACCACCTCAGGGAAATAACCCCACACCAGGCACACAGGCCCTACACTCAGATCAATAAATGATCCTATAGCTCAGATCCAAGACTGGATCCTACCTCAGCCTTTATAAAATAAGCCTACAACTCAGATCCAATGGATCCTATAGAAAGAAAGAGTTTGGGTTGATTTAACTCTAGATAAATTTCTCTGAGTCTACTGCTTCCTAAGCTGAGAAAATCTCATCCCTAACTTCTTCACAGCAACAAGAATAATGATCTTCAAAAAGCTATTGCTTGTTCTGGAAGAAACTCAAAAACTCAAGTTTCTGATCTTTGCCGATGAAAATAAATGAGTTGACAGTTCTTGTTGTTCTTCAATCAGCTAAACATCACTGCATAAATTATAATGCTCTGCTTCTTCTTCTTTCTCAAAAACCTCTTCTGAACTTGCTGTAGTAGGTGAAGATCACTACAACTAACTGGGTGAACTTTTAGATCAGCGGGTTTGAACTTCAACATCAAGCTTTGCAATAATGGCGAGGAAGAAGATGATGAAGTTCTGCCTCTTTGCGAAATGTTAAACCCTAAAAGTTGTTTACTTCCGCCAATCTCAATCCCTATTATCATCTGTCATACAACGACACTTTGACCTGTGGTCCTCACTGAAGTTGTTGGCTGCAACTTTGTTTTTATAGGAAAAGTCATACAGTAGGCCTGCGGTGCCATTTGTCATGTACTTCCAACAATGAGTTTGAACTTTGCTGATGTTTACTGACGTCAACATCTGTGGACTTAACTAATTTCATAGTTTCATCCAAAGCATTGAGTGCGTTGATTGAATGGCCTTCACTCAGCATAAAAAGCCTTAGCCAAATATTCTGTACAGCCAGGCATTGAGTGAACCTTCATCACTCAATGAATTTGGACTTAGTAAATATCTCTAGACTACTAGGTATTGAGTGCATTGAGTGATCCTTCATCACTCACTGCTTAGGTCATTGGACAATCTTTTTACTGATTAGGCATTGAGTGAACTGGCTTTACTCAACGAATTTGTACTTAGCCAATTTCTTGTGTAATTCCAAGCATTGAGTGCGTTAAGTGAACCTTAATCACTCAATGCTTCTATACTTAGCCGCTTCACTGACTGTCTACCTTCATGCTGAGGCGTTAAGTGAACTTGCTTCACTCAACATTTCTTTACTAGCCACATCTCTCTTTATGAATGCATTGAGTGAGCCTTCATCACTCAACGCTTCTGCCTTTGCTTGTCTTTTTTGATGAGGCGTTGAGTGAACTGCCTTACTTAATGCTTCTATACTTAACTGATTTTATTGATGGACTTGCGTTGAGTGAGTTGTCCTCACTTAATGCATCTAGACTTAGACAGATTTTTTTGTCTATCTCTTCTAAAGCTTTGACTTAACACTAGTATGTCGACGCCTTCTTCTTTGGTCATTGAGTGAGCTGTCCTCACTCAATGCTTCTGGACTTAGTCGAATTTATCCCTTTCCAATGCTGAAGCTTTGACAGACTGAGCTTTACTCGATGCCTCATGTTATATGGTGTAGAGTGAACTACCTTCACACGATGCCTATGGACATAGACGAATTTGAGTCTTTCCAACATCCTTCCTTTATATCTTGCATTGAGTGAACTGGCTTCACTCGATGCCTATGGACTTGGACAAATTTCTGTCTCTTCACCGTGATTCCTTGTGAATACCTGTCACAATCACTTAGACAACCTGTCTAAACTTGTTCTAAGGAACATCCTGTACATAATGAACTTGAATAACATAAAATACATTTATGCTCTTAGTATTGATTGTGATGCTTCTTCAAATCTAGGGAACATTGAGGGAAATATTCCCAACAATCTCCCCCTATTTTAAGAAGGCAGAATACATAGAAATATTAAGAAGCATTTTCACATAAAATATATAAATTCAAAACAGCTTAAAAATTCAAAGCAGCTGTAAGTTTTCTCATACTACTTTAAAATTCAAAGCAGCTATAAGCTGGCAGATGTAGCATTCTTATGCCACTTGAATTACCAGCATGACAATACAATGTTCTCCATTAAATGTATTGACTCAACATGCCAAGTCATTGCTTTCTCATACCACTTGTGCATTTTCTCAAGTAATATGCACTTTCCTTATACCACTTAACACTTGAATTGAGCACTTTCCTCATCCCACTTGGAGGTGGGAAAGTAATGTGCAATGGCCCATTACGTATTCATTGCACTTCTTATACTGCTTGAATTTGTTTTTTCAAGTAATATGCAATACTTAACATGACCTGGTCATGTCAAGTATTGCCCACACTATTGCATACACCTCACCCTTTGGGGTTTAGGGTATTGCCCACATCTCCCCCTTTCTGGCTTCTTCAAAACAAATTATGTAATGAGGGAGGTGAAAGGATCATGCACCAGAGAATTTATCTCTTGATCCTAGCCAAAATCTTGTGTTGATACAACTTGAGAATTAATCCTAGTGATCAAACTACTTGACTATATATCATACCTCTTGTGTTGATACCACTGATACAACACATGACTGCAGCCACTTGACACTTGAGTGGTCTATTGATCCACTTGAGTTAGCTGCTATCAGTTATCCACTTAAGCGAATGCCACTCCTATAATGACCCTAGCTGATCCAACATGACAATGTCACGACTCCGCTCTAGGCAACGTTACTGGGCTGCAGCCAATCCCTCCAACCCCTCTCCATCAACCGGCGGGTTGTTGGTGGCCACAACCTCCATTTGATGAGGCAAACTCGATAGTCAAGCGCGTACCATAGGGAATTCCCAGAAGTTCACCCATCCCAGTACTACTCCAGCCGTCACATGGAATATAAAAGAGGGTCCGGCAGGAGCCCCACGCCATATTTTACAGACAAATGGCGGAATCACGTGTGAATATCAAAATACTTTATACTCGCATCTTAACTCAGAGAATTCTAGCGGAAGTTTATAGTTTGCAAGAACTCATCCAACGAATGTCCACTAAATACATAAATAACACACATATATATAACACCAGGAATGTATACAAGAACTCAAATGCTCACGACCTTAAGGCCTTACATGTTTATCTTTACAAGATGTGGTTTCATACATCGTCACGCAGGCCGGCCACACATGAAATCCAATTCTTCGCACGGCCTTCAAGGGCCTTCAAGAAGCAGTAGCAAGGGCTTCAGCCCGCTCAATCCAATTCAGCCCGCAGCACCTGCATATGGACGTCAACTCCAAGGGTGATAATCAAAGAAACAGTCAGAATTTAGCTGACCAATTACAAAAACCCTACCCGTTACCCGGGGCAGTTGTTCCTTCCCTACATGCATTGCAATCACAATATATATATCACAACAAGTGCACTCACGCAAAACAACATCATAAACGTCGGCCTTCATGCCAGATGCTCCGTGCACTCAAGGCACGCTTACGGTGTACCGAATCAGTTAAGGTCCCATCACCGATTAAAGGTTATTAGCTTGTTGGTCGGGCACTAGTCTACTACAACACACATGTTGGAGATATCCTTGCCCATACACTTAGAGGCGTTCACCTCATGACAACAATGAGCACTATAGATTGACCTATGCCCGTAGTGTAACAAGCTGGGAAGGCCCGCACCCCCCATTTATAGTGCTACAAATCGACCGCTCACAATGCAGGTACAGAGTACCTCTAGATCAACTTACCACCATAGTGTAACAAGCTGGGGAAACCCCCCTCTACATTGCCACCACTCAATCTCTCATAACAGTGTCGCTTCAGCACACAGCTCACGTAGAGCATACAATTCTATAGGCTCCATAATCTCAAAGAGCATACAACACAAGGAACTCACAAGCATCCTCACAAACACTGTAACCTACTCGCTACAAACATGGAGTCTTCTCCGGTTCGCAATATAAACATCACCAATCCAGACTAACCGTCCGGATGAGCTTCACACAACATGCCTATTCTGTACTACTCATTTCTGGATCTAGATGCAGACTCAATCGGGGATATCAACTATCAACCCGCTAGAATTGCTTACGCTTTCCACCTCTTGGTGGATGATTCCATGCACATGCATAAAGGAGGACTTCACTTGTCCAAGAAGGAGATCGTTACCCTTGATGATCACTTTGGAGCCAAGGAAAAACTAGCTAGATGGTAATCACCGCGACGGCTTTGCCTCCACAATGCTGAACTCGGCTCTCAATTCGGATCGCTGAAGCTCCACCGGCGGCCGGAATCCTTCTCCTTCTCCTTCTTCCTTCCTTACTCTCCCCTCTCTTTATCTCTTTAGAAAGAGAATGGCCCAAGATAGAATGAGAAATACATCTCAATCCTTAGCCTTATAACAACAAGAAGGAGCTTGGGCCACAGGATCCATATAGAAGGAAATGAACGTCCACGATTCGCTCTGAAAAGCATCTTTCTAGGGCTGACACGGCTTGTGACACGCCCGTGTCACAGGCCGTGTCCCGTGAGCGGCACACAATCGACTCAAGCTAGACCAAGACACGGGCTTAGACACACCCATGTCAGCTCCTAGCACGCTTGTGTCAACCAGTACATGCCCGTATTGAGGGGCGTGTCCCTCAATCGACACAGGACTAACAATCCCGAAAGGGATACGGGTTCCCAACACACCCGTGTCATCTTTGACATGCCTGTGTCATCTAGAACATGCCTGGGATCCAGTCTGTGTTCCTCAACCAACACAACACGGCTACCAACCTGAGCAGGACACGGCCTGGGAAACGGGCATGTCCTAGGCTATGTCGTCTCTCAAAGATCGTCGACTGCATTTTCATCGAGGACTCACGACACACAGTAAAGTACATGGCCTGGAGCACGGGCGTGTACTGATCGAGACGGCCGTGTCAAAGTTGACACGGGTATGTTGGGGACCCGTGTCCCTTTCGAGATTTGTTGTTCCTGTGTCGATTAAGGGACACGCCCCTCAACACGGGCGTGTACTGAGTGATACAGGCATGTCAGGAGCTTGACACGGGCATGTCAGGATCTTGACACGGGCATGTCTAATCCCGTGTCCTGGTATTGTTTGAGTCAGTTTTGTACCGCTTAAGGTACACAACCTGTGACACGGGCTTGTCATAAGCCGTGTTCGGCCCAGGAAAGTTAGTTTCAGAGCAAATATGAGCCGTTCGTTTCCTTTGATGAAGATCTAACGACCCTGGGTATTTCCTGAAGGGTTAAGTGCGGGAATTGATGAGTTATTTCTCATTCAATCCATATCATTCTCTTTATAAGAAGAAGAGAGAGAGGAGAGCAAGGGAAGGAAGAAGAATAGAAATCTGGTCGTCGGTGGTGCTACGGTAGTCCAAATCGCGAGGCGAGTCCAGGTCTGTGAAGGCGAGGCCGTTGCGGTGACTTTCATCCGTCTAGTTTTCTCCATGGAACTGAAACATCTTCCAAGGGTAACGATTTCCTTCTTAGACAAGTGAAGTTCTTCTTTCCTGCATATGCATGGAATCCTCCACCAAAAGGTGGAAGTCGAAGTGATTCCCTTGGGACGTGATTCATCCCTTATTATATTGTATTAGAACCGAAAGTGAGTAGTACGGTTAAACATGCTGTGTGAAGCACATCTGGACGAGTTGGTCGAGATTGGTGATGATTTATTTGTAAATCGGAGAAAACTTCGAGTAAATTTGTTATTTGTATGGAATTCTTGGTGGATACCTGTGGCATGGTGCAACAGGAAGTACTCGAGGAAATCCAGGAAAAAGCTTTGAGAGTTGGTAATTGGTGTTCAATTCTTGTGTCCTTGAGTGCCATTCTGTGTGAAGTTGAGCCGTTGGACTGCAAATGTGGAATGCCTTTATGGCGAACAGGAAAGGTGAAGCCATACCTGCGTCATTCTAGGCTTGAGTCTGATAAATTTGAGCAACGGGAAAGGTGGATCTATACCCGCATTATGGTTGTCTAACTGTGGGTGCTTAAGGCCCTGTTAGGATCACATAACGAGAGTCTTTAGCCTGCGCGCGGTAAGGACTAGGAATGTGCATATTGAACTGTCATGTCTAGGACCTCTGAACGGTGGTGGAACCCTGGTTTTCCGGTAAACCAATAATGTGCCTTGAGTGCACGGAACGTTGGGTCGTCGTGCTAGCATTTGTGATATGTATTGACCTGTGCGGTTATGCACGTCCTTGGTGGATTGCTATATATGCTGTGTGAATAAAATGCTTTGCAAGGAAGGAATTCTGCTGCCCCGTGCCAGGGACAGGGTCGTTATAATTGGTCAGCTAAATGCTGATCGTTTCCCTTTTTGCCACCGCTTGGTGGATTGTCCTTTTGCAGGTAATGGAGAACCAAGCGGGAAATAGTGGGTTGAAGCCCTGGTTGCGCTACTGGACCTCGAAGGATATGTTTTGTTTACTCTTGTTCATGTGTGGCCGGCCTGCATGCTGATGTTTGAAACCACACTTTTGTTAAGAGAAACTATAAGGCCATAAATCCTAGTACTTTGTGTATTTTGTATGCATTCCTGTTTTCTTATTAGTGGACAATCTTTGTGATTCTTGAGTTCAAGTTTTCAACCTTGAAGCTTCTGTTGTAATGCTCTGTGTTAGGTTTCGATGGATTTTGATATTATTTAGTAACTTCTCCTCCTGTTTGTGGAATATGGTATGGGGCCCCATCCGGACCCTCTATTATATTACATGTGACGGCTAGAGGTATTACAACTCCTCATACTACTTAAAACTTCTACAGAATACAGGTATAGTCTGGGAGGTATTGGCTTTGCATCTTCTCTTGTAACAACATTGTCTTTTCAGCAGCAGCAATGGCTTGATATTAGCAGCCATCAACTAGAGTTGATCTCCCCCTCAGTTAGTGCATTGTCCAGGAAGCTGAACTTGTTCCTGTAACTGCTGGATTTGCTCCCCCTTAATAGGAGCATCTTGACTTGCTCACCCTCAATAGATGCATCTGTTGTCACTCTCTTTACTAGAGACTTGAGTCCATCTAAGTCTTGATACCATTTTAAAGACTTATCTACCTGCAAGACAAGTGAGTCCTGCAACAAAAGAAAATTAGGAGCAACTGAAGCTATACCAAGTTCAATATACTCAACTCAAACTGAAGGTGTTGAACTTTACTTCATCTAGTGGCTTAGTAAAGATGTCAGTCACTTGCTTGTCTGTGAGGACAAACTCAAGGTATATGTATTACTTAATCTCTATGTGCTTAGTCCGACTATGTGAGACAGGATTCCTAGCAATAGAAATTGCACTAGTTGAATCACAGTATATGGGAGTGTTACTTATCTAAATGTTATAGTCCTGGAGATGATGTTGGATCCACAATAGTTGTACACAGCAGCAACTTGCTGAGATATACTCAAACTCAGTTGTTGAAATTATAACACTTGTCTGCTTCTTGCTGCTCCAAGACACAAATCTTCCTCCCAAGAACTGACAAGTGCCTGATATGCTCTTCCTATCCTCTTTGCAACTTACAAAATCTACATCTGAATATCCTTTTAGTTCAAAATCCTTATTTCTAGGGTACCATAGGCCATGATCTGGAGTGCCCTTAAGATACCTCAAAATTCTCTTAGCAGCAGAGTTGTGAGATTCTTTAGGGCTAGCCTGATACTTAACATAAACACATGTAGCATACATGATGTCTGGCCTACTTGCAGTAAGATATAAAAGGGAGCCAACTATCCCTCTATACAAAGTTTCATCAACATGTTTCCCTACCTCACCTTTATCTATAGGCATACTTGACCCCATGAGAGTTTTTATGGTGGAGGCTTTCTCCATTCCAATCTTTTTAATCAACTCCCTGGTGAACTCAGACTGTGAAATGTATAATCCATCTTCAGTCTGCCTTACTTGGAGGCCCAAGAAGATCTTAATCTCACCCATACTACTCATCTCAAACTTCCCTTGCATAAGTTTAGTAAACTTCCTGCAAAGGTTATCTTCAGTAGACCCAAAAATTATGTGATCTACATAAATTTGGACTAGGATGATCTTGCCCTTAGATTCCCTTAGGAATAGGGTCTTGTATATCTTATCCATTAAGAATTGGTTCTCAATGAGGAAGCTAAAAAATATCTCATACCATAATCTAGGGTCTTGATTCAACCCATATAGAGTCTTTCTTTAGTCTATAAACAAAATCAGGAGAGTTAGAATCAACAAAACCTGAAGGTTGTTCTACATAGACTTCTTCCTTTAATTCACCATCCAGGAAGGCTGACTTCACATCCATCTGGTTCAATTTAAATACTTTGTATGTAGCATATGCAAGGAAAAGTCTGATAGCTTCCAATCTTGCTACAGGGGAAAAGGTTTGATCAAAGTCAATACCTTCTTCTTGTATGTACCCCTTAGCTACTAGCCTAGCCTTGTACTTAATTATAATACCATTTTCATCAATTTTATTCCTATAAATCCACTTGACTCCAATGACATTATGTCCTTGTTGTCTGGGAACCATCTTCCAGACCTTATACCTCTTAAACTGGTTCAGTTCCTCTTGCATTGCTACAATCTAGAATTGATTTATGTTGGCCTCTTCAAATCTCTTAGGCTCAACCTGTGATAGGAAACATGAATACAAAGCTATATTAAGACTTCTGCTCCTTGTCACCGCTCCTTGGTTGGCATCACCAATAATCTGGTGTCTTGGAAGATCCCTTAGGTGCCTGATAGCTGGAGGCAATCTTTCTTCAGCATTCTGAGCTTCAGTGGCTGCATCTTGCTGATCTTCATCCACTTCAAGTGTGGCTTGTACTTCTCCTGGAATGTCCACTCCATCTTGGACTACTAGATCAGCTTCCTTGATGGTTAGCTTATCCATCATTAGCTCTATACTGGCAGGTCTAGAAGAGGAGCTTGGCAGCTCACTGTTAATCTTAGTTGACTCATCAAATACTACATTAACTGTCTCTTCTATAACTTGACTTTCCAATTTATAGATCCTACAACACTTACTATGATTGTTGTACCCAACAAAAATCCTATCATAGTACTTGGTAGGAAACTTAGTCACATAGAACTTCCAATTATTTAGTACATAGCACTTGCTACCAAAGATTCTGAGATAGGTCTCCAAGAATGTAAAGAAAACGGCCGACAAGGAAATACCAGAAATATAACAAGAAAACCACTCGGGAACGAAAAATAAGGTAAAGGAAAGGTGTTGAAATGAATCAACACGACAATCATCTCCAGGGAACGACTAACGATGGAAAGGAGGGGTCACGGGTGTGACACAACCGCTAAGTCTAAACGGAGCTCGACGATAGTCGAACGGAGATCGACGATAGTCGAACGGCTCTAAGACAAAGAAGCAGGGAATTTCCAGTACTCGAGTAGTTGCCTACTACTCGTGTATTCAAATTCCAGCACTTGAGTAGTTACCAACTACTCGAGTACCTCAGCCCTCTACTCGAGTAGTCGCCCACTACTCGAGTATGCAAGAAAAACCAGCACTCGAGTAGTTACCAACTACTCGAGTACCTCACCCCTCTACTCGAGTGGTCGCCCACTACTCGAGTATGCGAGAAAAACCAGCACTCGCGCATCTATAATCCAGCACTCGAGTAGATGCCTACTACTCGAGTATGCCCACTCCAGCACTCGAGTAGATGCCTACTACTCGAGTAAACCCAAATCCCCTACTCGAGTAGTTACCTACTACTCGAGTAAACCAAAACTCCTACTCGAGTAGTTACCTACTACTCGAGTAATCCAAACTCCTACTCGAGTAGTTACCTACTACTCGAGTAAACCAAACCCGCTACTCGAGTAGTTACCTACTACTCGAGTAACTCAAAGCTACTACTCGAGTACCTAAAAACCCTACTCGAGTAACAAGAACACTACTCATGTAATACATTAACAGATTCGGGAAAAGAAATCACCCCCCTCCTAACTCTCCCTCTCGGCTACACCCAAACCTGAGCAAAGATCTGAGCAAAGATAATCGGCATCACGCCGGCAAAGTTGGGTTCCAACAGCACGAGTAGGGGGGGTTCAATAGGAAGAACTAAATCTTATAGTTAGCAAGAAAAAGAGAACAACAAGGCCTCTATCCTAGGGCTAACAGGGATTTCAAATTCAGCAAGAAAGTCCAAAAAGAAACTTGGCAAGGGCAAGAATACCACTTGCCTTAACTTTCAGCGAAGCTTGGACGGCTTTCCTCCTCTTCACACGGAACAAATAGCCGCAAGACCTAGAACATAACTCTCGGCCATTAATGGCGGAAAACTCCAAAACCGAAAACCCAAACCTCAACAAAACTACACGAAAATCGAATATCTTACCGTAGGAATGAAGGTCTTGACGATAGCAATCCGAATCCACTCTCGGAATCGAATTCCGTCCACACACGCTCCGGGAATCGACTGTGGAAGGCAAGGACTCGGCTGGTTCCTCCGCTTTCTCTCGTACAGGGGCGGCGGTTTCCTATGGGGAAGATGATACGGGGCTTCTATTCTAACCTATATATATATATATATATATATATATATATATATATATATATATAATATAATTTCTTACATAAAGCACCAAAACGACGCGAAAACCGAATCACTTCGGAATTCGACGAAATTTGCACCGTAGCTAAAAACCCATGCTACGAACACAACTGCGAAGTCAAAATTAACTTTCAATAAACAGAACTCGAGTTATACCCAAATAAATCCAAACTCAAACATCCCCCCGAGAGGCCACTCCGGGTCACCCAAAACGACTCGGCTTGCTAGGGAGATCTTGCCAACAGGCTACAAAATTGGGCACTCAGTTCTAAGGAGCTAAACCATACTCCACACATAGCACAAGCCACGGAAACACGTCATCATAATGCCAACGAGAATAAAAATAAACTCAGGAAAAAATTGGGGGCATTACAACTTTAATCCAAAATTGATTTGGACCAATTTGGACCTCTGGTTGGGCCAGAGCACCCATTTTGGTGGGACCTATACCTAGGTCTATCCTGGGATTCAAATGGATGCCCACCTTTCATCCCTTGTCCAAATGAGCTGAAATTTGACCAGGGGGTCTACCTTAGCTATACATACCTAGGGCCTGCCCAAAAATGGGAATTTTTGGAGAATATTTTTCCATAGTTTTTTGAAAAATTTAATAAACCATGTATAAATTAATTAGGTGTCATAAACAGCTCAAAATCCCCCCAAATTAGGGTGGGTAGTCTTAGAGTGCATGCTAAGGCTCTGGTAAAAATTTCATCTCATTTGGAGATGTTTTGATTAGTTTTTTTTATCCAACCCTAGGTTGACCCTTATAGGGTTAATTAGGTCAAAACACCCCCTTGGGATTTTGAGTGGTCAAATCACCTCAATAGAGGCTAAAATTTTGGTCACTGAATTTTTATGGGATGACACACCCTCCAATGGAATTTGGGGTGGTTTGGGGCAGGGTAGCCCTAGAACTCTAGGGTAGGCCCTTTATGGGATTTTTTTAGGGTTTGATGGTCATTGGGTCAACTGACCTTGGAATGACCTGAAAATTGGTGGAGAGGACCATAGGGTGTATATGGTCCTCTGGTTGAAGTTTCATTGAATTTGAAAGTCATTAACCCCCTCAAATCCCTAACCCTAGATTAGGGCACAAAGCCCAATAAATGGGTTTAGGCAATCAAAACACCTCACAATAACTTGAAACTTGGGCAGGGTAATTAAGTGATAGGAAGTTGTCCTAAAGTAATTTTGGTGAAATTTTTAGAATAATAAAATAAGTACTTCCTTTATAACCCTAGCAATGTCCCTAAATTTTATGTTGCTTATTATGAAAATTATGTCCATTGAAAAGTTGTGAAATTTAGTATTTGGAAGTTTTACATCATGGTAGCCCCCTCTGTATTTTTATTGAAAATATTAGGTACTTGATTCATAAATAATGAATTGTGGAATTTTGATCATAAATAGATGTGGACCTTAATATTATTATAAAAAATTATGAAATCTGGTGAGTGAGTTTTTTAAATCAATATGTAGGTTCTGGAATTTTCTCATAATTTTTAGGTAACTATTTACAGTACTTGCTTCAATAACCTAAGAGTATGGAATTACTAATGTAAAATTAAATTAAGAGTTACTGTTCACTGGAAAATTGGGAGAATCCTCTTAGAGTGTTTTTAGGCCAAGATGATCTTACTGGATTTTTGTTATAATTTTTGGAACAATATTTCTGACCTTTGATTCTTAAAATTGTATTATTAACCTTATGTTCTAAATTGTGATTTTAGGGCCTAAACCATTCTAAAAATTCATATATATATTGGATTTACTTTTGAATTGATCTTTAGTATTTATCATGATTTTATGAAGTCTTATACATACCTTAAAAGTGCACTTCATGGTCAATTGGTAGCCCTTAGAAGCTTTAAGGAAATTAATTAAATGCCAGATAAATTAGGAAGATTACAATTTTCTGGATTTAGTCTATTTGTGTCATGATAAGTCTCCAGTAAATAATTTAGGGCATTTGGATGATTATCTAGATTATCTCTTATCCGGTTTGACATATAGCCTAGGTTGGTCTGCATATAGCAAATTGCTAAATTGCAATAGGACATGATCTGGGATAGTTGTTGGAGTTAGTCATTTTAGCTGGGTGGACTGATGTGGATGATTTCACTATAGAGGGATATGAAGAGTAGTGAGAAGTGGTTTGGCTAGAGTCTAAAGGTGTTCGGGTTCGACGAAAGATCGTCTTCCCCGAGGAGAGGAAGAGTAAAAATCACTCTAGGATTAGCCCACTATAATATGAGAAGGGAATGGGTTAAGGGAATCAAATAATAACAATAAGTGCCTTGCAAAAGGGAACGATGGGTTTCAGCTACCATCATAGTTCCTAGTGCTCTTTGAGAGCCATTCACGGGGTATGCCGGGGGCAGTCCTGGGTTAATGTAAACTGTATTAACAAACTGAGAAGAGTAACTTAGTAATTAGGGTTTCACATTTCACAAAACACTATTAGCACAGGAAGATTATTGGGAGCTTCGGCTCGGTTTGTTAAGAAACCGACAGAATGGTTTGGGGAGCTTCAGCTCGATTGGTTAAGAGACGGATGGAATGGTCCGGGGAGCTTTGGCTCGATTTGTTTGATACGATAAATATTGCATGTGCATAGTTAGGAAAGAAAAAAGTGGTGGGTCTTCGGTATTGGAGGGTCGATGCACCGACACCAATACGCTGACTCGCCAAGTGTGGTTAGCACTTCGCCAACAATAGTCCGGTGCGCCAGCCAGCAAGAGTACGGAGGAGTCCGCTTCGTGCACCAAGCGTTGAGGCGTACGATAGGTCTGACTGGTAGTGCTTTACTGGTTTAGAGGTGGGCGAGGCCCAACCCTACCGCTTTCGTTTGCAACTACGGAGGTATCCTGGGAGGTAACGGCTCCGAAAGGGGGAACTAAATGTCTGTGTGTACAGAGTCAGGTGTGTGAGTTGCACTTGCATGTTCATATTCATACCCATTAGCATGTCATAGCATAGCCGTTACATTTAACCCCTGACACCTAATGTATAAGTGGAATGGGACGCTTATACAATAGGTCTTGCAAACGACCCCTTGGTCTATAAGCTTGTGTGGGCAAGTTTATAAATTAAGGTCAAATTCTTTATATATATATATATATTGCTGTTGATAACCGACACCCCAACGTATAAGTGGTATGGGACACTTTATACGATGGGAGCCTTGAAGAAGATCCCTTGGCTTAGGTGCTTCCGCCCATAAGTTAAGGTTACATTTCCTACTTTCTGTTTCTGTCATATTTGCTATAGAATTGCTAGCATAGGTCCGTTGTCACCTGCTTTTGATTTATTCTCCACCTTCATGTCCTTCCCTTTCTTCCTCTCCGCACGATACTTAGGAGCCATGGGGGAAGGGGTGGGGGATGATAGGACTTAGTCTTATAGACTAACAATTTTCGGACCACATCATTTAGGTGATCGTTGAGCCCAGCATAGAGGAGCAGCCCCGGAGGTCTGCCCATTTGGAGATAGGGCAGTCTAGCTCAGGAGTTCAGCCAGCTGGGACTGTGAGTCACGACTTATAGTAGATGTTATAGTTTTCTTCCGCTTGAGTGACCTGTAGTGAGGATTAGGATGTATCGGGCATAAGCCCTTACTTTTAGTACCTTTTATACTATTTCTGTGGACTCTCCCTTCGTGGAGATATTATTACTTTCATGTGATTATTGTGGACTAGTATTTGAGTTTCACCCTTACTCTTTACCTTTACTACTTTTCTATGATCGAATTGGCCGGCAGGATCGACACTTTGTGGTGATGACCCTTCAGGACGTGAAGGTGTCACCGCAAAACGGCAGTTCTGGGCCTAAGACCTCGGTGATTAAAAAAAAGGGGTCTTACACCGTTCTTCTCCTGTTTTTGAGTCTATCTTTTTAAATGACAACATTTTCGCTCTCAAAAATTTTAATTATGTAGAGAATGATTCTACATAATTTGTCTTTCGAACCATTTGGTTCAAAAGACATAAAAATTAAAACCTCATAAGAAGAACCGCCCTTCCTAGAACTAAAACCACTACCCAATCTCTCAAATATGCATTTTTGGGAAAAGGTGAAACACTTCCCGTTATCATTTCCTTGCATTTGATTGATTCAGAGACTTCCTATTTATTGGACGTTTTGCTTAAACATCGCCACGCAATTGCATGGCAAATTTCTTATTTAAAGGGGATAAGCCCCTCTTTCTTCACCCATAATTTTTTCTTAAATGATAATTGTGCAAAACAATTCAGCCGCATCGCCATCATAATCCAAACATGAAAGACATCGTTAAAGTCGAAATAATAAAATTATTAGATGCTGGGATTATTTACCCTATTTCGGACAGTGCGTGGGTTAGCCCCATACATGTCGTTCCCAAAAAGGGCGTTCTCGCCGTAGTGGCAAATGAGCATAACTAACTCGTTCCAACTTGTACTGTTATGGGTTGGTGGGTGTGCATCGATTATAGAAAACTAAATGATGTCACCCACAAGGACTATTTCCCACTACCGTTTTAGACCAAATTCTTGAGCGTCTTTCCGGTCATCCTTACTATTATTTTTTAAATGGTTTATCGAGGTTTTTCCAAATCCCCATTTTCCCCCAAGAACCAGGAGAAAATGACTTTTACTTGCCCGTTTTGCACCTTCACATACTGAAGGATGTCATTTGCCGCTGCAACGCGCCAGCAACATTCCAAAGGTGTATGCTAGCGATCTTTGGCGAGCTGGAAAAAGACATTATGGAAGTCTTTATGGATGAATTCTCCGTATTCGGATGCTCGTTCCCTAATTATCTTAAAATTTTAGATCATGTCCTTCAGCGGTGCGATGACAGAAATATCGTATTAAATTGGGAAAAATTTAACTTTATTGTTCATGAGGGTTTGGACCTCAGCCATAATATTTCGTTTAAGGGGATGGAGGTCGATAAGGCCAAAGTTGAAATTATCGAAAAACTTCCCCCACCAACTAACATAAAATCTATTAGAAGTTTCTTAGGCCACGCGGGATTTTATAGGTGTTTTATTCAAGAGTTTTCTGAAATAAAAAAGTCGCTTACCCACCTCCTAGAAAAGGAATCATCTTTAGTCTTTAAAAGTGAATGCGAGTCCGCTTTTAATTTTATTAAACAAAAACTTATCAATTCGCCAATTTTAGTGGCGCCCAATTGGTCCCTTCCGTTCAAAATAATGTACAATGCTAGTGATAAAGCCGTAGGTGCCGTTCTTGGCCAATGCATAAACAAATACTTTCATCTCATTTATTATGCTAGCAAGACGCTCACTTCCATACAAGGAAATTACACGATAATGAAAAAGGAACTCTTAGCCATCATTTTTGCATTCGATAAATTTCGCTCATATATAACACTATCAAAAGTTATTGTTTTTACCAACCTCTCCACCTTAAAATATTTATTAGCTAAAATTGACGCCAAACCCCGCCTACTTCGATGGGTCCTCCTCCTACAAGAGTTTGATTTGGAGATCCGAGATAAGAAAGACGCAGAAAATTTGGCGGCTGACCACCTCTCCCGCCTAGAAAATCTGGCTGCGGAAGATCTCGTCGAATCTGAAATAAATGACACATTCCCCGAGGAATGCCTCCTAGCCATAAATAAAATTTCATTTTCCGCACCATGATTCACAGATTTTTCCAACTACTTAGTTGCACGGGTGCACCCAAAAGACTTTTCGAGTCAACAAAAGAAGAAATTCTTTTCTTATTTGAAAAATTTCTTTTGGGAGGACCCTTTTCTTTTTCGTATCTGCGCGGAGCAAGTGGCGCGAAGATGCATCGCGGGTGTGAAGTGCATACAAATACTAAGGCACTACCACGAGGGGTCGGCTGGTGGGCATTATCAAGCTAACTGGACTACGTGAAAGCCGCTGGAGGCGGGCTTCTTTTGGCCCACTCTCTTTAACGATGCTCACACTTTTGTGCGCTCCTGCGAAAGCTACTAGCAGTTAGGGAACATCTCTCATCACGAAGAGATGCCCCAAAATTTATTATTAGAGTGCAAAGTCTTCAATTTGTGGGGCATCAAATTTGTTGGCCGCCTACCTCCGTCTTTTAAAAATAATTACATTTTAGTGATGGTCGACTATATATCGAGGTTGCGGAAGCTCAAGCTCTCCCCACCAACGATGCTCGAGTCATCGTTAACTTTCTTAAAAAATTGTTTTTTTGCTTCAGCACGCCTCGCACTATTATGAGCGATAGGAGAGCGCATTTCTTTAATGCCCAAATGACTAAGACGTTTGCTAAATACGGAGTTACACACAAACTTGCCACCCCCTACCACCCGCAAACAAGTGACCAAGTTGAGGTAGTAAATCAAGAGATAAAGCAAATATTAGAAAAAACTATTTCAATTCATAGGAAAGATTGGTCTGTCAAACTCGATGACGCGTTATGGGTGTATCGTACGGCATACAAAACCACAATTAGTTGTATGTCGTATCGATTAGTGTATGGCAAAGTGTGATATCTCCCTGTAGAACTAGAACATCACCCACTTTTGGCTTTAAAACTTGTAAATCTTGACGCTAACTTAGCCTCCAAAAATAGAAAACTGCAACTAAATGAACTCAATGAATGTTGTGCGAACGCTTATGAGAGCAATAAATCTATAAGGAGCATTCTAAGTTCTATCACGATCGAAAAATAAAGCTCCCAAAATTTTTTTCTCTGGCCGATCTTGTCCTTTTTTATAATCCGCGTCTTAGACTTTTCCGGGTAAATTAAAATCCTGATGGTCCAGCCCCTTTAAAGTTAAAGAGGTTTGGCCATATGGGGTTGTACTCGTCTCCCACCCGGAAAGAGGCTCTTTTAAAGTAAACGGTCATCGTTTAAAGTTATATATAACGGGCGATCCCGTGGGCGGTATAAACGAAACCATAACCCTCCTCGAAATATAACCTCGTCAATTTAGTCAAGGTACACGTCTATAAACAAAGAGCTCCTGGGAGGCAACCGATGTTTATCTTTTTCTCTCTTTCTTTATTTTTTTGCTATTTGTTCTTAATAACACAGGGTTTCTAAATGCGCCTCCCCGAACACATTCCAGGGAAGTTTCTACCATCCCTCTTTATCTTTGTACATAGTGCAATTTCATTTCTTTTCGTTCCCCATAGTTATCTTGCAACATTGGGGATAATGTTGGAATTAAGTATATGGTGTTTTCGTGTTTTCCATTCTTGCACTTCTATTTTATGCACTCATTAAAATTTTTTTAAAAAAATAAACTCCAAAAATTTTTTTTGTTTTATCATCCAAAAATTTAATAAATCAAAAAAAATTATAAAACACTAATTCAAAAAAAAAATTTACTTTGTAAATATGTAAATAAAACAATTTTGTAAATATTCTTTTCTCTTTCCCCTCTCTCATCTTTGTAAATAACTTCTCTTTCTCTTTCCATTCTTGTAAATAATATGACAAAAAAAAAATTAAAAAAACAAAAAAATTTAGAAAACTCAAAAAATTCCAAAAAAATCTTTTTCGCATTTTTTATTTCTTTAGTATGTATGTATTAAAGAAATAAACTTAAAAAAAGGATAATAACTCTAAAAAAATTCCACAAAAATTTATTATGAAACAAATAAAATCAAATATACCATTCTTAACCTTTTGCTCTCCAAAAATCTTGTTTTGAGTTTATTTATGAGCAAATTTTATTAATTCTTTATTTATTATTCGTTTATTAATTGGAGATTGATAGATTTAAAAATCCGGGGTTAAGTTTTAGAGAATTTCTTATGTTTTTTTACTTAAGATTGGGGATTTTTTCAGCACTACTTCTAATTTATCTAAAATAGAGGCGCGTGTATTATGTTAGAAAAGCAACCTTAGACTTCAATTATTTTTATTTCAAGATTTTAGAAACACAGAACGTTCAATT
This sequence comes from Platanthera zijinensis, assembly GCA_039513925.1. Taxonomy (NCBI): domain Eukaryota; kingdom Viridiplantae; phylum Streptophyta; class Magnoliopsida; order Asparagales; family Orchidaceae; genus Platanthera; species Platanthera zijinensis. The sequence continues at coordinate 95,652,993 of CM077091.1, forward strand.
TATTAAAGTTTGCTCTCAAATTTTTTAATTAAAATCTAGTTTTCTTTTTGAAAAAACTTATCTCACCATATTTATCATGTCTTACTTGACATGATTAACTTTTTATCCTTAAAATAACTTATGTAAATAGGAATAAGATTTCATTCCGAAAATATAGGCATCCAATATTTTTAAAGTATTACATGGTACAGAGTAAGATGATAAAATTCATTACTCCTATAAATATATATTGGGATAATATGAAGATGTTCCAAAATATTAAATATCATGAAAAATAAGAAAATTCATTTTCTTAAACATTAACCTACAAGGAAAAATTCATTAGAGGTTTGAGAAAAAAGTACCTCACCTCTAAATTAAAGCTCTCTTCATAAACCAAAACAACCCCCTTAGCCATATTCGATGATTCAAGACTTAATATAAAATCCTTTTGAGAGCATAATTTTTAAATTGCATTACTTTTTTTAAATTCTTATAAGCAAAAGTTTCTATAATTCCAATCTATTTTGGTTAACTAACGATTATAATTTTTGCTTGCTATTTGGTTAAATCAAGAAGACTTTTTGGCCAAAAAAATTCCTCTATTTAAATCATTTTCATAATTTAGGACTTAATTCTTTATAACCTTATTTTTATTTGAATCTCTCTTTCAATTAATTTAAACATTAGCTAAATTTAAAATTATTTCAATTCCTTATAAATTTATATCCAACTTTGGTTCTGGAATAGCAAAAGCTTAAGTATAGGGGTATTTGATGAGTCGTAAATATACACATTTTACAGTACTTAATTTAGGTCAATTTAGGTTATTTTCGTTGTTTTTAGCTTTTCTTCTTCAATAAAATGTTTCTTTTTTATGTATTCCCTTCTAACTTGGCTCTATTTTCTTCTCCTAAAAATTATGTAGAAAATGTTAAAATTCCATGGTACATGCCCGTGACCTTCAGTCACGCCCGTGATCTGGGCATGTCACTTTGATGCTAGTGAGAAACCGTTGCCTGTTGTGAATCCGTGAAATAGCGAGTGGAACACGCCCGTGTCGGTCGACGAGGTTTCAATCTAGTTCAGAATTGGTTGTTGCCGACATCAATTTTTTGCCAGGTGTTCAGTCACCCCCCTACACACATGTGACCTTCGGTCACGCCCTTGACCGCCACATGAAATTTTAAGAAGTTTCAAGAATTCCACATGTCACCAAGTTTTTGGCTTCTCCAGCACGCCAACCTTACACGCCCCCGGTCACGCCCGCGACCGGTGCATGTAATCTTGATTTTTTGTCTATAAATAGAATTTTTTGTAAGATATAAGGGTTCATGTTTTTTGGACCAAATTACTATTTGTGGGTTGCTTGGGTGCTCTTTCTCTCTATGTAAGGATATTTCTCCCCCTCTCTTTAATGTTTCTTTTAGATTTTTTAACCCTATGTTTTCCTTAATAAAATAGGTTTTACTTTTCATCCTTATGTTGTGATTGATTATATGTGAGTGCCCCACTTTTCTTCTCATTTTATCTCTTATTTTTGGGTCACTTTGTTTTTGCCTTAACTTTGTAAAACTTTTGTTCTTTTAATTTTTACTTTCACTTTTTCTTGATTTTTATGAAGTAATAAGAGTATAAAAGTTGTTATTTTAATTTTTGGATCACTTTGTTTTTCTCTTTAATTTGTGTGCTTGAGTGTATGAGGTTAAGCTTTATTTTGTTTTATCTTTATTTTGTTCCTTCAAATTTATGTAGAGTGTGAGTGTGTATGAGGTAGTCTTTATTGATTTCTTTAATTTATGTAGAATGTGTGTGTGTATGAGATTACCTCTTTCTATTTCTTGTAATTTAGTTTTTTTTCTTAAGTTGGTTTACTTTATGAAATTGCATTTATTTTTCGCCTACTCGTTCGAGTAGGACTTGCTTTTATTTCCCGCCTACTCATTCGAGTAGGACTTGCATTTATTTCCCGCCTACTCATTCGAGTAGGACTTACATTTATTTCCCGCCTACTCATTCGAGTAGGACTTGCATTTATTTCCCGCCTACTCATTCGAGTAGGACTTACATTTATTTCCCGCCTACTCGTTCGAGTAGGACTTTCATTTATTTCCATTTATACAATTTAAATTATGTAATTTTTTTTTGTAACTTAGTTTACTTTTTGTAATTTTTCTTTCTTGTAATTTAGTTTCTTTTTTGTAACTTAGCTTTTATTTCTTATTCATGATTTCATTGAGTGTGTGAGTTCTCTCTTTAGTGAGTTTTACATTTTTTTTCTAATGTTTTGTTATTTTATGTTTTTGGTTACAATCCTTTAGCGCTTTGTTTCAAACTCACACCTCATCAAACACATAAGCCATCAAAATTCTGATGAGTGGCTAATCGCTCTTATCCTATTATCGAAGAGCATTGGGACAAAAAAAATTCACTTTAAATTACTAAAGGCCTTTTTCTCACTCTAATTAAAGAACTTAAGGTTTACCCAGGGTATACGATGCGTAGAACCACATGTCGATGTGTGAGCTCTATTTTCATTATCCATAAGCTAGCTAGCTGAGAGTCCATGCGTATGGACCGATCACCCTTGGGTAAAGAGAGTTGCGCACTAAACCTCGAGATAGGAGGAGCAGAATTCTACCGGATTGGGTTCCCCACCCAATAGTGGGGTTCTTAGCGTAAAGCGGCATTAAGAGGAATCCTTCGTCGAACGAGAGCTCGATCTAATAGTCTTAATGTTCAGGTGAGCGATATTCCTTGAGAAAGCTGAGCTCATATTTATGGAACCTCTACGGACAAGTTGCCCTTAATTAAAATTAAATTTAGGTTCTCTAGTTATTAAAATTTATTTTAGTCCTAATTCAATTCGGTACAGAGCGTTATTACTTCATCGAATTTTCTAAGTCTCTTTACAGCTTTTATATAGTCGCTCTAGTTAATTAAAATCCGACGCCTTATTTTCTGTAAAATAATAATAGCTCCTAGAGAATTAGAGATAACTAACACACCCTGAGAAATATATGACCTCGATATTCCCCGTGAATATCATGTACTACACGCGATAAGTGCACTTGCCTCCTTTTGTTAAAAATTATTTTTAACTTAAATCATCCGCGAAATTCGACCCCAGCGTACTAATTAAATAAAAGTCAAAATTCCACGCCATCAATCCTATTGCAAGGTTGGAAGCCATTATTATGTTCTTAGATTATATAGAATTCAAAGGGTTCAAGATATACCAGATGGATATCATGTCTGCCTTCTTAAATGGTAATATGAAAAAAGAGGGGTATGTAGAGAAACCCTCTTGTTTTATTCATCATACCCTTAAATCTCATGTATATTTACTTATAAAAGCTTTATATGGGGGTAAAGTAAGCCCATACGGCTTGGTATGAATCCCTTTCTAGCTTCCTCATTAAGAATAAGTTCTTAAGGAGGAAGATAGATAACATATTATTCCAAAGGGAAACAAATGGAAAGAGTCTCTTAGTCCAAAAATATGTTAATGACATAATTTTTGGGTCTATTGATGTCAACCTTTGCAAAAGGTTTTCAAACCTTATGTAGGGTGAGTTTGAGATGAGCAACATGGGAGAGCTCAAATACTTTCTAGATCTCCAAGTAAAATAGTTTGATTTGGGGATATCCATCTCCCAAATCAAGTACACTAGGTAACTTATTAAGAAGTTTGCGATGAAATCTGCTTCCATCATGAAAACTCCCATGGGGTCAAATGTATCTCTGGACAAGGATGAAAAGGGAAGCCTTTTGATGAATACATGTATAGGTGTATCATTGGATCCCTATTATATTTGACAGCTAGTAGACCAGACATTTTGTATGTTATATTTGTTTGTACTAGGTACCAAGCATGCCCTAAGGAATCTCATTGCACATCTATGAATAGGATTTTGAGATACCTTAAGTGAAGCCAACATCTTGGCCTGTGGTACCCTAGGAATAATGATTTTGAACTAATTAGTTATTCAGATGTAGATTTTGCAAGATGCAAAGAAGACAGGAAAAGTACAAGTCGTGCTTGTCAATTCCTAGGAAGGAAATTGATTTCCTAGAGTAGTAAGAAGCAAGCCAGTATGTCCATATTCACAGCCGAGCCAGAATATATATCTGCAGGAAGTTACTATGCACAAATGTTGTGAAATCATCATCAATTGGAGGACTATAACCTCAAGGTAAGTAAAACTCCTTTATTTTGTGATTCATCCATTGCTATTTCTATTACTAAAAACCTTGTATCACATAGCAGGACTAAGCATAAAGAAATAAGATATTATTTTATTAGAGAACATGTTGAGAGTGAATATATATGCCTTGAATTTATCCCCACAGACAATCAAGTAGTTGATATCTTTACTAAGCAACTAGATGAAGCAAAGTTTAATTTCTTTAAAATTGAGTTAGGAATGTTAAATGTTGAATAAATTATCTTTATTATGTCTTTCCAGTTATCTGAATGTAATTTTATTACTTAATATTAAAACTTATGGAGATCGGGTGATCTAGTGAACTAGTCTTGGTGGTATGGCGGGCTTGTCTTGGCATACTGGCAGTTTAGTAAGTCTTGGCAATTTGACAAATTCGCAGTACAATTTTGGCAGTTTGGAAAACCGTTGTAGTTGATGAGCGTCCTTTTGTACTATCCAGGGGGTTTTGCCTACTTGAGTTGCTGTCTAGAGAGCAACCCGCGACTGCAGTCTGATGGAACACGCAAATGCGGTCCGGTGGAAACCCGCAACTGTGTTCTGTTGGCAACACAGAGTTGCGGTCTGGTGGAAACCCACAGCTGCGGTCTGGCGGCAACCCGCAATTGTTGTCTAGTGACAAACAGCAGTTGTGGTCTGGAGGCAACACGTTGCTATGGTCTGGTAGCAACCCATGGTTGCGGTATGGAGGCTATCCTCCTTTACAGTTAGGTGGCATCCCAGGGCTGACTACATAGTTAGTCTCCATTGTATAACCTTGCAGTTTGATGTAGTCAAATTGCATAGCCCGCGCGGCTTATAATAAGTCTTGCATCACTTGTTATAATCTCCTCTCTCCTCTATCTTCTAAAAATTGGGGGACATACCTTTATACTCTTTACCCTTTTGGATCAATAAAATTTGTTTTTTATTTAGCTCTTATCAAATAGTATTTGAGCTAACTGATCTTTTGCTCTATATTAATTTTTTTAGGCATCAGGCAATTTGAGCGGTCTTTTGATTTCTAATCGACCACTCATCTTTCTTCTCTCTGCAGTTTTCTCCCTTAAACCGCGGCCTTCATCTCTTTTCACAGTTTATTTTCTCTTAACCACAATCTTTTCTCCTTTGCTCTGGTTTGCATTTTGGTCTCTTGATTCCAGCTCGCGGTCTCTTTTTTTAATCGCTTGCGGTCTCCCTTCTACCCTCCCTTTGCTAATCGCTCCTTCTACGCCTTGTTCTTTATTCGTATGGTCTCTATTGTATTCGCACTATCTCTCTTGCTTTTTGTGATTTCTTTGTTTGCACGGTCTCCCTATCTTCTTTTGCGCAACTATCTCAGCAACTTTTGTTGTCTTGCTGCCTAACTGTGTGGTTATAATTTTTCTGTCCGTTTTTCTCTCTTTCTATGGAGTTTTTTACCTTTTCTCTCTCCATAAGGTTGACTTCTCTTATCTACTCATCAAGGAGTTATTGTTTGTCCACTAAGAATAAGTGGCTTATTGACTCTGGAACAACTTGTCACATGACAAACAATTCTCATTTGTTTTCCTTCTTGAACAAGCATAATCGGGTATCTCCTCTCATTGTTGTAGATTGTACTTCAACTCCTTTGTGTGGTAATTGTACTGTGCAACTCACTCCATCTTTATGGCTTGAGGACACTCTCTATAATCCCACTTTTATATGAAATTTATTGTCTGTTCATGCTCTCTGCAAACAGTTAAACTACAAGGTTTCTTTTACTTCTCGTACATATTCTTTTCGAGATTCTGTCTCCAAGGACACGATTTCTACTAGGACTATGAGTGGTTGCCTCTTCTTTTTTGAAAATGTCATTGCTCTTTCTACTTCTACTTCTATTTTTCAGTGGCATCTTTGTCGTGGTCATCCCGTTCCTCGCATCATTTACCAACTTCTCCCAGATCTACCTCGTGGGGAGCTCTCTCTGAATTGTGAAGCCTGACAGTTTGGAAAACACCACCATTCCACTTTTACAGCAAAGAGAGGATGTAGTACATCTCATCATTTTAAGCTTATTCATTTTGATGTTTCGGGTCCTTCTCCAACCAAGATTGTTGGTATGGGTAATGTAACAACCCGTATTCTCCACTTTAAATGATTCATCAGAGTAAGGGAAAATGCATGCCGTGATGCCACGCCATGTAGGGAACAACTACAGATGCTCAGGTAAGAACCTACTCCTTATACTTTTCATGAAATTCACAAATTATTATGATGAAAATATAGTTTGAGTTTAGGATTTGATGGTCGTGTCCCTCGGTTCAGTGGATTAACTAGTCCACAGGTAAAACCACATATACGCAACAGAAAATACTTCGTTTAGTTCATTTATTATCCTATATGAGCATGAAGATCTTATAGAACAATTCATGATATGCACACCTCTTGATTTAATGTAAGTTCTAAAAGAGCTTTTACGTTCGTTAAAGTAGAGTGATATTTGATTTAAAGAGAAGTTATGAGTACGAGATAAGAATATTGATCTTTTTATACTTTGGAAATAAATAACATGCAACCTAGCATAAAATCATCCCAGAGAGCAAGTTGGTAAAACAAACCAGCAAAAAACATTGTATAGCAGCTAGCAAAAAGTCTAACATCTACAATAACTAAGTATGGGCATTAATAACCTAACACGAACCCACAGAACAAAATGTTTGTCTGAACCAAAGTAAGGGCTACAAAACTACCTCACAGAGGTGAGGAAAGAACCACTGCTACAACTGCAGAACGCCTGAGGACACTGACTGTAGCTACTCAGACCGCTATTACTCTTGGTCCGAGGCACTCAAAAGAAAAGAATGCCTCAGCAAGAATGTATAAGTTGCAGCAAAGATTAAAATCAAGTAGTTAGACAAGTTGAGAGGGTTACTAACCCAAATAAATTAGCTGTCAAACCCGATCATCTAAATCATAAAATAGTAAGCAATGGAGAATTCACAAAAGTTTAAATATATGAAGTTGCACCAAGTGTGATATAGAGCTATGCTTCTTTAATGTCTGCAAGAGTATGCATATGAACATATGTATATATATAAGAAAAGACTGATCAGTTAAAGTCGTGAATCATTAACACCGGTAAAAGAAATGTGGTACTGAGGCGGTGGCCACTTGTCCAACCCAAACCATCAGACTAAACATCTCAAAAGGCACTGTGGAGGTGGCTATCTATCCAGCACAAACCAACTGTCCATAAGAAGAAGAAAAAACCCACCGAGTTTAATGATTCGCAAACCGTCACCAAGGTGGTGGTCCTTTATCCATTGCCAACCAATGGCCATAAATAATCATACAATATACTAATAAATTAAAAAAACTCAAGACTTAGCATCGGATTTCCACAACGACGAAAAGGGAAGAAAACCAAAAATTTTCTAAGGTATACTAGACGAAAAAGGTATAAGTCCACACAGATTCGTCGATAATACTCGACGAATTTAAAGCTCACTCGACGAAAAAGTCCTAAGCCCATACAGATTCGTCGACAATACTCAACGAATTGGAAAGTCACTCGTTGAAAAAGTCCTAACTCCACACAGATTCATCGACAATACTCGAAAAATTAGAAAGTCACTTGACGAAAAGTCCTAAGTCCACACAGATTCATCGACAATACTCGACTAATTTACTTGGCATCTCGAGAACACTCGGCGAACTTTGCTCGAAGAATTGACTTGACGAATTTGAAGACACTCGACAAATTGACTCAACGAATAAGGTCAGACTCGACGGATTGACTCGATGGATTCAAAAACACTCGCCGAATTGACTCAACGAATAAGGTCAGACTCAACGGATTAGAAGACACTCAATGAATTTAACTTGAGTTCATGGAATTATCCAACGAGTTACACTCGCAATCCCGATGAATTTTGCTTGACTCGATCGAATGTTTTCAGAAGTAAAGATGACAGTTTTCAAAGGCCTACTAAAGGATAATAACAAGCAAGAATTAATAAAAAGAACGGTGCAAGAGTGACAAACCACCACTTGCCCCAAATCTTCAGAAAACCGACATCTCAAGCGCTCCGCTTCAAGAATCCGCCGCAAGAACTCCTAGTTTATGATCTCTGAAACTTTTCAGATAAGAATGACGGTTAGAATAAGAATCTTAACTCAAAAAATTCAGGAAATCCAAAATACTTACCGCGTACTTGAAGATCTCTACAAGAGCGACCTAGATCTATGCTCCTCTAAAGATTTCGCCCTTTGGAGCTCCCGAAACGGCAGTCGGAAGGTCCACGGAGAATGGTCATCGTCTCCACTTTCCACTCTCAGGACCGAAGTTTGGGGGAAGATGAAGAACAGGGTTTTCTCTTTTTCTTTTGTATAAATATATATATATATATATATATATATAATATTATATTACTAATATAATAACTAGAAAAACTCAAACGACGAGAGCGACCAAATCACCCAGGTTTTTGTTGAAATTTGCACCAAAGCTAAATGTCGGTGCTACGAATGCAACGGTGAAGACAAAATCAGGATCCGACCAACCAAACTCGGGTTAAAATTTCTTGAAGTTAAAACAATAATAATCCTTATAAAATTCACCGAGACTCCAATTAAGCCTAGATCACAACAAAACTTCACATGCCCAATTAAAATTTATCACTTTAATTTTCCCAAGTCAAAAACTCTAAATCTGATGAGTCTAAAAATTAGCCGACTCACCCCAACAAACAAAATCACGCACTAACGTCGGCGCACTATTAACTATGCGTCAATGTAATGTCTCTTACGTCATTATTATGCCATAAAAGAAAAAAAAATAGAAAAGAAACTTGATACACAAATCGAATCCAAAATAGAAAAGAAATAACCAAAGGTTACCAGATAGAAATACCTACCATTGGAAACTAGGAGAAAATGTGAGGATGAGACTCTCTTATAGCTGGTTCTAACTCCCAAGTCGCGCTCTCGACATCTTGGTTTCGCCAAAGAACCTTGACCATGGGTATCATCTTCCTCCGCAACACCCTATCCTGAGTCTCCAGAATACAAAAATTCTCTTTGACATAGGAAATGTTATGATGCAACAGGGGGACCGAGTCAAGGACATATCGGTCTCTAAGCATAAACTTTCACAACTAGCTCCCATGAAACACATCGTGAACACAAGGGAAAGTAGTGGGCAAATCCAGCCTATAAGTTGACACTCTGATGCGCTCAATAATCTGGATAGGTCCCACATACCTGGGATCCAACTTGCAGTTCCTTCCAAATCTCTTAACACCAGACATCAGAAAAACCTTAAGAAAAGCATGTACCCAACTACAAACTCCATAACAACCATTCGTCGATTTGAATACTTTTCGTACTGCTCCTGAGCTTCACAAACCTTTTCACGAATATGCATTATAGAAATACTAATTTCTTCCAAGGATTCTTGACCTAACAATGGTCTATCACCAACCTCAGCCCAAAACAAGGGAGTTCGACAATGCTACCCATACAAAGCCTCAAAGGGGGCCATCTACAAATTTCCTGATAACTATTATTATTGGCAAACTCCATAAGTCCAACACGCTCGTACCAGGCTCCACCATGGTCAAGGATATAACAACTAATCATATCTTCTAAAATCTGATTAACTCTCTCCGTCTGCCTATTGGTCTGCGGATGATAAGCGGTTGAATACCTGAGTTTAGTGCCCAACCCTTCTTCCAAACTTTGCCATAAAGATGACATAAAACTGGAGTCTCGATCTGACACAATACTTACCAGCTCTCTATGTAGTCTGATGACTTCATCAAAATACAATTCTGCTATCTTTTTCATGGAATGACCAATATTAAAAGGTACTAAGTGAGCACACTTCATCAATTTATCAACTATGACCACACAAGGGCGTCAGCTTGCCACAGGCTTTCAATGATCTGCCTTAACGCGCTTGCATGTGAAACACTAAGACACAAACTTAGCTATATCGTTCTTCATCCCATACCATCAAATGATCTGCTTTAGATCTCTATACATCTTTATAGAGCTAGGGTGGTAGGAAACATTAGAACCATGAGCTTCACTACATATCTTTGATCGAATGTCCTCAACAACGGGAATACAATATCTGTCGCGGTACTTCAAGATACCCACATCATCAATCGAAAAGTCCGATAATTCCTTTTTTTTATTTCTACTCCGGATATGATGCAAATTGGGATCGTTCTTTTATTGTATCCTTGTAAGCGTTATCCATGAAGGCTCTTCCACTTCCAAGCTACTCAACGAGTCGCTACTCCCAACAGTTATGTTCATTAATAAGAACTCCACCAAGGATTACATAGAAAGGTTAAAGATTTGCACGGTCTTTCTACTCAAGGCGTCAGCAACCACGTTAGCTTTGGCCGGGTGATAAAGGTTATCGACCTCATAATCTGCGACATACTCCAACCATCTACGCTAGAACAAATTGAGCTTCTTATGAGTGAAGACATACTTCAAACTCGTATAGTCTGTATAAATCTTGCACAATGCATCGTACAACAAATGTCTCCAAACTTTTGGGCATAAATTACTGTCACAAACTCCAAATCATGCATAGGGTAATTCTTTTCATGAATCTTCAATGGCCTCGACCCAAATGCAATCAGATTTCTCTCTTGCATCAAGACACATCCAAGTCCGACGTGTAATGTATCCACATAAACAGTATACTCCACTCCTTTGGTAGGTAAGGTCAACACTAGAGCATTGCACAATCTCTTTTTCAATTTCTAAAAGGCTCCTTCGCACTCATCGCTCCACACAAACAATGTGTTCTTCTGTGTAATCTTAGTCAAAGGTGCAGACAAAACGGAGAATCCTTCCACAAACCTTCCATAATAGCCTGCCTATCATAGGAAGCTTCTTATCTCCTTATGTGTGGTAGGTCTTTTCCAATCCATCACAACAACTATCTTTTTTGGGTCAACATAAATCCCATGTTTATTCACAACATAACCTTAAAAGGACACTTGAGGAATTCAAAACTCGCACTTACTCAACTCTGAATACCACTTATGCTCTCTTAAAGTAGACAGAACTAAACGCATGTGTTGGGCGTGCTCCTCAGCACTCCGAGAATATACCAGAATATCGTCAATGAAAATGACCAGAAAATGATCCAGGAAATCTTTAAACACTCTATTCATCATGCTCATGAAAGAAGATGGTGCATTTGTCAGTCAAAAGGACATAACCAAGAACTCCAAATGTCCATGCCAAGAATGAAAAGCAGTCCGCGAAACATCTGGCTCACAGATTCTCAGCTGATGGTAGCCTGAATGAAGATCAATCTTCGAAAACACCGAACTACCATGCAATTGATCAAACAAATCATCTATCTGCAGTAAGGGATACTTGTTCTTGATGGTAAACTTATTCAACTCCCTATAATTAATGCACAATCACATGGAACCATCCTTCTTTTTCACAAACAAGATGGGAGCACGCCAAAGCGAAGAACTTTGCCTAATAAAACCACACTACAGTAATTCATCTAGTTTGATACGCAAATCTTCCAGATCTCGCGGGGCCATACAGTACGGTGCCTTAGCAATAGGGCGAGTACCCGGCTCAAGAATAATAACAAATTCCACATATCTCTCAGGAGGAAGACTAACTGGGAATACATTAGAGAACTCTCGCACCACAGAAATATCCTCGATCCATGACAAACTACTAACAGTTTCCAAAATAGAAACTAGGTAAGCAAAATCACCAGAATCTAAGAATTTCTTAACACATACTGCATAAATAATCGGGGAATTCTGGTGCGAAAAACCAAACACACTCAATGGGTGGTCATTGCCCATCTTAAAGTCCAAATGCTTTACCTTGAATTGGATAACAACATCATATCTGGACAACCAGTCCATGCCCAAAATCACATCGAAGTCCTCATGGTCTAACCCCTTCAGATCGGCAAAAGCTAGGAAGTAACCTAAAAGGATAGGACAACTCTGGATTCCCTATCCCGATACCACCGAGTCACCAGAGGGAAACTTAACGCAAATCAGATCACCAATTTGATCGAGATTCAGACGATGAAGTTTGACAAAAGTCTTAGCCACAAACGAGTAGGTAACACAAGAATCAAAAAGAACGTGCCCAACGGTTCTTTACCTTAAACTCCCCTATAAAATTGTATACGTAACTAGCCGAATAAACATCAAAACTATAGCTGAAAGCTAAGAACTAGTTTAGAATCTAACCTGAGATCACTTGGGTGGAAGTCTGTGCTTCTTCCAAGGTCATCACATTCAATTTTCCCATCCCTTTATCCAAATGTAGAGGCGGCTGTGATAAGCCTTGAAGTGGAACTGGCTGCAGCTGGGGTTGAGACTGCGGGCACCTAGACTTCAAATGCCCTTTCTTCCCACAATGGAAGATGACCTTATCCTTTGCCCAAAAATGCGCAACATCATGCCCCTTCTGCTTGCACGAAGCACAAACCAGGTATCCTCTGGGTGTGCTCTGAATTGCAAGCGCTTGCTACTTCTTCTGAGCTCCTAACTTGTTGAAAAATTTCTTGAAGGGATGGCCTGGCCGGCCATAAAAACTAAATGCTTCTTTGCTTCCTTTCTTCGAAGCAGGGCCAGATGTTTGAGAGCTACCACTAACGTCGGTCTTTCTCTTTTACTTCCACATCTACGCGCCTCGATTCTTAGCATTGTCGATAACCTCGAATTTCAGAGCAGATTCTAAAGCCTCAGCATAATTCTCTGACCATACACGCTAGCCAACTGCAGGATGTCACTACAAAGTCCTCCGAGGAATCGCTTCACCCTTCTTGCCTCAAGGGCTACTAAACCTGGAGCAAACATGCTCAACTTATTGAATTCTATCTCTTTCTAACTAACTGTGAGTTATCTTTGTTTCAGGTGTGGAAAATTATTCATCAGACGGTCTTGCTCGACCGATGGTAGGAACTTCTTGAGCAACATCTCCTTAAAAGATTCCCACGAACATCCCTCTATGAGGCTCTCTTTCTCTCGGATCCACCAGCTCTTAGCAAGGCCGTTCAGCTAGTAAGCGACAACCATCACCTTCTAGTCTATAGAGATTCCTGAATACAAAAACATCTCTTTGATAGTAATGATCCAATCATCCAAGGCCATGAAATCGGCTCTCCCATCATAGGTAGAAGGTCCTAATCGCTGCAAGTGCAAAAATAAATTCATCTCCAGTGGCAATAGAACCGGAGGCACCAAAGGAGCAGGAGGAATAGGTCTAACCCACTGTAGGGTCCTGCACCCCAGGTTGGTGCCCTAAGGCGACAGTCAACAATGACTAAATCTGCGATTGCATTGCAACCATTTGCCTTGACAGAGCCTTATTGCTCTACTGCAACCCTTCAATGATGGCCTCACTGTGAGCACTGATGACTCACCCTCCTACTGGGGAGTCGACCTCGTCGCAATATTCTTTAGTGGCATTCCTAATAATATGAATGAACAACTCCTCAAAACCTACCTTAAAACTAAAACTACTCAACTTAGTTTAGACCAAAGATGTATAGATACTTGCTCTTGCTGCTACCTTGCTCTGGGATTTTAAAAAGTGATGTTATGCTTCAACTTAGGATGATACACCATCATCGTACAGACTCATGTGCATATAATATGAATTCATGAATTCTTATTCCTTTATTTTAAAAGCATATGTGTACGTATGTCATCATGTAGATCTTAACTTGGCATGTGTGTTAATGTTATGTTATGCCATGCATGTTGTGCTATGCATTCTAATAATGGCCTTAATAGATGCTATGAGCGGCGTAAACAAGAAATATTATGCATCTCATACTATATAATATTGCATGTAATGAAAAAAAATAAAATCTAATAGGCATCCATATGATGATTGTTATGCATCTCATACTACATAATAGTCACATGTTTCTTCCTATGAGGATCCATATACAAGAACATATTATGCATCACATACTACATAATATGCCCTGTATGCTTCTTATCATGCTTATGAGTGTTGTTTTCATGCTTCAACAATGACATACTGGTGACATATCAGTGTGTGTATGCAACGAAACAAGACAACTAAAATTTTACCAGAGATAGTCGTTCGACCAACTTGTCAAACGAACCTCCCTCTGATACCAACTGTCACAACCCGCATTTTCACCACTTTAAATAATTCATCGGAGTAAGGGGAAATTTGTGTCGGGATTCCATGCCATGTAGGGGACAACTGCAGATGACCATACAAGAACCTACTCCTAATACTTTTCATGAAATTCATAAATTATTATGATGAAAATATAGTTTGAGTTAGGTTTTGATGGTCGTGTCCCTCGGCTCAGTGGATCAACTAGTCCACGGGTAAAAACACATATACGCAGCGAAAAAAACTTTGTTTAGTTCATTTATTATTCTATATGAGCATGAAGATCTGATAGAACAATTCATGATATGCACACCTCTAGATTTCATATAAGTTCTAAAAGAGCTTTTATGTTCGTTAAAGTAAAGTGGCATTTGATTTAAAGAGATGCTATGAGTATGAGATAAGAATATTGATCTTTTTATACTTTGAAAATAACTAACATGCAACCTAGCATAAAACCATCATAGAGAGCAAGTTGGTAAAACAAATAAGCAAGAAAGAAAGCATAGCAGCTATAAAAAAGTCAAACATCTACAATAACTTATTTCGGATGTCAACAACTTGACATGAACTCATAGAACAAAATATATGTCTGAACCAAAGTAAGGTCTACAAAACTACCCCACGGAGGTGAGGAAAGAACCACTACTACTACTGCAGAATGTCTGAGGCCACCGACTCTAGCTGCTCAGACAGCTATTGCTCTGAGCCTGAGGCACTCAAAAGAAAATAATGCCCCAGCAAGAATGTACAAGTGACAGCAAAGATTAAAATCAAGTAGTTAGACATGTTAAGAGGGTTACCAACCCAAACAGCTTAGCTGTCAAACCATAACATCTAAATCATAAAATAGTAAGCAATGGAGAATTCACAGAAGTTAAAATATGTTAAGTTTCCCCAAATTTGATATAGAGCTATGCTTCCTTAATGTCTGCAAGAGTATGTATATGAATATATGTATATATATATATATAAGAAAAGACTTATCAATTAAAGTCGTGAATCATTAACACCGGTAAAAGAAATGTAGTACTAAGGCGGTCTCAACTTGTCCAACCCAAACCATCAGACCAAGCATCTCAAAAGGCACTGTGGCAGTGGCCATCTATCCAGCACAAACCGACAGTCCATAAGAAGAAGAGAAAACTTATCGGGTGTAATGATTCGCAAATCGGCACTAAGGTGATGGTACTTTATCCACTGCCAACTAAAGGCCATAAATAATCATACAATATACTAATAAACGAAAAGAAACTCAAGACTTAGCATTGGATTTCCACAATGATGAAAAGGGAAGAAAACCAAAAATTTCCTAAGGTATACTCGACGAAAAAGTTCTAGGTCCACACAGATTCGTCGACAATAATTGATGAATTGGAAATTCACTCGACAAAAGAGTCCTAAGCCCACACAGATTCGTCGACAATACTCGATGAATTGGAAAGTCACTCGACAAAAAATTCCTAAGTCCACACAGATTCGGCGGCAATACTCGACGAATTGGAAAGTCACTCGACAAAAAAAGTCCTAAGTCCATATAAATTTGTCGATAATACTCGACGAATTGACTTGGAATCTCAAGAACACATGACAAACTTGACTCGACGAATTGACTTGACGAATTCGAAGACACTCGATAAATTTACTCGACGAATAAGGTCAGACTCGACGGATTGACTCGACGGATTTGAAGACACTCGATGATTTGAACTTGAGTTCGCGGAATTATCCAACGAGTTACACTCGCAATCCTGGCGAATTTTGCTTGACTTGATCAAAGGTTTTCCGAAGTAAAGATGACGGTTTTCAAAGACCTACTAAGGGATAATGACAAGGAAGAATTATTGAAAAGAACGGGGCAAGAGTGACAAACTACCACTTGCCTCAAATCTTCAAAAAACCAGCCTCTCAAGCACTCCACTTCAAGAATCGACCGCTAGAACTCCTCATCTACGATCTCTGAAACTTTTCGGATAAGAACGAGGGTTAGACTAAGAATCCTAACTCCAAAAATTCACAAAATCTGAAATACTTAACGGGCACTTGAAGATCTCGGCACGAGCAACCTAAATCTACGCTCCTCAAAAGATTTCACCCTCTGGAGCTCACAAAATGGCGATCAGAAGCTCCATGGAGAATGGTCGTCGTCTCCCCTTTCCGCTCTCAGGACCGAAATTTGGGGGAAGGTAAAGAATGGGGTTTTCTTTTTTTCTTGTATATAACTATATATATAATATTATATTACTATTATAATAACGAGAAAAACTCAAACGAAAAGAGTGACCAAATCACCCTGATTTTCGATGAAATTCACAACAAAGTTAAATATCGGTGTTATAAATCTAACGATGAAGACGAAATCAGGATCCAACAAACCAAACTTGCGTTAAGATTTCCCGAAGTTAAAATAACAATAATCCTTATAAAATTCACCGAGACTCCAATTAAGCCCGGATCGCAATGAAACTTCACCAGCCCACTTAAAATTTATTACTTTAATTTTCCGAAGTCAAAAACTCTAATTTCGATGAGTCTAAAAATTGGTCGACTCGCCCCAACAAACAAAATCACGCAATAATGTCGGCGCACTGTTAACTATGCGTCAATGTAACGCCCCCTACGTCATTATTACACCATAAAAGAGAATAAAATAATTATTAAAAATTCAGGGGCGTTACAGGAAGCCTATATTTTATTACTTTTATTGATGATTTTTTGAGGTGTACTTGGTTGTACTTGTTACAGGAACATCCAAAATTTTTTTCTATTTTCACTACGTTTTATAATGAGATCCGTACATAGTTTGATGTTCCAATTAAAATACTTCGCACTGATAATGCTAAGGAGTATCCAAGTCATTAGTTTATAATATTTTGTATACTCAAGGCATTGTACATCAAACTAGTTGTTCTTACACCTCTCAAAAGAATAGAATTGTTGAACACAAGAACAGACATCTCCTTGATGTGGCTCGCAACCTCCTCGCTCAAATAAGTGTTCTTCAGTCCTATTAATGTTATGCCGCTCTTCTTTCTTGTTACTTCATCAACCGAGTTCCTTCTTCGGTTCTCAACGACAAAGCCCCGTTCTTCATTATTTATCCTGATGTGATACTACTTCCTTTACCTCCTCGTATCTTTGGATGCACAGCATTTGTTTACTCTCATTCTACTCATCATGATAAACTCTCTTCTTATTCTGTTAAGTGCATATTTTTGGGCTACTATCTGACACAAAAAGGATATCAGTGTTATGATCCTATTGTCCTGAAATAGTATGTTTCTGTAGACGTCACTTTCATTGAGGATGCTCTATATTTTTCTCCCACCTCTACTCTTTTACCTTCTGATGTTTCTTCTTCTTTCCTTATTGTTTCGACACCTCTACCTGACCTGTATCGCTTTCTTTTCCACCTATCTCTAGTTATTCTTCTCTCCATGAGCCGCTACCGATAGTTCCTAAAACACCTTAAAGCATACAGGAATTCGTCGACCTGAGCTCGACGAAAATTATCGAGCTGACCATGACAATGATCGTCGAGTAGATCTCGACGAAGATCTTCGATCGGAGCTCGACAAAGATCGTCGATCTGAGCTAGCAGAGGTCGACAAAGATCGTCGAGCTGAGCTCGACGAAAATTGTCGACATGAGCTCGATGAAGATCGTCGAGCGGAGCTCGACGAAGGTCGTCGAGCGGAGATCGTCGAGCGGAGCTCAACAATTTTGAAATAATTCGTGTCAGGAGGATTTTTTGCGGCCACTGAGCGGTGAGTTAATTTCAACCCGGGCCGTTATATGTTTTTGATGATTTGATCGTGTGGCTTAGATGTACTCTGAAGCCTCTTATGTAGACGGATAGAATGAAGGAAATCATTATTTCCTTTTCCTTTCTCTCTCTTCCCGAGTTTTGGAGCGGAAGACTCTCGGCTGGAGCTAGGGTTGCTGAGGTTGCTAGAGAAGAGTTTGTGGCCAAAAACAAGGTCTGAAGCTATAATCGCGAAGGGGAAAGTGAGGCAGTCATTTCCATCCGTGTAGAAAAGCTGTGTTATTCCTCCAAAAAGAATGTCAAGGGTAACGATCTTTCTGTTTGGACATGTGAAGTCCTTATTTTGGTATGTGAATGGATTTACCCCACCAAAAGGTGGAAGATTGAGGGATTTCCCTTGGGTTGATTCTTGAAATCCCCAATAAAGTCTTGCATATAGATCAAGAAATGTGTAGTACAGAATAGGCATGTTGTGTGAAGCCCATCTGGATAGGTTGGACTGGATTCGTAATGCTTTATTTTGCGCATCGGGGAAGACTTCGCGTATAAACGAGTATTTTGTGGGGTCGTCGGGTTGTGCCTGTGAAGCGGAGTAATAGGAAGTACTGGAGTGGAATTCTAGGAAAATACCCTCGAAGTCTATGAGTTATATGCTATGTAAGTCCAGTGTTTCTGGCACAATAAGTGGCTGCAGGGATTTTTGGATGGTTGGTCTAGTTAAGGTTAGGTATGGGTATAGAAAGAGAGATCTATTGCTAACGCTAGGCGATAGTGGTTATCGCTCGCAATAGATCCTAGCTAACCTGTGATTATGAAGCCAGTCCTTCGGGGACAGTGTGGCTATTGTTAGCTATGAGCTCTTAAAAGGCTTCGTGCCGAACGGAAAAGGGGATGCCGAACTACGTTAGTCTAGATAGTGAACTGGAGATTTGAGCAATGGGCAAGGGCTGAACTGTATCTGCGTTATGGTTGTCTAACTTGAGTGGTTAAGTTGTCGGCTTTGTTAGGATCACATAAAGAGAGTCTTCGGATATTTGCCATCAAGACTAAAGTCACCGGCTGTAGGCCGTAGAGCGCAATGCTCAAAGTTTACAATTGGGTTTTGGACCTTTGAACGGTGGTGGGACCTTGGTTTTCCGGTACACCAATAATGTGCCCTGAGTGCACGGAGCATCAGACCGTGTGCTCGACATTTGTGATATATTGATGGTGCGTGAGTGCACATCTTGTGATATATCTACTTGTGAAATGCAATGCCTGCAGAGAAGGAATACCACTGCCCCAAGAAAGGGGTAGGGTCGTATAAATTGGTCAGCTGAATGCTGATCGTTTCCTTGTTTGACACTATGCAGTGGACTGTCCTTGTACAGGTGTTGGAGAGCCGAGCAGGAAATAGCGGGATGAAGCCCTTGTTATTGCTGCTACTACTACTTCTATGCTGGCCCTCGAAGGACAATTAAAGAAATGTTTTACTGTTTTCATGTGTGGCCGACCTGCGTGCCGATGTATGTAATCCACAGTCGTGAAGAGAACCTGTAAGGCCTTAAGGCAAAATTTTTATGTATTTGGTATACATTCCTTTGAGATATATAAATGTGTTGGTTTATATATATAGTGGACCTTCATGGTTGATGATTTCATGTTTAATTCTTAATGCTTCCGCTACAATGCTCTGAGTTAGGATGCGTGTACTAGTTTTGATATTAACTTGTAACCTCGTTGCCTGTTTGTGTCATATAGTGTGGGGCCCCGGCCGGACCTTCTATTATATGTCATTTTACGGATGGATTCATTACATTTTCTGGGCCAGTAATTTCTCCTTCGGATTGATCTGATGAAGTATCATCTCCTTCTCCTACGGCGATCACCCGCGATGATTTTACTTCAACTTCTACCGTAAGCACAACTTCAAATCCATTAGAGAGCTTTATGGGGGTTACCCCGATGGCCATGTTTGGTGTGGTTCGTAGGGCCGAAAGTACCGAGGGGATCCGCTCCACCCAGTTCCCCCCAGGTTCTCCACCCTCTTCTTCAAAAAGTTCATGATGATTTTTTTCGAAGCCTCCACCTGCCCGTTGCTTCTAGGATAATATATTAAGCCAAACCTGAGGTCTATCCTCTGTTAGCCAAAGAAATTGACGAACACCACACTAACAAACTATGATCCATTATCTGTGACTATCACTAAAGATAGCCTGTGTCGGCAAATGATCTCTCCCCATACAAAGTTGTGGATTATTTGGGAGGTCACCTTGGCTAATGCTTTGACTTCAAACCATTTTGATAAGTAATTATTCATGACCAGGAGGAACCTCTTCTGCCAACTTTCTTGAGGAAAGGATCCCACCAGGTCCATTCTCCAGATTGCGAAGGGCCACGATGCCATAATGCTCCCGAGCCTCGGGATGGCGATAATTAGTGTACTACGAATAGCTGGCACTTTGATAGTTTGTTTTGTATTTAAGATATTAGGGTATTTTTAGGTCTTTATTGTGCAAGTCTTGTCTTATTAGCTTATATGCCCCCCCCCCTCTTGTATTTATTTATACCACTAATGTTTTTTTTGCTCTTTCGCAGGTTTTCTCAATTTTCAGCCAAAATGACCTGACACGGCCACCAATACGGCCATGTCATGGGGCATGTCACTTGTTCCCAAGGAAGTCAGCCACAAGAGGAAAGTCCAGAGTTCATCTTGAGTAGGACACGGCCGTAAAACACAGCCGTATTGCTGGCCGTGTCAACATGAGGCGTGTCACCAGAAGCCGATGACTTTCCAAAGAAGTACACGGCCACCAATACGGCCGTGTCACCAGAAGCCGATGACTTTCCAGAGAAGGGCATGGCAACCAACACGTGCGTGTCGCCACCTCCTCACAGCATGTAGCCCGCCATTAATGTGCCCCCTTAAAAGCCCATCAACTGCATATGACACGACCACTAACACGGTCGTGTCATTGGCCGTGACAGCATGGGCGTGCCCACCAATTCGGTGCTGTAATGATCATTCCCTCCAGAACCAGAGCCTGAGGTCAACCAACACAGGACACGACCACCAACACGGCTTTGTCGTCGGTCGTGTCAGCCCCTCAAAATTTTCTATAAATTAATCCCTTCCCCCTTGTTTCATAGAGAGTTCTTGGATGGTGTAGGGAGGTGTTGCCCTTTAATTTCTTGAAGTTTTTTATTCATTTTCTTAAGTGTACTTTCTTTCTCTCCTTTTTAATTTTAAGTTTTTCTTAACCTTAGCTTAGTGCTTTCCTTGTAATTGTTTCTAGTTTATTTTAGTAGCTTAATGTTAATGCTAGCCTAGTTTTACTTGCATGCACTTGTAATCTCTTATTTTCAAGTTATAAGCTCCTTGTGTTCGTTAATAAAGAAGTGTTGTTTTCTCTTCCCTTTCTACTTTGTTTTCATTATGTTCTTCTACCCATCTCTTTTCCTCCACTTCACCATGAGTAACTAATCCTCCTTGTACTCGATCTTGATGATCCGAGGTTCGAGTTGATTAAGTTATGATGCATTAGTTTTACTTCTTCTTTTTAGGGTTTAGACCTTGAATTACTCTTGATTAACCTTTGCTTGGAGATATATCATCGATATATATTTTCCATCGTAGCTTTCATTCTTGGCTAGCTGAGAGGCCGATAGTTTGAAGTGAGCACTCAAGAGTAAAGAGAGTTGCACACGCCCCTCGAGAGAGACAGGCGTTAAATTGCCGGATTGGATTGAAATCCAATAGCGGGGTTCACAACTTAAGGCGAGCTTTAGGCCTCCGATTTAGACGAGAGTCAGTCGAACCTTCCTAAAATCAGGTGGGAATGTCTTCAAGAGAAGCGTGTTCATGCTTTAGGAACCTCCATGGTTAAGGTACTTTACCTTATTAAGCTAGAGTGTCTTTATTGCATTTGTTTATTCAACTTTTGCTGAGGTGATTCTTGATCGAGTACTTCTTTTTCTCATCATTCAACCCCTTACTTTTAATCGATAGTTGTGGTCTTTCTAGTTTAGTGCCAGTAGTGCTTTCATTTTATGCAAGTGTTTTCCTTTATGCTAGTAGTCTTTCCTTTTTAGTTAGTAAACAACCCTAGTTTTCCTTCGATAAGATAATAGAGTTCGTGTGAGTAAGATTACTCAACAGTTCCCAGATTTAAATACGGCACTTGTGTCCCCTAGCTACAATTCGATAGGTATACTTGTCTAGATGGATTGTTAGTTCGGTTGCTTTTTTTTCTTAACGAAAAGCAAACCACCATGTTTTGGCGCCGTTTTCGGGGACCAACTTTTGTTGATAATTCAAATCACGAACCTATTACTTTTATCACTTTTCTTTCTCACCCTCTTTCTTAAAACTTAAAAATACAAAAAAAAAATTAACGTTCTTAATAGAAACCCACATCACAATTTTTCTACGCCACCTAACTCTCTCGAAAAGGGCAAGTCGGCTTTAAGTGCTGCAATCTTGTCTAGTACCTCGTGAACCCTTTGTGGGGTAGCCCTTAGGAAGTTCGAGAGTTAAGCTATTAAAAAATCTATATAAAAAAAGAAGGTTTGCCATTTCTCTTTCTCGTTTGTCTTTCTAGTTCTTCGTTTGTTTCTTCTTCTCTATCTTACTTTATTCTTCTAGTGCATGACCCGCGGAAATCTGTCGGTTATTTTGGACTTGGACCACGAAATTGAGCGTACTCTTCGGAGAAGATCGCGATTTCAATGCCCTACTCTCCAAATATCAGTTGAGGATTTCGGGTCATTTTCTACCTTAAGAATGGATGAACTCAATGCGGAGGGAATCCAACCCCAAGTAAATGAAGCCTGGAAAAGAACTATGTCATATTATGCAAGGCCGAATCTCGAGGGTACAGAATCAAGCATAGTTTGCCCTGCAATAGCTAATAACAATTTTGAACTTAAGCCTAGCATAATTCAAATGGTGCAGCAGTATGTGCAATATGACAGACTTCAAGATGAAGATCTGAATTCACATATAGCAAGCTTTCTTGAGATTTGTGACACCTTCATGATAAATGGTGTTACAAATGATGTTATTAGGCTAAGATTATTTCCTTTTTCTCTTAGAACTAAGGGTAAGCAGTGGCTGAACACTCTACCTTAAAATATCATCACAACCTGGAATCAATTAATTGAAAAAAAAATTGCGAAGTATTTTCCGCCAGCCAAAACCGCAAAACTTAGGAACGATATTTCTGCCTTTTTCAAATTGATTCTGAAACTTTGTATGAAACCTGGGAAAGATTTAAAGAATTGTTAAGATGATGCCCCCATCATGCGGTGCCTGTATGGTTACAAGTGCAGACATTTTATAACAGGCTAAATCAAAACACAAAGCAAATGATAGACGTAGCTTCTGGCGGTACTTTAAACCTAAGACCCCCGAAGCAGCTCTTGAGCTTTTCAAGAACATGGCCATGAACACCTATCAGTGGAATGTGCCTAGGTCCCTCCCAAACAAACCTATAAGTATCTTTGAAGTAGACAATGTCTCCCAGCTCGCTCTGCAAGTGGAAGTTTTAAGCAAAAAAATTACGGAGATGACTTCTCTCTCTGCCCGTCATGTATGGGAATCTGCAACTCCTGCTCCCAAATAATTAGATTATGTTAACAATATGCCTAGAAATTCTTTTCATAATTTTTCTGCTGCGAATTTTCTTGTTCCCGGTTTTGCTTTTCCAAATAGTTATAATCCTGCTTTAAGAAATCACCGAAATTTTTTGTGGAGTAATCCCTCGAATGCAATGCTCCTACAACCACAAAACGATTTTCTGCACCATCACCACCTCCTCAAAATTTTCCAAAACCTCCAAGTTTGGAGAAATTGTTTTCAAAATATATGAATGTTAATGATGCTACTATAAGAACCCTAGCCGGGACCGTTAAAAGATTAGAAAATCAAGTAGGACAACTCGCAAAACTTATTTCTGAGCGACCCGCCGGGTCTCTTTCTCCCATCACCAAGCCCAACCCGAGAGAGCAAGCGAAAACAATAACTCTTCAGAGTGGGAAGCAAGTTTCCGGTAGGGTTAGCGAAGAGCCCGAGGCAAGCTCCGCCACCATTTTAAAAACTCTACCCTCTATTGAAAAAGATGTTTACACCACTCTCCCTATTTTGGAAAAAGATCTTACTCCACCACCCATATTTAAAAATAATCCAACCCCTCCATACCCTTTCGAACTTAATAAGCAACGTTCGGACGATCAATACTCACGCTTCCTAGAAATGTTCAAGAAAATCCACATTAATCTCCCCTTCCATGAAGCAATCTCCCAAATGCCAAAATACGCTAAGTACCTTAAGGACCTCCTGACCAATAAAAGGAAGTTATAAAATCTTTCGCATATCACGTTAAATGCCGAGTGCACTGTGGTCTTGACAAACGGTTTACTGAAGAAGATCAGTGATCCGGGTAGTTTTTCTATTCCGTGTGTCTTCGGTGATCTTTTTGTTAAGCACGCATTAGCCGACATAGGTGCGAGTATAAACCTGATGCCCTTCTCGTTGTTTAAGAAGTTAGGAATTGGTAGCCTCAACCCCACACGTATGAGTATCCAGCTCGGGAACAGATCAGTCAAATAACTGTTAGGAATCGTGGAGGATGTCTTAGTTAAAGTCGACAAGTTCATCTTCCCGGTGGATTTCGTCATATTGGACATCGAAGAAGACATCGAGGTTCCCTTGATCCTTGGCCGACCATTCCTTGTCACTTCCCGAGCTATCATTGACGTAAGAAATGGTAAGCTCTTCCTTCGAGTAGGCGATGATGAAGTGACTTTCTCTATCACCCCCTCGATGAAGAACGCCCTAGCAAATGATGACTCATATTTTTTCATAGATGCCCTAAGTGAAGAATCCTCCTATTGCCTCTCTAAATTTGAAAAAGAATTTTCTGATTTTTTTCCTCCTCTACTCTTCCAACTAAATCACTGCACCTAAGTGAAGAATCCTCTTATCGCCTCTCTTAATTTGAAAAAGAATTTTCTGATTTTTGTTGCTCCTCTACTCTTCCAACTGAATCGCTGCAAGAAGCCGCCATGGCCACCAGCTCCACCCCTTTCAATTTTTCGTATAAAGAAAAAGACTACAAAAATATTGTTTTTGAAAAAGAAAGAATTTCTAAAACATCATATGAAGAACCCCCTACCCTGGAATTAAAGGAACTGCCCGAACATCTTAGATATGCTTTATTAGAAAAGGACTCCAAGCTACTAGTAATAGTTTCGGACTACCTCACGGATGCGTAAAATGATAAACTTCTTTTAGTTTTACGTAAACATCGCCGAGTTATTGACTGAAAAATTTCTGATATCAAGGGCATAAGGCCATCTTTCTGCACTCAAAAAATCCTAATGGATGATAATTCGCGTAGTTCAATCCAACCTCAACGCCGCATAAATTCCAACATGAAAGAAGTAGTTAAGGGCGAGGTTATGAAATTGTTAGACGCGGGAATTATCTATCCTATATCTGATAGTAAGTGGGTTAGCCTAGTCCAGGTAGTGTCGAAGAAGGGAGGGATAACAGTAGTTAGTAATGAGAATAATGAATTAATCCCGACACAAACAGTGACCGGGTGGCGAATGTTCATAGATTATCGTAAGTTAAATGACGCCACCCGCAAGGATCACTTTCCCTTGCCGTTCATCGTTCAAATTTTAGAACGATTATCCAGCCATAGCTTTTATTGTTTTCTCGATGGCCTCTCAGGGTACTTTCAAATCCCCATCTCTCCCGAGGACTAGGAGAAAACTACGTTTACTTGTCCCTTTGACACCTTTGCTTACCGAAGAATGTCGTTTGGATTGTGCAATGCGCCAGCAACATTACAACGATGTATGATTGCTATCTTTGACAAGTATATAGGAAGCATTATCGAGGTATTTATGGATGATTTCTCCATGTTCGGCGATGCTTTTGATAGTTGTTTAGAAAACCTCACAAAAATTTTAGAAAAATGCGAAGAAACTAACCTTGCCCTAAACTTGGAAAAATGTCATTTTATGGTAAGGGAAGGGTCAGTTTTGGGTCATAAAATCTATGCGAGAGGAATTAAAGTACACATAGCCAAGATAGAAGTTATCGAGAAGTTGCCGCCGCCTACGAATGTCAAAGTTATAAGAAGTTTCCTAGGACACGCGGGCTTCTACCGCCGCTTCATAAAAGATTTCTCCAAAATCACCAAACGCCTTACTCATCTGCTGGAAAAAGATGCCCCATTTGCTTTTGATGACCTTTGCCTAGCTGCTTTTAATTTAATAAAAGAAAAATTAATTAATGCCCCAATTATGATAGCTCCGGTATGGGACCTTCCCTTTGAAATCATGTGTGACGTGAGTAGTTATGCGGTGGGAGCTGTATTAGGTCAACGAATTTTTAAGAACTTCCACCCCATCTATTACGCAAGTACAACACTCATATCTGTACAAGAAAACTATACCACAACCTAGAAAGAGCTTCTTGCTGTTGTTTTCGCCTTTGATAAATTCCATTCATATATTACGCTTTCAAAAATCATCGTTTTTACGGACCACTCGGCCCTCAAATATCTTCTTGCTAAAACGGATGACAAACCACGCCTGATTCGCTAGGTATTACTCCTCCAGGAGTTTGATTTAGAAATCCGTTATAAGCGAGGAGACGAGAATTCGTCCACCGACCATCTCTCACGATTAGATAACCCACACATGGAAAAGTTTGACGAAAGATCTTTTAATGATTATTTTCCCGATGAGAAGCTGTTGTTAATTAACACATCGTCTTCTCCTTGGTTTGCACAAATAGCAAACTATTTAGTGGCCTGGGTTCTCCCAAAAGAGTTCTCCTCTCAACATAAGAAAAAAATCTTTTCTGAGTTGAAGAACCACTTTTGGGAGGACCCGCATCTTTTTCGAGTCTGTGCGGACCAGGTGATAAGGAGATGTGTCTCATTTGATGAAGGATCAGATATTTTAAAGCATTTGCAGGAAGGACCGATAGGTGGGCACAATCAAGCTGCTCGCACCACTCACAAAGTGCTAAGCGCGGGTTTTTACTGGCCTAGCCTATTTAAAGACACGCAGGCCTTTGTGAGTAGGTGTGATAGATGCTAACGGTCGGGTAATATTTCCAATAAAAATGAAATGCCGCAAAATTATTTCCTTGAGTGCGAAGTTTTCGACCTCTAGTGAAAGTATTTTGTTGGCCCTCTTCCTTCTAGCTTCGGGAATAAGTACATCTTAGTCGCTGTCGATTATGTTTCGCGATGGCCACAAGCCCAAGCTCTTCCTACGAATGACACCCGAGTTGTAGTTACGTTTTCAAAAAAATTATTTTCTCGATTCGGTGCGCCGCGAGCCATAATTAGTGACAGGGGTTCCCATTTCTGTAACGCACAGTTTTCTAAAATGCTTACTAAATATGGCATTACACATAAACTTTCAACCGCCTACCACCCCCAAACTAACGGACAAGTCAAAGTTGTGAACAGAGAGATAAAAAGAATTTTAGAAAAGGTTGTTTCCACCTCTAGAAAAGACTGGTCAACCAAATTAGACGATGCTCTATGGGCCTACCGAATAGCGTACAAAACATCCATCGGATGTACGTCGTATCGGTTAGTCTATGGAAAATCATGTCATTTACCCATAGAACTAGAACACCGCGCTTTTCTAGCCTTAAGGTTCTTCAATTTCGATCCCCACTCTGTCGGCGATTTTAGAAAATTTCAACTCAACGAGCTCGATGCATGACGCTCTTACGTGTACGAAAATAACAAACTTTATAAAGAGCGGACGAAACGTTTGCACGATAAGCACCTTAGGCACCCAAAAACCTTTAAGCTAGGCGACCAAGTTCTTTTATATAACTCTCGTTTACGTTTATTTCCGGGCAAACTAAAATCACGTTGGTCTGGGCTGTTTACTGTTTTAGAAATTTTCCCGTATGGAACTGTTTAATTTCACACCCTAATAAGGGTAATTTCAAAGTGAATGGTCAGTGTCTTAAACTGTATTTTTGTGGTGATGTCAGTACTAACTGTATAAACTCTATCTTGCATGATTTGACTTTCGAATAATTTAAAACTTTGTCTTATTATTAAAACTTTGAATATTATTTTTGGACAATATTTTTTTTCTTGCGTCGAGCTCAACGATGTTTTTAAACAAAGGGCGTTCTTAGGAGGCAACCCAAGTTATAATTTTTCTGTTTTCTTTATTTTTCACTTTTTGCCCCGGACGGCCCTGACAAGTTGAAGCTTCTGCGATCGCCTGCTCCAACGCTGCTGAATCCATCACGAAGTCCAAAGAAGACATCTTAAGAAGATCCAAAGCGCAAGCATGGGGGAGCCGCATCGCGCAACTTCTGCAACTCAAAAAAATCCTAGGAAGTAACTGTTTTTCAATTGTGTACTTTTATTTATGTTTACATTTCTCTCTCTCCTTCCCCTCCTTTCTCCATTGAGGACAATGTTCATTTTAAGCTTGTGGGAGGATTTTCTCTTTCTCTTTTTCGTTTTTTTGTTGTTTCCCAAAAAAATCCAAAAAAAGAGAATATTTCAAAATAAAAAAAAAATTTAGGGTTTAGAATATTAATAGTTTAAACGAATTTGGGTTTTAAAATAGTACCCCTTGCTTTTGTTTTGTTTTTCTCAAAATTCCATTTAAACAACTTAGCTAATTATAATTTTTTAAATCAATCTTTTTAATTATATTTAACAAGTAAAATGTTGGCCTTGCTGTGTTTCTAATTCACGGTAGCATGTTAAGGTGAAATATTTTTCTAAAACTCGCATTTCTATTATGGTTTTTTGTTTTCTATTTTCTCCACTTTCTTATAAAAAATCTCTCATCCACTATTTTTCTTTTTTTTTGGATAATTTTTATAAAGTCAGTTTTTGATTAGCGTAGTAGATGTGAACGATTCTAGGCTCATATTATCCTAATTTTTAAAATGAGTTCATTAGTCTCTATTTAATTTCTAGGACCTACTTTTTGAAATTTTTCAAAACTAATGTTTTAGGCAAACTTTAGGAGCATGAATATGATGTAGGCCATTTTTGTTTTCGTTTGAGTCTTCTAGCCAACCCTAAAATTATCCCCCTAGTTAGCCACTTTTGAGCCTTTTTCTGATTTCAATTGATATCTCCACATTTCATTTCATTTTCACCAAAGCCAAATTTTTCCTGCCCTTCTTATCACACTAAACTTTTTGAGCTTCATGTTGTGATAGGATTATTTTGTGATTTTTGGAAAACTTTTTGAAAAAGTATGCTAAAAAAATGTTTAATTTTGTGGACAATTTCAAAATGAAAAGACAAATATTTTATGGCATTTTGTTTAAAGAAAAAAATATGGAAAAGAAAAAGAAGAAGAAAGAGAAGAAAATATTTATGTTATTTATGAAAATTTTGAAGCTCTTTATTTTGGTTTAGCGTGATTTTAAGCCTTTATGTTTATCTTTGAATTCCATTCCTAATTATATGCCTAAACTAAATGTTTCAGTCCTAGTAAGTCTTGTTGATTCATGCTCCTAGATTTTCTTTTAAGCTAAGTAAAGAAAAATAGTAGACTAGTTAAGTCTTAAATTTAAATTTATATTTTTGTTCTTTGTTTAATTTGGGTATAAAATGTCTCTTAGAATCTAGTAACATTTCAATGCATTTTTTCATTTTGTTGCTTTGCTTAAGTTTATTTAAAAAAATTTGTTAAAAATTTTGGATGAATTATTTTTGTTAGTAAAGATTATAAAAATTGAAACATTGTTTAAGTAATTGTTTTAGGTTTACATTTCACCTTCTCCCTACTTAGAATTTTGCATGGTACTTGTGTAGGCATAATTAGAATTGAAACCTTGTTTAAGTCATTTTGGTGCTTGTTATGTTTGCTAGTTTTTTATATTTTTGCTTGAGGACAAATAAAGTTTAATCTTAGGGGAATTTGATAGTTTGTTTTGTATTTAAGCTATTATGGTATTTTTAGGTCTTTATTGTGCAAGTCTTGTCTTATTAGCTTATTTGTCCCCCCCCCCCTCTTGTATTTATTTATGCCACTAAAGTTTTTTTTGCTCTTTTGTAGGTTTTCTCAATTTTTAGCCAAAATGACCTGACGCGGCCACCAACACGGCCGTGGCATGGGGCGTGTCACTTGTTCCCAAGGAAGTTAGCCACCAAAGGAAAGTCCAGAGTTCATCCCGAGTAGGACACGATCGTAAAACACGGTCGTGTCGCTGGCCGTGGCAAGCTGGCCGTGTCAACATGAGGAGTGTCACCAGAAGACGATGATGTTTAAGAGAAGGACATGGCCACCAACACGGTCGTGTCGTCGGGCGTGTCACCAGAAGCCAATGACTTTCCAAAGAAGGACACGACCACCAACATAGCCGTGTCGCCGGGCGTGTCGCCACCTCCACACAACATGCAACCCACCATTAATGCGCCCCTGTCAAAGCCCATCAACTACACAGGACACGGCCACCAACATGGTCGTGTCATTGGCCGTGTCAGCATGGGCGTGCCCACAGATTCGGCGTTGCAATGATCATTCCTACCAGAACCAGAGCACGAGGTCACCAACACAGGACATGGCCACCAACACGGCCGTGTCGTCAGCCGTGTAAGCCCCTTAAGATTTATTATAAATTTAGCCCTTCCCCCTTGTTTCATAAAGAGTTCTTGGATGGTGTAGGGAGGTGCTGCCCTTTTATTTCCTGAAGTTTTTCATGAATTTTCTTAAGTGTACTTTCTTTCTCTCCTTTTTCATTTTAAGTCTTTCTTAACCCTAGCTTTGTGCTTTCCTTGTAATAGTTTCTAGTTTATTTTAGTAGCTTAATGTTAATGCTAGCCTAGTTTTACTTTTCATGAACTTGTAATCTCTTATTTTCAAGTTGTAAGCTCCTTGTGTTCATTAATAAAGAAGTGTTGTTTTCTCTTCCCTTTCTACTTTGTTTTCATTATGTCCTTCTACCCATCTCTTTTCCTCCACTTCACCATGAGTAACTAATGCTCCTTGTACTCAATCTTGATGATCCGAGATTCGAGTTGATTAATTTATGATGCGTTAATTTTACTTCTTCTTTTTAGCATTTAAACCTTGAATTACTCTTGATTAACCTTTGCTTGGAGATATATCAACGATATATATTTTCCATCTTAGCTTTCATTCTTGGCTAGCCAAGAGGCCGATAGTTTGAAGTGAGCACTCAAGAGTAAAGAGAGTTGCACGCACCCCTCGAGAGAGGCAGGCATTAAATCTCCCGTATTGGAGTGAAATCCAATAGTGGGGTTCACAGCATAAGGAGAGCTTTAGGCCTCCGATTTAGACGAGAGTCGGTCGGACCTTCTGAAACTCAGGTGGGCACGTCTTCGAGAGAAGTGTGTTCATGCTTTAGGAACCTCCACGGTCAAGGTACTTTACTTTATTAAGCTAGAGTGTCTTTATTGCATTTGTTTATTCAATTTTTGTTGAGGTGATTCTCGATCGAGTACTTCTTTTTCTCATCATTCAACCCCTTGTTTTTAATCGATAGTTTTGGTCTTTCAAGTTTAGTGCCAGTAGTGCTTTCATTTTATGTAAGTGTTTTCCTTTATGCTAGTAGTCTTTCTTTTTTAGTTAGTAAACAACCCTAGTTTTCCTTCGATAAGATAATAACGTTCGTGTGAGTAAGATTACTCAATGGTTCACGGATTTTAATACGACACTTGTGTCCCCTAGCTACAATTCGATAGGTATACTTGCCTAGATGGATTGATAGTTCGGTTGCTTTTCTTTTCTTAACAAATAGCAGGCCACCACACTTCTGGCATTTCTTCGTGAATTCTTATGTATCTCTCCTTATGGTGGGCCAAAAGTACCCTTGTTGTAGTATTCTTCTTTCCAGGTTTCTACTCCCGGAGTGGCTGCCGCATTCACTAGAGTGTATTTCTTCAAAGATCTTTTGGACCTCTTCCTCCAACACGCATTGTGTTAAAAGTCCTAAGAGGGTCTTTCAATACAAACCCCCTCCCACAACAGGTTTTATGCTGATTTATGCCTAAAACCCTTTTTATTCTAGACCTCCCCTAGAAACTTGTCCGTGATTAGGAAAGTCATAAAGGGATCCATCTATGAGGGGTACGAATCATACTGAATGGAGAATGTCTGAAACATCCTGATGAGCCCCTTCACCTTTACCAAATACTGTTGGAGAGTGGGATTCCTTGGCTCAAATTCCCCCTTGACTTGGGAAGCCACTACCATTGAATCTATTAGCACTTGTATTTCCTGAACCCCTAGCTCCTTGACAACTTGCAAGCCCGCGATCACTACTTTGTATTCTGCCTGATTGTTGGTAATGGGGAAGTGTATTACTATTTCTTGTTCAATCTTTGTCCCCTGGGTAATTTCATAGATCACCCCCTCCCAGAGAGTGTCTTCCTGAAGTGTCGTCCACCAATATCTTCCAGGCTACCTACTGAGAGGACCTAAATTTATCCACCTCAACTGTGTAATCAGCCAAGAAATCTGCCACTGCCTGAGCCTTCACCGACAAGAGAGGGACAAAGGAGATGTCGAACTCGCTTAGTTCTATCGACCACTCTATAAGACTAGTGCTCCATTCCCTCAAAGATATTGCAGAGAGGGTGGTTGGTCAGCACTCAAATTAAGTGTGCTTGAAATTTAGGCCATGGCTTTTAGGCCAAGATAACCAGGGGAAATGCCAGTTTCTCCAGGATGGTGTATCTGGACTAAGCCTTCTTCATGACCCTACTAACATAGTAGATAGGTAGCTACTTCTTTCCTTCCTCTCAAACTAAGATGGAACTCACAGCCTCCGCCCCTACCCCAAGATACAAGGTTAGATCTTACCCCTCCTTCGACCTATAGAGTAGTGGAGCCTTGGTGAGTTGATACTTTAGGGCTCGGAAGGAACCCTCACACTCCTGGGTATAATTGAAATCCTGGTTTACCCTCAATACTTTGAAGAATGGGGAGCACTTTTCCCAGCCCGAGAGAGGAACCCGCTCAAACCCACAAGCTTTTTTGTTGGGCGTTCGATCTCCTTGGCACTTCGAGGTGACTTCAGTTCAAGTTTCGCCTTCACCTTGTCGGGGTTGGGCTCTACCAGACGGGGGTGACCCAAAAATTTTCCACGGCTAGCCCCAATGACACACTTTATGGGGTTTAGCCTCATCTTGAACTTCTATAGGGTGGCAAAGGTCTCCTTTAGATCTATGAGATGGGTGCTCACGCTTTTGTTCTTCACCATCAGATCGTCCAAGTATACTTCCAAGTTTCTACCCCTCTATTCCCAGAAGACTCGATCAATCATCCTTTGTTAAGTTATCTCAACATTTCAAAATATGAAAGGCATCATTTCATAGTAATATCATCTGTCCCTTGTGATAAAGGAGACATTTTTGACATCAGGCGGGTGCATGTAAATCTAATTTTAACCTGGAAAAGCATCAAATACTCAGCATAGAATAACCTACGGCTGAGTAAACCAGTGCGTCAATTCTAATCAAGGGATAAGAATTCTTGGGACATGCTTTATTTAAGAGAGAAAAGTCTATGCACATCCTCTACCTTCCATATCCCTTTTTTATAATTACCACATTGGAGATTCAGCCTGGATACTAGATCTCCGATAAAAAACCGACCTTCAAGAGTTTCTCCACCTCCTCTTGAATTGGCTTCTCTAGCTTGTCGGTCATGGACCTCCATTTCTTGTGGATGGGGCGAGCTCTTGGGTTAAGATTGAGGTGATGACATGCCATGTCAGCATAAATCCCTGACATGTTCGCGATGCTCAAGGCAAAAACATCCACATTCCTATGAACGCATCCCAGGACCCTCTCCTGGTCCTCCCCCTAGCCCTCCACTAATCCTCAAATTCTCTACCACCCCTTCCCAGGTTAGGACCTCTCTCTCTACTACCTCATCCGCTATCTCTAGCAGAGACATCTCTTTTGACTCACTTTTCCTCCACATCCTCTGATTGAGGACTGCCACTTCTCCCACCTCCATATCTATCTCAATCACTTTTCACCCCTTCCTGATCCACTATCACCTCCACCACCTAAACTACCTTTACCACACCCTACTTCCCTACCTACTCTTCCATTATCCTCTCCACTTCCTCAGCTTCTTCCATCCATGAGATAGTGTTGATTATAGTGACATAACACTGTCTCGCCACCTTAGGATCTCCCTAGATCCTGACTTGGACTCCTCTGCTGTTTATCTTGAACCACTGATTGAATGAGGAGGGTACGCACCAAAATGCGTTGATGAGGGGTCGTCTGAATATTGTGTTGTAGTTGCTTGGAGCATCTACAATGACGAACCAATAGTTTCTAGACTTCCCTCCACCCAGGTCACATGAATACCCACTCCCACCTCAACTTCTTTCATCTCTTTAGATAACCCAAACAGAGGTCCTTCTGATGTCAGCACCCTCCTGGAATCCACCTTCATCTTGTTGAATGCCTTTTTTAAGATCATATTCACTGAATTCCTATTGTCGACCAGGATCCGGGAGACCGTGAAGCTCTCGATGATCATATGGGTCACCAAGGAATCATTGAACAGGTCCTCATATTATGACATGTCCTTCAACAAGAAGGTGATCTTCTCCTTCGGGGGGTGGGTTTTGGGATTTTGAAGCAACGCTCCTCCTCAACATTGTTTGGAGGCTCCCCTTGTGGGTGGCTTTGATCCCCACTCCCCCATAGATAACCTTAATCCCCTCAGGTCTCCACGTCTACCCAGTCTCGCATTTATCCTCATCTCTGGCTTTTGTCATGACCTATTCTATCTATACCTACTATTGTTGTTAATATTGTTATTAATGTTGCACCGGGCCTCTCCCCCTCCTTACCTCCAAGAATTTTAGGCAGGTGGTCGTTGCATGGCCTTCCTCCTAATGGTAGTCACAATATGGCAACACCAACCCGCCCCCTTCTCCTTCTACTAGATCCTCTCATCTATTTCCTATCCCTCTTTCTCTATCTCTTCTTCCTCTTTCGAGTGCCATCGCCTGTTAAGGAGGAGGCAGGAGAGGCCACTTAACTGGCCTCTATCCTTGGGGTTTGAACCTCCCATGTCCCCTGTGAATGTTTCCTCCTCCTTAATAACCTCTCCCCTATCCTGTATAGGACCTCTTTGCGGAATCCGGGCCAGCCGGTTGTTTAGCTCTTAATGACACCATCCTTGCCGAGTTCCCTAAAAACCTTGCCCCCTGGGCTTATCTCTCCTCCTTGCCTCTTACTACTTGCTTCCTCCATGTTCTCTCAACTCATCTCACACGAACCTGCTAACTTCTTGGCAAATGTTGGGATTTCTGACTCTCCCTCTATCTCTTTTGCTACCCACTCCATCAATTCCTTGAAGGATAGAGGAGGCTCCCTTTTCAGCTCCATGCTAAAGAATCCCTAATGTAGCCCTAGTGTAAAGGCCAGCATCATGGTGTATCCCGGTACCTCTTATACCAAGAGAACCTCTTCCTAGAACCTCCTACGGTTTTATTGCAAACAAGAACTATGAGCCCTATTTTATTGCAAAAAAGAACTTCGCTCCCTTCTTTCTCTTCTTGGACGTTGAGAAACTAAATAGGAAATATAATAACTCGGGGATATAACCCAGAGTCGCTAGCCCACACAGAGCTTGCTTATATCCGGTGCTTCAGCTGTAATATAAGTGCTGCATCTTGTACACCCCAACAAAATCACTGTGCCTATTTCTCAACAATAGTAGGTTATTGGCGCTAGGTTTCGAACCTGCAACCCTTGATAAAAATCTTCAAAAATTCTTATCACAAACTGAGTTGCGGCTCAGTTGGTGATGAGAACTATTGAAGGTTTCTTATCAAGGGTTGTAGGTTCGAAACCTAGAGCCAACAATCTACTGTTGCTGAGAAACAGACACAGTTATTTGGTTGGGGTGTACAGGTTACAGCACTTGTATTATGGATGAACCATCAGATGTAGGCAAGCTCCGTGTGGGCTGGCGACTTCGGGTTTTATCCACGGGTCGTTACAAAAAAGTGCAATTTTTTGTAATGACCCAAAGAAAAAACCCGATGTCGTAGAGCCACGCGGAGATTTCCTGCATCAGGTAGTTCAGTCATAATACAATGGATATAGCCCGTACATCCTAACCAAATCACTATACATGTTTCTCAGTAACAGTAGGTTATTCGCGCTAGTTTTTGAACCCACAACCCTTGAGAAGAAGCCTTCAATAGTTCTCATCACCAAATGAAGTCGCCAGGTCGGCAACTTCTGGTTGTATCCACAGTTCATTACAAAAAAGTGTAATTTCCTTGTAACGACACAAGGTTGCAACCTGAAGTCGCCGGCCTACACGGAGCTTTCCTGCATTCGGTGGTTTAGTCGTAATACAAGGGCTGTAGCCCATATACCCCAACCAAATCATTGTGACTATTTCTCAGCAATAGTAGGTTGTTAGCGCTAGGTTTCAAACCCTCAACCCGTGATAAGAAACCTTCAACATTTCTCATCAAAATCTGAGCTGCAGCGCCAAGTACCTACTGTTGTTGAGACACAAACACAGTGGTTTGGTTGGGGTGTACGAGCGACAACCCTTGGTATCACGGCTGAACCACCGGATGTAAGCAAGCTCTGTGTGGACCGACGACTTTGGGTTGTATCCCCGAGTTATTACGAGAACCCCAAACGAAGGTTCTCGAAACAATAGTTTGAACTAGAGGGAAGCCGGTGGAACAAGTCCCTAACCTTATCCTTGAAGGTGATGACAAAAAGTCAGCATTTGAAAGCGCCCCACATTTTCATGATGAAGATCGCATCTTCAAACCACTAAACATATTGTACAGGGTCATCTCTGATGGTTTAGTAGGACATATCTAGCTCTCGAGACCCCTTAAGACCTGGGGCCGATACGATTAGCTTGCTAAAGGGACTTCCCCCTCCAGAGGGGTTAGTTAGCAGGTCTCGCGAGGTGATCTCGCCTGATCTTTCAGCACTAGCGGGACGGGGTACATCTCTCGCCCGACGAGATCTCGTTCTCCCCCTCAACTACACCCTCCTTCCTAGGTCGCTGACCCGGGGCATTCTCGCCTAGCTGGTGAGACGTGACAATTGGGATGGTTGGTGTCGAGCATTCATCTCTTGCGGCGAATGCGAGGTGCAAGGTATGCAAGACCTCCCTCTTGAAATCTCCAAACATTCCAATCGTGACGTCTCCCGCCGGAGGTGGTGGGTTACCCTGATCACCTCCTTCTCCTCCAGCCATGAGAGTTAACTCAAGATTTTCTTTTGCAGACTACGGTCTATGCTCAACACACAAAAAATGTTGAAACCAGAAATCGGTCCATACAAGTGTTCAGACCTAAAGGGTATAGCCCACACCTACTTCTCCTGAGCCAAAACACTTGACTAGTGTCTAAGAACTAAGGAACAGACCAAGAGATGCAGTGTAAGGGTCCCGCCACAAACCTGGAAGATCGGATAGAGCTTCCCATTCTAAAATAATGTTGGGGCTGGGCACATTGGAGGGCACTGGAAGCCAACCAAAGAAAACCAGATGAGGAGGAAGCCAAAGAAATAGATCACCTCCCAAGGTTCACTTAAGGGTCTATTAATAGTTTTTCAAGCCTAACCTGCAAATAGAGGAATTCTGCCTTTTAGTTCTACTATACGTAGCCCAAAGTGCTCTTCCAACAGTGAAACTTTGTTGTTTGTAGAGGTTATTAGTAGGAAAAATAGGATTCATCTGGGGAAAAACTGCTGAGTGGGTTCACCACTTGTCTGGGGTGGCGAGTGTTTGATGAGGCTTGCACTCGCCCCTCGCCTTGACCCGAGCGAGTGCGGGTCGAGAACACCTCTCCTTGCCCCTTGCTTACCCTTAGTTTATACCGTATGCGAGCTAGTTGCTTACGAGACCCAGTCACTCGCCTACTCAGCTCGCTTAGCCCCACAAAACCTGAGCGACCCCTTCGGGCCTTGACTCCTTCTGAGGGATCCACTTGCCAAATATGGGGTTGTACAAGATTGATTTCTAAAAAGGTGCATAGTATTAGGACTGAAATGATAGTTTTGCCTTAATCTAAAATATATCTCTCAAGCACTGTGGGCATATCATATCAAATATAAAAGTATATTTTCAGTCTCCATATCCCTTATGCTCTACTAATCCTCATGTTCAGCCTCCATAGGCATTCTGAGGTATGACCGTCCTTTGTCTAAAAATTTGACATAATACTCATTACGTCCTTTCTGGGATTACTCCATATCACTGGAGAATTCACCTACTAGAAAATTTTAAAAAAATTAAATTAAAAATATGATTCTATCCAAACATTATCTTGTGTAATTTTATGGTCCGTCGATCGGACTTAGAGCAAGGTCCGCTTGAAGTATTACCATGTGATCACTAATCAGACCGCTAGTGAAATTCACAATTCAAAAAAGGATATCCGGCCTGATTTTAAAAGGCGCGATATCATGTCGGTTTTTTTTAAAAAAATAAACTTTTATATGAAAATAAAATCTTAAAAAGATGATAAAAAATCTTAATTAACATTTAATAATTTTTTTTAGAGAAAAGTAAATTTTTATTGGGTTAAAATTATTTTTTTTGTGTCCAAACAGACCTTCCTTAAGATCTGCGGGGCACAAAAAAAAATTTTTGTCTCTAATACGTCTTGATTGATATTGTGTGCTGATAACTTTTTAAATTTTTATATTAATGGTGACAGCAATTAGACACCCATATACAACATACTCTTTACATGGGTGACACATCTATATGCATGCTCACATACACGTAGAGCTATCACGGTTTCGGTTCGATTCCGGTTTCACTAAAACTGTGAATTGAGCCATTAAGATAATGGTTTTTCAAATTATAACCAAACCCTATTGATTTGACCGGTTCCAATTCTTATTCTGGTTCCAACATAAATTTTTGAATTGTCATGTAAACGGTTATGGTTCAACAAGAACAAAAACCAAACCGTCCACTAACGATTCGGTTCGATTCTATGCGGTTTGGTCTGGTTCCAATCGGTTCCAATAATAACCAAAATCAAATTTGATTGAATGAATAAGGGAGGCCAAAAAAATGTTGGAGGGAAAAAGTAAACTCATTCATTTTTTTCAAGAGAGACTTCGAAGTCCGGTGACCGGACGTACGAATTTTTCATTATACCGAGGAGGAGTATTTTTTGTATACTATATTAAGAACTTTAACTTATTACTCTTGAAATCTTATTTCATAATAAAATTTTGCTTAAAAAATAAATTAGTTATTTTAATTAGACTAATTTATTGGCTACAAATAAAATCTTCTTTCAAGATTAATATTAAATTGTCGATGTATACCCTCTATATTTTTAAAATAAAATATTTCAAAGAAATATTTTTGTAAAATTGAAAATACATTATATAACAGTATAAAAACCGAAATCGCACCGCAAAAACTGACTTCAAACCACACTAATATCAAACCACACTGCACATTTTTGGTGTGGTGTGATTGTGTTCAATCCAAAATTGATCCCATTTGGTGCGATCGGGGTTTTAGTTCAAACCGCATAAGTTTCGCTCATAATAGTTGTTGCGGCCAACTCAACCATCCTTGTAGACCGGACTAAACTATGACACATTAGTCTGTGAAGCTGTCGAGCGCGCACACAGTCACTGAATAAGTAGAAGTACACAAGGCAATAACGTGGAAAACTCCTTAAATGAGTAAAAAAGCACGTGGCCGGTATAGTGCCAGTCAAACTTCACTATTGACGGCTGTTTACTAATCGTGCGAAGAATTGAGGGTGACAGGCCGCTGCTCGTTACAATAGTGAGATGAGGAATTGAGAGTGCTCGGTGGGCGACAGACCGCCTTACACGAAGCTGGTATTTCTCTATGCTCTGATGGGGGGTTTCTGGATGCTGCTCGACGAACTTTGTAGCAGAGCGCACAGAGATGCAGTGACGATGACTTGAGTAGCATTGCGCACGTAGGAGGCTTTGCAGAATGTCCTGCCAAACATCTTCTTCTTGGGAGCATCGTGGACTTAGATGATTTTCGGGCGGCCTGGCTGGTGGAGGAGGCTCGTAGGAGGATTTCGGTAGAACTCTGGCCTGAGGAAGAAAAAGACTGGGAGAGGAAAAGTTAGAAATGAACGTGATCCTGGGGCCATTTTATAGGCTCCAGGAGGTGGTTACGGTGATTACGCGGCTATCCTCACACCATAACCACTCACAATTACTATCTGTAGACCATGTTTAATATAGTTCTGGACGTATATGACGTGCATAATTTTTACTAAAAGAAGGTCATTTTTAATTAATGATAACCCCCGTTAATCATGGCCGTGAGTGGGTGGTTATCTACGAAATGGACGATGATGATTGCGATGGAATGATCGGACAG
Organism: Platanthera zijinensis; assembly: GCA_039513925.1. Lineage (NCBI taxonomy): Eukaryota > Viridiplantae > Streptophyta > Magnoliopsida > Asparagales > Orchidaceae > Platanthera > Platanthera zijinensis. Next base: position 95,693,460 of record CM077091.1, read on the forward strand.
CTGGGAAGGTCTGCTACGATAGAGCGGCCACTTCACCAGCAGACAACAACCGGTGAGAAGAGAGGAGGAACCGCGGCCGGTGGGACGACAGACCGTGGAGGGAGAACTCGCACGAAGGGAGGTCGGACATGGATGCCTCTCGCGGGAGGCACCCCGCGGCCACGAGAGCTGGCCGTGGGGTGGGGTAGTCGTACTTGGCCACTGGTGGATTAAATGACTATCAATCCGAAAAGGCAAGTGTACCTATCGAATTATAGTACCAAGGGCATATTAAAACTCGGGGTTGTCAATTACTATTACTCAAGCTTGTACTATTATCCTACCGTACGCTTGATGGGTGTTTTGAGAATTTTTAAGTTAAACTAAAAATAATAATAAGATGAAAACTTCAAATAAAAAGATAGCATTCGATCAATGATTCACCATAAAAAAAGATAAGAAGGATAAAAAAAATATAGTTTTATAATTGAAAAACAAACTCGACCGTGACGGATCCGAAAATAAGAAATAATCTCGCTAGAGCATTAAATTTCCTAACTTATAGACGTTTTGACTGAAATCTCTTTGCAAATCAAAAAGCCCTAAAGTTGCATTATCGAAGTGATCCGCACTATTAGATTTGACTCCAATCCGGAGGATTTACGTCGTCCTATCTCTAGGATTGCGTGAAACTTCTTCCTTCTTTGAGTGATCTTTCAAATCAATGAGTCTCTCGACTACTATGAAATGAGATCAAATGGCCTACTACCGTATACCGGAAATACGGAGTCGACACGAGATAAATCAAAGAAAGATCGAGAATAATTTAGTAAAAAAAAACTAAGAAGTAAAAGGAAATCTCATCTCATTTCATGGATCCTCATGATCGAATGCTAAAGGAAATTTAACTACGCATATTTAAGAATGAAATTACATTAAGATAAAGGAAATTCATTTTCATTAATAGATAAAAAGAGGTACACAATAATAATAAAAAGACAATATTATACTACTAAGAAAGAGATTACAATAATGAAAAGAAGAACTCAACAACAATAATCCAAACAAGAAGGAAACTCTCTTGCACTAGCACTATACTTTCTCTCCAATGTCCAACCTTCCAAATGCTTGAGGCAAAGGGTCATTTTATAGATGAGGGGGAAGGTTTTAGAGGGAAGTGGAGATGAAGGGGCACAAGGGGGTGGCCGGCCATGCATGAATAGAGAGGTGCATGCATGGAATTTATTGAGGGAGAGAGAAGAGGCTAAATGCATGCACTTTCATTTGGGAAAATAAAAAGGAACAAAATAAATATAAGAGGGTGGATGGATGAGTTTAAATGAGAATGAGAGAGGGGAAAAGAGGGATGAATGAGGAATAAATAAGAGAGAGAGGAGGAGTGCCCGGCCATGCATGAATGGAGAGGTGCATGCATGGAATTTAATGAGGGGGAGAGAGAAGGGGGAGGCCGGCCATGTACGATGGTCTGCAAATGGGCCGAAATATGGAGGGCCATATATGATGGGCTGCTTGGTGTAGGGGCTCAGGTTGTGTGGGCTGCTGCATGGTGTGCTCGGTATGGACTTGAAGGAGGAATGTGTTTCTTGCATGTGGGCTGGCCGAGCTACACTTGAACAAGGCTCGGGTTGACTTGAAGAGGGCCGAGCTGCTTGCATATGGGCTGGTCGAGCTGCACTTGAAGAGGGCTTAGGTTGCACCAACATCATGGCTCGGGTTTGTCTTCATGAAGGGTTGGACTTGTGCTTGGGCTGCACCTACAAACAAATAAAATAAAACATAATATTAGTTATATAACATAACAAACATATTCATAAAGTAACAAAAACATAAAACAACAAAAAACAAATACATAAAATAACAAAACATAAAAACAAAAATAAAAAAAACATAACAAACAAACACAACACACAATACAACATAACAAACAAACATAAAAAAAAAATTTTAAACATATTATTAAAAATAAAATATTAAAACATAGCATACATAAAATATAAAAAAATAATACTTAAACCTAGGAAAATTTAAACTAAACAAACCCCAAAAAGGATGACTAAAACTAATCATCAAAATCCCCCATGCTTAAGTATTTGCTTGCCCTCAAGCAAATGGAATTTAAAACTTGGGAAGAGGAATAAAAAGCAAACAAAGAAATTTAGATTTCATAATTAAGAAAACAAAAATAAAAAAAATAAACTATCCTAATTTCTATGTTAACAACTAGTGGTGTGAGAAGTGCATAATAGAAAACTTGAATGTGGAGACATAAAAATATCAATAGAACATAAAGAAGAATTACACATTTCTAAATCCCTAAAACAAGGCATCCAAAATTTAGGAAAATAAGAAAAACAAAAGTAGAGGTTCTAAATAAACGACGCATTGAACAAACTACTAGGTTGCTAAAATAACAATTACCCCTAAATCACCTCAAGATAACCTCCAAAGAAATCCATCAATGTTGGTGGTCATAGGCTTGTCCGTTCACACTCTCTCCACTACGCAGGTTCACGTTCTAAAGATCAAAAGGGCTTTTATAGGCGTAAAGACTTGGCTTAGGTAAATGATTAGGAATAGAAAATCAAAGATAAACGTGAGGGTTAAAACACACTAAACCAAGGATGAGCTCAAAATAAACATAAAAACACAACAATGAGAAATGATAAGTACGTTCTTTTCTCCAAACCAAACTAAAAACACAAGGCAATCTATTTTTCTTTTCACATAATTGGCCAAAAATAAACTTCTTCTTTTTTTCTTTTTTGATTTCACATTTTTGGATAATAATTTTATCTTTCTTTCTTTTTTCATAGGAGAGCTCCAAATGTAAGCTTATAAATTTCTTTTCATTTTTCAAAGATATAACCCATCACAATAATGAAATTAAATAAAGCTCAAAGTCTAGTGTGAAAATAGGAAGGGCATTTTGGCTTTGGTGAAAAATGAAAAGTGGAGCTAAACAAAGGAAAAAGGGAAAAAGCCCAAAATTATTCTAGCAACGGTGAAATATTTGTGTGGGCAAAAAAAGTTCAAACGGGTCAAAGGGTGGCCTAGATCATTTTTAAAGTACGTGAAAAAGTGATAACGTTATCTAGCAACCATTCATACGCAATTTAACCGAATAAAAAAAACAACTACAGTTTTCTAACTTACAACATTAAAAACAGATGCCTATATTTAAGAACTGTAAACTAGTAAAACTAAGCTATGTTAAAATGATAAATTTATAAAATCGTTTCAAAGAAATTTTACTTAGAACTAAAGAACTACAGGGGCCTACAGATCACTAGAAGAAACATAAAAATAAAGATAGAAAATAACTTTTGATTCTGATTTTCAAATAGCTTTTAGAAAAAAAAATGGATTTTGTATTTTCTAGTTTTTTTGGATTTTTGATAAAGTTAAAGAAAAAGTACTCCTAAGAGGCTTAATATAACTATTATAACTTTTATAATAAAAAGATTACACTAATAAAAAAAAATTTAGAAAGGAAAGAAAAAGAAAGAAAGTAAACGAAACCCTCCCCCATGTTAGATTTTTCATTGCCCTCAATGAAAAAAAACGAAAAAGAGAAAGAGTAGGAGAGGAAAATGCAGTAAATTAAAGATAACAAATATATATAAAGAACATTACTTCCCCGGGTTTAGGAGGCCGAATGCGGATGTCGCTCTCCCATACTTGCGCTTTATTTCACTTTATCACCAGCAGACTGGACTTGATCCTTCTTGAAATCAGAAATGTTGGAGCGACAATCACGAACTTGTGCTTTTTTGGCCACCGGGAGGAAGAGCAAAGTACAAAAATAAAAGCAGAAAAAAGGCCTTGGGCAGGCTCCCAAGTAGGGGTGCAAGTTGAGTTGAGTCGGCACGAAATCTCGATGAGCCGGCTCGAAAAAAGCTCGACTCAAGCTCGAGTCTGTGGAGCTCGAGCTCGAGCTCGACGAGCTCGAGCTCGATTACGAGTCAAGCTCGAGCTCGAGCTCGATTACGAGTTGAGCTCGAATATTAATGTTCATGAGCTCGCGAGCCGGCTCGCGAGCTTTTTATTCAAATTTTTTTAAAAAATATATATAAAAAATATTAAAATATATATATATAAAAGGATAATAAAGCTCATGAGCTAAAAAGCTCGTGAGCAGCTCGAGCTTGCGAGCTCGAAACTCGAGCTCGAGCTCGATAATTTGGCATTGAGCTCGAGCTCGAGCTGGGATAAATGAGCTCGTTGAGCTCGAGCTTGGAAATTTTGCCAAGCTCGGCTCGAGCTCGACTCGTTTGCACCCCTACTTCTAAGAGTGTATTTTATTGAACAAAAGAGAGTTCGACTAATAATAAAAGTTTTGTAATAATAAAAAAATGTCCGAAATAAGAAAGAGTCTCAAATGCAGATAAATATTAAGAGATAAAAAATAAGATGTTCCTTTACAGGAGACACCGAATCATTTGAAAAATACAACTTCAGTCTATGACCATTAACTTTAACGTCACCCTTGTCCGGGTGCGAGAGCAACACAGTTCCAAAATAAAAAACTTGCTTGACCGTAAATGGTCCAGACCATCGAGATTTAAGATTTTCAGGGAAAAGATGTAAGCGTGAATTAAAAAGAAGAACTTGATCGCCTGGTTTAAACATTTTAGGGTGGCATAAGTTCTTATCGTGATAAAATTTTGTGCATGCTTTATAAATTTTGTTGTTCTAATAAGCGTTCGCTCGCCACTCGTCGAGTTCATTTAATTGATTTTTTTTGTGCTCACCGACCAAGTGTGGATCGAAATTAAAAAAATTTAGCGCCTAGTTCGCACGGTGTTCGACTTCTATCGGGAGATGACATGATTTTCCGTAGACCAGTTGGAAAGGAGTACAACCAATAGCGATCTTGTACGTTGTCTGATAGGCCCAAAGAGCATCGTCTAATTTTAAAGACTAATCTTTACGAGAAGTAGAAACGGTTTTTTCCAAAATTCTTTTAAGTTCATGATTAACTACCTCGACCTGACCGTTCGTTTGGGGGTGATAAGCGGTGGATAGTTTATGCATAACGTCGTATTTAGTTAAAGCTTTAGCAAGCTGAGCGTTGTAAAAATGACTCCCCCTATCACTAACGATCGCTCGAGAAAAACCAAAATGAGAAAATAATTTTTTAAGAAAAGATACTACGACACGAGCATCATTACTGGGTAAAGCTTGGGCCTCTACCCACCTAGAACATATTCTACGGCGACCAGAATATATTTATTACCTAAGCTTGAGGGAAACAGGCCTACAAAGTCGATGCCCCAAAGATCGAAAATTTCGCATTCAAGAAAATAATTTTATTCTATTTCATTTTTATTCGATATGTTTCCAGTCCGCTGGCACCGATCACACCTGCTTACAAAAATTTGTGCGTTTTTAAATATGCTTGGCCAGTAAAAGCCAGCACTAAGAACTTTGTGGGCGGTGAGGTTTGCTTGAAAATGCCTGCCAGTCGGACCTTCATGAACATGCTTCAAAATTTGTTTACCTTCTTCCCGGGAAACACATCTTCTTACCACCTAGTCCGCACAAATACGAAATAGAAAGGGTTCCTCCCAAAAATAATACTTCAACTCAGAAAAGAATTTCTTCTTTTGCTGAGAAGAGTACTCTTTTGGAAGGACCCGGGCCACGAGATAATTGGCTAGATCGGCAAACCAGGGGGTAGAAGAGGCCACATTTAAAATTCTCTCATCCAGAAAAGAATCATTAATAAAATTTTCATTTAAAATGCCGAGTTCAGAATTCTCGAGGCAAGAAAGATGATCAGTCACTAGGTTTTCTGCTCCTTTCTTACCCAAATCTCCAAGTCAAATTCTTGAAGTAAGAGGATCCAGCGAATAAGACGCGGCTTGGCATCCGGTTTAGAAAGGAGGTACTTCAAAGCGTAATGATCCGTTAAAACAATAATTTTAGAAAGAGTAATGTACGGTCGGAATTTATCGAATGAAAAAATAACAGCTAATAGTTCCTTTTCGGTTGTGGTGTAGTTTTCTTGAGCGGAAGTTTGAGTTTTAGTTGCGTAGTAGATCAGATGAAAGTTCTTAGCAATTCGTTGTCCTAGAACCGCACCTACTGCGAAATTACTTGCATCACACATTATTTTGAAAGGCAAATCCCAAACTGGGGCGATCATAATTGTTGCATTTATAAGTTTAGATTTAATTACTTCAAACGTAGCTAGACGAGAATCGTCAAAAACAAAAGGAGCTTCTTTCTCGATAAGGTGGGTGAGAGGCTTAGTTATTTTTGAAAAGTCATTAATGAATCGACGGTAAAAACCCGCGTGCCCTAGAAAACTTCTAATCACTTTGATGTTCGTAGGCGGCGGTAGCTTTTCAATTACTTCAATTTTTGCCTTGTCCACTTCAATTCCCTTAGCGGAAATCTTATGGCTAAGGACTAAACCTTCACGCACCATAAAGTGGCACTTCTCCCAATTTAAAATTAAGTTCGTTTCCTCACATCGTTCTAAGACCTTAGCTAGATTTTGTAAACATAAAGAGAAAGAGTCACCAAAAATAGAGAAGTCATCCATAAATACTTCCATTATACTCTCAACGTATTTATCAAAAATTGCTAACATGCACCGCTGAAAGGTAGTTAGTGCGTTGCAGAGACCTAAAGGCATCCTTCGGTAGGCAAACATTCCAAAGTGGTAAGTGAATTTTGTCTTCTGTTGGTCCTCGGGTGCAATAGGGATTTGGAAATACCCCGAGAGACCGTCGAGAAAACAATAGAAACTATGCCCGGATAATCGTTCTAAAATCTGATCGATAAAGGGGAGGGGGAAGTGATCTTTACGAGTGGCATCGTTTAACTTATGGTAGTCGATGCACATCCTCCATCCCGTCTATTGCGTACACTGAAAAATATGTACCAGATTTGGAGAAGCCTCATCTTACTCAATGATATACATCAATTTGTATTTGATGGATGTTTGAGTTTCATTGTGCAGGTGTAAGGTTTACAAGAAATTTTTCTAAGTATAAGTGTCGACACTTGTGAAGAATTGTGTCGACACCAAGAAGTTGTGTTAACACTAGAAGCAAGGCCTTTGTCGACACCCATTCATTGTGTCAACACCTGAAAAAGAAGCTGTGTCGACACTAAGAATTGTGTTGACACCTAAGACAGGAATTGTGTCGACACCTAAAGCAAAAGTTGTGTCGACACCCAGGAGTTATGTCAACATCAGAAGAAAGGCATATGTCGACACTCAGGAATTGTGTCGACACCTGAAGAAGGTTTGTGTCGATATACAGGACTTGTGTCGACACACACTCAACGCCATTTGTATAGAGCTAAGTCAAGACTAGAAGCAGTTGTGTCGATACATATGACTTGTGTCAACACATACGAAACGAAATCTAGATGACACTCAACACCATCTAACAGCAACAACTATACTGAGTCAGAAGGCTTGTGTCGACACACATGACTTGTGTCAAAACACACTCAATGACGTATCGATACACACTCAACGATAGCTAAATATACACTCAACGCCATCTGCCAGCATCAGTTATGTCAAGACCAGGAGCAGTTGTGTTGACACATACAAACAAAAGCTGTGTCGAGTAGCAAAAGAATGATTTTGTCAACACATGGAGTGTTATGTCGATATAATCAAGACTTGTGTCGACACTTAGTCTATTTGTGTTGACACATGTGAAGCAGTTTGCAGAGTGGTTATGCTGAGTTGTAAAGTCTTTAAGGAATCAGTTGTCATGACTGGTGACTCGACAGCTGTCATAACCAACAGGTCTGACACCTTTGTCAGAACTGTCAGAAGGTTGTTACAAACCGGATCTGTCGGTCATCATGAGTAAACTCTATATAAGGGACAGATCCTTGACAACCACAACAACAACAGAACTAAGGAGGTAATCAAGCTATTTCAGGAAGAGAATCTGACAACAAGAAAAGGGTAAACCCTTAAGAAGGCAGATCCAGAGCAGTCTGCATGAGAAGATTCAGATCTTATTATGAATTCAAGGAAGGAGCTGACAGGAGAACAACTTCTATATCAAGAAGAGTTCAACCTTATTTTGTTATATCAAGAAGCTTTGAAACAGCTAAGTCAGTTTGAATCTGAAGATTCAGTTTATTCAAGAACTGATCAAGAAGCTCACACCTATAGAGAGATCTATCTGGTGATATTTTTGTATCTCTTTAACATTCAATTATCTTATAGGATCTTTGTAAGATCTGAGATGTAAGCTTGTAATTATAAAGGCTGAGGTAGGGCTAAGTGCTGGAGGTGTAGGACTGGTAATAGTCTGAGTTGTAAGCCTAGTGATAAATGCTTAGGTAGGGCTGAGGCCTAAGATAGGATTCTTTGGAAAAATCTTAGGTAATACTTGTATAAGTCTGAGCTGTAGGAACCAATATGGTTCTGAGTTGTAAGATCTGTGGATCTGAGCTAGTGGAAGGAAGTTGGGTTGAATCCAGTTCTCTACTAGATAGGAGAAGGGGGAAAGTGGATGTACCCATACCTTGAGGAACCACTATAAATCTGGTGTTTGCTGTGGTGTGATTTCTGTACTTTAGATTGTATTTCCTGTGCTGTGTTAATACTAGTTAATTGCCTGAATTATAAAAGAAAATTAGAACCTATTAACCCCTCCCCCCTCTAGGTATTTAGGCTCTTGAAATAAGTCTTTCATGGTATTAGAGGGAGGTTGCTCTAAGATTGACATAACAGTCTGAGTGAATCTCCAAGGCAATTAATAGATTTCAAGAATGGGTTCAAATGAGAATTAAAAGGAGTTTGGATCTATGAAACTGCCTATCTGCAGGAAAGAATGTTTTAGCATTTGGAAGGAAAGGGTCAGATTGTTTATGGAAACTTTTGATCCAAGAATCTACATTACTGTACAAGAATGACCCTTCATTCCAATGAAGTTATCAGCTCTAGATGCAAATGTTAGAACCCCTAAGAACTATTTTGAAATGATAAAGGATGAGATCATTCTGACAATACTAGACAAAAGAGCATAGAACATTATTGTAAGTGTTATAGATGATGCCATATTTCTCAATCTGGTGCATTGTAAAACCTCCAAGGAAATGTGGGACACCCTGATTGTCTACATGGAGGGAACTGAAGAAGTCAGAGAAGAAAGGAAATCTCTGCTAAATCAAGAATATGAGAGCTTTAGACAAGCCAAGACTGACAGCATAGCTGAATATTATAAAAAGTTCTTTAGGATAGTTAATGAGCAGATGACCTATGGAAGAGTCTTCAACACTTATGAACTGAATGACAAGTTTCTCAGGTCTCTGACAAAGGACTGGGACACAAAGATTTGTGCCATCAGAGAGGTGGCCAAGCTTGCTTATACACCTCCTCCCATACTATTTGGAAAGCTGCTATCATATGAAATGCAGCTCACTGCTAGAAAGGAGGAAGAGAAGAGCAACAGGTCTGAGTACAAGGATAAGTCAGTTGCCTTCAAGGCTGAAGGCACAAGAAGGGGCAGGAGAAAATGTCCTTCTCCATCCAGAAGGAGTGCTGAGGCAGAAGAAGGAATTCCTGATACTACCACATTAGACAGCCACACCTCTGATGCGGACTTTGCTGTCATTACAAGGAAGTTCTAAAGGTTTATGAAAAAGAAGAAGTGGAGAACCAGACCATCAACATCCTTTTCCAAGAATGAGTATTACAAGAATAAGAAGACTCCCAAGGAGGACAGGTATGCCTCAAAACCTAGTAAATAAACTAATACTAAGATTGTTTGCTATTGTTGCAATAAGCATGGACATGTCATAGCTGCCTATCCAGACAAGAGGACTGAATCTAAGGACAAGAAGAAGCATCAACTGAAGGTCAAGAACGAGAAATCCTTTGTTGCTCAGAAAAAGAAGAGTTGGACAGACTCTTCATCTTCTGGATCAGGAGAAGAAGATGATGCAGAAGCATATGTTGGGCTGTTCTCAAAAGAAGAGGATTCGAGGGAACTAGAATTCCTACAAATACTGGACTCCATAAATGGAGTGGAAGACCATTGCTGTAGAGGGCTGATGGCTCTGTCAGAAAATGATCAGTGCTATGATCAGCCTGGTCCAAGCAAGGTATACAATTCTCCCTTAGAGTCTGATTATTTTACTGGATCAGAATCAGAAGCATCTACATCAAGAGATATGGATGGTTCTGAGTCTGAAGGGGATGTACACCAACTCATTGATGAGTATGGTGGGTTGTTGCAATCTCTAAAGAGAAGCAAGCTTCTTGTCAAGGAGCAGGCCAAGGAGATTAAATCTCTTAAGTAGGCAGCATCAGAATCATCCAAGATGATTGATTTGAAACTGAATGAGGTTGCCAAACTAAAGAAAATAACTGTCATTCAGATGGGCACAATCTCTTTCAAAGAAAATCATATCAAGAATCTGGAGGCAAGACTTCAGAAAGAAAAAGAGTTAGTGGCTAATTTCTCTAAGCAAAAATCAGTTTTGCCTTTAATAGACAACTTCATTTCTCAAAAAGGTGAGACTAGTTTAGGCTTTAAGGGAAGAACAAGGGCCATCAATTCACATGGAAAAGGTAAGGCCCCAGTTCAGCCACTAGCCTCTAAGCCCCCTATTTTCTTTAGGAAGGTCATGCAACCTACAAATAGGTATGATCATGAAATTACTCATGGTCACTGTGAGTATGGAGATCACATTGGTAAGTGTGCAAGTGCTAGTAGGCCACTCTATAGGAAAGCCCATCAGGTTCAAAAGGAATTCTTGGGGTTTGTTGCTCCAACACCTACACTCAAAAGAACTGCTGGTAACAAGGTTGTGAAGTCTGTACCTAAGAGAAGGTACAATAGATTTGAGTGTTGGTGTTGTGGCAAGGTAGGCCATTTTGCTATGGATTGCTGGTTTAACACAAGCGTTAAAACCAAGAATAGTTTACCTATCAGAAAAGCTGTAGGTAAACATTATAGTTTTCAAACTAACAAGAACCTAGGACCCAAAACTATTTTTGGTTCTAAGGATGAGTGATTCTTTATTTGATGCAGGTGAATCTAAGTTGCTATACCCCTATATGGTACTTGGATAGTGGATGTTCCAGAAACATGACTGGAACAAGAAGAATGTTGAGAGACTATGTACCAATAGAGAATGGACCCAAAGTGATCTTTGGTGGATCAAAAAAAGGAATCATCAAAAGATTTGACAACATCTCTAGTGATTACAATTACCATCACTAAAGTGGCTTATGTGAAGGGGCTAAAACATAACCTGATAAGCATTAGTCAACTTAGTGATCTAGGTTATTTCATCCATTTCCTCAAAGGGTAGTGCCAAATAAGGAGGTCAAGTGATCAAGAGATCATTTTGACTGGCACTAAGAAAGGGAATGTATATTATCTTAACCTAGATTGTGAGTTTAATAACTCACCCATTTGCCTAGTTGCAAGTGAGAAAGCTTCACTATGTTTCAAATGGCACAAGAGGCTGGCTCATCTGAACTACAAGTCTATAGGACAACTATTTAGCATGGGAATAGTGAGGAATGGTCCTCAAGTCAAGTGCATTAAAGAGGGAGTGTGTTCAGCTTGACAAAAGGGTAAACAGAGTAAGTCCTCTTTCCATGCACTAGATACCAAAGATTCAATGAGATGTTTATATCTCTTGCATATGGATTTGTTTGTTCCTATGCCAATTCATAGTTTTGGTAGGAAAGTATACACTTTTGTTATTGTGGATGACTATTCTAGATTCACATGGGTTTTCTTCTTGAGACAGAAATCTGAAACTCCTACTGTTTTTCAGACCTTTGTTAATCAAATTCAGAATGAATTTAACAATTCAATGATCAAAATCAGAAGTGACCATGGAACTGAATTTCAGTCTGAATATATGACAAAGTTCTGTGAAGAACTGGGTATCCATCAGGAGTTCCCCTCACCTAGAACACCCCAGCAAAATGGTGTTGCTAAAAGAAAGAATAGGACTCTAATTAAGGAAAGTAGGACACTACTTAGTGAAACTACTCTTCCTGAGTACTTCTGGGAAGATATAGTAAATACTGCATGTCATGTACTCAATAGATCCTCCATCAATAAGAAATATAAGAAGACTCCCTATCAGATTTTGAAAGGCAGAAAGCCAAACATTTCCTACCTCAGAATCTTTGGTAGTAAGTGTTATGTCCTAGTTAATGGTAAGAACTACCAAACTATGTTTGCTGCCAAATCCCTATATGGGATATTTGTTGGGTACAGCAATAATAGTAGGGCGCACAGGATCTACAACTTGACTACTCAAGTTGTAGAAGAATCAGTTCATGTCATATTTGATGAGTCTAAATTGATTAACAGTGAATTGTCTAGTTCTTCAGTTAGTTCTACAGGTCTAACAGACAAGCAGGACAAGCTGACCATCAATGATAAAGCTCCTGCTAGGATGGATGAAGAAAAAGATGCATGCTATCCATGGAACAAGACTCACTGGATGATGAAGACAATGAGGAGCATCAGGTTGAGGAAAATGAAGAAGGGGTTGACAGGTTTCCTCCAGCTAGAAGACACCTGAAGGATCATCCAGCTCACCAAATCATTGGTGATGCAAGTCAAGGTGTTCTAACAAGGAGCAAGAACATGAACACAGTTTTATGTTCAAGTTTCTTGTCACAGATATGACCTAGGAAGTTTGAAGAAGCCATGCAAGACACAAACTGGATTGATGTTATGCAAGAAGAGCTGAATCAATTCAGAAGGTGTAAGTCTGGGAACTGGTTCCTAAACCAAAGGATCATAACATTATAGGAACCAAGTGGATCTACAGAAACAAACTTGATGAGAATGGCACTAAAATTAAGAACAAGGCCAGGTTGGTAGCAAAAGGCTACAGGAAAGAGGAAGGGATTTTCTTTGATCAAACCTTTGCCCCAGTAGCAAGGATGGAGGCTATAAGGATGTTCTTGGCCTATGCTGCCTATCAAGGGTTCAAGGTATATCAGATGGATGTAAAGTCAGTATTTTTGAATGGTGACTTAAAAGAGGAAGTCTATGTTGAACAACCATTAGGTTTTGTAGATTCCCATTATCCTGATTATGTATATAGGCCTAGGAAAGCTCTATATGGTTTGAAACAAGCCCCTAGGGCTTGGTATAAAACCTTGTCTACTTTTCTTATTGAGAATAAATTCTCTAGAGGAAAGATAGAAAAAACTCTATTCTTTAGGAAACTTAAAGGCAAGATAATCCTAGTCCAGATATATGTTGATGACATTATCTTTGGATCTACTGAAAACAACCTTTGTAGAAAGTTTGCCAAACTTATTTGAGGGAAGTTTGAGATGAGCAGTATGGGTGAGCTGAAGTTCTTCTTTGGACTTCAAGTAAGACAGACTGATGATGGATTGTCCATATCCCAGTCTATGTTCACCAAGGAGTTAATTAAGAAATATGGAATGGACTCAGCCTCCACCAAGAAAACTCAAATGGGAACAAGTATGCGTATAGGCAAAGATGAGAAAGGGAAACTTGTTGATGAGTCTTTGTATAGAGGGATAATTATCTCCCTACTCTACTTGACTGCTAGTAGACCCGACATCATATATGCTACATGTGTCTGTTCTAGGTACCATGCTTGCCCAAAAGAATCTCATTATACTATAGTTAAAAGAATTTTGAGATATCTTAAGGGCACACCTAATCTAGGCCTTCGGTACCCTAAAAATAGAGATTTCATACTAACAGGATTCTCAGATGCAGACTTTGTAGGATGCAAAAGAAGACAGGAAGAGTACTACAGGAACCTATAAATTCCTAGGTGGAAGGCTGGTGTCATGGTGTAGCAAGAAGAAGACCAGTGTAGCTATATCAACAGATGAGTCTTAATATATAGCTGTAGGCAGTTGCTGTGCACAATTATTGTGGATAAAGCACCAACTTGAAGATTATGACATCAAGGTAAGTAGAATTCCACTGTTTTGTGATTCTACAAGTGCTATTTTTATTGCTAAGAACCCTGTATCTCACAGTAGAACCAAGCATATAGAAATTAAGTTCCATTTTATAAGAGAACATGTGGAGAAGGAAGATATTAATCTAGAATTTGTAAACACAAATAGTAAGATTGCTGATATTTTTACAAAACCTCTGGATGAAACTAAATTCAATCATTTTAAAATTGAATTAGGTATGTTGAACCTAGAATAGGTCAGCTCAAGCATTCCTAAGTAGAATATGTAAGCACAATTTTTCTCAGGTAATTTGTCTAAGTAAAATCGTTGTGTCGACACAAATAAATTGTGTCGACACACTCAGTATGTTGTGTTGACAAAGGAAAAGGATGTGTCGACACAAACACAGTATCTGTGTCGACAGAAGAATAGGTGTTGACACAACTATGTCGAGACTTTAAGTTAACTTATTTTTGTGTCGACACAAAAAAAATCAAAGTCGACACTCTGTGTCGAGACATGCCAAGTTTATGTCGACACTGACATAAGTATGTCGACACATAAACGTGTCGACTAAAACTAAGTATTGTCGAGACCTGGTGTTATTACTAAGGAGCGTCTTTTGAACTCCCCTTGCACTTAGACTATAAATAGATGAAGCCAAAATCTGGTCAACTACGCTTTCAGATTTCTCGACTCTAGACCTTGTGTCGACTTCGATATTCACTTCTCTTCTCTCTCTCTCCCTTTCATCAATGGCGCCCATCAAGGAATACAAGGTGAATGAAGGGTAAGAACTGGTTCGTGATGGATTCACGACAGCGTCACCAGAAATCAAGGGTGTGATTAACCTAATTTCAGAAAATGGTTTGGAATTCTTGGTCTCAGAACCGACTAAGATCTGGAAGAATGAAATCATGGAATTCTATTCATCAGCCATTGTGGACATCGACAGGAAGAAGATTCAAGCCACAGTACAAGATTCCCGAGTGAAACTTACTCTAAAGACGATTAGGAAATCACTCCAACTTCCTAAGGTTAAGGATGACAATGATATCTTTCCATTAATGACAAAAGATGCATTAAGCTGGTGCGGGCTAAGACCTAATATCAAAGTTGGATCATCCATTACCTGGAAAGGGATGAATTCACAAGGAAAGTTTCTGTCTGAAATCATAGACAAGGGAATTCTGTATATGACTGGTGGACATGATAGAGTTTCAGTCTCCATGTTCAATCTAATGACAAGGGTCATCTTCACAGTAAAAACAGACTGGGCATCTGTAGTATTTGACAAAATACAAGAAGGAATAAAGAAACCAAATCTGGGAAGAATTCTAAGCTTATGTCTAGCTTCAGCAATACCAGATGTAATGAGCCAACTTCAAGGATCCAAGATCAACCATATGGGGAGAATGGATGTAAGAATTCTTTTTAGGTGGGATAGAGTATTAACCAAGGAGGTTTCTACTCCAGAAAAACAGACAAAGAAAGAAAAGAAGAAGAAGAAAGATGTTCAGTAAGCAGAATCCTCTAGTGATTCTGAAGAGAAAGTGGTCTTCAGTTCAGATGAAAACAGGCCACAAAAAGATGTTCAAGATCAAGTAGAGCGCAGTGTGCTCCTAGAGCAACAGGTAGTCTCCACTCAAGGGGGAGAAACTCCTGAACCAGCATCACAAGATACTGTACTTTCTGAGCTACCTGCTCAAGGGGGAGGAACTGGTGCAGCTACTATAGAGAGTGGGTATGCAGTTGATACAGTAATGGATATTGTATCAGATATAAATAAAGGAAATTACTGAAAAGGAAGCACAAAATGTGCAGTTAAAGGATACAGCTCAGGATGAGCAAGTAAGTATCTCCTTTATAAAGCAGTCCCTGGACAAAAATCTAGATGTCTAGGGAGAACCTTTTGTTTTTCAAACTAACCTTGTTCCTCCTATACAGATGTAGTAAGAGGGAACAATGGAAGAGCTATTTTCTGATTTACCAGCTGCAAGGCCTGAGGGGGGCAATCACAGATAGAAAAGGACCTGCCAAGAACTGAGGGGGAGGAGCTACTGAATGACCCATCTAATAAAGAAACAGTTGACAAAGAAAGCTCATCACAACCCTCTGATGATGAGGAAGCCTCTATGGCTAAGAAGAGAAAGATGGTTGAAATCAAGAAAAAGAGCTCAGGCTATAAGAAATCCTTGCACACAGTCACACAACCACCTTCTCCAAGCATGGATTTCAGTTTATTACTGGTCCAAATGCAAGTAAAATTGGATGAACAAAGTCAGTCTTTAGAGAAGTATGTGGATGAGTCAAATAAGGAACTGCAGTTTTAGCTGGCTCAGGACATAAAGTCAATCAAATTTGAAGACAATCTGCAAAAGAAAGAGATGACAGATTGCTTCCATAAAGGAGGCAATGTTGTAGTATATTTGGCTGAGCAACAACAGCTGCTGAAGACTGAGGTTGAGTACATTGCCACAAAGCAAGGGTATGTTTTGGAAAATCAATTCAGGTCCAATGAAAACCTCAAAGAGTTCCATGCAGAAATCATCAAGAAACTGGGAAGTATTTCAACATATTTGAAAACTTAAATATCAAAGCAACTACAAGAAGATCTAGCTGCTATCCACACAGCTATTGGAGCCTCTCAAAAGACCATTTCTGAGTACCTAACTAAGTTAAAAGCTTACTATCAAGAAGGTAAAGAATATCTGGCTGATCAGATAAGATTTCAAAAGACTGATCTGAGGAATCATATAACTAGAGAAGTCATAAAGGGGGAGAGATTGTTAGCCAAAGCTAGCTCTAATCATGCAAAATAGATCTCTAATTCCATCAGAGCTACACTTGGCTTTCCTCCTTTGTGTGATGATGACAATGTTGCTAAGCCTAGAGTGCAACCTGCTAATATTGAAGGAGATCAGCCTGAAGTGGCACAAGTTATTTACCCTCCTGCTGACTTTGGCATGGTTCAATAAGAAGTGCAGAAAATGTACAGCCCTCCACAGGAGGGACAAATGTGATTATTGAAAAAGTAGACATGTCAGAGGATGCCAAGGAAGCTCAGAAGAAAGCACAACTATCAAAGAAAAGGTTCAGAGAATAGGCTGAGTTGAAGCCAGATTTTGAGCAATGGAGCACCACTTCCAGGAATATTATTTTGACTGCTTGGAAGGCTGTAAAGGATAAGACCTTTGATAGGGGTAAGTGGTATTCTGAGAAAGAATGGAATAAGTATCAAGCTAGGCAAGAAGGCATTCTTCAGTACAGAAGAAGTGCAAAAGCTGGGAAGTTAGCTGCTAATGCTCTGGAGCCTAGCAGGTACATCCCCAAGCTTTTTCACTATTTTGAAAGGCAAAGGATAAAGGCTGAAGAATTAAAGAAGAAGGATCTCAAAGGGAAGAAACCTGCTTATGATATAGAACCGACTGTGCAAGCAAAGATTAAGTCTGGAAAAGGCGTTGTAATTAAGGAGCCTAGTCAATCATAGGATAGATATGCTTATGTGTAAAACAATATAACTTTTTTGTTTTTGTTCTAAGGAAAAACATGTAAAACCAGAACTTTCTGATTAATACATAAAATCAGCTTCACTATTGATTTTAGTTATTTACATTGTTTATATGTTATCTTGCACTGAAATGAATGTACATCTATTTTTGTGTGCTTTATTATGAGAGATGTATATCTTTGACTAAGGGTTATGACTTCTCCAAATAGGAGGAGATTGTTGGGTACACTAAAAAATATGTACCAGATTTGGAGAAGACTCATCTTACTCAATGATATACATCAATTTGTATTTGATGGATGTTTGAGTTTCATTGTGCAGGGGTAAGGTTTGAAAGAAATTTTTCTAAGTACAAGTGTCGACACTTGTGAAGAATTATGTCGACACCCAGAAGTTGTGTCGACACTAGAAGCAAGGCATGTGTCGACACCAAGGTATTGTGTCGACACCTAAAGAAGAAGCTGTGTCGACACCCAGAATTGTGTCGACACCTAAGACAGGAATTGTGTTGACACCTTAAGCAGAAGTTGGGTCGACACCCAGGAGTTATGTTGACATCAGAAGAAAGGCATATGTCGACACTCAATAATTGTGTCGACACCTGAAGAAGGTTTGTGTCGACACACAGGTGTGTGTCGATACACACTCAACGCCATTTGTCTACAGCTAATTCAAGACCAGAAGCAATTGTGTCGACACACATGACTTGTGTCGACACACACTCAATGACATCTTGATGAAACTCAACGCCATCTAACAGCAACAACTATATTGAGTCAGAAGGCTTGTGTCGTCACACAGGACTTATATCGACACACACTCAATGATGTCTCGACACACACTCAACAACAGCTGGATATACACTCAGCGCCATCTGCCAGCATCAGTTATATCAAGACCAGGAGCAGTTGTGTCGACATACAAGACTTGTGTCGACACATACAAACAAAAGTTGTGTTAGCTGAAGAATGGTTATGTCAACACATGGAGTGTTATGTCGACATCATCGAGACTTGTGTCGACACTTAGTCTATTTGTGTCGACACATGTGAAGTAGTTTGCTGAGTGGTTATGCTGAGTTATACAGTCTTTAAAGAATTAGCTGTCATGACTGGTGACTCGATAGCTGTCATAACCAACAGGTCTGACACCTTTGTCAGAACTGTCAGAAGGTTGTTACAAACCGGATCAGCCGGTCATCATGAGGAAACTCTATATAAGGGACAGATCCTTGACAACCACAACAATAACAGAACTAAGGAAGTAATCAAGCTATTTCAGGAAAGAGAATCTTACAACAAGAAAAGGGGAAACCCTTAAGAAGGCAGATTCAGAGCAGTCTGTAAGAGAAGATTCAGATCTTATTCTGAATTCAAGGAAGGAGCTGACAGGAGATTAACTTCTACATCAAGAAGAGTTCAAACTTATTTTGTTCTATCAAGAAGCTTTGAAACTGGTAAGTCAGGTTGAATCTGAAGATTCAATTTATTAAAGAACTGATCGAGAAGCTCACACCTATAGAGAGATCTATCTTCTGATATCTTTATATCTCTTAAACATTAAATTATCTTGTAGGATATTTGTAAGATCTGAGTTGTAAGCCTGTAATTATAAAGGTTGAGGTAGGGCTTAGTGCCTGAGGTGTAGGACTGGTAATAGTCTGAGTTGTAAGCCTAGTGATAAAGGCTAAGGTAGGGCTGAGGCCTGAGGTAGGATTCTTGAGAAGAATCTGAGGTAAGACTTGTATATGTCTGTTCTGTTGGAACCAATCTGGTAAGATCTGTGGATCTGAGCTAGTGGAAGGATGTTGGGCTGAACCAAGTTCTCTACCTGATAAGCGAAGGGGGAAAGTGGATGTACACCTCTGGGAACCACTATAAATCTGGTGTTTACTGTGCTGTGATTTCTGTACTGCAGATTGTATTTCCTGTACTGTGTTAATACTAGTTAATTGCCTGAATTATAAAAGAAAATTAGAACCTATTCACCCCCCCCCCCCCTCTAGGTGTCTAGGCTCTTGAAATAAGTCTTTCACCGTCACCATCTTAGTTGGAATTAAATCATTATTTTCGTTCGTCACTATCGTGATCCCACCCTTCTTAGGTACAACCTGGACCGAACTTACCCACTTACTATCAGAAATAGGATAAATTATCCTCTCATCTAATAATTTAAGCACCTCTCCCTTCACGACCTCTTTCATATTCGGATTAAGATGACGTTGAGTTTGAACTACGTCCTTAGAATTATTTTCAAAAAAAAATTTATGGGTACAAAAAGAAGGGCTTATAAAAGAAATATCGAATAATTGCCACGCTATAGCTCATCGATGCTTTTGTAGCACTTCGATCAATTGATCGTTCTCAGATTGAGAAAGAAAGGCCGAGATTATAAAGGGCAATTTAGAATTTTTTTCAAGAAAAGCATATTTAAGATGTTCAAGGAGTGGTTTTAATTCAAGGTTGGGTTGTTCATCGTAAGAGTTTTTCAAATTTTTTTCTTTTTCAAAAATAAGATTTTCATAATTTTTTGTCTAAAAACAGGTTCATTTTCAAAATTGGATTGCACGGACATAACCGTGTCTTCAAAATCATTTGTAGAAATTTCAGAAAAATAAGAGGAAAAATCATTTGAAGAAATATTGGAAAGAGAAAGAGAGGAGACTTCATTTAAAACATCAAGAAAAAAATAAGAGTCATCATTTTTCAAAGAGTTTTCCATAGATTGATTTATAGAAAAAATAACCTCGTCATCTCCCACACAAAGAAAGAGCTTCCCGTTACTCACATCGATGACCGCTCGAGAAGTGGCTAAAAAGGGACGACCAAGGATAAGAGGGACCTTGACGTCCTCCTCAATATCAAGAATAACAAAATCCACCGGGAAGATGAATTTATCGACCTTCGCAAGCATGTCCTCTTCAATACCTAACGAATACTTGATTGATCGATCAGCTAACTGAATAATCATATGCGTAGGGCTAAGAGTGCCCAATCCTAGCTTCTTAAATAAAGAAAACGACATCAAGTTGATGCTCGCACCTAGATCCACTAACACATGCTTTACGAAGAGATCACCAAAAACACAAGGAATTAAAAAGCTACCCGGATCATTTATCTTTTTAAGAAGATTAGAATTTTTAATTACCGCCGAGCACTCTTCGTTCAACGTTACATGAGATAAATTTTCTAGTTTCTTTTTTTAGTCAACAAATCCTTAAGATATTTAGCGTACTTTTGCATTTGGCTAATTGCTTCGTGAAATGGCAGATTAATGTGGATTTGTTTGAACATTTCGAAGAAGCGTTGGTACTGATCATCTAATTTATCTTTCTTAAGCTTAGCGGGATAGGAAGGTGGCAGAAATTCTTTTATAATCACCGGAGCATCATCTTGAATGTTATCATTTTCTTTTTCAAAACAAATCTTTTTTTTTCTTTTTAAAATTTTTTATCATTTATTTCCGTAACGATAGTTTATTCAGCAGCAGGGGAGTGTTGCTGTATAGACCTGGGCGGACAGGCGGCTAGGACTGGCGGTTTGGTAGCCGGGCGGTCAGCCCGGCTAATCTGGCGGTTTGGTTGTCGGGTAGTCTGGCGGTCTGGCGGTTTGGTAGCCAGGCGGTCTGCCGGCTAGTCTCTAGGATCTTGATGGTCGGCTGAGTGTTCTCTGGTGGTGACCGGGCGGTTAGTTCCTACTAACCGCACGGTTAGGCGGTCTGTTTGGCGGTTTGGCGGTTAACTTTGTAGATGTTGTCTTTTGTAATTTTAGTCCCACATTGGGTATTTGTATTCTCTCCCATCTCCTCCATTCTATATAAGGGAGGCCATACCTTTGTAATAGATACCTTTTTCTGATAATAAAATTTCAGTTATACCCGTTCCGGCTTGTTTCTAGTTCGTTTCTTACATGGTATCAGAGGACTCGATCTAGTCCTCCTGATTGTGTTTTCTTCTGTCCGTGCGACCTCTGCCTTTTATCCGCGGCCTGTCTTTTAGCTCGCGCGAGTTCTCTTCTCCGTGGATTCTTCTATCCTCCTCTTCTGTTCGCGCGGTCTGTCTGCTAGCCGCCCGACTTCTCTCCCTCTGTTTGGTTCTGCGGCTTGGTCGTGGCTTCTCTGGCCGCTAGTGTCTGACATCGTGACCGCTGCAGATCTGTTTCTTCCTATCCGCGCGATTTCTCGCTGTTCGCGCGAGTTCTGCCTTGTTTAGGCGGCCTCTCTGCCCGCCGCGGTTTGTTTTTTGTTCGCGCGGTCTTCTCGCTCTCTCTATCCGTGCGGCTTCTTTTTCTTCCCGCCCGGTTTACCCTTCTTAACCGCGCGACCTCTCTTCAGGATGACCAATTCTGATGGCTCCACCTCGTCTACTGTCGTTGCCCCACCGCCGCCTCCTCCTCCTCCTGCTTCAGGGAATCTTGGCACCGTCTCTAAGCTTTTGGGGCCCAATTATCCCGACTGGAGTGTCTCATTCACTTTTCTTCTCCGCTCTCAACGCAAGCGTCATCATCTTATCGATGACCCTCCGCCTGCGGACTCTGCCCAGTTTTCTGACTGGGATGCGAATGATGCGCTGGTTCGTACTTGGCTGGCGAATAGCCTGTCTGATGAATGTCTTCCTGTCATCCGTCACGATGAGACAGTAAAACAAGCTTGGAATCACTTGGCCGCTCTCTACTCCAAGGGGGGACAAACGTCTCGCATCTATACTCTCTATGCGGATCTCTTTGCTCGCCAGTCCATGTCCCCTCCTGCCGCTTACCAACAGGTCCAAGCCCTTGGAGCTGAGATTCTCCAAAATCGTCCTCTCTCGGCAGATGTGGCCACTCAGCTGAAGCACTTCCAGGAACTCCTAGTGGTCTGTTACCTTCTGCGGCTTCCGGACTCATATGATATGATCCGGCAGCAAATTCTTGGAGAGGCTGAGTCTCCTACCCTCGATGCTACTGCTGCCCGTATTGCTGCTGTTACCTCTCTCCTCCAACGCCCCTTGCTTGCCGCTCCTCCGGCTCCGGATTCCTATGCCCACCAGGCTCATCGTGGTGGATTTAGTGGTCGTGGTAACCACTCTGGCGGGCGTGGCCCCTCTCGCTACCTCTGTACTCATTGTGGCCGCCCAGGACACTTGGTTGACCGCTGCTGGACAAAGCATCCGCATCTTCATCCCGCTGGTGATACTCCTCCTTCTTCCAAGCCATCTGCCTCCGTGGCCACGACTTCAGGTAGTGCCCACGCAGTTACCCAAGGTAAATGGCTAATCGACTCTGGCGCCACTAATCATATGACGGGCAATCCTCAGTGCTTTTCTCTCCTAGAAACACATGATCGGTTGCCCCCTGTTCTCGTTGCGGATGGTTCTCCCTCTCCGGTGCATGGAACAGGCATGGTTCAAGTTACTCCGTCCCTTCGCCTGGAGGATACTCTTTATGTGCCCAAGTTTCCGTGCAATTTATTGTCGGTTACTTCTCTTTGCAAGCAGCTTCAGTGTTCGGTAACATTTACTCCTTCTTCTTGTTCATTTCAGGACCCGGACTCCAAGCGGACGTTTGCTACTGGGACTGAGAGGGGTGGTCTCTACTTCCTTGATGATGTATCTGCTCTTACCGTCTTCTCTCCCGCTTCTACAGATCTTCTTCAGTGGCACCTTCGCCTGGGGCATCCTCCCTCGCGTCTCATCCACCAGCTGTTTCCTCACCTCCCTCAGCAGGACTCTCCTCTCAACTGTGATGCTTGTCAACTGGGCAAGCATCACCGTTCCCCCTTTCCTCCTAAGCAAGGTCGTGGCTCTTCCAAGCCCTTCGACCTTATTCACTCGGATGTTTGGGGACCTTCCCCTACCCTCACCATCGGGCGTGGAAGTTCCTATTTTGTAACCTTTATTGATGATTATTCTTGCTGTACGTGGGTGTATCTATTAAAGGATCGCTCCGAACTTTTTTCTGTATGGACTTCATTTTATTATATGATTAAAAATCAATTTGATGCCTCTGTCAAACTTTTTCGCTCTGATAATGCAAAAGAATATCTGAGTAGTGATTTTGCTTCTTTCTGTACGCAACATGGCATCATTCATCAGACTAGCTGCGTCTATACCTCCCAGCAAAATGGGGTGGCGGAACGTAAAAACCGTCACCTCCTCGATGTAGCTCGCACTCTCATGACGCAGATGCAGGTTCCTCGTAGCTATTGGGGCTACGCGGTCCTCATCTCCTGCTACCTCATCAATCGCATTCCCTCTACCGTCCTCAAAGGCAAAACCCCTTTTTCCATCCTCTATCCCTCCAAGGACCCCTTTCCCTTACCTCTTCGCATTTTTGGGTGCACTGCCTTCGTTCATAGCCCTGCCGCAACTCGCGACAAATTGTCCCCTCGTGCTACGAAGTGTATCTTTTTGGGTTACTCCACAACTCAAAAAGGTTACTGCTGTTTTGATCCTGTTCATCGCAAGCAGTTCGTCTCGGCGGATGTGACATTCTTTGAGAATGCCGCCTACTTCTCTTCTGATCTCCCACAGGTCGATGGATCGAACCTCCCTCTTCTTCCTACCGACTCGACCTCTCCTCCCATTCTATCCACCACATCCACTCCTCTTGAGCTTCCTCCATCCCCACCTCCACCAGCCGCTCCTTCTCTTGATCATGATCCTTCTCCCTCGTCCCCTCGGCCGTCTCTCTCTCCTCCCGGGCCAGCGATCTCCGCCACGGATGCACCGGCGACTGAGGAACTCGAGGACCTGGAGCTGCCCATTGCCCTTCGCAAAGGGGTTCGGACGTGCACCCAGCACTCGCTGGCAGCTGTTATTTCTTATGATCGGCTAACACCTTCTCGCAGGGACTTCGCCCTAGCCATCTCCGCGACTACCACCCCTTGCACCTACCAGGAAGCCCTTGATATTCCTCACTGGAAGGCTGCCATGGATGAGGAGATTGCTACTCTCTCTGACCGGGGCACTTGGACCCTTGTGCCTCCTCCTTTTGGCACGGATGTGGTTGGTTGTCGCTGGGTGTTTGTCGTCAAGTTCCGTCCTGATGGCAGTGTGGACCGGTACAAAGCCCGTCTTGTTGCAAAAGGGTTTACTCAGACCTATGGTGTTGATTACTTTGACACGTTCTCGCCAGTTGCTCGCCTCAGCACCATTCGGGTCCTTTTATCAGTGGCGGTTAACAAGGATTGGCCTATTTCGCAGTTGGACGTCAAGAATGCCTTCCTCTATGGTGACCTTCACGAGGACGTCTACATGGAGCAACCTCCTGGGTATGTTGCTCAGGGGGAGACTCAAGTATGCCGGTTGAAGAAGGCCATCTATGGCCTAAAGCAAAGTCCCAGGGCGTGGTTCGATAAGTTCAGTAGCATAGTTGGGGCTATTGGTTTCACCAGGAGTTCGGCTGATCACTCCTTGTTCATTCGCAAGACATCTTCGGGTCTGGTTGTGCTAGCTGTTTATGTGGACGATATTCTTCTTACTGGCGACGATCAAGCTGGTGTAGCCTTGATGAAGGTCCATCTCCGCCAACACCTAGTCACGAAGGATATGGGTTCTCCAAAATACTTCTTGGGAATTGAAATCTCTCGGAAACCGTGTTCCTTGGTTCTCTCCCAACGGAAGTATGCTCTTGATTTGTTGAAAGAGGCAGGATTGACGGGTGCTAAACCTGCCCGGTGTCCCATGGCTCCTGGAGAAGACAAGACATGGACAGACGAATCACCTCCTCTATTGGATACTACGAGGTATCGGCGTCTGGTTGGCAAACTCATCTACCTTACGGTGACCAGACCAGACATCTCCTATGCAGTGGGAAAGGTCAGCCAGTTTATGCAGTCGCCTAGGGAATGTCATCTTCAATCTGCTCTAAGGATATTGGAGTATGTGAAGTCCGCACCTGGGAAAGGTCTTCTCTTTCAGAAAAACGGTCACCTAAGAGTCGAAGCGTACTCCGACGCTAGCTATGCGGACGACAAAGGGGATCGCAAGTCGACTTCCGGATTTTGCACGTTTGTTGGAGGAAACTTGGTTAGCTGGAAGAGCAAGAAGCAGTCAGTCGTCTCCAGGTCTAGTGCGGAAGCAGAATATCGTAGCATGGCATCAACCACGTGTGAGTTAAAATGGTTGCGGGCTCTCATGCTGGATCTAGGAGAGGTCTATAACTATCCTCTTCCCATGTTCTGTGACAACAAGGCTGCGATCTACATTTCCAAAAATCCGGTATTCCATGAGCGAACAAAGCACATAGAGGTTGATTGTCACTTCATTCGGGAAGAAGTGTTGAAGAACCAAATTTGCACTCCGTTTGTTACCTCGGAGAAAGAGCTGGCAGATATATTCACAAAACCTGTGTCCGCCTCTTTCTTCCACATTTGCAGCAAGCTAGGCATGATTGACATCTATGCTCCAGCTTGAGGGGGAGTGTTGCTGTATAGACCTGGGCGGACAGGCGGCTAGGACTGGCGGTTTGGTAGCCGGGCGGTCAGCCCGGCTAATCTGGCGGTTTGGTTGTCGAGTAGTCTGGCGGTCTGGCGGTTTGGTAGCCAGGCGGTCTGCCGGCTAGTCTCTGGGATCTTGATGGTCGGCTGAGTGTTCTCTGGTGGTGACCGGGCGGTTAGTTCCTACTAACCGCATGGTTAGGCGGTCTGTTTGGCGGTTAACTTTGTAGATGTTGTCTTTTGTAATTTTAGTCCCACATTGGGTATTTGTATTCTCTCCCATCTCCTCCATTCTATATAAGGGAGGCCATACCTTTGTAATAGATACCTTTTTCTGATAATAAAATTTCAGTTATACCCGTTCCGGCTTGTTTCTAGTTCGTTTCTTACAGGGAGGTATTCACCTCTAGCTCTTCCCTTATGGTGGGCTCGTGAATTACTTTACCGCTCTGAAGGGAAATTGCTTTCGCGTGCTCCCTTGGGTTGGGTTCAGTATTTGAGGGAAGAGTCCCAGGTGGCCTCTCAGAGATAACCTTAGCGAGTTGCCCAACCGTGTTTTCTAGATTTTTCATCGACCCTATTAAATTTCTAATGGTCGCCTCATTCGCGCTTATATATCTAGAAAACATTTCCTCCAAAGATAGAGTTTTTTGAAAATTTTGGTTTTGATTTTGTGGTGGTGGTGGTGGAGTAAAATTGTGTGGTGGACATGTGGCATTTGCGGGGTTACTCCACCAAAAATTTGGATGGTTACGCCATCAAGGGTAATACGAATTCGAAGCATTATGAAAACTAGGAGGAGCAGAAAAATTATTAAATTATTTTTTTAGCAGGCCTGGGTATGTTCCCCAGATAATCAACCTGCTCGGCAGTAGCATTTGCATTTTTATATACCTAAGGGGCGGAGGCAGCAGTCATCTCCGTAACTTTCTTGCTCAGCATCTCCACTTGAAGCGCCAGTTGGGACACAGAGTCCACTTCGTAGATACCTGTAGGTTTATTTGGGCGAGTCCTAGGCGAGTTCCACTGATAGGTGTTCATCGCCATGTCCTAGATAAGCTCAAGAGCGGCTTCCGGAGTTTT
Organism: Platanthera zijinensis; assembly: GCA_039513925.1. NCBI lineage: Eukaryota > Viridiplantae > Streptophyta > Magnoliopsida > Asparagales > Orchidaceae > Platanthera > Platanthera zijinensis. Next base: position 95,720,387 of record CM077091.1, read on the forward strand.
GCGGTCCAAAGAACCACCGGAAGCGGCATCTATCATCTGCTTGGTCTCTTGATTTAGCCCATTGTAAAATGTCTGGACCTGTAACCATACAGGCAGAGCATGATGAGGGTAGCGTCTCAAAAGTTCTTTGAACCTCTCCCAAGTGTCATAGAGGGTCTCAGCAGCAATTTGAGAAAAAGAAGTAATATCATTTCGAAGTTTCACAGTTTTAGCGAGAGGGAAATATCTAGAGAGAATTTTTTCAGTTAAAATATTCCATGTGGTGATTGATCCTCTTGGAAGAGAACTCAACCACTGTTTGGCTTTTGTTCTTAAGGAGAAGGGGAAGAGTCTTAGCCAAATTACGTCGTCTGAGACACCATTGATTTTGAAGGTGTCACAGATCTCGAAAAACTAGCAATATGCAAGTTTGGATCTTCATCTTGTAATCCGTCGAACTGTACATATTGCTGCACCATTTGTATGATGCTAGGTTTAAGCTTAAAGTTATTGTTCGTAATTACAGGTCGAACAATACTTATTTCTGTACCCTCCAGGTTGGGTCGAGCATAATCGGACATGGTCCTTTGTTGTGCCATTCTGGGGCTGGGTTCTCCCATTTCAGAATTCAAATTACAATCACCGTAGGAATCCTCAACCGCTAGTTGAGAAAAGGAACCCCCGAATCGCAAGTTTCTCCGAAAGGAGCGCTCGATTTCTGGGTCAAAATCAATAAGTAGTGATGGATTCGTGCGGGTCATGCACTAAAAAAATGAAAGAGAATGGAGGGAAGAAAAAAATAAAGGAAATAGAAACTTGAAGAAGAAAAAGATAATGATTAAAATGTTTTTTTTGCAGAAGTAATAGCGAAGGCATTTTCCTAAAATTGACGAAAAAAGGTCCCCAACAACGGCGCTAAAAACTTGGTGGATTAAATGAATATCAACCCGAACAGGCAAGTGTACCTATCGAATTGTAGTACCAAGGTCGTATTAAAACTCGGGGTACTATTACTCATGCTTCTACTATTATCCTATCATACGCTTGATGGGTGTTTTGAGAATTTTTAAGTTAAACTAAAGATAATAATAAGACGAAAACTTCAAATAAAAAGATAGCATTCGATTAATGATTCACCATGAAAAAAGATAAGAAGGATAAAAAATATAGTTTTATAATTGCAAAACAAACTCAACCGTGGCGGAACCGAAAATAAGAAGGATCGAGAATAATTTAGCAAAAATAAAACTAAGAAGTAAAAGGAAATCTCATCTCATTTCATGGATTCTCATGATCGAATGCTAAAGAAAAATTAGCTACACATATTTAAGAATGAAATCACAATAACATAAAGGAAATTCATTTCCATTGATAAATAAAAAGAGGTACACAATAATAATAATAAAACAATATTATACTACTAAGAAAGAGATTACAATACTGAAAAGAAGAACTCAACAACAATAATCCAAAGAAGAAGGAAACTCTCTTGCACTAGCACTATACTTTCTCTCCAATGTCCAACCTTCCAAATGCTTGAGGCAAAGGGTCCTTTTATAGATGAGGGGGAAGGTTCTAGAGGGAAGTGGAGATGAAGGGGCAAAAGGGGGTGGCCGACCATGCATGAATGGAGAGGTGCATGCATGGAATTTAATGAGGGAGAGAGAAAAAGCTAAATCCATGCAATATCATTTGGGAAAATAAAAAGGAACAAAATAAATAAAAGAGGGAGGATGGATGGGTTTAAATGAGAATGAGAGAGGGGAAAATAGCGATGAATGAGAAATAAAGAAGAGAGAGAGGAGGAGTGACCTATCATGCATGAATGGAGAGGTGCATGCATGGAATTTAATGAGGGGGAGAGAGAAGGGGGAGGCCGACCATGCATGATGGGATGCAAATGGGCCGAAATATGGAGGGCCATGCATGATGGGCTGCTTGGTGTAGGGTCTCGGGTGGTGTGGGCTACTGCATGGTGTTCTCGGGATGGACTTGAAGGTGGCATGGGCTGCTTGCATGTGGGCTGGCCGAGCTGCACTTGAAGAGGGCTCAGGTTGCCTTGAAGAGGGTCGGGCTACTTGCATGTGGGCTGGCCGAGCTGCACTTGAAGAGGGCTCGGGTTGCACCAACATCATGGCTCAGTTTTGTCTTTATGGAGGGCTGGACTTGTGCTTGGGCTGCATCTACAAACAAATAAAATAGAACATAATATTAGTTATATAACATTACAAACATTATCATAAAGTAACAAAAACTTAAAACAATAAATAACAAAAACATAAAATAACAAAACATAAAAACTAAAATAATAAAAACTTAACAAACAAATAAACATAACACGCAATACAACCTAACAAACAAACATAAAATAAAATATTAAAACATATTATCAAAAATAAAATATTAAAACATAACATACATAAAATATATAAAAATAATACTTAAACTTAGGAAAATTTAAACTAAACTAACCCAAAAAACGATGACTAAAACTAGTCATCAGCCACCCCTTGCGGGCGATGTACTGCGGCCGCGGGAGGCACCCGTGGGGAGGGGCGGCCGGACACGACTGCCCCTTGCAAGCGGTGTCCCCTCAGCCATGGGGAGGGGCAGTCGGGCATGACTTCCCCTTGCGTGTAGCGCTCCGCGGCCGCGGGGAGGGGAGGTCGGGTACAACTTCCCCTTGCGGGTGGGGCCCCGCGGCCACGGGAGGTGGCATCGAAAAGGGGCGGTCGGGTTATGGCTACCCCTCACGAGCAGACCCCGCGGCCGCGGTAGGCGGCTGCGGGGAGGGCCAGCTTGTTCGTGGCCACCCCTTACGAGCAAAACCCCGTAATCACAGCAGGCGGCTGCGTGATGGGTTGGTTGCGGCGTGGCCGGCCGGCCACGGGCCGCCCAGCGCAGGTGATGGCGACGCGGGCAACCGATTGTTGTGTTGGATTGAACGGTGTACGCAAATCGCGTGTGGCGATCGCGTGTGTGGCGGTCAAACCCATGATCCCACTAAGTTAGCGGGGGATCATGGGGAAGAGGCTATACGCACCCCAAATTCTCTATAAATTTAGTGATGACCCCATCAATAGTAAATATAAATATAATAGATAAATTATAAAAAATAACAATATTATAAAAATATTAATAAGAAAAAATAATGTAAAATTATTATAATAATAAATGTTTCGCGGTTCGGTTCATCTTCGGTCCTATTCAGATCAAGTCTAAAATTTTTGAAACTGCTTGATACTTGTATGTTGCGGTTCCGATTTCGGTCTGGATAATAAAATGAAAGATCCGCACCCGAACCAATGTTGTTAATGGTTCCCAAATTAAAACCGTAATCTGAAAAATTCGCGAGCGGTTCGGTCCAGTATTTTGTGGTTTTGATTCAATTTACGGTTTACGGTTTTAAGTGACAGCTCTACCTATACATGTTTACTCAACATTTAATTATACTCTTATATATCCTCATAACTAATATTATTAATCAATTAACATTGCAATAATATGTCTTATGTGTGCATTCTATTATTTTCTCTGGTTGCGCATTGCAAGGGTTTTCTCAGGTTCAAAGAATCGAACTGCCTTAGCTTAGAGTCAGATCGAGCACGCAAACTGTTAATGAAAATCAAACAGCCGTGACAACGGCTTTTTTATCGTGAAAAATCCGGAAATTGTGCAAAATAACGTAGTTGGATCTGTGGTAGACCGAAATCCGTAATTTAGCTTCATTTACGAGTGTTTTGAGATCCTCAGAGGGTGATAGGTATCCTCTTTGTTACAAACTAGGAGTATAAATAGAAGTAGAAAAATCTAAGTTCACAGAGCTTCCACGATGCGACCTTGAGTGCGTACACGGGAGTGCTCTCTTATGCTTTCTTCCAGGAACATCGAAGCATCTGAGGAAGCGTTGATCGTAGAGAGAACTAAAGTGGGAGAAGAGAAAATCTCGAGTGAAGGAATGATCTATGTCCCACGTTCTCATCTGAAACCTGAGAGCTTTCTCTAGGATTTGGAGTAAATTGCCTTCAAATGAAGGCGTAAGTGTATTTTTGTAGCTTTTCTGAAGATTCATGAAGGTAATTGAATCGGATTGAGTCTTGAGTTGTTGAATGGGCTCGCTTCGTTGCGGCCACTTGGATCATCAATTTTCATGAAATGACGAGCATGCCTCTGGGCGGCCCAGGAAAGTTGCCCAACGTTGGCGGTGGTAGACTAAGGCTAGCAGCAGTAGAGGCAGCGAAATTTGTCGGCACATGCGCGACGGTATGCCAAGAGAGAATGCTCGCGGACATGCATGCATGGCCCAAATACATGCTATATATTCCCGCACGCAGGTGCAACCAGCGCGGGCGCGACTCTTGAACTACACGTGCCTATGTATGGACGCGACCCACGCGCCTAGGTACGGGCGTGACCCTCGTGATACGTGCTCCTGTACGCAGGCGTGCTCTGTGTGTGCATGTGCATCGTGCTAAGCTTGGTCCCCCTTTGGGGTGGAATTTATCCATTTGAGCTGTCGCGGCACATGTTCCCGGCTTGCTTAGTTGGGTCGAACTGCTAGGCATTGTTTTCCGGAGACCTACTAGTTTGACTTAGAAAATTTAGGGAGAACTCTATCAAATGCTCCCAAATTTTCATGAATCGTAATCCGTGAAGTAACAAGTGCAGTGATTTTCCCAAACATTCACAACAATTTTGGGTATTGTTATGAGCACGTGTTATAAATTGTCGTCCAAATGCATTTTGGATTTAGGAGAATCTCCTTTATTTGGTCGAATATTTGTCCCAATTGGGAGGATATTTCGTGACCTTTTTTTGATATATCTGATTGAATCTTGATCGACTCTATAGTCCTTTTATGGAGAACAAAATATGGCAGGATATTCCCTTGCCTTAATGGAACTTTCCATTATGAGTCCTCTGGAAGAGTTATAAATTGGAGAGAACCCTGCTCTCTCATTTACGCTGTTGTGGAGCTTTTGGACTTCTTGCTTGGAGTTTGTGAGGTTTCGTCGTCTTCATGTCTCACTCTAGCAAGGTCAACATTTTTTCCAAGAAATTAATCCAAGTTAAAGGAAAGGGAATCGAGTAAGGACAATAAGTGTGGGGGTGGAGCTCACGTGGCATGCACGGAGGAGTCCTTGCAGCGGGAGGCATCATTCGTGCGGGAACAGATTGCGGGGTCTGTGTGGGAAAGCATGACAGAGTCCCCTACAGGCGCCTGTGGCGGTTCCTGCGCGTGCAACATTACATATGTCGTCGTGGTGGCAGTGTAGTTCATATGTTGGTGTGGGTGTGCAGAGCTTGTCTAGGTGCATGCTCTATGTTGGGAATTTTCTTGCATTGACCCTTGTACTGACTTTTTTTTCCTTCAAGCTTTGAGCCGCGACGTTCCTTCAAACTCAATGTGTCTTACCTTAACCATGAACGCAGATTAGATGAGCACATGGCGGAAGCGTATTGGGATTATGGTATAATTGGAGATTAGAATGTTGGAACATATATTCTGCATCTCTTAGGTTTGATAATGTCAAATCCCAAGCTATATTTGATCATACACTCTTTGGGCATTGTGTGCAGGTTTACATGTGTTAAGTTTTTTCAGGATCGGCAAATTTTGCACTATTACGAGCGATAGCCACTATCATTGGGCAATAAACTAAATTGGACATGTCAGCAATCCATGGACTGTAGGAACCCACGGGAAGCCATAAAAAGAAACTCATTATCGCTTTTCGATATCACATATCGTCCGACGAGAGTAGTAATAAATTAGGAAGGGGATGCCACCTTTCCCTTCCGATGCGGGACAGTTGGCGGCAGCGGCGCTAAATTTGGATATCGCCAGACAGTAACTCACTATCCCTATTATACAACCACATTTCTGTCGAGTGGGGATTGACATGAGCAAGACCAGCCAAGTCATCTTGTTCAAGTCCCAGGCGAGTCGGGCCCCTGGGGTCGACCCACTCGACGCCTTCTGCCTCGGCGTCGAGTGAAGAGAACTCACTCAGCTCCTTTTGATCTCGTCGTTGAGTGAGTCTTATTTACCCGACGCCTTCTGCTGTGGCGTTGAATGGAGTGAGTTTTGTCAATGCCTCTCTCTTGGCATTGAGTAAGATCTTTGCAGACTCATCGACTCGCCCAGGTGGGGTGGAGCAGAACAGGGGTGAATGGAGCAGCAGTCTCGCACTCACCCATGGCTCTCGGCAGTCAGTTGACGAGTGGGGCTGGTCTGGCCCGCACTCGCCCAGGGCTATAGGGAGGTGGCGAGTGCTAACACCATCGAGCACTCGCTACCCCAAGCGAGTGCAGGTTTTCAAGAGCCACTCGCCTAGTATTGTATGATATATTTTTACCATTTTACCCACGCCGACCTGCCCATAGCCTTTCAGAACAGCGGAGTTACGATGTTGACAGGCCAATCTGGGCTGCATATAGCTGTTTAGAACAATGGAGGTTAGCTGTTGGAAGACCTTTTTTAGAAAACTATAAATGGACCCAAGGGGATACCTTAGAAGGCATGCTTACTTGTGCCCTAGTCTTCTTGTGCTTTCTGAGGTATCTTTAGATCAGCACTTGGTTAAGGAGGGGAATCACTCTAAGATCTTCTGGGTGTGTGGTGGGACCTCCATGCTGGAGCCTTGGGTCCGTTTCTTATTCTAAGTGTCTAAGCTGTTTGAGTTTGTGAGGGATAAGTAAGTGCGAGATCACCCATTCCCCAAGGGTTCGAACTCCACAGAAGCCGATTTTCGGTTTCAACATTTTGGTGCGGTGAGTGTGGAGAGTGATCAACACCGAAAATATTTAGTGAGCTCGATGATTGGAGGAGAAGGATAAGGTTCGGGCAAGGCCGACTCGCTACCCCTCCCCCACTTACCACCCTCGGGATGTTCGAGGATTTCCGTCAGGAGGTGCTTAACCTCGTCAGGTTCGCACTCGGCACATGCGCCGAGTGCTCGACGCCAGCGGTCCCAGTTATCGCGGCCCCAACCTGTAACAACCCAAAATGTTGTAGGAGCGACGAGGATCACTTTTGGCCAAGACAAGGTTTTGGTGTAGGTGGCACGGGCCCCGACACGGGCGTGTCGGAGGCCGTGTCGGGCATGTCGAGCTCGGGCCGTCGAGCTGGCCGTGTAGTCGACCAGTTCAGGTCGACGATGGTCGTGTGGAGGAACACGGCCTAGAACACGGGCGTGTCCCAGGCCGTATCACACCTGGGCTGTACGGTGGGGTACACGGGCAGTGACATGGGCACGAACACGGGCGTGTCTAGTTTGACACGGGCATGTCTGCTGCCGTGTCACCCAGCCGTGTACCTCTCGAACTGCGAAGTGTTGATCGATTGCACACGGGGGGCGTGACACGGGTCCCGACACGGGCGTGTTACAGGTGACACGGGCGTGTCGGAGGCCGTGTCACATGCCGTGTTGCTGGTTTTCAATTTTGGTCAAGACGGCGAATGAGCTACACGGCCAGGCACACGGCCGTGTGTGAACCCGTGTTCGGCCCAGTTTTTGTGATTTCAGATCTAATCTTGGCCGTTCATTTCCTTGGCTTTGGATCCGACGGTGGGTGGCTTCTCCTGGGTGGTTTTAGCCGGGAATAGGGTTTTGAAACCCTTATTTCACTTGGGTACTCTCTCTCTAAAATCTAGAGAGAAGGGAGATCTTGGAGGAGGAAGAAGGAGGTCAACTTCGGCGGCCGGTGGAGATTCGGAGCTCCAAATCGTGAGCCGTCTTCGGATCCGCGGAGGCAAGGAGATTGCGGTGCTTTTCATCCGCATAGATTTTCATGGCGCTGCGGAAGAACGTAAGGGTAACGATTTCTCATCCTTGGGCATGTGAAGCCCTTTTTCCCTTTGCATAGGAAGCCCTCTCTCGCGAGTGAGCAAAGAGTTGGAGCGTTCCTTGGGGTAGATATGTAAAGTCCCCCTTGTGTAGAGTCTGTATGCGTAAACGGACATAGGCATTGTGTGTGAAGCCTATCCGGACAAGTAGAGCCGGATCGGTGATGTTGCATTGCATATGAACCGGGCAAGACTCCGGGTGTTTGGGCGTTTTTCGGGTTTTCTACGTGGTAGATTGCATCAGGGAGCCTTGGAGATTAACTCCAAGGTGCACCCGGAAAACTGGGCAAAAGCGGGTTTTGCCAACACGGTGGCCGGGGAGCCAACGTGAACATAATCGGGTTATGTGATTATTGTGGTGGAAACGGGACTCGGTGAGTCTGGGCCTGCGCATATGGCTTAAATTGTCGTTGCGGTGTGAGCACGGGTCAGGCGAAACCGTACCCGGTCTATGTCGTTCGGTAGGACCGTTGGCATGGATGAGGGTCTTCGGCGGTCTATGGCTTAAATGTCCGTGACCAAGGCCAGGAAGGCAAAATGCTCATATGGATGACCGTCCAAGAGGCAGTGGTGGATTGAGAATGTCTATGGCTTGAATTGACGTGACGTTGGCCGGTCCGCCGAGAATGTGCCTTGAGTGCACGGGGTGTGTGGCCGTGTGAGCCTACGCCTGTGGTGAAGTGCAAATACTTTATATAAGTGCCTATGCTAATAAAGTGCAGGGAAAGAGCATCGCCGCCCCGAATGTGGGGGCGGGATCGTTATAATTTGGTCAGCATTGCTGACCGTTGCTATTGTTTGCCACCGGGCGGTGGTTTGTGGCTTGTAGGTGCTGCGGAGCAGAGCGGGAAATAGCGGGCTAAAGCCCTTGTTGCTGTGCCGGCCCTCGAAGGCCTAATTGCTTATGTTTCCTTCCCGTTTTTCATGTATGGCCGGCCTGCGTGCCAAAGTTTGGAAAACACTTCTTTTGTTAAGTGAACCGTGTAAGGCCTTAAGGCCATTTCTCTTTTGGTGTATGTATACATTCCTGAGTTTGTAGTGGACATTCATGCTGTTGTGGATGGGTTCTTATTTCTTTTGCAACCTAATAAATTGTTTCCGCTAGGTGTTGTGTAGGACGACATGATTGGTTGAATGGTTTCAACGCGTAACCAACCGGTCTGTCCGTAGTATATGGCGTTGGGCCCCGGCCGGACCTACTGATATATGCTATCCGACAGATAGGGGTGTTACACAACCCTTGGCGAGAACGCCCCCTATAGGCAACTTGGGAAGGAGGTAGCAGAGGAAGGGAGGGAGCGAGATCTGTAGGGGAGAGTGTTGTTCCCGGCTTGACAAGTGGAGGCCGGATTGTCAAGATAGGTGTGCGAGTTCACCCCTTCCCCAAGGGTTCGGACTCTACAGAAGCTGATTTTCGGTTTCAACACCTATTGTTGAGATCCACCATCCAAGGAGGAGAACTCTTTCCCTCTTGCATAAATGAAGGATATCTTTGGAGAAGGAAATCTAGAACAAGATTTTGAAGAAGTTCAAGTGCTCAAGCCACAAGAATCAAAAGCACTGATCATTCGTCACCTCTGGAGATATATTTTTTGAGAGAGCAAAATTTTCTTTGATCTATTTCTTTCTTCTTTTTATTGATAACTGTATTCTGTGCGGAGAAATCGTCTGGTGTGGACGTCGAATTTCCAGGAGAAGTTCGCGGGAAATCGGCTTGGGAGGTCATCTGATTTCTGGGAAAAATCTATGGAAATTATCCTGGGAGTACATCTAGATCTGGGAAATCTTGTAGGCTCGTCGATCTTCTTGGGAAGAAGTGAGAGTGCCAACAGGTCCTAGAGGAGGGACGTTATAAAAACCATAAAAGTTTTAAAGTCACCGCCTCAGATCTCTGGCGTCATGGAGATCTAGTTCAAATTTTGTAAACACAATTTTTTTAATCAATAAAATCATTTCTATTTGCTTGATCTTTAAATTCATATGTTTATTATGTGTTCTGTAATCTATGATCTGCGCGTACAATGATCCGGTCTTCGTAGCAAAGAACATGCTTTTGGAAGATATCGTCAGCGATAGCTCCAGGAAACTTAGTTCTTGACTTGAATATTTTTAATATCCTGTAATTTACTGTAAATCTTATTAACCCCTACCCCACACTCTAAGGTTATCCACTAGTTCCAATAAGTGGTATCAAAGCGAGGTTACTTCGAAAGGGGTTAAAACACTGAAGTAGATGACCAACACGAATCACGCCTTTCTTAAGGGACAAGGAGTGAGTAGAACTCCACTATTTATGGGGAATTATTTTAGTCATTGGAGAACTCATATGAAAATATTTTTAATAACACAAAGCATGAATATATGGGTCATGGTCAAAAAAATACACTACACCCACTATTACAATATCAGATAAAATTATGAAAAAACCTTGTGATAAATGAGATTATGTAGATAAGCCGAAGTGTATCAAAATGCAAAAGCTTATGTGCATTAAATAAAACTAAATTTAATATAATTTGCAACTATAAAACTTCTTTTGATATATGACATTCACTTAAATTAATAAATGAAGGTACCTCTCAGGTGAAGGAATCAAAGCTATTTAGACTGAAATCTGAATACGAACAGTTCTTGATGGAGATCGATGAGGAGGTGTACAGTATGTATACTAGCTTCAAAAACATCGTCAATTCCTCTAGATCTCTCGGGAAGAACTTTTCAAATAGAGACTTTGTAAGGAAGATCCGTTGATCCTTGCCTTCACGGTTCAATCCAAAGGTGACAGTCATTGTTGAATCTCAGGACATCAGTACCCAAATGAAAGAGAGTCTCATTGTGAACCTAAAGACACATGAGCTCGAACTAGAAATTCAAGCCGAGAAATATTCCAAGGAATAGAGGTGATTGAGAATACTGATGATGAAGAGAGCATGCATGCCCATGGGTTCAAAAACTTCATGAGGAACCCAAAATGTCGAGACAAATTTTGAAGATTCATGAAGAACGACATGGAAGAGAAAAAGGGATGGAGCCAGCCATCGAAAGTGGCAAAGAGTGATTAAGAAGAATCTGTCCCGAAGTGCTTTCACTGCCATAAATCTGGATACTTCAAGTGTGACAGTCCAAAGCTTCTGAAGAGGAAAGGGAAACGAAGACCCGTGGGAAGGAAACGAAGAAAGTGCTTAAGGAGTCAACATGAGACGATACATCAGCAGACGAGTCAAATACCTTGAGCTCGAGCAGTGAAGAAGAGGCAAATTTGTGCCTCATGCAGAAGTACCAAGACGAGTCTAACGCCGAATCCATTGTCCACAGCGACACTATGGTAACCCCTCCCACTTATGAAGAATTTTATGATTTATATGAAAATTTATGTGATAAATTAGATAATTTACATGATAAAAATAAAATCTTAAAATATGAAAATAAGCAAATGAAAAAGGATTTAAAATGTCTTAATAATGTACTAATCAATTATTGGAAAAAGAAGGTCGAGTGCCAAGAATGTTTTCACTCCTTGAGCATGATAAATGAACAAAAAGAGAGCCTCGCCTAGACTTCCTACAAAAATGAAACTCTTGCCAAAGAGAGGAAAGCCTTGGAAAAGAGGCTACATACTTCTTTTAGTCATATTGAAGATGGAAAGAAGCAATTTGCAAACCAGTGTGTGATGCTTGTTAAGTAAAACACCGTGTTGAAGACGAAGATTCATGACTTAAATTGTATCATCCAAAAGTTTAGAATATGACAAAAAAAATCACTGAATATGCTATTAGGACATCCGTTTAGGGATTTTGAAAGTTCGGGTTGGGATACAAACATGTGAAGCTAGCGTCTGGCGATATCACTATCATCGGCAACATCTCTTCTCTAGCAAATCTGTACAATAAGCTTTTGAAAAATAAAATGAACTATATTAAAACTGGAAGCTTCTTTCCATTTTCTAGCATGAGCCCAAATAGAATGCAAAAGGTGACATCCACCGCCTACACCAAGCATGTTAAATGTAACAAGTTTGGTCACACTTCTGGCCTGTACATAAATAAAGGATTAACTACAATTTCACAATTCTGGATGCTAAAGTTTACTACCTATACTATGGGTGGAACTGCTTGGGTAACTAGAATTTTACCCTCATCCTCTTTTTAGGTGTCTTGATAGGCTAAGGACTATAGGAAATGTGTAATTGAACTTCGGGTGTTCCAAGCATATGATGGGAGATGAAGTTCCTTAGTCTGGAAAAGAAAAGGGGAGGCATGGTTACATTTGGAGACAATGGTAATGGAAAAATTCTGGGTGTCGGCACCGTAGGTAACATGCATTTTTTTATTTCAAACTTAATGTTAGTAAATGTTTTAAAGCATAATTTAATATTCATTAGTCAACTATGTGATAAAGGCCTCAATGTTTTATTTGAAACATCTACAAACATGTGTAAAATCATTGATGCTAAATCACAAAATATGTTGCTAACCACACATGGAAACACAATGTTTATATTATCATGTTTGATGAATTATCTTCTTCAAATATAAAATGTTTAGTCGTGAAAAATGAAGAGTTAGAACTTTGGCATAGGACACTCCGTCACTTCGGGAGTAAATTAATAGTCAAACTATTGAAAGAAAAGCTAATCTGTGGACTTCCACAACTAAGCTGTAGTTCGACTTCTTTATGTGCTCCTTGCCAAGAAGGTAAATTCACAAAATTATCTTTTTAAAAAAATGATATTTTCACTTCTAGATCACTTCAATTAATTCACATGGATCTGTTTGTTCCTCTTAGTACTTGTAGTCTTGGAGGGAAACAGTAGACATTTGTGATAATAGATGATTACTCAAAATTTTGTTGGACTATCTTTCTTGCAAAAAAAATTTACGATTTCACTGAATTTTCCATCATGTGCACTAAAATTCAGAATGAAATAGAATTAAAAATTAAATTTATAAGGTCAGATCACGGGGGAGAATTTGAGAATGAAAACTTAACTTCTTTCAGTAATAATTTAGGCATTCAGCACGAGTTTTCTGCTCCACGCACTGCACAACAAAATAGGGTAGTGAAAAGGAAAAAGTCGAACACTATAAGAATTAGCTCGTACTTTGCTTGCCCAATATATCTTACCCAACCTATGGGCAGAAGCAGTTAGTACAACATGCTATATAATGAACCGGGCCATGATTCACCCAATTTTTAAGCATATTCCATATGAGCTCTATTTTGAAAAGAAGTTTAGTGTATCTTACATTAAATTCTTCAGTTGCCCTGTTTCATTCTTAACAACAGAGATAATTTAGGGAAATTTGCTGAAAAATCTTACCTTGACATCTTTTTAGGATATTTCTCCATAAGTCGTGCATATATAGTCTATAATAAAAGAATGTTGGTTGTAAAATAATCAATTCATGTACACTTTGACGAAAATACTCCAAAAGAGAACTCTAGATCAAATGAAGTTGATGATGACATCATTACACAAGAAGATGAGAGTGTGAAGAGAGAGAAAATAGTTGATGAATTAGATCATACTGAAGAATATAAACCTCCAAGTGAATTAATTTTTTCAAAAAATCATCCTTGAGAATTAATAATTGGAGAGCCTTCACATGAGATTAGAACTCGTTCAACCCTGCAAGAATCACTTTCAAACTTATGTTTTATATCTGAAATTGAAATAATGAACATTTCTAAAGCACTAAATGGTGAGTCTTGGTTTTTCGTAATGAACGATGAACTTAATCAATTTGAAAGAAATAGAATAGGAACGTTGGTGGAGCGCCCTAGTAACCATCCCGTCATATGTATTAAGTGGATCTACAAAAATAAACTTGATTGTGTGTCTGGGATAACGAGAAATAAGGCTATGTTGGTTGTTCAGGGAATCTCACAGATCGAAAGGGTTGATTTTGAGAAGTCTTTTGCGCACGTAGCTCACCTTTAGTCCATTAGGATGTCTTTAGCATTTGCTATTTTTAAACAAATAAAATTATATTAAATGAACGTCAAAAATGCGTTTCTAAATGGTTATACTAAAAAATAGGTGTATGCAGAGCAATCACCCGATTTTAAAATAGTAATCATTCAAATCATGTCTATAAACTCATAAAATGCTTGTACAGATTAAAGTAAGCACATCGTGTCTGGTATGATAGATTAACGTATTTTCTTGTCAAATTGAGTTTTAGGATGAGTAGTGTGGATACTACGTTGTTTGTAAAACATAGTGATTCAAATTTAATGTTCACAGACGAAAAATTATGTGACAAATTATTTAAGTGATGCTAGATGAAGAACGCAAATTAATTTTCGACTATAAACACTAAGGGTCCGTTCGTTTCAACGACATTAATATTGAAGTATTGATTTTTAATCCAATATAAATACACATGGAAATGACATTGAGTTTAAATCCAATTCTTTTGTTCGCCCACATGATAACTTTCTGTCATAGGAATTAACATTATCACTTTTTATTGTTCGTTTGCAGAAAGATTTTCAATCATATGAATTGGCATTGGTCAATGCTCTCAATCAAAAATAACAAACGCGTATTTTTCGACCGACATCAATTTTATCGCCCGGACACGATTTTTCGTCATGACGCGATGTTTTTGCCCGGGCTTAAATTTTTCGGTCCGAACGGGAAATTTTTCGTCCGAACGTGATTTTTTCTCTGAGACGCAATTTTTCCGCCTGAACTCAATTTTTCGCTCGGACACTACTTTTTCGCCGAACACGACTTTTTTCCCTTGACGTGATTTTTTTGCCCGACGCGATTTTTTTGCCCCGACGGTATTTTTGAACGGGGTTTTCTTCTTCTCCTTTTCAATGAAAGATTCATATCAAGCAATCGCGTTCTGACGAAAAAGTCGCGTTGGGGGTGAAAAAATCGCGTCTGTTTGAAAAATCGGGCCCGGGCGGAAAATCACGCCCGGACGGAAAAATCGCGCCCATGCGCAAAAAACACGCCCGTGCGGATAAATCGCGCCCGGGTGGAAAAATCGCGGCCCGGCGGAAAAATCGCGCCCGGGCGGAATTATCGCGCCCGGGCGGAAAAAACGTCCGCGGGCGAAAGAACGTGTCGGGGCGAAAAAATTGCGTCGGGGCGAAAAAATCGCGTCTGGGCGAAAAAATCGCGCACGGGCTAAAAGATCGAGTCCGGGCGAAAAAATCTCCCCCGAACGAAAAAAATCGCGCCCGGTCGAAAAATTGCGCCTGGGCAAAAAATCGCTTCTAGGCGAAAAAAATGCCCACGAGCGAAAAAAAACACCTTGGGGTGAAAAAAATCGCGTCTGTGCAAAAAAATTGCGCCAGGATGAAAAAATTGCTTCCGGGCAAAAAAATCGCGTCCGGGCGAAGAAAACGCCCACGAGCGAAAAAATCGCGTATGGTCGAAAAAATCGCGTCCGTGCGAAAAAAACGCGTCCGGGCAAAAAAAACACGCCCGGGCAAAAAAAACATGTCTGGGCGAAAAAATAGTTTCCTGGCGAAAAAATAGTGTCCTGGCCAGAAAATCGCATCTGTGCAAAAAAGTCGCATTCGAGCGAAAAAATCGTGTCAGATCCAAAAAAATCGCATTCATGCAGAAAAACTTACAATTCTTTTGAAAAGCCGGTGTGGAATCTCAATATCCGCAACTCGAGATAGACATTGAACCAATGAGTTTTTAATTTTGTGTGAATATCTACGGCTTTCCAACATAAAGCCAATCCCACTCTACAATTGTTGATACGAACAGCAAAAATGACTTTCATTTTCTTAAAGCCAATAATTTAATATCAATGTCGTTGAAACGAACGGACCCTAATTGATCATCAAGTGAATGAAGTGTAGCTGATTGTATGAATTGATCATTCTGCAAGAAAAAAAAGTATGAGTGCCTTTTTCGGATAATTCTATACATACCTAAGTCATACATAAGAATCACAAAAAGTGGGCCCCACACCCAATAAAATAATACAAACTTTACTTTTCTGTGTATTTTAGGTGTGTGAAAAAGGCCAAATAATATATTTTTATTATGTATGAGCCCACTTTTTGTGGTTTTTATGTAAGTTTTAGGTATGTATAGTTCCGCCCGCCTTTTTCTTATCTTCTTCTTACCTATTTTTACCTATTCTTACCTCTTGTAACCTCAGCCAAAGGAACAGGTACTGAACTGTTAGAGCTCGGAAATGCATGTTTTGGCGAAATGAACAGTCAATGGACTAACATGGGACTCATTAAATGCCCTGTCTCGTGGAATAATGTACACCGGCTTTTGGCCTCATTAAAAAGCTCACCTGCCTCCTGCTCGGATTAATCGCAGGCCCAATGAATCTTTAGTGCTTCCTTGACTTCGATAATATCATTTTGGTTTTACAGCCTAGCAAAATCCGAGTGGATTGCTTGCTACGTATGGTCCTAAATAATTGTTTGTCATTCTTTTTTTAAATTGTAAATGACCTTTGTACGTAAGGCCATAAAATGTTTTAAAAAAGACAGAAAAATCAGGTATAAGTCAAGATGAATGGAAATGATTGTTTATAATTGACGGAATTGACCCTAATTTATTGTAAAAAAATCGGGAAGTTACACGTGTAACCGCCGTACGCGCGATCCGCACACCGGATCTACGCAGTAACTACCGCGCACGGGATCTCAACCGCCACGCAGGATCCCGTGCGCCGGACTGGCGTCGCCAACCGGCGAGACCGGCCGGCCCCGTGAAGCCCAACCCCGCTCTCTAACCGCTCTTTTCTCTCTCTCTCTACACCCACACACTCTCTCTTTCTCTTCTTTCCTTCTCTCTGTAGGATTTCCTCCCAGGAACGCTCCAGCGGAGCAGTGATGAAGCACGTCAAGCCAAGTGGAGTGAAGACATCCCAGTGGCGAGATGAGCATTGGGAAGCATGCAGACATGAGCTCGAGACACAGAACCTCTCGCCGCTCGCAAGGTAGGGAGGATAGAGACAAGCCCGCACACCGCCAACACGAAGGGACTGTCCGGAAGACCAAGTTACGTCCGCCCTCCAAGAAGAAAAGGAAGTGACATTGCCAGAAGGCCACAGAGACCTACCAAGGCCTGTCGCCCTCGCCTTCATCCAAAGAACCTCTATAATAAACTTTGTGATTGTGGAAGTTAGGTCGACAACATACCGACCGCGTAGTTTTCACCCCGATTATGGATTTTCCACGTCATTAAGTCTACGAATCACTACCTTGTGGATCTTTGACTAATTGCACGCACGACCGCTCAGCGAGCTAAGACGATTTGAAGACCTAATAGTACGTTTTGTAGTTTAAACTATTAGGATATTTTCTAGTTTTGAAGGCGCTAATCTTGTCTTATTACCTTAATTTTTATCTTTCTTATGTAAATATTATTGTCATTAACATTTTCATGTCTTTTTGCAGGTTTCTAGAATTTTGGCCAAAAATAACCTGACACGCCCCCTGTCACGCCCTCCCTGTGGGTGTCACTCGATCCCGAGGAAGCTTGCTGACTGAGACCAAATAACATGAAAAACTGTTGTCACGCCCCCTGACACGCCCTCCTTGGGCATGTCCCAGGGCGTGACACGGGGCGTGTCGCCCTCTGCCCGAAGTCTGTCGCCGCATTAAATGCATTTTCGCCTCCGCACGTCAATCGTACCTGTCACGCCCCCCGTCACAGGGGTGACCCAGGGCATGTTCGCCCCCTTTTCCAAGACTGACGGATTTCCGACCAATGATTTCGACGCGACGTACGTGTCACGCCCCCCCCCCCCCTACACGGGCGCAACCCAGGGCGTGTCAGCCATCGTACAGAAGAAATCATCCTTCCCGCCAGAATCCAGAACCCGAGGTCAATCCCGTACATGTCACGCCCCCTAACACGCCCTCCCCGGGCGTGACCAACCCGAGAATTTTTCCTATAAATTCAAGGCCCCCCTTCCATTTCAGAACAGTTTGGGCTGAGAGGGGGAGGTGATGCCCCTTTGTTTCTTGTCTTTTTAGTGTTCTTCCCTCTCTCTCTTTCTTATTTTGTAATTTTCTTAACCCTAGCTTAGTGCTTAGTTTGTTTTAGCTTTTATTGTAATTTGTGCAAATGCTCTAGTTGATAATTGTAGGGCTAGAATAGGATTTTAATTTCCATGCAATTGTAATTTTCATTTCAAGTGTAGCTCTTTTTCTTTATTAATATAAGTGCTCTTTATTAGCTTGTGTTCTTAATGCTTTACTACTCATCCCCCCTCCTCCACTTCACTATGATTAACTAATCCTCTTTGTACTCGATCTTGATGATCCGAGGATCGAGTGATTAAGTTATGATGCTTGATGATACTTTTACTGAGTATGTTTAACTTGATGCGGATTCATTCTACACTTTAGAATAAGCTATGTAGATGGGCATAAGCTAGATTGAATTATCTTTCAGGGAAGTGCACCTATCAATCATAGTATAAGATAAATCTACATCTCATGTCGTATTCCAGTCTCGACGAATCGTTGAGTATCTACAACATACATGACGAATCGACAAGTATCATTCCATACTAATCGAATCGCCGAGAATCCATAGGATACACGACGAACTCAATGCTAACCTTCATCCGAATCAACACTTGACTCGACGAAGGCGTTGAATGGACTCAACGCTGTCAATGCTTTCTGCTCCAAAGGCCAGATTCATCGAACGACATTCATCGAACTGCATTTGTTGAACGGTTCGTCAAACGATGTAAGACTTCTGCGCCAAAGGCCAGATTCGCCGAACGACATTCGTCGAACGGCTTTCGTCAGACTGCATTCGTCGAACGGCATACGACTTCTGCGCCAAAGGACAGATTCGTCGAATGGTGATGAGTGAATACAATACACTCAACTCTTAAGTGCCAGATTCGCCAAGTAAACTCTTTACTCTACAAAGGCGTTGAGTGCACTCAATGCCTAAGACTTAGACTCATCAAGTAAACTCCTTTACTCAACGAATCACTGAGTGGACTCAACACACTCAATGCTTAAGTACGACAGTCGACGAATCAATACTTGATACTCGACAGATCGGTGAATCAACTCAACACACTCAACGTCATCATTCGACGAGTTAATACTTAACTTGACGAAAGCATTGACTGGCCTCAACGCACTAAACTCTTTTGCCTTAGAATATTTCAGTCACTTTTGCTCATCATATGAGCTATACCGTACAGATCCAAACTCATAATTTCTCCATAATCTTCTGTGCGACCTTGATAGGCTAATATTGTGTTGGCAGTGAGGCTACATGCTTGATCACTTCTATGGCACTATGGTAGCACCAACATGATGTTGTTTGGGTCGCATCGTTCTACTGCATATCGATCAGCGAAATCACCAAGCTTGACATTATGACCTCTCACTACCCTATTAGAAGTGTTCTCCCTTCACCTGGTAAAAGGTTATGACATTGTCTAGGTCTTGTCCTCCAACCACAAAAATCTAAAAAGGAGATCGTAATTGTGTGCAAAGCAACGGTGCCAGCATCAAACAAGCTCAATCAACACAAAATGGCTATACACCAAAGCAACTTATAAACAAAATACAATACATAAAGGGCATCCAACAAGCTGCAAAAAATAAGTAAAGTTGTTATACAATGCATATACAAATGTAGATACAAACTAGCTGAGAAATGACAAAAGTATATAAATACATCTATAAAAATGTACAAAGATACAAAGGCAAAGCTACTACTCTCCCACCACATCAGCATCAGAGTTAGATCCTGAACCCTTTGTTGGATCTAGTGGCTAACCTTAGAGGGGGTGAATAAGGCTTGCAGAGATATACTGGAGATTTTAAAAAAATACTTTTAAACTAAGGAGCAAACTCTCTTGAGCTATCGTCGGGCGATATAGCTATCGTCGGGCGATATAACTATCTTCAGCAATATCTACCGAAAACTTGTTATCTGCTTCTAAAGATTGTATCATCGAACAAGCATGTATGAAATCAAAATTTTAGTAGTAAACACATATATTTTAAGATCCAAGAAGTAAACATGATTTTATTGAAGCCAAAAATGCGAAGCAAAATTGGCTTCTGTGGAGTTCGGGGTCCCAAAAGAGGGGTGACCGCACACCTACTACACTCAAATGAACGATCTAGTCCCTAGACTAGGAACGTAAGGGACAGACCCAAGGTCTCACGGGGAGGACCCACCGCATACCCGGAAGACTAACGAACTCTTCCCCTCCAAGCCAAAAGCTGAGCTAAGACACTTTCGGAGGGCGCTCTTGGCCGACCGGAACATCTAAGGAGGGTCTCAAGACCAACTCTCTCCTATCCAGATGTGTCTTCTTGGGTCTATACAAAATGCTCCTCAAACGCGCTACTAAAGGCGCAACATCGCCGAGCAATTCTACAACACGCTGCCCAACTGGGCTGCAAACAGCGCGACTCCGCTGCCTAAAA
Source organism: Platanthera zijinensis (assembly GCA_039513925.1). NCBI lineage: Eukaryota > Viridiplantae > Streptophyta > Magnoliopsida > Asparagales > Orchidaceae > Platanthera > Platanthera zijinensis. Next base: position 95,740,632 of record CM077091.1, read on the forward strand.
GGCTATCAACAGGCCAATAGGGGCTTCCCGCATAAACCTCGGGGCTCCCACGGGACGAGCGGTTCACGAGCACACCGCTCGCCCAAAGCAAAAAGAGTAAAACGCACATTCACAGAGTATCACAGATTATAAATTATTACAGGAATATGAATTCCGTACATCGGCACGCAGGCCGGCAATATAAATAAAAATAGGCCTTCGAGGGCCGGCACATGCTTGGGCTTAAGCCCGCTATTCCCCGCTTGGTACTGCAACACCTGTGCGTCAACGTCTCGACGAACGACTGCCAGCTGAACAACAGTCGGCTAACATAAGCTGGCCAAATATATCACGTACACCCTTTTTCGGGGCTACGGTGCGCATTCCTGCAAATAGACAATATCCAACTTCCATGGAGTCTTCTCCGGGAACCCCAGAACATCACCGGTTCGGCTCGTACGTCCGAACGGGCTTCACACAGAACATCACCAATTCGGCTCATACGTCTGAATGGGCTTCACACAGCACATCACCAATTCGGCTCGTACGTCCGAATGGGCTTCACACAGCACATCACCAATTCGGCTCGTACGTCCGAATGGGCTTCACACAGCATGCCTAAATCCGGATTCCCGCTTCGGATACTAGATGCAATTAATAGCGGGGACGTACACGTCAACCCGTTGGAGAGCTCCTTCCCCCACCCATTGGTGGAGAGGGGCTTCCATGCAAACATGCAAATTGAGGGCTTCACCTGCCCGAGAAGAAACATCGTTACCCTTGGCGCGTGCTTGGCGGCGATGCCGGTGGCCGTTCTCCCTTTTAGGCCGAGCTTTGCTCGAGGCGGCGATGGCGGTGGTCGGCCTTCTTTTTAGGCCGAGCCCTTGCTCGAGGCGACGATGGCGGTGGTCGGCCTTCTTTTTAGGCCGAGCCTTGCTCGAGACGACGACGGGAAGATGGGGCCGAGGGGAGCTCGGCCCCGCTTGAGGCGGCGACGAGAGGATGGGCCGAGAGGAGCTCGGCCCCGCTGGAGGCGGCCTGGAAGAAGAAGAAGGGGCCGAGAGGAGCTCGGCCCGCTGGTGGCGGCCTGGAAGAGGGGGCCAAGAGAAGCTCGGCCCGCTGTGCTGCTTTAGGCCGGGAAGAAGAGAGGGGCCGAGCCCTAACTCGGGCTTGCCGGCGGCGGGAGAGGAGGAGGAGCTCGGGCTCGGGCTTGCCGGCGGCGGCCATGGCCGGGAGAGAGGGAGGCAGGCGGCCGGAGATAGAGAAGGAGAGGAGCGGCCTGGCAGTGGCCGATCTTCACTCCAGACCGAGCCCTTGCTCGAGGTGGCGATGGGAAGAGGGGGCCGAGAGGAGCTCGGCCCCGCTGGAGGCGGCGACGTTCCTGCGGCGACGAGAATGAGGGCCGAGAGGAGCTCGGCCCGCTGGAGGCGGCCTGGAAGAGGAAAAACTGGAGGGGGAGGGAGGCTCGGCCTGTTCCCTGCGGCATGTATGGGAAGAAGGTGGAGGAGGCGGCTCCTAGGGCTGGCTTCCTCCTTGCGGCCAGCCTGGACAAGAGGGATGGGGGCTCGGGCTCAACTTCGGGCGATGGCGGCGGGACTGGAGGAGGAAAGGGGCTCGGGCAGCGGTTTCGGGCGGCTGGAGAGAGAGAATGGGAGAGGCCGAGCTTGGGCTCGGCCGGGTTTGGCCGTTCCAGGCCGAGAGAGGGTGAGGAGGAGGAGGCCGGGCTGGCGCGGACTTGCCGGCGACGGGAGAGGAGGAGGCCGGACTGGCGCTTGCTCGGTCGACGATGGAAGGACGAGAGGAGGCCGGGCTGCTGCTTGCCCGGTCGACGAGAGAGAGGGGCGGAGAGGGAGTGCTGCGCTTTTCTTTCCAGGCTTGGCCGACCCCATGGGAAAAGCCCTATGCTTGTCCCTTTTCTCCTGCCCTTTTTCTTTTTCTTCCCTCTGCCCGTACCCCCCCCCCCCCCACCTGCTCCTCTTTTTTCTTTCCTTCTTTATTTCTTTCTTGTCTTTTCTTTGCTGCCCGCCTGCTCCTCCATCCCTCCATTTTCCTGCCCCACCGCCTGCCCCCCCTTTTTATCATAATATATATTATATATAATATATAATATAAGATATATATTTTAATAAGATTAATATTATGGTATGTATATATTATGTTACGTATATACATAAATTAAAGAGCCTATGCCTGTAAAACCTCTGCACGCCCACACGAGCACCCGCACGTCTTCGAACGGGGCTGTGCCACATTGACGCTCATAGCGCGCCCCAAGTCCGTCACTTGGGGAGGATCCCGCTCGTCCGGATACGGGGTTGTACACAATCCCCGCTCTTTTCGAGGTTGGTACAAGCTCGGAAAGATATGTCCAATCCAAGTATCCGGCGAGTGGGAGCCGACCCAAAGAAAATTTTTGAGAAAATCCAAATCTTGCATTCAAAACCCTAAACTTTCCGGGCACCTTTCGATCATTCTGAACCACCTGATACTTATAACGCTCCCTGCTACCGAACTGCCCTTATACCCTTACTTACAATAAGTATACCTGGGGCCGAGCCCGGCTCGGGGTGTCGCAGAAGTAGCTAAACCGAAGTGTCTCAAAAGCCAACCTTTCCCCCACAGGCGAGCCTTCGGACCTGCCAGCTTGATGGGAGCCTGCGCAGCGGGTCTACCTGGGGCCGAGCCCGGCTCGGGGTGTCGATGACGTGGCTAAACCAGAACATCTCAAAAGCCAACCTTTCCCCCACAGGCGAGCCTTCGGACCTGCCAGCTTGATGGGAGCCTGCGCAGCGGGTCTACCTGGGGCCGAGCCCGGCTCGGGGTGTCGATGACGTGGCTAAACCAGAACATCTCAAAAGCCAACCTTTCCCCCGCAGGCGAGCCTTCGGACCTGCCAGCTTGATGGGAGCCTGCGCAGCGGGTCTACCTGGGGCCGAGCCCGGCTCGGGGTGTCGATGACGTGGCTAAACCAGAACATCTCAAAAGCCAACCTTTCCCCCACAGGCGAGCCTTCGGACCTGCCAGCTTGATGGGAGCCTGCGCAGCGGGTCTACCTGGGGCCGAGCCGGCTCGAGGTGTCGATGACGTGGCTAAACCAGAACATCTCAAAAGCCAACCTTTCCCCCACAAGCGAGCCTTCGACCTGCCAGCTTGATGGGAGCCTGCGCAGCGGGTCTACCTAGGGCCGAGCCCGGCTCGGGGTGTCGATGACGTGGCTAAACCAGAACATCTCAAAAGCCAACCTTTCCCCCACAGGCGAGCCTTCGGACCTGCCAGCTTGATGGGAGCCTGCGCAGCGGGTCTACCTGGGGCCGAGCCGCGCTCGGGGTGTCGTAGAAGCGGCTAAACCAAAACATCTCAAAAGCCAACCTTTCCCCCATATGCGAGCCTTCGGACCTGCCAGCTTGATGGGAGCCTGCGCAGCGGGTCTACCTGGGGCCGAGCCGCGCTCGGGGTGTCGATGACGTGGCTAAACCAAACATCTCAAAAGCCAACCTTTCCCCCACAGGCGAGCCTTCGGACCTGCCAGCTTGATGGGAGCCTGCGCAGCGGGTCTACCTGGGGCGAGCCGCGCTCGGGTGTCGATGACGATCAAACCAATCCTATCCCCACAGGCGAGCCTACGGACCTGCCAGCTAGATGGGAGCCTGCGCAGCGGGTCTACCTGGGGCCGAGCCAAGCTCGGGGTGCCGATGACGATCAAACCAAACCTATCCCCCACAGGCGAGCCTACGGACCTGCCAGCTAGATGGGAGCCTGCGCAGCGGGTCTACCTGGGGCCGAGCCGAGCTCGGGGTGCCGATGACGATCAAACCAATCCTATCCCCCACAGGCGAGCCTACGGACCTGCCAGCTAGATGGGAGCCTGCGCAGCGGGTCTACCTGGGGCCGAGCCGAGCTCGGGGTGCCGATGACGATCAAACCAATCCTATCCCCGCAGGCGAGCCTACGGACCTGCCAGCTAGATGGGAGCCTGCGCAGCGGGTCTACCTGGGGCCGAGCCGAGCTCGGGGTGCCGATGACGATCAAACCAAACCTATCCCCCACAGGCGAGCCTACGGACCTGCCAGCTAGATGGGAGCCTGCGCAGCGGGTCTACCTGGGGGTCTCCTCTCCAAACCAACTCCAACCCCCCGAGTGAGCCTACAGCCCTGCCAGCTTGATAAGAGCCTGGTCAGCGGGTCTTCTCGGGGGTCTCCTCTCCAAACCAACTCCAACCCCCCGAGTGAGCCTACAGCCCTGCCAGCTTGATAAGAGCCTGGTCAGCGGGTCTTCTCGGGGGTCTCCTCTCCAAACCAACTCCAACCCCCTGAGTGAGCCTACAGCCCTGCCAGCTTGATAAGAGCCTGGTCAGCGGGTCTTCTCAGGGGTCTCCTCTCCAAACCAACTATAAACAAAAATAAAGGCAATCAAATAACTCAAAAGAACTGTTGACAGAGTCAACCAAGTCAAAGTCCGACACGAGGCACCTCTACCCGCTATGTCCACCCTCTTGGAACCGGGGTCAATCATATAATATTCTCCCTAAGGCACACTTTGGTATCCTCGATAGAACGTCCTATTCAATTTACATATATCTTTCTTGTTTCACTATTTTAAATCAAATCATAATTTGAATTTTCTGTTCTCATATTTTATCATATTCGGGTATTTTTTGGTAGAATAAAATCGTGTAACTTTGTTGGTGTATCGAGCTCTCATGATTATACTTGCAATTAGAAATGTATAAATAACATGCTAACAATCAACCTCATGTAGGATTTCAACTAAGAGAAATACGGTAAATAATATTTGCTTGGTTCATTATACTCATCACTTTAACCGCCTTGTGTTACGCGGTGATACAGTAAGTGCTCTTCGCTTCATATTCATATGTATGCTTGTCATGAGAGAGTTAATGATTAAGCCTTTAGTAATTAATTGCCTGCTAATCTTTCTTATATAAATCTAAAAAAGCCGTAATTATACTTATATTTCACTTATAGCAAACATCTCTTTGCTTAATCATGACAAATGTTCCGAGGAGTCATAAGCAGATGTGGTGGTAATGGTAGTGGTATTGGTGTGTTAGGCTAGGCTGGGCTTTTAGCTAAATACAATCAGGATATATCTGGTGGTGCTGCACATCCATTTGAAATTAAGGGTTACAAGTTTGATTCTGGTCCATCTTTGTTCTCCGGGTTTCATTTTACAGGTTCGCAAGCAAACCCCCTAGCACATGTGAATTAGTTACGGTTCGTGAATGTCGCGATCCTCTTTGGTTTTACTGCTCTTTTTATTCCCACCTCTCCCATCATAAAACACACATTTGAGGATAATTGTTAATATACGTTTTTTAGAACTTGGATGTCTCACCTAAGTCTGAACCCAATATGCTAATACTAACACTTCGGCCCTTTGACTGTGCATTTCCTAACCATGAAATTCTAGCCAGCGGAATATATTTTAAGTGCTACTTTTCAACTGTGAGGTTTTAAACTTTGGTATTTGAGAAATGTTTGAGAAGAAAAGTTAGGATGGTTAAGATCGACTAAAGAGGAGTGGGAGGGGACTTCTTTCATCACAAGACCATGGTCGTCCCTTAGTTCATCTTCTATAGCCAAGACGTTCGCATGAGTTCTTCCGTGCTGGCCACTCTCCACGCTCACCGCACCATAACTGTTGAAGCCAAAAATGACCGAAGCCAAAATTGGCTTCTGTGGAGTTCGGGGTCCCAAAAGAGGGGTGACCGCACACCTACTACACTCAAATGAACGATCTAGGCCCTAGACTAGGAACGTAAGGGACAGACCCAAGGTCTCAGCGTGGAGGACCCACCGCATACCCGGAAGACTAACGAAACTCTTCCCCTCCCAAGCCAAAAGCTGAGCTAAGACACTTTCGGAGGGCGCTCTTGGCCGACCGAACATCTAAGGAGGGTCTCAAGACCAACTCTCTCCTATCCAGATGTGTCTTCTTGGGTCTATACAAAATGCTCCTCAAACGCGCTACTAAAGGCGCAACATCGCCGAGCAATTCTACAACACGCTGCCTAACTGGGCTGCAAACAGCGCGACTCCGCTGCCTTAAAAGGCTATCAACAGGCCAATAGGGGCTTCCCGGCATAAACCTCGGGGCTCCCACGGACGAGCGGTTCACGAGCACACCGCTCGCCCAAAGCAAAAAAGAGTAAAACGCACATTCACAGAGTATCACAAATTATAAATTATTACAGGAATATGAATTCCGTACATCGGCACGCAGGCCGGCAATATAAATAAAAATAGGCCTTCGAGGGCCGGCACATGCTTGGGCTTAAGCCCGCTATTCCCCGCTTGGTACTGCAACACCTGTGCGTCAACGTCTCGACGAACGACTGCCAGCTGAACAACAGTCGGCTAACATAAGCTGGCCAAATATATCACGTACACCCCTTTTTCGGGGCTACGGTGCGCATTCCCTGCAAATAGACAATATCCAACTTCCATGGAGTCTTCTCCGGGAACCCCAGAACATCACCGGTTCGGCTCGTACGTCCGAACGGGCTTCACACAGAACATCACCAATTCGGCTCATACGTCTGAATGGGCTTCACACAGCACATCACCAATTCGGCTCGTACGTCCGAATGGGCTTCACACAGCACATCACCAATTCGGCTCGTACGTCCGAATGGGCTTCACACAGCATGCCTAAATCCGGATTCCGCTTCCGGATACTAGATGCAATTAATAGCGGGGACGTACACGTCAACCCGTTGGAGAGCTCCCTTCCCCCACCCATTGGTGGAGAGGGCTTCCATGCAAACATGCAAATTGAGGGCTTCACCTGCCCGAGAAGAAACATCGTTACCCTTGGCGCGTGCTTGGCGGCGATGCCGGTGGCCGTTCTCCCTTTTAGGCCGAGCTTTGCTCGAGGCGGCGATGGCGGTGGTCGGCCTTCTTTTTAGGCCGAGCCCTTGCTCGAGGCGACGATGGCGGTGGTCGGCCTTCTTTTTAGGCCGAGCCTTGCTCGAGACGACGACGGGAAGATGGGGCCGAGGGGAGCTCGGCCCGCTTGAGGCGGCGACGAGAGGATGGGGCCGAGAGGAGCTCGGCCCCGCTGGAGGCGGCCTGGAAGAAGAAGAAGGGGCCGAGAGGAGCTCGGCCCCGCTGGTGGCGGCCTGGAAGAGGGGGCCAAGAGAAGCTCGGCCCCGCTGTGCTGCTTTAGGCCGAGAAGAAGAGAGGGGCCGAGCCCTAACTCGGGCTTGCCGGCGGCGGGAGAGGAGGAGGAGCTCGGGCTCGGGCTTGCCGGCGGCGGCCATGGCCGGGAGAGAGGGAGGCAGGCGGCCGGAGATAGAGAAGGAGAGGAGCGGCCTGGCAGTGGCCGATCTTCACTCCAGACCGAGCCCTTGCTCGAGGTGGCGATGGGAAGAGGGGGCCGAGAGGAGCTCGGCCCTGCTGAGGCGGCGACGTTCCTGCGGCGACGAGAATGAGGGGCCGAGAGGAGCTCGGCCCCGCTGGAGGCGGCCTGGAAGAGAAAAACTAGAGGGGGAGGGAGGCTCGGCCTGTTCCCTGCGGCATGTATGGAAGAAGGTGGAGGAGGCGGCTCCTAGGGCTGGCTTCCTCCTTGCGGCCAGCCTGGACAAGAGGGATGGAGGGCTCGGGCTCAACTCCGGGCGATGGCGGCCGGGAATGGAGGAGGAAAGGGGCTCGGGCAGCGGCTTCGGGCGGCCGGAGAGAGAGAATGGGAGAGGCCGAGCTTGGGCTCGGCCGGGTTTGGCCGTTCCAGGCCGAGAGAGGGTGAGGAGGAGGAGGCCGGGCTGGCGCGGACTTGCCGGCGACGGGAGAGGAGGAGGCCGGACTGCGCTTGCTCGGTCGACGATGGAAGGACGAGAGGAGGCCGGGCTGCTGCTTGCCCGGTCGACGAGAGAGAGGGGCGAGAGGGAGTGCTGCGCTTTTTCTTTCCAGGCTTGGCCGACCCCATGGAAAAGCCCTATACTTGTCCCTTTTCTCCCTGCCCTTTTCTTTTTCTTCCTCTGCCCGTACCCCCCCCCCCCACCTGCTCCTCTTTTTTCTTTCCTTCTTTATTTCTTTCTTGTCTTTTCTTTGCTGCCCCGCCTGATCCTCCATCCCTCCATTTTCCTGCCCCACCGCCTGCCCCCCCTTTTATCATAATATATATTATATATAATATATAATATAGATATAAATTAAAGAGCCTATGCCTGTAAAACCTCTGCACGCCCACACGAGCACCCGCACGTCTTCGAACGGGGCTGTGCCACATTGACGCTCATAGCGCGCCCCAAGTCGTCACTTTTAGGAGGATCCCGCTCGTCCGGATACGGGGTTGTACATTTTATTGAATATCAAAGTAGTGTTTACAAAATTTAGACTTGATCTCCATGACGCCAAAGAGCGAAGGCAGTGAATTGAAAACTCTTATAGTTTCTATACGGACCCTCCTCTAGAACAAGTTGGCTTTCTCCCTTCTTCCCAAGAAGATTTATGATCCTACTAGATCTCCCAGATCTAGACGTCCTCCCAGGACAATTTTTGCAGATTCCTGTCAAGAATCTGATGAGCTCCCAGGTCGATTTCTCACGAACTCCTCCAAGGAATTTGATGACCTTCCATATCAATTTCTCACACACAAAATACAAAAGAAATCATAAGATAAATTGAAAATAGATTAAAAAAAAATTCCCCCTCAAAAATATATCTCTGGAGGTGGCGAGTGATCAGTTCTTTTGATTCTCGTGGCTTGGGCATGCTATCGTCTTCAGAATCTCATTCTAGTGTTTCTTCTCCAAAGATCATCTTCGTTCGTGTAGGAGGGAAAGAGGTCTTCTCCTTGGGTGGTGGCTCTCAACAGTAGGGATGACAGGAAACCTCCTCTAGACATTCTTCAAGCCCCCGCAATCACAAAAAGTTTTGCTATTATATGTATTTAAAGTGTTATCGCTGGTAATAGACATATTGCTGGCGATATTCCAAATTTAGTGTGATTCCACCAGCAGTCCTACGCCGAAAAGCAAAGGTGGCAGCCCTTTCCTAAATTACTACTGTTATTATCAGCAATAGCAATATCGTCGAGCAATAGGTGGTTTTCTTTTATGGCTTCCTACGCATTCCATCTCTGAGTCCACGGATCACTAAGGTGCCCACTTCTAGGATTTTGCCCGTGATAATATTATCGTTCGCGATATTGTAAACTTTTGTCGTTCCTAAAAACTTCACACATATAAACCTATATATTATACCCAAACAATATATGATAAAATATAGCTTGGGATATGATATTATCAAACCTGAGAGATGCAAAACACTTGTTCCAACAAACTCCTCATTTTGATAATAACATCTCTCGTTCATGAGATATAAATCACACAGAATGGAAAGTAATTTGGTATAGTGCAAACTACAGTCAGTACAACATGAAAAAGTTTATATGTCATGATATCACTAAGAATAATCATGGAAACATTATTTTGTGTGAGCATGCACGCATGGTATGACTCCCCCTACATTTTAGCTCCTCCTACATATGCAAGATATCCAAATAACTCCCCATACATCTACAAGATATCCAAATAACTCCCCCTATATGTGATCTCCCACAGATGACTAGCATAAGACTAGCTCATAAGCAGTCAAATCTCTCCCTTTAATATATCGAAAGGGCTGGGCATGATCGAAGTAGTTTAAGAAAATGGAGAGATGTCGTATAGTAAGTATATAAAACAAAAATAATATAGGCCATAAAGATAATCATAAAAATAAGGGGTGACCAAAATAAATCAGTAAAATGAATATGTTTGGGTCAAATGTATGAAGGGATTAAAAATACACAAAAAAACACGACAAAAAAATCACTTGTTTTGTATATAAGCAGATCATCAGAATTTGGATAATGCATACGAAACTAAATACACAAGATTTGTTGTACAATGTTATGTGATTTATAACGTTAATACAATGGACATCATAAGCATCATGAATAGCAATTGTAAACTAGTACAGTCGTGTGATAGGCATTACGTGCAGTTTAAGTCCAATTCTTATGCATAGAAGTGTCAGATACAGCAATAACATGTGTACGTGTAGCATCAAAAGAAAAGTGCATCAAGTAAAAAATAATCATTAATACATGTTATATCTCAATAAATTTTAATGCTAACACGAAAGTGATGAAATAAAATATCATGTTATTGATTCATGAAATGCGCCCTCTAATTCCGGCAAAAAGGAAAAAGAGGTAGGGGAGACTGCAAGTAACCGTTTACTAGTGGATGAGAAAAGAGTAATCAGGACCGCTGATCGCAGTGGTACCGGGACAGGATGGAGACCGCAAAGTCCGAGATTCGAGTCCATAGAATCTAATAAGTGGGCTCCTGGGCTCGAGTGGGAGTGCTTTGGGTGCGCCGCTTCCCCCTATTTATAGGTTTGGGGGCTTGCCCAAACGGGCGGGGCTAAAATAACCAGTTGCCCGGGGTACAGGAGAACCAGGCAGCGGTGACAAGAAACAAAAAAGAGAAGACAAACTAGTTTGCACAAGAGGGGCGGGCTGGACTCGCGGTCTGGAGCTTCCGACTATTGCTGCAAGGAAGCGATCCTTGCGGGAGGGCAGCGGCCTACGCTGGCTGATGCTTGAGTCCGCATGAAGAGCTAGCGGACGAGGCTGCTCTAGAAAAATGGCAACCTGGGCTGGAAAACATCCCGACTGGATGATCTTGGTGGAGTGGAGGATTGAGCCTGCCACTGGAGAACTAGATCTTGAACATGGCTATAACGATCTGGGCAGACAAGAGAAGTGAGTACGCCACTGAAGAAGGAGGACCTGGGTCCCTGTTGAACAGGTTGCCGATTCTGGGGTTAACACATGTCACATTTTCTATCTACATAATATCAAGATTAGAACAAGGGCACTAAGTCATTTTTTTGTATTTGCACAAGATTGAAATGATTCATAACACCAAGGTGTTCATCCTCACAATGCTCATAGAGGCTTACAAAGAAAATTTCATAGCACTTGGGGGGTATCCTTGTCAAAGATATTGATAGTATATTTTTTTTCTTCACTATCAATTTATAATTCTTTATTTTTATCTAAGGTCCCCGAATCAATTAAAATCTACTCACATAGATAGATACACTTTAACTTGTACACAAAAGCTTTACTAAGATAATTTTGGCCAAACATTCTAAGCTTTATTTATGAAAAATGAACCATATCATAATGATTTCTCAAGTGATTCCTCGCATGTTAGACACAATATCACGAATTATAATATGTAAGTTTTGAAATCTCTACTTGAGTATATTTTTAAAGATGTGCAATAGGTGAGATGTCATTATTCTACTTAAATGTTAATACATAGCTAGAGGCAAATTAAATATACACTATCAAATCTAGTAGCACTCAGTAGCTAAATACCAATATATTAAACACATTATGACAAAAATATACAATATAAACCGAGATTAACAATCCTAATTCAACCACTGTATGTATTCTTTATACTTTAGGTTTGTTCCATGCATGTCCCAACACTAATGATTGTAGCCATTTTTGTGAATTGTTTTGAAATTTTATAAAAATATTTTTTAAATAAGACAAAGATAAACACACACAAAAAATAAAAAGAAATCAAAAAACAAGTTTTGGTGATTTTGGGGTTTTATATTTTTTATTTTTAGTTTTTTGTTTTTTAAGGAAATGCACCGAAACTAAAAAAAATAAAAAATTGTTTTTGTGATTTTAGGGTTTATAAAAAAATTTTAATTATTTTTTTTTAGAAGCAGAAACTAAAATAAAAATAAAAACCAGTCCTAATATTAGTAAAAATAGACAAAAGAAAAACAGATGAAAAATCGAACATTTTCATGAAATAACACTACCGTCGGCGTTACTGCTTTCATCGGGCGGTATTAGACAGAGATATGATTTTCTAGAAAAATGCTCAGTTTTCAATAGTTTTTGTTGTTAGTTGTTTCAAAAATGTTTTGTCCTCTATTTAATGCAACAAAAACATAAAGAAATACAAAAATTGCAAATTAAATCATTTAACTCGGAGTTCCAAAACCCCCTAATTCTAAGCGAAGTATAAAGAATAGTGAGTCAGGAAGGGATTTGGTAAAGAAGTCTACTAGCTGTTTGTATGTTCCAATGAAACTCACTCTCACGTTCTATTTCTTAATATGATCTCAAATAAAGTGATGTAGTACTTCTATGTGTTTCGAGCAAGAGTAATATACTTGATAATTTGTTAAGTCTATAGCACTCTTATTATCGCACCAAAGTTCAATGTGTTTGAATGAAAGATCAAAGTCCTCTGACATTTATGACATCCAAAGTGCTTGTGAGCAACAACTTCCTAAGGCAATATATTCAGCCTCGATCGTGGAGAGGGAAACAGAATTATGTTTCCAACTCGACCATGAAACTTGTGCTGGCCCTAAGAAATGACAAGTCTCACTTGTTCGTTTACGATCAAGAGAACATCCAACATAATTGAAGTCAGAATACCTATGGAGCGTGAATGTATCGGTGTGAGGATACCAAAAACCTAGATTTGGTGCGCTTATAAGATACCTAAATATGTGTTTAACATCTTTGTAGTTAGATTCTTTAGGATTAGCCTGATATCTAGCACAAAGACACACTGCAAACATGATGTCGGGTCTAGACGCACTCGGATACAATAGTGATCCAATCATATCTCAATATATCGTTTTGTCCACCGAAATGCAATTATCATCTTTTCCTAATTTTAGTGATTTGCTCATTTGAGTTTTAGTGTGTTCCAAATTCTCAAAATCAAATCGATTAAACATATCTTTTACATATTTTGATTGGCAAATAAAAATTTCATCGTCTCTTTGAGAAATTTGAAACCCAAAGAAATATGTCAATTCACCTACTAAACTTATTTCAAATTCACTTTGCATCACCTCTATAATTTCATTACAATTTTTCATTAGCGGCACCAAAGATAATATCATGAACATATATTTCAAAAATACCTAAATCAGAATCAATATATTTTACAAATAGCATAGTATCTACACTACCCATCCTAAATCCATTCTCTAAAATAAAAGTCTTTAACCTATCATACCAGGCATGAGGTGTTTTCTTTAATTCGTATAAGACTTTTATGAGTTTATAGACATGATTTAGATGATTAATATTTTTAAAACTGGGTGGTTGCTCAATGTACACCTCTTCTTTAATATATCCATTCAAAAATGCGCACTTAGCGTCCATTTGATATAATTTTATTCTTTTAAAATTTTCAAATGCCAAGAACATCCTAATGGACTCAAGGCGAGCTATAAGTGCAAAAGACTCCTTGAAATCGACCCCTTCGATCCGTAAGTATCCGTGAGCAATCAACCTAGCCTTGTTTCTTGTTATCCTAGACTCACCATCAAACTTATTTTTGAAGATACATTTTACACTTATGACTACATGGTTAGTAGGGCGCTTCACTAATATCTGCACTTTATTTCTCTCAAATTGATTTAGTTCCTCGTTCATTCGGCATTTAATTCTTCAGAAATATTATCTTGGTTCTATTTCAGATATAAGACATAAAAAGTGATTCATGTAAGGTCGAACGATTCCTAATCTCATGTGAAGGCTCTCCAATTACTAATTCTTGAGGATGTTGTTTTGGAATTTTTAAAGTGTTTTGAGGCTTAAATTCTTTAATATTTTTTATTTAATCTACTACTTACTGTCTCATCACACTCTCCTCTCCTAATGGATTTACAACATCATCATCTTCACCCGGTCTAGAGCCTTCATTTGGAATGTTTTCATTAAAGTGTACATGTATTGATTCTTTTACAACCAAGGTTCTCTTGTTATACACCTTATAGGCATGACCTGTGGAAGAATATCCTAAAAAGATGCCTAGTTCAGATTTTCAATCAAATTTCTCTAAATGATCATTGGTGTTTAGAATGAAACAAAGGAAACCGAAGACTCTAAAGTATGACACTCTCAGCTTCATTTCAAAATAAAATTCATATGGAGTAAGCTTAAAAATTGGGCGAAGCATGGCCTGCTTCATCACATATCATGTTGTACTGACCGCTTCAGCCCATAGATACTTAGGTAAACAATACTCAGCTAACATGGTGTTGCAGAAACCGCCTTCTGTGGAGTTTGGACCAATAAGAAGGGGTGACAACACACCTACTTCTCCTGAGGTGCCGACTCAACAGAAGACTTAGTATTTGAGAGTGACCCACGACTGCAGTACGAAGGTCCCACCACACACCTAGAAGATCATAGAGTGCTTCCCTTCCTTAGCAAGTGTTGAGCTAAGGGTACCTCAGAAAGCGCTATAAGACCAGGAAGATGAGAAAACTTGCCTTCTCAGGTACCCCTGTGGATCTATTTATAGGATTCCAAACCTGGTGATGCAGGCCGAAGGTTTTGACGGATTAAACTATGCGTTCTTAGGTTTGACATTTAAAATAAAATATCAAACGCACTGTTTCTCTACTTAGCACTATCGGATACCCGAGCAATTAATGGTACTATTTCCAATATTAAATAATTAATCAACGCAAAACGACGTGACCCCTTATTTTAGATTGAACAAGGGCTATATGCCAATATTCGCTCAAGCGAAATGGACCCACCCAATCCGAACAACTAGAAATTCAAATTAAATTATGCGCAAGCAATTCACAATTCCAATAAAAGAAATTCCGGGATAAATTAGTGATTAAAATGAAGTCCTAAATTCAACCCCAAATTAATTAATATGATGGTTGCCAAATCACTTGAACACCAAAGAAAATTAAGGCTAAGAAAGACTGATTTCTACAAGCGTTCACGAAATTTACCCGTTCCAAGTTATACGAAAAATATTCAGAATAGAAATGCTTAAAAATCAAATTTAAATTACACACAACATTCAATATAATTCAAAACAATTTACTAGCCTTCTATTTCACCAATACCTCACAAAATTATAGAAGAAATCACAACCAGATGGTTAAGAAATCGTTACCTAATCCAAAGAAAGATTCGTCCACAAGATGAGTGGAGGAAATGCTCACGTAGGTGAATGATTTTCTATTTTCTACGCAATTCCTCAGATTCGCGCCGGACAATGAAGACGCTCGTCATTTTCTTTTGCAAAACCCTAGGAGAGGGGATCCCTTGAAAGGACAATATATATATGGGAAGAGAGAGAAAAGGTGGTGAGAAAATAAGTCTCCCACGTTGGAGGCTAGGAGGGGGGCCGATTAGTATTTTTTGTAAAGGTGAGGGTGGTCGGGTTTTGAAGGTGGATGGGGTGGTTGGGTTGGTGGTGGCAGTTGGTGTCCAAGTGAGAGAAAAGTGGGGTGGAGAGGGTGGAAGCTGGGTGTAGGCCGAACCCTAAAGGGGTTGTGGTGGCCGTCGGCTTGAAGGAAGATGGGAGGGGATCGGGTTATGTGATGTAGAGTGTGGCTGGTCGGTTTTCTTTTGAGGAGGAAGGAGAAGGAGGAGGAGAGGAAGGGAGGCCGAATATAGAGAGGGAGAGAGGGAGGAGGAGGGGTGGCCAGCGACCAAGAGAGAGGGGGGAAGAGGAGGTCGAAGTTGCCTTGGGGAGGGGGGAAATTCTTCACAAGAATTTAGGGTTTAATTTCTTTTCTTCTCATCTAAACAATATGACAAATATCATGGCCTATATATTGGCTTACACCACTCCATCTCCACCCTTCATGAAAATAAAATAACATGATAGCTATAGGTATCCATCTTACATATCACATGAAATAATTAAAAATAACACATGAAATAAAATAATTCAATAACTGAATAAAATGCATGAAATAAAATACTTTTAAAATAGAATTGCTTTAAAATAAAAATATCTAGAAAAAATATAATAATAATTATTAATTTATAATTATATATTTTTATATAATGGCGGCAGCCGACGTCGTGCAAAACATGTAGCGGCGATGACGACGTACGTCATGGTAGACTCCCATCCTTGAGCTTGCGACATCGATCATCCCAATCCACAAACTCTCTCCAACGGGGATCAACGGCTGCATCAGAAACGTCGCAATCAATCCTCCCCCACTCAAAACTACTCATCATCGATGAGTGGCCCGTGAGGGGGGGACAGTCTAAAGCAGCAACAACATGGGGAAAATCTGGCCCCGCAATCCGTGTCGTAGTAGTAGGGACATCCATCAGCACTGAGAATCTGTCTGGCAAAGAAACAACAAGACTTCCGAGGAAACTCGAAAGGGTGTCAAGCAAAAGAAATAAAACCAGAATCTTACCATCCGGTTCAAGAACCAAGAAGTCGACGTAGAAAATAGACATGACAGTACTAACACTTCCAAACCCAAGAGAATATTTAGTGGTAGGAAGAAATGACGGAGAAATGCATTCAGGTGGAACATAGATGTACAGTAAAAAATCTGGAAATTTGAAATAAAGTGAAACACCATTGTGTTATATTAAAATTTGAAATAAAAGCATGAAATCCGACATTCTTCATAATCATTGATGGGTCGGCGTTCCTACATATTAATTTATTAATGGAGCCAGAAGGCATCCGCTTGGGGACTGACCAGACTAAACCCAAATCACTAATTCTTGCGTCGGATGGTCTCGAAAAGGAGTGGAAGTCTGTGTGTGACAAAACCTAAAATGAATCTCTAATGTCCTAGACACATGAGGAGAGAATCCATGTGCTACATGACTAAACCCAAATGCGGGGAATAAGGGGGTTAAGTCAGGTAGCACGCGAGCCTTGTAATCAGAGATAATTTTTATGGGCTCCGACACCGCAGTCTTAATTTATATTTTAATATTTTCACGCTTGGCATGAAGATATGCCAAGGTGAACCACTCATCATAAACAATTGAATTGGACACTCCAGAATGTGAAAAGATGTGTGAGTTAAACAACTCAAGGGACCCAACTATAGTCACTAATGTGGGGAATGAGGGTCATCAAATGGAGGTGGATAAATGCATGCGACCGGGTATGGTATATAAGTATATCTAGGGGACTCCACATCCAGAGGCACAATTGCCAAAGAAACAAAGTCAGCCATAGTAAAGGACGGAACCATAGAAGGACACGCTGAAAAATTAGCTATCAAAAGTGACGTGTAGTCATATCTATGAGGTGCGGTGAATATCTACACGCTGAGTCAACGTCAAAGCAGGAACTAATAAAGTGGGCGTGACACAACAACTCAGACTAGGAATACGGGTTCCACGTCCTAAAAAGTCAATGAATGTGGGAAAATAAATATGGGGAAAGGTCGGTAAAATCAAACCCAGGATAAAATCTGAAACAGTAAAAATTTCACCCAACTGTGACGACATCAAAGAACTCGCATCCGGGTGTATAACCAATGAATCGTCCAAAAATACCTTCCCTCAGATCTTAACTCATCCAAAATAATAATAGGAACATTCTCAGTCTCAGGCTCCATAGATAACTCAGATATAATCTCAGTGGGTGTAATCATAAGCTCTAACACGATGGGGATCGTAGCCTGGAGAGGACACTCAATACTAGGGTGATCAGACACAGCGCTAGTAGGGCACGTAATAGGCAACATAATACTCTCATAGATCAGAACGTAATCATCACATACATCATCTTCTAAATCACTAGGGTATCCAATCTCAATTTCAGACTCATCAAAATCGTCGGGCACTAACGC
Source organism: Platanthera zijinensis (assembly GCA_039513925.1). NCBI lineage: Eukaryota > Viridiplantae > Streptophyta > Magnoliopsida > Asparagales > Orchidaceae > Platanthera > Platanthera zijinensis. The sequence continues at coordinate 95,758,277 of CM077091.1, forward strand.
ACATGATGGAATACTCTCACCTACGGGGTCATCCTCAGGATCAAGAGATATTACATCTACATCAGCATCCTCAGAGGTATCATTCACTATCTTAATTGTCTTAGACATCGAGACTAAAGCATACAAAGCTGTAGTAGTAACATCTTTCGAGTCCAAGACATGATCTATTAGGAATGGTTTCACTAAAAGTGGTAGTAGGTACACTATGGGCATACCGACCTTTGGGGGAAAATGATCTAGTGTTAGGTATATAATAATTCCTATAGGAAGGTATGGGACTAGCTCCATAACGATACTCACTTATAGTCTTGGTGTTAGTAGTGCGGTGATAGGCGATATCAAATTTATCCGCGAGTAGGCGTTGCATGTGCGACCAAGCATATGGGCAGCCACTAGCACCATGCTCTTCGTTCAGCCAAAACACCAGGGCTTGACCTACCTAGCTCTTTTGGGCTACGACAACCTTGGAGTATTCGCCACATACATTGCAATCAAAATAAGCTTCTATCCCCTTAAGACAGTCCCTAAAAATTTGATAATTCCCAGAACCATCGAATGTGGGTATCTCACTCCTAGTGCGAGGAATAGTGTGGGGATGGTCGGAATTCCTAGGGAGGATGGCAAGGCATGGGTTTGTTTAGCCATGGTATTAACATACTAATAATCTAAACGAGAAGCATAAATGTCATAGGCCATAATAATGAGAATCAGAGAGAAAACTCACCCGGAACTGGTGCACATGAAATGAATAATGAACCTGACCCTATATAATATGCAATAGATGGATTTGTTCCCGCTTAATAACTAAGGCAATAAAATGTTTTTTTGGATTTTCTTGCTGGATAAATTATGAGGATTATTAAAAAAAATTATTTTTGCTGAAAAAATAAAAATATTGACTGCCATTTGCAGACCAACAATTAAAATTTTATTTTTATTATTTTTGCAAATGAAAGGTGCAAGTGCGTGTCGGTGAATTAATAAAAGGGGGAGAGTGCCAATTAGGAAATTGACGTGAACCTCCCTCTGATACCAAATTGATGCAGGCCCAAGGTTTCGACGGATTAAACTACGCGTTCTTAGGTTTGACAATTAAAATAAAATATCTAGCGCACGGTTTCTCTACTTAGCAGTATCGGATACCCGAGCAATTAATGATACTATTTCCAATATTAAATAATTAATCAATGCAAAGGGACGCTACCCCTTATTTTAGATTGAATAAGGGCTATATGCCAATATTCGCTCAAGCGAAATGGACCCACCCAATCCGGACATTTAGCAATTCAAATTAAATTATGCGCAAGCAATTCGCAATTCTAATAAAATAAATTCCGGGCTAAATTAGTGATAAAAATGAAGTCCTAAATTAAATCCCAAATAAATTAATATGATAGTTGCCAAATCACTTGAACACCAAAGAAAATCAAGGCTAAGAAAGACCGATTTCTACAAGCGTTCATGAAATTTACCCATTCAGTTATACGAAAAATATTCAGAATAGCAATGCTTAAAAATCAGATTTAAATTAAGCACAACATTCAATATAAATCATGACAATTTACTAGCCTTCTATTCCACCAATACCTCACAAAATTATAGAAGAAATCACACAAAGATGGTTAAGATATCGTTACCCAATCCCAAGAATGATTCGTCCACAAGATGAGTGGAGGAAACGCTCACGTAGGTGGATGATTTTCTATTTTCCACACAATTCCTCGGATCCGCGCCGGAAGATGAAGATGCTCGCCGTTTTCTTTTGCAAAACTCTAGTAGAGGGGATCCCTTGAAAGGCCAATATATATATAGGAAGGGAGAGAAAAGGTGGTGAGAAAATAACTCTCCCAAGTTGGCGGCTAGGAGGGGGCCGACTTAGTTTTTTTTTAAAGGTGAGGGTGGTGGGGTTTTGAAATTAGATGGGGTGGTCGGGTTGGTGGTGGGAGTTGGTGGCCGAGTGAGAGAAAAGTGGAGGGGGAGAGGGTGGCGGCTTGGTGTAGGCCAAACCCTAAAGGGGTGGTGGTGGTCGACGGCTTGGAGGAAGATGGGAGGGGCTCGGGTTATGTGATGTAGAGTGTGGTTAGTCGGTTTTCTTTGGAGGATGAAGGAGGAGGAGGAGGAGAGTAAGGGAGGCCGAATATAGGGAGGGAGAGAGGGAGGAGGAGGAGTGGTCGGCAGCCAAGAGAGAGGGGGAAGAGGAGGCCGAAGTTGCCTTGGGGATGGGGGAAATTCTTCACAAGAATTTAGGGTTTAATATCTTTTCTTCTCATCTAAACAATATGATAAATATCATGGCCTATATATAGGCTTACACCACTCCATCTCCACCCTTCATGAAAATAAAATAACATGATGGTTATAGGCACCCATCTTATATATCACATGAAATAATTAAAAACAACACATGAAATTAAACGATTCAATAACTAAATAAAATGCATGAAATAAAATGCTTTTAAAATAGAATTGATTTAAAATAAAAATATCTAGAAAATATATAATTATAATTATTAATTATAATTATATATTTTTATATCATGGCGGCGGTGGACGTCGTGCAAAACATATAGTGGCGATGGCGACGAACGTCGTGGTAGACTCACATCCTCAAGCTTGCGACATCGATCGTCCCAATCCACGAACTCTCTCAGATGGGGATCAATAGCCGTATCAGCAACATCGCCATCACCTGGCCTGCAAACAACACAACTTCGATTTTCTAAATGGCTAAACGTGGCCCGAAACGGTCTGCCAACAGCGCAACTCCGCTATTCTGAAAGGCTATTGACCGGCCAATATGGGCAAAATAGTAAAAGGTACTATTGGGCGGGTAGTCCCTGAAAAGTCCACTCAACTGGGGGGCGAGTCTTGATGGGGCTAGCACTCGCCTCCCCTACCAGGATCTAGGGTGAGTGCGGATCCATTGTCTCACTTGCCCATAACATACCAAGGCCCAGGGGCGAGTGCGAGCCCTGAAGCTCCACTCCCCCCTACACTCAGCTTTCCCCCCATCCTAATGAGTCGGGTAAATTCCATGGCACTCGTCCCTCCGACTCACCCAAGGACAATAATGCACGTTACTCGGCCGAGCCTGTTACTGCCGACCCCACTCGCTGGTCATAGGATTGTACACAATCCCCGCTCTTTGCGAGGTTGCCCCAAACTCGGAAAGAATCATCCAACCTCGGAAGATCAGCGTATGCGGAAGGAGCAGGGGATCTTATGGTGGGATCCACCAACTGCTATATATATGCCTTCCTGCAATGGAGAAGGTTGTTGTCCCCCCTACCTTTCTGATGCTAGCTACATCATGACTCTTTCCAAGGAGTTCAAGGAGAGGCTCAACCGTGCCATGTAGCTTAATGTAGCCAGCACTGCCGTGATATGACCCTGACTCTCCCATCAGTCACTAAGCAAGTCAGTGAAACGCAATCCTGTGAAGATGGTCAGGCCCAACCCAGAAGTCGGAAAGACCATCCCTGATGGCTTGCCCTCCACACCAAATCGTGGACTCGCTTCCTCCTCTACGAAGCAGGTATCTAGAGATCATTCCAGTATTTATTGATTGTAGTTAGACAGTTAGGGAATGACTCCTCTGGGTCTCTTTGCAGGTCGATCAGTCTAAGGGGAAGGAGATCGATGATGCTCTCGCCGACCACGTTCCTTCCCAGCAAGCCGATTTGGATACCTCCTTAGTGCAAGCCTCCCACGCTCACCGCACGAAAAAGTTGAAACCAAAAACCGGCTATTATGGAGTTCAGATCCTAAGAAGGGGTGATCGCACACCTACTTCTCTTGGGATGCTGACTCGACCGAAGACTTCGGATTTGAGAATGACCCACAGCTGCAGCACGGAGGTCCACCACACCCGGAAGATCTTAGAGTGCTTCCCCTCCTTAGCCAGTGCTGAGCTAAGGATACCTCAAAAAGCGCTATAAGACCAGGAAGATAAGAAAGCTTGCCTTCTGAAGTACCCCTGTGGATCTATTTATAGGATTCCAAACCTGTCCTGTAAATAACACAACTCCGCTATTCTAAACAGCAACCATCATATTTAGCTACGGTATAACTCGAGTTCTGTTCGTCGAAAATTAATTTCGACTTCGTCGTTGTGTTCGTAGCTTGGGTATTTAGCTACGGTGTGAATTTCGTCGAATTCCGAGATAGTTTGGTTTTTGCATCGTTTTGGGTGTGCCATTAGTAAAGACTATTAGAATTCTCTTAATTTAATAAGGGAGCCGGTGGTTGGAATTCGGTTTTGCTGAACCGATGTGTTTAAAGCTTACATAAATGCTTTATTAAGAAGTGGCGGTCCCACTTCTCCTTCCTCCTTCCCGAGACCAAAAGTAGAAAACTGCTGCTCCTGTTCGCGGAAAGCAGAGGCGGAAACGACGGGCTGCCCTAGCTTTCGGACAGTGATTTCGGGAGTTTTCGTGGACGGATTTCGATTCCTAAAGCGGCGTTGTCTTGCTCTCGCTCAGATCTACGTTTCGACGATAATAAATTCGATTTTCGTGGAGTTTTAGGAGATTTGGAGATTTAGGTCTTGAGGTTTTCCGCCATTAATGTACGGGAGTATGCTTTTAGGTGCTGCTGTTGCTAGTGCCAAGTAAAGAGGAGGGAAATCTGTCCAAGCTTCGCCGAAAATCGAGGCAAGTGGTGTTCTTTCCCTTGCCATTGTTGTTTTCTTGAACTTCTGAAAATTCCCGATTAGCCCTAGGGTAGAAGCCAAGCATGTTCTCTTTTTCTTGCTGAATTTAGGGCTTAAATTCTCCTATGAGCCCCCCTTCTCTGCTGTTGGTGCTCAACCCGCTGGCGTAATGCCATCAGTAAACTCCAGATTGCTATTTTGTTGGTGGCTTACGGGTTAAGCCGAGAGAGAGAGAGAGAAGGGGGTGCCTGCTGTGTTTGTTGGAAAGAGCCTTTTTTGTTTCTATCTGGCCGGCGTTGAGTGTGGTGCACACACTCAAAGCCTTTGCGGGTTTGGCGTTGAGTGTGGTGCATACACTCAACGTCGCAGATGTAGCCAGTCAGAATTTTTTTGCTAAGTACTAGGGCGTTGAGTGAGGTGGACTCACTCAACGCCACAGCCCCTGCTAGCGGCTAAGTACTTTGGCGTTGAGTGAGTCGACCTCACTCGACGCCATTTTCGTTTTGGCGTTAAGTGAGGCTAGCTCACTCAACGCCGCGGTTTTCCTGAGAAGCTAAGTGTTTTGGCGTTGAGTGAGTCGACCTCACTCAACGCTATTTCGGTTTTGGCGTTGAGTGAGGTGGACTCACTCAACGCCATCGCTTCTGTGTAGCCAAGTACTTTGGCGTTGAGTGAGGTGTGCTCACTCAACGCCATAGCCTTTTCTGAGGCTAAGTACTTTGGCGTTGAGTGAGTTGACCTCACTCAACGCCATTCTTGGTTTGGCGTTGAGTGAGGTGGCCTCACTCAACGCCGAAGGAAAGTTTGCGGCCAAGTCCCGTGGCGTTGAGAGAGTTGACCTCACTCAACGCCATTTCTGCTTTGGCGTTGAGTGAGGTAGACTCACTCAACGCCACAGCCCTTCTTCGCGGCCAGAACTTCTGGCGTTGAGTCAGACGACCTCACTCAACGCCGTTTAGAATAGCGGAGTTGTGAGACGACCTCACTCGCTCAAGGCCTAGACCGCACATTACTCGGCCGAGCCTGCTACTACTGACCCCACTTGCTGGTCATGTGGTTGTACATATGGTGCAAGCTAATTCTTGCAGTGTCCGATTTTTTCTTTCCACTACCCCATTTTTATTTAGAGTGCGTGGAGCAAAAAACTCGTGTCGAATACCTAAATTGTTATAAAAATAAACTTTTCATTCTCGAATTCTTCCCCGTGGTGTAACCTTATGCATTTAATTTTAATTCTCTTTTATTTTGAATTCGAGTGCATAGGATAGCAAATTCAGTAAAAGCATCAGATTTATTTGTAAGAAAGATAGTCCAACAAAATCGTGAATAATCAATTGTCTATTATTACAAAATCATAATGTTTCCCTCCTAGATTACATGTACTAATAGGACTGAATAGATCTATGTAAATTAACTGTAGTGGTCTAGAAGTTGTAATGTCATGTTTGCTTTTAAATGATGATTTTGTGAACTTGCCCTTTTGGAATGGAGCACATAAACAAGTCAAACTTCCGCCTAGTTGTGGAAGGCCACTGATTAGTTTTTTTTGATAGTTTGACTATTAATTTACTCTCAGAATGACCGAGTCTCCTATGACAAAAATCTAACTCCTCATTTTTAACAACTAAGCATTTTAGATTTGAGTACAAGTCATCAAACAAGATAGTGTATACGTTGTGTTTCCTAGGTGCAGTTAGCAATAAATTGTTTGTTTTAGCATCAGTGATTTTACACGTGTTTGTAGAGATTTCAAAGAAAACATTCGAACCTTTATCACACAGTTGACTAATGGGTATTAAATTATGCTTTAAATCATCTACTAACAGTAGGTTTGAAATAGAAAAATACTTGTTACCTATGGTCCCGCCACTCAGAATTTTTCCTTCGTTGTTGTCTCCAAATATCACAATGTCTCTCTTTTTGCTTCTCCAAACTAAGGAACTTGTCTTAATCTTCCGTCATGTGCTTGGAACACCCATAGTCCAAGTACCATACGTTCTCATTATCTTTAGTCTTTCAACACACCTAAAAAGATTATGAGGGTAAAGTTCTAGTAACCCAAGTTGTTCCACTTATATTATAGGTTGTCAACTTTGTCATCCGAATTTGTGTTACTTTACTTGATTCTTTATTCAAACACGAATAAGAAGTGTGACCAAACTTTTTTTCTTTGGCACAATTGGTGTAGGCGGTGGATGCTACATTTTGCATTCTATATGGGCTCATGCTGGAAGATGGAGACAAGCTTCTAGTGCTAACAGATTAAATTTTATTTTATTTTTAAAATTCTTTTTCGAATTTGTTGGAGAGCAGCTATCGTCGGCTGTAGTAATATCGCCGGGTAATATCTGTACAAGTTTATATCCCATATCAAATTTCCTAGATCTCTAACATTGATAACCCAATAGCAAATTCAGTTATTTCTAGCCTATTCCAAATTTCTAGATGGCACAGTTCGTGTCATGGATCTTCACTTTTAACGTTGTCACTTTCGTGACGAGCATCACACACCAGTTTATGAATTGTTTCTTCTCATCTTCATTGTGGCCAAAAGAAATATCAAGCCTTTTTTCCAAGGTCTTCCTCTCTTTGGTAAGAGTTTCAATTTTAGAGGAATCTTGTAGAGGCTCTCTTTCAGTTCATTTTATGTGCTCAAGGTGTGAAAGCACTAGATCCATTTTCATTTGCTTGTTTTCAGACTTTATAAAGCTATTTTCATCAAGCAAGTAATTTAACTTATCACACAAATTTTCATGTAAATCATAAATCTCTTCATAAGTGGGAGGGGCTACCTCAGTGTCATTATGGACTCTGGATTCGTCGTTAGACTTGTTTTGATGCTTCCCCATGAGGCATATATTTGTCACTTCTACACTACTTGCGCTGAAGTTGTCTGACTCGTCTGATGATGTATCATCCCAAATTGATGCCTTTAGCACCTTTTTTCCTTCCCACGGGTCTTCCTTTCCCTTTCCTAATTCATAAGATTTGGACAGTCGTGCAAGAAGTGTCTAGATTTACGACAATGGAAGCACTCTGGGATGGATTCTTCTTCATCACTTTTCACTACTTACGATGGTGTGTTCCACCCATTTTTCTCTTCAGTACCATTCTTCATGAATCTTCTAAATTTGTACCGCCTCTTTGGAATCCTAATGAATTTTTTGAACCAACAGCCGTACAAGCTCTCCTCATCATCAGTCTCCTCGATTGCCTCCTTTTCCTTGCCCTCCTTCAGAGCCTTCTTCTTCTGCTCTCTTGGATATTCCTAGGGTTGGATTTTCATCTCTAGCTCATCGGTCTTCAAGTTCCTAATAAGACTCTCTATCTCCAAGTACTGATGTCATGAGATTCTACAATGGCAATCACCTTCAGATTGAACCACGGAGGCAAGGATCGCAAGATCTTCCTTACGAAGTCTCTATTTGAATAGATCGTTCCGAGAGATCTAGAGGCATTAACTATCTTAGTGAATTGAATGCACAAAAAGTCCACCTCCTCGTTGATCTCCATACGAAATTGTTCATATTTAGACTCTAGTCAGAACAACCTCGACTCCTTTACCTATAAGGTACCTTCATGTGTTAATTCAAGTCAACAACAATCAAGCCTTTATCCCACTATAGTGGGGTCATCTATATGGATCCTTTGTCATTAGTGTGCCCTATATTGTGTCATAATCTCACCAATGCCTAAGTACATCATGTATTTCCTTATAGTTTCATTCCAAGTCTTTATTGGTCTACCCCTCCCTCATTTAACATGCCTAGTGACTAGACTCTCAAAACGTCTAACAGGTGCCTATAATGGTCTTTGTGCAAACAGACAAGTAGAAACATGTGTGAATAGACAAGTAGAAACTGAAAATTGGAATAACGGACATTTGTTTTTCCAAAAAGATGATTATTACAAAGGTATGGCCTCCCTTTTATAGAATGGAGGATATGGGAGAGATTACAAATAAGTAATGTGGGACTAAATAATTACAGGTTTAATATAAACAAGCCGAACAGGCCGCGCGGTTAGACGAATAGGCTAACCGCCCGGCAACCACCAGAAGGAGAGAACAAGCTGCCATAGGAGACCGCTAGATTGCCCGGTCTCCAAGTCGCCTGAGTCAAACCGTCAGATCACCCGGACACAAAACAATAATAGTCCGCCTACCAATCCACTGGAGACAAACCGCCAGACCGCCCGATCTCTAATCCGCTAGTGCCAGACCGCCCGGTATCCATACCGCAACACTTCCCCTCAAGATGGAGCATATATATCGATCTTGCACAGCTTGTCGCAAATATGAAGAAAAGAGGCGGACACCGGCTTGGTGAAAATATCATCCAACCATTTATGGGAGGTGACGAATGGGGTACAAATTTGCTCCTTCAAAATCTCTTCCCGAATAAAATGGCAGTCGACTTTAATGTGCTTTGTTCTCTCATGGAAGACCGGATTTTTGGAGATGTATATAGCGGCCTTGTTATCACAAAACATAGGTAGAGGATGGTTGTTGACCTCTTCTAGGTCAAGCATGAGAGCCCGTAACTGCTCTAACTCACATGTGGTCGACTCCATACTTCGATATTCTGCTTCTGAACTGGACCTAGAAACTACAGACTGTTTCTTGATCTTGCAGCTCATAAGGTTTCCCCCCCCCCACAAAGGTGCAAAAGCCCGATGTTGACTTGTGGTCTCCTTTGTCATCAACATAACTTGAATCTGAGTACGCTTCAACCCTCAAATGACCATTCTTCTGAAAGTGTAGTCCTTTCCCTAGCGCTAATTTAACATACTCCAATATCCTTAGGACAGACTGTAGATGACACTCCCTTGTAGCTTGCATGAACTGGCTAATCTTGCCTACAACATAGGAGATGTCGGGTCTCTTCACCGTGAGATATATGAGTTTACCAACCAGAGGTCTGTACTGTAAGACCCCAACCTCGGAGATGATCGCGTTCGGGCACCGTTTTGAGGGTCAAAACGGTGTCGGGTGGAAAAATGGTCAACATGAATTTTGTTCGTCTCGACGAGATCTACAACTTTCATGTTGACCACTTTTCGATTTGAGGTCATCTCAGGGGCACACGGCCAGGCACACGGCCGTGTGCCTACCCGTGTTCAGTGGTCGAATGCGTTTTTGTGCAGTCTCGAGTCAGAGAAGGACACGGCCTGAGACACACGGCCGTGTCTCAAGCCGTGTGTGGGGCACACGGCCTCGAACACGGCGTGTCAAGACCCGTGTCGATCGGCGAATGAGCTACACGGCCAGACACACGGCCGTGTGTCAAGCCGTGTTCGGCCCAGTTTTTGGGATTTTGGATCTAATCTCGGCCGTTCGTTCCCTTGGATCTGGATCCGACGGTGGGGGATGCTCCTGGGGGGTTATTAGTCGGGAAATGGGGGGAGAAACCCTCATTTTCACTTTGAGTTTCTCTTTCTTCATCTTAGAGAGAGGGGAGAACTCCTTTGGTGGTGTGAGCCCAAATTCCGGCCGCCGGCGGAGCACCGGAGCACCGATTCGCGATCCGAGTCCGGATCCTCGAAGGCAAGGGCGAGGCGAAGCTTTCCATCCGGCTACATCTTCATGGCGCCGCGGAAAAATGCGAGGGTAACGATCCTCTTCATAGGGCATGTGTAGTCGCCCTTCTTTCTATGCATGGGGAAATCCCCTCTCGCGAGTGAGCGTTGAGGCGCGGAATCCCTTCGGGTAGATATGTAAAGTCCCTGTTGTTAGAGCCCGGAATCGGAGTACGGGCGTAGGCATTGTGTGTGAAGCCTATTCGGGTTTAACCCGGATCGGTGATGTTTGCATTGCATGGCCGGAGAAGACTCCGCGCCGATGGTTTTAGTTTTCCGAAATTTCTACGCGGTAGATTGCATACAGGGATCCTTGGGGGTTAACCTCGAGGCGCACCCGGAAAGCTTGGGCGGAATCGAATTGCCGCCACGATGTTGCCTTGGAGGGCAAATCGGTACATAACGGGGTTATGTGCGTGTTTTGATCGTTTGTGGGAATGAGGAGAAACTTGGCCCGCACCGATGGCTAAATGGCCGTGGTGAAGTGAGCAACGGGCGGTGGAACTCTACCCATTCCAAGTGGTCTCGGTAGAAGCGACCTAAAGTACATGGGACTTCCCGGGGGGCTGGAAACGGGCCTAGGCTTCGGCTGAAAGGGCTAAATGCTCACGTGTGTTGCCATCCGAGGGATGGTGGTGGAATCGCGGTGTCGGACTGGGTCCGAACCGGGTTCACCGATTAGTGCCCTGAGAGCACGGAGTGTGCGGCCGTGCGTGCCGACACTTGTGGCGAATAGAATGCTTTATATAATTGCTATGATAGTCTTATATGCAGGGAAGGAGCACCGCCGTCCCGAGAAACGGGACGGGGTCGTTATAATTTGGTCAGCTCTTGCTGACCGTTGCCCTTTTGTATTGCCACCTCTTGGGTGGGTTGTTTCTACAGGTGCTGCTGCGGAGCCAAGCGGCAAATAGCGGGCTAAAGCCCAGGTTGCAGCGCCAGCCCTCGAAGGCTTAGATATTAGCTTTTCATATTCATGTATGGCCGGCCTGCGCGCCGATGTATGAAAGACGCTATTTTGTTAAGCGAACACTTCTGTAAGGCCTTAAGGCCGTGAACTATTTTGTGTATGTACTCATTCCTGGGTTATAGTGGACATTCATGCTCTGTGGCAGGGTTCTTAACTTTTTGCAACTTAATTAAATTGCTTCCGCTAGTTGTTGTGTAGGACGCTCTGATTGGTTGTGTGGTTTCAACGCGTAACCAACCGGTCTGTCCGTGGTATATGGCGTCAGGCCCCGGCCGGACCTACTGCTATATGCTATGCGACGGATAGGGGTGTTACAAATTGGTATCAGACTTCTGGTTTCGGTCAAGCTTAAATGAATTCGTGGACGAATTCACTTTAAGGGGTGGTGAGCACATTGTGTGCGTCATCGTTATAACATGAAAAGAACCCATGAATGTCCACTTAGGAATGAAAATACACATGTTTGAGGAACCTGCGTGTTCCTATAATTGCTGTTTGCAGTAATTCTTGGTCGCTTATCGGTGTTTTGCACGAATTTAGGTGACCAGAAGTGGTGCTGGGCCGTCTGAACGGCCAGGTTCTGAGGCGAGCAGTGCGCCAAGCGATGCGCCTGCAACACCTTGTCTGCTGAGACCATTAGGTTGGTGGCAGAAGCGGTCATGGCAATGATAAATGCGCAGCCTGCAAGGCAGGTGCAGCAGCCTGCTCCTGCTGTGGAGCAAGTACCGGTTCAGACGGCAGAGCGAAGGAGGGTTGAGCAAGTTGTGCTGGAACCAGAGTTGCCGCGGAGAGCAACTGAAAGACAACTGAAGCACGTGATGGGCTTTCACCCACCAGTGTTCACGGGGGCAGAAACCCCGACCCAAGCAGAGGATTGGCTCTCAAGGGTCAACAGGGTGATGACTGCGACGCAAACTGAAGAGTGGCAGAAGACCACTATAGCGACGTTCCTTTTGGATGGGGACGCAAGACTGTGGTGGGAGGGCCTAGAGCTGCATCAGTTGAGGGGAAGGCCATTGGCCGAAGTCCCGATGGAGGAGTTTGCGAGACTATTTATGGCTCGATACCTCCCCTCGGCTCAGAGGATCGCGCTAGAGAGCGAATTCCAGAAGTTGGTGCAGGGTGATAGCACCGTTGATGAATACCTCCACGAGTTTACTCGGTTGGGGAGATATGCCGGCGCTACCTTCGCAGACGAGGAGCGCAAGACGAGCCGCTTTTATGAAGGGCTAAGGGATGATTTGAGGTTGCTGCTGTCGGGGCCCAAGACGCAGGGTTTCATGACCCTGGTCAGTTCGGCCCGGTCCTTGGAGAAGGATATGAGAAACGTGCAAGCAAAGAAAGAAAGGGAATCCGGTGGCAAGAAACCAGAGTTCAAGGCGCCGACTACGTCGAAGTCGGGCTACCGTAAATTCTTCAAGAAGGCTAAGACATCGGGTCCAGCTTCTTCTGCAGGTGCCTCGGGGGCAACTACCCATCGAACCCCGGGGGCTTGCTTCACGTGTGGAAAGCCGGGGCACTTTGCCCGTGACTGCTGGAGTGGACGCGCAAAGTCCGAAAGGAAGCAAGGAGCCACCTACGAGGAAAAGGGCAAAGCGGTGGAGTCGACCGCGTCCCACTATGCTCCGACTCAGCCTAGAGTCTACAACTTGGGCCAGCAGGAGGCCATCAAGCAAGCGGATGTGGTGACAGGTATGAGTTAATTTATGCAAGTTGACTTGAGAATACTATTACCTATTGCTTGTTAAGCTAATGTCTTTTGCTTAGGCTTTGTGTTGATTAGCGATAGTCCGGCACGAGCACTATTCGACACTGGTGCTTCGCATTCTTTCTTGTCCGAACAGTTTATATCGCGCATCGGAGTCCCTTCTTCGATGGCAAAGGACAAGCTAGATGTGTTGCTACCAAACGGGTGCTCGATGCGTGCGGACAGAGTGTGCGCCGTGAAGGTTCACATTGGGAGCCAAGAGTTCGACTTGCTAGCGTCATTGCTGCCGCTAGTAGAGTTCGATGTTATCTTTGGAATGGATTGGCTGTCAGAGCAGAAGGCTTGGATCGATTGCGACCGTAAAGAGGTCAAGCTGGGTGTAGGGCGGGAGACTACTTTCGAGGGGCTTAAGGGGTCGAGCAAGACATTAATGTCTGCTCTTCAGGTGGTGAAGGCGGTTCGTGCTGGTGCAGAGCTGTTCTTTGCGATAGTGGGGGCTGTGGAGCCAAAGTCCCCGTTGGATAGCATCCCCGTGGTTTGCGAATACCCCGATGTGTTCCGGATAGCCTTCCTGGAGCCCCACCGCAGCGAGAGATTGATTTTACGATCGAGCTCGTGCCGGGTGCCAAACCCGTGTCACGTGCTCCTTATAGGTTGGCGCCAAAGGAGATGGCAGAGCTGAAGGTTCAGTTGGAGGAACTGATGGAGCAAGGTTATGTGCGTCCAAGTTCGTCGCCTTGGAGCGCACCGGTCCTCTTCGTTAAAAAGAAGGACGGTAGTATGCGGCTGTGCATCGACTACAGAGAATTGAACAAGTTGACGGAAAAGAATAAGTACCCGATCCCGAGGATTGATGATCTCTTTGATCAGTTAGTCGGATCATCTGTATACTCCAAGTTAGACTTGAAGTCGGGGTACTATCAGCTGAGGATCAGGGAGTGTGATATCCCGAAGACGGCGTTCAGTACGAGGTATGGGCATTTCGAGTTCACGGTCATGCCGTTTGGACTGACAAATGCGCCATCAGTGTTTATGGATCTGATGAACAGGACGTTCAGAGACTTCCTGGATCGCTTTGTGATCGTCTTTATTGACGATATTTTGGTATACTCGCAGTGCGAAGAAGACCACTTCAAGCATCTGCATTTGGTGTTGGAGACTCTGAGGAGGAATGAGCTTTACGCAAAGTTCTCCAAGTGCGAGTTCTGGCTACCCTCGGTAGCGTTCCTTGGTCATATAGTGAGTGGGGAAGGTATAGCGGTGGATCCGGCGAAGATTGTTGCGATACGGGAGTGGCCTGCGTTATCTTCTGTCGCGGAAGTCCGTAGTTTTCTCGGGCTTGCCGGATATTACAGGCGCTTCGTAGAGAACTTCTCGCGGGTAGCGTTACCTCTCACGAAGTTGACAAGGAAGGATCAGAAATTCTTGTGGACGCAAGAGTGCGTGCAAGCTTTTGAGGAGCTGAAGAGGCGGTTGACCACGGCGCCAGTGCTAAGTTCGCCGAGTGGGACCGAGGGCTTTGAGGTGTATAGCGACGCTTCGGGTAGCGGTTTGGGTTGCGTGTTGTTGCAGCATGGTAGCGTGATAGCGTATGGATCGCGTCAGCTAAAGGTGCATGAAAGAAATTATCCGGTGCACGACTTGGAGTTGGCGGCCGTGATATTTGCACTCAAGTTGTGGAGGCACTACCTATACGGAGTAAGGGTCGACATATACACCGATCACAAGAGCCTAAAATACTTGTTGGATCAAAAGGATCTCAATATGAGGCAGAGGAGGTGGATGGAGTTCCTGGGGGACTACACCTTCAAAATACATTATGTACCCGGGAAGGGCAACGCAGTTGCGGATGCGCTGAGCCGCAGGGCTCCCGCCCGAGCCAACTGGTTGTCGGTGCATGATGAGCGGCTAGTGCGGGAGTTGGAGGAGCTTGAGATCTGTTGCGTGGACAAGCAGACGAGCGCCAAAGCAATGTTAAACTGGACAGAGGTGCAGTATGACCTGGCTGACCGGGTTCGGCAGGCATTGGAGTTAGATGACTCCATGAAAGAGCTTTTGGAGGCCGCTTTGGATGGGTCAAATTCCCAGTTCTCGGTAGAAGATGGGTTATTAAGGAAGGATCATCGTTTGTGCGTCCCAAGTGGGGGTAACCTCCGGGCGGAGTTGATGTACGAGGCTCATCATACCAAGTACTCAATCCACCCAGGGAGCACGAAGATGTATCGTGATCTCAAAAAGTTGTTTTGGTGGCCGGGGCTTAAGAAAGATGTGGCGTTGTACGTGGCTAAATGCCAAACGTGCGCCTTGGTGAAGGCGGAGTGCCAAAAGCCGGGAGGATTTCTGAAGTCCTTGCCTATACCGGAGTGGAAATTCGACGATATATCCATGGACTTTGTGCACGGGTTGCCAAGGTCGCAGAAGGGGAACGACGCCATCTGGGTGATCGTAGATCGGCTAACTAAGGTGTCGCATTTCATTCCGCATAGGAAGGATGATCCAGTGGAGAAATTGGCAAAGTTGTACGTTGACAATATTGTCAGGCTGCATGGAGTGCCTCGTAGCATTGTGAGTGATCGCGATGGGCGGTTCACGTCAAATGATTGGAGGTTGGTGCAGTAGATGCTGGGGACAAAGTTAAAGTTCAGTACAGCTTTCCATCCGCAGACGGATGGGCAGACCGAGAGGGTCAATAGAACGATGGTGGACATGCTACGCATGTGTGTTCTGGATTTCGGTAAGCATTGGGAAGACCATCTTTATTTGGTGGAGTTCGCGTACAACAACAGCTACCAAGCGAGTATACAAATGGCGCCCTTCGAGGCCCTGTATGGCAGGAAGTGTCGCACGCCGTTATCATGGCTTGAAACGGGTGAGGCAAGGTTGTACAAGAAGCAGGAGGTGGAGAGTGCTACCTCGTTAGTGCGGATCATTCGGGAGCGCTTGTTGATCGCTCAGGACCGGCAAGCGAAGTATTACAATGCCAAGCACCGGAACGTGGAGTTCGCGGTAGGCGATTGGGTATATCTGAAAGTGAAGCCGTTCAAGGGGGTTTCGCGGGTGAGACGCTTGAAGAAGCTGAGCCCAAGATACCTTGGACCTTTTGAGGTTCTGGAGCGAGTCGGCGAAGCGGCTTACCGTTTGAGGCTATCGGAGGAATTGGGTGGTTTACATGATGTGTTCCACATTTCTGTGTTGCGGAAGGCGGTGCAAGAGCCTTCGCAAGTGATCGCGGTTGATCAGGTGCCGGTTGAGGAAGGGTTGACAACGAAAGTCAAGCCCATATCTATTGAGGATTTCGAAGTCAAGCGGCTTCGGAACAAGGAAATCAGAATGGTGAAGGTCCGTTGGGATAACTGCGGACGCGAGGAGCTCTCTTGGGAGCGAGAGAAGGCAATGCGCGAGGAGTACCCCGAGTTGTTCCCCTCAGGTACTCGTTATGTTTATTTTGTGTAGTCTCTGTTCTTAATTTCGGGACGAAATTCTCTTAAGGGGGAGGGAGTTGTAAGACCCCAACCTCGGAGATGATCGCGTTCGGGCACCATTTTGAGGGTCAAAACGGTGTCGGGTGGAAAAATGGTCCAACATGAATTTTGTTCGTCTCGACGAGATCTACAACTTTCATGTTGACCACTTTTCGATTTGAGGTCATCTCAGGGGTACACGGCCAGGCACACGGCCGTGTGCCTACCCGTGTTCAGTGGTCGAATGCGTTTTTGTGCAGTCTCGAGTCAGAGAAGGACACGGCCTGAGACACACGGCCGTGTCTCAAGCCGTGTGTGGGGCACACGGCCTCGAACACGGCGTGTCAAGACCCGTGTCGATCGGCGAATGAGCTACACGGCCAGACACACGGCCGTGTGTCAAGCCGTGTTCGGCCCAGTTTTTGGGATTTTGGATCTAATCTCGGCCGTTCGTTCCCTTGGATCTGGATCCGACGGTGGGGGATGCTCCTGGGGGGTTATTAGTCGGGAAATGGGGGGAGAAACCCTCATTTTCACTTTGAGTTTCTCTTTCTTCATCTTAGAGAGAGGGGAGAACTCCTTTGGTGGTGTGAGCCCAAATTCCGGCCGCCGGCGGAGCACCGGAGCACCGATTCGCGATCCGAGTCCGGATCCTCGAAGGCAAGGGCGAGGCGAAGCTTTCCATCCGGCTACATCTTCATGGCGCCGCGGAAAAATGCGAGGGTAACGATCCTCTTCATAGGGCATGTGTAGTCGCCCTTCTTTCTATGCATGGGGAAATCCCCCTCTCGCGAGTGAGCGTTGAGGCGCGGAATCCCTTCGGGTAGATATGTAAAGTCCCCATTGTTAGAGCCCGGAATCGGAGTACGGGCGTAGGCATTGTGTGTGAAGCCTATTCGGGTTTAACCCGGATCGGTGATGTTTGCATTGCATGGCCGGAGAAGACTCCACGCCGATGGTTTTAGTTTTCCGAAATTTCTACGCGGTAGATTGCATACATGGATCCTTGGGGGTTAACCTCGAGGCACACCCGGAAAGCTTGGGCGGAATCGAATTGCCGCCACGATGTTGCCTTGGAGGGCAAATCAGTACATAACGGGGTTATGTGCGTGTTTTGATCGTTTGTGGGAATGAGGAGAAACTTGGCCCGCACCGATGGCTAAATGGCCGTGGTGAAGTGAGCAACGGGCGGGTGGAACTCTACCCATTCCAAGTGGTCTCGGTAGAAGCGACCTAAAGTACATGGGACTTCCCGGGGGGCTGGAAACGGGCCTAGGCTTCGGCTGAAAGGGCTAAATGCTCACGTGTGTTGCCATCCGAGGGATGGTGGTGGAATCGCGGTGTCGGACTGAATCCGGACCGGGTTCACCGATTAGTGCCCTAAGAGCACGGAGTGTGCGGCCGTGCGTGCCGACACTTGTGGCGAATAGAATGCTTTATATAATTGCTATGATAGTCTTATATGCAGGGAAGGAGCACCGCCGTCCCGAGAAACGGGACGGGGTCGTTATAATTTGGTCAGCTCTTGCTGACCGTTGCCCTTTTGTATTGCCACCTCTTGGGTGGGTTGTTTCTACAGGTGCTGCTGCGGAGCCAAGCGGCAAATAGAGGGCTAAAGCCCAGGTTGCAGCGCCAGCCCTCGAAGGCTTAGATCTTAGCTTTTCATATTCATGTATGGCCGGCCTGCGCGCCGATGTATGAAAGACGCTATTTTGTTAAGCGAACACTTCTGTAAGGCCTTAAGGCCGTGAACTATTTTGTGTATGTACTCATTCCTGGGTTATAGTGGACATTCATGCTCTGTGGCAGGGTTCTTAACTTTTTGCAACTTAATTAAATTGCTTCCGCTAGTTGTTGTGTAGGACGCTCTGATTGGTTGTGTGGTTTCAACGCGTAACCAACCGGTCTGTCCGTGGTATATGGCGTCGGGCCCCGGCCGGACCTACTGCTATATGCTATGCGACGGATAGGGGTGTTACATGTACCTCGTAACCTCTGAAAGAGGAGGAGAGTCATCCATCCAGGTTTTATCTTCTCCAGTCGCCATGGGGCATCGGGTAGGTTTAGCCCCAGTCAACCCTGCCTCTTTTAGCCAATCAAGAGCATACTTGCATTAGGAGAGGACTAAGGAATTGGGCTTCCGAGAGATCTCTATCCCCAGAAAGTATTTTGGAGAGCCCATATCCTTTGTGACCAAGTGTTGATGAAGATGCTTCTTTATCAAGGTTATCCCAGCCTGGTCATCTCTAGTGAGAAGAATATCATCCACATAGACCGCAAGAACTACCAGACCCAGGGTGACTTTTTGAACGAACAAAGAGTGATCCGTAGAACTTCTCGAAAAGCCCACGGCTTCCACAATCCCGCTAAACTTGTCAAACCAAGACCAAGGGCTTTGCTTTAGGCCATTGATAGCCTTCTTTAGCATGTATACCTGTGTCTCCCCCTGAGCAACATACCATAGAAGTTGCTCCATGTAGACATCCTCCTGAAGATCCCCATAGAGAAAGACATTCTTCACATCCAGTTGGGAAATGGGCAAATCCCTGTTGACAGCCATAGAAAGGAGGACCCTGATAGTGTTGTGACGAGCAACTGGAGAGAAGGTGTCAAAAAAGTCAACACCATAAGTCTAGGTAAAGCCTTTGGCAATAAGGCGGGCCTTGTAACGATCCACACTACCGTCTGGACTAAACTTCGCCACAAACACCCAGCGAAAGCCAACAACATATGTGCCGAAGGGAGGAGGAACAAGGTTCCACGTACCCCGTTCAGTGAGAGTAGCAATTTCCTCATCCATGATAGCCTTCTAATGAGGAACAGTAAGGGCCTCCTTATAGGAACGAGGGTGGCAGTGGAAGAGATCGCCAGTGCAAAAGCCCTACGAGAAGGGGTAAGACGATCATAGGAAACAACAGCAGTAAGCGAGTGCTGGGTACATGACTGAACCCCTTTATGAAGAGCAATGGGAAGATCCAGGTCAGCGGGTTCCTCAGTATCCAGAGCGTTTGTGGCGGAGAGAGCTAGCCTGGGAGTATAGAGAGGCGGAGAAGAGGGACATAGCGGAGGATAGGAGAGAGGAGGAGACGATGAAGATGGTGGAGGTGGAAAAACCTCGGTAGGGGTCGATGGGTTGGAGGGAACAATAGGAGAATCAGAAGTCTAGGGAAGAGGAGAGGAGTCATCAGAGAAATAGGGAGCATTCTCAAAGAAGGTAAAGTCGGCGGAGACGAGTTTCTTGCGGAAAATGGGGTCAAAACAACAATAGCCCTTCTGGGTGGTAGAGTACCCCAGAAAGACACATTTGGTGGAGCGAGGGGAGACTTTTTCATGGGTGGAGGAGGGAGCATGCACAAAGGCTTTGTACCCAAAGATACATAGAGGGAGAGGAAAAGGTTCCTTTCAGGGATAGAGAATGGAGAATGGGGTTTGACTGTAGAGAATCGTGGAGGGAATGCGATTGATGAGATATCAAGAAATGAGAATCGCATAGCCGTAATAGGAGCGAGGGACCTGCATCTGCGTCATCAGAGTACGAGCAACATCAAGGAGGTGATGGTTTTTGCGTTCTTCCACTCCATTTTGTTGTGAGATATAAACACAACTAGTTTAATGGACAATCCCATGTTGCATACAAAAAGATGAAAAAGCTTGACTAATATACTCTTCAGCGTTATCAGAGCGAAAGACTTTAATTAAAACACCAAACTAATTTTGAATTAAATGATAAAAGGATGTCCATACATTGAATAATTCAAAGCAATCTCGTAAGAGATACACCCAAGTACATCTAGAAAAGTCATCAATAAAGGTTACAAAATAAGAACTACCCCGACCAACGGTGAGGGTAGGAGCAGGACCCCAGACATCAGAGTGAATGAGATCAAACGGATGGGTAGAGCCACGACCTTGCTTTGGAGGGAAGGAGGAACGGTGATGCTTGACAAGATGACAGGCCTCACATTTAAGAGGAGAACTGTGCGAAGGGAGGTGGGACAGAAGCTGACGAAGAAGCAGTGGAGGAGGATGACCAAGGCGGAGGTGCCACTGTAGAAGATCTGTAGAGGAGGAGGAGAAGGCGGACAGAGCAGAAATATTTTCGAGGAAGTAGAGGCTGCCGATCTCAGTCCCAGTAGCAATCGTCCGTTGGGAGCTCGGATCCTTAAAAGAATAAGAAGTTGGAGTGAATGTGACGGAGCATTGGAGTTGCTTGCATAAAGAGGTAACTGATAATAAATTGCACGGAAACTTTGGCACATAGAGAGTGTCTGCCAAGCGAAGAGATGGAATGACATGAACCACTCCCGTTCCTTGGACCGGGGAGGAAGAGACATTAGCAACGAGAACTGGGGGAAATTGATCATGTTTTTCTAAGAGAGAAAAGCACTGAGGATTGCCCGTCATATGATTGTTTGCACCATAGTCTATCAGCCATTTACCTTGAGTAATCACGTGGGCACTACCTGATGACGTGACCACCGCGGCGTACAGCTTTGAGGAGGAGGTGGAAGAATCACTAGAGGGGCAATGATGTGGATGTTTCATCCATCAGCATTCCACGGTATGCCCGGTACAGCCACAATGAGAATAGAGGAAGCGGGAAGGACCACATCCGCAGGACTAATGATTGCGGCTACCAGAGCCACTTCGTTGAGTCTGGTGAGCATAGTTTTCCGGTGGTGAGGGAGAGGATAGAAGGGGACGCTGAAGAATAGAGGTAACTGTGGAAATGCATGCAGCAGTGGCATCCAAGGTAGGAGAGTCCACCTCGCCTAGAATTTGCTGGCAGATCATGTCATAGGACTCAGGAAGTCGTAGAAGATAGCATACAACCAGAAGTTCCTGGAAGTGCTTGTGTTGCTCGGCCAAAACAACATAGAAGGGGTGATTCTGAAGAATCTCAGCCCTGAAAGCCTGAACCAGTTGATAAGCGGCAGCAGGAGACATGGAAGGACGGGCAAAGAGGTCCACATATAAAGTATAGATGTGGGACGTCTGAGCCCCCTTCGAGTACAGAGTAGCAAGATGAAGCCAAGTCATCTTGACCATCTCATCATGATGAATGACGGGAAGACATTCATCCAAAAGGCTGTTAGCTAGCCAAGTGTGCACATTTGCATCGCTAGCATCCCAGTCGTCAAACTCAACGGAATTCAGAGGGGGTGGGTCATTAGTGAGATGGTGGCATTTGCATTGTGAGCGGAGAAGGAAGGTGAAAGAGACACTCCAATTCGGGTAGTTGGGACCGATGAGTTTGGAGACGGTGCCAAGATTCCCAGAAGGAGTAGGAGAAGGAGGCGGATTGGCCATGGGAGTAACGGTGATGGTTGAGGTACTGGAAAGAGCCATGGAGGGAAGACAAGAAGCCACGTGAGAAGAAGCAACAAGCCGCACGAACAGCGGCCAGGAAGTGCGGCTAGGAGGTCACAACCCACATTTTCTCTGAATTTAGTAATTATCAGAGTATGAGAAACCACGCGTCATGATGCCACGTCGAGCAGGGGATAACTGCTGACGCTCAGGCAAAACCATCTACTTTACTTTATGAAAGAAATTCATGAGTTTAAAGATTAGAAAATCAGTTATATTTTAGAGGCCGTATCCCTCGGCTTGGTGGATCACCTAGTCCACAGTTAAAAACTATACTTATGCGTTGCGGAAAAATACTTTATTCAGGTTTGACTTCCTAAGGAGCGCATAAGAGCCCCAAGAGCACCACTTATGCTATGCAAGACTCTACATTTAATTTATATTATATATAAGAAAATGATCTTTATACGTTGTTTGGAAAATAGTGATTTAGTTTTATAAAACATGCTGATCATGCGATATACTTATAATAATAATTGTAGTTTTAAAATAACTAGCAACCTAGCATAAATCCTCCCCAGAGCAAGTAGACTATCTCCAGAAAATGGTAACAGCAACAGTAATATATCTAGTACAAAGTTAAAAACTACCAGTGGGCGCCAACGACCTGACACAAACCCACTGGCACATATGTATATCTGTAAGAAAAGTACAGAAAAACTACCTCACTAACAAAGTAACAGGATCTCCAAAGCCCAAGAGACCACCAGCAACACCACCGCAACCTAGCCACCAAACTGGCTACTGCTAAGAACCTTAGGCATTCAAAAGAAGAAAGAATACCTCAGCAAGCAAAACAAGGAAAAACTGCATGAAAGTGTCAACCAAGGAATAAATTAAAGAGGAAAACACACAGCAGTAAAAGTCACAACTGCCCAAAGCAAGACAAAAGAAATGCACCACGTGCGAGGAAACAACATCAACCCTGCCTAGAAACCACATCCTGCAGAGTCTACTAAGCTACCAAGAGCCCAAAATGCTACAATCTACCAAGGAAGAAACATCTAACACCCTAAGCTGTGGGAGGTGGTAGTAGCAAAAACAAACAACATGGATCTGGGTTGGAGGCAAACTCAGTCCCCCAACCACCATTTCCAAGCCAACAAGCTCCAGGGTCTACATGTGAAAGCACTAGGGACCTTCCACTCCCTTGCCCAGCCCGTACCTTGTGCAAGATAGAAGAAAAGGGTGGCCACGGCTAAATTACACAACACCTCCCCCATGAAGAGCTTCAAACCACCACTACTAACCACGACCCACGATTCGGTCTTTAGGAAAGAAAAACATGGCCGACAAGGAAACTCAAAACATGAACAAGGAATTCACTCGGGAGCAAAAATTAAGGTAGGGAAAAGGTGTTGAAATGACTTCAACACGGCTTGGCGTTGATGGGACCCACTCAACGCCTACCTAAGCCTTGGCATTGAGTGAGCTAGCCTCACTCGGCGCCAGAACAAGCATGGCGTTGAGTAAAGTTCACTCACTCAACGCCTCCTGCAAGAATAACTCTGGCGTTGAGTGAGCTAGCCTCACTAAACGCCAAAACAGGAATGGCGTTGAGTGAGGTTCACTCACTCAACGCCTCCTGCAAGAAAAACTCTGGTGTTGAGTGAGCTAGCCTCACTCAATGCCAAAACAGGCATGGCGTTGAGTGAGGTACACTCACTCAACGCCCTGGTACTTTACCATAAATAGAGAAAGTGGCGTTGAGTGAGCTGGCCTCACTCAACGCCAAAACAGCAATGGCGTTGAGTGAAGCTCACTCACTCAATGCCCTTAAACTTAGCCACAAAAGAGAACTACGACATTGAGTGAGTCCACCTCACTCAACGCCAAAACAGCAATGGCGTTGAGTGAGGTTCACTCACTCAACGCCCTGGCACTTAGCCACAACAAGGCAATTCTGCGGCTTTGAGTGAGCTGACCTCACTCAACGCCAAAACAGCAATGGCGTTGAGTGAGGTCATCTCACTCAACGCCAGAAGTTCTGGCTGCGAAGAAGGACTGTGGCGTTGAGTGAGTCTACCTCACTCAACGCCAAAGCAGAAATGGCGTTGAGTGAGGTCAACTCTCTCAACGCCACGGGACTTGGCCGCAAACTTGCCTTCGGTGTTGAGGGAGGCCACCTCACTCAACGCCAAACCAGGAATGGCGTTGAGTGAGGTCAACTAACTCAACGCCAAAGTACTTATCCTCAGAAAAGGCTATGGCGTTGAGTGAGCACACCTCACTCAATGCCAAAGTACTTGGCTGCACAGAAACGACGGCGTTGAGTGAGTCAACCTAACTCAATGCCAAAACCGAAATGGCGTTGAGTTAGGTCGACTCACTCAACGCCAAAACACTTAGCTTCTCATGAAAACCGCGGCGTTGAGTGAGCTTCCTCACTTAACGCCAAAACGGAAATGGCGTCGAGTGACGTCGACTCACTCAACGCCAAAGTACTTAGCCGCTAGTAGGGGCTGTGGCGTTGAGTGAGTCCACCTCACTCAATGCCCTAGTACTTAGCAAAAAAATTCATACTGGCTACAACTGCGGCGTTGAGTGTATGCACCACTCATAACGCCAAACCCGCAAAGGCTTTGAGTGTGTGCACCACACTCAACGCCGGCCAGACAGAAACCAAAAAGGCTCTTTCCAACAAACACAGCAGGCACCCCCTTCTCTCTCTCTCTCGGCTTCACCCGCAAGCCACCAACCCGACAGCAATCTGGAGTTTACTGATGGCATTACGCCGACGGGTTTAGCACCAATAGCATAGAGAAGGGGGGCTCATAGGAGAATCTAAGCCCTAAATTCAGCAAGAAAAAGAGAACATGCTTGGCTTCTACCCTAGGGCTAACCGGGAATTTTAAGAAGTTCAAGAAAACAACAATGGCAAGGGCAAGAACACCACTTGCCTCAATTTCCGACAAATCTTGGATGGCTTTCCCTCCTCCTTACTTGGCACTAGCAACAGCAGCACGTAAAAGCATACTCCTGTACATTAATGGCGGAAAACCTCAAGACCTAAATCCCCAAATCTCCTAAAACTCCACGAAAATCGAATTTCTTACCGTCGAAACGTAGATCTGAGCGAGAGCAAGACAACTCCGCTTTCGGAATTGAAATCCGTCCACAAACACTCCCGGAATCACCGTCCGAAAGCTAGGGCAGCCCGTCGTTTCTGCCTCTGCTTTCCGCGAACAGGAGCAGCGGTTTTCTGCTTTTGGTCTCGGGAAGAAGGAGGAAGGAGAAGTGGGCCCGCCACTTCTTAATAAAGCTTTTATATAAGCTTTAAACGCATCAGTTCAGCAAAACCGAATCCCAACCGCCGGCTCCCTTATTAATTTAAGAGAATTCTTATAGTCTTTACTAATGGCACACCCAAAACGATGCGAAAACCAAACTATCTCGGAATTCGACGAAATTCACACCGTAGCTAAATACCCACGCTACAAACACAATGGCGAAGTTGAAATTAATTTTCGACGAACAGAACTCGAGTTATACCCACCCGAAGACAAAACACAAGCATCCCCCGAGAGGCCATACCGGGTCACCCAAAATGACTCGGCTTGCTAGGGAGATCTTGCCAATAGGCTACAAAATAGGGCACCCAGTTCTAAGGAGTTAAACCACACTCTACAAATGGCACAAGCCACGAAAACGCATCACCGTAATGCCAAACAAGAATAAAATAGTCGCAGAAAAATCGGGGGCGTTACAGTCACTCCCCCTATAAGAAAGTTTCGTCCCGAAACTTTACGCACAACACTTCTACCAAAGAAGGAAAAAGTAACAAACATGAGTTACAAGAAGGAAAACATACCGATCAAAATCAAGGAAACAGGTGAGGGTAAGCCTCCCTCATGGCCGACTCCAGCTCCCAAGTCGCGCTCTCCAAATCCTGATTCCTCCAAAGAACTTTAACCATCAGAATGGACATCTTTCGCAGCACCCGTTCCTGAGTATCCAAAATACGGACCGTCACTTCAACAAAAGAGTGGTTGGGCTCCAACTGGGGCACAACGTCCAAGACTTGCCCACTGCTGCGCACACACTTCCGCAATTGGCTTACATGGAAAACATTATGAACACCTTTGAAGTTTGCTGGCAATTCCAATCTATAAGCTGACACGCCAATCCGCTCCAAAATCTTAAACGGGCCCACATACCTCGGGTCCAATTTCCGATTCTTACCAAACCTCTTTACACCCACCATCGGGGAAACCTTGAGAAATACAAGGTCCCCTACAGAAAACTCCAAGGCAGACCTACGCCGATTGGCGTTCTTCTCGTACCTCTCCTGAGCTATACGAAGCTTCTCTCGAATAAGCTTCACTGCAACTTCCATCTCCTCAAGAGCATCAGGACCCAACAAAGGCCTCTCACCAGCCTATGCCCAAAACAACGGAGTTCTGCCGCACCTCCCATACAAGGCTTCGAAAGGAGCCATCTGCAAGCTTTCCTGATAACTATTGTTGTATGCAAATTCCATAAGTCGCTGCCACTCATCCCACGCTCCACCGTGGTCTAAAATGTAGCATCGGATCATATCCTCAACTATCTAGTTCACCCGCTCCGTCTTCCCATTTGTCTGTGGGTGGTAAGCAGTAGAATACCTCAGATCCGTACCCAAACCCTCCTGCAGACTCTGCCAAAAATGAGAAGTAAATCGGGAGTCTCGATCAGAAATGATACTCACAGGCACACCATGCAGTCGGATGACTTCATTCATGTACAGCTCCGCTATCTTCTTCATCGGGTAATCAATCTTATATGGCACGAAGTGAGCAAACTTCGTTAGTCTATCCACTATGACCCAGACAGAATCAAATCCCCTCGGGAATTTCGGTAAGTCCGTGATAAAATCCATAGATATACTTTCCCACTTCCAAGTCGGGATCTCTAACGAAGTCAACTTGCCACCAGGCCTTCCATGATCGGCCTTCACACGCTTGCAAGTGTGGCACTCCGCAACAAAACGGGCTATATCACCTTTCATGCAATACCACAGGGCAATTTGCTTTAAGTCACGATACATCTTCGTAGATCGTGGATGGTAGGCAACGCTGGATCCATGAGCCTCTCTGCAAATCATACCTCTAATGTCCTCAACGGCGGGGATGCAAAATCTACCGCGGTACTTCAAAGTACCCGCATCATCGATAGCAAAGTCTGGCAACTCCCCCTTCTCGGTCCTGGCGAATAAGTGCAGAAGATCCGGATCGTCCTTCTGGTGCAGTCTGGTCAAAGAAATCCAAGACGGCTCTGCTACTGATAAACTACTCTACAAGACACAGCATCCCACTGATATATCAATAAGGATAAACTCCTTCACTAAACGATCGGCGGTGAGATTAAAGATCTTTCCCGTCTTTTGGCTCATGGCATCGGCCACTACATTGGCCTTGCTTGGATGATACTGGATCTCTACGTCATAATCGACCACATACTCTAGCCACCGCCGCTGGCACAGATTTAACTCCTTCTGCGTGAACACGTATTTCAGGCTCTTATGGTCAGTGAAGATCTTGCACTGAGCCCCATAAAGTAGGTTTCTCTACAGCTTCAACGCATAAATAACCGCTGCGAACTCGAGGTCATGCGTAGGATAATTCTTCTCATGAGTCTTCAATTGCCTTGACCCATAGGCAATCACTTTTCCAACCTGCATTAACACACAACCCAGACCTACATGCGAAGCATCCACGTAAACATCATAATCCACCCCTTCAGTAGGCAGGGTTAGAATGGGAGTAGTGCACAATCTACTATTTAACTCCAGGAAGGCTTCTTCGCACCTCTCGCTCCAAACAAAAGCCACATTCTTCTGAGTCAGCTTGGTCAAAGGTGCAGCTACGGAAGAGAAACCCTCCACGAACCTCCTGTAGTAGCCAGCCAACCCTAGGAAACTCCTAATCTCCTTAGGCGTATTCGGCCTACTCCAATCCATCACTGCTGCGATCTTTTCTGGGTCGACCGAGATCCCATCCTTGTTCACCACGTGGCCTAGAAATGAAACCTGAGGCAACCAAAATTTGCACTTGCTCAGCTTGTCGAATAACTTATGATTCCTCAACTCCGATAGCACCAAGCACAGATGCTGCTCATGCTCCTCAGCACTGCGAGAATAAACCAACACGTCATCGATGAAGACCACCACGAACTTGTCCAAGAAATCCTTGAACACCCGGTTCATCATATCCATGAAGGCTGATGGTGCGTTGGTCAAACCAAACGACATCACCAAGAACTATAAATGTTCATTCCTTGATCTAAACGCAGTCCGGGGAATGTATGCCTTACGGATCCTTAGCTGATAATTACCTGAATGAAGATCGATCTTGGAGAACACCGTGCTACCGCGCAACTGGTCAAATAAGTCATCGATCCTCGGTAGAGGGTACTTGTTCTTAATGGTGACTTTGTTCAACTCCCTTTAGTCGATGCAAAGCCGCATTGACCCATCTTTCTTATTCACAAATAGCACAGGAGCACCCCAAGGCGACGAACTCTGCCTAATAAATCCCTTTGCCAATAGCTCATCCAACTGGACCCGTAACTCCTCCAACTCACGAGGGGCCATCCGGTACGGCGCCTTAGCAATAGGACGTGTACCCGGCTCCAGATCGATCACAAACTCAACATCCCGCTCGGGAGGAAGGCCAGGAAGATCATCAGGAAAAATATCGGAGAAACCACGAACAACTGGAATCTCCTCCAAGCGCGGTACACTAACAACGGTCCCAACCACCGATACCAAACAAGCAAAACAATCCGAAAGAAACAGTTTCTGAGCATATACCGCAAAGATGACAGGAGAATCCTGACATAGATCAGCATACACGCTTACGGGCTGACCGTCGTCCCTGATGAAGTCCAAGCGCTTTCCTTTGCACTGAATGACTGCATCATACCTAGACAGCCAGTCCATGCCCAAAATAACATCGAAGTCCTCCAGATCAATCATCTTCAGGTCTGCCTTCGCAAGGAAGTCCCCCAACAAAATAGGGCAATCTAACATGACAAAATCTGACAATACAGATTCACCAGAGGGGAACTTGACACGGAATGTATCCCGAACTCGATCTAAAGTCAACCGATGTCGCTCCACAAAGGCTCTAGCCACGAACGAGTGGGTAGCGCCGGAGTCAAACAGAACACGCGCCCAGCGGTTCTTCACCTTAAATTTCCCTATATGATCATATAAAACTAAGGAACTACCACAACAATACTGCAAACATTCTAGAAAAACAAGAACAAAACCTTCAGGCTGGGAAGACAACTAACCTGAGATGACCTGAGTCGAAGCTTGAGCCTCTTCGGAAGAGATAACGTTCAGCTTTCCTTTGCCCTTGTCCACACGCTGAGGCGGAGGTAATGCCTGTAGTGGAACTGCATGAAGAACAGGCTGGCCCTGAGGACACCTAGACTTGATATGTCCCTTCTGCCCACACTGAAAGCAGACCTTATCCTTGGACCAGCACTGGGCAGAATCATGCCCGGGTCGCTTGCAAATAGAACAAGAGATATCTCTCCTAGGAGCACCCTGAATTGCATGAACCTGCTCCTTCCTCTGAGCTGCTGCCCTCTTGAAACATCTCTCGACAGGGTGGCCTGACCGGCCACAGAAACTGCACACCACTTTTCTCTTCTTTCCTAGAGCCGCACCGGGTACCTGGGGTTTCTTCTCCTCCACAGACTTCCTCTTGTCCTTCCTCATCTGCTGGCCTCTGCTCTTCGCGGTCTCAATAGCCTCCACCTTCAGAGCAGCCTCCACTACTCCTGCATAAGTCTCTGACCCATAAGCACTGGTCAACTGCTGCACCTCGCTCCTCAAACCACTAAGAAATCGCTTAACTCGATCAGCCTCAATGCTGGCCAATCCAGGGGCAAAACGGCTCAACTTGCTGAACTCTATCTCATACTCACCCACCGTGAGTTGCCTTTGCTTCAGATGAAGGAAGTCGTTCATGAGGCGGTCACGCTCAACCGAGGGTAAGAACTTCCTCAACAGCATCTCCTTGAACACCTCCCAAGAGCATCCAGCTACCAATCTCTCCTTCTCTCTCATCCACATACTCTTAGCCAAACCTTTAAGCTGATAGGCGGCTATCATCACCCTCTAATAATCTGCAATCCCTGAGTACGAGAACATCTCCTCCATGGAGATCAGCAAGTCGTCTATCACCATGAAATCTGCCTTCCCGTTATAAGTGGGAGGGCTCAGCCTCTGAAACTGCGAGATGAAGGCCATCTCTGCTGGCACCACCACTAGAGGTCTTAAGGGTGCAGGAGGAGGAGGGACAGCTAACCCCCCTGTAGGACCTTGCACTCCCTAAGTATGACCTGCCACAACCGCCACCAGGGACTGAATCTGGGCCTGCATCTCTACCATCTGTCTGCTCATGACATCGCTACTCTGCCGCAGGCTCTCGATCACCGCGTCATTCTGAGCTCCAGATGATTCACCCTCAGACAGGGGAGTCGATCGAGTCGCAGGACGTCTCGCCATCCTAAAATCATAACAACACTAGTTAGATCCTAATACAATGGCTAGAACCAACTACAAGTACCGACAATACATATATAGATATAAACTTAAAGCTGCTAAACTTGCTCTGGGAGTTTATTTTTTTTTTTTTACAAAAATTGATGATATGCCCTAACCTAGGATGGTTAACCACAACCATACTAATTTATGTTCCTAGATCGGGAATGCATTACTTTATATTACTTTTGACTTGAAAGCTTATGTGTGTACATATGTCATCCTGCAAGTCTTTAGCTTGGCACGTTGTGCTTATGCGATGTTATGCTATGCATGTTTGTGCTATGCATTCTAAAAATGCCCTAATGCATGTTATGAGCGGCGTATGCATGAAAATGTTATGCATCCCATACTACATAACATTCTCATGCAATGAAAAAGAAAATGAGCTAGTCGCAGCCATGTGGTAAGGTTATGCATCCCATACAACATAACCCTCACATGTTGCCCCTATGGTGGATCCATATACGAACACATATTATGCATCCCATACTACATAATATGCCCCGTATACTTCATGTTATTCTATGAGTGTAGTGTTCGTGCTTTAGCCAAGACGTGTTGATGACATATCGGTGTGTGAATGACATGATGCTGAACTACTAAAGCAATCAAAGGAAGGTTGCCCGACTAACTTGTCAAGCAACCTCCCTCTGATACCAACTGTCACAACCCACATTTTCTCCGAATTTAGTATTTATCATAGTATGAGAAAACACGCGTCATGATGCCATGTCGAGCAGGTGATAACTGCTGATGCTCAGGCAAAACCATCTACTTTACTTTATGAAAGAAATTCATGAGTTTAAAGATTAGAAAATCAGTTATATTTTAGAGGCCGTATCCCTCGGCTCGGTGGATCACCTAGTCCACAGTTAAAAACTATACTTATGCGCTGCGGAAAAATACTTTATTCAGGTTTGACTTCCTAAGGAGTGCATAAGAGCCCCAAGAGGACCACTTATGCAATGCAAGACTCTACATTTAATTTATATTATATATAAGAAAATGATCTTTATACGTTGTTTGGAAAATAGTGATTTAGTTTTATAAAACATGCTGATCATGCGATATACTTATAATAATAATTGTAGTTTTAAAATAACTAGCAACCTAGCATAAATCCTCCCTAGAGCAAGTAGACTATCTCCAGAAAATGGTAGCAACAACAGTAATATATCTAGTACAAAGGTAAAAACTACCAGTGTGCGCCAACAATCTGACACGAACCTACTGGCACATATGTATGTCTATGAGAAAAGTACAGAAAAACTACCTCACTAACAAAGCAACAGGATCTCCAAAGCCCAAGAGACCACCAACAACACCACCAAAACCTAGCCACCAAACTGGCTACAGCTCAGAACCTGAGACATTCAAAAGAAGAAAGAATACCTCAGCAAGCAAAACAAGGAAAAACTGCATGAAAGTGTCAACTAGGGAATAAATGAAAGAGGAAAACACACAGCAGTAAAAGTCACAACTTCCCAAAGCAAGACAAAAGAAATGCACCACGTGCGAGGAAACATCATTAACCCTGCCCATAAACCACATCCTGCAGAGTCTACTAAGCTACCAAGAGCCCAAAATGCTACAATCTACCAAGGAAGAAACATCTAACACCCTATGCTGTGGGAGGTGGTAGTAGCAAAAAAAAATAACATGGATCCGGGTTGGAGGTAAACTCAGTCCCCCAACCACCATTTCCAAGCCAACAAGCTCCAGGGTCTACATGTGAAAGCACTAGGGACCTTCCACCCCCTTGCCCAGCCCGTACCTGGTGCAAGATAGAAGAAAAGGGTGGTCACGGCTAAATTACACAACACCTCCCCCATAGAGAGCTTCAAACCACCACTACAAACCATGACCCACGATTCGGCCTTTAGGAAAGAAAAATATGGCCGACCAGGAAACTCAAAACATGAACAAGGAATTAACTCGGGAGCGAAAATCAAGGTAGGGAAAAGGTGTTGAAATGACTCAACACGGCTTGGCGTTGAGTGGGACCCACTCAACGCCTACCTAGACCTTGGCATTGAGTGAGCTAGTCCTCACTCAGCGCCAGAACAAGCATGGCATTGAGTGAAGTTCACTCACTCAACGCCTCCTGCAAGAACAACTCTGGCGTTGAGTGAGCTAGCCTCTTTCAATGCAAAAATAGGCATGGCGTTGAGTGAGGTTCACTCACTCAACGCCTCCCGCAAGAACAACTCTGGTGTTGAGTGAGCTAGCCTCACTCAACGCCAAAACAGGCATGGCGTTGAGTGAGGTACACTCACTCAACGCCCTGGTACTTAACCATAAACAGAGAAAGTGGCGTTGAGTGAGCTGTCCTCACTCAACGCCAAAACAGAAATGGCGTTGAGTGAAGCTCACTCACTCAACGCCCTTACACTTAGCCATAAAAGAGAACTACGACGTTGAGTGACTCCACCTCACTCAACGCAAAAACAGCAATGGCATTGAGTGAGGTTCACTCACTCAACGCCCTGGCACTTAGCCGCAACAAGGCAATTCTGCGGCATTGAGTGAGCTGACCTCACTCAACGCCAAAACAGCAATGACGTTGAGTGGGTTCGTCTCACTCAACGCCAGAAGTTCTGGCCACGAAGAAGGGCTGTGGCATTGAGTGAGTCTACCTCACTCAACGCCAAAACAGAAATGGCGTTGAGTGAGGTCAACTCTCTCAATGCCACGGTACTTGGCCGCAAACTTGCCTTCGGTGTTGAGTGAGGCCACCTCACTCAACGCCAAACCAGGAATGGCGTTGAGTGAGGTCAACTCACTCAACGCCAAAGTACTTAGCCTCAGAAAAGGCTATGGCATTGAGTGAGCACACCTCACTCAACGCCAAAGTACTTGGCTGCACAGAAGCGACGGCATTGAGTGAGTCCACCTCACTTAACGCCAAAACCGAAATGGCGTTGAGTGAGGTCGACTCACTCAATGCCAAAACACTTAGCTTCTCAGGAAAACCGCGGCGTTGAGTAAGCTTGCCTCACTTAACGCCAAAACGAAAATGGCGTCGAGTGAGGTCGACTCACTCAACGCCAAAGTACTTAGCCGCTAGCAGGGGCTGTGGCGTTGAGTGAGTCCACCTCACTCAACGCCCCAGTACTTAGCAAAAAATTTCTGACTGGATACAGCTGCGGCGTTGAGTGTATGCACCACACTCAACGCCAAACCCGCAAAGGCTTTGAGTGTGTGCACCACACTCAACGCCGGCCAGACAGAAACAAAAAGTCTCTTTCCAACAAACACAGCAGGCACCCCCTTCTCTCTCTCTCTCTCGGCTTCACCCGCAAGCCACCAACCAAACCACAATCTGGAGTTTACTGATGGCATTACGCCGGTGGGTTGAGCACCAATAGAAGAGAAGGGGGCTCATAGGAGAATCTAAGCCCTAAATTCAGCAAGAAAAAGAGAACATGCTTGGCTTCTACCCTAGGGCTAACCGGGAATTTTCAGAAGTTTAAGAAAACAACAATGGCAAGGGCAAGAACACAACTTGTCTTGATTTCCGGCGAAGCTTGGACGGCTTTCCCTCCTCTTTACTTGGCACTAGCAACAGCAGCACCTAAAAGCATACTCCTGTACATTAATGGCGGAAAACCTTAAGACCTAAATCCCCAAATCTCCTAAAACTCCATGAAAATCGAATTTATTACCGTCGAAACGTAGATCTGAGCGAGAGCAAGACAACGCCGCTTTCGGAATCGAAATCCGTCCACGAACACTCCCGGAATCACCGTCCGAAAGCTAGTGCAGCCCGTCGTTTCCGCCTCTGCTTTCTGCGAACAGGAGCAGCAGTTTTCTACTTTTTGTCTCGGGAAGAAGGAGGAAGGAGAAGTGGGCCCGCCACTTCTTAATAATGCATTTATATAAGCTTTAAACGCATCGGTTCAGCAAAACCGAATCCCAACCGCCGGCTCCCTTATTAAATTAAGAGAATTCTAATAGTCTTTACTAATGGCACACCCAAAACGACGCGAAAACCAAACTATCTCGGAATTCGACGAAATTCACACAGTAGCTAAATACCCAATCTACAAACACAACGACGAAGTCGAAATTAATTTTTTGACGAACATAACTCGAGTTATACCCACCCGAATCCAAAACACAAGAATCCCCCGAGAGGCCAAACCGGGTCACCCAAAACGACTCAGCTTGCTAGGGAGATCTTGCCTAATAGGATACAAAATAGGGCACCCAGTTCTAAGGAGTTAAACCAAATCCACAAATGGCACAAGCCACAAAAACGCATCACCGTAACGCCAAACAAGAATAAAATAGTCGCAGAAAAATCGGGGGCGTTACATAGGAAGGCCGCAGCGGACAAAGAATATATTCTGTAGAGGTCACGGTATCAACAAACCAGGGGCAAGAAAGGCAACGACCAAGAAGCAGAGCAAAGCAGTGGGAAATAAGTCGTACGGCTAGAGAGAAGGCCGCGTGAACAAGAGATAGAGAGGACCGTGCGAACTGGAAGGAGTTCACGAGAAAGGCAAGCAGGTCGTGCGAACAGAGCAGAGACCGCACAAATAGAAATGGGCCGCGCGAATCAAAGGAGATCGCGGGGGGAAAAGAAGAAGAGAAACCGCGAAAACAGGTCGCGGATAGAAGAAAAGAGAGTCCACGCACACAAAGGGCAGCGACAAAGAGGAGAGAAGCCGCGCAAACAGACTGCACGAAGAAGGGCAAACCGCGCGGTCAGAATAAGGCACAAAATCAGGTGGAAAAGATCAAGTCCTCTGATACTATGTGCGAACAGACAAGTAAAAACATGTGCGACAGACAAGTAGAAACCGGAGATTGGAATAATAGAAATTTTTATTATCCAAAAAGATTATTATTACAAATGTATGGCCTCCCTTTTATAGAATGGAGATGATGGAAGAGATTACAAATAAGCAATGTGGGACTAAATAATTACAGGTTTAATAGAAATAAGACGAACAGGCCGCGTGGTTAGACGAATGGGCTAATCTCCTGGCAACCACCAGAAGGACAGAAAAAGCCTCCATAGGAGACCGCCAGACCGCCCGGTCTCACAGTCACCAGAGACAAACCATCAGATCGCCCGGACACCAAACAACAATAGTCCAGCTACCAAGCTGTTGGAGAAAAACCGCCAGACCGCCCAGTCTCTAATACGCTAGTGCCAGACTGCCATACTGCCCGGTCTCCATACAGCAATAGTCTCCTTTGCACGTGTCCAAACAATCTTAGTCGAGCTTTTTGCATCTTCTCTGCAATTGGTGTTACCCCTGTCTTATCCCGGATACATTTTTTCCTAATTCCCTCTTGTCTCGTGTGTCCACACATCCACCTAAGCATTCTCATCTCCGCAACTCCCATATTTTGCTCATGTACACAATTTACTGCCCAACACTCAGAACAATAAACATCGCTGGTCTAATCGCAATACGATAAAACTTGCCGTTATGTTTTAATGGTACTTTACGATCACATAAGATCCCTAACGTGCCTCTCCACTTCAACCAACCTGCTTGGAATCTATGTGTGACATCTTTATCAATACCTCCGCTTGAATTATATGTGTTAATTCAAGTAAACGACAAATATCAAAAGTAGTTTCATAGTTGTAGATTCTATTAAATTCATGTCTTTTGCATTATTGGTACATCTCAGCTTATCCCCGTTATCTCGCAGTTTTTCCAGAATTTTATTTCCTACTATAATGCTGGGTGCAGTGTATTTCGTTTCGACCATGGCCCACAGGAACATGCTTTATGTCATTAAAAATATTTTCATACGAGATCTCATGTGGTTGTAATCACTCACCATAAATAGTGGAGTTCTACTCACTCTTTGTCCCTCAAGAAATGTGTGATTGACATTGGAAATCTACTCTAGGATTTTAATCCTTTTCGAAGTAACCTCCCTCTGATACCACATGTTGGATCTAGTGGCTAACTTTAAAGGGGGTGAATAAGGTTTATAGAGATATATTGGAGATTAAAAAAATACTTCTGAACCATCGAGCAAACTCTCTGGATCTATCGTCGGCAATATCCACAAAAAACTCGTTCTTTGCTTTTGAAGATAGTATCTTCGGAAGAACATGTATGAAATAAAACTTTTAGTAAACAACACATGTTTTAAGATCAAACAAATAAACATGATTTTATTGAATATCAAAGTGGTGTTTATAAATTTTGACTAGATCTCCAAGACGCTGGAGATTGAAAGATGTGAATCGAAAACTCTTGTGGTTCCTATACTGACCCTCCTCTAGGACCGGTTGACTCTCACTTTTCTTCCCTAGAATATTGATGAGCCTACTAGATCTCCCAGATGTAGACATCCTCACAGGTCGATTTTCGCATGTCTCCCGGGAATCTGATGATCGCCCAAGTCAATTTCTCACAAACTCCTCCCAATAATTCGACGACCTTGCAGGTTGATTTCTCCACACAAAAAACTAAAGAAACAATAAGAGAAAGTAAACACAGGTTAAAGAAAATTTTTGCACTCTCAAAAATATATCTCTCGAGGCGGCGAGTGATCGGTGCTTTTGATTCTCGTGTCTTGGGCACTCGATCGTCTTCAGAATCTCTTTCTAACATTCCTTCTTGAATGTATCTAGTGCCGACCTAATCCACCTATGGGGGGGGGGAATAGGTGTATTACAGTCTTTTGCGGAATTAAACTAATCTGCATAAATAAGCAAACAGAACACAGAAAACACACAAATAATTATAGTGGTTCCCCGATTTGGGTACGTCCACTTTCCCCCTTCGACCTATCTCCCACCAAGGGACGACTCGGTCACTTCTTCAACCGGATTGAAATCCAATCCTCACACTAGGAGAAACGCTCCCCTAACTACGGAAGGAACCCTTCAACAAGTGGAGACACAACTCCACCAAAACTGGTTGCACCCAACCCTTACAGCTAGGAATGAAAATTCCTTTACAACAAAATTTGAATGTAAAACAAAATACAAACAACGCTTTTGGAGATTCCGATGTCCTTCTTCGTTCATTGAAGCTTGCTTGAAAATTACGAAGAATCCACAATCGGATTTCTCTCTTGGAAAGGATCTTGTCAAGATCGGCGGAGGCAAGTAGGTGCGGCGGCGATGCTTTATAGATCCAAACTTCTTGTCGAAGCAAGCTAGGTCTACAAACAATCTCAGTCGGATCAATCATCTCAACCAATTCGGAATGGAGAACAAATCTCATTCAACGAATCTGAAGACAAGAGATCTCAAGAGAGATGCGTGAGACGATCGGCTTGCCTCGGTACTATCGTCGGAAGATCAAAGAAGCACTGAGATCAACGGCGGCGACGAACTTGCAAACGGCTACAGGCGATCGGCGGCTTCTGCAATGCGCTAGGTCACGTTCGGCCTCTTTCGTGTTTTTGTGAATGGTTATCCTTAGAGGTTCAAAATACGCATATATATATACCAGAAGCCAACCCTAAAGACCGTTGTGGGACCCACAAGGAGAAGCCCTAGCCCCGGCCGAAACAACGCACGGCAAGTTGGTTCAGTCCAGTGAACGGACGAAATTTGCTTAAAGCAAAATCGGCGGGAATTGTTGGTGATTCCCGTCGATGTCGGCGGGAATCACTCACGATTCCCGTCGATTCTGCCTTGGCAGAATCCTAGATGAAATCTGCCAGCCGAAAGAAGTTGGCGGGAGAAGCTATATGATTCTCGACGAATCGGCGGGAATCACTAACGATTCCCGTCGAAGTCGGCGGGAATCACTAGTGATTCTTGTCGAAGTCGGCGAGAATCACTTAGCGATTCCCGTCGATTTTGACTTGGAAGATTTTCCTTCCTTCTTTTGAAAACTTGGTCTTTGACCAATCCTTACTCCTTCTTCTGCTCTTGATATTCCTTGACCCTGTACTTAAAAATAAGTACACTCCAATAGAGAGAGCACACGTGAATCAACACACTGATCTATGCAACGAGGGATTACGTTGCGCAGACCCGTGTATATTGACCCACTGCACCCTGACATTGGTGTGTACTTAGCATTTAATAGCTGCAAGCACAACTTGATAGATGCTCATTAAATACATTGTGAATGCATCTTAGCTTGACTGGAGTCTTCTTCAAATCCGGGTAGTTGTGGATACAATACCCAACAATCTCCCCCTATTTGAAGAAGCCAAAATCCTACTAGCTAAGATGAATTACACCAACCATAAAGATATATATAAATGTATGCAAGACAAGTAATCAAAATAATAACATTTCACGCATTCAAAACAAAAATTGAATCAGCATATGATCACACACACACACACACACATATATATATATATATATATATATATATATATATATCCAAGGTGTTGTTCATTTTTAATTACAAGAATAGAAGTGCATGCAAATTGAAAATTAAATGTTTAGGTTTCATGTCTTTCCCTCCTTTGCCTCAACATCTCTTAGTTGTTTGGCCAGGAACTTCTTGCTTTGCCTTTCAAAATATTCCTTTGGCTTTGGATAGTACCTGGGGAGAGGAGCTTTGTTTTCAACTATATTTGTCCTTAAGAATATGTTTCTTTTTGCCTCATATTCTTCGTGCATTTCCCATTCATACTGACTATATATTTCATTTCTGTTAAGATCTCGCCGCTGTTATAGCATGAATGTGTCAAGTATGATGCTCCTAGATACGGGACTCCACCGTTCGTTCTTGACTTCACTTTACTTCCTTCTAGACTTCCTATCAGCTGGATTGTCTTTAGAAGTTCCTTCTTGAAGCTTTCTTTTCCCTTTCGCAATCGCTTCTTGATCAAACATTGCACTGTGAGCAGCTTTGGCAGCGGTTTTAGCAGCCTTTCTTGCATCAGCTTCACTTAAGGGAAACTCCTCAACAATAGCAAGTTCATCAGCAGCAGTCGTAACATCATCAGTAGGATGAACAGAAATATGTATACCTAATGCTTGCTGAACTAGCCAATGACAACTTTAAAATACATATTCGTTTGATTGTTTGATGTTATCGACCATGATTTGCTCGAACCCCGCCATCTTAGCTGCATATTCCTTCTCCCCCTTTTTGGCTTCTAGAGCAATTGAGTTTGTATAAGAGTGCAGTGACTCATCTATATGCTTTACATTCTGAGTGAAATCAGCCAGCAAGGTTTTCTGATTCGAGTTGAGTGTTACCATGTTGGCATCGAACAGTTTGATGTTATTGGCTACGACATGAGCGTTTTGATTTACCACCGCCAGGTCAGCTGTATTCTTCTTTAGCCCTTGCATCAGAAGAGAGACGGCATTTCCAGCCTCAGCATACTTGGCATCAAATCTTTCTTCCATCTTGTCCATCTTGTGATTAATTTTCACCATGTTCTTTAGCATCAGATCTTCTGATTGCTTTATTCGTTTGAGTACCCTGTTATGGGACCGTTTAAAGGAGATCTTCAGCTCATCTACTATACCTTAAATGATGTTTACAGTGTGATTTGCCAGGCTAGGTCCTAACGGTTGTTCTTGATGTATAGACTGGTCATGTCCTGGAGAGATAGGACTCGGTGAGTCATGACTCTCCTCTTCAGATTCACTTGAGGAGCTCGATAAATTTACAGTCTCTTGTGGAGTGATTGAGGCAGCATCTGCTATGTTTCCATGTATTCTCATCACCCCCTTCAGCATAGTATCAAGGTGTTCCTGAGGCCGTGAGGTCTCCCCATCAACTGTTGCGTCAGTCACATCAGGAACCTTTGCCTGAATTTGTTCCTCAGAAGGGAGTTCAACATCAATCTCCCTCATGGCCATATCCTTTCCAGCTTGCTCATCATCAAGTTCCTCAACAACATGCTGTTCAGGGGAATCCACATCATTCTAACTAGCAGCAACATTCTTCACATTATCCTCTTCTTCCTCCTCGTGAGTCTGATCAGTAGCGAGAGTTTCCACTTCCTCCTTAGAGATGAGGGTAATATCAGTAACATTGTTTACTTGTCCTGTGACTGAGGCTTCCATCCTGATATTAGCAGAAGGACTAGGTAATGACTCCCCCTCAGTTCCTTCATTCAGCAGATAAGGAACTTCACTGTGCTCATCCGAAGGATTTGTGAACTCAGGTGCTCTGTCTTCTTCATCAACACGTGCTGTAGACGCTCCCCCTTGGACAATTCTTCTTTCCCACCTGTCGAAGACGTTAGAGTCCATCTTCTTTAGATAGTGAAGAGGAACTCCCTTAGTCATATCAAACCTATCTCCATCCATCTAGTTCAGGTAGACACTGATGCTACGTCCGAAGTTAGGGATACGTAGAGTATCTTTTATTTTCTCAAACAACATGGCCCCCCAAATCATTTTCTTTCTGCACACTATGGCTATCAGGCTCTTAAACATGTCACCTGAGATGTGATCATGGGAGCCAGGCTTACAGATCAGAACCTTCCTTATTATATCTGAAAGAAGCTTTCCTTCGTCGTTCATATCCTTGTGTTTAATGGCTCTAGTCCCTCGAGCCAAGCCACAGAAAAGCAAGGTCCTTGTACGATCATCTTCGTCTAGATAGTCCTCTTGTTTGAAGCTGGAGAGCTGGAGATGCTGGGACAGTCTAGCAGCCGTCATCTTTATCCTGAGGCCTTCTATCTTACTCTTTATCATAGTGTCCTCGTGAGGCAACTTGGAGTTTGCGAAAAACTCTATAACCTCCTTGTCGAGAACCTTGCACGGGTGCTCGAGAATGAAGGAGAGGCCGACTTGTTCCAACATCAGGATGATGTTTCTGAATTCGTCTGAGGCATAAGCAAAACCTATCCTCACCAATTCACTTCCAGTGAGGAGCCTGACCATTGTTCGAGGAGCCATTTTGAACCTAAGCGAGATAAACCCAAGGAGTTAACTCCTTCTACATCTAGAATTTTGAGGAACTAAACTAGAGGGAGGGATGATCCCTTAAAGTGGAGCTTACGAATTTGAATTTCAAGGGAGCAACTGAAGTTACCTTTCACTCGGAGGGTGCAAGGAAGGAGACGCGTAGCAGGCAGTGAGTAGGTGTAGCCCTAGGGTAGATGCAGACT
Organism: Platanthera zijinensis; assembly: GCA_039513925.1. Lineage (NCBI taxonomy): Eukaryota > Viridiplantae > Streptophyta > Magnoliopsida > Asparagales > Orchidaceae > Platanthera > Platanthera zijinensis. The sequence goes on from CM077091.1 coordinate 95,799,581, forward strand.
GAGGCCGATGAGAAGCTTGCGTCGAGACCGAAGGGCTTGCGGTGGATCGGCAATACACTTACGTTGAGCTGATGCCGATGACGGGAATGCGGCGTCGACGGGAAGCGACGGTCGACGATTGCGGGAGTCGATGGGAGACGACGGTCAACGGGAAGCTGAAAGGTTGCGGAGCGACGGGAGGCAGACTCGTTTCCGCAAGATCCGCAGGGAAGCTGAAAGGTTTCAACTAGGGTCGACGGGAATGTGAATGGTCGGGAAATATAATGGTCAGAGGATTTTTCCGCTATTTCTGTTCAATTACAACGATCGACGGGAATTCCTGCTAATTTAAGGCTACCGGGTCGACGGGTTAGATGCAGATTTCCGTGAATATGCGATGACCTAGGGACTGTTGAAGAACCTTTTTGAATATGTAACATCGCTGGGTATAGTTCATTTCCTTTTTCCTCTAAACAATGGATAACAATTTTCCATGTCATGATAACTAAGTGGAGTTCATGGAAGGTTAACACTAGAAATAATCACTGGCTTTTTCTTGTTGAGTTCAAAATGTAATAATTATAGTTGTAACTATTGGTACAAGTCCCTTAAGATTCATTGGACCATTTGACACCCACTTTCTCACATTATCAAGATTCTGAAAGTTTATCAGTTTCCACAATAAGGATCATACGGTTATTTGCTTGCGTGTCCTTCCATATCAGGTGTGTATATTGATGAATATTTTCACATAATATGGTAATAACTTGATGCGAAATCATTCTATGATTTAATGATAACTATGTAGAAAGGCATAAGCTAAATTGCATTACATTTCAGGCAAGTGCACCTATCAATCATTGTATAGGAGAATTCTACATCTCGTGTCGTATTTCACAGGGTCTTTTCAAATACTCGTACTCACCCTCACTCTATTATCATACCGATAATTAACATTGAATTCTAATTTATATTAATCTGACTATGACTATTTAGATAAAGATACATTGGAGTGTTATATTGATGAGAAGATGAAAGTTAGGAGCATTCACATGAAACTACTTTTACATTGAGTCAAATATATTTCATCATGTAATAGCAACATTATCAAATATATTGTAATATATGGGTAAATCTTTCATTAAATTCTCTCTCGAGCAATTCAAAATCTAATATAAGTGAGTAAACTTTGTCTCGAACAGTTTACCATACTCAAATTTTCACTAAGTACTTTACCCTAAATACTACACAAACTTATGAAAGGTTATCTCTAACATAGCCTAAAGTCATTTATACATATCAAAATTGTACAATTAACATATCTCTCGATCATGAAAATTGCAGTGTAAACAAAAATAACTCCTAATTATGAAATTATTAACATCATTACAAACATCCAATTTCTCAATCTAGAGGTTTGAAATTCATGAATAATAAAAATTAAATTCATAATTAGGATAATCATTTTTGTTCCAAGAATTATACATGCATAAACTAGCACAAATTTGAGACAAACAATGTGATGCATGATTAAAACAAATTGTTCAAATACAAAGTTCATGTAAAAATATAAAATAAGAAAAGTTGAATCACCAAAATGAGATTAAAATTAAGAAGATACAATGAAGAATAAAGGCATACAAAAAATCCTCTTAAATTATCCTTCTCTTGGGTGATCCACTTTCGTCCTCCAGAAAAGCTCCAATGCAAATTAATCCAAAAAAGTGCAGAATAAAATTTTCTCCAGGTTTTTATAGTCTCGTAGCAAACATGGTCGAATACAGGTTCCGACACGACCGTGTTGCAGGCCATGTCGGCAGTTCCAAGGCAGTTCCACACGAGCAGACGTGTTTGGTCATGGGCCGTGTTAGATGACACGGGTACTGACACGACCGTATTATCGAACACGGCCGTCTTGTTCTTCATGTTCTTCAGACACGGGTAGGCCGGATTTAATTCTTCAATTTGTCCCGAAAAGGCCACGGGCTGGACACACGGGCGTGTGATAACTCTAATTATTTCTATATTTTTATTCACTATTTTATATTAATAATAGATATTTTATATTAATTTTATAATATTAAGTTTATTTTTAACTTGTTTTTATAATTTATAGCTCTTTGATCTAATAAAATCATTTTTTAATCTTGCAGGGCTGATCTACAGGTAATTTGGAGCAAAAAGAAGGATGTTCATTTTTTCTGCCTAGACACGCCCTGTGACACGCCCTACCTGGGCGTGACACAGGGGCGTGACACGTTATAACCAAGCCTGCAGCCAGAGCTTGTAGACCGCGCCAAAAGATCGTCGACCGGTCCAAACACGCCCGTGTCTGATGAAGACACGCCCGTGTACTCCTTACACGGGGCGTGACGGCCCATGGAAGAATAGCTGCCCGTGCCACGTTGGATTAAAATTACACGCCTGTGTCACGGGCGTGACCCAGGGCGTGTCGAAGAAGTTTCCAATCATTAACGCGCCGTTCCAGCCGTTGCCGCCAGATTTACGTTCCAGCAAGACACGCCCCTAGTCACGGGCGTGACTAGGGGGCGTGACACCTCCTTGAAGACCAGTTTACTCCCGCCGTTTTCAGCTTCCCGCCGTTTCCAGAAACCGCCGTGACACGCCCTAGGTCACGGGCGTGACCTAGGGGCGTGACCCGTCAGTTAACCAATTTTGGCGGTTTCTCCTCCAACGTTCCCGGGCTTTCAAGACGACGGTTCCGAGCCTGACACGCCCTAGGTCACGGGCGTGACCTAGGGGCGTGACCAAACAGAAATTTTTCTATAAATTCCAGACAGCTTCAGAGCTCAAGGGGTCGAATTTTGGGAGTTAGAGTCTTGTAATTTTCTATTTCCTTTGCTGTATTTCCTCATTTCTAAGTTAGATTTACTTTTGTTGTAACTTTAATTTTAGTTATTTCCATCATGTCTTTTCCTACTTCATTTTGTATTTTCCCAATCATGATGAGTAGCTAATCTTCTTTTAGCACTTGATCATGATGAACCTTAGAATAAAATAGATCTTTCTTCTTCTTATTAAATGTCTTGTTCTTAATTATTCTCGCTACGATTTATCTTTGATTTTCATTTCGTCGAATTCATATTACGCGGGTATGATCTTCGATCTAAGATCCGTATCCTAAATGACCGAGAGGTTGCGGATACGAGGAGATCACTCAAAGATAAAAGGAGTTGAACGCACTCCTCGAGAGAGGACGACGTAAATCTTCCGGATTGGAGTCAAATCCAATAGCGGGGTTCACCGCATAAAGCAAGCTTAGGGGTTTCGACTGGCCGAGAGGTCTTAATCGATCAACCTAAGGTTAGTTAGAAGCAAGAGCTCGAGAGAGACGCTTCTATACTTTAGGAACCTCCACGGTCGAGTGAGTATAATTAAGAATTCGCATTTCATTATTTACCAAAAAGATTTATTTTAGTCCAAGGGGATTCTAGATCAAGTGCTAGCTTTCTCATATTTGAATTTCTCTTTAGCTTCAGTTTTATTTTTATTATCTAGTATAATCAAACCCGCTTTTCCGTTAGATAAAATAATAGCTCTTCCTTGTGAGTACAAGTACTCAACAGGCCCCGAATCGCAATACGACACTTCCTATACTGCATTTCGATAGGTACGCTTGCCTAATCGAGATTCTAGTTTGGACGTAATTTAACTTCTAGAAAATCAACATCAAGTTTTTGGCGCCGTTGCCGGGGACTTTTATTTGTTGATATTTCGAAAGCAAGGATCTATTAGTTTTATCATTTTTCTTTTTCTTTTATTTCAAAAAAAAAAAACAAACTTTTTCTTTCAAAAGTTTTATCTTTAAATTTTTATATTTAAAATTTCTTGCGAAAGGGCCGTGTCGGGTTTTCATCCCGCAATACCGCCTAGTACCTTGCGAACCCGTCACTGGGTAGCCCTTGGGAAGTCCGGGAAATTTTATCTTATAAATTTTTAAACCTTAAAACTTTTATCTTATGTTTTGTTCTTGTGTATGACCCGAGGGAATCCGTCACCTCTTTTTGATTTGGATCCGGAAATCGAGCGAACCCTTCGGCACCGCTTACAATTTCGAGTTCCGAATTTTCAAGATACGGAATCCTTAGGAGACACTCCTAATCCTTCTTTAATTCTATCTCCGTCACCCTCTTCTTCTCCTCCTTCTTCATTAAGTTCTTCTTCTCATTCTCCTAGATGGGTGAGCCAAATGCGGTCGAACAACGAACTATGTCTTATTATGCCCGTCCAAATTTGGACGAGGCTCAATCTAGTATTGTTCGCCCCGCTATTGCCCCAATAATTTTGAGTTAAAGCCAAGCATCATCCAAATGGTACAACAATATGTACAATTTGATGGGCTTCAAGATGAAGATCCAAACGCGCATATTTCTAATTTCTTAGAAATATGCGATACTTTTAAAATTAATGGTGTATCCGATGATGCCATCCGGCTAAGGTTATTTCCATTTACATTGCGCACTAAAGCCAAGCAATGGTTGAGTTCTCTACCAAGAGGATCAATCACAACATGGGCTGAAATGACGGAAAGATTTCTTACGAAATACTTTCCGCCGGCTAAAACGGCTAAATTGCGCAATGATATTACTTATTTCTCCCAACTTGATTCGGAAACGTTATATGATACTTGGGAGCGTTTCAAGGAATTGCTTCGTCGATGTCCTCATCATGCAATTCCGGATTGGTTACAAATCCAAACCTTCTATAACGGCCTAAATTCTCAAACTAGGCAACATATCGATGCCGCCGCTGGTGGAACGCTTAATAACAAAACACCAGCGGCCGCCCAAGAGCTTATAGAAGGTATGGCTTTGAATACCTATCAATGGAGTACACCTCGGTCTAAATCACCTAAACCGGCCGGGATGTATGAAATTGATACGGTCTCCAATCTATCTCTCCAGGTTGAGATGCTAAACAAAAGATTAGAAGAGATGTCTGCTACCTCTTCTATACCTACCTGGGATCCTACTTCTTCCCCCTCTCCCACTACGTTGGCCGAGCATGTGGATTATATGGGAAATCCGAATCGGCCACCTTTTAATCCGGGTAATACTAATTATGGTAATACCTATCACCCGGGTATAAGGAACCACCCCAACTTCTCTTGGAGTAATCCGGGGAACGCGGCTCGCCCACCAAACACGATCCCACCAGGATATTTTCCACCACAAGCTCCAAAAGCTCCCAATCTCGAGGAGTTGTTCTCCAAATATACGAGTACAAATGATACCAATATCCGGAATCTCACCGGATCTCTTCGTAATTTGGAGACTCAAATTGGGCAAATTGCAAAGATGCTCTCCGATCGACAACAAGGAGCGCTACCGGGCAATACAGAGCCAAACCCAAGGGAGCAAGCCAAAGCCATCACTTTACGGAGCGGGAAGGAGGTAACCACTTCTACAATTCCAGTTGAAACTTCTCCAATTCCGGTTGATACGGAGGTAACAATTTCGTCATCTTCTCCTCTAATTAAGCCTTCTAGTTATATTAAACCAAAACCTTATCAACCACCTCTTCCCTATCCGTCTAGAATGCAAAAAGACCGGATAGATGAGCATCACGGTAAATTTTTAAACATGTTTAAACAAATTCAAATAAATTTACCGTTATGCGAAGTGATAGCACAAACGCCAAAATATGCTAAGTACCTCAAGGATCTTTTATCAAATAAAAAGAAACTTGAGGATATCTGCACGGTTCAATTAAACACGGAGTGCTCGGCGGTTTTACTTAATAAATTGCCTAAGAAATTACCTGATCCGGGTAGTTTCTCTATACCTTGTTCATTTGGCGATTTATTGGTAAAACGTGCGTTAGCCGATTTAGGTGCCTCAATAAATTTAATGCCTTATTCTTTAGTTAAAAAATTGGGTTTAGGAGAACCTAAACCCACAAGAATGAGCATTCAATTGGCGGATCGGTCTATAAGATATCCGATGGGTATTATTGAGGATGTGCTTGTCAAAGTTGACAAATTTATCTTTCCGGTAGATTTTGTCATCTCTGACATCGAAGAGGACACCGAGGTACCACTCATTCTCGGTCGCCCATTTCTTGCCACCTCGCGCGCCGTTATAGACGTTAGTAACGGTAAACTTCTCCTTAGAGTCGGAGATGAAGAAGTTACCTTTACTATTGACGCGTCTATGAAAAATTCGCTTTCCAATGACGACTCATGTTACTATTTAGAAGCTTCTCCCGAAGAAGATTTCATTTCTTTTTCTGAACATTCTTTATCGTCTATTGATCATAACGTTTATTTTGAAAATTTAGATTTAATTACTTATGAAAATAGTGATAAGGATTTGATCACTCGCACACCTACTTTTGAAATTTTGGAAATTAGTAGTGATCGGTTGAAAACTTCTTATGATGAACCTCCCACGCTAGAATTAAAACAATTGCCTGATCATTTAGAATATTTATTTTTAGCGGAGGATTCTAAACTTCCCGTAATTGTGTCGGCCTACTTGACCGATGATGAAAAATTTAAATTATCTAATATTTTAAAACGCCATCGCCGCGCAATTGCGTGGAAGATCACAGATTTGAGGGGAATTAATCCCTCCTTTTGCACCCATAAAATTTTATTAGAAGAACATTCTCACAAAACAATTCAACCCCAACGCCGGCTAAATCCTAACATGAAGGAGGTAGTCAAGGCCGAGGTGATTAAATTATTAGATGCGGGCATCATCTATCCGATTTCGGATAGCTCTTGGGTGAGTCCGGTCCAAGTGGTGCCTAAGAAAGGAGGCTTAACGGTAGTTCCTAATGATAAAAATGAATTAATTCCTACTCGAACCGTTACCGGATGGCGGGTTTGCATCGACTACCGTAAATTAAATGATGCAACCCGAAAGGATCATTTTCCTTTACCGTTCATTGACCAAATCCTTGAACGGTTATCCGGGCACTCGTTTTATTGTTTTCTTGATGGTCTCTCGGGATATTTCCAAATCCCAATTGCGCCCGAAGACCAAGAGAAAACAACCTTCACTTGTCCGTTTGGCACCTTCGCCTATCGAAGGATGCCTTTTGGTTTATGCAATGCGCCGGCAACCTTCCAAAGGTGTATGCTAGCGATCTTTGATGAACTAGTGGAGGATATCATGGAGGTCTTCATGGACGATTTCTCCGTCTTTGGAGACTCTTTTGATTTATGTTTAGCAAATCTTTCCCGTGTACTCCAAAGATGCGAGGACACGAACCTAGTCTTGAACTGGGAAAAGTGTCATTTTATGGTGCGGGAAGGTTTGGTTTTAGGCCATAAAATTTCTAGCAAGGGTATAGAGGTAGATAAAGCAAAAATTGAAACTATAGAAAAATTACCTCCACCCTCAAATGTTAAGGCCGTTCGTAGTTTTTTGGGGCACGCCGGTTTCTATCGCCGGTTTATAAAAGATTTTTCTAAAATCACTAAGCCCCTTACACATTTATTAGAAAAAGACGCGCCTTTTATTTTTGATGAAAATTGTTTGCGCGCTTTTTCTCTTATTAAAGAAAAATTGATAAACGCACCAATCGTAATAGCTCCCAATTGGGAACTTCCTTTTGAAATTATGTGCGATGCTAGTAGTTTTGCCGTTGGTGCGGTCTTAGGACAACGCATCAATAAAAATTTTCATCCGATATATTATGCGAGCAAAACACTAACCACCGCACAAGAAAATTATACAACCACCGAAAAAGAACTTCTTGCCGTAATTTTTGCTTTTGACAAATTTCGTTCTTACCTTACTTTATCCAAAGTTATTGTTTTTACCGATCATTCGGCTTTGCGTTATTTACTAACCAAAACAGATGCCAAGCCTCGATTGATTAGGTGGGTATTGCTTCTCCAAGAATTTGACTTGGAGATTCGGGATAAAAGAGGAGCGGAGAATCTAGCGGCGGATCATCTTTCTCGGTTGGAGAACCCCAATTCAGAGGAGCTCAAAGAGGAGGACATCGATGACACATTTCCAGAAGAGCGCCTCCTCGCCATGCATAAGGTAATCACTCTCCCCACTCCTTGGTTCGCCGATTTTGCAAACTTTCTTGTTGCAAGATTCCTCCCGAATGGTTTTTCTTATCAAGAAAAGAAGAAATTCTTTTCTGATTTGAAAAATTATTTTTGGGAGGATCCATTTCTCTTCCGAGTTTGCGCGGACCAAGTAGTGCGGAGGTGTGTTTCTCATGAGGAGGGCGCAGAAATTTTAAAACATTGTCACGAGGGACCCGCCGGTGGGCATTATAAAGCTAATCGGACGGCTCGGAAAGTACTTGAAGCAGGCTTCTATTGGCCGAGCATCTTCAAGGACGCTCACGCACATGTAAGTCGTTGTGAACAATGCCAACGCTCAGGTAATATTTCCCGCCGAGATGAAATGCCCTTAAATTTATTTATAGAAATTGAAGTTTTTGATTTATGGGGAATCGACTTTGTCGGCCCGCTACCAACTTCTTTTGGAAATAAATATATTCTGGTAGCAGTTGACTACGTGTCACGGTGGGCGGAAGCGCAAGCTCTCCCCACCAATGACGCCCGAGTCGTGACCCGATTTCTTAAACAATTATTTTCACGATTTGGAGCACCGCGGGCTATAGTTAGTGATAGGGGCACTCACTTTTGTAACGCACAATTCGCTAAAGTATTATCTAAATACGGCGTTACACATAGGTTAGCCACCCCCTATCACCCTCAAACTAGTGGCCAGGTAGAAGTAGTTAACCGAGAAATTAAACGTATTTTAGAAAAAACGGTTTCTACTAATAGAAAGGATTGGTCGGTCAAGCTTGATGATGCTCTATGGGCTTATCGGACCGCGTACAAGACCGCTATCGGTTGTACGCCGTATCGATTGGTCTATGGGAAAGCATGCCACTTACCGGTTGAGCTTGAACATCGTGCCTTTTGGGCTCTTAAATTTTTAAATCTTGATGAAAATTTGTCCTCCGAGCTCCGCAAATTCCAACTTAACGAGCTCGATGAGTGGCGCTCCCTCGCTTATGAGAGTAATAAACTCTATAAGGAGCGCACCAAATTTTATCATGACAAGAAAATTAAGCACCCAAAGGACTTTAAACCGGGAGACCAAGTCCTTTTATATAACTCGCGCTTACGCTTATTTCCGGGTAAACTTAAGTCCCGTTGGTCCGGCCCCTTTGTCGTAAAGGAGGTTTGGCCTTACGGGACGATTCTTATTTCACACCCGGAAAAAGGCAGCTTTAAAGTGAATGGGCACCGGCTAAAATTATTTTTTGCCGGTGATAATATTAACGAAAAATTAGACAACATAATGTTGTCAAACCCATAATAAGCGCGCGCCACTATGGTCGAGCTCACCGACCATAAACAAAGCGCTCGTGGGAGGCATCCCATGGTTATCTTGTCTTTTTATTTTAATTTTGTTGTTGAGTTTTTTTTGCAGGATTGAAGAATTGCGATGCATGATGATCGGCCGGGGACGAACATGAAGTCTACATTATTCTTCAAGTCGGTAAATTATTGTTTTTTTTTTAGTTTGTTTAAATATATATAAAAAAACTAAAAAACAAAAAAATACATAAAAAAAAATAAGAAAAAAAAAAAAAAAAAAAAAATTCTCGTACACGCGTCCGTCACGCCCGTGACCCAATGGTCACGGGCGTGTCCCGGACGTGTTTTGCCAGGACTGCGGGAGGTTCCTCCTCCCTCGGTTTTCCCGCCCGTCATTCGGGCATGACACGGGCGTGACATGTTATGTCACGGGCGTGTCTACCACGTGGCGCGGGTATCCGAGGCGCTGACCAGTCACGCCTCGGATTCCTTCTTAGTCAGTCAAATTTGACTGACACGCCCAGAGTCACGGGCGTGACTTTGGGGCGTGACTGAAGAATCCGATGCCGTAGCATCGGATTCCCTTTGGATTCCCCCTCCACGCCCGACGTCACGGGCGTGTCCCGCAGAGTCACGGGCGTGACTCTGCGGCGTGACCCCGAATCCGAGGCAGTCCGCCTCGGATTCCCTTTCCCTTTGACCCGAGCTTGTCACGCCCCCTGTCACGGGCGTGACAGGGGGGCGTGACTCACCCGAAAAACAAAAAAAAAATCCTATAAATAGGATCTCTCCCCCCCTCTTCTCTTCACACCTCCACCCTTCAACCCTTCTCTTCTCTCCTCCCTTGACCGAAATTTCCTCCACTTCTCTCACCATGCCTCGCCACCACGCTCGATCCACCGCTTCCTCCTCCGAGCACCCCGCTGATCCAGCCTCGGCGGAGGCCATGCTTCTTTTCGAGAATGCTACCCAACAAGATCGAAGCGAGAGACTACGCGCCAAACCCTTTGGCGTGTTCAGGATCTTGGATTGGGCCATCCTCGCCCAATTCGGAGCAGCGGAGCTAGTTCGGGAGCTCATCTCTACCCAAGGGTGGGATCCCCTTTTCGCCATTTCTGAGCCTGCTTTCCTCGAGCTCACCATTGAGTTCCTGGCCTCATTTGAGTTCCGTTGGGCGGCGCAAGATGATTTCATCGTCTTTCGCTTGGGCAGGATGATGCACCAGCTCACCATCCGCCAGCTCAATGTTGCCATGGGCTTTTGCTCGGAGGCCTTTTCCACTTCCCCCGCCTACCCCGACCTAAAAACTGATTTCCCTCCCGACTTCAGTCTCCCTACTTTTTGGTCGGAAATTAGTAATGACGTCACCCCTTACACTCCAAAGAAATCTAAGGGCAGCCACCTCATCTCCCCCGCTTTACGTATTCTGCACAACCTTCTCTCTTTTACCATTTCCGGGCGCGGCGATAGCCACGGTGTGGTGACTCGGGCGGACTTACTATACTTGTATAGTATGTTTTACCGGGTCCCACTCAACCTTGGTTACATGCTCGCCATTTTCTTTCGGCACCAGGCCGAAAATGTGAGATTGGGAGCGGTGCACGGCGGGAATTTCATCACTTTCCTCGCCAAGCAGCTCGGCGTGTGGGCTGCTCTTCCGCGGCTCACTTGCATGCAAACGCCGCAGCCTCTTCAGTTTCCGACCCTTCAGGCGCTTGGTTTAGCTCGCCGACGCGACGGCGAGTTTGAGGCTGTTCCCCCGTTCGTTGGTGGCGGTGATCTTGACCTTGATCATGGTGCCGGTCCCAGCGGTACCCATCATTCCCCGCAGATTCCGCCACCACCGCTGCACTCTGCTCCAGCGCCCGATCCTGCAAATTATTGGGACCGACAATTTGGGTTGCTCCATACTCGCATAGACCAGATGCAAACCCATTTTGACGGTCGCTTCGATTCTTTTGATGCGCGCTTCACCGTGCTCGAGCGAAACCATACTTCCTCCATCGCGCATATTACTCGCGAGTTCGCGAACATGCGGACTTTCTATCAGGAGCACGAGGACGGTTCTGACCAGGAGTAGCTGTTTTTATTTTTCTTTGGAGTTGTAGGCGGTCACTTCTTTGTATCTGTATCTTTATTTTACTTTCATGTATCTGTTTTTTTTTATTATGAAAAAAAAAAAAATCTATAAAATATTATGTTTTGCTTTGCTACTCTCTTACAGGTATCTTTTGATGCTGTTTGCGCTTCTCAGGGAAGTTTCCTCTTCTTGTTTTTTTTTCTTTATTTTTACATTGGGGACAATGTATAGTTTAAGTATGAGGGGAGGGATATTTCTCAAGCAAAACATATCAAAATGTTTCAAAAAAAAAAAACAATTTTTAAAAAACAAAAAAAAAAACAATTTATTTCATCTTTAAAAACAATTTAAAAAAAAATTTTAAAAAATTTAAAACTCAAAAAAAAAACAAATTTAAAAAAAAAAAATTTAAAACTCAAAAAAAAAAAAAAAAAAAAAAAAAAAAAAAATTTATTTCATCTTGAAATTTTGTTTTTCCAATCATAATAAACAAAAAAAAAAAAATTTAAATTTTAAAAAAATGAAAAAATTGAAAAAATCAAATCAAAAAAAAATTAAATTAGAGAAGTCTTTATTTCTATATTTATTCACATGCAAAATTCCTAGTAATTCAATTTCTTTATAGTGTTTAGAGAATTTTGATGTTTTAATTGAATGTTAAATTTTGGAGTAGAACTGTTGGCCATGCTGTGTTTCTAGTTAAGTGCTCGTGTAAGTAGAATTTTTAGTAGATCTAAATATTCAGCATATAATTAGATTTTCATTTTTCTAAATGCGTAGAAACAACTTATTTTACTTCAATTTTGAAAACCGGTAAAACTCTAAAATAATTTAGGTGAGTAAGTAGAAGTTTGCTAGAGAGATATTTCGCGGACTAAGAGAGAGTTATTCTTTTTCGATGTCTAGAACTTGCCCTCTAACTATTCTCAAGACTTTGCATAAGTTAAACTCATTAGCATAAATATGATTTAGGCACTCCCTTTGGCAAGTTTGAGCTTTTGTACCCGCACCTAAAATTTTAACTTTGCTTAGCCAATTTGAGCCTATTACCGTACCTTTTGTTTTAGCTCCACCAAATGATTTACCAAAGCCTAAAAAGCATCCTAATTACACACCTAAACTCGAGCTTGAAAGAACAAATGTACAAATATTTTGTGAGTGATTAGGAGCCTTTTCATTTTTGGTGGCTCTTTTCTTAAAAAAAAAAAGTTGATTTATTTTTCTCTCCTCTTCAAAATAAAGAAAAAAATTATCATTAAAAAAATGAAGAGGTGAAAAAAAAAAAAAAAAAAAAATTCAATATGATGAGAAAGTTAAAAAAAAAATAATAAGAAAGAAACAAAAGAAATAGGAATTTGGCTACGTTCTTAAGAGCCATAGCAAATTTTTATGTACAAGCTTCTCTAGGTTTTGGTGTGACTAGCCATCATGTTTATCTTTGATTACCCTCACCAAAAACCTAAGCTTACATTTCAACCTAAATAAGCCCTATTGATTTATGTTTATAAGTTAGACTAGTGCCGTGGCGAGAGTGTGAAAGGGCAAGCCTATGGCCATCGACATTGATGGATTTCTTTGGAGGGTATCTTAATCTTAGTTTGTGCAATGTTATCTTAGTACGCACGCTACACTCTCCCTAAAGATAATTTCAAGATTTACCGGATTTTCATCTTAAAAGTAAAAATAATAGTGAAAACGCATTTTAAGAAAAATAAAAACCTAATTTATATGCTGAGTGAGTCTTTCTACAAAAGTATCTACAAACATAGGCATAAGACTTCGCATTTTACTCCTTAGGTTCAATTTTCTTTTCTAGCATTTAAAATTTTTCTACTCCCTATAGAAAGTTGTTTGCTCGGGACTAGCAAACGGATAAGTATGGGGGTATTTGATAACTCTAATTATTTCTATATTTTTATTCACTATTTTATATTAATAATAGATATTTTATATTAATTTTATAATATTAAGTTTATTTTTAACTTGTTTTTATAATTTATAGCTTTTTGATCTAATAAAATCATTTTTTAATCTTGCAGGGCTGATCTACAGGTAATTTGGAGCAAAAAGAAGGATGTTCATTTTTTCTGCCTAGACACGCCCTGTGACACGCCCTACCTGGGCGTGACACAGGGGCGTGACACGTTATAACCAAGCCTGCAGCCAGAGCTTGTAGACCGCGCCAAAAGATCGTCGACCGGTCCAAACACGCCCGTGTCTGATGAAGACACGCCCGTGTACTCCTTACACGGGGCGTGACGGCCCATGGAAGAATAGCTGCCCGTGCCACGTTGGATTAAAATTACACGCCTGTGTCACGGGCGTGACCCAGGGCGTGTCGAAGAAGTTTCCAATCATTAACGCGCCGTTCCAGCCGTTGCCGCCAGATTTACGTTCCAGCAAGACACGCCCCTAGTCACGGGCGTGACTAGGGGGCGTGACACCTCCTTGAAGACCAGTTTACTCCCGCCGTTTTCAGCTTCCCGCCGTTTCCAGAAACCGCCGTGACACGCCCTAGGTCACGGGCGTGACCTAGGGGCGTGACCCGTCAGTTAACCAATTTTGGCGGTTTCTCCTCCAACGTTCCCGGGCTTTCAAGACGACGGTTCCGAGCCTGACACGCCCTAGGTCACGGGCGTGACCTAGGGGCGTGACCAAACAGAAATTTTTCTATAAATTCCAGACAGCTTCAGAGCTCAAGGGGTCGAATTTTGGGAGTTAGAGTCTTGTAATTTTCTATTTCCTTTGCTGTATTTCCTCATTTCTAAGTTAGATTTACTTTTGTTGTAACTTTAATTTTAGTTATTTCCATCATGTCTTTTCCTACTTCATTTTGTATTTTCCCAATCATGATGAGTAGCTAATCTTCTTTTAGCACTTGATCATGATGAACCTTAGAATAAAATAGATCTTTCTTCTTCTTATTAAATGTCTTGTTCTTAATTATTCTCGCTACGATTTATCTTTGATTTTCATTTCGTCGAATTCATATTACGCGGGTATGATCTTCGATCTAAGATCCGTATCCTAAATGACCGAGAGGTTGCGGATACGAGGAGATCACTCAAAGATAAAAGGAGTTGAACGCACTCCTCGAGAGAGGACGACGTAAATCTTCCGGATTGGAGTCAAATCCAATAGCGGGGTTCACCGCATAAAGCAAGCTTAGGGGTTTCGACTGGCCGAGAGGTCTTAATCGATCAACCTAAGGTTAGTTAGAAGCAAGAGCTCGAGAGAGACGCTTCTATACTTTAGGAACCTCCACGGTCGAGTGAGTATAATTAAGAATTCGCATTTCATTATTTACCAAAAAGATTTATTTTAGTCCAAGGGGATTCTAGATCAAGTGCTAGCTTTCTCATATTTGAATTTCTCTTTAGCTTCAGTTTTATTTTTATTATCTAGTATAATCAAACCCGCTTTTCCGTTAGATAAAATAATAGCTCTTCCTTGTGAGTACAAGTACTCAACAGGCCCCGAATCGCAATACGACACTTCCTATACTGCATTTCGATAGGTACGCTTGCCTAATCGAGATTCTAGTTTGGACGTAATTTAACTTCTAGAAAATCAACATCAGCGTGTTCCAACTCGTGTGGTTCTTTGAGTCTTCCTTCATGAAATCATTTCAGCTCGGATGGAACACGGGTAGGCACACGGGCGTGTTCCTACCCGTGTTTGACCAATTCTTCTGCTTTGATCAGCCCTGTTGGTCCCGTCAACTCCCCTGTTTTCTCCAAGACTTTTAGTTCCACTGATTAGTCGTACCTGTATTAGAGAAATGACGTAGTAAGTGGGGAGTTCAATACATAAAGTAGTAAAGACTCTAACATATGCTCTACTATTCATGACAATACCAATTCTCAACTATTTTGCGTAATTACTTGAGTAAAGAGGTAGAAAACAGTGGACATGATTACAATTATGACAGTAAAAATCTATCATAATTGTACTCATCAAATACCCCCAGACTTGAGTGTTTGCTTGTCCCTAAGCAAACTAATTCAAACAATTGAGTTACCGATACATAATTCTTCTTTCGCACACTGATTGTTTTGAATTCAAATACAAATTTGATGCTGCAATTGTATAGGAAATAATATAGCAGACTTTTCTAAATATAACTTTTCTTAAAAAGTCCTCCAATACATATCTTAACTACTTTTCGCTCTTTCTTAGAATTAGGATTATAGTTATCCATAACTATTGTAAGGAGAAAATAACAATCTTAATAACATATGCATTAGTCTTTCAAAACTTAAACATACCCCTATTGATAATCATACACTTTCCTTTACACACCCTCTCCATAGTACTAATGAGAATTAGTAAAGTTGGATCCTTAGGACTTGTATGGTGGTGTAACCTTTTTGGCTTATGATAGGTAATTATAGGTGGGGTAAGCAAAAAAAAAATAACTCGATGGTTTTTTTTCTTTTCACACCTAGATCACAATTGAGCCCTTGGTATGGTCAATACCTTAACAAACATTGATATTCTACGAGCAACCCCAGACTTTGCACGTATTATACTTCCTTTTTTTTCTTGAAGATGGATACTCTCTATATATTTTTTTCTTTGTTTCTTAACCAAAGGTCCATAGTAGGGATCATTCCGAATGGGTGCAAGGTCACACTCACTCAGGCCACATATCACTATGTTTATTTTTTATTTTTGTTTTTAGGGACTTCATAGTAGGGATCATTCCGAATGGGTACAAGTGTACACACACTCAGGCCATATATCACTATGAAAATTCATTTCATGATGAACTCAATGATAGGTGTGCTACTAGGTGAGGATTTGCCTTGGTGAATTTTAGAGTTGGAATATCACAAAAATATAGGGATAAGGACCAAATTGGGTGAGCAAGGGTATAATGTTTAAGGTTTTGGGATTTGAACGGCTCAAGCTATCCAAAAGGAGGCCTAAGTCATTTCCACCTTTACTAATTAACATGTGCAAAAGGTTTGAGAATCGTTAGTAAGTTCTAGACACCAATAGAGAACATTTTTGTTATTTTATTTTGATCTCCTAATACAAAATTATCAAAATATTGCATTCATCGACTCACTTTAGTATAGATAAATATATTTTCTAAAATGGAGTGATTATTAGTTAATAATATAAAGGACAATCTTTTTAAACCAAATTATATGGAGAAAAGTAGGCTAATGAATTTCTATACGTAGTTACTAATCAACAAATTTGAACACGAATTCGGTTTAATCAGCGTGCGAAAGTAAATTAGATAGTTATATTCCCAATGAGTGAAGTAATGAAAGCTTAAAGAGAAGTAATAGAATACTATGATAGAGAAATAGAGTACTATGATAGAGAGAATATAAGTAACTGTAATCATCCACCCCACTGTCAACACCAATACCCCCGGACTTGTGTTGCAATGTCCTCATTGCAAAATTAAAAAAAATTCAGGTGGAAATTGCACCAGGATATAGAGAACTGATGATCATGAATATAAAGAAGCACAGAACAAAACAAGAGCAAAAACTTTTCTTTTTGATATACTGAACATGCTAGTACAAGATCATGATAATAATAATAAAAAGGATACAACGCTACATAGCCAGATATACAGGAATATAAAATAAAAAATACATAGGCGTATCATCCTGGTCAGCCAGATCATCCTGAGTGTGAGATCGATGAGGAGCTGCCTGTGGTGGACTGGTAATCCCCAAGTGTTGCCGGATCTGATATATGACGTCCTCAGTCCGCTGCTGCGTCTACTCGATACGCTGAAGGCGCGGCGATAGCTGAGTGTCATAGAAGTGCTGGAGGTCCTGTGCATATCGAGATTGCCGCGGAGGCTGGGCAGTAGAGGACTCCCCCTGAGTATACGTCGAGCGGGCCGGGGGTTTGAGAGACTCATCGAGGTCTGGATCTACCTCATCATCATCGTCGTGGACATGACGTCCACGACTCGCAATGGTCGCAATGGTATATGTAATCCTACCCCAGCCTTGACGAGCTGTGACGAGGCGGATGGATCAAAGACTGGCCATGGTGATAGGCATAGTCTTTGCTACCACCGTCATTGGGGGAAGAGGCAAGAATATGCCCATATTCCTTGCCAAAAGCGTGATGTAAGGGGCTACACAAATGGACCCGATGCGGGAGTTCTCCGGCTGATGAAGAATGAATTGAGCAAGCATATAACCAAGTGGATAGGGTAACGGGCTATCATGCTTTGTAGATAAAGGATGTCCTGACAGCTAACCACGCCGGAGCTTTCGCCCCTGCCGCTCAGAGTATAGCTAAGTAGATGATGAACGTAATGCACGGCGGGGGAAAAAATCTTTGAGGCCTTAGACCTCTTGGCTTCGTAGGGTTCGGTGTCAAAGGATAGACGACACCAAATATCGCCCGCCTGGTCGCCACTGGGGAGACCAAAATTCAGATTAGAGTAGGCGTCACTAAAGAGGAATGCCTCTTCGTACACTCCTAAATGTTGTGTAAACTGGATGAGAGATAGCGTATAGAAGGTGCCTCCTATCCGAAAGGAGATAATCCCTTCGGTTGGTCTTCCATTATCGGTCAAGGAGGGTCGAAGGTTTAAATAGAAGGTGGACAAAAACTCGAGCGTGAGTTCTCGGAAACCTAACTCTTCTATGGCAAAAAACCCTTGCCACCCTACTACAGAAATTAATTCCTTAACATTAGCAGCAAGACCTATGGTTTCCAAGACGTCCCAGTCTATTATTCGTATGTCCTGAAATTTCTTGGCTTGCAGGCAGTTATAGCAGTTATTATGCACTGCATCTGTGAAAACTAAGGGTTGAACGACGTCACGTCTCTCAGTAGACAACGCTTGAAGTTCCGGTCGACGTCGGCGACCGCCTTGGCTACGTGATGACGACATGATCTGAAAATAAAGGAAAAAAATATTCTAAAGCGAATGAAGAAGGAGAAAAGAGAGAAATAAAAAATCAAATAAATAAGAAGAGATTTGATGGATGTAAACCCAGGAATTATACCGATGATGTTAATAGCGAAGCGACGAGGCGATTGCACGAAATTGGAGGAGCTGATGATATTCCCGGCTGAACTGGTTGCAGGAATGGAAAGGGGAGAAGGTGGAAATGATGGAAAGAAATCTCAAAAATCTGCCCCTATAAAAAGAAGTCGAATACGGGTGTACACACGGCCGTGTGTGCACCCGTGTTAAGGAATCGACGTGGGCGGGAAACACGGTCTTCAAGGAGACGTGTGGTCATTTAGCTGGAAACTGCTCGTGTCAGTTGGACACGGTCAACAACACGGCCGTGTCCACAACCCGTGTGGTCAATCTGACAGGTGTTGGGCTCGGACACGGTCCACAACACGGGTGTGTGTGGACCCGTGTGGTCAATCTGACAAGTGTTGGGCTCGGACACGGTCCATAACACGGGTGTGTGTGGACCCGTGTCCTTCTCTATATGAAATCACTTTAATCGTCTGTATCGACACGGGTGTGCACATGGCTGGGTGAACAGCCGTGTACATTAAAACACGGCCAAAAACACGGCCGGGTAGCGACCCGTGTCCTGCTCTGGCTTAAAATTGAAATTGCGATGTATGACACGGCAACACACACAAGCGTGTCTTTGCCCGTGTGGTGCTCTATAAATTTCCGCCTTTCCCTGGTTTATAGGGTGCACGGCTGGGCGATTGTGCGTGTGCTAGACACGGTCAAGCACACGGCCGTGTGCTTGTCCGTGTACTCTTCTTAATTAGTGATTTCTCCTAAGTGCTTTATTTGTTCTTTTCGGGGTAGAAATTTAAATAAAGTTTTCATTAAAATTTTTATAAACTACATAGACAAAGAACTACTGAATTTTATACAGTCTCTTAGTCTAGATGAAGGCAGGATTCTAGTCGAGCAAAGGCTTGGGGAAGTGCACTGTAATAAAGTTTTAACCGGTGCCCGTTGACTTTAAAATCTCCCTTTTCAGGGTGAGTTAGTTCGACAGTGCCATAGGGAAAAACTTTTTTAACCTGGAATGGTCCGGACCACTTAGACCTAAGCTTCCCTGGGAATAAACGCAGTCTAGAATTAAAAAGGAGTACCTGGTCACCTTCGTTGAATGTTTTGGATTTTCGGAGGTTACGGTCATGAAATAGTTTGGTTTTCTCCTTATAAATTCTGGAGTTCTCATATGCCATAGTCCTCCATTCATCTAGTTCATTAAGTTGAAGTTTGCGTTTTCCCCTATAGAATTAGTATCAAAATTTAGAGATCGTATTGCCCAATATGACTTGTGCTCTAATTCTATAGGTAAGTGACAAGATTTACCATAGACTAATCTAAAGGGGGTGGTCCCTATAGGTGTTTTAAATGCGGTCCTATAAGCCCATAAACAATCGTTTAGTTTCCTAGACCATTGTTTTCTATTTCCTTATATAGATTTTTCTAGGATGCGTTTAAGCTCTCTATTGGATACCTCAACTTGACCACTAGTTTGTGGATGATATGGTGTAGCTATCCTATATGTGACTCCATATTTCTGCAATACCTTATCTAGCTGTAGATTACAAAAGTGAGAACCCCTATCGCTAATAAGTGTACGTGGTGTGCCAAATCGCGCAAAAAGAGATTTTAGGAATTGAATTACTACTCTACTATCATTAGTAGGTAAAGCTTGCGCCTCAACCCACTTTGATACGTAATCTACGGCTACCAAGATAAATTTATTCCCGAATGAAACTGGAAATGGACCCATAAAATCTATCCCCCACACATCAAATACTTCACATTCAAGAATAAAGTTTTGCGGCATTTCATGTAATTTAGAAATATTACCTGTTTTCTGACAAGAATCACATGAAAGCACATACCTTTGGGCATCCCTGAATAGAAGGGGCCAATAATAACCCGAATCAAGAACCTTTTTCGCAGAGCGATTTGCTCCATAGTGACCACCAGTAGGACCTGAATGACACTGCTCCAGGATTTTCCACCCTTCCTCGGCTGATACACACCTTCGGATCACAGAATTTGCTCATATCCGAAAAAGAAAAGGGTCCTCCCAAAAGTAATATTTCAAGTCGGAGAAAAATTTCTTTTTCTACTGATATGAAAAATCCTGTGGGAGGACCTTAGCCACAAGATAGTTTGCATAATCTGCAAACCATGGATAATCATTATTTACTTTCGAAGATAAGGCAAATAACGATTCCTCAGGGAATGTATCAGAAATTCCAGATTCATCTAACATTGCTCGTAATGGATTTTCTAAACGTGAAAGATGGTCTGCCGCTAAGTTTTCTGCTCCTCATTTATCCCTAATTTCCAAATCAAATTCTTGCAATAGAAGAACCCACCGGATTAAACGAGGCTTTGCGTCCGCCTTGGCTAGCAAATATCTAAGTGCAGAGTGATCCGTGTAAACTACTACCTTGGACAATGTTAAATAGGATCTAAATTTATCAAAGGCAAAAACTACTGCTAGAAGTTCTTTTTCAGTAGTAGTATAATTCTCTTGTGCATTATTAAGTGTTTTACTAGCATAAAATATAGGATGAAAATGTTTGTTTCGGCGTTGTCCGAGAACAGCCCCTATCGCAAAACTGCTACCGTCACACATGATTTCAAACGGCTGAGTAAAATCAGGCGCTATCATAATAGGAGAATAAATTAATCTCTCTTTTAAGAACTCAAAAGCATGTAGACACTCTTGATCAAAGAAAAAAGGTGTGTCCTTTTCTAAAAGTCTCGTAAGTGGTTTAGCAATTTTGGAAAAGTCTTTAATAAACCGACGGTAAAATCCGGCGTGGCCTAAATAACTTCTCACTGCCTTAACGGATGTGGGTGGTGGTAACTTTTCTATTGTCTCTATCTTCGCTCTATCTACTTGAATTCCCTGATTGGAGATTTTATGACCTAGTACTAACCCTTCTTGTACCATAAAATGGCACTTCTCCCAGCTAAGTACTAAGTTTGTCTCCTCACACCTCCTCAAAACTTTTTCTAAATTATTCAAACATAAATCAAAGGAATCTCCAAAGAAGGAGAAGTCATCTATAAACACTTCCATGATATCTTCAGCATACTCATTGAAGATGGCCAACATGCATCATTGGAAAGTAGCGGGGGCATTACATAGACCGAATGGCATACGCCTATAGGCAAAGGTGCCGAATGGGCACGTGAACGTTGTTTTCTCTTGGTCTTCTGGGGCTATTGGGATTTGGAAATACCCAGAAAGTCCATCTAGAAAACAATAATACGTATGCCCTTACAAGCGTTCTAATATTTGGTCAATAAAGAGTAAAGGGAAGTGGTCCTTCCTAGTGGTATCGTTTAACTTCCTATAGTCTATACAGACACACTAACCTGTTACTGTTCGCGTTGGAATTAATTAATTTTTATCGTTTGCTACCACAGTTAAACCACCCTTCTTAGGAACGACTTGGACATGACTAACCCATGAACTATCAGAAATAGGGTATATCATACCAGCATCTAACAATTTAACAATTTCAGCTTTAACTACCTCTTTCATATTAGGATTAAGCCTACGTTGTGGTTGAATAGATGAATTATAGCTTTCTTCCAAAAGGATTTTATGAGTGCAAAAACTAGGATTAATTCCTTTTATATCAGATATTTGCCAGGCTATTGCACCTTTACATTTTTTCAATACAGTTAATAATTTGGTTTTTTCAATCTCAGAAAGATTAGAAGAAATAATAACTGGGTAAGACGAATTAGTTCCTAAGAATGCATACTCAAGATGATCCGGTAAATTTTTTAATTCAACTACAGGTGGATTCTTAGTATTATTCTTATGAACTTCATGATCTCCTTCTGTAAGTAAGTTATATTCAGTATTTCCATTCATCGAAATAGAGCTATCTAGAAAAAGTAAATGATCAACAATGTCTTCACTAGTTTCATCTTCTAGAAAGCAATTAGTAATGCAAATTTCTAAAGGATCTTCATAATAAAAATTAGAATCAATAGAAGTCATTAAATCATCAATACCATGAGAAAAATAGCAACAATCATCACTATCTAAAGATTGTTTCATAGTATTGCCAATTTGAAAAGTGACTTCATCCTCCCCTACTCTCAAAACTAATTTACCATCAAAAACATCAATAAGAGCTCTATAAGTGGCTAGAAATGGACGACCAAGTATAAGTGGTACTTCGATATTTTCGTCCATATCTAAAATAACAAAATCGACAGGAAATATAAATCTGTCTACCTTAACTAATACATCCTCCACTATACCTCTTGGGTACTTAACCGACCTATCTGCTAATTGAATGCTCATCCTAGTCAAGCTAAGTTCCCCTAGGCCTAGTTTCAAATATAATTTATAAGGCATCAAATTTATACTAGCTCCTAAATCCGCTAAAGCTTTATTAACTTCCAAATCACTGATTAAATATGGAATTGAAAAAGAACCGGGATCCTTAAGTTTTTGTGGTATTTTTTTTGTAAAATAGCAGAGCATTCTTCACTAAGTGTGACTAAAGATAATTCTTCTATTTTCCTTTTACTAGAAATTAAGTCCTTCAAAAATTTTGCATACTTTGGCATTTGAATAATATCTGAAAAAGGTAAATTAACATGCAATTGTTTAATCATAGATAAAAATTTACCGTATTGCGCATCCATGCGCTCCTTGTTCATCTTTGCTGGATATGGTACGGCTAGTTGATATTCCATTGGTGTCACGTTCGGTGCTTCTCCACTGGACTCCTCTTGAGGTGCATCCTGTGCAAGCCTTGGGTCTTGTAATTCCTTCTCGCTCCTCAACTGAATTGCTCTTGCATGTTCCTTTGGGTTTGTCTCAGTATTTCCTGGAAGTGTCCCTTGTTGTCTCTCTGATACCATCCTTGCCAACTGCCCAATCTGATTCTCCAAATTTCGAATAGAACCCTCTTGATTACGAAAGGCAACATCGGTAGTTTGCATGAACTTTGCAAGGACATCTTCCAATGTTGGTTTCCTTGGCTCCAATTGTTGTTGTTGTTGTCCAAACATGGGTTGTTTGCCTTGGTTGCCTTGCCCTCCCTAAGAGAAATTGGGGTGGTTCCTCCATCCTTGATTCTATGTAAAATTATATAGGTTGTTTCCAAGATTGAAAGGTGGTCTGGGATTATTACCCATGTAGTCTACATGTTCTTGCACTTGAGGTTCACCACTAGGTATTCCAACAAGGGAAGGGTCCCATTATTGAGGTACCATGGGGGGCGTAGCTAAAGAAAGGTTGTCCATCTTTTGATGGAGCTTCTCCACTTGAATTGCTAAGGATGTAACGACATCCACTTCATACATTCCGGCAGGCTTAGTAGACTTTGGCCGCACGGTAGTCCATTGGTAGCTATTCATTGCCATTTCTTCTATCAACTGCTGGGCTGCCTCAGGTGTCTTATTGTTCAAGGTGCCTCCACTAGCCGCATCAATCATCTGTCTGGTGGCTGGATTTAGACCATTGTAGAAGGTCTGAATCTTAAGCCAAGAAGGTAAGGAATGATGGGGGCATCTCCTTAATAATTCTTTGAATCGTTCCCAAGTATCGTACAATGATTCAGCCTCCAATTGAACATACGTAGAGATGTCGTTCCTTAACTTTGCGGCCTTTGCCGGTGGAAAATACTTCATCAAAAACTTCTCAACCATCATGTCCCAAGTAGAAATGGACCCTCTAGGTAACGAATTGAGCCACTGCTTTTCCTTATGCCTTAATGAGAATGGGAACAATCTCAATCGAATGGCATCGTTTGAGACACCATTAATCTTGAAAGTATCACATATCTCTAGGAATCCGGCTAAGTGTGTATTGGGGTCCTCGTCTTATAAGCCATCATATTGAACATATTGTTGGACCATTTGTATCACGCTCAGCTTTAGTTCGAAATTATTGGTTGGAATGGGAGGTCGAACAATGCTTGACCCAGTTCCTTGGAGATTGGGTCTAGCAAAGTCAGACATGGTTTGCTCATTTTGGTTTGCCATGGTATCTAAATCTTCAGGATGGTGTTCTCCTTGATTCACGGTTTCTTATTCTAACAGTTCGTTCACAATATCCGTGGTGTTAATACCCACGTCTCTTTGATTGGTGTTGTGAATAAGTCGTTCTGGATCAGATTGAAATGGTTCTAGCCCAGAATTTCTTGCCCTGGTCATAGACTAACAGACTACAAAACAGAGATTAAATAATATAATTATACTATAAACTAAGTTACATATATTTATTAATAAACAAAAATTGTAGATTAATAGAGTTAAAGATTTCAAAATATTAAAAAGGTGTCCCCGGCAACGGCGCCAAAAACTTGATGAATATTTTCACATAATATGGTAATAACTTGATGCGAAATCATTCTATGATTTAATGATAACTATGTAGAAAGGCATAAGCTAAATTGCATTACATTTCAGGCAATTGCACCTATCAATCATAGTATAGGAGAATTCTACATCTCGTGTCGTATTTCACAGGGTCTTTTCAAATACTCGTACTCACCCTCACTCTATTGTCATACCGATAATTAACATTGAATTCTAATTTATATTAATCTGACTATGACTATTTAGATAAAGATACATTGGAGTGTTGAATTGATGAGAAGATGAAAGTTAGGAGCATTCACATGAAACTACTTTTACATTGAGTCAATCTATTTCATCATGTAATAGCAACATTATCAAATATATTGTAATATATGGGTAAATCTTTCATTAAATTCTCTCTCGAGCAATTCAAAATCTAATATAAGTGAGTAAACTTTCTCTCGAACAGTTTACCATACTCAAATTTTCACTAAGTACTTTACCCTAAATACTACACAAACTTATGAAAGGTTATCTCTAACATAGCCTAAAGTCATTTATACATATCAAAATTGTACAATTAACATATCTCTCGATCATGAAAATTGCAGTGTAAACAAAAATAACTCCTAAATATGAAATTATTAACATCATTACAAACATCCAATTTCTCAATCTAAATGTTTGAAATTCATGAATAACAAAAATTAAATTCATAATTAGGATAATCATTTTTGTTCCAAGAATTATACATGCATAAACTAGCACAAATTTGAGACAAACAATGCGATGCATGATTAAAACAAATTGTTCAAATACAAAGTTCATGTAAAAATATAAAATAAGAAAAGTTGAATCACCAAAATGAGATTAAAATTAAGAAGATACAATGAAGAATAAAGGCATACAAAAATCCTCTTAAATTATCCTTCTCTTGGGTGATCCACTTTCGTCCTCCAGAAAAGCTCCAATGCAAATTAATCCAAAAAAGTGCAGAATAAAATTTTCTCCAGGTTTTTATAGTCTTATATCAAGCATGGTCGAACACGGGTTCCGACACGGCCGTGTTGCAGGCCGTGTCAGCAGTTCCAAGGCGGTTCCACACGAGCAGACGTGTTTGGTCATGGGCCGTGTTAGATGACACGGGTACTGACACGGCCGTGTTGTCGAACACGGCCGTGTTGTTCTTCATGTACTTCAGACACGGGTAGGCCGGATTTAATTCTTTAATTTGTCCCGAAAAGGGCACGGGCTGGACACACGGGCGTGTTCCAACCCGTGTGGTTCTTTGAGTCTTCCTTCATGAAATTGTTTCAGCTAGGATGGAACACGGGTAGGCACACGGACGTGTTCCTACCCGTGTTTGACCAATTCTTCTTCTTTGATCAGCCCTGTTGGTCCTGTCAACTCCCCTGTTTGCTCCAAGACTTTTAGTTCCACTGATTAGTCGTACCTGCATTAGAGAAATGACGTAGTAAGTGGGGAGTTCAAAACATAAAGTAGTAAAGACTCTAACCTATGCTCTACTATTCATGACAATACCAATTCTCAACTATTTTGCGCAATTACTTGAGTAAAGAGGTAGAAAATAGTGGACGTGATTACAATTATGATAGTAAAAATCTATCATAATTGTACTCATCATATATATATATATATATATATGTATATCTTGAAAGTCTCTACATATATGTTTGTATATATATGTATATCTATGCAATGCGATTCAATTTTCGAAATTGAATGCGCGTACCTGGGATTACTAGGTTGATCATTTGGATCCACTATTTGAAGTACGACGGGTATCATGTACAAGAAGGACACTGTAGTTAGCATTATATCTTTTCCCATATTCTTGTTCCATAGCAAGCCTGGAATAGCTCTTGTCTAGGTCCCATCATGTTCGTGGGTACCTAGACTATCCTACAAAAAAAAGAATTACCTTACCTTAGAAACCCAATAGGTATTGGGTCCTAGGTTCTTGTCAGCATAAAATGCAGCATGCCTTCCCACAAATTTTCCTGACAGGAAGACTATCTCTTGCCAAAGGATGTGGACATACCCTTGCCTATGACACAGAAGGATTGTGCCAACAGTCTATGGCAAAGTGACCCACTTTACCATAACACAAACACTCAGGGATATTGTACCTCCTTTTCTGACTAGATCTACTAACGGAGTTAGTCACGATCCTGGGTCTGAAAGGGGCAGAGTAGGTTCTGCTCTCAGATTTTCCCTCTCCACCGATACTCAAAGGGGGTTTGAAGGTGAACATGTGGTGAGTGTCATGAGGCCTGGGAGGTTGTGCTTTCTTTGCAGCCAGCACACATCTGGGGGGCCCATTGATGCTTGCTACATGTTTGCCAACTCCCTTTTCTTTTGTCCAAGGATGGGAAGATGTTCCGTGAGAGCTAGTTCCTGCAATGTCATGAAGTATGGGGGCTGAGGCCGTAAATACAAACGGTTCATCATGAGCCATGTGTATTTTCTCAGGGGTAGCCATAACAGCACTTGCACTATGGGTGTTTCCACATGAGGGTCGATCATTCTTGCAGTGACCATAGTTGTTCTTATGGTCATACCTGAAGGAATGATGTGTGCCCTTCCTACTCAATGTGGGGGGTCTGTCAACAGTTTCCCCATTTCTCCACGATTTTATAATTCACGCGATACACCCGTTTTCTCCCTTTCTCTTAATAGCATCTACCTTGGAAAAATTTGATACTATCCTCTTCTCGGTCTCTAGATGAAACTCTAGATCCGAGATCTTTGAGTCCTTCACCTTGATGGATTCCAATTGGAGGTCCATCATGGTCCTCAACTGAGAAATTTACTTAGCTTGTACTTCAACAAGCATATTGCTCTCCTGAAGGGCTCTACGAATGGAATCAAAAGTTTTAATCTGTTTATTGAAGCTGTCAATATCCCTTGCATCAACTGATGGACAATCCTCCGAACTTCTCCTGTCTTCAGGAGATACATGGGGGAAAGAGCAAGAGGAGGAAGATACCTGATCCTGATTTGGCTGATCAGGGTTAGAGTTATGGTTTGTAGAAGCTGACGTTTCAGCTTCATAATAACTGCATTCCTCAATCTCTTCTTCAGTCTCTGATAGAGAAACGGGAGCCCTGATATTGACAGGTTGTTCTTGACTTTTACCTTCAGAGATGAGGATCCCCACACATGCTTCATCTTCTTGCTGGCATTCATTCCAGGTAGTCTTCTTTCCCTCCATGAGGTCAGAGATTGTTTCCCACATGGACTTTGCAGTCTTACACTTATCCAATCTTGTAAGAGATGATCCAGACCAAATATCAGAAATGATTTGTCGAACCAGCTTGTCCAAGTTGAATAGTGAGAGCTCAGTTTTTGACATCTCTCTGGGACTCTTTGGGATTTGAAGATCTTCTCCAGAGTCAGAAGCCTTTATAGGAATGGAGGGACCCTCTTCTACAATATATAAAGCACGAGGGTCAATGGCTTCCAGATGAAACTGAACTCTCATTTTCCATATGGGAAAATACTCTTTTGTGCAGGCAGGAAGTCTCAGGGGAGAGACATCTGAGTATAGCTCCATGCTTGAGTCTTGTAATCTTCTTGACACTAGACACAGGATCATACTCAAGGTGTTAACCTTATTGATGAGTAACCTCCCTCTGATACCACTTGAAAGTATCTAATGTCGACCTAATCCACCTATGGGGGGGGGGGGAATAGGTGTATAGCAGTCTTTTGCGGAATTAAACTAACCTGCACAAATAAGCAAACAGAACACAGAAAAAACACAGAATTATAGTGGTTCCCCGATTTGGGTACGTCCACTTCCCCCTTTGACCTATCTCCCACCAAGGGACGACTCGGTCACTTCTTCAACTGGATTGAAATCCAATCCTCTCACTAGGAGCAACGCTCCCCTAACTACGGAAGGAACCCTTCCACAAGTGGAGACACAACTCTACCACAACGGGTTGCACCCAACCCTTACAACTAGGAATGAAAATTCCTTTACAACAAAATTTGAATGTAAAAGAAAATACAAACAATGCTTTTGGAGATTCCGAGGTCCTTCTTCGTTCGTTAAAGCTTGCTTGAAAATTACGAAGAATCCACAACCGGATTTCTCTCTTGGAAAGGATCTTGTCAAGATCGTCGGCGGCATGTAGGTTCGACGGAAATGCTTTGTAGATCCAAACTTCTTGACGAAGCAAGCTAGGTCTACAAACAATCTCAGTCGGATCAGCCGTCTCAACCAATTTGGAATGGAGAACAAATCTCGTTCAACGAATCAGAAGACAAGAGATCTCAAGAGAGATGCGTGAGACGCTCGGCTTGCCTCGGTACTGTCGTCGGAAGATCAAAGAAGCACGGAGATCAACGGCGGCGACGAACTTGCAAACGGCTACAGGCGATCTGCGGCTTCCGCGATGCGCTAGGTCACGTTCGGCCTCTTTCGTGTTTTCGTGAATGGTTGTCCTTAGAGGTTAAAAATATGCGTATATATATACCAAAAGCCAACCCTAATGACCGTTGTGGGACCCACAAGGAGAAGCCCTAGCCCCGGCCGAAATAGCGCACGACAAGTTGGTGCGGTCCAGCGAACGGAGGAAATTTGCCTAGGAAAAATCGGCGGGAATCGTTGGTGATTCCCGTCGATGTTGGCGGGAATCACTCACGATTCTTGTCGATTCTGCCATGGCAGAATCCCTAATGAAATCTGTCAGTCGGAAGAAGTCGGCGGGAGAAGCTATCTGATTCTCGACGAATCGGCGGGAATCACTAACGATTCATGTCGAAGTCGGCGGGAATCACTAGCGATTCCCGTTGAAGTCGATGGGAATCCCTTAGCGATTCCCGTCGATTTTTACTTGGAAGATTTTCCTTCCTTCTTTTGAAAACTTGGTCTTTGACCCATCTGAAAGTGAGTGTAAGATCTACCTTTACTCTAGAGGGGGGGTGAATAGAGTATTTTAAAATAATTTACAATTTAAAACTGTAAAGCAGTGGAAGTCTTGATTTATGTATATGTGTAAGGTGCTTGCAAAAAGAAAAACTAAGTAAGCAAGAAATAAAAAATCACAGCACACAACAAAAACAAAACACAGCAAGCCAGATGACACAAGGAGCTATAGTGGTTCCCCAACAACCTGGGTACATCCACTCTTCTACCACCCTAGGTAGGAATCCACTACAGGAATAGTTGATCCGGTGTCCTGGGCACCAATGAGCTTTTGATAAGGTGCTCAAAAACCAAACCTAGATTTTTTTATAAGGTGTCTTGCCACCACTGAGTTTTGATAAGGTCTCAGAAACCAGCCACAAAACTTTTGAAGGGAGTTTTGAGAAACCCTTTTACAGAAGGAATAAAGAAAAACAAAAAGGTTGAGTTATTCTTCTGTGTCAATAATCTGAGAGAAGACAAGTGGAAGATGTTGTCAAAGCTCCCCCTGAGATCTGTAAGGGTTCAGGAAGATGAGCTTTGCTTAGGGTGATAGGCCTTCAGTTGGTTTAGATCTCCAGCAATAGATGATTTCAGCAGATGCTGAAATGTGTGATGTCCGGAGTCCTTGATGAAGAAGCTTTTGAACACTTGATGCTTGAAGGAGTAGAATAGCAGATGATCTCCTTCTCAGTAATGTTCCTTGTGTTCTTGAAAAATTCTGACTCAGTAATTCTGTAAACTTTTGTCTACTGAGTCTATTCCTAGAAGATGAATTCTTGATGAATAATTTTCTTGTTCTCTCTTCTGTATTCTTTTTCAAATCTTGTCTATTCCCTCTTCTTTAGAATGATTCTCTAGGGAGTATATCAGATTCTGACTTCTTGATAGCCGTTAATCAGTCATAAATTACTACCTTAACTGATATCTGCCTCTGGAGGAAAGTCCTTAAGAAACATTCCAATTAGTCTTCCTTGAAACTTGCTCCAGATTGATTGAAACGGCTACAAAATCCTTTGCCATAAATGCTGAAAATAAGTCTGAATGAATTCCATAACTGTCCTGAATTTGAATCCTGAAATCGTCGATCTCTTCAGAAAAGCGTCGATCTGAGCTCAACTATCGTCGACCTGAGCTTAGAGATTGAACTTAGACTGAGAACAAAAATCGTCGACCTAAGCTCAACTATTGTCGACCTGAGCTCAGAGACTTGGAAAATAGCTAGAGACAGAAATGTTGATATGAGCTCGAAGATCGTTGAACCGAGTTCGACGACTCGTTGAACTGAGCTAGGAGATAGTCGAACTGAGTTCGACGTTTTGTCGACCTGAGCTCGACGAGAATTGTCTTGGTTCTTCAGCACTGAATCCTGATCTTTAGAAGGTCTTGAGGGTAGCTTTCAAACCTAAGTACTAACCCTAAGACTCATTCTAATTGACCTATCAGACTATACAACAAGGTCAAAATAAATTCCCAAGCGCATAGTGATCCTTACCCAAATTAGTAATAGGGTGTTCCAACAATCTCCCCCTATTTGGGTTAGGATTACTATTTACATGACAGAATATGAAATAACAAGCATACATCAGAATTAAAAATAAAACAGAAACAACAATGCAGATAATACATGTTGAGCATTGCAAAATCACAGCAAGAATCACAGATTCAGTCAGAAATAGATATAAGTATCAGCGTACACAAATTACTCATTGCCCTTTTTGAAAAGAATTTCTCTGTTGGGATTGAGGTCTTCCTTTTTGGATCTTCTATCATCATCTGCACCTAAGGAGGTTTGAGATTTTGGCCTAGGAA
This sequence comes from Platanthera zijinensis, assembly GCA_039513925.1. Taxonomy (NCBI): domain Eukaryota; kingdom Viridiplantae; phylum Streptophyta; class Magnoliopsida; order Asparagales; family Orchidaceae; genus Platanthera; species Platanthera zijinensis. The sequence continues at coordinate 95,831,007 of CM077091.1, forward strand.
CAACAGCCTCAGGATGCAGCTTGATGTAGCTCTTTGGATCAAAGAATTTTTTGGAAGCATATCTTTCTAATTCTTTCTTTCTCTGTTCTGATAGTGTTGTGATATTGGAGGTATCTCTGCCTTGCTCTCTTCCTTTCTTGATCTGATCTAATGCTGCAAGTTCTTTCATTTGTGTTGTCCATGATAGTGGATTGTTCTTTGGGTCTTCAAATGGAACTGGAGGTTCATATCTGTTTAATTCCACTCAGTCAGTAGGAGGAGCTCTAGTGACAACTGTATCTTTCAGCTTGTAAGGGAAAGGACCAAATGTAGAATCAGTAGGGCCTTGTCCTTCCCTTTGATATGGGTGTTGTCTAGCTTGATTTTTGGAGTGAGTCCTGTAATCTCTCTGTCTGCCTCTTGACTGATCTCTCCTTGGCTGATATCCTCTTTGCTATTGGCCTATTGGTTGATATCTATCTTGAGACTGGTAAGAGCTTGGCCTAGTAGCAGAAGAAGACTGAAAAGTTGAACCTCCACCAGATCCTGAATTTGGAGGAGGAGGAGGAAGATGGAATTGGGAGGATCCCTTTTCATACTTATCAAGTTTTCTCCTTTTCTTCATGGCCTTAAGTTGATTTCTAGAATATTGCATCCACGGCTCAGAAATTGGACAGTCATGAAGAATGTAATAAGGTATATCATTGTCAACTTTTACTTTTTCTGGAGGAACTCTTTTCAGTGCCTTGCTTCTTGCTTTCCTCTTCCTTGCAATAGTTGCAGAGGAGTCATCAGAATTAGTATGGAGTTGGTCACTGTCTGAACTTGGAGGATTATCATAAAACTCATCAATCCTTTGAATATATTTCTCCTGTTGTTTGGTTTGTTCAACAACAGTGATGGAAGCAACACTCTCAGATATAACAGTAGCAGTAGCAGGCTTAGCAGGAGCAGAAACACTATCAGCAACAGCCGACTCAATAGGAGCATCAAAAACTATCTCATAAGAAACTGTATGAGCAATTGTATCAGCAGCAACAGGAACATCACTAACAACAGGCAACACATCAATTTCAGCAGACTCAACAATTTCATCAGCAACTATATCAGCAGCAGCAGCAGCACAATCAGAACCAATAATTTCCTAAGCATTAAGAGAATTTATATAAGAAGCAATCAGGCTGGGATCACAGCAAGCAACAGGCACAATGGGCTTAGTCAGATCTTAAACTTCCTGAGCTGGTGGACAGCTGAAGTGAAGAGTATCAAAAACTAATAACAGTGACTTGAAGTCAACTGTTAGAGTTAGAACTAGAGCTGGAACTGGAACTGTCTCTGGCAAGAATTCTTCTAAAGCAGCAGGCACTGTCTCATCTTCACATAACATCTCCCCCTGCCTTGATTCAGTTGGAACTGAATCAAGGCACCCCATAGAAGGGATTGCCTGATGAGGAGAAATGGAGGAAAGCCTGTTAGATAACTCCTATATAGACTTCAGGAGTGGAGCCATGGAGGTCTCCAACAAGGCTACTAGCCTTGGAGCTAGAATCCCATAAAGCTTATCTGCCAGGGCAGAGAAATCCACTTACTAAAGTGATACTTGAGTAAAGGTAGAAGATGGAGTGACTAGGGCTGGTGATGGATGGGCTGCAGGAGGTATGGTTGTGGGTGGTAGGATGGTTGGTTGAGATATTGGAATGGTGGAGATAGAGGTCATGGTAGTAGAAGTGGATGGAAGGAATGATGGTTGGGAAAGAATATCATGAAGGAGTTGTTGATATGATGTGGTGGATGATGGAAGCTCAGTAGGTGAGGAGGGGGAATCATCCATAAAGGAATCTTCCATGAGATTGAAGGATGGTATGGTGGTGTCTAGGCCAAGAGGTGGATAGAAGTGTAGGGGATGGAATTGGTCTTTTGTGGTTAGAGGTGGAGATGAAATGGTTATGGGGGAAGAGATAGAGATGGTGATGGTGGATGAGGGGATTGTTGAAGGAACAATTGGAGAAGGTGGAGAAGAGGAGGAGGAAGGCAAATCTTCCATGAGGGCAGTTGCCTGAGGGGAAGAGACTGCAACAGTCCTTGTTCCTGAAGAAGCAGTAGTCCTGGTTGGCTTAACAATCTGCCTGTCCCATTTGCAAAAAAGGGCACAGGTAAGCCTCTTGGAGGCATTAATATGCATGCTAGAGGACACCAGCAACTGAGGGAACCTGTTGTTCAAGAACAGTCCTAAGATCCTCCCAAAATTAACAAGGTTTTTGTTTATCTTCTTCTTAATCAGCTCAAAGAAAATTTCTCCCCAGTTTAAGTGCTTCTTATCAACCAGTGCACCCATAAAGCAGAATTGATACCTAAAATGGTATCATGGGCAGAATGTTTGGCTAGTAGGGCCTTGCCCACAACATCTGCAAGGAATCTGTACTCAACAGACAGATTCTTTTTCAGCAGCTTGTTAGGGTTTGCTGCAGAATGCCCCCATTCTATCTAACATCATCTCAAATTCCTCTCCAGACAAATAAACATAATCTTGTACTGAACTTAACTGAAAAACCTCTATAAGCAGGGCAGGTGTTAGAGGTACCTGTGTTCCTGCTATTATACCGACCACTGTGGTTGAATCCATGTTCTGTGCAGTATATACCCACTCTTTTATCTCATCGGCTGCCAGCTTTATTCTTGTAGACATAATCAGGGCCAACTGCTGTTCCTTGAAAAGTTCCAGTATATCCATGAAAATTTGATCGCTGCCTTCAAAGGAATCCATGTCTATATCAAAACCTGTGTCGAATTTCATTTTGGCGAGGGCAGCAACAGACACTGCCATTGTATACCTGCAAAAATTAGCAAATACGACCAAGTGGAGAGAGGTTTGGAGGGAAAGAAAAGTTCTGCAGAGAGTATGAAAGCGCAAAAGAGAACGACGACCGAAAAATGAGTTTTATATTAGGGTTCGACGCCAGAAAGGAAAGATCGTTGAACTCCGTTCGACGATCTGGGCTTCTAAAGGAATCTGAAGAGTCTTCAATAACGTCGATCTCCGTTCGACGATATTGGAGAGCGTCGATCTCCGATCGACGATCTCTGACCAGAAGAAGATAGCCTAGCGCTATCTGAAAGCGCTGAACTCCGGTCGACGCTTTCGGAAAACGTCGATCTCCGTTCGACGATCTTGGGGAAAAATGTCAAGCGCAGTTCAGAGACCAGAAACACCCTATAGACACTCGAAAAATCATGTTTTTAACCTAGTCTTGGTCAGTTTTAGGGTTTTAAAATCTTGGATCTCATTTTAAGCTTCCTCCATCTAACATTCCTAACTTATTAGGAAGAAGGTGTGTTTCTTTTCATCCAAAGGTTTAGTGAAAATATCTCCCCTTTGCAAATCAGTTGGGATATATTGAAGTTCAATTTTATTCTTCTCAACATTATCCCTTAAAAAGTGATGCCTTATCTCTATATGTTTTGTCCTACTATGTAGGACTGGATTTTGTGCTATAGAAATAGCACTGGTATTATCAAAAAATATTTTTGACCTTTCTAAGTTGTAACCGTAGTCTAGGAGCTGGTTTTGAATCCACAAAATCTGTGAGCAACAACTACCTGCTGCCATGTATTCAGCTTCAGCAGTTGAAGTGGACACAAATATTTGTTTCTTACAGAACCAGGAGACAAGTCTGTCACCAAGAAACTTGCAAGTTCCACTGGTGTTTTTCCTGTCTACTCTACATCCAGCATAATCAGCATCTAAAAATCCAGTTAATTTAAATCCTGAGTCTTTTGGATACCAGAGACCTAGATTTGGACAACTTTTCACATACCTAAGAATCCTTTTTACTAATGTTAGGTGTGACTCTCTAGGGCTTACTTAGAATCTAGCACATATGCATGTAGCAAACATTATTTCAGGTCTACTAGCTGTAAGGTACAATAAAGAGCCAATCATTTCTCTATATATCTCTGATCAACAGGTTTCCCATGTTCATCAGCATCTAGTACAGCATTAGTAGGCATTGGTGTTTTCATACATGATGCTTCAGACATACCAAATTTCTTAACCAATTCTTTTGCATACTTGGTTTGAGAAATAAATATGTCATCAACATGTTGTTTGACTTGCAATCCTAGAAAGAAGGAAAGCTCACCCATGCTACTCATTTCAAATTTTGAATGCATTAGATTAGAGAATCTTTTTCACAAATTTGAATCAGTAGAACCAAATATAATATCATCTACATAAATTTTCACTAGTAGGATATTGGACTTATGGGTTCTAATAAAAAGAGTTTGGTCTACTCTACCCCTTATAAAATCATTTTTCAGAAGAAAGCATGCTAAGGTCTCATACCATGCTCTAAGAGCTTGCTTAAGACCATATAATGCTTTATGCAATTTAAAACCATAATCAGGATGAGTTGGAGAGATAAAACCTGGGGGTTGTCTAACATAGACTTCTTCCTTGATGTCTCCATTGAGAAATGCACTTTTTACATCCATCTGATAGACTTTGAATCCTTTGTGAGCTGCATAAGCTAGGAATATTCTTATGGCCTCCAACCTTGCAACTGGTGCAAAGGTCTGGTCATAGTCTATTCCTTCTTCTTGAGAGTATCCTTGTACAACAAGGCTTGCCTTGTTCCTGACAATGATACCTTGATCATCCAATTTGTTTCTGAACACCTACTTTGTTCCAATAATGGAGTGATCCTTAGGCCTTGGCACTATCTCCCAAACTTTGTTCCTTTCAAATTGATGTAATTCCTCTTGCATTGCAATGATCCAGTGTGGATCTTGTTCTGCATCTTGTATGGATTGAGGTTCAATTTGAGATAGAAAGCAGGTGTGCATCAGGTTTTGGTTGACCTGATTTCTGGTTTGCACACTAGCTGAGATGTCTCCAATCACTTGGGAGATTGGATGATCTCTTATTGTTACTAAATCAATAGGGGGTGTTGATTGTTCACCAACCTGTGTTATTGTTTCCTCTTGTGGAACAACAACTGGCTCTTCAAGGTAATTCTCACCAGGATGTTGAGTACCAAGATGTTGAGTATACTCTTCATCTTCACTGATTTCACCTCTTTATTGGGTAGGTGAATGTGTTGAATCCTTCTCTGTAATATGCAACCTGTCCAAATTTTCTGAAAGAGAGTTTACCTGCAAGGGTTCTATGGTAGAAGTATTATTCTCTATGTAAAACATGTTAGTCTCATCAAAAGATACATGAACAGATTCTTCAATTTTAAGAGAAGTTTTGTTATACACCTTATAAGATTTACTGATCATGGAGTATCCCAGAAACACTCCTTCATCAGCTTTAGCTTGGAATTTTGCTAAGTATTTCTTGTCATTATTGTGAATATAACAAATGCAACCAAAAATTCTGAAATAGTCTACTTTAGGTTTCTTCCCTTTGAGCAATTCATAGGGAGTCTTGCCCTTCAGTTTATATATCAAGCTTCTGTTCAACACATAGTTGGAGGTGTTCACTGCCTTTGCCCAAAAAGATAGAGGGAGGTGAGTATCTTTCAACAATATGGTGGCAGATTCAATAAGGGTTCTATTTTTCCTTTCAGCTACACCATTTTGTTGAGGAGTTCTAGGAGCTGAGAAAGTATGCATGATCCCTTCACTCTAACAGAACTCTTGCATAAGAAGAGAATCAAACTCTGTCCCATGATCACTTCTGATCAGGGCAATGTGAGTATTGAACTCAATCTGTATGCATTTGAGAAAATCTGTCAAACACTTAAAGTTATCAGACTTCTTCCTCAGAAAGAATACCCAAGTGAGTCTAGAGAAGTCATCTACAATCACTAAAGTATAAGATTTCCCTCCTAAGCTTTGTACTGTAATGGGTCCAAAAAGATCCATGTGTAACAGATACAAGATCCTAGGTGAATCACTCTTATTAAGTGACTTTAAACTATTTTTAGTTTGCTTGCCTAATTGACAAGCCCTGCAGAGTTCTTCCTTCTTGTAGGGGCCAGAAGGTAGTCCTCTAACAAGGTTGTCCTTGGATAGCCTAGCAATGGATCTAAGGTTTAGATGTCCTAGTCTTTTATGTCATAGATCATTTGGTTTGCAAACTGAATTAAATAAACAGATATCTATATTGGTTGAAAGGAAATCTACAAGATAAATGTTACCTTTCCTTTTACCTATTAACACTGTTGTGTTATCCTCTAACTTGATCTTGCATAAGGATTTGTTGAATATCACTTGATAGCCTTCATCACAGAGTTGACTGATGCTGATTAGATTGTGCTTCAGTCCTTCCACATAAGCCACCTTCTTGAATGTGACTGAGCAAATCTGGACAGCACAATATCCTTTTGTTTGACCAAAGTTTTAATCACCAAATATAACTTTGGGTCCAAGTTTGGTTTTGAAGGATGTTAGATTCTCCTTGTTCCCTGTCATGTGATTTGAGCACCCACTATCCAGATACCATTGTTGGTTCATTGCTGGATAGGTCTTCACCTGCACATAAACAATTTATATGTTTTTGACCCAATTTACCTTGTGTCTAGGTTGATAACCTTTAAACTAAGAAATAAAAGACATCCCTGGCTGACTCTTATATCCTTCAGGATGGTATCTCCTAGGAGGTACTATCCATTCAGTATAAAGGTTAAAGCTTTGGGATGTAGGACTTCTAGGATTGATTTTAGATTTACCTCTAAAAGATTGTTCAAAGCTCTGAGCTCCGTTCGACGATCGTCGAGCTGAGTTCGACGATCTTGGGTCAGATCGTCGAGCTCCGTTCGAAAATTGACTATGCCAGAGTTCAGAAGTGGTCAACCTGAGTTCGACGATTCAGCCTGAGATTGTCGAGCTCTGTTCGACGATCGTCGATCTCTGTTCGACGTTTTCTGTTGAACTTTGTTTTTCTTAGGTAAATAAGGATTCTTCCTAGATACCTCTACAACACCCTTTCCTTTATCTGAGATAAATTTAATTGGGGTTATTAATACTATAGGTTGGCTGAATGAAGCACCCAAGCCCAGTGTACTGTTTAGTCTTGAGTTCACTGTGCTTGTGATGTCCATCAGTCTGATGCTTCTCCCATTAAGGGATTCTTCAAACTTATTTGCCTGAGATAGTTCCCTTTTCAGTGAAGCTATCTCCTCCCTACAACATTCTAACTCCTAAGAGAGTTTGAGGTTGTCTGATTTTAAAGTGCTATGTTAAGATAATTGATTTCTGAGAGAGATAATCTCTTTCTCAGACTTTAGCAGGTCTAAACATAGTGCCTTAAATTCAAATTTAAAGTCCTCTGAATTAAAATCAAAGGAATCTATTACCTGGTCTTCTTCATCTTCATGTTCATATTCAGATTCTGATTCATGTTCTGCATCAGAATTATGTTGGGAGTCATTGATAGCCATAATGCAGAACTCCTTTTCTTCAGCATCATCTTCATCATCACTTGAGCTTGATGAAGCCTCTGATTCTTCTTCAGTTTCACTCCAGGTTTCAGCTACTAATCCCTTCCTGATGTGTTTGTTCTTGCTGGAGGAGGATTTGTCATTGTTGTTTCTCCTGAAGTCCTTGTCTTTTCTCCTATCTTTCCTGTCCTTCTCTTCCTTGTTCTGATTTTCTAGACAATCAGGCACAATGTGGCCTGGTTTCCTGCATCCAAAACAAATAATTTCTTTGTTATTGGATTTGTCATACCTTGGCTTCTCATGCCCTCTGGATGACCTCTTTCTGAAATCTTTCCTGGCCATCTTATAGAATATTTTGGCCAGTAAGCTCATTAATTCTTCATTGCCTGTGACCTTATCTTCAGGCTGATCTTCTGTAGCTTTGAAGGCAATTGTCTTCTCCTTCCTAATTGCTGGAGAAGCAACCTTTTGTTCTTCCTCTCTATTCTTGATGAGCAGCTCATAAGACTTGAGCTTGCCCAACAAAGCTTCAGTAGTAATTTTATTTAGGCTTCTGGCATCCTTGATTGGCCAGATCCTTGAGTCCCAAGTGCTAAGGAAGCACATTAGGATCTTGCCATTTAGTTCAGTTAGTGAGATCTCCTTGTCCAATGTTTTTAACTCACTGACTATTAGGTTGATCCTGTTGTACATGTCAGCAATTGACTCAGTTTCTCCCTTTTTGGAGTTCTCATACTGGGTTATGAGATGGGATCTTCTGTCTTTCCTATCATCAACAGATCCTGAGACAATTTCAGATAACTTGTCCCATATCTCTTTTACTGAATTACATTCAGCCACTTTCTGAAATATTTCATCAGACATATTCTGAGCCAGAATATTCATTGCTTTGGCATCTGCAACTTTCCATTTCTTGATTTCTACATCTGTTCCTGAAGGAGGTGGAACAACACTTGTACTGGTAATTACTGGGGGTCTTGGACACACTGTCAAAACAGAATTGTAGATGTCCTCATCAATAGAATTCATATATAATTTTATCCTTGCCTTCCAAAGTGCAAACTTAGAATGATTGCACACTGGAGGTATGGTGCTAGCATAATCTTTGTTTTGTGTCATGGTTTTGTATGAATATAAATATAATACAAAAAGTAATAACCCTCTATAGAAGATTTATCTTATCAAGGATCTTTTGTTTAAGGTGTTAGACTGTTCAACCAAACTAGTGAAGATCTAGTTGTTGAGTAACTAACCTCCCTCTGATACCAATTGAAAGTGAGTGTAAGATCTACCTTTACTCTAGAGGGGGGTGAATAGAGTATTTTAAAATAATTTACAATTTAAAACTGTAAAGCAGTGAAAGTCTTGATTTATGTATATGTGTAAGGTGCTTGCAAAAGAAAAACTAAGTAAGCAAGAAATAAGAAATCACAACACACAACAAAAACAAAACACAGCAAGCCAGATGACACAAGGAGCAATAGTGGTTCCCCAACAACCTGGGTACATCCACTCTTCTACCACCCTAGGTAGGAATCCACTACAAGAATAGTTGATCAGGTGTCCTGGGCACCAATGAGCTTTTGATAAGGTGCTCAAAAACCAAACCTAGATTTTTTGATAAGGTGTCTTGCCACCACTGAGTTTTGACAAGGTCTCAAAAACCAGGCACAAAACTTTTGAAGGGAGTTTTTATAAACACTTTTACAGATGGAATAAAGAAAAACAAAAGGTTGAGTTGTTCTTCTCTGTCAATAATCTGAGAGAAGACAAGTGGAAGATGTTGTCAAAGCTCCCCCTGAAATTTGTAAGGGTTCAGGAAGATGAGCTTTGCTTAGGGTGATAGGCCTTCAGTTTCTTCAGATCTCCAGTAATAGATGATTTCAGTAGATGCTGAAATGTGTGATGTCTGGAGTCCTTGATGAAGAAGCTTTTGAACACTTGATGCTTGATGGATTAGAATAGCAGATGATCTTCTTCTCAGTAATGTTCCTTGTGTTCTTGAAGAATTCTGACTCAGTAATTCTGTAAACTTTTGTCTACTGAGTCTATTCCCAGAAGATGAATTCTTGATGAATAATTTTCTTGTTCTCTCTTCTGTATTATTTTTCAAATCTTGTCTGTTCTCTCTTCTTTAGAATGATTCTCTAGGGAGTATATCAGATTCTGACTTCTTGATAGTCGTTAATCAGTCATAAATTACTACCTTAACTAATATCTGTCTCTGGAGGAAATTCCTTAAGAAACATTCCAATTAGTCTTCCTTGAAACTTGTTCCAGATTGATTGAAACGACTACAAAATCCTTTGACATAAATGCTGAAAATAAGTCTGAATGAATTCCATAACTGTCCTGAATTTGAATCCTGAAATCGTCGATCTCTTCAGAAAAGCGTCGATCTGAGCTCAACTATCGTCGACCTGAGCTCAGAGATTGAACTTAGACTGAAAACAGAAATTGTCGACCTGAGCTCAACTATCGTCGACCTGAGCATAGAGACTTGGAAAATAGCTAGAGACAGAAACGTTGATCTGATCTCAAAGATCGCCGAACTGAGTTCGACGACTCGTTGAACTGAGCTCAGAGATAGTCGAACTGAGTTCGACGTTTCGTCGACCTGAGCTTGACGAGAATTGTCTTGGTCCTCAGCCTTGAATTCTGATCTTTAGAAGGTCTTGAGGGCAGCTTTCAAACCTAAGTACTAACCCTAAGACTCATTCTAATTTACCTATATTAATATACAGCAAGGTCAAAACAAATTCCTAAGCACATAGTGATCCTTACCCAAATTAGTAATAGGGTGTTCCAACACCATCCTTACTCTTTATTCTTCTCTTGATCTTCCTTGACCATGTACTTGAAAATAAGTACACTATAATAGAGAGAGCACACGTGAATCAACACACTGATCTACGCAACGAGGGATTACGTTACGCAAACCCGTGTATATTGACCCACTGCACCCTGAAATTCGTGTGAACTTAGCATTGAATAGCTGCAAGCACAACATGAAAGATGATCATTAAATACATTTTGAATCCATCTTAGCTCTACTGGAGTCTTCTTCAAATCCGGGTAGTTGTGGATACAATGCCCAACACTTCTCCAAAGATCTTCAACGTTCGTGCAAGATGGAAAGAGGTCTTCTTCTTGGATGGTGGCTCTCAGCAGTAGGGATGGCAGGAAACCTCCTCTGGAGGTTCTAGAGTTCAAGCACCAACAGTGCGGACAAAATTCGCTTTTATATGTATTTAAAGTGTTATCGTCGTCGATGGAGATATTGTTGGCGATATTCCAAATTTAGCGTGCCACCGAAAGGTGGCAGCCCTTTCCTAAATTACTACCGCTATCTCCAGTGATAGCGATATAGTTGGGTGATATGTGGTTTCCTTTTATGGCTTCCCCCGCGCATTCCAGCTCTGTGTCCACTGATCATTGATGTGTCCACTTATAGGAAATCTCTCGTAATAGTACTATCGCCTGCGATAGTGCAAAATTTGTTCGTTCTTGAAAACTTTACATATGTAAACTTGCACACTATACTCAAAGAATGTATGATTAAATACAGGTTGGGATTTTATATTATCAAACCTGAGAGATGCAAAACGAATGTTCAAACACCCTCATCCTCAAAAAGATAGTCAAAGCTAATACCAGTTACATCACACTCGCACTTCCTGGCCACCATCCAGAGAGCCTTCGACACTCCCCGCCTAAGGGCTACCTCTCAAACGTCCTCAATCTGGGGCTCAACATTTTTGTTCTAGACCTCCTCCCGGATCTCCTCAGAAAGTAAGAAGTGATATATCATTGAGTTAAGAGAGTCCCTATACTTGGCAAATCCTGTAGACTTCAGCTCACCGAACCGCTCTTGTGAAGAACAATGCTCCACCTTTGCCTTCAAAGTCCCCAACTCAGTTTTAAGGTGGATCAAATCCCCTTACAAGCACTTTGGTCAACGCACCATCTTCTCTGCGGAGGACAAATCCATCGGAAGAGCAGCCCGTGACTCCTCCAGGTTCGCTTTTAGTCCGAACTCAATCTGTCGAAAGCAGGACAAGTCTCGTTCCCGTCTTTCCCACAAATCATAAAAGGAGTTCTTCGCTCCCTGAAGCTTCTCCTAATGTTTGAGGTACCCATCTTTCAGGCTCACGTAGTGGTCATTCAATGTGAGTGTTATGTTGGCCTGATCCTTGATCTGTAACAAAAAGAAAGGAGTCAGATACAATACAAAACAACGAACAAAACAAAAGAAAGAGTATTTTGCTCACCGCGATATCAATCGCCTCCAAGGATGAAGACACATGCTATCCTTTTTTCGGCAACAACACGATAGCCTCCTCGGGAGGATCCTGGCGATCGAAGAGCCTAGGACCTCATGGTCAGGATCAACTAGCACAGCCCCATCCACCCTGGAGCTACAAGAAGCCGCCTCCTCATGACGCTCACTTGACCGAGTAGAAGGTTGAGGCTTAGGATCTATGTTACCATAGCCTTTGAACATTAGCTTCCTCATTCGATCACGAACCAGCGGCACCGCAGCACCGAACTCTGGATAAGTAGAAAAACCACACAGCAATATGCATTTCTCCTCAACAAATAAGGAGATATTAAAGTTTGGGTTTGCCAACTCGTATGGCACAGTAAACCCCGGCATCGGAGTGAACTCCTGCTTATGACCCTTCATACGGCCACAACGATCAAGGAGCGACGGCCAATGCTCTTACAAGCCCTATGAATTTCGGATGTACTGGAAGAAAGTTTTTCCATGATGACGATTCGTCCGAATCTCAAACTCAAGCCAGCATATATTGTTGTGAACCTCAATATACCCAACACCATTACATCACACCTCGCACCATTCAGTGAAAAGAACTAAGGAGAACATCGAGTCATGCTCCTTGAAGAAAGTGATCAGCCCCATAATGTGTGTCATTCCAGGGGGAGTGAGTTGTAACAAAGGAACACATAAGTACTTCAAGATCTCAACTGCCTTCTCACACGGCGCTAGATGGAACCTAGATCGTAGTGATGTCTCGCACAACAACATCCATCCTTTTGGATGATTTTGAACCAACACCTCAATATGCAGTATCTTTATTTTTTTTACTCGGAGGGTAATCCGTATCTTTTTATCCAAACAATAATCTGCTCTGTAGTAAGCGGAGAGCGCAGCCGCATAATTCGACCTAGCGCACAACACCTTGGTCCATGAAACAAAAATTACACATCCAAAATTAGCACTGTCAAAACCGAAACATGTAAATGCCCCCAGGAGAACCATCTACACGAAGCGAAGGAACGCAAACCACACAAAAACAACTGTGTGGGTAGGCACACACCACGAACGGGCATGCCCCACACACATGTGCTCGCAGCGCACTATGTGCACGGGTCCACCCCGTACACGCGTGCTGCGCGTGGGCATGCCCAACACACCGTATGCACATGCTCTTGCTACATGCATGCATGTCCCGTGTGCACCCTACTCACAGGTGCACTTATGCTCAGGGTGCACGCGTAACGTGTCCATGCACAGGTGCGCCTATGAGCAGGGTGCACGAGGCACGCTCACATATTTGTGCTCTGCACCGTTTTGCGGACACCTCTACACACCCATGTGAGCATGCCTCGCGCAGGTGCTAGCATGCACCCCCGCACCACGCATGCAGGAGTCCAAGCGGCCGAACATTCTCGCGCTCTGCACCATTCTCTTTCACACCTCACCTAGGAATTTCCACCGCTTATGCCCGCATTTTTCGGCACACCTTCGTTCGACTCCACCATGGTCACCATAATTCCAACTCGCACAAAAGAGTCATTGTTCTTCCCTCACTCTAACTCTGAACATTGAGGACTTCGGGGGGCAAATGATTGAGTGTCCCTTAATTTATAGGAATTCCGGGCTGCAAATAGTCGAAATTCCCATTCTCCCACTAACCAAGTTAGAGTTATGGAAATAACCACCTCGCGCGCGATCTGCACACCAAATCCTCACACGCACGATCCTTCCACAATCCCAACCAAGGTTTTGAGAATCGGACCGGACCGGCCAGTCGGACCGGTCGAATTGCCAACCGATAACCTTGCCGGTCCGGTCCAAGCTTCAAAACCGCTTTCGTTGGGGACCGGCTGAAAACAGGGAAACCGTCTGGTCGGATCGACAAACCGCTAATCGGGTTCGATTATTCATAACCGGGCGGGTTCATTCTCCTCCCTTAAGATAAAATCCAACGATCTTATCTGGCTGTATGGAGTGAAATTAGGGCAATGCCTATTTCAACCCTTCCTGTTTCTGCCTCATTTTCTTCGGGCGAAGGGCAAACGACGAACTACAAAGTCGAGCAATCAGGAGCGATCGAGCGATGTGTTGCAGTTGAACACTAGGGTCCAAGAGCGATCGAGCGAGAGTATCTCATGATTCTAATTGTAAATATTTCCAACTTATTTTTTTGGGTTTTTGGGGATTTTTCTTTTTTGGCGATTTCTAGGGATTCTTGGGATTTTTTTTACTATGCATTTCCTTTCAGCGGGATCTCGGATCCTTTTTATTCTGGCATTCTCGATTTTTTTTACAATGCATTTCTGAACTGCTCTTTTCTACCATTGACGAAGCTCTGTCAAGAAACCTGTGGCATTCGGTCTCCCATGCGGTGGGAATGGAGCACTTTGTTGAACAAAGAATGACTGAAATGAATGAGGCTTCAATATCTGATTTTTAAATTAAGGCTGGAAAAATTAACGTTACATTGAATAATTTCTCAAACTCCGATGACATGTGGAATCAGCCTAGCCGAGCAAATATAGCCAGAGATTCTCAATCTGTTTTGTAGTTTTGTTTAAATTTGTTTTCTTTATTTTCAATACGAAATTTCCAGTGTTTCTTGCTTTCAAGAATTGGAAATTGAAATATAAATTGTAATCTATCCAATATCCATATCGAATTGACTTCTGTTAGGATAAGATGCGATCTATGTTTGTCTGTATTATTGGGTTTAGGGTTTTTCTATTACTGTTGGGTATTGTATCCACAATGTACCTGATTTGAAGAAGTCCCTGAACAAACTAAGGTGAATAGATAATATATTTGATGATTTTCTTCAAGTTGTGCTTGCAGTTATTCCACGCTAAGTACACACCAATGTTAGGGTGCAGTGGGTCAATATACACGGGTCTGCGCAACGTAATCCCTCGTTGAGCAGATCAGTGTGTTGGCTCACGTGTACTCTCTCTATTGGAGTGTACTTATTTTCAAGTACAGGGTTGAGATTGATCGAGAGCTGAAGAGGAGCAAGGATGGGTCAAAGACCAACTCATGGGAAGAAAGATGAAGATTCGTCTAAGTTAAATTCGATGGGAATCACTAAGTGATTCTCGTCGATTCGACGGGAATCACTAGTGATTCTCGTCGATTCGACGGGAATCACTAGTGATTCTCGCCGAATGATCGAGAATCACTCGCCAATTCCCGACGACTGCATCCGGCTGACTCAACGCCTTTGAGAATTCTGTTAAGTCATAATCGTCGAGAATCAATAAGTGATTCTCGCCGAATCATCGAGAATGACTCTGCATTCTCGCCGATTCATCGAGAATGGTTTTGATTCTCGCCGATTGACTCCGGATGGCAAGCTTTTCAGCTAAAAATTCTACCAAGGATTATTCGACGGGAATCATAAGTGATTCTCGCCGATTCGGCGAGAATCACCAATGATTCCCGCCGAATTTGCCTTAGGCAATTTCTACCTGCTCGCTAGACCGAACCAATATATCAGGCGCTGTTTGGACCGGGCTTAGGGTTTCTCCTTGTGGGACACACAACGGTCTTTTAGGGTTGATCTACAGTATAAATACTCGCGTTTTCTCAGACTCCAACAGTAATCAATCACGAAAAATCAAAGCCGCCGAGCGTAACCTAGCCGATCGCGAAACTCATTCCGTTGTCGTCGCTGCTCGCAAGATAGTCACTACCGCTAATCTTAGAGGTCATCTTTGATCGTCCGGCATTAGAACCGAGGCTAAGCTTAGCATCTCACGTTTCTATCTTGAGATCCTTTGTCTCTTGATTTGTTGAACGGGAATATTTCTTCCCTCCGAATCAATTGAGACGATTGATCCGAGTAAGATCGTTGGTAGACCTTGCTTGCCTCGTCAAGAAGTTTGGATCTACAAAGCATCGCCGCCGCATTCACTTGTCGCCGCCGATCTCGGGAAGATCCTCTCTAAGAGATTGCTCCGATTGTGGACTCTTCGTCTTCATCAAGAAAGCTTCATTGAACGAAGAGGGACATCGGGTTCTCCAAACGTAGTTTGTATTTCTTGTACATTCTATTTTAACTTTGTTGTAAAGGAACTTTGATTCCTCATTGTAGGGTTGGGTGCAACCCGTTGTAGAGGAGTAGTGACTCCTTCGGGTGGAAGGGTTTCTTCCATAGTGTGAGGATTGGATTTCAATCCGTTTGGTGAAGTGACCGAGTCGTCCCTTGTTGGAAGATAGGTCGAAGGGGGGAGAGTGGACGTACCCAAATCGGGGAACCACTATAACTGCTTGTGTGTTTCTGTGTTATGGTTGTTTTTGTTATCTTGTGCAGGTTAATTTTTAATTCCGCAAAAGACTGCAAATCACCTATCCCCCCCATAGGTGAAGATAGTTGACACTACATAACTTTGAAGTGGTATCAGAGGGAGGTTGTATAGGATCTTGTGGCGCCCTTAGAGGGGGGGGGGGTGAATAAGGGCTCTTTAAAATTTTAACAAGCTTTTTCTAAAATGCTAAATTAGAAGTAAAGTTTGAGACACACCAATGAAATGAAAATCAAGATTTTATTTCTCCAAAATATATATATGTAAAATGATTCCAATAAAGCTTGAAATCAAGGCTTACAATGATAATAGTTTTTAGCTTTTTCACCGGTCCTTCTCCCAAGGACCGGTAGGCTATAGTCAATATCTCCCTAGATATGGCTACTAGCCTCCCCCTAAATCAAACCTATGATCTAGACGCTGCACACAAGGCGGCGATTTACTCCTAAGCCTCACAAGGACCTAGGCACCACTCACAAGGCGGTGATTTGCCCCTAAGCCACACACGGGCTTAGACACCACACACAAGGTGGTGATTTTCCCTTCCCAATTACAAAGATAAAAAGTGAATATGAAGTACAATAGTAAAACATAAAAACTCCCTCAAAATCACGAGCTCTGAAGATGATGATGGACCGATGAGAAGATCTCCAATCTTGAATGCACGGTCGTATCTCCTTCGCTCTTGAGAGTTCAACGGACCAAGGGAGTTCTTCTGGAAACGGGGATGAAGGCTCTGAAAATTCTCTGGGAAAACTAAAGCTCTGCACGATCAAATCAATTCCCTGAAATTTTTGGCCGTATATATCCCTTTATGCTATCGCCGGCGATAGAGTTAACGCCCCGCGATAGTGATAACTCTCCGTTGCTTGACACGTGGCACACGTCGCGCGGACTTTCAGATCTGAGTGGAGAACGTGACGATCGTGGGATATCGCTCGGCGATATCGGTATCGCGCCGCGATATCGCTCAATCGTGACTTCGTGTGCGGTATCATGTGGATCAAGGCTGACATCAGAAGTAACTGTCCATATTATCGCCCGCGGTAGCGTTATCGCCAGCGATAGTGTGATTTTCCATTTCTTCAATGCTATGCTCAGCCTTTCCTTAGTACTTAAAAAACCTGTTATCCCTGCACATTTAAAACACATAACAAGATCAAATACATCCGGGATTTGTTATTCTCAAACTAAGAAGTGCGGAACACATGCTCCAACAATCTCCCCCATTTGATAATAACAAATCCACTAAGAAAGAAATTGCATGAGATCAGGAGAATGTGAAACAATTTAGATAATCATTATGAACCAAAGTGCATAAATAGTTATAATTAACTCCCCTATAATAAAGACTATTTTCTCCCCCTATTTAAAAGAAATAATTACTCCCCCTAAATGTACTAATCAATTTATTTCGTACTTAATCTCCCCCTTTTGTTATTAGCAAAAGATTGTGGGATATAAATAAACTAAGTGGCAAATGTGGAAGTTGAAAGAAGTGAGAGAGTAATAAATTAGTCATAGAATTTGGAAATATGAGGAGTAGAATAACGACATTAATAACCATGGAATAGTATTACGATAAAATTTGGAATTTTATCAGAAAAAAAATGTTTGTTGTGGAGGAAATTAATTGAAGAGTTGAATTTAAACATTGAAAATTTGTCAGGCCAAGATAGCAAAAACATTAGAAACGATGAAATAGAAAAAAAAACTATTTCTGGTCCAATTCTCATGAGAAGAAATTTTATAAATGATAATGACGTGTACATGTGAAGAGTGATGTAGTTACAGATTCCTTAAGAAATATGTTACATGAAGGTTTGCAATATTATAATACAAGAAACTAACATATAACTTCATGGCATAATGATTTTAAAAAAAATGGCCAAGTTTGTTTGCACAAGACACTTTACAATCCTTTTCAAGGTGCTCAACCTCACAATGCTCATTAAGACTTATCAGGAGGGTGAGTAGAGCTTGATTGGAAGATCCTAGTCATTTTTATTTGTTTTTTTTTTTCATTATTTTTTTTTTGTTTTTTTTCCTAGAAACTGTGACTTAGGATTCCGAATTCACTTGTATTGCAAACTTGATAATAAATATTTTGTTTTTAAAATGGCCATCAGTTTTGAAAATCAATTTGAAAGAAGTATACATGAAAGGTTCAGTGATGTATACAAGAAAGCAATATCATGTAATAAGAAGCTTAAGTAAGTGTAACTATCAGCTCGTGTCAGTGGAAGCACAGTATCAATCATAAAATGTTACTCATACTTAGAGGCATGCGGAAACAATTCTATTCAAGTTCTAGTCATCAAAGGTATAGAAAGATATCGAGAGCAAGACAAATTAAAAAAATGTTTAAAGAACTTATAAATTAATTATCACACATGTAATAAGTATTGTATCCTGATAATCATGCAAAAATTTATAGTAACACTAGAAGTAAGGTTGGTGAAAAGATGTCAGAATATTAGGGAAATGTGGCCTTAAAAATGCACTATCGCCAGCGGTAATGATACCGCGGGGCGATAGAGATTTTTATATAAAAGGCGAAAATAACGAGTAGGCTGACACATATCCTCCTTTTATCAACCCTGGACTGTTTGTCATCGTCTTCTCCAGCGGAAACCCTCAAGAACTCCAAAAAGTAAGGAGATGAAAGAGGAACAAAAGCGTAGCCATTCCGGTTTTCAGAAATTCATAAAGTTTCTGGTAAAGGGGCTGAAATTGAAGCCAACTCTGGAAGAAGAACGAGAATGGGGGAGTCCAGTCAAGGATGCTCCACGACATTCGATAAGGCGGATGCAAAGGCCTAAAGAACCAACTCCGACTTCCAGTGAGGATGTTAATGTGTTTACTGAAGAGAACATGGATGAATGACTTTGTATTTTTAGTGATGTAATATTTTGATGTTGACTAAATCTGGGATATCGCCGGCGTTAGTACTGTCGCCTGGCGATAGTGAAGACTCTTTTAATTTGTGTGTTTGATGTTTGTATTGCCTTTTTCAGTGTTATCCTATGTGCTGTGCAATTTTTTGTTATGTTTTGTTGATTATTAAACAAAAATTTTGTTTTTTTTTAATTAACGAAATGATATTTATATACGATTTCTAATCTTAGGCCTATTTTACAAGACTAAAATCTCGGTATTAAAACAATTTTGACTTATAATTCTAAGATTCCAAGTTCTAATCTTAACCTTAAAAAGCGTGAATCATTAAGCGGTTTTGTGAAAATATCTGCTATTTGAGAATCTGTTCCAATAAAATTTACTTTAATATGTCCTTTCTTTAGGTGATCTCTAATAAAATGATGATGAACATCTATATGTTTGGATCTAGAATGTAACACAGGATTGTTCGTTAAATCAATAGCACTTTTGCTATCACATTTTAATTCAACATTATTTCGGTGTATGCCAAAATCTTCTAGTGCTTGTGTCATCCAAAGTGCTTGAGCACAATAACTACCAAGTGCAATATATTCGGCCTCAGTAGTGGAGAGGGCAACAGAATTCTGTTTCCTACTCGACCAAGAAATAAGTGTTGGGCCGATGAAATGACAAGTGCCACTTGTGCTCTTTCGATCTAATGAACACCCCGCATAATCAGAATCAGAATATCCATGTAAGATAAAAGAGTCATTATGAGGATACCATAAGCCTAGTGTAGATGTTCCTATAAGATATCTAAAAATACGTTTCACCGCTTTTAAATGTGATTCTTTTGGATTAGCTTGAAACCTAGCACATAAACAAACGGCGAACATAATATCAGGCCTAGAAGAAGTTAAATATAATAAAGACCCAATCATACTTCTATAAAGGGTTTGGTCAATTGAAATACCACTTTCATCTTTTCCCAATTTCAATGAAGCACTCATAGGAGTATTGGCATGTTTAAGGTTTTCAAATCCAAATCTTCTTAACATATCATGAATGTATTTAGATTAATTAATAAAAATGCCATCATTTCTTTGTGTAATTTGAAATCCTAAGAAAAAAGAAAGTTCTCCTACCATGCTCATTTCAAATTTATTTTTCATAATTTGAACTACTTCATTACATAACTCTTCAATAGTGGCTCCAAAAATAATATCATCAACATAAATTTGCAAAATAACTAAATCATGATCAATTTGCTTAATGAAGAGTGTAGAATCGACACTTCCTATTTTATAATCATGCTTTAGTAAGTATTGAGTTAAACGATCATACCAAGCACGAGGTGCTTGTTTTAATCCATAAAGTGCTTTATCTAATTTATAAACATAATTGGGATATTTTTCATTAATAAAGCCAGGGGGTTGTTCTACATAAACCTCTTCTTTTATATACCCGTTTAAAAATGCAGTTTTGACATCCATTTGATATAATTTAAATCTTTTAAAGCAAGCAAATACAAGAAATATCCTAACCGCTTCTAATCTAGCAACGTGTGCAAAAGTTTCATCATAGTCTACCCCTTCAATTTGTGCATAACCATTTGCAACTAATCTGGCTTTATTTCTAACAATTCTAAAGTCACTATCCAATTTATTTTTAAAAATCCACTTTACTCCAACTACAGGATGATTTTTGGGTCATTCTACAAGATTCCAAACCTTATTACGTTCAAATTGATTAAGTTCTTCATTCATAGCTAAAAACCAAAATTCATCATTTAAAGCGGTGGAAACATCTTTTGGTTCTATTTCAGATACAAACCATAAGTTTGAAAACAAAATATGTAAAGAAGAACGTGTACTGACCCCTTTTTGTGGATCTCCAATAATAAGCTCCTTCGGATGATCCTTTGAAAATATCAATTCACTTGGAGGCACATATTCTTCTCTTTCTTCTTCTTTTTCTTCTTCTTTTTCTTCTTTTTCTTCTTCTTCATGCCCTCCATGTTCTTCATCATCATTTTCCATTAAAGGAAGGGGTTTATCTTCTTTTCCTGTAGTTTTCTTATCTACACATGGAACAAACTCATCAAATCTAACATGAATAGATTCTTCAACTATTTTTGTTCGTTTATTAAAAACTCTATAAGCTTTACTGGTTGAAGAATACCCAATAAAAATTCCATCATCACACTTTTCATCAAATTTTCCTAAGGAATCTTTAGAATTTAAAATAAAACAATAACAACCGAAAACTTTAAAATAAGAAACATTTGGTTTTTGATTAAAAATTAATTCATACGGAGTTAATTTTAAAATAGGGCGAAGCATTATTCAATTAATTACATAACATGCAGTACTCACCGCTTCAGCCCAAAAAGATTTTGGTAGTGTAAATTCAGATAACATTGTACGGGCTAGCTCTTGAAGAGTCCTATTTTTCCTCTCCACTACACCATTTTACTGTGGTGTGCGTGGAGTGGAAAATTCATGTTTAATTCCTAACTCCGTACAAAAAGAAATAAATTTTTCATTTTCAAATTCCCCTCCATGATCCGAACGTATGCGTGTAATTTTTAACTCAAATTCATTTTGAATACGCAAACATAATTTAGAAAATTCGGAATACGCATCAGATTTAGAGGTTAGAAATAAAGTCCAACAAAAACGTGAATAATCATCAACCAATACAAATGTATATTTTCTACCACCTAAGCTAGAAACATTAATTGGCCCAAATAGATCCATATGAATTAATTGGAGTGGCCTAGTTGTAGAAATAATATTTTTACTCTTGAAAGATGATTTTGAAAATTTTCCTTTTTGACAAGGCTCACATAAAGAAGATAAATTTCCATTTAGCAATGGTAAACCTTTGATTAATTTATCTTTTGAAAGTTTTTTAATTAACTTGGCACTAGTATGTCCAAGTCGCCTATGCCATAATTCTAACTCATCATTTTTTGACAAAAAACATTTTAAGGTAGAATTTGAAAAATCATGAAATTTAATCATATATACATTATGACATCTGGGTGCGGTAAAAATAATTTCATTTGTTTTGAAATCAATAATTTTGCATAAGTTTGTGGAAGATTCAAACAAAACATTTAAACCCTTATCACATAATTGGCTAATAGAAATCAAATTATGTTTTAAACCTTCTATGAACAAAACATTTGAAATTGAAAAACTTTTGTTACCCACAACACCGATGCCGATGATTTTTCCTTTTCCATTATCTCCAAATGTTACAACTCCTCCTTTCTTCATCTCCAGGCTAAGGAACTTCTCTTTATTTCCTGTCATGTGCTTTGAACAACCCGAGTCCAAGTACCACACGTCTTCTTTGTCCTTCGCCTGCCAACACACCTAGAAAGAGGATGTGAGTAAAGATCTGGCTACCCAAGTGGTTCCACCCATAGTGTAGGTAGAAGCCTTAGGAATCCAGATTTGCTTAATTTTACTTTTTCCTTTCTTCCAGCACGAGTCCGTGGTGTGACCAAATCTATTGCATTTGGCACATGTAATGTAACGAGAAGAATATAACTTCTCTTGACTTTTACTGTAAGAATACGTAGCATCATTTAATTTATTATTATCAGAAATTTTAAAATTCGCTTTTATGGACTTTTCGCTATCGCCGACGGTAGTGGTTATCGCCGAGCGATAGTTTCCAGTCGTGTATCCGAGTCCACATCTTCCAGATCCGTAACACTGGTAACCTAAGATCATATCCAGTGATCTTTGGCCCAATCCAAACTTTTTCATGGCTAGTGTTAAGTCATGAATCTGGTTCCTCATTTCAGTATTCTCGGATACTAGATTTACACATCTGCGTTCAAAAGCTTTCTTTCCTTCATGGACTTTGGAAATAGAAGATTTCAGATCTCTCTCTAAAATCTCATTCTTTTTAGTGAGAATTTTTATTTTAGAATGAGCTTTTGAGAGAGACTCTTCAAGTTCTTTTATTCTTCCCAACAAGTGATCACACTCTTGGTAAGACACTTTTTCTTTTTCAAAAGTCTTAATTTCATTTAACAACTTTTTATTTTCAGTTTTAAGAAACTCATTATCTTTTAAACTTTTTTCAAAATATTTGCAAGTCTTTAAAAATTCAGAAAATAATTCATCATAAGTTGGAGGAGTTACCTCAGTATCGCTTTGGACACTGCACTCGTCATCAGATATGACGCTTTGTCCCATTAGGCACATATTGGCCTCCTCCTCCTCGCTTGAGCTTGAACTGCTTGCATCCTCAGAAGTAGTATCATCCCATGTTTCAGCTTTCAGGACCTTCTTCTTCCCTTTGTGCTTCTTTTCTTTAAGTTCTTTCAAGTACTTTGGACACTTGCTTCGAATGTGTCCTAACTTTCTGCAGTGATAGCACTTCGGTGGGGGTCTCTCTTCCTCCTCATCATCATCCTTTTGTTTTTTCTTTCTAAACGTCTCTTTCTTAAAATATTTTTTAAAAGTATTTCTTCTCTCCGGATTTCTCATAAATTTTTTAAATTTTTTAACAAAAAACTTTCCTCATCTTCTTCTTCATCCTCAGAATTACTATCTTCCTCTTTCTTAGATCTTAGAGCCAACCCCTTCTTCTTTGGCTCCATATACTCTTGTTGTTGAATTTTTAATTCAACTTCATGAGTTTTTAAGTTCCCAATCAGGCTTTCAATATTAAGAGACTTAAGATCATGAGATTCAGAAATAGCCGTCACTTTGGGATTAAATTTAGGGGGAAGAGATCTAAGAAGTTTTCTCACCAAATCACCATTCGAGAAATTTTTACCAAGCACTTTTGAGTCATTTACTATCTTGGTGAATCTGGTGCACATTGAATCTATGTCCTCATCCACTTCCATCCTAAACTTTTCAAATTCCGACTCCAGTTGAAACAGCTTCGAGTCCTTCACCTGCGAGGTACCTTCATGAGTAACTTCAAGTAAATTCCAAATTTCATAATCATTATTGCAAGCACAAGTTGTATTAAATTCAGTCCTATCTAATGCACAAAATAATGCATTCATGGCTTTAGCATTATTTTTGCACCTTAGCTTATCCTGATCATCCCATTTATCTTTTGGTTTTTCCATTTCTACATCTCCTACTGTATAAGTGGGATGATCATAATTAGTCTCTACCATATTCCAAACTTCAATGTCAAGAGAAATAAGAAAACATTTCATCCTAGTTTTCCAGTAATTATAATCAGATCCAGTGAATAACGGAGGTCTACTAATTCCTTGCCCCTCAGAGAAAACATGGTCATGCTGCGCCATAATTCCTGGTGGTGAAACCGTATTAGGAATAACCAGCTCTGATACCACTTGTAGGATCTTGTGGCGCCCTTAGAGGGGGGGGGGGGGTGAATAAGGGCTCTTTAAAATTTTAACAAGCTTTTTCTAAAATGCTAAATTAGATGTAAAGTTTGAGACACACCAATGAAATGAAAATCAAGATTTTATTTCTCCAAAATATATATATGTAAAATGATTCCAATAAAGCTTGAAATCAAGGCTTACAATGATAATAGTTTTTAGCTTTTTCACTGGTCCTTCTCCCAAGGACCAGTAGGCTATAGTCAATATCTCCCTAGATATGGCTACTAGCCTCCCCCTAAATCAAACCTATGATCTAGACGCTGCACACAAGGCGGCGATTTACTCCTAAGCCTCACAAGGACCTAGACACCACTCACAAGGCGGTGATTTGCCCCTAAGCCACACACGGGCTTAGACACCACACACAAGGTGGTGATTTTCCCTTCCCAATTACAAAGATAAAAAGTGAATATGAAGTACAATAGTAAAACTTAAAAACTCCCTCAAATTCACGAGCTCTGAAGATGATGATGGACCGATGAGAAGATCTCCAATCTTGAACGCACGGTCGTATCTCCTTCGCTCTTGAGAGTTCAATGGACCAAGGGAGTTCTTCTGGAAACGGAGATGAAGGCTCTGAAAATTCTCTGGGAAAACTAAAGCTCTGCACGATCAAATCAATTCCCTGAAATTTTTGGCTGTATATATCCCTTTATGCTATTGCCGACGATAGAGTTAACGCCCCGCGATAGTGATAACTCTCCGATGCTTGACACGTGGCACACGTCGCGCAGACTTTCAGATCTGAGTGGAGAACGCGACGATCGTGGGATATCGCTCGACGATCGCTCAATCGTGACATCGTGTGTGGCATCATGTGGATCAAGGCTGACATCAGAAGTAACTGTCCATGTTATCGCCCGCGGTAGCGTTATCGCCAGCGATAGTGTGATTTTCCATTTCTTCAATGCTATGCTCAGCCATTCCTTAGTACTTAAAAAACCTGTTATCCCTGCACATTTAAAACACATAACAAGATCAAATACATCCGGGATTTGTTATTCTCAAACTAAGAAGTGCGGAACGCATGCTCCAACAGGTTGCTCGTTAATAAGGTTAACACCTTGAGTAAGTTCCCGCATCTAGTGTCAAAAAGAAAGAAGATCTCTGAAATGGAAGGACTCAAGTATTAAGGAATGATCCCAGTGTGCACCAAGTTGAACTTTCCTATCTGGAAGGAAAAGATCAGGTACTACATGGAAGCAATCGACCCACGACTCTTCATGATAGTGGAGGAGGGACCTTATATCCCCACTAAGGCCTCCACCATTGATCCTACCAAGAAAGTGCCCAAGAAACTTTCTGAAATGGATAAGGATGAGATGGTGCTTGTCGGACTTGACAAGAAAGATCAGAACATTCTGGTAAGCGCCGTCGATGATTCCATAATGCAGGTTTTCTGCAACTACAAGACTGCCAAGCATATTTGGCACTGCCTGATCATCTTGATGGAAGGCACTGATTAAGTAAGGGATGATCGAAGATCCCTTCTGAACCAGAAGTACGAGGCCTTCAGGCAAGGTCCCAAGGAAGAAATCGGAGTGACATTCGAGAACTTCCTGAAGATCGTCAATGCCCTGAAGGTCTATGGCAGAGTGTTCACTGATTGTGAACTAAATGACAAGTTCCTTAGATCCCTTAGTAAGAAATGGGACACTAAGATCTGCGCCATAAGAGAATTTGGCAGGCTGGTAGAAATAGATCCCCAGATTCTGTTTGGGAAACTTCTGTCCTATGAGCTTCAGCTGAACACTAGAAAAGCGGAAGAAGAAGCTGATAAAGCCGCTGCCAGAGAGAAGACTGTGGCCCTAAAAGCCAATCACTCAAGGAAAGGCAAGGGTGCAGCCTCATCCGGCTCTCGGAAAATGGATGAGGAAGAAAAATCTGAGCCATGCTCTTCCGGCTCAGAACTATCTGAAGAAGACTTCTCCCTCATCACTCGGGAGTTTAAGAAGTTCCTCAAGTTGAGGAATCAAAGAAAGAGAGACGGCTCCTCCTCCAGACATCAGAAGAATAATTATTCTTCTAACAGGTATGAATCCAAACAGAACAAACATCGCTCTAATGACATTATTTGCTTTGGATGCAATAAGCCAGGTCATGTCATCGCTGACTGCCACCAAGGCAAGAGAGATAAGGGGAAGGGAGAGGAGCACAAGACCTCTAGAGATAAGAAGAAGGAGAGGAGCTACATCGCCAAAAAGCCAAAGAAACTGAGTGATTTTGATTCCTCAAACTCTAGTGATGATGAGGAAGCCTACTTCGGGCTAGTTGGTCGCTCTAACTCAGAAGGAGACTGCCCCCCATTTACTGGGAAGGTAAAAGCTCGTACCCCCCTCTCTAACTCTGACTATGAGTCTCCTGATGATGATCTCGAGGACAGCCCATCTGCCCGTGAAGCTGAGCTCCTCGAAAAGTATGAGCTTCTGCTCAATACCTTTAAGGAATGCCGTAAGAGGTTGAGGGCTTAGAAAAAGGAAGTCAAGTTTCTTAAGGCTGAGGGTTTGTCTCTAAGAGAAGAGATCACTAGCTTGATCTCTCTCTGACAGGAACACCTGGGCCTGACTTCTGAGCACTCAGAGTCTCTAAGGCTCCTTGACCTTAAACAGGAAGAAGTCAACAAGTTGGAAGAACAACTTGCGACAGAAAGGAAGATTTTCAAAAGCTTCTCTATGCCAAAGACTGTTCTTCCACTAGTTGATACCTTCTCTGCTCAGGCTAAGGGGGCTGGCTTGGGGCATGTGGGTGTGCCTGGTAAATCATCCAGGAGAAATAGAAAGCAGAGGAAAAATAAGGCTGCTAAGAAGGCCTCTGCTGTAGAAAAGGGAAAGGCCCCACTCAACCCTGTTGAATTCAGGAAGCCTAGCTTTCCCTGCAATGAACAGGACTTTGATTCAACCTATGGCCACTTCTTCCGGCCCTCGGTTGAAAAGCCCAAGAGCCGGTATGATGGTTGGGACTTCCCCCGTAACTTCGACAAGAGTTTCTTCAAGGCACCTTATGAGCAAATCCAAGTGGAAAATTATGGCCACTTCTCTAGCGGCCATAATAGGAAGCAGGGACCAAAAGCCAAGCCTGTTATACTGAAGGAACAAGAAGTAAAGAAATCATGTGATTGCTGTCATCATGATGCCTCCACCTCCAGATCCAAGGCCCTAGCTGGACCCACTGTTCCCAGGGTGAAGCTAGAGCCTAGGAAGCGGTACAACAGGTTCGACTGTTGGTGCTGTGGCAAAGTTGGTCACTTTGCCGTGGATTGCTGGTTTAATCCAAGATTCAACGAGACTCCTCATGTTAGCAATGCGAGGCCGACCACTCGTAGGGTTAACCACCCGAGGGGGAGTATGCTAACAAGGAATCTAGGACCCAAGTTCGATTGGGTTCCTAAGGGAAATAGATTCTGTTTTGCAGGTATGTCCAAAGGCCACGAAAATGCCTATCTGGTACTTGGACAGTGGATGTTCCCGACATATTACTGGGACAAGAATCCTGCTGCGTGATTACTCTCCAGTCAAAAATGGACCCAAAGTCATCTTTGGAGGATCAGATCGAGGAGTCACCAGAGGTTAAGGTATGATTTCCAATAGTATAATCTCTATCACCGACATGGCCTATGTTGAAGGTTTAAATCATAACCTGATCAGTGTAAGTCAGTTGTGTGATAAAGGTTATGACATTAAGTTCTGTAAGGATAAGTGCTTGATAATATCGTGTGCCTCTTCGGAGACGGTATTAACTGGCATTAGGAGCAGAAATATATTTTGTTTAGATTTTCTTAGCATAGATTCTTCTACCCCTGTGTGCCTAGTAGCAAAAGGCAGTGCATCTCATTGTGAACAATGGCACAAGAGATTAGCACATATTAATTTCAAGACAATTAATATGTTGTTTTCGAAGAACTTAGTAAGGGATGCCCCTACTATTAAGTGCATCAAAGATAGCCCTTGTCCTGCATGCTAGAAGGGCAAACAGACTCGGGCTACCTTTAAGGGCATTGCAGAAAAAGACTCCTCCATATGTCTTTATCTTCTGCATATGTACTTGTTCGGTCCAGTACAAGTTCATAGCTTAGGAGGCAAATCGTATACGATAGTGATTGTTGATGATCACTCTCGGTTTACGTGGGTGTTCTTTTTGAAACGAAAGTCAGATACGTTTGATATCCTCACAAGTTTTGTCAAGCATATTCAAAACGAACTTAACTTCTCAGTGGTCAAAATCAGAAGTGACCATGGAACAGAATTCGAGTCTAGTGCTATGACAGAATTTTGTGAAGAACTTGGTATCTTTCATGAGTTTTCCTCCCCACGTACTCCGCAACAAAACGGAGTTACGGAAAGGAGAAATAGAACGCTCATTGAAGCATGTACAATAATGTTAAATGACGTCTTTCTTTCAGAGTACTTCTGGGCAGAGGCTGTCAATATGGCTTGTCATGTGCAGAACCGAGCGTTGATCAACAAGAATCATCGTAATGTGCCTTATGAGCTATTGAAAGGAAGGAAACCGACCATGTCCTATTTGAGGATTTTTGGCTGCAGATGCTATGTACTCAATAATGGGAAGTACCCGCGTACTAAATTTTGTGAAAAATGCTTCGAAGGCATATTCATGGGCTATAGTAGCCATAGTCGGGCATATAGGATCTTCAATAAGAAAACCCTAGTGGTAGAGGAGTCCATTAATGTTGTTTTTGATAAAGGAAGCTTGCTTTATAGCAATTCTTCCAGTGGCATTCTTGAAGATGCAAGTGCAAGACTTGAACAGCTAAGTCTCGATGAGACCGCTAAAAATGTAACTCCCAAGTACGTCAAGGTTTCCACCTCAATGTCAACTGGAGAAGTTGAAGATCAGGATGGAGAAAATCTCCTAGAAGAAGGAGATGCCCGAGAAGATGTCAGAGCTCTTGATGCCAGACTCCTAGAGCTCCGACACGTGAGGGATCATCCTAGAGATCAGATCATCGGAGATCCTCGTGACGGTGTGAGAACTCGGAGAGGTAAAATTAACGAGATTTCTCACCTTAGTTTCCTGTCACTGGTTGAGCCAAAGAAGTTCGACGAAGCGAACAAAGATGCAGCTTGGATATTGGCCATGCAAGATGAACTGCATCAATTCGAACGATGAGACGTCTGGACGCTTATTCCCAGACCAAAGAACCAGAATATGATCGGTACCAAGTGGATCTTCAGAAACAAATTGGATGAGCACGGTGTCATCATAAAGAACAAGGCTAGGCTGGTGGCTCAAGGTTATAGACAGGAGGAGGGGATTGACTTCGACCAGACCTTTGCACCAGTTGCAAGGCTCAAGGTGATCAGATTGTTCCTGGCATATGCTTTGCACAAAGGATTCATTGTCTATTAGATTAACGTGAAATCTGCATTCCTCAATGGAAAATTGAAAGAGGAAGTATATGTCGCGCAACCCCCAGGTTTTGTTAATCCTATATTCCCTAATCATGTTTATTTTCTTAATAATGCGTTATATGGCTTAAAACAAGCTCCTCGAGCTTGGTATGAGACTCTGTCTAGTTTTCTTCTTGAGAACAAGTTCTCGAGAGGAAAAATAGATAAGACATTGTTTCTTAGGGAAGTCAAAGGCATGATATTGCTGGTGCAAATCTATGTCGATAACATAATTTTCGGCTCTACGGACAACAATATTTGCAAAAAGTTTTCTAAACTTATGCAAGGAAAGTTTGAAATGAGCAGCATGAGAGAGCTAAAGTATTTCTTGGGACTTAAAGTGAAACAGTCTGAGGATGGAATTTTCATCTCTTAGATGAAGTTCACAAATGAACTCCTCAAGAAATTCGGAATGGAGAATGCAACCTCTATGAGGACTCCAATGGGATCCACTGTTTCTTTGGACAAGGATGAGAAAGGGAAACCTTTTGATGAAACCAAATACAGAAGCATAATTGGATCCCTTCTCTACCTTACTGCTAGTAGACCGGATATTATGTTTTCCACATGCGTATGTGCCAGATATCAGGTGAACACTAAGGAATCTCATTATGTCGCTGCAAAGCGAATTCTTAGATACCTGAAAGGTACACCAAATCTTAGCTTGTGGTACCCAAGAAACAATAATGTCGAGCAGATAGGCTTTTCAGATGCTGACTTTACAGGAAGCAGGGATGATAGGAAAAGCACTTCCGGGACCTGCCAATTCCTTGGAAGAAGGCTTATTTCTTTGAACAGTAAGAAGCAGAATTGTGTTGCAACCTCCACGGCTGAATCTGAGTACATCTCAGCAGACAGTTGTTGTGCACAACTTCTATGGATTAGAAATCAGCTCAAAGATTATGACTTGCAGTTCAGAGAAGTTCCGTTGTATTGCGATTCCTCGAGCGCAATAGCAATTGCGAACAATCCTGTGTCGCACAGCAGAACGAAGCATATTGAAGTGCGCTATCACTTCATTCGGGAGCATGTGGAAAACAAAGATATATCTCTCTGCTATGTCCCAACGGATAAGCAGGTTGCAGATATCTTCACAAAGCCCCTAGACCAGGCCAAGTTCAGTCTCTTCAAAACTGAACTCGGCATGCTGAACTATGAAGAGTGAAGACTGTACGGCTCAAGGCTCTTGGATCAAGGGGGAGCATCAGCAAGGAACTCAAGCTCGAGATGGATGCAAGATCTGAGGGGGAGCATGTGGCTCCAAGTGAAGTCCAAGATTTGCAGAAGCCAAAAAGGGGGAGATTACCCTCTCGGCTAAGGCTAAGGTGGCTGCCAACGTTAAGTATGCTCTCAGGAAAATGGTAATGAATCTCACTCTCAACTGAATTCTTAGGTTATGATTTTCATTCCCATATGTTCTATTCACCTTAGCTTGTAGGGTTTAGGCTTCTTCAAATAGGGGAAGATTGTTGGGTATTGTATCCACAATGTACCCGATTTGAAGAAGTCCCTGAACAAACTAAGGTGAATAGATAATGTATTTGATGATTTTCTTCAAGTTGTGCTTGAAGTTATTCCACGCTAAGTACACACCAATGTCAGGGTGCAGTGGGTCAATAGACATGGGTCTGCGCAACGTAATCCCTCGTTGAACAGATCAGTGTGTTTGCTCACGTGTACTCTCTCTATTGGAGTGTACTTATTTTCAAGTACATGGTTGAGATTGATCGAGAGCTGAAGAGGAGCAAGGATGGGTCAAAGACCAACTCATGGGAAGAAAGACGAAGATTCGTCTAAGTTAAATTCGACTGGAATCACTAAGTGATTCTCACCGATTCGACGGGAATCACTAGTGATTCTCGCCGAATTGTCAAGAATCACTCGCCGATTCCCGACGACTGCATCCGGCTGACTCAACGCCTTCAAGAATTCTGTTAAGTAAGAATCGTCGAGAATCAATAAGTGATTCTCGCCGAATCGTCGAGAATGACTCTGCATTCTCGCCGATTCGTCGAGAATGGTTTTGATTCTCGCCGATTCACTCCGGATGGCAAGCTTTTCAGCTAAAAATTCTACCAAGGATTATTCGACGGGAATCATAAGTGATTCTCGTTGATTCGGCGAGAATCACCAATGATTCCCGCCGAATTTGCCTTAGGCGATTTCTACCTGCTCGCTGGACCGAACCAAGATATCAGGCGCTGTTTGGACCGGGCTTAGGGTTTCTCCTTGTGGGACCCACAACAGTCTTTTAGGGTTGATCTACAGTATAAATACTCGCGTTTTCTCAGACTCCAACAGTAATCAATCACGAAAAATCAAAGCTACCGAGCGTAACCTAGCCGATCGCGAAACTCGTTCCGTCACCATCGCCGCTCGCAAGATAGTCGTCGTCGCTGATCTTTGAGGTCATCTTTGATCGTCCGGCGACAGAACCGAGGCTAAGCTTAGCGTCTCACGTTTCTATCTTGAGATCCTTTGTCTATTGATTTGTTGAATGGGAATATTTCTTCCCTCCGAATCGATTGAGACGATTGATCTGAGTAAGATCGTTGGTAGACCTTGCTTGCCTCGTCAAGAAGTTTGGATCTACAAAGCATCGCCGCCGCATTCACTTGCCGCCGCCGATCTCGGGAAGATCCTCTCCAAGAGAGTGCTACGATCGTGGACTCTTCATCTTCATCAAGAAAGCTTCATTGAATGAAGAGGGACATCGGGTTCTCCAAACGTAGTTTGTATTTCTTGTACATTCTATTTTAACTTTGTTGTAAAGGAACTTTGATTCCTCATTGTAGGATTGGGTGCAACCCGTGGTAGAGGAGTAGTGACTCCTTCGGGTGGAAGGGTTTCTTACATAGTGTGAGGATTGGATTTCAATCCGTTTGGTGAATTGACCGAGTCGTCCCTTGTTGGGAGATAGGTCGAAGGGGGAGAGTGGACGTACCCAAATTGGGGAACCACTATAACTGCTTGTGTGTTTCTGTGTTGTGGTTATTTTTGTTTTCTTGTGCAGGTTAATTTTTTATTCCGCAAATAACCTATTCCCCCCCATAGGTGAAGATAGTTGACACTAGATAACTTTCAATTACTAATCACTTGATATTCTGAAACAAGATTTACAAGGATGTGTGAATTACATGTGTTTTTGACATTTTGTTAAGACTTCATTTCATTTCCTCAAACTTGATTTCATAACCTGGCGGGTTCATTCTTCATATTTTAATTTATTTTGCAAAACTATATCTATATATCAATATATAACTATATATAGTTAAACCCGGTTCAACCCCGGTCCAACCGATCCAACCGGTTAAACCTTGAACCTCTCCTTCTTCCGGTTCAATGTCTGGTCCGGTTCTGAAAACCTTGATCCAAACAGCTCGCGGGAGGCCATCCGTGTTGGTTGCAGCCTCCATGAGCACTTTTTGTGGCCACGGCCTCCGCCCGGCCTCCCTCCACGAGGCCAGCGCTCGGGTGACCTCCACCCGACCACCCTCCGTGAGGCTGGCACCCGACCATCCTCCGCCCGGATGGCCTATGCTAGGCAAGAGCCCAGCTGACCACCAAGAGGTCGGTGCCCGGCCAACCTCTACCTGGTCGGCCTCTACGAGGTCGGCGCCCAGGCAACCTCCGCCCGCCCGACCCCAGCGAACCTAGTGCCCAAAAGGCCTCGCCCGGTTGGCCTCCACGAGGTCGGTTCTTAGGAGTCCTCAGACTGACCGACCCTCGTGAGGCTTGTGTGGGAGTCACCTAATCGGCCTCATGAGTTCGGTGCTCGGGTGGCCTCAACTCAATCAGAACGGGCATTGCCCGATCGGTCCTGCGAGGCCTGAGCCCGAGAGGACTTCACCTAGCTAGCATCTGTGAGGTCGGCGCCACCCCAGCCTTCGCGAGGCTAGCGCCCAGGTGGCCTCCATTCGGCAAGCCTCTATATGGTCGGCGGCCTCGTAGTCGACTATCCCCGGACGGTCCCCCTCTGGTCAGCTCGAAACTAAGGCACTCTAATTCTCCAGACCGGAGGATAATTGGGCCAGCCTCCCACATCTATATCAAATGATGTAACATCTATCTATCAACACACAAACACGCATGTTTCTATATACATATATATATATATATATATATAGTTCTTTACCCTATCTACAGTAAATGTCTATCAAAAATTCATATATATATATATATATAAGTGGGCTGCTAGATAGCGTCTCTAGAGAAGAAGTTTGTGCCACCTCCGCCGACGGCCGTCTGGAAAGCGGATCGCCGTGTCACCACCTCCGGTAGTATTGCTTGAGGCATGCGTTATGCGTACCTTCCGGAGGCGGCCTGGCACCGGCGGCACCCGTCGAGGCTAGCTATTATAGGAAGGCATCATACGAGCACCGCCAGAACTCAATTTCTGGTTGTTCTTTAGCTTCCATTACTCACATGGAGGACTGCACCTCCCTCTCCAGTGGTCATGACTCAACCAAAAATTGGCGATTTTTTTATGGACATGAGTGCACTATAGAAGGGGTAAATATTATATATACGAGCATCTTCACCGTAGATATATATATAAGAGGGCTGCTAGACAGTGCCTGTAGAGAGGAGAAGGTCGTGCCACCTCCGCCGACGACCCTCTGGCAGGCGGATCGCCGTGCCGCTTCCTCCAGCAGTATCGCCGGAGGCATGCGTTATGCGTACCTCCCGGAGGAGGTCCGACGGCCTGGCGCCGGCTACACCTGCCGAGGCTAGCTATTATATGAGGGCATCATGCGGGCACCGCCGGAACTCAATTTCTGGTGGTTCTTCAGCTTCCATTCCTCATATGGAAGACTGCTCCTCCATCTCCAGTGGTCCACGACTCAACAAAAAATTGACGATTTTTTGATGGACATGGGTCCACTATAGAAGGGGTAAATATTATATATATGAGCATCTTCGCACGGGCTACGCATGTGCTCGATGCTCTCGGGCGGCCTTCGCCCTGCCTGCGCATGGGCTTCGTCCATGCTTGATGATCTGGATGGCCTTTGGCCGTATAGAAGCGGGCTTAGCCCGCTTCGACGCATTCCGCTAGCTCGACATCACACCGGCCACTTGCGGTCCCCAAGAGTGATGGGTGATGGTGTCAGTACTCTGGGGGGCCGCGAGCGGCGGGTGCGACGCCGAGCTGGCAGATTGCGTCGATGCGGGCGAAGCCCGCTTTTATTCGTTTGAAGGCCGCCCGGAGCATCAAGCACGGGCGAAGCCCATGCGCAAGAGGGCGAAGCCCGCTTGGATGCGTCTGAAGGCCTCCCAAGAGCATCGAGCACGGGCGAAGATGCACATGTGTATATATATATCTGTGTGTGTGTGTGTGTAGATGTGTATATATATAGACACACACACGTCTATACCAATCTATATAAATCTATACACATCTACACACACACATATATGTATATACACACACATCTATATATATATATATATATATATATATATATATATATATTTATATATACTATTCTAAAAAGAAGTATCAGGGTCTGTCAATAAACATGAGTTCGAAAATAAGGTAATTATATGGGTCATTGGATTTGCCATTTTTATTCCTAAGGCTTTGGATCTGTGGCGACAAATAGCAGATTTGGCTTGCAAATAAAAAAAACCAAAAATCCTCACCCCCTCTCTCTCCTAAATCTCGATACCAATTAAAACTCACCCCCCAAACTCACGGTCCTCTTTGTCGCCGTCGGCGAAGCCACCGACATCCTGACCGGAGACCCCCAGCGGGTTTGCCCGGTGCCGGTGAACCTATCGGTGGTATTCCGGTGGCGCTCTGGTAGGGCAACTACCGAAGGGTCCCTGACCGTCAGTCCCAGATCTGGGCCTCACGGTCAGGGCCACTGCCGGCGATGGCCCCGTCGGCATGTTCATCGGCTCCCGGTGAACCCGTCAGGGGTCTCCGGTCAGGCCGCCGGCGGAGGAGAAGACCGTGACTTTGGTTTTTTTATTTTAAAAAAAAATCAATTAATATATAAAAAAATTAAAATAAAATATTAATAAAAATTATAATACACAAATTATTTAAAATAATTAAAAAAATAAAATTTTTAAAAATATAAAAGGTGCCACGACTCGGGGGGGCGTCCGGCAAGCCCATCGGGTGGGCGGGCGGCGAGCCCGCTGGAGGGGCGGGCGGCGAGCCCGCCGGAGGGGGGCGGTCGAGCCCGACGGGGGGGGGGGGGGGGGGGGAGCCTGTCGGGGGGCGGGCGGCGAGCCCGCCGGGGGGCAGGCGACGAGCCCACCGGGGGGCGGAGGGCGGGCGGCGAGCCCGTCGGGTTCTGTGGCACGTGGCCATAGGGGTGGAGCCCCGTGTCGGGCACTCGTATATATATATACAAGTGACAGTGCACGGGGGGTCCCAGTGCCCCCGCGTGATAGTATCTAGCCATCGGCGGCGGGCTTCGCCCTCTCCTGACGGTGGGCTACGTGTGCAGGAGACAACATTTAGAGGGGGCGATAACATTTATCGGGGGCAACATTAGTCGTGTAGGGAGACATTGGTCGAGGGGGGCGACATTGGTCGTGAGGGTGACATTTGTAGATGGTGACAAAATTGATCGCAGACGGTGATATTCGTCAGGGGCGGCAACATTGGTCTCAATGCAAAATAGGTAAATTTTATAATGAAACTTAATGCAAAATAGGTAAATACAAATTCATTCACCCTCATTCAAATAACGCGTCAAAGTGGAGCTTATGTAAGCATGTATTGGAGTGCACATACAAAGTGAAATAGATTGTTTATGAGAAAATTTGCCGCAGAGGTTTGTATGGATGCTACTGGTGTAGACAAAAGTGCAAGCTCATTTTATGAACCATCACATTCACCATGCACACAATTTGAGCAATATTAAAACCAAATTTGTTATAACTTAAAATAAAAAACATAATATAGAATTTTCATGGCAGACAGAAGATGACACTCTCTAGGATTCTGCATAAACTAACTGACCGTTCAAACCGCATAATAGATATCTGGTCTAGTAACAGTCAGATATGAGTTTGCAAACAAGTCGTCTGTACACATTGAAATCTGGAAGAAGAGGAGAATCTTCAGTCCACCCCTCATCATCTCCAACCGCCATCGGGCAATGAGCAGGTTTCGTGCCAAGAAGTCTGGTCTCCTTTAAGAGATCTAGCGCATACTTTCGATGTGAAAGAACCACCAAGTTCCTCTTTCATTAAATCTCAATTCCCAGAAAGAACTTCGACATTTCCATATCCTTAGTAACAAAATTTTGTCGAAGATATCGTTTGGCTAGATCAATACCTTCTTTATCATCACCAGTCAGAAGAATATCATCAACATAGATAGCAAGAACCACAAGGCCTTTAGTTGTCTTGCGTATAAACAGAGAATGATAAGCAGAGCTTCGACTAAACCCAATAAGAGAAATAACTCCACTAAACTTTTTAAACCAAGCTCGTGGACTCTGCTTCAAACCATAAATCTCCTTCCAAAGCTTGCACACCTAAGACTCACCCTGAGCAACATACCGAAGAGTTTGCTCCATGTAAACCACCTCCTACAAATCACCATAAAGGAAGGCATTCTTCACATTTAACTGAGACATCTCCCAGTCTCTATTAACAGCCACAAAAAAGAGAACGCTTATAGAGTTGATGCGAGCAATAGGAGAAAAAGTATCAAAGAAGTCCACCCCATATGTTTGAGTAAATCCTTTGGCAACAAGCCTTGCCTTGTAGCGATCAACAGAGCCATCATGAAGATACTTAACCAAAAATACCCACCTACAACCAACCACATCAATGCCTAGAGGTCGGGGTATAAGAGTCCAAGTCCCTCTCTCAATTAATGTGTTCATTTCTTCATTCATAGCAGCTTTCCACTGAGGAATAGAAAGAGCCTCTTGATACGTTGCAGGGATGACAGTAGAAGAGATAGCAAGAGAAAAAGTCTTGCCATTCAGGGAAAGCTGAGCATATGAGACAAAAAAAATCAATAGGATGCTTAGTACATTGTCGAACGCCCTTCTACAGGGCAATGGGAAGATCAAGGTCACTAATGGCCAGAGGAGGCAATGCACTGTCAGAAGAAATAAGAGGCCCTAGAACAGGCACAAAAGGCTCCAAGGGCAACACATCAGTCTCCAGAGAAAGATACGGGACAACAGGTGCTGATATGGAAAGAACTTGTGCCAGAAGAGGTGTCGAGATAATAGGCAGGGAAGAAGAAGTATCAGAGGGCAAGAGAGAAGAAGTAGGGAAAAATATGGTGTATCTTCGAAGAATGTAACATCCGCTAAAATGTACTGTTTGCGCAGAAGAAGATCATAACAGCGATAGCCCTTCTGAGTCTTAAAATAACCAAGGAAGACGCACTTAACAGAATGGGGAGAAAGTTTGTCACAACCAGGAGAAGGTATGGGAACAAATGTCGTACATCCAAAATTTTTCAGAGGTAAAGGAAATGGATCAGCCTCAGGATATAAAATAGAAAATGGAATCTTGCCCTGAAGAATGAAAAAGGGAATACAGTTGATACGATAACAAGAGAGGAGAACAACATGACCCCAATAAGACTGAGGAACATTCATTTGTATGCAAAGGCTACGAGCAACATCTAAGAGATGGC
Organism: Platanthera zijinensis; assembly: GCA_039513925.1. Lineage (NCBI taxonomy): Eukaryota > Viridiplantae > Streptophyta > Magnoliopsida > Asparagales > Orchidaceae > Platanthera > Platanthera zijinensis. The sequence continues at coordinate 95,869,263 of CM077091.1, forward strand.
GATCCTTGCATTCAGCAACGCCATTCTGTTGAGAGGTATCTGGACATGTAGTTTGATGAATCAAACCATGGCTTGCACAAAAATCAGAGAATTGCCTACTGAGATATTCCATGTCATTATTAGTACAAAGAATCTGAATATGCACATGAAATTGTGTGAAGATCTCATTATAAAAGGCAGTAAACACAGAGTACAACTCAGAACGATCTGTCAAGAGATACAACCAAGTACACCTGAAGAAATCATCAATAAATGTAAAAAATTATAAGCTTCCTCTACCAACAGTGGCAGTAGGAGAAGGACCCCAGATGTCAGAATTAACTAGTTCAAAAGGACGCGAATAACTATGTCTCGTCCGAGCTGGAAAAGAAGAGCGATGATGTTTACCGAACTGACAGGCTTCACAATTCAAAAGAAAATCCTCTGAAGGAAGGTCTAGGAAAAGTTGATGAATGAGGAGAGAAGGAGGATGACCAAGACGATGATGTCATTGCTGAAGAGATGAAGAAGCATAAAGAGCAACATTGTGGTAAGAAAGAAGAGGCCACCACTGACAGTCCTAGTAGCAATCGTAGCTTTGGAGACAAAATCAGAGAAAGAACAAGTGGTGCCAGTAAAAGTAACCGTGCAATTTAACTGAGTGCAAAGAGCATGAACAAGGGGTAAATTGCACGGGAAAGTAGGGACATAGAGAGTGTCCTCAAGCAGCAAAGATGGAGAGAGACGCACAGTGCCAACACCATGCATAGGAGCAAAAGTCCCATATGCAATTATAACAGGATACAGCCTGTTCTATTCAAGCAAAGAGGAGATCAAATGAGAGTTGTCGATCATGTGACAAGTGGAGCTAGAGTAAATAAGCTACTTTTCATAAGAGGCCATAAGAGCAAAAGCTGTAGAGGAGAGAAGAGAAATAATCTGAAAGAAAATAGAAACCAGAATGAAGAAAAACTAATCCCATGGTTAGAAACAAGCCGGCTTAAGAAGCAAAGGGAACACACAAAGAGAAGCCAAACCAAATAGGATGGCAAACAAGTCGCAGAGAGCCAGCGACAAAAAGTGAGAGAGAGGCAGAGAATCAAACCGCATGGTTTGAAAAGAAGCTGGAGAAAACCGGACACCAAGAGAAGAGCAAAACAAGAAGAGACCGCACGAGAAAGATATCAACCCATGCGATAAAAGAGACCGCACGAGAAGAGAAGACGCAGCGACCAAGCAGCAAATAATCTGCATGGGAAAACCACATGCTCACAGTGACACCACACCAGCGGCAAGAAAAGAGGTCGCGACCAAGATGCGGAGCCCTCAGCGGTTAGAGAAGTCGCAATGAGAAGATAAATGAAGAGGAGAAGCCAAAGGATAACAAAGAATTCATGCGAACAAGGAAAGAAGCCGCGCGAACAAGAAAAGAAGTCCCAAAGAATAGGAAGAAGAAGAAGAAAGAGAGAAAGAGAAAAGAGAAAGAGTCTGCACGGTCAGGGTGACAACACACCAGCGGCAAGCCGCGACCAAAATGCGAAACTCACAACAGAAAAGAAATCACAGGAGAGCAACAAGCAAGAGAGGGAGGGAAGGGAGGTAAGTGAACAAGATGAAGCCGACGCGGGAAGCAAACCAGAAGAAGCTGGCGTAGTTAGACAAACAAACTGCAATCTGATTGGAGCAAAGGATCGATTCCCTCTGATACCATGTGAAAAATAAGCGAGAAAATTGCCAAGAGGTAAATAAACTGCAAATTTTATTTCTCTAAAAAGATAATAATTACATAAGTATGCACCCTTATTTATAGAAAATGGGGTAGATGAGAGAGAATACAACAATCGATGTGTACCTAAATCAAGTTGGGCGGCTTATGCGGTTTGACATGGTCAAACCGCACACTATACAACAAATAACTATACACCCAGAGGAAACTAAGGAAAGCCGCCATACAGCTAGGGAAGACCACTGGAACAGGCCACCAGACCACAACTGCGGGTTACCACCATACCGCAGTTGCGGCTAATTATCAAACCGCATTTTCTATAAGCCATCAGCCTGTAAGTATCGATTGCCACCAGACCGAAGTTACTATAAACCATCTGACCGCTACTGTGGCTTTATCCAGACCGCTGCAGCCAATGACAAGTCCGCAATGGCTAACCTCCAGACCCCTGCAGCTAATATCCAATGCACTATTGCGACCTCAAACCAACCCGTTAGAGATGCTACTACATAGACAACTGCACCAAACTGCCAGAAGGTTGAACGGACAGCCCACAAGACCACACCGCCAGAATGCTGACCAAACAGGCCGCTGGGCCAAACCGCCAGATTACCGACTAGATAAGCCACTGCGACTAGTTCGGCTAAACCGCCAAACTTAATAGACTTTAAATATGTCAATATGTTTATATATATATACTATATAAAGGGTGTGGGGGGGATATATTTAATATCAATATGCACTAACATAGGGTCGGAGTCTCGTGTCGTTCGACTCTTGTGTGGGGGGATATCTTTATGCAAGTTGCGGGTTGCCCAGCTTTCCTTCGGTCCGGAGAATTTGACCACCTTAGCTCTGAGTTGGACTGGGTGTGCAAATAGTCAAAAGATATCCAAATAGCAATAACACGCATGCGCTTTAACGTGGAAAACATAGCAAGGTTGAAAACCGGTCGCAAAATTTTGGAGTATGCGTCGCTACAATAATTATTTTATCAAAACATTAGAATGAATGCAGCGATTATGTGTTGGTCTTACCATGGTGATCTGGAAGTAATCAAACATGTAGTCTCACTGCCAACGTAATATGAGACTACGGGGTCGCACATAAGAGCAATAGAGAAGTTGGAAAAGTTTGTGTTGGTCTTACTCATATGTGATATTAGTGAAGGACCAAGCCTATAATATTCTTGATGTGAAGGATTTTTATTCCGGGACCTATATTGTTAATATGGGTCATCATGTAAGTGGTCGAAAGACTCTAAGAGAAATTCGTCGAGTATAACACAAGGTTTCAACGAATGGTTTTGAATTCATCGAGTATCGTCATGACAGACTCAACGAATCTATCTTGTATTTGTCGAGTATTGTAATGACTATTTCGACGATTTAGACTTATTCGTCGAGTATCGTCGATTTGTCGAATATCGTTGATTCGTCGAGTATCATCAATTCATCAAATATCGCCTTGATACTTGGACGGTTTGCTTTGTCTCGATTCGTCGAGTATTTACGTGTTATTTCGATAAATAGTGTTGATTCATCGAATATCGATGTATATACTCGCGAATTCTATTTTCTCCGATTTAATTCCTTTAAGTGCGGCTCGGTGTGGTCTGCGTATATCGGTTGTCTCGGTATCCTATATGTTGGTACCCTAGTTTTGATTTGAGTTTAGTCTTCTCTTTTAGTCTCTTGACCCAAGATTTATCTATGGTCAAAGGTTAGTTGTTTAGTTAGATTGCTCTAGTTGTAGAGTTGTCACTTATCCAGATGAAAATTTGGTTAAGTTGTTTTTGGTTAGACTATGGTCGAACGCCGCTCGACTATCGTCTATCGACTGGTCGACGATCGTCTATCAGTTGGTCGACTATCGTCAGTCAGCAGATCGTCTATCTCTGAGTTAGTTCAACTCGTATTAGCTCGACGTTCTGTGGAATCTACCTCGTCGATCGTCGAACCCCGCTCGACTTCTTTTGTCCAAACAGATTTCTTGATAGTTCAACTATTCGCTTGGATAGTTCAACTATCTGATAGTTCGACTATCTGTTTGATAGGTCGACTATCTGTCTTGCTTGATAGTTCGACTATCTGTCTTGATAGGTCGACTATCTGTTATGTTTGATAGTTCGACTACCTGCTTGGATAGTTCAACTATCTGATAGTTCGACTATCTGCTTGATAGGTCGACTATCTATTTTGCTTGATAGCTCGACTATCTGTCTTAATAGGTCGACTATCTGATAGCTCGACTATCTGCTCTGATAGGTCGACTATCTGCTGTGGTAGTTCGACTATCTTCTTTGATAGTTCGACTATCTGTGTCGTTCGACTATCTGTTCTGATAGGTCCACAATCTCTGTGCTTCGGTCGACGATCTCCGAGGGTCGTTCGACGTTCTTCTGTCTGTCTTTAGTAATTTTGTACTCCTGTTCTATGATTTAATTCCCGTTTATTTAGCATATTTTATTGAAGATTATTTCATTGATTTTGTGTATACATCTCAAGGCAATCTTTGCCCCATCCTTTGTGCATAAGTCAAGCTTTATCTGACAAAGTTCTTTGTCTTATTAGTTGAAATATCTTTTTGCTTTATCTGTCATGCTGTCCTTTATAGCCGTTAGACTCAAAAAGTCTTCTTTGGCCGTAAAGAGTTTAGTCTGATGTGACTTTCTTTAGTACTCCTTTTATCAGATTGGATTTGCAGCTTCTTAGAAAGCTTTATCCCCTTATAGCATGTCTGCCTGCAGGATATGTTTTGCTTTATGCTTTTTGCAGCCCAGTTTACAGATCTCAGAAGAAGACAACATTCAAACCAAGCTTAGAGCCGTTGCAAAGGCCCATATATAAAGAGCTTATTTTGAAAGAAGAAAAATATACACAATAACAAGAGACACAAGATATACAGATTAAAAGCAAGAAGAGTTACAACTCTCAGTCATTGATACATTCAACTGAGAAGATCATCCTTCTTCAACTCTCTCTCTTCTTCAATCCTGAGTCCATCTTGCTTACAGGAACATTTACTCAGTGCCTAGAAGAAGAAGAAAGAAAAGCCATTGAAGAAGAACAATCATTCTACAATCAAGAGTCTTCTTCAAGCTTCTCCTTCAGAACTTCAAGACAGTTCTCTATCTCAAGTTCAGAAGAGTTCCTGCACCCTAAAGCAAGACTTCTTCCTGGATATTCTCTAAGCCAGGGAGAGCCTTGATTCTTTAGAGCATTCTAGCTCTGTGCAATCCACTAGCTTCTCTAATCTGTTTTAACAATAGAGAAGAAACTTTAACTCTCTCAACCTCCTGTATAAAGGGTTATTACTTTCTTCAAAAGTGAACCTTGGTGGCAGGGCACCTGATCAAAAACCTGTGTTGGATTTTGAGCTCCTGATCAAAAGCTCAAAGGGTCTACTTGATCTACCTGAAGCAGATCAGTTAGTGGCAGGGCACCTGAACAAAAACCTATATTGGATTCCTACCAGGGTGGTAGAAGAGTGGACGTACCTATTTAGAGGGAACCACTATAAACTTCTTGTGTCGTCTGTGTTGCTCATTTAATTTATTGCACTGTGGCTGTGAGTTGAAATATCTAGGATTGCTAGTTGTTGTGATAGGACCAAAGATCAACTGTAATTACAGTTAGCTTTCTCTAGTGCACTTCACTTTGTGTTAGGCTCTAGGGTTTCAAATATCTATAAACTCATTCTGCAAATTAACTCTAAGGGAGTTGAGTAGGGTGTCATAATTTTTGAATACTCTATTCACTCCCCCTCTAGAGTTGTATCTATCCTCACTTTCAATTGGTATCAGAGGGAGGTTGACTGACTGTATAGGCTAACACCTGAGTCACAAGATCCTGATAGATACCAAGCTTATAGATATTCACTTCATGGCCAGTCCAAGGATTACTCTAGCACCAGACCTCCAGCTTGCAACTTAGCTAAGTTTAGCATCTGTAAGGCAAGAATAAAATTATATATGAACTCTATTGATGAAGACATTTTCTCTTCTATTTTGATAGGACCTCCAACACCTCCTGCTGCAGCCACTGCTACAAAATCTACAAATCTAAGTGCAGTGCCTCCTCCAGATTACAATGATGCCTACAAGAAGGCAAAGATAGCTGATGCCAAAGCTATGAACATTCTGGCTCAGACTATGTATGATGAAATCTTCCAGAAAGTGGCTGATTGCACCTCTGCAAAAGCCATGTGGGACTCACTGAACCAGATTGTAGCTGGTTTAGCTGATGAAAGGAAGGACAGAAGGTCCAACCTTATATCCCAGTATGAAAACTTCAAGAAGACTGAAGCTGAATCAGTTGAAGCCATGTACACCAGGCTCAGCTCAATCATCAATGAGCTGAGAACTCTTGATAAGGAGATTACATTGACAGAGGTCAATGATAAGATACTGATGTGCTTCCCCAGCACAAGGGATCTTAGGATCTGGCCTATCAAGGAGGCCAAAAGTACAAATGAAATCTCAACTGAAGCTCTCCTTGGCAAGCTCATGTCTTTTGAGCAAGTGCTGAATACCAGGGAAGCTGAGGCTGAAGCAAAGACTCCAACTCCAGCAAGAAAAGAGCAAACTCTTGCTCTCAAAGCTGCTGATGCTTCTGAAGGAAGCCAATCCAATGAGGAGCTGATGGCACTCTTTGCCAAAAGGTTTCTCAAGATGGGAAGAAAAGACTTCAGAAAAAAATCTTCAAGATATGAAGATAAACCAATGTATGACAGATCTCCTGCTAAAGAAATTATTTGTTATGGTTGCACGAAACCTAGAAACATTCTACCAGAGTGTCTAGAGGAAAAGAGCAAAGAAAAGAGAAAAGAAAAGGAACATCACAAGAAGCACTCCAAGTCCTCCTCCTACAAAAATAAGAAGAAGGAGAAAGGGTTTGTTGCTTAGACCTGGAGTGATTCAGACGAGGAATCTTCCTCCTCAAGCTCTAGTGAAGATGAGGAAGAAAAGAAGGCAAAGGAAATCTGCCTTATGGCAATTGATGCCTGCAGCAACCACTCAGCTGCAGAGAGTTCTGATGATGATGAAGAAATGCCTACAGAAGATCAGGTATTATCTTCTTACGATTTTTCCTCTTCTGAATTTAAATCTGAATTTAAATCCCTTTGCTTAGATTTAATTAGTTCAGAAAAGAAAATTAAGGAACTTAGAAATAAGTTAGCTGAATCAGAATCTATTTCTAATGAAAATGCTAGGTTAGAAGCAGAACTCACTAAGTCTAGTGAAGAAATAAAGTTTCTTAAAAATGAACTCGCAAAGTCCAAGAGATTAGAAGAATCTTTGAATGGTAGAAGCCTTAAGCTGCTAGAAATCACTAGCATGACAAACACTAGGTCAGGCAATAATAAGCTAGGCTTAGGAGCCTCATCAAGTGAACCCCCATTGGTTCTCAAAAATCATCTTTCAACTCCAGTGAACTTTATTTCAGCTGATGGAATAAAGAACACTGAGCAAGTAAAACAAGTTAATCAAGTCTTAAATAAAGCTAAGAGAGAAAAGAGAAAGCAAAAATTTAAGGAGCTACAAAAAGCGTCGAACGCTACTCGACGATCGAAGGCTCAATGGTTGAACGAAGCTCGACGATCTGAGCATCCATCGTCGAACGCTGATCGACGATTTCAATTTGATTTTCAAAATTACAACCAGAACTTTAGAAACCCTAATATAAATAGAAACCCTAGGTTTGTGGACCCATTAACTGCATGGAGCATCCCACCTAGGAGATCTTACCCTTTAGGATATAAACCCCAACCTGCTTATTCTTTTATTTCTAGTTTTTATTATGTGAATAATAATGGACCCAAGGTTACTTGGGTCCATAATGTCTAATTGTCTATTCTACAGGTGAAGACCTATCCAATTACTAAAGATAAATGGTATTTGGATAGTGGCTGTTCCAAACACATGACAGGAAATAAAGACAATCTGTCAAGATTCAAGGCCAAGCTTGGACCAAAGGTGATCTTTGGGGATTCTAGCTGTGGTCAAACTGAAGGATATGGTAGGATTACCATTGGAGCAGTAACTTTCAAAAGGGTTGCATATGTAACTTGACTGAAGCACAACCTTATCTCAGTAAGTCAGTTATGTGATGCAGGATATCAGGTATCTTTCACTAATACTCTCTGTAATATTACTTTAAATAGTAATGTTGTGTTAGTAGGTATTAGAAAGGGTAATATTTATTTAGTAGATTTTAATTCAACCCATTCTGAAATCTCTTATTTAATGAAGTAACAAATAATAATAACACCTTATGGCATAGAAGGCTTAGCCATGTTAACCTCAAGAACATATCTAGGTTATCTAAATACAACCTTGTTAGAGGTTTACCTTCTTGCCCCTACAAGAAGGAGAGCCTATGCAAGGCTTGTCAATTAGGCAAGCAAACCAAAAACTCCTTTAAATCTGTAAATAAAAGTGATTCACCTAGAATCCTGTATTTATTACATTTGGACCTTTTTGGCCCAATAAATGTACAGAGTCTAGGAGGGAAGTATTACACTTTAGTTATTGTAGACAACTTCTCTAGGTTCACTTGGGTGTTCTTCTTGAGAACTAAGGCTGATAACTTCAAAGTTCTTACAGACTTTCTACTATGTGTGCAGACTGAGTATTCTACTCATGTTACCTTGATCAGAAGTGATCATGGTACTGAGTTTGATTCTCTTCTCATGGAAGAATTCTGTGAGAAAGAAGGTATCAAACATAGCTTCTCTGCTCCTAGAACTCCCCAACAAAATGGGGTAGTGTAAAGGAAGAACAGAACCCTGATTGAAGCTGCTGGTACATTATTGGCAGATGCTAACATGCCTCTTTCTTATTGGGCAAAAGCTGTTAGCACAGCTAATTATGTCTTGAACAGATGTCTTATACACAAGCTTAAGAGTAAAAATCCTTATGAGTTGCTTAAAGGAAAGAAACCTAAAATTAATTATTTTAGAGTATTTGGTTGTGTAGTATACATTCATAACAATAACAAAGAATACCTTAGAAAGTTTGAAGCAAAAGCTTCAATGGGAATTTTTCTTGGATATTCCCAAGTAAGCAAAGCTTATAGGGTATTTAATAAATCAACTTCTAAAATTGAGGAATCTGTACATGTTTCTTTTGATGAATCTCAGATGTTTTACAAGGAGAAGGAAACTTCCCCTTCCTCAAGTTCATTGTAGGTACCAGAATCTAATAAAGATGTCACTCAAGAGATTCTCCATCTATCAACTCTTCATATCACTGATTCAGACAGTGATGAAGACTTTGCAGAAGTTGTTGCTGTACCATTAACAGTTGATCCAATTCCACCAGAGGAATTAATCCCAACTGTTGCTGAAGATCACATCCCACCTGCTGATCTTGTCACACTTAGAGATCATTTTACATCTCAAGTGATTGGAGACATATCAGCTGGTGTACAAACAAGACATCAATTAAGACAGGATGTGATGCATACTTGTTTCCTTTCACAGGTTGAGCCCCTCACCATAAAAGATGCTGAGCTAGATCCCAACTGGATCATTGCTATGCAAGAGGAACTCAATCAGTTTGAAAGATGTAAAGTATGGATTTTGGTTCCTATACCAAAAGGCCAACTGATCATAGGCACCAAGTGGGTGTTTAGAAACAAGTTGGATGCAAATGGAATTATTGTAAGGAACAAAGCTAGGCTTGTAGCTCAGGGCTACAGACAGGAGAAAGGTATAGATTATGACCAAACCTTTGCTCCTGTTGCAAGGCTAGAGGCAATAAGGATCTTTCTAGCCTATGCAGCCTATATGAATTTTAAGGTCTTTCAGATGGATGTCAAGAGTGCCTTCCTAAATGGTGAGCTAAAGGAAGAGGTATTTGTTGAACAACCTCCTGGGTTTGTCTCTTCAACTCAGCCCTCATTTGTGTACAAGTTGCAAAAAGCTCTTTATAGACTTAAACAAGCACCCAGAGCCTGGTATGAGACTCTAGCTAGCTTCCTGTTAGAGCACAACTTTGTTAGGGGAGTAGTTGATAGAACCCTTTTCATTAAGCACCACAAGGACACAATCCTGTTAGTTCAAGTGTATGTGGATGATATTATTTTTGGCTCCACTGATCCCAAACTGTGCAAAAAGTTCTCTGACTTGATGCATTCTAAGTTTGAGATGAGTAGTATGGGTGAGCTGTCTTACTTTCTTGGCCTCCAAGTAAAGCAAGATGCTGATGGCATCTTCATCTCCCAATCCAAATATGCCAAGGAATTGGTAAAGAAGTTTGGGATGGCTGATGCTTCAGCAATGCATACACCTATGGCTACTAATATAGTTATAGATTCTGATGATCAGGGTAAGCCAGTTGATCAGAAAAATTATAGGGCCATTATTGGTTCCCTATTGTATTTAACTGCAAGTAGACCAGATATAATGTTTGCTACATGCCTATGTGCTAGATTCCAGGTCAACCCCAAGGAATCTCATTTGATTCTTCTCAAGAGAATTTTGAAATACCTGAAGGGATGTCCAAATCTAGGACTATGGTACCCAGCAGAATCAGAATTTGAGTTAATTGGATACTCTGATTCTGACTATGCTGGTTGTAGAGTTGACAGGAAAAGTACCTCAGGAACTTGTCAGTTCCTTGGAGAGAGATTGGTCTCTTGGTTCTGTAAGAAGCAGGCTTCTGTCTCAACTTCAACTGTAGAGGCTGAATATATAGCAGCTGCTAGTTATTGTTCACAGATCCTGTGGATTCAAAACCAGCTTTTGGATTATGGGTACACACACAAAAACACAAAAATCATGTGTGACAGTACCAGTGCTATCTCCATTGCACAAAATCCTGTGCACCACTCTAGAACCAAGCACATTGAGATTAGACACCATTTCCTGAGAGATTGTGTGGAAAAGAACAAGATCAACCTTGAGTTCATATCCACTGACCTTCAGAGAGGTGATATTTTCACTTAGCCCTTAGATGAACAGAAGCATCTGTTCTTTTTGGTTCAACTAGGCATGATTAATGGAAAAGACTAAGTGTGACGTCTGCCTTTGTTGAAATCTATTTGAAGATATTCGAACGACGTTCGATGATGGTCGAACAGGTTGAGCCTATCGTCGACCTACGGGCGACGACAGCTTATTTGTTTGTGAAGACAGAAATAGTCGAACGATTGATCGACTACTCTGCTTCAGGAAACGATCGTCGAACGACCGTTCAACTATCGTCTCCAGTATCTGTTAAAATAGATTGACGATTGCTGTCTTAATATAAAACCGATGGTCGACCTAGGTTAAGAGATCGTTCTTTTTGTCGTCGACGGAGATCGTCTTTTCGCATTCCGTCTTTCTGCTTGAGCCCTGCCTCGCGCTCTCTGCCGTTTTGCTTTCGTCGTCTCTCTCGTCTTCTCCAACCCAATCAATGGCGATTGCTCCAGCCCTTCTGTCAGTAATGAAGTTCAACGCTGGCTTCAGCGTAGATTTTGACTCTTTCAGGGCATGTGATTCTGAGATAGTAGAAATCCTCCAGCTCTGCAAGGAACAAGGATTGGAAAAGCTAATGTCCACAAGGATCAAGATAAACATCCCAGAGATTAAAGAGTGGGCCTTCACTTCGTCTTCCAATGATGAATCTATGACTGGAATGATTGGCGGTGAAGAGGTAATTCTGACTCCTGCCGTTTTAACTGATATTTTTGGATTACTGAATGGTGAAGAGGAATATGAACAAGATACTCCAGAGTTTGGGAGGATGTTGATTGAATTAGGACATGCCGAAGGCATTCCTTCTAAACTGCTAAAGGTTAATTTTCCGTTGAGGATAAAGTTCTTGGCTGAACTAGTCGGAAAAGTGCTTCTGGGCAAGCACTCTGCTCATGATAACATAACCAGGCAACAGTTTGCTTTGATGTGTGCAATAGTAAATAAGAAACAGATAAATTGGGCAGGAGTCATGTTTGATTTGATAAGAAAGAAGAATAGCAAGAAGGAAGTCACCCTGGGTAGGGTACTTGGGATATTTCTAAGAGAAAAATACCCCCAGCTGTTGGTTACAGTCTCTACATCCATAAATGCCAGCAAGAAGATGGATCCAACATTGTTTGTTAAGTGGAAAAGGAGTTTTCAGAAGCCTTCTCCAGCAGGGGTAGCTCCAGTTGTGTCTGAAAGCACAAGGACTGTTTCAGTCACTCCCCACCTACCTGAAGCAGGCTCATCCATTCTCTCCATTCCATCCACTTCATCTGCATTTCCATCCTCTTCTTCTGCATTACCATCAACTTCTACTGAATTGCCATCCACATCTGCATTACCATCTACTCAAATTGAAGTTCCATCTACTTCAATTGAAGTACCATCTTCTGCCTCTCTTCTTTTTGAGTCCTCCACAATTCTCCATGCATCATCACCAGCATCTCCTCTCCCTTCTCATCTTGCTAGGATTTCTCCTCCTAGTTTTGATTTATTGGTTTCTGAGCTATCCACTCCTCCTCAGTCACCAATTCCTCATTCAGATCATATTGATCTTCTTGCATCCACCCATCAATCACCAGTTCACTCTCCATCTCATCAAGAGAACACAATCCCTGATGATCATCCATCTACTGTGATTCCCCCTCCATCATTTGAAATAACCCCAGCCTTCATTTCAAGCATATTGGAGCTAATTACTCCTTCAATCAAAATCATGATTGAAGAAGCAATTGCTCCTCTCATTTCTTCCATCTCTACTTTGTCATCTTCCATCCTAGCACTCTCAAAATCTGCTGAGCCATCTTCAGTTAGGGGCCTGACTTCAGTTTCTACTGAAATAAGGCAGGGGGAGATGTTCGAGGAAGATGCCTCGGGACTGCCCCTTGTTTCTATTCTAGCAGAGCCCCAAGCTAAGATTCAAGAAGTAATAGCAGCTCCAGTTGATAGTGCAACACCATCTGCAGCTCCAGCTCTAGTTCAGAAGCCTTCCGATATTATAATGGAAGCAGAGTTTGCGTTCAAAGTATGCCTCGAAGAAGCCTCTACTCCCTTAGTTGCTTTATTCCTAGAAGGAGTCATTACCTCCTTTCTAGATGACTTATGGGAGTTGGAAATTCTGAGGAAAATCCTGAAGGTAATTCATTTACTCATTTTCTTGACATGTTAACTGACATGCTAGTCTATGAATACCTAGAAGGGATGTTTCAATTTCATTTAGCAAATCTGTGTTCCTGATACTACAGATATAGTGGAAGAAGTTCTAGCTGTCCAAGAACCTGTTCAACAACCTGCTCAAGAACCAGTGCAAGAATCTGCTAATCAAGAGCCTGTACCCTCTCCTACAGCTCAGGTAGCTGTGAATGATGAACTGGTCCTCATGACAGTTGCAGCTGAGATAGAGAAAGTTTCAAATATTCAAGAAGAAAAGTCTACAGTCTGGGATGACACCCCAGGACTGGATCTAGATACTCTTCTGGCACAGGATGCCCTAGAAGAAGAGATAGAAAAAGTTGCTTTAAAAGATAAAGAAAAAGCTGTGCAAGAAGCTTTTGATCCTTATGATCATCCTCCATCATCTAATTCTGAGGATGAGGATGACTCTGATGACTCAGAAGAATCTAAGAAAACGAAATCTGCTAAAAGGAAAAGAAAAGCTGCTCCTCCTCCATCTAACCCTGACCATGATATTCCTTATTATATATTGAAAGGAATAGATCCCAATTCCAAGGAATATCAGCACTGGATGGGATTCTCCAAGAATCAGCAAAAGCAAAGAAAGAAATCCAAAAGATATGATAGTCCAGCACATAAATGGACCCCTAGAGGTCCTCCTCCTCCACCTCCCAGTGCAGGAGCGTCTGGTAATATTTCTGCAAATCCTTCAGCCCCATCTGCCAGATTCACTCCATCTCAATCTCATCAAAGGAAGAGCAATTCTGAATATCAAAGGCAAGATGCTGATTCAAGAGAACAAGTAAAGGAGGTAGTCTATCAAAAACCAACTTTTTCTCCTCCTCCTTCTCCCAAGAAAAGAGCATCTCCTTCCAAAGAAACCAAGAGCATATCTTCCTCAAAGCCAGCTCATACAAAGAAAACTGATTCAAAAGGTAAAAGGATTATTTTTTCTGAAAAATCTAGTAAGAAATATGCTGAGTTTGCTCCTCCTTCTTCATTAGTTATTCAAGAAAATAGAGAACCAGCTGCAAGCATGTTAGAACTTTCTACTAAATTTAAAGCTGTAAAACCTTTAGATCCAACTTGTGAAAATGAATATGAAAGTCAAGAGCTTAATCCTGATTTCAGGATGGCTAGATTTCTTGAACTAGTTGGATCAGCCCAGATCAGAAAAGCCAAAGCAGAAGGAAAAGATATTGCAGGATTAACTACTATATCTAAATTTAGAAAGAAGGAGCTAGATAAATTCCAGGTTAGACCTGAGGTCATTGATCCTTCAAAATATATGGAAAAGCATCCTGAAGCAGTAGTTCCAAGAACAGAAGAATCTAGAATTATTGGAGAACAAGATCTAAAGTTATCAAAGAAAGAAGCTTTAGACCCCTTCAGAAAAATTTCTTTTCTTCCTGGTTCCTCTGTATCTAAACCAGATTCTGATGCTTCTTAAATTTCATTGATTGACAGTTATTTATTTGTCTGGTTGATTGATGTTATCTGCTGCTTAGATATTTCCTTTCCTGTATTATATTTATTTCCAATAGTTTGTTTGTTTTGTTTTGTTTTGAGAGACTTAACCCAAATAGGGGGAGATTGTTGGTACCCTAGTTTGGATTTGAGTTTAGTCTTCTCTTTTAGTCTCTTGACCCAAGATTTATCTATGGTCAAAGGTTAGTTGTTTAGTTAGATTGCTCTAGTTGTAGAGTTGTCACTTATCTAGATGAAAATTTTGTTAAGTTATTTTTGGTTCGACTATGGTCGAACGCCGCTCGACTATCGTCTATCGACTGGTCGACGATCGTCTATCAGTTGGTCGACTATCGTCAGTCAGCAGATAGTCTATCTCTGAGTTAGTTCAACTCATGTTAGCTCGACGTTCTGTGGAATCTGCCTCGTCGATAGTCGAACCCCGCTCGACTTCTTTTGACCAAACAGATTTCTTGATAGTTCAACTATCTGCTTGGATAGTTCAACTATCTGATAGTTCGACTATCTGTTTGATAGGTTGACTATCTGTCTTGCTTGATAGTTCGACTATCTGTCTTGATAGGTCGACTATCTGTTCTGTTTGATAGTTTGACTATCTGCTTGGATAGTTCAACTATCTGATAGTTCGACTATCTACTTGATAGGTCGACTATCAGTTTTGCTTGATAGCTCGACTATCTGTCTTGATAGCTCGACTATCTGATAGCTCGACTATCAGCTCTGATAGGTCGACTATCTGCTGTGGTAGTTCGACTATCTTCTTTGATAGTTCGACTATCTGTGTCATTCGACTATCTGTTCTGATAGGTCGACGATCTCTGTGCTTCGGTCGACGATCTCCGGGGGTCGTTCGACGTTCTTCTGTCTGTCTTTAGTAATTTTGTACTCCTTCTATTCTATGATTTAATTCCCGTTTATTTAGCATATTTTATTAAAGATTATTTCATTGATTTTGTGCATACATCTCAAGGCAATCTTTGCCCCATCCTTTGTGCATAAGTCAAGCTTTATCTGACAAAGTTCTTTGTCTTATTAGTTGAAATATCTTTTTGCTTTATCTGTCATGCTGTCCTTTATAGCCGTTAGACTCAAAAAGTCTTCTTTGGCCGTAAATAGTTTAGTCTGATGTGACTTTCTTTACTACTCCTTTTATCAGATTGGATTTGGAGCTTCTTAGAAAGCTTTATCCCCTTATAGCATGTCTGCCTGCAGGATATGTTTTGCTTTATGCTTTTTGTAGCCCAGTTTACAGATCTCAGAAGAAGACAAAATTCAAACTAAGCTTAGAGCCGTTGCAAAGGCCCATATATAAAGAGCTTCTTTTGAAAGAAGAAAAATTTACACAATAATAAGAGACACAAGATATACAGATTAAAAGCAAGAAGAGTTACAGCTCTCAGTCATTGATTCATTCAACTGAGAAGATCATCCTTCTTCAACTCTCTCTCTTCTTCAATCCTGAGTCCATCCTGCTTACAGGAACATTTACTCAGTGCCTAGAAGAAGAAGAATAAGAAGAAAGAAAAGCCATTGAAGAAGAACAATCATTCTACAATCAAGAGTCTTCTTCAAGCTTCTCCTTCAGAACTTCAAGGCAGTTCTTTGTCTCAAGTTCAGAAGAGTTCTTGTACCCTGAAGCAAGACATCTTCCTGGATATTCTCTAAGCCAGGGGGAGCCTTGATTCTTTAGAGCTTTCTAGCTCTGTGCAATCCACTAGCTTCTCTAATCTATTTTAACAATAGAGAAGAAACTTTAACTCTCTCAACCTCCTGTATAAAGGGTTATTACTCCCTTCAAAAGTGAACATTGGTGGCAGGGCACCTAATCAAAAACCTGTGTTGGATTTTGAGCTCCTGATCAAAAGCTCAAAGGGTCTACTTGAT
The DNA here is from genome assembly GCA_039513925.1 of Platanthera zijinensis. Classification (NCBI taxonomy): domain Eukaryota; kingdom Viridiplantae; phylum Streptophyta; class Magnoliopsida; order Asparagales; family Orchidaceae; genus Platanthera; species Platanthera zijinensis. Next base: position 95,885,464 of record CM077091.1, read on the forward strand.
CTACCTGAAGCAGATCAGTTGGTGGCAGGGCACCTGAACAAAAACCTATAGTGGATTCCTACCAGGGTGGTAGAATAGTGGACGTGCCTATTTAGAGGGAACCACTATAAACATTTTTGTATCGTCTGTGTTGCTCATTTAATTTATTGCACTGTGGCTGTGAGTAGAAATAACTAGGATTGCTAGTTGCTGTGATAAGACCAAAGCTCAACTGTAATTACAGTTAGCTTTCTCTAGTGCACTTCACTTTGTGTTAGGCTCTAGGGTTTCAAATATCTATAAACTCATTCAGCAAATTAACTCTAAGGGAGTTGAGTAGGGTGTCATAATTTTTGAATACTCTATTTAGCCCCCCTATAGAGTTGTATCTATCCTCACTTTCACTATATATGTACGATATGTACAGTATACCGAACATGTTACTATTTTTTGACATAATCGTGTGAGACCGAGAACGACTATTTCCCGACAGAACTGTTCCGCCTTGGTCACGATCGCTGATCCTTGCCCTCGACTGCTCGTCGATCTACTGTTGTTGCCGGAAATTTTTTCGTAAGGCTTCATCTTCGTCATTACCTCCTCTCCCTTAACGGTTCTAGCTAGTCGTGGAGACATTGAGGGCATACCTTCTTCCAACCTAGATCTTATGTGACAAGAGTCTAAGGGTTCCTTGTGCTCGTGTGGACTTCTGTAGAGGCGTGGACACTATTCTACACTCAGAACTCCAGCCACTAGTGTTCCTTGGATTTCCTCGGAGCACCTTGGTTGAGTTGTGACTCAATCCCGCAAAGGAATAATTTTATTTATACCAATGTTACGTCTTAATCAATGTTCATCGCAAGATCCGCATTTCTTTCGAGTTTTTCTGGTTCTAAATTCTGTTGCGCACATATGATGTGTCGTATACTAAAATCCAACAGTGGTTTCATAGGGAGGTTTTGCAATGATCATTGTTTCAGAAGTTGGTAAATCCATTGCGTGTAGATCTGGAAATTTAGAAGTGTTCTAAATGCCCAAATCTATTCATGAAGCCCCTCCAGGAATGCATGTAATTTTGTTGTGATATCTTTGTTACTCCTTAATAGTAACTGTCACTCTTGATTGGTTTTTGTGTAACCAAGTGTGTTAGATTTTGAATCATACCTCGAGAGATGAGCTTGTCTACTATGTAAGTGGAGTTGGCGTTGCTCATGTCCAATACATGTAAGTCTGGAGATTTAGAAAGATTCTAGATATTCAGATTTAACCCAGTTCATCAAGTGTTGATGATTTTTCTTGTGCACATATGGGATGCATTTGGATTGTGAATGTTGTAAGTTATATTTTGTGAATGTGCACATTGGTTAATTATTAACCATGATTAAGTTTTAATCAATTATCTAAAATCCTTTATGTAATAATAGGTATTTGGAGGCCTTCCTATGGATGACACTTTTCCTGCCTCATCGATGATGTGTGGGCTTGTTAAAGCAACGTGCATTAATCTATCTTGGTAAGGGTGCGAGCTGATAATTGTGATATCTCACTATCAACATCGGGTCAAACTTAACTGGGTGACCTCAAAATTGTGTGCCCATAGGCATAGGGTTGGCATGCGCCATATAATGGATGCGAATAAGGAGTTATTCATCAACAATGCAAGAGTTGCATGATGATACAATCGGCAAGCATTGCCTACCTAAATAACTACATTGTGAGAGAAAAGTCAAAGCTGAATCATAGTGTTGGTGAAATACGGATCTTGTCCACTAAGCGAGTTTCTCGCATAAACTCTCTGAATTATTATCGAGGGTTATCAGTTTGATTAAAATAGTGGGAAAAATTTAATTAAAGTCCTAATTAAAATGAAAATTGTATTTTGAAATGTAGTATTGAATTTTTATTTGCATAAATCATTATAGAATTTCTATGGCAAGTGGATCTCACTCCACCCTATCCCTCAGAGCCATCCTTGAGAAGGACAAACTGAGTGGTACAAATTATCTGGACTGGTACAAGAACCTGAGAATTATTCTCAGGTAAGAGCGTAAGCTCTATGTTTTGGAAGAGGAATTCCCTGATGAGCTTGTCAGGAATATGTCTCGATCTGATAAAGATACTTATAAGAAGTATCAAGTTGACTCCTTGGATGTCAAATGCCTCATGCTGGTAACCATAAACCACTACAACAAACTTTACGTGTCGTAAGGACTGAAATATAACTAAAATGCAGTTTGTTACTAATAGCTATATTTTGTAACGAACTTTTTCTGTTATTACCAAAAAGTACTTTTTTATAACGAATATTTTATATTTTGTTACAATAATAATTAATTTGTTACTATAAATATAAGTATTTGTAACAACACTAATGTTACGTTACAAATAGTAAATTTTTCTCACAATATGTATCAATTATAACCACATCATGAAAGTTTTTTGTGACAAAGAGATTTTCCTTACTATTAGTAATATTTTATTATTAAAGTTTTGTTACAATAAATATATTTTATTTTATTATCAAATTTTGTACTATTTTATTATCAAAGTTTTCAATTAATTTTTTTGAAAAAAAAAATTTTATATACTTGCAACAGTAGTACCCCGTCTTGATAATGATTTAACGCGATGACACTCCTACAGCTCACAAACATCGGTAAACGGTTGTCGTAAATATGTGGTACAATTGCGACATGTGTATTTTTGCGCGTGCGGGGGTAGTTTGCGAGCTGCGCAATGTCATCATGCTGGGACACTATCAAGGCGAGGGTAATTAATGTCGCTCGTGGAACGAGCGGTTCTATGTTTTGTTAGTATAACGAGTGTTCGATCTCTAGCATTTTTGTCCCGTGAGAGCATTTTTCTCCCGAGCACGTGCTTTTCACTCGGACGTATGTTTTTTCCCCGAGCACACGTTTTTTTTCTTATTAACGCATATTGCACTAGTTCTTTTTTGCTCAGGAGAATAAAAATTTTTGCAAATGCACGTTTTTTGCTGGGGAGGAGCTAGCATTTTCTTGCGAAGCACATTTAATTTTTTTTGGGCTCGCTTTTTTCGTACCAGTGCTTTTTCGCAATTGTAGTTGTGCGACAATACCACCCCCTCCTCGACAATGCTCCAACGCGACTACGCTCTTACAGTTCGCAAACATCCACGCACGGCTGTTGTTGGGTCCATTGATTCCAATGGCACTAATTTGATGATGTCAAACAGGTCAATGTGATAGACATAGTTGTATTTGATGTATGTTTAAGTTCATGCATACAGGTTGGTCTTTGCCATAATGATTTGATAGATAGTTCAAGAAACAATGACAGGTGGACTCAAGGTGAAGCTGGAAATTCAGAAAAATGCCTAAGTCTAGAAGCGTTGAGTGAGGCAAGCTCACTCAACGCCATTTAGGTAATAGTGCTGAGAGAAGGCGGGCAGTCAACGCTTACAATATTGTAAAGGAAAAAATATGACTAAGTCCACAGACATTGAGTGACCCTAACTCACTCAACGACATATGGCCAGAATCGTTGAGTCAAGGTTATCATGTCAAAGCCTAAGTAGTGGAAGCCAGAAAATTGACTAGGTCCAGAAGCGTTGAGTGAAGCTTCATCACTCAACGCCATACTAAGTCTGTCAATGCCAATGTATAAGGAGACAGAAAAGTCAACTAAGTACAGAAGCATTGAGTGAAGCTCACTGACTCAAGACAAAGTTAGAAGGCTTTGAGTCTAGTTGTTCTGTGAAGAAACCAGAATTTGGCTAAGTCCAGAATCGTTGAGTGAGGCGAGCTCACTCAACTCTCTCAACGCTTTTTAAAAAAAAGGAAAGATGAACAATTTGACTAAGGCAAAAGCGTCGAGACAGCTGAGACAGCTGAGAAGAATGTCTCAGCATAACCGCTGAGACAGAAGATAGTTATAGCTGTGAAGAAGAAACTACTGAGACAATTGAGAAGGAACCGCTAAGACCTAGCAGAGCAGAAATATTTCTAGGTCCAAATTCGTTGAGAATGGCAAATTAACTCAATGCTCTCAACGCCATCAGGCAGATAGCTGAAGAATGGGCTAACGAGAAATACCGTTGAGTGAGGTCAACACACTCAACGCCTAGCAGAGCAGGAAAAATTTTATAAGTCCAGAATCGTCGAACTCAGCTTATCCACTATTCGTTGAGGTAAGCTTTGCTTTCGTCGAACGGAGTTCAGAATTCGTCAAACTCAGCTTTCATCTGTATGAAGAACTAAACCTTTAGAATCGTCGAACTCAACTTATCCACTATTCGTCGAGCTAAGCTTTGCTTTCGTCGAACGTAGTTAAGAATTTGTCGAACTCAGCTTTCATCTCTTTCACTATTTCGTCGAGCTAAGCTCAGGGTTTGTCAAATTGATTTTGGAGTTCGTTGAATGTAGAACTTCTGGAAAGATAGTTGATTTTGGCTAAGTACAGAATGATGCTGACGTCAGCAAAGTCAACAAATTTCAGATTCGTTGCAAATCGACATTAAAGTCACTGTCAGTCTACAGTGAATCTCAATTTGATTAAGCTGAGGTGTTAACCGCTGTTAAATCTCGGACACGTGTCGATCATCTCGCTAATTGGCGGAGTTAATAAAGAGCAGTTTAGATCGAGATCAAATAGTTTTCTGATTAAAGAATTAATTCATTCTGAAAAACGAGAAGCGGAGTTCGTCGACTTCTTCCGCCATTGTTACAGAGCCAAGAAATTCAATTTGAAAATCTGAAGGGGTTCTGAGTTTGCTGAGGCATTCAACATCTGGTACAGCAGGTTAAGAGTATTTCTCTGAGGAAGACGAATCAGTCTAGGCGAGCCCTAGCTGAAAGTATCTTCGCGATCCAAGTTGTGCCTAATCTGAAGATTATTCGCTGGATATTTAAAGAAGAAGTAGAGAGGGCTGATATCTGCTCAGTCCAGATCGGGATAGATTCCTGAAGAAGAAGAAGAAGCAGAGGTTTTTGCTAGTCGCTTTCAGAACAAGTCGGGCTTCATTTCAAGATCGCTTTCTCATCTTATTGCTGTGAAGAAGAAGATCGGGCTGACATCTGCTCAATCTAGGTAGACAGACATAGAGATTTTTCATTTGTGTTTGTAATTCATTTCTTTTATATTCTGTATAGGATTCATATTGAATCTGAGTGGTAAGGCCAAGTGCTTGAGCTGTAAGCCAGTATTATAAAGGCTGAGGTAGGGCAAGGGTTGCCTGAGTTGTAGGAGAGTGGATCACACTGAGATAGGGCAGTATTGCCTGAGGTGTAGGAGTGTGGATTCACTCTAAGGTAGAGTTCTTGGGAAGTACTTGAGCTGTAGGATCTTGGTGATCTGAGTGGTAAGACTTTTATAGTCTGAGTTATAGGAGCCAATTGGGCTTTGAGCTGTAAGATTTGAGGATTTGATAAAGAAAGAAGAAGGTGTTTTGCCGAATCTAGTCTATTGCTAGATAGGTGAATGAGTAAAGTGGATGTACCCATCAATTGGGGAATCACTATAAATCTGTGAGTATTGTGATGTGATTGTTGTGCTGTTATTGTGCTATAATTATCGAATAGCTTTCTTACCTTATCTGACAGAGATATTAATAAAGATACAGAATTAGATTTCTTTAACTTTAAGTAGCCTAGAATTAAATTTTACTTATTCCCCCCTGGTGTTTAGTTGATCTTGAAATCAAGACTTTCAAGTGGTATCATATGGAGGTTGCTCAAGAAAGGACTTAATAGTCTGAGTTGATCTCCATGGCAACTACCAGAAAGTCAAGATGGGTTCAGGAGAGAATCACAAAGAGCTTGGATCCATGAAACTTCCTCTCTATAGGAAGGAGACTTTTGGCATCTGGAAGGAAAGGGTCAGATTGTTCATGGAGGCATCTGATCCTAGGATTCATATCACAGTACAAGAAGGACCCTTTATCCCAATGAAAACATCTGTCCTTGATGCAAATCTGAAGAATCCAAAGATATACACCGAGATGACTATGGATGAAATCATCTTAGCTACACTTGATAAGAGGGCACAAAACATTATAGTTAGTGTCATAGATGACCCAACCTTCCAAAACCTTGTCCACTGCAAGACATCTAAGGAGATGTGGGATACACTAATTGTCTTCATGGAGGGAACAGAAGAAGTGAGGGACGATAGGAAGTCCATGCTCAATCAAGAGTATGAAAGCTTCAGGCAGAATAAGACAGATGGCATAGCCGAGTGCTTTGAAAAGTTCATCAGGATTGTGAATGAGCTGAGAACATATGGCAGAGTTTTCAGCATATATGAATTAAATGACAAGTTTCTCAGGTCTTTGACTAAAAACTGGGACACAAAAATCTGTGCAATCAGAGAAGTGGCAAAACTTGCAGACACTCCACCACCAACCATGTTTGGAAAGCTGCTGTCCTATGAAATGTAGCTGACTGCCAAAAAGGAGGAGGAGAAAATCAGTGAGTCTATAATCAAGGACAAGTTAGTGGCCTTCAAAGCTGAAGCCACAAGGAGGAGGAGAAAGACTCCTCCACCAAGGAGAGATGTTGAATCAGATTCAGAAAGATCAGAAACCAACACATCAGATTGCCATATATCTGATGAAGACTTTACTGCCTTCTCCAGGCAATTTCAGAAATTCATGAAAAAGAAGCACTGGAGAAGCAGGTCATCCTCTTCTTCTTATCCCAAGGAAGATTACTACAAGGGCAAGAAGAAATCCTCTAAATATGACAAGTATGGCTCTAAACCAAATAAACATGCTTCTTCTAAAGTGGTTTGTTATTGTTGTAGCACGTCAGGGCATGTTATAGCCGATTGCCCTGTCAAAAGGAAGAGTGCTGGAGAAAAGAAGGAACATAAGTAGAAGGGCAAGAAGGAGAAATCCTTTATTTCCAAGAAGTAAAAGAGCTGAACTGACTCATCATCATCAGAGTCAGAAAAGGAAGATGAAGCCTACATTGGGTTATTTACTGCTGAAGAATAATCTATAGATGCAGACTTCTTAGAGATGCTGGCTGCTATTACTAGAGAAGCTGATGATGCTACCAGGTTTGAAGAAAAAAAAAGAAGACAGAAATTGCCTTAGGCTGATGGCTCTGATTGAAGAAGGACCCAGCAAGGAGCAGCCTGGTCCAAGAAAAGTACATTCTCTTTTCTCTGTGTCAGATTATATGACAAGTCCAGAATCAGAGGCATCGACATCAAGAGATGAATATGGCTCTGAATCTGAAGGAGATGTCAATCAATTGATTGATGACTATGGTGAACTCCTGTAATCACTAAAGAGAAACAGGCTCCTGGCCAAAAAGTAGGCAAAGGAGATTGCCTCTCTGTAGTTGGCTGCTTCAGACTCAGCAAACATGCTGAACCTAAAGATAGAAGAAGTCAGCAAGCTGAAAAACATCACTGTCATTCAGATGGGCACAATCACCTTCAAGAATGACCACATCAGGAATCTTGAAGGTAAACTCATAAATGAGAAGGAGTTAGTGTCTAATTTTTCAAAGCCATGTTCTATATTGCCCATGATAGATTCCTTCTCCTTCAAAAAGGGTAAGAAGGGGTTAGGATTCAAAAGGAAAACTAGAGCTGCCAATTCCAAAAGGAATGGCAAAGCTCCAGTGTAGCCACTAGTCTCAAAGCATCAAATTCCTTTCAGGAAAGTGTTACTACCATCTAACAGATATGACCATGAGAGCATCTATGGTCACTGGGAGTACGGCGTTACAAATGGCAAGGGTGCTAGTGCCTATAACGCAGCCCATGGAAAAATCCAAATGGCCCATCCTGGACCATTTTTGTTTGGTGTACCATCCCCAACATTCAAAAATAAGGTTGCAGCCCATTCTCAAAGTCTGTCAGTCCATAATCAGACCAAAGGAAATTCTATCAATAAACCTAACTTGGGCATATCTAAAGCCATCAGGAGCATGCACTCTGAAAAGAAGATAGTGAAAGAGCTCAGTTTTCTACCTAAATCACCTAGAGGGGGGGTGAATAGGTGAGTTGTGCGTCTATTTGCGCAAAAAAAATTGCGATCTTGCACACAAATCAACCAAGCAAACACAGACGACAAAAGATTTATAGTGGTTCCCCAACCTTGGGTACGTCCATTATCCCTCACCGATCTAGTAAACCACTAGACTTGACTACTCCACTATCTCGGATTGAAAACCAATCCTACGTCTCGGAACCAAGTTCCTACAATCTCGATCAAAATGGATCTACACTCAGAAGATAAAACTTCCTACAAATCAATGAAAAATCTCCTACAAGAATTGATAATCAAAAATTGAAAATACAAACAAATGATCTTCGAATCTTGAGATGTTCTGGTTGGATCTTCTTCTTTGAGAGTTGCAGCTTTATCAGATTTGTTGAAGAACTCATGGCTAGAACTAGATCTGAAGATTTTCTTTTGACTTCACCCGATCGGAACGTTGATGGAGAAAGAGAAACTATCACGATCAGGAAATCAATCTTTGTCTGAATCCTTTGAATCGGAAACCCTAACTCTTGTGCGATGAAGATCGGCGGCGGCGGAGGGTTTCGTTTTGGAAAGACATAGGATTTAGCGACTTGAGAAAATTATGACAGCGTATAGATCCTTCGTATTCTTAGTCTTAGGGTTAGTCAATTGAAATGACTTTATATAGGATCTCTCTAAAAGTAATAATTAGTCTTAATGACGTACACGTGGACCAGTCACATCAAGTGATTTTAAAATCCCATCATTCTGGACTTAACAGAAGTTTTTGCAGAAAATGACTTACATTTATCAAGAAGAATTATATTTCTCAAGAATTAATGTTTATTATTAGAGAAGAAGATAAAGGATTACTCGAGACAACATTTCTGCTAAACGGAACTTCAGTTCTTGAGAAAGAAGAATACTACTCGAGAACTAAGAATTGCTTCTCGAGAAAAGGCAGCCATTGGCATTGAGTCAGGTCTTAGCACTCAACGCTCTCAATGCTTTTACTGCTGAGTACTCGAGTACTGTCTGAATTTCCGGAGAACAAAGAAACAGATTACTCGAGAACGAGAATTGATTTATCGAGAGCAGGAAAGTTTCTCGAGAACTAGGAATGGCATTTCTCGAGAACTAAGAGTTGTTCTCGAGAACTACATTTAGAAAATTTTCTGATATAATAAATCAGTACTCGAGAAGTAGAGATGGAGTCTACTCGAGAACTAAACTTAGTTTCTCAAGAACTAAGGGACTACTCGAGAACTAAGTATAATACTCGAATAAAGTTACTGACTACTCGAGAACTCTCAAATATACTACTCAAGAACTAAATTCCTATTTCTCGAGAACTAAAGGACTACTCGAGAAAAGGACTTACAGAATTTCTATTTTTAAGAAAACTTTTCTTCTGACTAAGCTCAACACCAACATCTCATCTCTTGTTCAAAGTGCTTGAAAATGAAGTGTATCCTAATAGAGAGGCTACACATGAGTCAACACCTCGGATCACACAATGAGGAATTATATTGTATGGTCCTGTGTTTATGACTCACTGTAGACTGACATTGGTTTACACTTAGCAAAAAAGTCCTGCAAACACATAACTAAAATTGAGGATCAAATACAACTTAATTCATCTTAGTTCAAGGGTGACTTCATGCAAATCTGGGTTATTGTGGATGCAATATCCAACAATCTCCCCTTATTTGTAGAAGTCAGAACCCTCTACACTAAGGTGAATTATATCACAATAAAAAGAACTGGAGATGAAAAGTTAAGAATACAAAGAAATGCAAGAAATAAAGATAGACACTTAATTATCAAAACTAGAGTTTATATAATCAGAATAGTTTAAGATTTCAAGTCTACATTCATTCAATCCATATTCTCAATATCCAAAAATACATTCCTAACTCTGATGTTATTGATGATGTAGCTTTTCAGACTTCTCTTGTTGCCTCCTGAAATAGTTGAATGGATTTGGGTAGTACTTAGGTGGTCTTGGGGGTGCCTTGGGATTATTTCTTCCATACTCTCTGTCATAGATCCTTCTCTTTGTCATGGATTTCTCATAGAGATCCCATTCAGTAGAACTGTAATGGGTAGATCTGTTTTCATTATAATCCATTACCAGCTTCAAAGTATCTAAAGATAAAGTCTTGAAAGTGGGGCTCTAGATTTTAGCATATTCTTGGGCTTTCCTCTTCTCTGTCTCTGGATTAGGAACTGATTTAGAGGCAGAGGGACCTTCGCCATATTTTCTTTTCTTAGTAATGTGAACTTCAGGTAAGTCTTGGGGAATAATATCATCCCACACTTGAGTGTAATAATCTGGAGGAATAGTCTCATCAGAAGGTCTAGGAGAGAATGTAGGCATAGGAGCAGGAACATGCATCTGAGCAGATTGAGCAGACTTAGTTTCAACAAGAGGATTGAGATTATGAGGAATAATATATGGATCTGCTTGAAACTCTAGAAATATCTGATTGTGCATCCAGACTATTGTATCATATGTATGAAATTTGACAGACTGGATTTAGGCAAGCACATCCTTGTTGATTCCTGTTAACTTTTCAGTCCAAAGAGCATGAGCATTTTTAGTGAATTCATCTACAAGCTTGGCTACATGTTATTTTACAAGAGTCTCCCCCTTTCTGATTTCTACATAGAGAGAGCTTATTGTGTCCTCTTTAAAGGTGCCAACTTCCTCACATACCTTCATAACATTTTCTTGTCCTTTCTTCACAAGAAAAATCTGATTGTTTGCCAGAGTTATGTATTGATTCATCACTTCACCAACACCTGTAATAGTGTGGTCGAAGGATTTCCCACCAATTTGAAATAGATGTTTTAGTTGATCGGTGTTATGTTGAATTTCTGTAAATCCTCTGCTCATCTCTTTTTCAAGAGCAATTACTTGAGTTTGCACTGATAACAAGGAATCTTCAAAATGCTTTCTTTGGTCGGCCAATATCTGTTCAATTTTACTTAAAATATCAAAAGAACTGGTAGAAACAGAAGCAGTATCAGTAGCAGTAGTAGTGGCAGCAATAGGAGGAGCAGGAACTTTCCATGGAGGAATTTCTGCAATCACCACAGAGCTTGGAGCTCTCTTGATGTGATCAGGAATAGTTTCTTCTTCTACATTAGTAAAGACAGGAAGAGAGAAAATTAAGTTCCTCAAAGCTGGTTCAACTGGTTCTTGAGAACCTTGGACATCATCAGAGAGGAGGATAGTGTCTTGCTTGTCTTGATCAGCAGGTTCTGAGGCAGCAGAAGGTTACTTTGAAGACTGTACTGGAGAAGCAGCAGGGGCTGGAGATGGAGTTTTATCTGGAGTTTGGACCTGAGGTGGCTCCTTTTCAGTAAGTTCCTCTATCATTCTATCAATATCTTCTGATGTGGATAAGAGAGTATCTTGAACTTGTTCATCTGTATGAAGTGCTGTAAAAATTTCTAGATAAGGAGATCTGATTGGAGAGGAGGAAGGAATTCTTACAGCAGGAGCAGAGGAGACAGGCTCCCCCTCAAATGCTGCACCATCAGTGTGAGCAATCTCAGGATGAGAGGGAGATAGGGTCCTGTCCTCTGAGGCACGGGCTTCTAAAATCTTAGCAGCCTGAGATGGATTCTGTAATCTGACTTCCCATATTTGAATGGAAGCAATAGAAATTTTATTCATATAGTGGATGGGAGTACCCTTTGAGGTGTCAAAAACTTGAGGATTTATCTCATGAAGCATTAGAGATATAATCCTTGCCAAATTTGGAGCCTTAATGCTCTCCCTTATTTTATAAAGAATCATCATTCCAAATTGAAATTTCTTCCTGCACACTATGGCTGTGAGAACTGTAAACAAGTCATTAGATATAAATCCTATAGAACCTGTCTTGCACCAGAGGATTTTTCCAATGATGTCTACCAGTAGTTTGCTCTTTGCATTCAAATCTGGTCTTCTAACAGAATTGGCTTCAGTAGAGATTCCATAGTAACTACAAGCCCAGGCATTTTTTCCGGCAGTTAAATCATCTGTTCATCTACAACTGGTAATCTTAACAGTTGAGAGACAATGGTCTTATTAAACTTGATCTTAATACCTTTAACCTTAGATTTCAGGACTTGGCCATTTTTCCTTACTTTGATATTCTTGAAGAATTCTTCAACTTCTTGAAACAGTATCTTGCAGGGTTCTTGAAGAACAAACGACAAGCCTGTGATGTCGAGAAGTATCAGCAAATTTTTGAAGTCGTCTGACAGTTCTGCGATCCCAACAACAACTAACTCACTTCCAACACTGATCTTGGATTGCGGCGCCATGGATTCCTTAAGAAAAGGATGAGCGGTAGAGGGAAGATGACGATGACGAACACTCTGGTTCAGTGGCAGAAGACAAAACGATTTCTCGAGAAATGGATTTTGAAATCATGTAGGTTTAATGAAATCTAAAGTTCTCTATTTATATAGGTCTAGTAATGATGATTAGGTCTTAATTAAGCCTTAGATTAGGGTGGAAAGCAGGCTTAGAGCGAAACAGAAGAATTTGGAAAATTTCGAAAATTGAAGAGTCATTTCTCGAGTGGAGACTTAGTTCTCGCGAAATGAATGACTGCTTTTCGAGAAGTCAAAACCTATTTCTCGAGTGATGATTTTACTTCTCGAGAACAAAGTTATTACTCGAGTAATGATACTCGAGTGAGATACTTCTGTTTCTCGAGAAGAAGAAAAGTACTCGAGTAATTATAGTGCACTTACCGAGAAGTCATCCTATTTCCCGAGAAATCAAGTCCACTTAGAGAAACTTCTAACCTTTTTGGCTTGTTCTTGAATTCTGAGCCTTGAAATGATTCCACCTTGTCTATTCTTCCTTATTGAGCATGCCAAGTTCAGTTTTGAAGAAGTTGAACTTGGTCTCGTCCAGCGGCTTGGTGAAAATATCTGCAACTTGCCTGTTTGTAGTAACATATTGCAGATCCACATCCCCTTGCTCCACATACTCCCGGATGAAGTGATATCTTAGCTCAATGTGCTTTGTCCGGCTGTGCGAGACTGGGTTGTTGGCAATTGCTATCGCGCTGGAGGAGTCACAAAACATTGGAATGTCTTTGACCTTCATGTTGTAGTCTTCCAGCTGATTATTTAGCCAAAGCAACTGTGCACAAAAAATGCCGGCAGAAATATATTCTGACTCGGCCGTTGAGATTGCGACACAGTTTTGCTTTTTGCTACTCCATGATATAAGTCTTCTTCCAAGGAATTGACATGTCCCGGAAGTGCATTTTCTGTCATCTTTACTACCTGCAAAGTAAGCATCTGAAAAACCAATCATCTCGTTGTCATTACTTCTTGGGTACCATAAGCCAAGATTTGGTGGACCTTTAAGGTATCTCAAAATCCGCTTCGCAGCAGCGTAGTGAGATTCCTTACAGTTCACTTGAAATCTAGCACAGACACATGTAGAGAACATTATATCTGGTCTACTAGCAGTAAGGTAGTGCAAAGATCCAACTATGCTTCTGTACTTGGTTTCATCAAAATGTTTTCCTTTCTCATCCTAGTCCAGAGACATAGCAGAACCCATTGGAGTCCTCATAGAGGTTGCGTTCTCCATTCCGAATTTCTTAATTAGCTCTCTGGTGAACTTAGTCTGGGAGATGAAAATTCCATCTTCAGATTGTTTTACCTGAAGCCTTAAGAAATACTTCAGCTCTCCCATGCTGCTCATTTCAAACTTCCCTTGCATAAGTTTTGAGAACTTCTTGCAGAGGTTGTGGTCAGTAGAGCCAAATATATTGTCATCGACATAGATTTGCACTAGCAAAATCTTGCCTTTTATTTCCCTAAGAAATAATGTCTTATCTATTTTTCCCTTTGTGAACTTGTTCTCAAGGAGAAAACTAGATAGCGTTTCATACCAAGCTCGAGGGGCTTATTTTAAACCGTACAGCACTTTAGATAATAAATAAACGTAATCAGGTTGGTTAGAATAAAAAAAACCTGGGGGTTGTTCTACGTACACTTCTTTCTTTATGTCACCATTAAGGAAGGCGGACTTCACATCCATTTGATAGACAGTGAATCCCTTTAGTGCAGCATACGCTAAGAATAATCGAATTGCCTCCAGCCTAGCCACTAGAGCATATGTCTAGTCGAAGTTGATTCCTTCTTCTTGACGATGTCCTTTGGCGATGAGTCTGACTTTGTTCTTTATGATCATTCCATTTTCGTCTATCTTGTTCCTGTAGACCCACTTTGTCCTGATGACAGTCTTACCTTTGGGTCTTGGAACAATTTTCCAAACTTTACAGCGCTTGAACTGGTTCAGTTCTTCTTCCATGGCCAAGATCCATGATGCGTCCGAGCTTGCTTCCTCGAACTTCTTTGGTTCAACCTGTGAGAGGAAACTTAAATATAAATTTTCATTAGTTGTACCTCTATGAGTTCCGACACCATCCAGGGGATCTCCTATGATTTGGTCCATTGGGTGAACCTTTAGATGTCTGAGCTCTAGAGTCCTTGCATCTTGAACTTCAACCACTGGAGTGACTTCATCAACTTGGACTACTTCTTCATCTTGATCATCCACCTCTCCAATAGGGGTTGGAGTAATGATCTTGATGAATTTTTCACCTTCGTCTTTGTTTGGTTCATCCAAGATAATTTCTTTCAACTTTGCACTTGCATCTTCAACAAGCACACTAGAAGAGTTGCTTTGCAGCAAACTCGTCTCTTCAAAAACAACATGTATTGATTCCTCTACAACTAGAGTTTTTCTATTAAATATCCTATATGCCTTACTATGGTTGCTATATCCTACAAAAATACCTTCAAAACTCTTCTCACTAAACTTGGTAGTGTGATACTTACCATTGTTAAGCACGAAGCATTTACCGCCAAAAATTATAAAATATGAGACAGTTTGTTTCCTGCCCTTTAAAAGTGCGTAAGGTGTGTAATCATGATTCTTATTTATGAGTGCTCGATTTTGCACGTGGCATACTGTGTTGATGGCTTCTGCCCAGAAGTACTCCGGTAGTGAAGCATCACTCAACATAGTCCTGCAGGCCTCTATGAGTGTTCTGTTCCTTCTCTCAGCTACTCCATTTTGCTGTGGAGTACGAAGAGAGGAAAACTCATGAAAGATACCTAGGCTTCCACAAAATTCTGTCATGGCCCCAGACTTGAATTCAATTCCATTGTCACTTTTGATCTTGACAACGGAACAATTGTATTCATTCTGGATATGTCTAACAAAATTCGTAAAGACATCAAAGGTATCTGACTTGTTTTTCAGAAAGAACACCCACGCAAAGCGCAAGTAGTCATCAACAATAACCAATGTATATTCCTTGCCTCCAAAAATTCTAATTTGCAGTGGACCGAACAAGTCCATTTAAAGTAGATGTAGACATCTATTTGAATCTTTGCCAATAATGCTTTTAAAAGTAGTTCTCGTTTGCTTGCCTTTCACACAAGCATGACAAGGTCTATCTTTGACGTGCTTGACCTTTGGGGCATCACGTACCAGGTTTAGTGAAAATAATTTGTTAATAGTTTTAAAATTAATATGTGCTAATCTCTTGTGCCATTGGTCAATAAGAGACGCACTATCTTTTGCTAAAAAGCACACTAGTGTAGAAGAATCTATACAAATGAAATTTAAACAAAATATATTCCTGCTTCGAGTGTCAGATAGAATCATTTCCATATTTTCAACAGACTTTATCAAGTACTTGTCAGCATGGAATTCAACTATGTATCCTTTGTCGCATAGTTGGATTATGCTTATGAGATTGTGTTCCAATCCCTCGACATAAGATACATCCGAAAAGGATACACTACCGTTAGTGATCATACAGTAGCCTTTAGTGATTCCTCGGTCTGAACCTCCAAAGTTAACCTTTGGTCCGTTCAATACTGGAGAGAAGTTTTGAAGTAGGCTTCTTGTCCCGGTCATGTGCCGAGAGCATCCACTGTCCAAATACCAGATAGGTGTTTTAGTGGCCTTTGGACATCCCTGCAATTATAATCAGTTTGCCTTAGGAACCCAAACATGTTTGGGGTCCTTGGTCTCGTGTTAGAACACTCCCCCTACGAGGATTAGAATTATGAGTGGTTATTCTCATGTTGCCAACCTGAGGAGTTGCAACATTTCTTGGATTAAACCAACAATCGATGGCAAAATGACCTATTTTGCCACAGCACCAACAGTCGAACTTGTTGTATCTTTGCCTTAGGTACTCCTGCTTGACCTTCTGGTATAGTGGTCTAGCAGGGGTTGCAGTCTTGGAGGAGGAGGCTTCATGATGATGGCAATCACATGATTTCTTCTCCTTCGCAGGCTTTTCCACAATGGGTTTTACCTTTGTTTCTTTCTTAAAGTTATGACCATGATCATAAGGACCATAGTCCTGAAGAATGACTTCTTCATAAGGTGCCTTAAAGACACTCTCACCAAAGTTTCTGGGGCGAGTCCATCCTTGGCAACGAGACTTTGGCTCTACATAAGTAGGCCTAGTCAAGTGGCCGTAGGATGAGTCAAGATCAAACTCATTAGTTGGAAATATGACTTTCTTAAAGATAGTCTGATCTTGAGGGGCCTTCCCCTTTTCTTTGGCCAAGGCCTTATTAGCGGCCTTATTCCTTCTCTGAGCCTTATTCCTCCTAGAAGATTTACTATGAGCTTTTACATGGCCTAGCCCAGCACCCTTGGCATGAGCAGAGAACTCAGCAATAAGAGGAAGAACTATCTTGGGCTTAGAGAAACCTTCAACATGTTTCTCTTCGGCTTCTAGTAATTCTTCCAACCCCTTGATGATTTCATCCTTCAGATCATGGTGCTTGATAGCCTTGTTGAATTCATCGACTGCAGTATCTAAGTCTTCTCTGAGTGAGTCCATCTTATTGACTTCCTCTCTCAGAGAGCTTTCTACGGCCTTTAGAGACTTAATCTCTTTTGCTTGAGTTTTCACGACCTTTTGACATTTGTCATATGACTTGATCAACTCCTTATACTGGGCCAGACTCATCGTCAGAAGAGCTGTCCTCATGATCATGCTCAAAGACTTTAGATTCAGAAAGAGGAGTGTGAGAGTTTACCTTCCCAGTGACTTGGGGCTCTTGTTCATCATCTGTCTGAGCCATAAGCCCAAAGTAGGCTTCTTCTTCTTCACTCGACTCAGATGAGTCAGAGTCACTAAGAGTTTTGCCCTTCTTGGCTATCAGGCTCTTCTCTGTCCTCTTTTTTTGTATGAGGACTTCTTTTCTTCTCTCTTACCACCCACCTTTTTCTTATGAGGGCAATCAACAATGACATGACCTGGCTTGTTACAATAATAATAAACTATGTCAGTCAAAATATGTTTGTTAGGTTTAGAATTATACTTGTCATGGATACTTGAGCCTTTCTTTCGTCGATCACCGTCAAGTCGTGATCTTTTGTATGAGGCATCCTTGCCACTCCATTGCTTCTTTTTATTCAAAAATTTCTTGAACTATCTTGAGAGTAGTGAGAACTCTCCTTCAGATAGCTCTAAGCCTAACGTGCGTGGCTAAGATGATTCCACTTCACTTTCTTCTGGAGCTGGTGCTGGTGAGGCAGCTTTGACCTTCTTTGAACTGTCTGCCTTTAAAGCAACGGACTTTTCCTTTGAAGAGAAATGACTTTTCTCTTCTTCAGCCTTTCTAGAGTTGATCTGCAGTTCATAGGACATTAGCTTGCCAAAGAGATTCTGTGGGTCTGTCTCAACTAGTTTTCCAAACTTCTGGATGGCACAGACTTTGTTGTCCCATTCCTTTGTGAGAGACCTCAGAAACTTATCATTCAGCTCCCCATTAGTGAAGACCCAGCCATACACTCTTAGGTTGTTGACTATCTTGAAGAAATTTTCAAAAGTGTCTGCAATGGTATCTTTTGGCCCTTGTCGGAAGGCTTCATACTTCTGATTCAGGAGGGACCTTCTATCATCCCTTACCTCTTCTGTTCCTTCCATTAAGGTGACAAGAGACTGCCACATTTCCTTAGCAGATTGGCAATGAATCAGGTTCTGCAGCATTGAGTCATCGACTGCACTTGCTATTATATTTTTAGCTTTCTTATCCAGTGAGACAAGTGCAATCTCATCCTTGTCTAGATCCATTAATTTCTTAGGTACTTGCTTAGTTGGATCTATAGTGGAGATGGTCATGGGAACGTGAGTACCTTCTTCAACAATCATTAAGATCCTGGGATCCACAGCTTCCATGAAAAATTTAATCCTTTCTTTCCACATGGGAAAGTTATTCTTGGTGCACAGAGGAAGCTTAGCAAAATCTTTACCCTTATCCATGCTTGGCAAATTCTCAAGATACAACTGAAGAGTAAATTGATCAAGGTGTAAAACTTTTAATGACCAACCTCCCACTGATACCAATTGAAAGAGTTCAGTTGTCTACCTAAATCACCTAGAGGGGGTGAATAGGTGAGTTGTGCGTCTATCTACAAAAGAAAAAAAATTGCGATCTTGCACACAAATCAACCAAGCAAACACAGACACCAAAAGATTTATAGTGGTTCCCCAACCTTGGGTACATCCACTTTCCCTCACCGATCTAGTAAACCACAAGACTCGGCTACTCCACTATCTCGGATTGAAAACCAATCCTACGTCTCGGAACCAAGTTTCTACAATCTCGATCCAAATGGATCTACACTCGGAAGATAAAACTTCCTACAACTCGGAGAAAATCTCCTACAAGAATTGATAATCAAAAATTGAAAATACAAACAAATGATCTTCGAATCTTGAGATGTTCTGGCTTGATCTTCTTCTTTGAGAGTTGCGGCTTTATCATATTTATTGAAGAAGAACTCACGGCTAGAACTTGATCTGAAGATTTTCTTTTGACTTCACCCGATCGGAACGTTGATGGAGAAAGAGAAACTATCACGATCAGGAAATCAATCTTTGTCTGAATCCTTTGAATCAGAAACCCTAACTCTTGCGCTTTGAAGATCGGCTGTGGCGGCGGGTCTCATTTTTGAAAGACAGAGGATTCAATGACTTGAGAAAATTATGACAGTGTATAGATCCTTCGTATTCTTGGTCTTAGGGTTAGTCGATTGACATGAATTTATATAGGATCTCTCTAACAGTCATAATTAGTCTTAATGACGTACACGTGGACCAGTCACATCAAGTGATTTGAAAATCCCGTCATTCTGTACTTAATAGAAGTTTTTGCAGAATATGACTTATGTTTCTCGAGAAGAATGATATTTCTCGAGAAGTAATGTTTATTACTCGAGAAGAAGACAAAGGATTACTCGAGACAACATTTCTGCTAAACGAAACTTCATTTCTCGAGAAAGAAGAATACTACTCGAGAACTAAGAATTGCTTCTCGAGAAAAGGCAGCCAATGGTGTTGAGTCAGGTCTTAGCACTCAACGCTCTCAATGCTTTTACTGTTGAGTACTCGAGTACTGTCTGAATTTCCCGAGAACAAAGAAATGAATTACTCGAGAACGAGAATTGATTTATAGAGAGAAAGAAAGTTTCTCAAGAACTAGGAATAGCATTTCTCGAGAACTAAGAGTTGTTCTCAAGAACTACACTTAAAAAATTTTCTGATATAACAAATCAGTACTTGAGAAGTAGAGAAGGAGTCTACTCGAGAACTAAATTTAGTTTCTCGAGAACTAAGGGACTACTCGAGAACTAAGTATAATACTCGAATAAAGTTACTGACTACTCGAGAACTCTCAAATTTACTACTCGAGAACTAAACTCCTATTTCTCGAGAACTAAAGGACTACTCGAGAAAAGGACTTAGAGAATTTCTATTTTTAAGAAAACTTTTCTTCTGACTTTGCTCAACACCAACATCTCATCTCTTGATCCAAGTACTTGAAAATGAAGTGTATCCCAATAGAGAGGCTACACAAGAGTCAACACCTTGGATCACACAATGAGGAATTACATTGTATGGTACTGTGTTTATGACCCACTACAGACTGACATTGGTCTACACTTAGCAATAAAGTCCTAAAAACACATAACTAAAATAGAGGATCAAATACAACTTAATTCATCTTAGTTCAAAGGTGACTTCATGCAAATCTGGGTTATTGTGGATGCAATACCCAACAAACAGTTGCTGATAGGCTCCAAGATATCCCAAGTATCACTGTTGCGAGACATATCCCAAATTTGGTTGTGGCTGGAAGAAATAAGAAAAAGGCTGCTGCTGTACCAGTTTGACTGAGAGCTGCTGATAGCAATGCTGATAAGCCAGCCCTTAAGAGTAGGTACAATATTTATGAGTGCTGGTGTTTTGGAAAAGTGGCCCATTATGCTATTGATTGCTGGCATAATAATAGTGTCCAGAGAGATAATGTCCGGCTTACCTGTCAGAAGAGCTGCAGACAGGCATGTTCATTTTAAATCTAACATGCACCTAGGACCCAACAAGAATTGGGGTCCTAAGGTTAGATGATTTTTTTATTGCAGGTGAGTCCAAGTGGCCATACACCTATATGGTACTTGGATTGTGGATGCTCTAGGAACATGACTGGAACAAAGAGCATGTTGAAGGAATATACTCCAGTAGAGAATGGACCCAAAGTCATCTTTGGTGCTTCAGAAAAGGGAGTAACCAAAGGGTTTGGTAAGATATCAAATGGCATAATCACTATCACACAAGTATCTTATGTGAAAGGTTTGCAGCACAACCTGATAAGCATAAGCCAACTATGTGATTTTGGCTATGATATTTCTTTCCTCAAGGATGATTGCCAAATTAGGAGGTCTAGTGACCAAGGGGTCATCTTAACAGGCACTAGGAGAGGAAATGTTTATTGTCTGAATTTTGTTTGTGAGAGTAAGGACTCTCCTATATGCCTAGTTGCAGATGAGAAAGCCTCACATTGTGTCCAATGGCTCAACAGGCTAGCTCACTTGAATTACAAGACCATAGGCAAACTCTTTAGTGAAGAGTTAGTGAGAAATAGTCCTAAGGTAAAGTGCACCAAGGAGGGTATCTGCTCTGCATGCCAAAAGGGAAAGCAGACTAAGACCTCCTTCCAGTGCCTTGGTACCAAAGACTCAATGAGGTGTTTATACCTCCTGCATATGGATTTATTTGGTCCTATGCCAGTTCATAGTCTAGGTAGGAAAGTCTACACTCTTGTGGTTGTTGATGATTTTTTCATATTTGTCTAGGTGTTCTTCATAAGGAAGAAATCTGAAACACCTGATGTCTTCTAGACATTTGTTAAGCAAATTCAAATTGAATTTAACAGTACTGTGGTCAAAATCAGAAGTGACCATGGGACTGAGTTTCAGTCTGAGTGCATGACAAAGTTCTATGAAGAGCATGAGATTCATCAAGAGTACTTCTCTCCTAGAACATCCCAGTAAAATAGAATTACTGAGAGGAAAAATAGAACCCTCATAGAGGCTGGTAGGACCTTGTTAAGCGACACATCTCTCCCAGAATATTTCTGGGCTGAGAAAGTAAGCATTGCATGTCATGTCCTCAACAGGGCTTCTAAAAAACGTCTAAGTTGTCTACCTAAATCACCTAGAGGGGGTGAATAGGTGAGTTGTGCTACTTTTTGCGGAATAAAAACTATAGCGATCTAAGCACAAGAAATAAACAAGCATTCACAAAGGACACATAGAATTATAGTGGTTCCCCAATCTTGGGTATGTCCACTTTCCACTCACCGATCTAGCAAAGCACTAGACTCGGCTACTCCACTAATCTCGAATCAAAATGATCCTACCACTCGAAAAAATGTTCCTACAATCTCGATCCAAAATGGATCTACACTCAAAAGATAAAAACTTCCTACAACTCGGAGAACAAATCTCCTACACTCGGAGAATAATCTCCTACAAGATTAAAAAGAGATTTGTAAAAATACAAACAATAATTTTCTCAGATCTGAAAATCTCTCTAGGTCTTTCTTCTTTGGACTTTGCGGCTTTATCAAAAATTATAAAAGAAGACACACTGATCGATCTTGTTCTAAGAAGCTTTGACTCACACCATCAAGGAGTAGATGGAGAATGGTTTATCCCTTGATCTGCAAGTCTCTGGATCGAAAGTTGCATTGAAGATCTTGAACGAGAGAGCTGACCTTCTGTAGATGATGATGAATTGTCGGCCGATCCAGAACTTAGAATTACTCTCTTAGGGTTTGTCATTATGATAGGACCTTTTATAAGATCTCCCTAACGATAATAATCGTCATTAATGAGGGCCACATGGACCAGTCACGTCACGACATTCAAAAATTAGATCTAACAGAACTTAAGAATTTTCTTAAAATTTGATCGGCTTTTCTCGAGTGAAGAATAAGTTACTCGAGTACTAAAGTTGGCTCTCGAGTGCTACACATAGACTACTCGAGAGGCGGCTATCCTGGAAAATCTAAATGTTGAAGTAAATCACTCGAGTAGTTAATGGATCACTCGAGTGTTATACTTACTTCTCGAGAGGTAGACTGAACTTCTCAAGAGCTTGGACTCGGAGAAAATTCTAGATAAGAATTTGATCACTCGAGTGTTGAAGCTTAACTACTCGAGTGCTACTCGAACTACTCGAGTACAAAGAAGTGCCACTCAAGTGGTCTTAGAATTTTATCAAGAACTAAGTTTTGTTACTCGACTTGATAACCTCAACTACTCGAGTACTCAGCTAGACTACTCGAGTACTTGACTTAGAAAATTTTCGAAGACATAAATAACATAACTCGAGAATGAGAGCAGATCTACTCGAGTACTGGACTTGGTTTCTCGAGTGCAAGATAAGAACTACTCAAGAACCACTACCATACTCGAAATGTAGACTGGATCTACTCGAGTGCTTCTAAGCCTTCTACTCGAGAATAAAAAGGACTACTCGAGTACAACACTTAGAATTTTCTCAGCTTTATGAAACTTGAGTTCTTCATTCCAAATAGCATCCAATCTTCATCCGTTAGTCCATGTCCTTTAATATGAAGTGTATCCCAATAGAGAGGCTACGCATGAGTCAACGCCTTGGATCATATAATGAGGAATTACATTGTATGGTCCTGTGTGTAACACCCCAAATTCCAATTTGGAGTTCAGGCTGGGTGATATGGCCTGGGATATGGGCGTGTCCCTGGGCATGTCCAGCTCTTGGTACTCGAGTGAGTCTCTAGTGTGTCTCGAGTGAGGCACAAAGCCTGGGACACGGGCGTTTCCCAGGGCGTGTCAAGGTGACATGGTCGGGGACACGGGCGTGTCCAAGGCCGTATCCTGCTCGGGTTGGTAACTGGGTTGTGTCGAATGTGGCACACGGCCTGTGACATGGGCGTATCACAGGGGCATGTTTGGCATACGGCAAAGGACCCAGGCGTGTGCCTTAGCCGTGTCCATTTTCGGGAGTGTTGATCTTGTGTTGATTGAGGGACACACCCCTCAACACGGGCGTGTACCTCGTGACACGGGCATGTCAGGGCTTGACACGGGCGTGTCTAAGCCCGTGTCCTGGTCTGGATGGAGTCGGTTCCTTAACTGCTTAGGGAACACGACATCTGATACAGGCGTGTCACAAGCCGTGTCAGCCTAGGAAAAGTGATTCCAGGGCAGATCGTGGCCGTTCATTTCCTTCTAATTGGATCCTATTGTCAAAGCTTCTCCCTGTAGATATAAGACCATGGATTGAGAGTATTCTCTCATTCTATATTCTCTATCTAAGAATAGAGAAGGGAGAGCTTGGAGGAGGAATAAGAAGAAGGATTCCGGCCACCGGTGGAGCTTCAGCGGTCCGACTTGAGATCCGAGGCCAGCATTGTGGAGGCAAGGTCGTCATAGTGATTTCCAACCGGCTAGTTTTACATGGCTCTGAAGCGATCATCAAGGGTAACGATCTCCTTCTTGGACAAGTGAAGTCCTACTTTATGCATATGCATGGAATCCTCCACCAAGAGGTGGAAAGCGTAAGCGATTCCAGTAATTTAAGTCTACATCTAGATCAAGAAGTGCATAGTACAGAATATGCATGCTGTGTGAAGCCCATCTGGACGGGTAGTCTAGATTAGTGATGCTTATATTGCGAACCCGTGAAGACTCTGTGTATATAACGAGTAGCTTACGGAGATTATGAGGACGCTTGTGAATTGTGGTAAGGAAGCTTTGTATAGCTCCTTTGGTTGTATGCTCTGCATGTGTGGAGAGATGGATTGGAAGGAAAGCGGAACTGTGTACTGGTGTTATGAGAGATCAATTGGTAGCAATGAAGAGGGGTGGTTTCCCCGGCTTGTTACACTACAGTGGTAGGTTGATCTAGAGGCTGTGAGTGGTTGATTTTTAGCACTGCAAATGGGGAGCTGCGGGCCTTCCCAGCGTGTTGCACTACGTGTGTAGGTCGATCAATAGTGCTCACTAGTTACCATGAGGTGAACGCCTCTGAGTGGGATGGGTGCGTGAGGTCTCCAGCATGGGTTTGGAGGCTTATGCCCGACCAACAAGCTAATAACCTCTAACCGGTGGTGGGACCTAGAGGATTTCGGTATACCGTAAGCGTGCCCTGAGTGCACGGAGCATCTGGCACGAAGGCCGACGTTTGTGATGTGGTTGTGCCTGAGTGCACTTGTTGTGATATATATATATTGTGATTGCAATGCATGTAGGGAAGGAACCACTTCCCCGGGTAAGGGGTAGGGTCATTATAATTGGTCAGCTGAATGCTGACCGTTGCTTTGTTTATCACCCTAGGGGTGGACGTCCATATGCAGGTGTTGCAAGCTGACTTGGATTGAGCGGGTTGAACCCTTACTGTTGCTTCTTGTAGGCCCTTGAAGGCCGTGTGAAGAATTGGATTTCATGGGTGGTCGGCCTGCGTGCCGATGTATGAAACAACCTTTTGTAAAGAGAAACTTGTAAGGCCTTAAGGCCGTGAGCGGTGTGTGCTTGTATACATTCCTGGTGTTTTATATAAATATGATATTTATATAATAGTGGACATTCATTGGTTGAGTTCTTACAAGTAATAAGCTTCCGCTAGAATTCTCTGGGTTAGGG
The DNA here is from genome assembly GCA_039513925.1 of Platanthera zijinensis. Lineage (NCBI taxonomy): Eukaryota > Viridiplantae > Streptophyta > Magnoliopsida > Asparagales > Orchidaceae > Platanthera > Platanthera zijinensis. Next base: position 95,910,438 of record CM077091.1, read on the forward strand.
TGCGATGGTATTTTTGTATTAACCTGTGACCTCACCGTTTGGTTGTGACATATAGTGTTGGGACCCGGCCGGACCTTCTATTATATGTTATTTTATGGGTAGAGTCGTTAAATTTTTGTATCAGAGGTTCTCGGTCTTCCTCTTTCGAATTCGTGGTCAAATTCTTTTGTGGGGTGGCGAACACGTGTACGTGTGAACCGTTTTAACACTAATGTACTCAAGAATGTCCACTAGGAATGTGAGCATGTCTATTAGGCATGTTTACCGTTTTGGATTGGAGGTTAATGATATCTTGTTAACATATAGGTGACAAGAAGTGGAGTTGGGGAGTCTGAACCCCAGCATTCGGATGAGAGTGCGGCACTAGTTGAGGTGCCCAAACCTCCCCCTTCTGCGAAAACCATATGCTTAGTTACGGAGGAAGTATTTTCCATGTTTCAAGCACAACCTATTGGGCAGGCAAGGTCTGCAGTGGAGCCAGTACAGGTTGGTGTGAGTCAAGAGTGTGTGCATGTTCTACTTGATGTGAAATCAGCTAACGAGCAACTAAAGCGGTTTATGGATTTTCATCCACCTACATTTGTCGGGGCGAATTCCCCAACGCAGCGGAGGATTGGCTCTCAAGTGTAAAGAGGATCCTGATAGCGATAAGGATTGATGAGGGGCAGAAAGTTACTTTAGCCACATTCCTACTGGAGGGAGAGGCGAGACTTTGGTGGGATGAGGTCGAGTTATACCAGTTTGCAGGCAGAGGCCTGGGAGAGATATCGATGGAGAAATTCTCCAGATTGTTATGGGCAAAGTATTTGCCAGTTTCGCTGCGAATTGCAATGGAGAATGAGTTCCAACATCTAGTACTAGGTGAGCGTACTGTGGATGATTACCTGTATGATTTTACCAGATTGGGGCGTTATGCGGGGTCTACTTTTGCGGAAGAAGCGCGGAAGACAAATAGGTTCTATGAGGGACTTCATGATGAGCTGAGGTTGGCGCTCCCGAGTTACCAAGGCTTCCAAGCATTAGTAGACACAACATGTGCGCTGGAGAAGGACTTGAAACGGGTGCAGGATAAGAAGAACTTGGCGGTTGAAAAGACGCAGTTCAAAGTCCCGCAGTCGGAACAATCGGAGTTTAGGAAACGGGACAAGAAGAGGTTCAGGCCTGCTGAACAAACTTCTTCGGATGTTGCTTCGGGAGCAACGTATGTGCAAGGATGTGTGGATACACGTACATGTTTTTCTTGTGGATAGTTGGTTCATATAGCCCGATATTGTTGGAGAGGACAATCAAAGGGTGAAAAAAAGACTGGTGCGTCCTATGAGGAAAAGGGTAAGGCAGTGGCGGAATCATCTGCATCCCGAGCGCAACCGTGAGTGTACACTCTCGAAGTACAGGAGCCGAAAAGCTCGAATCATGAAGTACAGCAGTCTCGGGTGTATAATCTAGAATTACAAGAGGCTGTCAAGAGGATTATGAAGGACGCGACTGAGCAAAAATAGAGAAAGTGTGTACTTTACTTTTTATTGTTATCTGTTGTGTGTAAAAGACTTGGTGTATATTTGCAATAAAGGAATGGTTGTGTATGAGCTAAATTTCGGGACGAAATTTCTATAAGGAGGGGAGGGTTGTAACACCCCAAATTCCAATTTGGAGTTCAGGCTGGGTGACACGGCCTAGGACACGGGCGTGTCCCAGGGCGTGTCCAGCTCTGGGTACTCGAGTGGGTCTCGAGTGTGTCTCGAGTGAGGCACACGGCCTGGGACACGGGCGTGTCCCAGGGCGTGTCAAGGTGACACGTCCAGGGACGCGGGCATGTCTGAGGTCGTGTCCTGCTCGGGTTGGTAACCAGGCTGTGTCGAGTGTGCCACAAGGCCTGTGACACGGGCGTGTCACAGGGGAATGTTTGGCACACGGCTAAGGAAATGGGCGTGTGCCTTAGTCGTGTCCTTTTAGGGAGTGTTTATCCTTTGTTGATTGAGGGACACGCCCCTCAACACGGGTGTATACCTCGTGACACGGGCGTGTCTAATCCCGTGTCCTAGTCATGATGGAGTCAGTTCCTTAACCGCTTAGGGAACACGACATATGACATGGGCGTGTCACAAGCCGTGTCAGCCCAGGAAAAGTGATTCCAGGGCAGATCGTGGTCGTTCATTTCCTTCTAATTAGATCATGTGGTCCATGCTTCTCCCTGCAGTGATAAGACCTTTGATTGAGAGTATTCTCTCATTCTATATTCTCTTTCTAAGAAGAGAGAAGGGAGAGCTTGGAGGAGGAAGAAGGAGAATGATTTAGGCCACCGGTGGAGCTTCAGCGGTCTGACTTGATATCTGAAGCCAGCGTTGTGGAGGCAAGGCTATCGCAGTGATTTCCAACCGGCTAGTTTTCCATGGCTCCGAAGCGATCGTCAAGGGTAACGATCTCCTTCTTGGACAAGTGAAGTCCTACTTTATGCATATGCATGGAATCCTCCACCAAGAGGTGGAAAGCGTAAGCGATTCTAGCGAGTTGAGTCTGCATCTAGATCCAGAAGTGTGTACTACAGAATATGCATGTTGTGTGAAGCCCATCTGGACGGGTAGTCTAGATTAGTGATGCTTATATTGCGAACCAGAGAAGACTCCGTGTATATAACGAGTAGCTTGCGGAGATTGTGAGGATGCTTGTGAATTGTGGTTAGGAAGCTTTGTATAGCTCCTTTGGTTGTATGCTCTGCATGTGCGGAGAGATGGATTAGAAGGAAAGCGGCACTGTGTGTTGGTGTTATGAGAGATCAATTGGTAGCAATGTAGAGGGGTGGTTTCCCCGACTTATTACACTAGAGTGGTAGGTTGATCTGGAGGATGTGAGCGGTCGATTGGTAGCCCTGCAAATGGTGAGTTGCGGGCCTTCCCGGCGTGTTGCACTACGTTTGTAGGTCGATCTATAGTGCTCACTAGTTGTCGTGAGGTGAACGCCTCTGAGTGGGATGGGTGCGTGAGGTCTCCAGCATGGGTTTGGAGGCTTATGCCCCGCCAACAAGATAATAACATCCAACCGGTGGTGGGACCTAGAGGATTTCGGTACACCGTAAGCGTCCCTGAGTGTACGGAGCGTCTGGCATGAAGGCTGGCATTTGTGATGTGGTTGTGCCTGAGTGCACTTATTATGATATATATATTGTGATTGCAATGCATGCAGGGAAGGAACAACTGCCCCGGGTAAGGGGTAGGATCGTTATATTTGGTCAGCTGAATGCTCATCGTTGCTTTGTTTATCACCCTTGGGGTGGACGTCTATATGCAGGTTTTACGGGCTGACTTGGATTGAGCGGGCTGAATCCCTTGCTGTTGCTGCTTATAGGCCCTTGAAGGCCGTGTGGAGAATTTGATTTCATATGTGGCCGGCCTGCGTGCCGATGTATGAAACCGCCTTTTGTAAAGAGAAGCTTGTAAGGCCTTAAGGCCGTGATCGGTGTGTGCTTGTATACATTCCTGGTGTTTTATATAAATGTGTTATTTATATAGTAGTGGACATTCATTGGTTGAGTTCTTACAAGTAATAAGCTTCTGCTAGAATGCTCTGGGTTAGGGTGCGATGGTATTTTGGTATTAACCTGTGACCTCGCCATCTTTTTGTGGCATATAGTATGGGGACCCAACCAGACCTTCTATTATATGTTTTTAACGGGTGGAGTCATTACACTGTGTTTGATGACCCACTGTAGACTGATATTGGTCTACACTCAGCAATAAATTCTGCAAACATATAACTAGAATAGGAAATCAAATACAACCTAATTCATCTTAGTTCAAGGGTGACTTCATACAAATCTGGGTTATTGTTGATACAATACCCAACAATCTCCTTCTATTTGTAGAAGTCAGAACCCTCTACACTAAGGTGAATTATACCAAAATAGAAAGAACTAGATATAAAAGGTAATCACAGAGTAAAATGCAGGAAACTAATAAATAAAGAGATAATCATCAAAACTAAAGATTATATAATCAGAACTGTTTCTAGATTTCACTTCTACATGAATTCAATCCTCATTCTCATAACTCATAATCATTTCTAGCTTTGATGATGGTGGTGTTGTTGTTGTTGCTGTTGTTGTTATTGCATGTCCTTCTTCTCCTACTGTCTTCTCTTATAACTGAATGGCTTGGGGTAATACTTAGGAGGTCTAGGAGGAGCATTGGGATTGTTCCTCCCATATTCTCTGTCATAGATTCTCCTTTTAGTCAATGATTTCTCATACAATTCCCATTCAGATTGTTGTAATGAAGATTTCTGCTTTCATTATAGTCCATAACAAGCTTCAGTGTATCAAGTATCAAAGCTTTAGAAGTTGGACTCCATATCTCAGCAAACTCCTGAGCTTTTCTCTTCTCTGCCTCTGGATTTGGAACAGATCTACTAGCAAAAGTTACCTCTCCATACTTCCTTCTTTTAGGTATATGAATTTCTAGTAAATCATTAGGGATTTCAGATTCCCAAACCTGAGAGTAAGATTCTGGAGGTTGAGTTTCATCTTTAGGCCTAGGAGAGAAGGTAGGCATTTGAGCTGGCATTTTAGCAGGCTGGCCTTCAGCAAGTGGATTCAAATGTTGAGGAATAATATTTGGATCAGCTTGGAATTCTGGGAAAATCTGATTATGCATCCATACAGTAGTATCATAAGTATAGAACTTCACTGACTGAATTTGAGCTAGCACATCTTTATTAATTTCCTTCATTTTTTCAGTCCAGAGGGTCTTGACATTTGTGTCATATTTTTCAACTTGTTCTTTCACTATGCCCTCCCCCTTTCTGATTTCTACACATAGTTTCTTTATGACTTCATCCTTGAAGGTGCCCACTTCTTCACAGACCTTCATGGCATGCTCTTGGGCATTCTTTTCTAATTGAATTTGATTGTTTGCAAGAGTGACTCCTTGTTCCATGACATGTCCAACACTAGTAATAGTGTGATCCAAGGCTTTGCCACCTATTTGGAAAAGTTACTTCAGCTGATCTATATTATGTTGGGTTTCAGCAAATCCTCGACTCATTTCTTTTTCCAAATCAGAAACTTTATCTTGCACAACTTTGAGAGAATCATCAAAATACTTTCTTTGGTCTAGTTGCATCTGTTCTATTTTACCAAGTATATCAGAAGTAACTGGAGTATCAAAAACAGTAGTAGCTGGAGGAGGAGGGGCAGTCCATGGAGCAATTCCTTCAACGACTACTGAGCTCTGAGCTCTTGTAGTATTGACCAAAACATCTTCTTCCTCACTAGTGAAGGTGGGAAGAGAAAAATCCAATCTCCTCAAAGTAGCTTAACCAGGTTCTGGAGATTGTTCATTTTAATCTGACAGTAGAATTGTCTCTTATTCTTCTTCAGTATCTGAGGATGGATCAAAGGGTGACTTTGGAGATGGTGTAGGAGATGGAGATGATGCTGGAGTGGCTTCTTTGGATTGTACTTTGACATTTTCTTGATGGAGGGGAGGTAGAGGCTCATCTGAGCTGAGCTCCTCTATAATTTTATTGATATCATCAGTGGTGGAGAGGATTGTTTCTTATACCTGGGAATCTGTTTGAAGATCTTCTGAAGTGGTTGGCTGGATGGAAGTATCTGGAGGAGGAGTAAGAAATCTGTCTCGCTGCACAGAGGAGGTAGGCTCCCCCTCAGCTGCTGCACCAGATGTGCCAACAACATGATGGAGAGGGGGAGATGGGTTCCTTTCCTCTGAAGCAGGGTGTTCATGGGCTTTAACTGACTTGGTTGGATTCTGTAATTTCAACTCCCATCTCTGAATGGAGGAAACAAAGACTTTCTTTATATGATGGATTGTAGTGTCAACGGAGAAGTCAAATACTTGAGGATTAATCTCATGCAACATTAAGGAGATAATCCTGGAATAACTTGGAGCTTGAATGCTCTCCCTGATTTTATCCAATATCAACATACCAAACTGAAATATTTTCCTTGAGACAATAGATGTATTCATGTAGAAGTGGTCGGTAGAAATTAAACTGATAGAGGAGGTTTTGCACAGTAAAACCTGAAAGTCTCTAGTGTCGACTAAATCCACCTATGGGGGGGGGGGAATAGGTATCGTGCAGTCTTTTGCAGAATTAAATTTACCTGCACAAATTAACAAACAGAGCACAGAAACCACACAAAGAATTATAGTGGTTCCCTGATTTGGGTACGTCCACTTTCCCCCTTCGACCTATCTCCCACCAAGGGATGACTCGGTCACTTCTCCAAACGGATTAAAATCCAATCCTCACACTACGGAAGGAACCCTTCCAACAAAGGAGTCACAACTCCACCACCACGGTTTGCACCCAACCATTACAATAAGGAATGAAATTTCCTTTACAACAAACCAAAATTGAAGGTAAAAGAAAATACAAAAAAAGCTTTTGGAGATTCCGATGTCCTTTTTCGTTCGTTGTAGCTTGCACAAAAAATACGAAGAGTCCATAACCGGATTTCTCTCTTAGAATGGGTCTTCTCAAGATCAGCGGCAGCAAGTGATTGCGGCGGCGATACTTTGTAGATCCAAACTTCTTGACGAAGCAAGCTAGGTCTACAAACGATCTCAGTCGGATCAATCGTCTCAACCGATTCGGAATGGAGAACAAGTCTCGTTCAACGAATCAGAAGATAAGAGATCTCAAGAGAGATGCGTGAGATGCTGAGCTTGCCTCAGTACTGTCGTCAGAAGATCAAAGAAGCACTGAGTTCAACGGCGGCGACGAACTTGTGAGCGGCTACAGGCGATCGGCGGTTTCCGCGATCGGCTAGGGCACGACGTCGGCTGCTTTCATTTCTGCGTGAATGTCTGTGTGTAGAGGTTCAAAATACACGTATATATATACCAGGAGCCAACCCTAAAGACCATTGAGGGACCCATAAGGAGAAACCCTAGCGACGGCCGAAACAGCGCACGTCAAGTTGGTTTGGTCCAGCGAACGGTGGAAATTTGCCTAATGCAAAATCGGCGGGAATCATTGGTGATTCCCGTCGATGTCGGCGGGAATCACTAACGATTCCCGTCGATTCTGCCTTAGCAGAATCCCTGTTTGAAAACTGTCTGCCGGAATAAGTCGGCGGGAGAGGCTAACTGATTCTCGACGAATCGGCGGGAATCACTAACGATTCCCGTCGAAGTCGGCGGGAATCACTAGCGATTCCCGTCGAAGTCGGCGGGAATCACTTAGCGATTCCCGTCAATTTTGACTTAGAAGAGTTTTCTCTCTTCCTTCTTTTGATGACTTGGTCTTTGACCCATCTTTGCTCCTTCTTCTGCTCTTGATCTATCTTGACCCTGTACTTGAAAATAAGTACACTCCAATAGAGAGAGCACACGTGAATCAACACACTGATCTACGCAACGAGGGATTACGTTGCGCAGACCCGTGTATATTGACCCACTGCACCCATACATTGGTGTGTACTTAGCATGGAATTGCTGCAAGCACAACTTGATAGAATTGTTAAATACATTTTCAATTCACCTTAACTTGACTGGAGTCTTCTTCAAATCCAGGTAATTGTGGATACAATACCCAACAATCTCCTCCTATTTGAAGAAGCCTAAACCCTACAAGCTAAGGTGAATAGAACATATGGGAACGAAAAACAGAAACAGAAAATTCAGTTGAGAGTGAAATTCATTACCATTTTCCTGAGAGCATACTTAACATTGGCAGCCACCTTAGCCTTAGTCGAGAGGGCAATCTCCCCCTTTTCGGCTTCTGTAAATCTGGGATTTTACTTGGAGAAAAATGCTCCCCCTCAGTTCTTGCATCCGTGCCCGATCTTGAGTTCCTCACTGATGCTTCCCCTTGATCCACGAGCCTTGAGCCCTTCAGTCTTCAATCTTCATAGTTCAGCATGCCGAGTTCAGTTTTGAAAAGACTGAACTTGGCCTCGTCTAGGTGCTTTGTAAAGATATCTGCAATCTGCTTATCTATGGGGACATAGCAGAGAGAGATATTTTTGTTTTCCACATGCTCCCGAATGAAGTGGTAGCGCACTTCAATATGCTTTGTTCTGCTATGCGACACTGGATTGTTCACAATTGCTATTGTGCTCGAGGAGTCGCAATACATAGGAACTTCTCTGAACTACAAGTCATAATCTTCGAGTTGATTTCTGATCCATAGAAGTTGTGCGCAACAACTGTCTGCTGAGATGTACTCAGATTCAGCCGTAGAGGTTGTGACACAGTTCTGCTTTTTTACTGTTCCACGAAATAAGCCTTCTTCTGAGGAATTGGCACGTCCCGGAAGTGCTTTTTTTTATCATCCCTGCTTCCTGTAAAGTCAGCATCTGAAAATCCTATCAGCTCGACATCATTGTTTCTTGGGTACCACAAGCCAAGATTTGGTGTACCTTTAAGGTATCTAAGAATTCGCTTTGCAGCGACATAATGAGATTCCTTAGTGTTCACCTGATATTTGGCACAAACGCATGTGGAAAACAAAATATCCGGTCTACTAGCAATAAGGTAGAGCAGGGATCCAATTATGCTTCTATATTTGGTTTCTTCAAAAGGTTTCCCTTTCTCATCCTTGTCCAGAGACACAGTGGATCCCATTGGAGTCCTCATAGAGGTTGTATTCTCCATTCTGAACTTCTTGAGGAGTTTATTTGTGACTTTGTCTGAGAAATGAAAATTCAATCCTCATACTGTTTCACTTGAAGTCCCAAGAAATACTTTAGCTCTCCCATGCTGCTCATTTCAAACTTTCCTTGCATAAGTTTAGAGAACTTCTTGCAAAGATTGTTGTCCGTTGAGCCGAAGATTATGTCATCGACATAGATTTGCACCAGCAAAATCTTGCCTTTGACTTCCCTAAGAAACAATGTCTTATCTATTTTTCCTCTCGAGAACTTGTTCTCAAGAAGAAAACTAGACAAAGTCTCATACCAAGCTCGAGGAGCTTGTTTTAAGCCATATAATTCTTTATTAAGAAAGTAAACATGATTAGGGAATTTTGGATTAACAAAACATGGGGGTTGCGCGACATATACTTCCACTTTTAAATTTCCATTGAGAAAAGTTGATTTCACGTCCATCTGATAGACAGTGAATCCTTTGTGGGAGGCATATACCAGGAACAATCTGATCACTTTGAGCCTTGCAACTAGTGCAAATGTTTGGTCGAAGTCAATCCCCTCCTCTTATCTGTAACCTTGAGCCACCAGTCTGGCATTGTTCTTGATGATGACCCCGTGTTCATCCAGTTTGTTTCTGAAGATCCACTTAGTGCCGATCACATTCTATTTCTTTGGTCTGGGAACTAGCGTCCAGATGTTGCATCATTCGAATTGATGCAGTTCATCTTGTATTGCCAATATCCATGACGCATCTTTTTTCGCTTCGTCGAACTTCTTTGGCTCAACCTGTGACAGAAAACTTATGTGCTGAATCTCGTTAATTGCACCTCTGTGAGTTCTGACACCGTCCCGAGGATCTCCTATGATCTGATCTCTTGGGTGATCCCTCACGTGTCTGAGCTCTAAGATTCTGGCATCTGGAGCTCCAATAGCTTCTCGGGCTCCTCCCTCTTCTGGGAGAATTTCTTTATCCTGACCGTCATCTTCTCCAGGTGGCGTTGAGGTGGAGACCTTGACGTACTTGGGAGTTCCATCTTTAGCAGTCTCATCTAGACTTAGTTGTTCAAGCCTTGCACCATCATCTTCAAGAATTCCACTGGAAGAATTGCTATGAAGCAGGCTTCCTTCATCAAATACAATATTAATGGACTCCTCTACCACTAGGGTTTTCTTATTAAAAATCCTATATGCCCGACTATGGCTACTATAGCCCATGAAGATGCCTTCGAAGCATTTTTCTCTGAATTTAGTACGTGAGTACTTCCCATTATTTAGTACATATCATCTGCAACCAAAAATCCTTAGATAGGACATGGTCGGTTTCCTGCCTTTCAATAGCTCATAAGGCGTCTTACGATGATTCTTGTTGATCATGGCCCGGTTTTGCACGTGACAGGTTGTATTGACAGCCTCTGCCCAGAAGTACTCTGGGAGAGAAGCGTCATTCAACATTGTCGTACATGCATCAATGAGCGTTCTATTCCTCCTCTCCGCAACTCCGTTTTGCTGAGGAGTACGCGGGGAGGAAAACTCATGAAAGATACCATGTTCTTCACAGAATTCTGTCATAGCACCAAACTCGAATTCTATTCCATGGTCAATTCTGATTTTGACCACGGAGCAGTTAAGTTCGTTCTGTATCTACTTGATAAAATTAGTGAAGATGTCAAATGTATCTGACTTCCGTTTCAAGAAGAACACCCACGTAAACCGAGAGTGATCATCAACAATCACTAGCATTTACAATTTGCCTCCTAAGCTATGAACTTGCACTAGACCGAACAAGTTCATATGCAGAAGATAAAGACAACTGGAAGAGTCTTTGTCTGCAATGCCCTTAAAGGTAGCCCGAGTCTGTTTTACCTTCTGGCATGCAGGACAAGGGCTATCTTTGATGCACTTAATAGTAGGGGCATCCCTTACTAAATTCTTGGAAAATAATATATTAATAGTCTTGAAATTAATATGTGCTAATCTCTTGTGCCATTATTCACAGAGAGATGCACTTCCTTTTGCTACTAGGCAGACGGGGGTAGAAGAGTCTAAGCTAAGAAAATCTAAGCAAAAGATATTTCTGCTCCTAATGCCAGTTAATACCGTCTCCGAAGAGGCACATGATATTATCAAGCACTTTTCCTTACATAACTTAACGTCGTATCCTTTATCACACAACTAGCTTACACTTATCAGGTTATGGTTTAACCCTTCAACATAGGCCACGTCTATGATAGAGAATACACCGTTGTAAATCATACCATAACCCCTGGTGACTCCTCGATCAGATCCTCCAAATATGACTTTGGGTCCATTTTCGACTGGGGAGTAATCACGCAACAGACTTCTTGTCCCGGTCATATGCCGGGAACATCCACTGTCCAAGTAACAGATTGGCGTTTTGGTGGCCTTTGGACATACCTGCAAAAAAGAATTAGTTTCCCTTAGAAACCTAATTGAACTTGGGTCCTAGATTCCTTGTTAGCATACTCCCCCTCAGGTGGTTAACCCTACGAGTGGTCGGTCTTGCATTGCTAACATGAGGAGTCTCGTTGAATCTTGGATTAAACCAGCAATCCACGGCGAAGTGACCAACTTAGCCACAGTACCAACAGTCAAACCTGTTGTACCCTTTCCTATGCTCCTGCTTCACCCTTAGAATGGTGGGTCTAGCCGGGGCCTTGGATCTGGAGGTGGAGTCATAATGATGACAGCAGTCACACGACTTCTTCACTTCCCGTTCCTTCAGTATGACAGGCTTGGCCTTTGGTGTCTGCTTCCTATTATGGCCGCTAGAGAGGTGGCCATAATTCTCCACTTGGATTTCCTCATAAGGTGCCTTGAAGACACTCTCACTGTAGTTGCGGGGGAAGGTCCAACCATCATACCGGCTCTTGGGATTTTCAACCGAGGGCCGGAAGAAGTGGCCATAGGTTGACTCAAATTCCTGCTCATTGTAAGGAAAGCCAGGCTTTCTGAATGAAACAGGACCGAGTGGGGCCTTTCCCTTTTCTGCAGCAGAGGCCTTCTTAGCAGCCTTATTTTTCCTCTAATTTTTTTATCTCCTGGATGATTTGCCAGGCACTCCCACATGCCCTAAGCCAGCCCCCTTTGCCTGAGAAGAAAATACATCAACCAGAGGAAGAACGGTCTTAGGCATAGAGAAGCTTTTAACAATCTTCCTTTCTGCCACAAGCTGTTCTTCCAGCTTGTTGATTTCTTCCTGTTTTTGGTCAAGGAGCCTTAGCGAATCTGAGTGCTCAGAAGTCAGGTCCAAGTGTTCCTGTCAGAGAGAAATTAAGCTAGTGATCTCTTCTCTTTGGGACACACCCTCAGCCTTAAGGAATTTGACTTCCTTTTTCTGAGCGCTCAACCTCTTGCGGCATTCCTCAAAGGTATTAAGCAGAAGCTCATACTTTTCGAGGAGTTTAGCTTCACGGGCAGATGGGTTGTCCTCGAGATCATCTTCAGAAGACTCAGAGTCAGAGTCAGAGTCAGAGAGGGGGGTGCGATCTTTTACCTTCCCAGTAAATGGGGGACAGTATCCATTAGAGTCGGAGCGACCCATTAGCCCGAAGTAGGCTTCCTCATCATCACTAGAGTCTGACGAATCTGATTCACTCAGTGTCTTTGGCTTTTTAGCAATGTAGATCCAATCCTTCTTCTTATCTCTAGAGGACTTGTGCTCCTCTCCTTTCCCCTTATCTCTCTTGCTTTGGTGGCAGTCAGCAACGACGTGGCCTGGCTTATTGCATCCAAAGCAGATAATGTCAGCAGAGCAATGTTTGTTCTGTTTAGACTCATACCTGTCAGAAGAGTAATTCTTCTTCTGAAGTCTTGAGGAGGAGCCATCTCTCTTTCTTTGATTACTCATCTTGAGGAACTTCTTGAACTCTCGAGTGATGAAGTAGGATTCTTCCTCAGATAGCTCTGAGCCGGATAAGCATGGCTCAGAGTCTTCTTGCTCAGCCTTTCTCCAAGAGCGGGACGAGGCTGCACCCTTGCCTTTCCTTGAGTGACTAGCTTTCAGGGCCACAGTATTTTCTTTGGCTGTGGCCTTATCGGCTTCTTCTTCAGCTTTTCTGGTGTTCAGCTGAAGCTCGTAGGACATAAGCTTTCCAAACAGAATCCGGGGATCAGTTTCTGCCAGCTTGCCAAATTCTCTGATGGCGCAGATCTTGGTGTCCTATTCCTTAGTAAGGGATCTAAGGAATTTGTCATTTAGTTCACCATCGGTGAACACTCTGCCAAAACCCTTCAGGGCATTGACGATCTTCAGGAAGTTCTCGAATGTCACTCCGATTTCTTCCTTGGGACCTTGCCTGAAGGCCTCATACTTCTGGTTTAGAAGGGATCTTCGATCATCTCTTACTTCATCTGTGCCTTCCATCAGAATGATCAAGCAGTGCAATATGTCCTTGGCAGTCCTGCAGTTGCTGAAATTCTACATCATGGAATCATCGACGGTGCTTACTAAGATGTTTTGAGCTTTATTGTCTAGTCCGACAAGCACCATCTCATCCTTATCCATTTCGGAGAGCTTCTTCGGCACCATCTTGGTAGGATCAATGGTGGAGGCCTTAGTGGGGATATAAGGTCCCTCCTCCACTATCATGAAGAGTCGGGGGTCGACTGCTTCCATGTAGAACCTGATCCTTTCCTTCCAGATGGGAAAGTTCAGCTTGGTGCATACTGGGAACTTTCCTGAATACTTGAGTCCGTCCATTCCCGAGAAATTCTTTCTTCTGGATACTAGACATAGGATCTTGCTAAAGGTGTTAACCTTACTGATGAGTAACCTCCCTCTGATACCACTTGAAAGTCTCTAGTGTCGACTATATCCACCTAGGTGGGGGGAATAGGTGTCGTGAAGACTTTGCGGAATTAAATTTACCTGCACAAATTAACAAACGGAGCATAGAAGACACACAAAGAATTATAGTGGTTCCCCGATTTGGGTACGTCCACTTTCCCCCTTCGACCTATCTCCCACCAAGGGATGAGTCGTTCACTTCTCCAAACGGATTGAAATCCAATCCTCACACTACGGAAGGAACCCTTCCAACAAAGGAGTCACAACTCCACCACCACGGGTTGCCACCAACCCTTACAATAAGGAATGAAAATTCATTTACAACAAACCAAAATTGAATGTAAAAGAAAATACAAACAAAGATTTTGGAGATTCCGAAGTCCTTCTTCGTTCGTTGTAGCTTGCACGAAAAATACGAAGAGTCCACAACCGGATTTCTCTCTTGGAATGGGTCTTCTAAAGAACGGCGGCGGCAAGTGATTGCGGCGGCGAGACTTTGTAGATCCAAACTTCTTGACAAAGCAAGCTAGGTCTATAAACAATCTAAGTCGGATCAATCTTCTCAACCGATTCGGAATAGAGAACAAGTCTCGTTCAACGAATCGGAAGACAAGAGATCTCAAGAGAGATGCGTGAGACGCTCGGCTTGCCTCGGTACTGTCATTGGAAGATCAAAGAAGCACTGAGATCAACGGCGGTGACGAACTTGCGAGCGGCTATAGGCGATCGGCGGTTTTCGCGATCGGCTAGGGCACGGCGTCGGCTGCTTTCGTTTTCGCATGAATGTCTGTGTGTAGAGGTTCAAAATACGCATATATATATACCAGGAGCCAACCCAAAAGACCGTTGAGGGACCCACAAGGAGAAACCCTAACCCCGGCCAAAACAGCGCACGTCAAGTTGGTTCGGTCCAGCAAATGGTGGAAATTTGCCTAAGGCAAAATCGGCGGGAATCTTTGGTGATTCCTATCGTTGTCGGCAGGAATCCCTCACGATTCCCGTCGATTCTGCCTTGGCAGAATCCCTGTTTGAAAACTGTCAGCTAGAAGAAGTCCGCGGGAGAGGCTAACTGATTCTCGACGAATCGGCGAGAATCACTAACGATTCCCGTCGAAGTCGGCGGGAATCACTAGCGATTCCCGTCGAAGTCGGCAGGAATCACTTAGGGTCCGTTCGTTTCGCGGAAATTGGGCCATTGGAATTGGAATTCATTTACCAATTCCAATTCTAAGCGTTCGGTAGCCAAAAAAAACACGGAAATCGGCATTCAATTCCGAATTCCGTCGGAAATGGGCATTATGTAAACGCGTCTCATGCATTTCCGACCTCGATAGGTCAGATTTCGCGATTCTTCGCTCTGCTTCGCTGCTCCGCTCCGCTTCCTTCTCCCGTCGCCGCCAATCCCGCTCCCGATCCCACTAGGTCATATTTCCTCTCCCGATTTCCTCTCCCGGCTCCCGATTCTCCGTTGCTCGCTGCTCCTCCCGGCTCCTGGCTCCCGATTATCCGCTAGGTCCGATTCTCCGCTAGGTCAGAAGACTTCTTCTTCTTCTTCTTCTTCTTCTTCTTCCTGTAATAGCTGTTTGTTAACTTGAGGCCCAAATTGCAGTGCCCAAGATTTCTTGGATAAACCATAATTGCGCTCTCAAATTTTTTACTTATTGAACCCAAATCTGGTCTTACCAACTCCATTTTCACATGCTTCAGTTTCAATAAATTATGTGATAATTGATATTCTGTGCCATACAATGAAGTGGTCAGATATTGTAACACCTCTACCCGTCAAGAAGAATATAATAGAGGGTCCGGCCGGGGCCCCACACCATATTCCACAAACAGGCGGAGACGCTACGAAATAATATCATAACCACGCGTCCTAACACAGAGCATTCTAGCGGAAGCTTCACGGTTGAATTATTGAACTCAAGATAAAGAACATTGTCCACTAACATAGGAATGTATATATACATCAAAAGAGTCTGGCCTTAAGGCCTTACAACAGTTTATCTTAACAAGAGTGTGGATTACAGACATCGGCACGCAGGCCGGCCACACATGAACAAAAGAAACAAAACAATGCCTTCGAGGGCAGCAATGCAGCCTTGGGCTTCAGCCCGCTAAGTCCCGCTCGGGCCAGCACCTCCAGTACCTGTAAGAACCAATCCACCAAGCGGTGGCAAAACAGGGCAACGGTCAGCATTCAGCTGACCAATTATAACGACCCTGCCCCTGGCACGGGGCAGCGGAATTCCATCCCTGCATATCAATCATCCAACATGATATATAGCAATTCAAGCAAGACGTGCACGCCCGCACAGTCACATATCACAAACGTCGGCACGACAGCCCGACGCTCCGTGCACTCAGGGCACATTCACACCGTTCAGAGGTCCCAGACATAACGGTGCATTATGAGCATTCTAGTCTGATCGGCTCACAGGCCGTCGACTCTCGCTATGTGATCCTAACAGGGCCTTAAGCACCCAAGGTTAGACAACCATAACGCGGGTACAGATCCACCTTTCCCGTTGCTCACATCGTCAGACTCACGCCTGGACTGACGCGGGTACAGTTTCACCTTGCCCGTTCCACCATTTCCTAGTTGCAGCCTTACGGCTCAACCTTCCACAAAGTAGCACTCACGACCACAAGGGAGTCCAACTCTCAACATTTCCTGGACTTCCTCCAGTACTTTATCCAACAAGCTGATACCAAATTGTAACACCTCTACCCGTCAAGAAGAATATAATAGAGGGTCCGGCCGGGGCCCCACACCATATTCCACAAACAGGCGGAGACGCTACGAAATAATATCATAACCACGCGTCCTAACACAGAGCATTCTAGCGGAAGCTTCACGGTTGAATTATTGAACTCAAGATAAAGAACAATGTCCACTAACATAGGAATGTATATATACATCAAAAGAGTCTGGCCTTAAGGCCTTACAACAGTTTATCTTAACAAGAGTGTGGATTACAGACATCGGCACGCAGGCCGACCACACATGAACAAAAGAAACAAAACAATGCCTTCGAGGGCAGCAATGCAGCCTTGGGCTTCAGCCCGCTAAGTCCTGCTCGGGCCAGCACCTCCAGTACCTGTAAGAACCAATCCACCAAGCGGTGGCAAAACAGGGCAACGGTCAGCATTCAGCTGACCAATTATAACGACCCTGCCCCTGGCACGGGGCAGCGGAATTCCATCCCTGCATATCAATCATCCAACATGATATATAGCAATTCAAGCAAGACGTGCACGCCCGCACAGTCACATATCACAAACGTCGGCACGACGGCCCGACGCTCCGTGCACTTAGGGCACATTCATACCGTTCAGAGGTCCCAGACATAACGGTGCATTATGAGCATTCTAGTCTGATCGGCTCACAGGCCGTCGACTCTGGCTATGTGATCCTAACAGGGCCTTAAGCACCCAAGGTTAGACAACCATAACGCGGGTACAGATCCACCTTTCCCGTTGCTCACATCGTCAGACTCACGCCTGGACTGACGCGGGTACAGTTTCACCTTGCCCGTTCCACCATTTCCTAGTTGCAGCCTCACGGCTCAACCTTCCACAAAGTAGCACTCACGGCCACAAGAGAGTCCAACTCTCAACATTTCCTGGACTTCCTCCAGTACTTTATCCATCATGCATACAAGCAATAATCACGGAGTATTCTCCGATATGCAACCAAGCATCACCAATCCAGACCATGTCCAGATGGGCTTCACACAGCATGCCTAGATCCGTACTCCAATTCCGGACTCTAACAAGGGGGACTTCACATATCTACCCCAAGGGACGCCACAACCCACCGCACACTCGCGGGGAAGGGTTTTCCCTATGTAATGCAGGAATTAAGGACTTCACATGTCCAAGCAGGAAATCGTTACCCTAGGAGTTCGCTTCGGAGCCATGGAGAGAAATTTGAGACGGATGAAAGCCTTCGCAGCAGCGTTGCCTTCGCAAATCCGAACTCGGCTCGCGATTTGGACCATCGTAGCACCACCGGCAGCCGGACTCCACTTCCTGTTCTTCCTCCTTGCTCTCACCTCTCTCTTAAACTTTAGAAAGAGAAGATGAAAAGAAGAATGAGCTTTTCTTCCCCCTTTTCCGGCCTTATCAGCCCAGAAATGATCTCCAGCTACAGGATCTTATTTAAAGAAAATGAAGGGCCAAGATCTAACTGAAAATTCCTTTTCTTTTGGCCGACACGGCCTGTGACACGCCCGTGTCACAGGCCGTGTACCCTTAAGCGGCACACGCGGCAGTCGCACCGACTGAAATATTCGAGAACACGGGCATCGACACGCCCGTGTCGAACCTGACACGCCCGTGTCAGTCATGAGACACGCCCGTGTCTCCTGTTACACGGTACTCACCGATATCCAAAACCAGTACACGGGTAGGGCACACGCCCGTGTCAAACCCAACACGGCCGTGTTCCATGCCGTGTTCACTGCCGTGTTCAAGGCCGTGTACCTCTCTGACTCAAACAGGCCATTTTTCGAATTTAATTGCGCGACACGCCCTGGGACACGCCCGTGTCGGAGGCCGTGTCCTAGGCTCGACTATCGTCGACCATCAAACGTCGACTAGCCTGAACACGCCCTGGGACACGCCCGTGTCCCAGGCCGTGTACCCCCGACACGCCCTGGGACACGCCCGTGTCCCAGGCCGTGTCTAACAGCCTCCAACCCAAAATTGTTTGCAAACACATTCTGAGATTTTTGGGGTGTTACAGATATGCTATCCAATGGAACACAAAAATCTCGAGAATCAGTTTGATCTAGGTTTGCTGAGAGACACAAAAAATGTTGGAGTTAGAGAGGCAGTCAGTGTTTTTTTAAATGTTTTGGGGCACAACAAAAAATTTAGGGTTGTTGGCGGGACTTATCTACGATCAACAGATACAATTAGCCGTCATTTCAACACGGTGTTGCGAGCAGTTCTGAAATTAGGTCCTGACTTTATAAAACTCCCTGATGCGTCAACAGTACAAAGATGGCGTCATTTTCATATATGTTAATTCTTTTACAACCCTAAGTTTTACTTTAAAATATATTTAACAATATCTAAATTGTTCATATGTCTACATAGGATTGCATTGGTGCGATTGACGGCACTCATATTGAAGTTACAGTTCCTACTCAAGACCAGGGTAGGTATCGGAATAGGAAACAGGCCATTACAACGAATGTAATGGATGCATGTGATTCAAATATGAGGTTTTTGTATGTGTTACCTGGATGGGAGGGGTCCTCATCGGACTCCAGAGTTTTGCGCAATGCACTCGAAAGAGCAGATCGTTTTGAGGTGCCAATTGGAAAGTACTATCTGGTGGATGCGGGATACACCAATGGGCCTGGCTATCTAGCTCTATATAGGTCAACCAGATATCACCTAAAAGAGTGGGCGGCACAAGGCAATAACCCTACCAATTATAAAGAGTTATTCAATCTCCGACACTCAAAGGAACGGAATGTCATAGAGCGGACATTCGGCCTCCTTAAAAAAAGATGGGCGATTTTGAGGGGACCATCATTCTATGGCATCAAAGTCCAGGTATACACATTTAAATCTTAACATTTGAATAAGTTAATTCATAATGTGTTTTTAATTACCTTTTACTTTTAACAGGTTCAAATTATAAATGCTTGCTGCATTCTGCATAATTTTCTTATAGAGAGGAGATTAGAAAATCATGGTCGAATGCTTGCCGAGGTAGATGCGGAAATATTAAATCAAGATACAACTTTTGCTAGTTTCGAGTACGCGGATACATTGGCTCCAGTCCAAGCAACACCAGAGTGGAGCACGTTTAGGGAAACTATGGCTATGAATATGTTTAATGAGTACTGTGCTCATCGGGGCAATTAAAATATGTTTGTTGTGTTAACTTCTGACTTATTTTAGGGAAACTATGGCTATGTCTGCGTAAATTTTGTTAACTTCTTTTTAATCCATTTCTGTTCTGCAATGTTGGTATGTTATGTGCACGTGTTACCTGTATGTTTTGTTAACTTCTTTTTAATCCATTTATGTGCACGTGTTAATCACTTTTTTGTGTGTCTGATTTATATATGCAGAAATAAATGGATAAAAAAGGAAAGGGGGCCAAGCCAAGTGAACGGTCCTATGTTCCGTGGACGTCGCAGATGGATTGTGCGTTATTGACTGCTCTCCTTGAGCAGCAAAATCTGGGAAATAAGGCGGCTAGCGGCTGGAAAAGTGTCGCGTACACGGCGGCAATACAGGCATTGAAGGATGATTGCCACGTTGATATTAGTAAGGAGAAGATAATGGCAAGGATTAAAACATGGAACAAATACTACCAGGAAATATCGACAATGCTGGATACCAGTGGTTTCGGATGGGATTGGGAGCGTAATGTGGTGAAGGTTGACAGCGAGGAAGTCTGGGCTAACTACGTACAGGTAAAATTTTAATTGAGCAAATATTTAACTGTGTAGAAACTATAGTACATTTTGATTCTAATTTACCCTAAACTTGTATGCGCATCCGACAGTGAGACATTATCGGAGCAAGGTGATCGTCAATTGGGGGGACTTAGCTATGATTTGTGGGGTTGATCGGGCCACTGGAGCTAATGCTGCTACTGCGACTGAGCAAATGAACGAGATCCACATTGAAGACTCAGTGGACGAAAACGGCATGGAGGAGGTTGAGCCAAAGAGCAAGAAGACGAAGGAGAAAACATCCGCGGTAGATATTATTGCTGATGTTGTTTCTGTGATAGCGAGGAACATGGAGCATGATAGCAGCGTGACTTCTCAGCCGCCACCACCACCGCCGCCGATCTCAAGGGCAGACAGGATATATGCGGCCATTGCAGCTATTACGGATTTGACTGAGAGTGAGGTCATACAGGCTATCGATATGCTGAGTGTTGACGACAACAAGGCCGACGTGTTTATGGCTTTACCGATGCCAATTAGGAGGACCTGGCTCCGCTTACATCTACGCGATTGATTAGTTTGTGTTTAGGACTTTTGGTTGAATGTGCGGACTATTATAATGTTGTAGACTATTTTGAACTATTTTGAACTTTTGTTAATGTTCGGTGTATGAACTATGAATTTTTATTCTGTTCAAGTATGATTTTTATTTAGCTATTTCAAATCATTTTGTAATAAAAATTACAAATTTGAATTCCCTACTTTGAATTCCAGGATACAACCGAACATCGGAATTGCTAATTCCAATTCCTGTGACAGAATTCCTGCATTTAGCCGAACAGCAGAATTGGAATTGAATTCAATTCCAATTCCTGCAGCTCAATTCCCGCGAAACGAACGGACCCTTAGAGATTCCCATCGATTTTGACTTAGAAGAGTTTTCTCTCTTCCTTCTTTTGATGACTTGGTCTTTGACCCATCTTTGCTCCTTCTTCTACTCTTGATCTACCTTGACCCTGTACTTGAAAATAAGTACACTCCAATAGAGAGAGTACACGTGAATCAACACACTGATCTACGCAACGAGGGATTACGTTGCGCAGACACGTGTATATTGACCCACTGCACCCTACCATTAGTGTGTACTTAGCATGGAATAATTGCAAGGACAACTTGATAGAATTGTGAAATACATTTTCAATTCACCTTAGCTTGACTGGAGTCTTCTTCAAATCCAGGTAATTGTGGATACAATACCCAACAAAACCTTTCCCAAAATATCAACCAAGAGTTTGCCTTCAACATTTAGGTCTGGACGACGGATATTCCTGATAACTTCAGATATACTGCAAAAACTATAAGCTCTATCATAATCTTCATTTGTGATGTCATCTTCCTCATCTACTACAGACATTTTCAGAAGCTTTGAAACAGAGGTTTTGGTGAGTTTTACCTTTATTCCCTTAACTTTAGACTTCAAAACTTTTACATTTCCCTATACTCTAATGTTCTTGAAGAATTCTTCAACTTCTGGAAACAAGATTTTGCACGGTTCTTGGAGAACAAAACTCAAACCTGTTGTGTTGAGAAGGATTAGTAGATTTATGAAATCGTCTGAGAGCTCTGCGATTCCGACCACCACTAACTCACTGCCCACCCCTATCTTCGACGACGGTGCCATTATCTTCACTGAATGGCGGGAGATTGATTGGAAGAGGAAGGAGACTGCGGCGAGCTCTGTAGAAGCGGCGGAAGTTGAAGAGTTTTTTTTCGAGAGAGGGATTGAAATCAAGTAGATTCTTGAAATCCGAAATTTTCTATTTATATAACCCTAGTAATGATGATTAGGGGTCTAATTAATCTTAAAAGTACCTTAGTTAGTGGTGGAAGAGATGCGGTTTTCGAAATTGAAAATTTTGAAATGGAATGAAAACTGACGGGTCATTTCTCGAGTGGAACTTCAGTACTCGAGTGGTGGAATGGAGGTACAAGAGAAGTGGTATAATGATACTCGAGTGGTCTAATTATGCTTCTCAAGATGAAGTATAGTACTCGAGTGATTGCACTTGAATGACTTACTTAGTTCTCGAGAAGTCAGAAAGGTACTCGAGTTGCCAAGTTGGAGTTCTCGAGTAGTCATTCTTTAACTCAAGAGATGAAGTCCACTTAGAGAAATTTCTAAACTTTTTGATTGAGCCTTTTTTTCTGAACTGTGAAAAGATTTCATCTTTCTATCCTTCTATATTGAGCATAGCAAGCTCAGTTTTGAAGAAACTGAACTTGGTCTCATCCAACGGCTTCGTGAAAATGTCTGCAATTTGCTTGTCTGTTGGAACATACTGCAGATCTATATCCCCATGCTCCACATGCTCCCAGATGAAATGGTATCTCAGCTCTATGTGCTTTGTCAGGCTGTGAGAGACTGGGTTGTTTGCTATTGCTATTGCACTGGAGGAGTCGCAAAACAGAGGGATGTCTTTGACTTGCATGTTGTAGTCTTCTGGCTGGTTCTTTAGCCAAAGCAATTGTGCACAACAACTGCCGGCAGAAATATTTTCTGACTCAGCATTTGAGATTGCGACACAATTTTGCTTTTTGCTACTCCAGGAAATGAGTCTCCTTCCAAGGAATTGGCAAGTCCCGGAAGTGCTCTTCCTGTAATCTTTACTACCTTCAAAATTTGCATCTGAAAAACCAATTAGTTCGCTATCATTACTTCTTGGATACCATAAGCCAAGATTCGGTGTACCTTTAAGGTATCTCAAAATCCGCTTTGCAGCAACATAGTGAGATTCCTTTCAGTTCACTTGGAATCTAGCACAGACACGTGTAGAGAACATTATGTCTGGTCTACTAGCAGTAAGGTAGAGCAAGGATCCAACTATGCTTTTGTACTTGATTTCATCAAAAGGTTTCCCTTTATCATCCTTATCCAGAGACGTAGCTAAACCCATTAGAGTCCTTATAGAGGTTGCATTCTCCATTCTGAATTTCTTAATCAACTCCTTGGTGAACTTAGTCTGCGAGATGAAAATTTCATCTTCAGATTGTTTCACCTGAAGTCCTAAGAAATACTTAAACTCTCCCATAATGCTTATTTCAAACTCCTCTTGCATAAGTTTAGAAAACTTCTTACAGAGGTTGTCATCTGTAGAGCCAAAAATAATGTCGTCGACATAGATTTGCACTAGCAAAATCTTGCCTTTTATTTCCCTAAGAAATAATGTCTTATCTATCTTTCCCCTTGTGAACTTGTTCTCAAGAAGAAAGCTAGACAATGTCTCATACCAAGCTCGAGGAGCTTGTTTCAAACCTTATAAATCTTTAGATAAAAGATAGACATAATTAGGAAAGTTAGAATCAACAAAACCTTGGGGTTGTTCCGCATACACTTCTTCCTTTATGTCACCATTAAGGAAGGCGGACTTCACGTCCATCTAATAGACGATGAAGCCCTTAAGTGCAACATACGCTGGGAACAACCTAATTGTCTCCAGCCTTGCCACTAGAGCATATATATGGTCTAAGTCGATTCCTTCTTCATGTTGATATCCCTTGGCGACGAGTCTGGCCTTATTCTTTATGATCGTTCCATTCTCGTCCATCTTATTCCTGTAGACCCACTTGGTTCTGATGACGTTCTTACCTTTGGGTATGGAAACAAGTTTCCATACTTGATAGCGCTTGAACTGATTTAACTCTTCTTCCATGGCCATAATCCATGATGCGTCCGAGTTTGCTTCCTCAAACTTCTTTGGTTCAACCTGTGAGAGAAAACTCAAATACAAATTCTCATTAGTAGTACCTCTATAAGTTCTGACACCATCCTAGGGATCTCCGATGATTTGATCAATTGGGTGATCCTTCAGATAACTGAGCTCTAGGTTCCTTGTATCTGGAGCTTCTTCAACCACAGGAGTGACTTCATCAACTTAAATGATTTCTTCATCTTGATCATCAACCTCTCCAATCGGGGTTGGAG
This sequence comes from Platanthera zijinensis, assembly GCA_039513925.1. Classification (NCBI taxonomy): domain Eukaryota; kingdom Viridiplantae; phylum Streptophyta; class Magnoliopsida; order Asparagales; family Orchidaceae; genus Platanthera; species Platanthera zijinensis. The sequence goes on from CM077091.1 coordinate 95,934,260, forward strand.
TGGTGATCTTGATGAACTTTTCACCTTTCGCTTCAGTCGCCTCATCCAAGTTAAGTTCTTTCAACTTTGAACCTGCATCTTCAATGAACACACTAGAAGTGTTGCTTTGCAGTAAGCTCGTCTCATAAAATACAACATGTATAGATTCTTGAACAACCAGGTTTTTCTTATTAAATACCATATATGCCTTACTATGGCTACTATATCCTACAAAAATACCTTTAAAACTCTTTTCACTAAATTTAGTAGTATGATACTTACCATTGTTAAGAATGAAGCATTTGCAGCCAAAGATTCTAAAATATGATACAGTCAGCTTTCTGCCTTTTAGAAGTTCATAAGGCATCTTATTGTGGTTCTTGTTTATGAGTGCTCGATTTTGCACGTGGCATGTAGTGTTGACGGCTTCAGCCCAGAAGTACTCCGGTAGTGAGGCATCACTCAACATAGTCCTGCAGGCCTCTATGAGTATTTTGTTCCTTCTCTTAGCTACTCCATTTTTCTGAGGAGTTTCAGGAGAGAAAAACTCATGAAAGATACCTAGGCTTTCACAAAATTATTTCATGGCCCTAGACTTGAATTCAGTTCCATTGTAACTTCTGATTTTGACTACAGAACAGTTGTATTCATTATGGATCTGCCTAATAAAATTTGTAAAGACATCGAATGTATCTGACTTGTGTTTCAGAAAGAACAGCCACGCAAAGCGCGAGTAGTCATCAACAATAACCAACCTATAATCCTTACCTCCTAAACTTCTAACTTGCAATGGACTGAACAAGTCTATATGAAGCAGGTGTAAACACCTATTATAGTCTTTTCCTATAATGCTTTTAAAAGTAGCCCTTGTTTGCTTGCCTTTCATACATGCATGACAAGGTATATCCTTAGCACACTTAACATTCGGGGCATCACGTACTAAATTCATAGAAAATAATTTATTAATAGTTTTAAAATTAATATGTGCTAATCTCTTATGTCATTGGTCACCAAGAGACGCACTATCTTCAGCCAAAAGACACACTGGTGTAGAAGAGTCTATACAAATAAAATTTAAACAAAATATATTTCTACTACGAGTATCTGATAAAATCATTTCCAAATTGTCAACGGACTTTATCAAACACTTATCAGCATAAAATTTGACTATGTATCCTTTATCACATAGTTGGCTTATGCTTATGAGATTGTGTTCCAATCCTTCAACATAAGCCACATCCTAAAAGGATACACTACAGTTCGTAATCATACCATAGCCTTTCGTAGTTCCTCTATCAGAACCTCCAAAGATGACCTTTGGTCGTTCACAACTAGAGAGTAATTCTCGAGAAGGCTTCTAGTCCCGGTCATATGCCGAGAGCATCTGCTGTCAAAATACAAAATGGGATTTCTGGTAGCCTTTGGACATATATGCAATTACAAATTAGTTTGCCTTAGGAACCCAAACTTGCTTGGGTCCTTGGTCTCTAGTTAGCTTGCTCCCCCTACAAGTATTAGCATTATGAGCGGTCTTTCTCATATTGTTAATCTGAGGGGTAACATAGTTTCTGGGATTAAAACAGCAATCGATGGCAAAGTGAACAATTCTGCCACAGCACCAACAGTCAAACCTGTTGTATATTTGTCTAACTCCCTCCTGCTTGACTCTTAGGGAGTTTGGTCTAGCAGGGGCAGCATTCTTAGAGGTAGAATCTTCATGTTGAAGGCAATCACATGATTTCTTCTCCTTGCTTTTCAACAATAGGCTTTACTTTTGGAGCCTTCTTGATGTTATGACCGTGATCAAAAGGGCTATAGCTCTGAAGAGTGATCTCTTCATTAGGTGCCTTAAAGACACTTTCACCAAAGTTTCGAGGGCGAGTCCATCTTGGTACCTCGACTTGGGCTCTACATAAGTAGGCCTAGTGAAGTGACCGTATGAGGAGTCAAGGTCAAACTTATTAGTAGGAAAAACAACCTTCTCAAATGTAGTTTAATCTAGTGGAGCTTTCCTCTTTGCCTTGGCAAAGCCTTCTTGGCCGCCTTATTCTTTCGCTGAGCCTTATTTCTCTTAGAGGATTTACTAGGAGCCTCAACATGGCCTAGGCCAGCACCCTTAGTCTAAGCAGAGAACTCAGCAACAAGAGGAAGAACTATCTTGGGCTTAGAGAAACCTTCAACAAGTTTCTTTTCGGCTTCAAGTTGCTCTTCCAATCCCTTTATGATTTCTTCTTTCAGATCGAGGTGCTTGAGATCCTTATTGTACTCATCAACTGCAGTATTTAAGTCTTCTCTTAGTGAGTCCATCTTAATGACTTCCTCTCTCAGTGATCTCTCTACGTCCTTTAGAGACTTAATATCTTTAGCCTGAGTTTTCACGACCTTTCGACATTTATCGTAGGCTATGATCAACTCCTTATACTGGGCCATGTCTTCAGACTCATCATCAGAAGAGTTGTCCTCATGATCATGATCAGAGACATCAGATTTAGAGAGGGGTGTATGAGATTTTACCTCCCTAGTGAACTGGGCCTCTTCTTTTTCGTTAGTATGTGTCATGAGCTTAAAGTAGGCTTCCTCTTAATCACTTGACTCAGATGATTCAGTGTCGCTGAGGGTTTTGCCCTTTTTAGCTACAAGGCTTCTTTCTGTCTTCTTCTTATTATAAGAAGATTTCATCTCCTCTCTTTGTCCACACTCCTTCTTCTTATGGGGGCAATCAGCAATTACATGACCTGGATTATTACAACAGTAACAAACTATATCAATAGAGATATGTTTGTTAGGTTTAGACTTATACCTGTCAAGGCTACTTGAGCCCTTCTATCGTCGATCATCATCATGTCGTGATATTCTGTATGAGGCATCCTTGTCTCTCCATTTCTTTTTCTTGTTCAAGAATTTCTTAAACTGTCTTGAGAGCAGCGAGAACTCTCCTTCAGATAGCTCTGAGCCTAAAGTACTTGGCTCAGATAATTCTTCTTCACTTTCTACTTGAGCAGGGGCAGGTGAAGTAGCTTTGCCCTTCCTTGAGCTGTCTGCCTTCAGAGCAACAGGCTTCTCTTTGGGAGTGAATTGACTCTTCTCTTCTTCAGCTTTTCTTGAATTAATTTGAAGTTCATAGGACATCAGCTTTCCAAAGAGGTTTAAAGGATCAGTGTCAACCAACTTTCCAAATTCTCTGATGGCACAAACTTTGTTGTCCCATTCCTTGGTTTGGGACCTCAGAAACTTGTCGTTCAGCTCTCCATTTGTAAAGACTCGTCCATATACTCTTAGTTCGTTAACTATCTTAAAGAAGTTCTCAAAAGTGTCAGCAATGGTGTCCTTGGGTCCTTGCTGGAAGGCTTCATACTTCTGATTCAGAAGGGATCTTCTATCATCCCTTACTTCTTCTGTACCTTCCATCAAGATAATCAGAGACAGCCACATCTCCTTAGCAGATTTGCAGTGAATCAAATTTTGCAGCATTGAATCATCGGCTGCACTTGCTATAATATTTTTGGCTCTCTTTTCTAAAGAGACAAGTGCAATCTCATCTTTGTCGAGATCCATTAACTTCTTAGGAACTTGCTTTGTAGAATCTATAGTGAAGGCGGTCATAGGAACATAAGGACCTTCTTCAACAATCATTAAGATCCTTGGACCCACAGCTTCCATAAAGAATTTTATTCTTTCTTTCCACATCGCAAAATTATTCTTTGTGCACAAGGGAAGCTTGTCAAAATCCTTCGCTTTGTCCATGCTTGAATAACTCAAAGACAACTTGGGGCATACCTGATCAAGGTGTTAACCTTCTAGTGATCAACCTCTCTCTGATACCAATTGAAAAACATTTAAGTTATCTACATAAATCACCTAGAGGGGGGTGAATAGGTGAGTTGTGCTACTTTTTGCGAAATAAAAACTATAGTTATCTAAGCACAAGAAATAAACAAGCATTCACAGAAGACACCAAGAATTATAGTGGTTCCCCAATCTTGGGTACGTCCACTTTCTACTCACTGATCTAGTAAAGCACTAGACTCGGCTACTCCACTAATCTCGGATCAAAATGATCCTACCACTCGAAACAATATTCCTACAATCTCGATCCAAAACGGATCTACACTCGGAAGATAAAAACTTCCTATAACTCGGAGAACACATCTCCTACACTCGGAGAATAATCTCCTACAAGATTAAAAAGAGATTTGTAAAAATACAAACAATAATTTTCTCAGATCTGAAAATCTCTCTAGGTCTTCCTTCTTTGGACTTTGCGTCTTTATCAGAAATTGTAGAAGAAGACACATGGATCAATCTTGTTCAGAGAAGCTTTGACTCACACGATCAAGGAGTAGATAAGGAATTATTAATCCCTTGATCCGCAAGTCTCAAGATTGAAAGTTGCCTTGAAGATCTTGAACGAGAGCGACGACTTTCTGTAGACGATGATGAATGGTCGGCCGATCCAGAACTTAGAATTACTCGCTTAGGGTTTGTCATTATGACAGGACCTTTTATAAGATCTCCCTAATGGTAATAATCGTCATTAATGAGGGCCACATGGACCAGTCACGTCACGACATTAAAAAATTAGATCTAACAAAACTTAAGAATTTTCTGAAAATTTGATCGGCTTTTCTCGAGTGAAGAATAAGTTACTCGAGTACTAAAGCTGGCTCTTGAGTGCTACACTTAAACTACTCGAGAGGAGGCAATCCTGGAAAATCTGAATATTGATGCAAATCACTCGAGTAGTTAATGGATCATTCGAGTGCTATACTTACTTCTCGAGAGGTAGACTGAACTTCTCGAGAGCTTGGACTTGGAGAAAATTATGGATAAGAATCTGATCACTCGAGTGCTGAAGATAAACTACTCGAGTGCTAGTCGAACTACTCGAGTACAAAGAAGTGAAACTCGAGTTGTCTTAGAATTTTCTCAAGAACTAAGTTATGTTACTCGACTTGATCACCTCAACTACTCGAGTACTCAACTAGATTACTCGAGTACTTGACTTAAGAAATTTTCTGAGACATAAATAACATCACTCGAGAATGAGAGCAGATCTACTCGAGTACTGGACTTGGTTTCTCGACTACAAGATAAGAACTACTCAAGAACCACTTCCATACTCGAAATGTAGACTTGATCTACTTGAGTGCTTCTAAGCCTTCTACTCGAGTACAAAAAAGACTACTCGAGTACAACACTTAGAATTTTCTTAGCTTTATGAAACTTGAGTTCTTTATTCCAAATAGCATCAAATCTTCATCCATTAGTCCATGTGCTTGAATATGAAGTGTATCCTAATAGAGATGCTACACATGAGTCAACACCTTGGATCACACAATGAAGAATTACATTGTATGGTCCTATGTTTGATGACCCACTGTAGACTGACATTGGTCAACACTTGGCAATAAATCCTGCAAACATATAACTAGAATAGGAAATCAAATACAACCTAATTCATCTTAGTTCAAGGGTGACTTCATACAAATCTGGGTTATTGTGGATATAATACCCAACAGCTTCCATCACCAAAAGCCACAAGAAGACTCCCTATGAGATTCTGAAAGGCAAAAAACCAAACTTATCCTACTTCAGGATTTTTGGTAGGAAGTGCTATGTACTGAACAATGGTAAGTCCTATATGACAAAGTTTGCTGCCATGTCCCAAGAAAGATCTTTGTTGGGTACAACAACAATAGAAGGGCATATAGTGAAAGTGAGGGTTAGATCTAATATACTCTAGAGAAGGGGGGTGAATAGAGTATTTCTGAGTAATTAAAATCTTTTGCTGAATAATATAACTTGTTCCTAAACTCAGATGCTATATCACAGCATAGCAGATTAAACTAATAAAAATCACAATATCCTAACTATCACAGCCACAGCAAGAACAAATGAAAAAGGCAACCAGACAACACAAGAATTTTATAGTAGTTCCCCAACATGGGTACATCCACTCTTCTACCACCCTGGTAGGAATCCACTAAGGTTTTTGTTCAGGTGAATGCCACCAATAAGCTTTTGATAAGGTGCTCAAAAACCAAACCTTAAATATTTTGGTTAGGAGACTTGCAACCAGGAATCACTTTTAAAGGGAGTAGAGAACCCTTTTTACAGAGGGGTTGAGAGAGTGATGATGTCTTCTCTTTCTCAAGTATTAAACTGAGAAGACTCTGTGGATTTGATGGTGGCAAAAGCTCCACCTGAAATACTGAATTTATTTAGGGTGAAAGGAACTTTGCTTTAGGGTGATAGGCCTTCAAGCTTTCAACTTCAACCAGAAGAACTTCAGGAACTCCTTGACAGATACAGTAGTTGTTGTCCTTTGAAAGTTCCTGACAGGATGACAGAAGAAGAAGACTCTTGACTTAAATGATTGTTCTTCTTCTTCGAAAAGCTATTCTTCTTCTGGTCTAGCCGTTCTTTCTTTCTAGCACTTTATTGTCAAGAGAGAGCGAGAGCAGAGAGAATCCTTATTGCGAGACGATGGTGTTCTACTCTTCCTGACTGGTTTTCTGTGTGTCTGTATCAGTTGTATGTTCTAGAAGAGGAAAAATCCATCTTTTATATTTTCTATGTAAACGTCCTTTTGAATTTCGAAATCCTTTCTGCATTCAATGCTGACGTCCAGAGAATATTTTGCATTGATTGATTTCCCCAATTGTCCCTTTGGAAAACGACAGGCAATAATCCTGATGAAGACCATAATTAATGCTCTTGTCTAACGGTAATATTCAGAGAATATTAGAGCATTAATTACTTAGGAATCATTGCAATATAATAGTAACAGAAGAGGGAAACAACCAAGTCTGTATTCGTCAACATGAGTCCATAGTTTGTCGAGCTGAGGTCCAAGATCGTTGACCTCTGAATGGCTGACTGTTGCTTGACAACTTTCCTATTCTGTGCACCAAGTTCGTCGAGCTGATGTCCAAGATCGTCAACCTGAGACCTGAGAACTGAGTTCGTCTAGCTGAGGTCCAAGATCGTTGACCTGAGTTTTGATTCTGTACTTAGACTATTTTTTGGTGCTGACTGTTGAACCATCATTTCGGTGTTGAGTGTGATGTTCTCTGGCATTGAGTGTTGAATCATCATTCTGGCATTGAGTGGGATGTTCTCTGGCATTGAGTGTTGAAACATCTGATCCAGAATTAGTCGATCTGGGACCAGAGTACAGAGTTCGTCTAGCTGATGTTCTAAGTTTGTCGACTGAAGTTTGACTTAGAAGTGTTGTCACTTTGTCCAGAGTTCGTCGAGCTGAGAACCAAGTTTGTTGAGCACTGCTCAGAGAATTTTCTCTGAGTTCGTCGAGCTGAGCACGACTTTAGTCGACCTGAGATCGACGAACATAGAGCTCTTTTTCTAAGTCTTGAATTTTCTCTAAGTCTTGAGTCTCTGGCAGTGTTGGAGGCTAGTCCGTGGCATTATTGACTCTAAGGACTAGACCTAGACTCTAGGACACAACCATGACCCTTGCTATACATGTTGGGTCATATCCTAACTTAGTGAACCTAACCCAGATCCAACTAGGGATCCAATAATCTCCCCCTATTTGGGTGAGGTCACTAATTACAGACTCAATGATAAAAAGAATGGTACAAAGCAAGAAAATATATATCTGGCAGAGAATGAAATAATATATATGCAGCAGATATATTTACACAGTTAGCTTTGTATCATAGAACACAGTTTTTCAAAAGTATACCATACACATAGGAGTTCAGGTTCTATTTCTTCTGTTTCTCTGCTTCTTTGCTCTTATCCCCAGGATGAGTAAAGATGATTTTCCTGTCAGGATTAGCAGCTTCTTTCTTTGACATGTACATATCTGCTGCTCCAATCACTATCAGGGTGGAGATTATGGGTACTACAGCCTTGTGGTGTATTGTCATGTACTCTGCAGGATTAAACACTTTCTTTCTCACTTGAAGTTTATCCAGTTCTTTTTCTCTGTATGAAGACATAGTTGTGAACTTTGTTGGATCTTCGCCCTCTTCTCTAGCCTTCTTTATTTGTGACAGACCAATCAACTCTTGGAGCCTAGCCATCTTGAAGTTGGGATCAATATCCTGACTAATAAATGATTGATCTTCTTGTGGGGGTAGCAGGGTAACAAGCTTGAATTGAGTGGACTGTGCTTGGAAATTTGTTACTTTTTGGCTTTCATCACTCTGAGTATACAGAGACCTTGGGGGAGCAGTCTCACTATATTTTCTTTTGGGCTTGTGTGATTTTGTGTGCCTTCTTTGTTGAACATGCTGTTTGGGAGGTGACCACTCTGGTTTCTGATAAACTACCCCTTTATTTGCTCTGTAGAACTGACATTCCTTTGCTGGTTGCTTCCTTGAGAATGATGTTTAGATGACCTTTCCTGCCTTTGATATGTTCTGGTGAAGGATGTAGGCTTGGAAGGTGCATCTATCCCTTATAAAGTAGTTCCTGAGGCACCAACAGTAGGAGGAGGAGGACCTCTCTTGAATTTCTGTGGGGGAGGAGAATATGTTCTGCTCTTCTTCCTTGCCTTTTATTCATTTTTGGACAGCCACATCCAAGCTGGCATACCCTTGTATGGAGTTATGTTCTGCAGAATGTAATAGGGTGTGTCATTTGCTGGATTGGGTTTTGGGGCAGGAGGTGGAGGAGCTTTCCTTTTCTTTGAAACTTTCTTCCTCTTTGGGTCCTCATACGAATTATCATCATCATCATCAGAAGGCTAAGGATTGTCATACATGGCATCAATCTCTCTTATTGTGTCATCAGAAATTATTATCTTTTCTATCTTTGAAGGAACTTGAGGGGAAGCTCGAGAACTGTGTACATAAGTGCTTAGAGCAGCTGATTTATTTTCTTCCTCAATATCAGCCATGACTAGTGCATCTAGATCAGGCACTGGAGAATCATCCATAATATAAACTGGTGCTATAGGGGATGAGATGGTGGGGGAAGCAACTCTGGGAAGAGACTCTGGAGCTACAAAAGTAGCCTTGAGCCAAATTGGTATGGTATATGGAATTATAGCTTTAGATGGCTTAGTGTTGTCTGTTGGTACATCTTCTGCTATAACTTCTTCTTGTACATCTTTTACTATAACTTCTTCTTGTACATCTGCTGGTGTTTCCTCTTCTATTGCTACATCTTCTGCTACTTTTACTGTGTCCATATTCTTTTCATCTGATTCTACTAGTGCTGCATCTTCTGCTACAACTGCTGCTGCTTCTTCATCAAGTATATCCCCCTGCCTAGTTTCAGGAGGAACTGAAGTCAGGCCCCCAACTGAATAGGGAGCAATAGTTAAGACAGTAATTTGTGCAGCTAGAGAGGAGATGGAGGCAGCAAGAGGAGAGATAGCCTCTGCTATTAGTATTTTTAGGAGGGGTGTGAGGAGGGTAATGAGTGGGGAGACAAGGGAGGGATCCAAGTGTGGAGAGGTAGATGTTATGGCAGTGGTTGGTTGAGTGAATATGGTAGGTGCTGGGGGAGTTAGTGGTGGAGGTGGAGGTGGGATTTGAGTGTCTAGGAGAGAGTCATTTGGAGTAGAGGGAGTGTTTAGTGGGGATGATAAGAGGTTGAAGGATGGGAGGGATGATAGGTTGGTTTGGGGGATATCAGCAAGATGATATGGAAGAGAAGATTGGGGTGGTGAGGGTACAGATGTATCAGGCTGGGGGATGGAGTATTAGAGGGAATGTTTGATGGAGAGGTAGGAAGTTGGGATGCGGGAGGTGTAGAGGTAGGGACTATAATGGTAGTGGAAGTTGGGGTTGGTTGTATTGCTGGTTGGGATGGAACCTGAGGAGCTGGAGGTGGTGGATGGGTGGAAGGGATCTCTTCAATGGGGTGGGGAGTGGCTGGTAAAGCCCTGGTACTTTCAGAAGTTCTGGTGGAAGAGGAGGGAGCCTTGGTTGGCTTAGTGATTATCCTCTCCCACTTACTAAACAGAGCACAAGTGAGTCTCTTACTAGCATTAATGAATATGGTCGGAGAGACCAGTGATTATGCAGCATTTTCCTTGAGGAAGATCCCTAGGATCCTTCCAAAGCAAACCTACTTTTTGTTGTTCTTCTTTCTAATCAGATTAAATAAGATCTGTGCCCAGTTCACTGTCCTTTTATTCACTATAGCACACATGACCAGGAACTGATGCCTGGTGATATAGTCATGTGCAGTATGCTTCCCTAGCAGCACCTTCCCCACAATGTCTGAAAGAAACTTGTACTCTGCAGACAAATGTTTCTTGAGCAATTTATTGGGGGTTTGTCCCGAATACCCCATCATGCTAAGCATCATATCAAATTCCTCCAAATTTATATCTAATTCTTCATCGCCGTTACTCAATCCAAAAAATTTAGTTAAAACATCTGGGGTAAGAGAAACAGTAGTACCCGCGATTGTTCCAGACATTGTATTTTGCTCGGTAGAAGCTGTGTAAACCCATTCCCTGATCTCTGTTCCTGATATCTTGATGCGGGTGGAGAGCAGAGTCTTCAACTGTTCGTCTTCAAGTAATTGTAGAATATTCAGGATGATGGGATCTGAGTATTGGAAAGATTCGAAGTACAGGTCGAATCCAGTATCAAACTTCATTGCCGCTAGAGTTCCTGCAGGAATCTCAATGAGAGCACCTGCAAGAGAAAATGAGGATCAAGTGCAAGAGAACTGAAAGCGCGTGACGGAGGTCAAAGAAAACCTAAATATAAGGTTTTCCAGAATATGAAACGACAAACTCCGTTCCACTAAAAGAAATAGATCTTTTATTTGAGGTCGACGAAATAATTTTGAGTTAAACAATTCGTCGATCTCAGTCTGAAGGGTTGAAGACATTTCGCCGAGCTCCGTTCGCCGAAAGTTTTCTGAAGTATGTTCGTCGATCTCAGGTCGACGAAACTAACTTTACTAGCAGGGAGTTCGTCGATCTCCGGTCGACGAAATCTGAAGAGTTCTTCGAGTATAGACAGAAACTAAACTAAGTCTTCTCCATTGATCATTCCAAGCTGATTTACAAAGAATAAGTGATTTCTTTCATCCAAGGGCTTTGTGAAAATATCAGCTTTTTGCAAATCAGTGTAGATATATACAAGTTTAATTTTGTTTTTGTCTACACACTCTCTAATGAAATGATGCCTAATGTTTATATGCTTAGTCCTACTGTGATGGACTGGATTTTGTGATATAGCAATAGCACTTGTGTTATCATATAGTAGAGTTGAATTATTTAAGTTGAACCCATAGTCCAGGAGTTGGTTTTGAATCTACAGTATCTGGGAACAACAACTGCCAGCTGCAATATATTCTGCTTCAACAGTTGATGTGGACACAGATGATTGCTTCTTGCAAAACTAGGACACTAATCTCATACCAAGGAACTGGCAAGTTCCTGAGGTACTCTTTCTGTCCACTCTACATCCAGTAAAGTCAGCATCTGAGTATCCAATTAACTAAAACTCTGACTCAGTAGGATACCACAGACCTAGACAAGGACAACCCTTTATATATCTTAAAATCCTTTTTAGAAAAATTAGATGAGATTCTTTAGGGTTCACCTGGAACCTAGCACAAAGGCATGTGGCAAACATGATATCAGGTTTGCTAGCTGTAAGGTATAGTAGGGATCCAACAATGCCCCTATATAATTTCTGATCCACATGTTTCCCATGTGCATCAGAGTCTATTACAGCATTTGTAGCCATAGGTGTTTTCTTTGCTGAGGCATCAACCATCCCAAACTTCTTAATAAGCACTTTAGCATATTTAGCCTAGAAAATGAAGATGCCATCAGGGAGCTGCTTCACTTGGAGACCAAGGAAGTAGGAGAGCTCACCCATCCTAGTCATCTCAAATTTTGAATGCATGAGGTCAGAGAACCTCTTGCATAAGTTGGGATCAGTATACCCAAATATAATGTTATCCACCTATATTTGTACTAACAAGGTTTTATCCTTGTGATGTCTAGTGAATAATGTTTTATCTACAATGCCTCTAATTAATTTATGCTCTATCAAAAAGCTAGCTAAAGTTTCATACCAATCTCTTGGAGCTTGCTTTAGACCATAGAGGGCTTTATGCAATTTAAAAACATGATAAGGATGAGTTGGAGAGATGAAACCTGGAGGTTGTTCAACATAAACCTCTTCCTTTAGCACTCCATTCAGAAAGGCACTCTTCATATCCATCTGATAGACTTTGAACTTCTTGTAGGCATCATAGGCAAGAAATATTCTGATTGCCTCCAATCTTGCAACTAGTACAAATGTTTGATCATAGTCTATTCCCTCCTCTTGCCTATAACCTTGTAGCAACAAGTCTAGCCTTATTTCTCACAATTATACCTTGGGCATCCAGTTTGTTTCTGTATACCCATTTAGTTCCAATAACTGGGTAATCTTGGGGTCTTGGAACCAAATCCCAAACTCTACATCTCTCAAACTGGTTGAGTTCCTCTTGTATAGCAATGATCCAGTGGGGATCTTGCTCAGCATCTTTTATGGTTTGAGGTTCAACTTGAGAGAGGAAACAAGCATGCATCAAGTCTTGGTTCAGGTTATTCCTTACTGTACACCTACTATTATATCTCCAATCACTTGGGATCTAGGGTGATCTCTATGTGCGAAAAGATCATTAGGTGGAGTTGGTTCAACAACAGTTATTGGATTTAATTCCTCTTGTGGAATTGCATTAACTGTTGAAGGAAGTTGAACAGCTTCCACAGTTTCTTCATCACTATCAGCTTCTGCAACTGATTGTGGAGGAGTATGTGATTCAGCCTTTTGGGTAAGGCCTAGATCATCCAAATTCTCATACAAATTTGATACCTGCAAAGTACTATTGGTAGAAATGTTTTTCTCCTTCTAAAACATGTTAGTTTCATTAAATCTAACATGAACTGACTCCTCAATTTTTAGGGATGATTTATTAAATATCCTATAAGCTTTGCTTACTTGGGAATATCCTAGAAAAATTCCCTCTTCGGCCTTAGCTTCAAACTTTCTAATATATCTCTTGTCATTATTATGTATATAACATACACAGCCAAATACTTTAAAATAAGTGATTTTAGGTTTCTTCCCTTTAAGTAATTCATAGGGAGTCCTATTCTTTAGTTTATGTATCAGGCTTCTGTTCAGTACATAGTTTGTTTTGCTTACAGCCTCTGCCCAAAAGGATAGGAGCATGTAAGCATCTGCAAGGAATGTTCCTGCAGCTTCAATCAGTGTCCTATTTTTCCTTTCAGCTACCCCATTTTGTTGGGGAGTTCTAGGAGCTGAAAAGCAGTGTCTGATATCTTCCTTCTCACAGAACTCATGCATAAGAAGAGACTCATACTCTGTACCATGATCACTTCTGATCAATGCAACATGAGTAGAGTACTCAATCTGTATGGTCTTGAGAAAATCTGTAAGAACCTTAAAGGTATCTGACTTAGATCTCAGAAAGAACACCCAAGTGAACCTTGAGAAGTCATCAACTATGACTAAGGTGTAGGATTTCCCTCCCAGACTTTGTACAGCTATGGGTCCAAAGATATCCATGTGTAGCAAGTACAATATCCTAGGTGAATCACTTTTATTTACTGATTTAAAACCAGATTTAGTTAGCTTGCCTAGTTGACAAGCCCTGCAGAGGCCTTCCTTCTTGTAGAGGCCAGAAGGTAAACCTTTCACAAGGTTATCTTTAGATAGCCTAGCAATGTTTTTCATATTAACATGCCCTAGTCTTTTATGCCATAAATTATTCTGATTACTTATAATGTTATGTATGCAGATATCTGAATTGGCAGATAGAAAATTAACAATATATATGTTTCCTTGTCTATTCCCAATTAAAACAGTTTGTTTTTCTTTATTAGAAATAATACAGGCAGTTGACTTGAAGTGTACCTGATAACCTTCATCACATAATTAACTTATGGAGATGAGGTTATGCTTGAGTCCTCTTACATAGGTTACCTTGTTGAATGTGACTGCTTCAATCCTTATTTGTTCATAGCCTTCAGATTGCCCACACTTTGAGTCTCCAAAGATTACCTTTGGTCCAATTCTAGACTTGTAGTTGAGTAGACTTTCCTTGTTCCCAGTCATATGTTTGGAGCAACCACTGTCCAGGTACCATACTTGATTTACAGCTGGACAGCTCTTCATCTGCATACAAAACAGTTAGTTGTTCTTTACCCAGGTAACCTTGGGTCCTTGTTGATTTACATAACTGTAACTGGAAATATAAGAGCATTCAGGTTGATCTTTATATCTTAGGGGATGATACCTTCTAGGGTGTATAATCTACTAACTAAAAGGATTAAAATTTTTATCATCTTTTATGTTTCTCTGATTATGAACTGAATTCGATGAAGTCAAGTGATTTCGTCGATCTGAGTTCGATGAGCCTCTAAAACGTCGATCTCTAGTGGATGACCGAAACTAATTTCGTCGATCGTAGTTCGTAGAATAATTTGGGCTATTATTTGCGTTTAGAGTTCATCATTCTGAGTTCAAAGAACCGTGCCCATTTCGTCATTCTAAGTTCAACGAAAATTGCTGAACATAGTTATTTTTATGATTTCTCTTTCTCTCCTTATTAAGGTTGGTTTTCTTAAGTTCTAGTTGCTTAAGAATTTCATTAACCTTGTTAACTTGTTCACTATTTTCTTATCTTTATCAGATATAAAATTTACTGGTTTTGACAGGTGATTCTTCTGAATTAGAATTGGTTCACTGGAGGAAGCACCTAATCCTAGCTTACTATTGTTTATTATAGAATTTACAGTGCTAGCAATGTCTAACAGTTTTAAGCTTCTTCATCTAAGAGTTTCTTCTAATTCTTTAGCGTTACTTAATTAGGATTTTAGAAAGGTTATTTGATGGTTAGCAGATTTTAGTTCTTCAGACAGTTTGACATTTTTAGCAATGATTTTATCTTGCTCTAACAGCTTTTCCCTGAGGAGTTTGATTTCCTTCTCAGATCCTATTAGGTCTAAACACTAGCTTTTGAATTCTACTTTAAATTCTTCTGATTGAAAATCATAAGAAGCAATTACCTGATCCACTTTAGAGAGGAGTTCTTCATCATCTGCTTCTTCTGAGTCAGATCTTCTGCTTCCATCTTCCATAGCTATGAGGCAAACTTCCTTTGCCTTCTTTTCCTCTTCATCTTCACTGGAGCTGGAGGAAGTTGATTCCTCTTCAGTGCAACTCCATGTTTCAGCAACAAAACCCTTTTCCTTCTTCTTGTAATTGTATTTACTGGAGGAGGCTTTGCTGTGATGACTTCTTCTAGAGTCCTTTTCTTTTCTCCTATCTTTCTTTTGGACTTCTGGACATTCATAGATGAAGTGTCCTGGTTTCCTGTAACTAAAATAGATAGCCTCTTTAGTAGGGGTCTTGTCATACCTGGGTTTGTCAACACTTCTAGATGGCCTTTTCCTGAAATCCTTTCTAGCCATCTTGTAGAATCTCTTAGCAAAGAGACTCATAAGTTCATCATTCACTGGCAGACTTGGTGATTCTTCTGCAACTTTGAATGCTAGGCTATGCTCCTTTCTTGTTGGTGTTGGAGCTTTTGGTTCTGTAGTTGCTTCTCTTGATTTCACCAACTGCTCATAGGACTTGAGCTTACCCAATAGATATTTAGTTGATATCTCTGCCATGCTCCTTGCTTCTCCGATGGGCCATATTCTGGAATCCCATGTGCTGGGGAAGCACATCAAAATTTTGTCATTGACCTCTGTCAGAGTAATCTCCTTGTCCAAGGTTCTTAGTTCACTGATGATGGAACTGAGCCTATTGTGCATTGCTTCAACTGTCTCTGCTTCATCCTTCTTGAAATTTTCATACTGAGTAATGAGGTTTGATCTTCTATCTTTCCTCTCATCTGATGATCTTGCCACCATTTGGTTCAAGGAGTTCCAAATGCCTTTAGCTGATGAGCACTCAGCAACCTTTTGAAAGATATCATCAGACATTGTTTGAGCCAATATATTCATGGCTCTGGCATCAGCTACTTTTGCCTTTTCTGTGCATCTGTCCATCCAGGGGGTGGGCTGCACTCATGTAAGTTGATGTAGATGGAGTTGAAACTACTGGAGTTGGTGGTCCTGTTAAGATAGAGTTAAAAATATCTTCATCAATAGAATTCATATATAACTTTATTCTTGCCTTTTAGAATGAAAACTTGTTCAGGTTGTACACTGGATAGATCTAACTCAGGATCTTTGGTTCAAGCATTAGCTTTTATAACTAAAAGAACTCCTCTCTGATACCAATTGAAAGTGAGGGTTAGATCTAATATACTCTAGAGGGGGGTGAATAGAGTATTTCTGAGTAATTAAAATCTTTTGCTGAATAATATAACTTGTTCCTAAACACAGATGTTATATCACAGCACAGCAGATTAAACTAATAAAAATCACAGAATCCAAACTATCATAGCCACAACAAGAACAAAAGATAAAGGCAACCAGACAACACAAGAATTTTATAGTGGTTCCCCAACCTGGGTACATACACTCTTCTACCACCCTGGTAGGAATCCACTCAGGTTTTTGTTCAGGTGACTGCCACCAAAGAGCTTTTGATAAGGTGCTCAAAAACCAAACCTCAAGTCTTTTGGTTAGGAGACTTGCAACCATGAATCACTTTTGAAGGGAGTAGAGAACCCTTTTTATAGAGGATGTGAGAGAGTGATGATGTCTTCTCTTTCTCAAGTATTAAACTGAGAAGACTCTGTGGATTTGATGGTGGCAAAAGCTCCTCCTAAAATACTGAATTTATTCAGGGTGAAAGGAACTCTGCTTCAGGGTGATAGGCCTTCAAGCTTTCAACTTCAACCAGAAGAACTTCAGGAACTCCTTGACAGATGCAGTAGTTGTTGTCCTTTGAAAGTTCCTGAGAGGATGTCAGAAGAAGAATAATCTTGATTTAAATGATTGTTTTTCTTCTTCTGAAGCTATTCTTCTTCTGGTCTAGCAATTCTTTCTTTCGAGCACTTTGTTGTCAAGAGAGAGCGAGAGCAGAGAGAATCCTTGTTGCGAGACGATGGTGTTCAACTCTTCCTGACTGGTTTTCTGTGTGTCTGTATCAGTTGTATGTTCTGGAAGAGGAAAAATCCATCTTTTATATTTTCTATGTAAACATCCTTTTGAATTTCAAAATCCTTTCTGCATTCAATGCTGACGGCCAGAGAATATTTTGCATTAATTGATTTCCCCAACTATCCCTTTGGAAAATGACAGACAATAATCATGATGAAGACCATAATTAATGCTCTTATCTAACGATAATATTCAGAGAATATTAGAGCATTAATTACTCAGAAATCATTGAAATATAATAGGAATAGAAGAGGGAAATAGCCAAGTCTTGATTCGTCGACCTGAGTCCATAGTTCGTCGAGCTGAGGTCCAAGATCGTCGACCTCTGAATGGCTGAATGCTGCTTGATGACTTTCCTATTCTGTGCACCAAGTTCGTCGAGCTGATGTCCAAGATCGTCGACCTGAGAACTGAGAACTTAGTTCTTCTAGCTGAGGTCCAAGATCGTCGACTTGAGTTTTGATTCTGTACTTAGACTGTTTTCTGGTGCTGAGTGTTGAAACATCATTTTGGCATTGAGTGTGATGTTCTCTGGTGTTGAGTGTTGAATCATCATTCTGGCATTGAGTGTGATGTTCTCTGGCGTTGAGTGTTGAAACATCTGATCCAGAATAAGTCGATCTGGGACTAGAGTATATAGTTCGTCAAGCTGATGTTCTAAGTTTGTCGACTGAAGTTTGACTTAGAAGTGTTGTCACTTTGTCCAAAGTTCATCGAGCTGAGAACCAAGTTCGTCGAGCTCAGCTCAGAGAATTGTCTTTGAGTTTGTTGAGCTGAGCATGACTTACATCGACCTGAGATCGACAAACATAGAGCTCTTTTTCTAAGTCTTGAATTTTCTCTAAGTCTTGAGTCTCTGACAGTGTTGGAGGCTGGTCCCTAGCATTGTTGACTCTAAGGACTAGACCTAGACTCTAGGACACAACCATGACCGTGGATATACATGTTAGGTCTTATCCTAACTTAGTGAACCTATCCCAAATCCAACTAGGGATCCAACATATAACATCTACAACTTGATTTGTCAAGTTGTAGAAGAATCAGTCCATGTTGTCTTTGATGAGTCAAACCCTATTAATTGTGAGCTGTCTAGCTCCTCTTCTAGGTCTGTAGGTTTAAAGGAGGTGATGGACAAGCTTACAATCAGGGAACATTATCCATAAGTTCTAGATAAGAAAGGAGATGGCTGTTGTCCAGGGGGAGTTCAAGACTCACAAGATGAGGATGAAGAACAGTCAGGTGAAGACAGTGAAGTACAGCCAGCTGAGGAAAATGAAGAACAACAAGTTGAAGTAAGATTGCCTCCTACTGAGAGATATCTGTGGGACTATCCAGTACACCAAATCATTGGTGATGCAAGACATGGAGTCCATACCAGAAGCAAGAGCATCAATACAACTCTCTGTTCAAGCTTCCTATCTCAAATAGAGCCCAAGAAGCTTGAAGAGGCTATCAAAGATCCTTTCTGGATTAGAGTAATGTAGGAGGAGCTGAATTAGTTCAGAAGGTGTAGTGTTTGGAAGCTGGTTCCCAGACCTAAGGGACATAATGTCATAGGAACTAAGTGGATCTATAGGAATAAGTTAGATGAGAATGGCATTATTGTCAAGAATAAGGCTAGATTGGTGGCAAAAGGATACAGGCAAGAAGAAGGAATAGACTTCGACCAGAATTTTGCCCCAGTAGACAGGCTGGAAGCAATAAGGCTACTCCTTGTATTTGTTTCCTATCAAGGATTCAAAGTCTACCAGATGGATGTGAAGTCAACATTCCTGAATGGAAACTTAAAAGAGGAAGTATATGTGGATCAGCCACCAGGTTTTATAGACCCTCACCTTCCTGATTCTGTTTATAGGCTTAGTAAAGCTCAATATGGGTTGAAGAAATCCCCTAGAGCATGGTATGAAACATTTTCTAATTTTCTCATTGAGAACAAATTCTCAAGGGGGAAAATAGACAAGACCCTATTCCTAAGGGAATCTAATGGCAAGATCATCCTAGTCCAGATATGTGTTGATGACATTATCTTTAGATCCACTAAGGATAACCTTTGCAGGAATTTTGCTAAACTTATACAAGGGAATTTTGAGATGAGCAGCATGGGTGAGCTCAAGTTCTTCTTGGGACTTCAAGTAAGACAGACTGATGATGTCTTATCCATATCCTAGTCAAAGTTCACCAGAGAGTTGATTAAGAAATATGGTATGGAGAATGCCTCCACCATGAGAACTCCAATGGGATCAAGTACGCTTATAGGCAAAGATGAGGCAGGGAAACCTATTGATGAGTCTTTGTATAGAGGGATAATTGGCTCCCTTCTATACTTGACTGCTAGTAGGCCTGACATCATGTATGCTACATGTATTTATACTAGGTATCAGGTCCGCCCTAAAGAATCTCATTATTCTGCTAAAAAAAGAATTTTAAGATATCTTAAGGGCACGCCAGATCTTGGTCTATGGTACCCTAGGAATAGAGATTTTTATTTTCAGATGCAGGATGCAAGGAAGACAGGAAAAATACTACTGGTATATGCCAATTTCTAGGTGAAAGACTGGTGTCATGGAGCAGTAAGAAGCAAAACAGTGTGGCTATCTCAACTGCAGAATCAGAGTACATTTCAGCAGGTAGCTGCTGTGCTTAATTATTGTGGATACAACATCAACTTGCAGAGTATAACATTAAGATAAGTAGAACTCCTCTTTATTGTGATTCTACAAGTGTCATTTCTATTGCTAGGAATTTTATTTCACACAGCAGGACTAAACACATAGAAATTAAGTATCATTTTATTAGAGACTATGTCAAGAAAGAAGACATTTGCTTAGAGTTTGTCTCCACTGACAAGCAAGTGGCTGATATCTTCACTAAGCCACTAGATCAAGTTCAACACCTTCAAAATTGAATTGGGTATGTTGAACTTAGAATAGCTTCAAGTACTCCCTAAGGTATTGTTGATTGGTACAGGCTTGTTCTTATTGCAGGTGATGCAGACCTAGTGGAAAACAAGATAAGAGCAGATGCACCTATTAAGGGGGAGCAAGTCCAGTAGCTGCAGGACTAGGGAATTTCAAGTGGTATACAAGACAGGCCTGTATAAGGGGCAAGTTGGCAGCTGCACTACTGGCTTCATCTAAATCAGCTAGGGGGAGAACATAAGAGGAGAGAATGAACTGATGCTCCTACCTGACAATCTGAAGAGTTCAAAAAGGGGGAGAGATAGATGAGGTTGATCATATTCAAGTAGTCTCTAAGGGGTGAGACAAGAGACAAGCTTCAGAAATCAAGCTCCTTCATGGCAGAAAGACAGGGGGAGAAAGTCATGGGGAGAAGAGGTTGATCAAGCAAGAAGAGGATGATAAAGCAAGAAAAGATCAAGCTAAGAGGTAATCCTCTAAGGTAAAACTCACCCTGCAGTAATCCAGGGGGAGTAGGTAAAATTCATCTCATTGAATTTAATAAGTTTTTACTGCTTATGTGATGTGTATCTCATTGACTAAGGTAATTGAACAGTGGTTTTAACATCTTCAAATAGGGGGAGATTGTTGGGTCCATTATTTCCAATGGCCCTGATTTGATGATGTCAAACAGTTCATTGAGATAGACATAATTTTATTTGATGTATGTTTAAGTTCATGCATACAAGTTGATCTTTGTGACAATGATTGGATGGATATATCAAGAGATAATGATAGGTGGACGCAAGGTGAGGCTGGAAATTCAGAAAAATTCCTAAGTCCAGAAGCGTTGAGTGAGGCAAGCTCACTCAACGCCATACAGCTAATAGTGCTGAGAGAAGGCGGACAGTAAACACTTACAGTATTACAAAGGCAAAAATATGGCAAAGTCCACATGCATTGAGTGACCCTAACTCACTCAACACCATATGGACAGAATCGTTGAGTCAAGGTTATCACATCAAAGCCTAAGTAGTGGAAGCAAAAAAATTGACTAAGTCTAGAAGCATTGTGTGAAGCTTCATCACTCAACGCCATGCTAAGTCTGTCAACGCCAATGTATAAGGAGACAAAAAAGTCGACTAAGTACAGAAGCGTTGAGTGAAGCTCACTCACTCAACGCCAAGTTAAAAGGCTTTGAGTCTAGTTGTTCTGTGAAGAAACCAAAATTCAGCTAAGTCCGGAATCTTTAAGTGAGGCGAGCTTACTCAACGCTCTCAACGCTTTTTAGTAGAAAGGAAAGCTGAACAATTTGACTAAGGCAAAAGCGCCGAGATAACTGAAACAGCTTAGAAGAATGTCTCACCATAACAACTAAGAAAGAAGATAGTCATATTTGTGAAGAAGAAACCGCTGAGACAGTTAAGAAGGAACCGCTGAGACCTAGCAGAGTAGAAATATTTCTAAGTCAAAATTCATTGAGAATTGCCTATTCACTCAATGCTCTCAACGCCATCAGGCAGATAGCTGAAGAATGGGATAACGGGAAATAACGTTGAGTGAGGTCGACACACTCAATGTCTAGCAAAGCTGAAAAAAATTTCTAAGTCCAGAATCGTCGAACTCAGCTTATCCAATATTTGTCGAGCTAAGCTTTTATTTCGTCGAATGGAGTTTAGAATTCATCGAACTCAGCTTTCATCTGTAAGAAGAACTCAGCCTTCAGAATCATCGAACTCAACTTATCCACTATTCATCGAGCTAAGCTTTGCTTTCGTCGAACAGAGTTCAGAATTCGTGGAACTCAGCATTCATCTCTTTCACTATTTCGTCGAGCTGAGCTCAGGGTTTGTCAAACTGAGCTTGGAGTTCGTCGAACGCTGAACTTTTGGAAAGATAGTTGATTTTGGCTAAGTCCAGAATTATGTTGACGTCAGCAAAGTCAACAAAGTCAACAAATTTCAGATTTGTTACAAATCGACATTAAAGTTGTTGTCAGTCTACAGTGAATCTCAATTTGATTAAGCTGAGGTGTTAACCACTGTAAAATCTGGGACACGTGTCGATAATCTCGCTAATTGGCGGAGTTATAAAGAGCAACTGAGATCGAGATCAAATAGTTTTCTGTTGAAAGAATTAATTCATTCTGAAAAATGAGAAGCGGAGTTCGTCTTCTTCTTCCTCCATTGTTACAGAGCCAAGAAATTCAATTTTAAAATCTGAAGGGGTTCTGAGTTCGCTAAGGCATTCAACATTTGTTACAGCAAGTTCAGAGTATTTCTCTGAGGAAGACGAATCAGTCTAGGCGAGCCTAGCTGAAAGTATCTTCACAATCCAAGTCGTGCCAAATCAGAAGATCATTCGCTGGATCTTTGAAGAAGAAGTAGAGAGAGCTGATATCTGCTCAGTACAGATCGGGATAGATTCTTGAAGAAGAAGAAGCAGAGGTTTCTGCTAGTCGCTTCCAGAACAAGTCGGGCTTCAATTCAAGATCGCTTTCTCATCTTGTTGCTGTGAAGATGAAGATAGGACTGACATCTGCTCAGTCCAGGAAGATAGACACAAACATTTTTCTCTGGTGTCTGTAAGTCATTTCTTTAGTATTCTGTGTAGGATTCATATTGAATCTGAGTGGTAAGGCTAAGTGCCTGAGTTGTAAGTCTGTGTTATAAAGGCTGAGGTAGGGCAAAGGTTGCCTGAGTTGTAGGAGTGTGGATCACTCTGAGGTAGGGCAGGATTGTCTGAGGTGTAGGAGTGTGGATTCACTCTGAGGTAGAGTTCTTGGGAAGAAATTGAGGTGTAGGATCTTGGTGGTTTGAGTGGTAAGACTCGTATATTCTGAGTTGTAGGAGCCAGATGGGCTCTGAGCTATAAGATCTGAGGATCTGAGAAAGAAAGAAGAAGGTGTTTGGCTGAATCTAGTCTATTACTAGATAGGTGAAGGGGGAAAGTAGATGTACTCATCAATTGGGGAACCACTATAAATCTGTGAGTACTGTGCTGTGATTGTTGTGCTGTGATTGTTGTGCTGTGATTGTGTTATAATTTCTGAATAGCTTTCTTGCCTTATCTGAAAGAGAAAATAATAAAGATAGAGAATGAGATTTCATTAATTTTAAGTAGCCTAGAATTAAATTGGACCTATTCACCCCCCCCCCCCTCTAGGTGTTTAGTTGATCTTGGAATCAATACTTTCAGCTGTCAAAGACATATGGAACATACTTATGCGAAATGAGTATATATTTTCGCGCACGGGCGGGGTTGCGACCTGCATGAGCGTCGTTGTGTTGGGACACTATTAAGTTTGATATAAAACATTATATATTAAATTTCTTTATATACAGTTTTTATGAAAATTTATTAAAACGTGTATAAAAAGTTTTTAACTTTAACTTTTTATAAAAGTTTTTCTTCCTCTCTCTCTCTCTCTATCACATGAATGACATATATAGAGAGAAATTTCCCTCCAAAAAATTTTGAACAAAACTAAACTAAAAATTAAAAATATATTAAACGTAAAATTGAATGCAAATATGACATTAATTTTTTAATATAATTTTGGAATAAAAATAAAATCACGCACGGACCCGCACACACGCAAATGCACTCTCGCGCGCACGCAAATGCACTCTCGTGTGCACGCCAATGCACGCTCGCGCGGACGCAAATGCACTCTCGTGTGCATGCAAATGCACTCTCGTGCGTGTTGTTTTCCTTTTTTTGCTTAAGAGCGCGTATTTTGTCGAGGTGCATTTTCTCTAGGAAGCACCTTTTTAGTAATGACACGCGTTTTTGCACGCCCGTATTTTTGGTCCTAAAATGTTTTTTTTCGCTAACATGGAGCGCGATCACGTGCGCGCGCGGGTGCTGCCAATGCGCTGGGGTTGCACAACTTGCATTTTCTTGCGAAGCACATTATATATTAAATTTCTTTATATAAAATTTTTATTAAAATTTATTAAAACATGTATAAAAAGTTTTCTTAAAACTTTAACTTTTTATAAAAGTTTTTCTTCCTCTCTCCCTCTCTCTCACATGAATGAAATATATGGAGGGAAATTTCCCTCCATAAAATTTTGAACAAAACTAAACTAAAAATTAACCCATTCATGCATTTTTTTTGAAATATGTGCACATTTTATCGATTGTTATATGAGATGTTGTTGAATGAAAATAGATGTAATAAAATTTATAAATACATGTCAATTCGTTTGATAGATACAATGAGTGGTTCAATAAGAATTTCTTTTTAAATAAGATTTTTTTATTTTTTAAATAAGAATTATCTCTGCCCGATTTCAATTCGTCCGATAACTGACAGTGCACATGAAGTTCCACTTCCCCGCGAAATATATAATGACCTCCACCACATAAACACAAATACATAAACACATAGACATAGACACACAAACACAGACACACACACACACAGATACGGATAGCCAAACACACAAACACGTACACAAACACAGACACAAACACATAGACACAGAAATACTGACACAGACATACAATAGCATAGACACGCACACACATAGATAAACACAACATCAAATAGAGACACATAAAGACACAAATACACAAACACAGACACACACAGATATAGACACTGACCCAAAAACATATAAGAAGACTGACACACACACAAACACAGACCAATAACAATACAAACATAGACACACACACACACACACATAGACAAAGACACACAGATACAGACATGCACACAACCGCAGAGACACACATTGATACTACACAGACACAGATGCACATAATTAAACACATAAACACACATATAAATATATAGGAACGCAAAGACACATACGCAGACACAGACCCCAATAGGCACAGACAAACATATATAGGCACGCAGACACAGACACAGACACAGACCCAACAGGCAGAGATAAACATATATATGCACACAAACACACATACATGCATATACACAAACACTGACACACACACAAACACACATAGACAAAGACACGCATAGACGCAGACACACATAGCCGCAGACACACACTGCACATAGACACTGCATGCAGATATAGAGACACAAATGCACAAGCACATATAGACTACACAGATACACACACACATACATAAACAGAAACACAAACCCAAATAGGAACAAATAGACATAGGAACACAACTACACATAAATGCGCATACATGAACATGGACATACACACAAACAACTTGACTCGAGCTCGATTTACTTCTCAAAAAAGCACAACTCGAGCTCGAGCCTCTCTAGCTCTGGCTCGTTTACGAGTCGAGCTCGAGCTCATTTACGAGTCGAGAGGTCGAGCTCAAATATTTTTTGCTCAATATGGCACATGAGTAATTATTTCCACGCGAATTGCTCCCTAAAACTTTACAAAAAAAAATATTTCATGAAGATAAAATATTTGGAGGGAAATTCCCCCCACTCCAAAAAAATATTTAACATTATTATATATTATCAAATCCCTCGAATTTTTCAAAACAGGCTGCATGAGATTATTAGTGTTTAGGGTATAATATTTTCATTTCTCACTCGGTTTGGCTAGGGTTTTTCCCTATCCTGGCAAACACGAACACCTCGCACTCTTCCTTCTCCGGCGACATCTCCACTCATTTAGGCCTCTGACGACAATAAATGCATAGATATTCCGCCTCCTGGTGGTTCTTTCTCGCTTGATCCAGGCATCGACAGTGTTATTAGCATGTCACCCTGGCTGTGAACATTACTACACTATTTCTCTCCTTTCTTTTTTAATGACTCCTTTCAAATTCATGTCTCATGTCTATTTTCATATATATTGTATATGTGTTTCTTGGTAGTGTTATCCCATTCTTTTTTTGTTAGCTATGGATAAAAGCTAGATTTATGAACAAGATAGATTCAGTTCTACCTATACCAGAGGCGTGGATTTATTTCTAGAGTTTGCACGGGAAAATGCAATTTACTTTGAAGATAAAATTCTTTGCCCATGCAATGTATGTCAAAACACTAAAACTAAGAACCTCATTGAAGTTAAAACAGACTTGCATTTGAAAGAGTTTTACAAATATTATAAGGAGTGGATACATCATGGAGAAGCTAAAATGACTAGTTCTTTTGTGTTCAGTTCTAATAGTAACAATAATGGACCTTCTCAAAGTCAGGAAAGTAATGATGATATTGAAGCCATCGATGATTTAGTTGATTTGATACATGAGATTGGAGATACAGAACTTCTTGAACATTCTAACGAAGATAGTACTGGAACTTTTTCAAGTCAATTATGTAATGACAGACGTGAAATATACCCAGGTTGTAGAAAGTACTGTTTATTAGCATTCATTGTTAAACTGCTGCATATCAAAGTAATGAACAAGATGTCAGATAAGTCATTTAACATGCTTCTTGAATTGCTAAAGGACGTGATGCCAGAAGGTAATCTTATTCCAAAATCTGTTTATTAGGCCAGGAAACTTCTTTTTGGTTTAGGTTTGGGCTATAGAAGATAGATGCATATAGACATGATTGTGTACTATTTTGGGAAGAGAATGAGAAGAAAGATGTGTGTCCTGTATGTGAAAAACCATGTTGGAAATATAACGAAGGAAAGGAAAATTAATTGCTCGTGTGAGAAGTAGCGAACAAACGACTAAAGTAGCGAACAAATGACTAGAAAACAAGCCGGAACTTTGAATAATTGAAAGTTTTATTATCCAAAAAGATATCATTTACAAAGGTATGGCCTCCCTTTTATAGAATGGAGGAGAGAGGAGAGAGTACAAACTAACAATGTGGGAGTAAAGCTATACAAAAAATCTGGGCGGCTAGAACAACAGACCGGAACAGGCCGCGCGGTTAGACAATGTTCTAACCGCTCGGTAATACCAGAAGCAAGAGAGAGATGCAGTAGGAGACCGCTAGACCGCCCGGTTTCCAAGCCGTCGGAGATAAACCGCCAGACCGTCGGACTACACATAGCAACAGCCTGGATATCAAACCGCTGGAGAGTAACCGCCAGACCGCGCGGTCTACAACCCGCAAGGCTCAAAACGCCAGACCGCCCGATCTCATACTCCAACGCTCAAAAGGTTTTATGGCATTTCCCCTTAACACCAAGGCTACAAATACTCTATATGTCTTCTAAAATAGCATCTTATTTGAGGTGGCATACTGAGAAGTATATAGAGATAGAAGGTACTCTGGATCATCCTATAGATTCACTTGCATGGAAGAGTTTTGATGCACACTATCCCAGTTTTGTCGCAGATACACGTAATGTTAGGATTGGATTAGCTGCTGATGGGTTCAATCCGTTTGGAAATATGAGTACTTCTTATAGTATGTGGTAAGTTGTGCTAATTCCATATAATATGTCATTTTATAAAGGTATGAAAGATGAGTTTCTTATTATGAGGTCATTATTAATTGCTGGCCCACCTGCGCCTGGAAAAGATATTGATGTTTATCTTAGACCATTGATAAAAGAATTAAAAGAATTATGGAATGGTGTTGAGACTTATGACACATACACCAAAGAGACTTTTAAAATGCATGTTTCACTTATGTGGACAATTACTGATTTTCCAGCTCTTAGTAATTTATTTGGGTGGACCACAAAGGGTTACGGGGCATGCCCAACTTGTTTATATGATATAGATTCTAAAAGAATTCGAAGTACGATATGCTACATGGGACATCGTCGTTATCTACATAAAGATCACCCATATCAAAGGAGTAAATTGTTCAATGGAAAGTCGGAAACACGTTCAAAACCAAGGGAGTTGAGTGGCGCATAATTGCTTTCAGATTTAACCAAACTCGAACATAACTTTGATAAATTTGGAAAACACCCAAGCAAGCAAAAGAGGAAGCACGATAGTGAAGAAGGAAATTGGGTAAAGAGAAGCATCTTTTTTGAACTACCTTACTGGAATAAGCTTTTGATATGACACAACATTGATGTAATGCATGTTGAAAAAAAAAATTGTGATAGTGTGTTGGGCACATTGATGAGCATTGATGGAAAAAACAAAGACACGGAGAAAGCGTGAGAAGATTTGCAAGACCATAAAATTAGGAAGGAGTTACACTTGATTAGAAATGGAAGCACTATAATTAAACCTCAAGGATGTTATAATCTATCTTCTGTTGAGAAAAAAATGTTTTGCAATTTTTTTAAAAATGTCAAGTTTCTGGATGGCTATGCGTCAAATATTTCATGATGCGTAAAGGATGGGAAGATTTATGGACTTAAATCTCATGATTGCCATGTTCTACTACAACGGTTAATTCCTATTGGCATTCGTGGGTTTCTACGCCCAGATGTCGTTGAGGCACTATATGAGCTAGGATATTTTTTTAAAAAATTTATGCTCAAAGACACTAAAGGTAGAGCATATCGAGAAGTTGGAGAGTAATATCCCAATTATTTTGTGCAAATTGGAGAGAATATTCCCTCTAGCATTTTTTTGATGTAATGATTCACTTAGATATTCATCTTTCGAAAGAGGCAAAGATTGCTTGCCCAGTTCACTCACGTTGGATGTACAGGATTGAAAGGTACTTATTTTTTAAGCACTTATACTTTATTATCTTACATATCATAAATGAACAATTTTGTTGTTATTATCATTGAGTTTTCCCTTTAGGTTTCTTAAAACTCTTAAAAGATACGTACGTAATAAATCTCGTCCAGATGGTTCTATAGCGGAAGGATATATTGTAAAAGAGTCTTTGACATTTGTGTCAATGTACCTAAATGAAATAGAAACAAGGTTCAATAAAGAAAATAGAAATGAAGATTCAGTGGAGCATCAACAAGAGTTTGAATTGTTTGTTTTTGCATCAAAAGCGAGACCCTTCAGACCTCTTCGTCATTGCAAAGCACTTTCTAAAAAGGATCTAGATGCAGCTCATAAATTCATATTAAACAATTGTAGAGAAGTAGATGATTTTCAAAAGTTCGATACTTGAAGAGCTCAATTTCCTTACTTTGTAACTAATTTTAATGTACTTATTTTTTATTTTTAATAGTAAGCACATGGAGGAGCTTAAATGGGAAAATGAAAGAAATATTGACAAAACTCATCAAGTGCAGTTTCATTATTGGTTTCAAGCTCATGTAAGCTCCAAATACGAAGATACCCTTGAGGACTGTTAATTTATAGTATCACCTATCTAATTAGCTTCATATTGTATTTTGTATAGATAAATAGAGTGCATCACACAAACTCGGGAGAAGTCTCTAAAGAATTATGGGAATTGGAAAATGGTCCACAATCTTACTTAACAAAATTTTACTCTGGTTGTATTGTTAATGAAGTAATATTTCATATACAAGATCGAGATGATCGCCGAACAACACAAAATAGTGGTTTACTTGTTAAGGGGGAACATCAAAATATCTTGGTAGAGTTTTATGGAGTATTAAGTAGGGTCATTGAATTGACCTATCTTTATGGGTATAGAGTAGTATTATTTAGGTGTGAGTGGTTTGACACTAGTGGGAAAAAGACTATGCATAAAGATAAATATTTTTTGAGCATCGACATAACTTCTCGTTAGTGTGAGGATGATCCATTCATTCTTCCAAACCAAGTGCAACAAGTGTTCTATGTCGATGACACAAAACTCGGTGATCCTTGGAAAATTGCACAACTTGTATGTCATAGACACCTTTGGGACATAGACGAACACACAGACCTAGAAGTGGAGGAGATGAATGATAACATATGAAAGTTATTACTTCAAGGTTAGCAAGTCACCTAGAGGGGTGGGGGGTGAATAGGTCTTTGAAAATTCCTAAGTCTTTCTACTTTTTCCCTACTAAGTGTTTAGATTTCTTTTACTTTCTTCCAAAGGTGATATTAGATATTGTCCTTAGTACCTGCAATATAAAAGAAGAACAAGCAACACAGCAAAGCACATAGGTATTTATAGTGGTTCCCCAAATGGGTACACCTACTTTCCATCCCACCTTTCTAACTTATGTTAGACAAGGCACAAACTCCTCCAAAATGCTCCTTAGAGCTTACAACTCAGGCCCTTAGCCTTACACCCAGGTTCTCTGCAAAACCCTACCTCAGAACCACAAAGGTTCCTACCTCAGAGCCCTACAGTGCTCCTACAACTCAGTGGTCCTCAAACCACCTACCTTAGCTATATCTCTAAGGCCTACAGCTCAGGCTTTTCAGCCCTACAACTTCGGGCACAAGGCCCTACTCTCAGAGTGCTGCAGCACTCCTACAGCTCAGTACCTTTCCAGGTACCTACCTTAGTTCCCTTCCAGGTACCTACAGCTCAGTGACAAACTTGTCACCTACCTCAGGCCAAAGGCCCTACACTCAGTCTCCTCCAAGACCTACAACTATGTGACACACTTGTCACCTACAACTCAGTGACTCAACAGTCACCTACCTTCCTTAGGCACTAGCCCTACTACTCAGGCTGGGAGGAAAGCCCTACTCTCAGATCCATACTTGGATTCTACCTTAGTACCCCAGCAGGGCACCTACCTCAACGACTAATTAGTAACCTACAACTCAGACACAAAAGGCCCTACAGCTCAGATTCAGACAACTTGAATCCTATAGGAATTTAAACAAGAAGTTGAAATTGATTAAAACACTGACTCAGAGATAAATCTCTGAGTCTACCTTGCTTAACTGAGCAGATATCTATCCAGCCCTCTTATTGTAGAAGGAATTAGTCATCTTCTACAGCTAACTGCTTTTCTGCTGTACTGAAGAATAGCTACTTGCTGTTGAAGGCTGACGACCCTTCACACAGCTATCTCTCCTTGCTGATTAAATGAATCAGCCACCTTGTTCTCTAAAGAACAAACTTGTTGAACTGGAAATGCTTCAACTATCTTTCCTTTGCTTGCAGGCTTGCTCTACTGGACTTGGCTTTCAAACTCGTCGGAGTATATGAAGTCCAGTCACCTCTGTATTCGTTTATTTTCAGTAACCCTAATCCCCTTTTCTCTCTTTTATTTATATCTGTTGATTTGAATCAACGACACAATTTGAATGTGGGCCCAGCCAAGGATAGTGAGCGCCACCTCCCTCAGAAAAGGACAAATAGTAGCTTTTGACGCTATTGTAGCTTTCCCGTAACGGCTCATTAAAAACTTTGACTTTATAGACTTCTGGTAATGTTAGTAGTGGTCATCCGGTGTTGTTATAGCTTTCCCGCAATGGCATGAAGACTTTTACTTGTTGTCTTTTGTTGACGTCAGTGGTGGTCATCAATTTCTGTACTTAGAGAAATTCCAGAACTCATTAAGCATTGAGTGAAGTTAAGTAACTCAATGCATGCTGACTTGGCTCTTCATTAGAGGCGTTGAGTGCACCTGCTTCACTCAATGCTTCTAGACTTAGTGAATTTCTGCTGGCTTTGTCTCAACGGTTTCTTCTTCAACTATCTCAATGCTTTATTCTTCACAACTGAGACTATCTCCTGTCTCAACGATTGGGTTGAGACCAACAGTTGTCTCAATGCCTTGCATTGAGCTTCTCAACTGTCTCAGCGATTATGCTGAGATATTCTTCTCAGTTGTCTCAACTGTCTCGATGCTTTTTCCTTAGTCAAATTATCTGACTTCGAGCTTCCTCTTTTTGTTCACCTGTCCATTCAAGGACAACCTGCATGCATTAACTTAAGCACACATAAAATATATTATGTGCCTTAGCATGATTGGCGATGCCTCTTCAAATCTTGAGGATCATTGTAGGGCACAATTCCCAACAATATAGTTCAACAATATGAGTCCTTAGAAACTGAGTTAATATATGTTATCGAAGATCAAAACTTGCAATTCCTAGGAAGAGATTATATAAGACCTGATATTATAAATATAGAAGTTCTAACTAGAATCCACGAAGAGGAATAACTTAATAATATTATTGACGGAGATGAGTTAATAGATGAGGATGATGAAACACTAGTGCAATATTGTGATGATAGTGATGATAACATGTAAAGCTAATGCAAATGGTACGTTAAGTTTTTTCATATTCATTAGTACGAAACAATAATGCAATTATTTCTTTTTATGATTTCTCTAAAAAAATTAATGTGATGTTTAACGTTTGCATCTTATTTACTTTGCGGTAATATGCCTCCAAAAAATGTTATTCTACGGCGCCCTACGACAAGGAGCAGCAAACAATTGTTTGTTAATGAAAAACCATCAAATATTGAGGTTGTTGAATTGTCACATGCACCAAATACACCTTTGCCTAATCTGCAACAATCACAAAGTAGATCACAAGCTCTTGATGATGATACCACCATTAATGTAGGAAATGATGAAAGTCCAATACATGGTTCTGATAGTACTAGTAAGTATACCTTATTTTATTTCACAAATTTGTATCAATTACTTGAATCAAATATTTGTTAAGAGTTTTTAATTATGCAGTGGGAAGCTCCTCTATAAGAAAAGGTCGTGGAGTGACCACCAGAAGGTCGATTGAGAAAGCAATACTAGAAAATGTATGCTTTATTTAGGTATATTAAAACTTACATACACTTACAATATGTTTACAGACTATTATTTGCTTTATTAGGATAAGAAACTACTTGAGATTGAGTTCCCTGAAGGTTTTAAGAAGCCGCATCGCTTTGCAAAGCACCTTGCAAATGGTGTAGGTGTTATTGTAAGACATGGTACGGGTTTGGATTTTTTGACCCCATAGAGTGAACTGGGGGAAGAGCTGAAACTTACTTTATATGCTCGATTAGGTTTAAGTAAATATTTATAGACCATATATGTGAATTTGTTTGGGATAACCAAATATTTTATTCTTTTGTAGCAATGGTTTGAGATAAAGAATTGGGAAACAAATAAAAGTGTGCAAGAGTTCATGGAGGAGATTTTTCAATGTAGCTACACACATTGGAGAGGAAGATTATATTAAACGTATAGAGGTTATATTGTGGTAGGAAAGAATCCAAGAGCTAGTAGCCCATTTGAGTGGATCTCAATCGAGAATTGGTGTCAGTTGTGCGATCTCTTTGAGAGTGAGACGTTTAAGGTGAATGCGACTACTTAAGTAAATTCTATTTAATACATATTTTATTAATCACACATTCAATGACTATCATTCAATACTTTTGTTTACTTACAGAAAAGGTCCAAGACAAATGCTTTTAATAGATCACACATGTCGTTTACTCATACATCGGATTCCAAATACTACCATTCAAGACTGCTGGAAATGGTAATGCAATGATTACATGTGAGTTTTTGATTATTATAACATATTCTCAAATATTTTATTGATATACAGGTTATCAAAGCCCCGTTGAGAATTTGGGTGTTTGTCAGTGAGAAAGCAGAAGCAACATACGTAAGTCAAAATATATTTGAAACTTCCACAAAATTGATTTATAATATATGTTTATATTATAACACTATATTTTATAGTGTGAAATGGAAAGGCTGAGGACAATATCAACAGATTCTAACAGTGATCTCATAATCTTTGAGAGAGAAATTATAAAGACTTCACTTGGAAATAAGTCTGGTTATGACAAAGGATTAGGCTTCGGTGTTATTCCTTTAAAACGAATGAAGAAGACATTAATAGAGTCTACTCAGGTTAAAGAGAAGTTGAATGTAGTGGAATAAGAATTGCGCAATGCAACGACTCATATTACATCACAAACAAAGCTTATAGATAAACAAAAAAGCTTTGATTCAAACCATAATGCAGAGATTGCAGGATTAAAAGAGGGGCAGATTGAGCTGAAAGCGATGCTGTCTTCTATTCTGGAAAAATTTGGCGCAATTCCTTGACTAATTGATGCACACACCATTCACTTTTTGGTGCACTATTTTGTTGTCAAATGTTTATGACTGTTAGTATTTTGGCATAGTGCTTTGTTACTATTTTATTTATTCTGGTTGGTTTAGACTATTATTTGACTGTTAGTATTTAGGCATAGTGTTTTGTTATTATTTTATTACTTTTGCTTTGTATAATTTTGATATATCTGACTTGCATGTTTGGTGACCAATTACTAAAGCCTGCTAAAACATACACTGTGCCTTTATACTTTATTACTTCTGCTTAGTATAACTTTAATATATCTGAAATTGCTGTTATGGTATTCTTTGGGCCTTATGGTGGGCTTTTGTACATATTCATTTAACAACTATAAATATTTATTATTTTCCATCATGGAGCAGTGATGGAAAAATTTGTGCAAATGCAAAATTTGTGCAGCAGAAATTCTGTTGGATACCTATATATTATCTGAATAAACGAAACTGAGATATATTCACAACTATTTTATCGTTCATTCCAAAGAATTGATCTTTTCAGATACCTTAATGAGGATGTGGTCTCTTGTCTTCTCTATTTTCTTCATATAGATGAGACGAAGCTAAGTGCTCCTTTTTGCATTCTGCATTTGCTTAGGTCCTGACCAATTCTTTTCCAGGGTATAAAAGTTCAAAGATCTGATGTGGTTGGGTAATTATGCGTCGTAATGATCTTGCATCTGATATTTTGAAGGCATCAACCACCCAGGCTCTGCCACCATTGATAAAGGTATTTATAATATTCACACATATTATGACCTAGTTAAGGAACAAAATGTGAGTTTCTCTACTTATGAACAGAACCCTATGGTGTGTAAAAATTGTCATCATCTGAATTCATGTACAATCTATCATAAGGTAAAGTGATCTATGATATTTTTGATTAGTTAATGGATTTATCTTTCAGATAATCACATTTGTTATGATACAAATCTTTTTGTTAATTATATTTGTCAAAATAAATATCTTTTAATGTAATTATTAGTTGGCATTTATAATTAAATAAGCATTTCTCCACTACGATAATTATTAGTTAAAATATGATTAGCATGAAATTAATTTGTAATCTTATTTCATCTTTTTTTCTTCACCTTCGACCTGAAACTTTCTTCACCTCCTAAACCATCTATCTATCAAGCTAGTCTACATTAGATTGGAGCTTGTTTGATATTAAGGCATTGTTTCTAATGTATTATTATACCTTCAAAATGTCCCTATTTATGATGTTTGTGGTTATTAGTGATGTAAGATTACTTTTGGTTAAAATAGACAATTAACTCTGACCAATAGAAATTGAAATTAATTGGGCAGTTAATAGTTGGGTAATCTGATTTTGTTAATTACCACACATATAGCCATATAGGTTGTATGTTATCTGATTCCCAATAGTAACCTAATTCATACATACAAATTACATCTTCAATAATGTGGTTTTGATGAATAAAATGTTGATTGTTCTTTGCGGTGAATGCTTCTTTGCGGTGACGCACTAAAAACTCTTGTTCCCATGATTATTATCCTCTTTGTTCTTTTCAGATATTTTCATTTCAAGATAAATCTAATCTAAAATGATTTAGTATGTGATTTTATAGAAATAAATTTATGCTGCAACTAAGCGAGATTTGAGCTGTGATTTTGTAGGAAGACTTCCAGTCCAATTGGAACTTTGGCCTTGTGATTTTTTACCTCACCTAAGGTATTCCTTCCCCAAATCTTCGAAATATTATTTCACTTTTCTTCTTACCATTACTGAATAGCAAAACACTTAAAACACCCAATTTTCAAGATGGAGGCGCATGATGTTTATTGCATGAACGACTTGATTTGTGCCAATAATTTTTACAACCATGAATATAATTGTTGTTACAAGTAAATTAGATTTATGAAATGGTTATTTGTATAGTAAAAGAATTGGTCTTCACATATTCAAAGTTTTTCATGCAAGTTGGATAAAGAAATGACTGTTTATAAAGAATGCATTCCCACTTTGCTAGTCTTCTGCTATAATAGACAAAGTCAAGGGAAAAAATTTTCTATTGAGGTCATTTTGGTTTTCCTTAAGAACCATGCCAGCTTTTCAATTTTTCCATATATGAATGCATCATATTCATACCTCAAGTTAGTTCAACATTTCATCTCTTTTTGGATACAAATTTTCATGTTATTGTCAATCCTTGTTTTTAAATTTAGATGGTGTTACGATTTTATATATTTAGTTGCATGAAGCTTAAATATGCACTCATTGAAGCTTAAATATACCTTCCTAAAACACTTTTCTATATGTGATAGCTTTACAGAAATATATAACTTCCCGGTTGCAAGCTTTCTAAGTTTATTTTATTTTGTATATTTTTCTGAAATCTATTGAACGGTCGGATGAATGATACTTCTCAATCATAGGCTCTATTTGGCACCGCTTTAGTGGTCATGACGCAGTGGTTATGAATTGTCATTCGTTAACGCCTGACCTCACCTATATAACTAAATTCATTTTTATTTTCAAAACTAGCTTTCTTTTCTTGTGGTCGTCATGACCATTGTTGTCATGCCAAACATACATTCTATGACAAATTATTTTTGTCCAAACTAATTTTAGCAAAAATTCTACGCAAAACAGAGCCATAGTATGTTTCTGGATTTTGTAAAATGCAACAAAAGAACCCAGATATTCAGCGGTCCAATCTCAAATTTAGTGCTTTGATTTCTTTGATTGTTTAATTACACAAACATATCAGATATTGAGCGTGATAACCCAAAAAATAAGTAGTTTGCTGTTTGAAAATGTCATACTAGTTTTCTACAGGATTCCAAGTGTGTCATTCGTTGGGAGGAGGCACTGGATCTAGCATGGGGACTCTTCTCATCTCTAAGATCAGGGAGGAGTACCTTGATCGTATGATGTTGACCTTTTCTGTCTTCCCATCTCCAAAAGTATCGGACATAGTTGTTGAGCCATACAATGCTACCCTCTCTGTCCATCAGCTTGTTGAGAACGCTGATGAGTGCATGGTCTTATTATGTAATATTGTATTGTTCTAGATGAGATGATAATAACTTGTACTCTATGTAATACTTTTTGTGTGAATAAATACATGTTGATCTAGTTATGTAAGATTAAATATGTGTTTTCAAGATATTATATGATCTTTAGCTAAATCTTTAAGAAATATGAAATCATATTTATTATTTGTAATAAAATCTCAGGTACACAAAAAATAGAAATTGAATATTTTGTTATATAAATGAATTGGCTATAGTGAGAAGAATAGAAAATAATTGTAACGAATTTTTCATTATTATTGTTTAATCTATGGTAATGAAATAATGTTTGTTATACTGTCATTATTCTTTTTTTAGTTTTTTCCTTTAGTATTAAGTGTGTTTGCAGTAGTTTGCTTTCAAGAACCTGCACAAAGAAAACAATATAGAAAAGCACACACAGATTTATAGTGGTTCCCCAACTTATGGGTACATCCACTCTCCTCCCACCATGCAAACTTCTTATTGGCCAAGGAACTTCTCCAAAACACTGCTCTAATGAGCTTATACCTCAGATCACCAAGGATCTCTCAGTCTCCTCAAAGACCTACAGCTCAGCCGCAAGGGCCTACAAC
The DNA here is from genome assembly GCA_039513925.1 of Platanthera zijinensis. Taxonomy (NCBI): domain Eukaryota; kingdom Viridiplantae; phylum Streptophyta; class Magnoliopsida; order Asparagales; family Orchidaceae; genus Platanthera; species Platanthera zijinensis. The sequence goes on from CM077091.1 coordinate 95,971,653, forward strand.
TTAGTGATCAGTTGATCACCTACCGCAGGACAAAGGCCCTACACTCAGGATGGGAGGACAGCCCTACCTCAGATCCAAAGGATCCTTCCTCAGAGAGTTACACTCTCCTACATCCCAGGCAAGTTGCCCTACCTCAGGCCAGTTTCCCTACAATCTCAGATCCAGTTGGATCCTATAACTCAGTGAGCTTCACTCTCCTACTACTCAGGCAATATTGCCCTACCTCAGACTAGTGGCCCTACAATCTCAGATCCAGTTTGATCCTACAAAAATATGAGTGTTTGAATGTTTTCACACAAGGAAATTTCTCTGTGTCAAAATCTAGGGCTGAGTTATCTCAGCACTATCTTGCTTCACAACAATAGGTAGAAATTCTGCTGGAAGAAACTCAGAATGAAGATTCTTATCTTACTGAAGAAGAAGGTGAACTTTTGTTCTTCAATCATCCAACTGAGCCCACTGGATAATGATGGCTCTACTTTCTTCCTCAATTAGAAACCTTTCATATTATGATGTAGCAGATGAAGAAGCTATAACTCACTGAACTTTTCATTCTTGCAGGAAGACTTCAAGCTCTTTCTCGGCGATAATGGCAAGAGAGATGAAGTACGGCTGCTGCCTTTTGAAATTGATAATGCCCTAAAATTTATATTGCGTCTTGCCTCATCTCTTCCTTTTATAGTTCCCCGATCAACGGCTCTTAGAGATCAGTGGGCCCCACTTGCAGCTTCCAGTTGCACCTTGCTTTAACGTAAGAAGACGTATAGTAGCTTCTCGGCAGAGTTTGTCATGTTCTGTAGCTTCTTCGTACTTGATTTGAAATCAGTTGACTTTGTCGATTTTACTGACGTCAGCACCTGTGGACTTAGCCAAAATCGTGCATCAGTAGAATAGGCGTTGAGTGAATGAGCTTCACTCAATGCCAAAACACTTAGGTAGAATTCTGTCTATCTTGGCATTGACAGCGTTCAGTGAACAAGTCTCACTCAATGCTTTTTTTCCTTAGCTCATTCTTTAGCCTTTTTTTGCATGCTTGGCGTTGAGAGCGTTGAGTGAGCACGCCTCACTCAACGCTTTTTGCCTTAGCCAATTTTCTGCGCCTGCAGCATCTTAAGCGTTGAGACCATTAAGTGAACATACCTCACTCAATGCTTTTTCCCTCGCCAGATTTACTGCTACTTGGCATTGAGTGAGTAAGTTCCACTCAACGCCAAACTACTTAGCAGACATTTCTATTATCTGGTATTGAGTGAGTGAGCTACACTCAACGCATTTGGACTTAGCCAATTTTTTGTGTCTAAAAACGAACACTCCCTTTGAGAATTAGTCAACGCATTATCACATGGCATTGAGTGAGCTTTCCTCACTCAATGCCTGTAGACTTAGTAAATATTCGCAGTTTTCCTGTGCCGTTGACTGACTAAGCTATACTCAATGATTATGAAGTTATGGCATTGAGTGACTGATCTACACTCAATGCCTGTGGACTTAGCCACTTTTCTGCTCATTTCTACAAAGGCTATTACAATATTAGCCTGTCTCACAGCCTTTTGATATATGGCATTGAGTGAGTTAACTTCCCTCAATGTTTGTGGACTTAGCACTTTTCCAGCCTGCCATTACTTTGGCTTTGAATATATAGGCTTCACTCAGCGCTATAAGTCATCTGGCATTGAGTGAGTAGCCTTCACTCAACACCTGTAGACTTAGATAGATTTCTATCTATCTAAACCTTAGGTAAGAGTTTAAATGACTTAGCCACATAGGCTATCTGTCCCATAAATGTTATAGGACAACCCTGCATGTATGAACTTGAACATGTATTTAATATACCATTGTGTATGCTCATTGACATATTTGACTTCTTCAAATCTAGGACATTGTGGGAAATAGACCCAACAATCTCCCCCTATTTAAAGAAGTCAAAACTCTCCACCAAATATCTGAGTCAATGACATACACTAACAAATTGCAGTAATATAGCAGAAAAGATATGATTAGAAGATAAGTTATAGAAAACTTCCTTGTCTGCATGGCATACTTGTACCTGCTTCCCCTTAATAGCTGCTACCTACTTTTGATAAATTTGATACCACTTGTATCCTTTTCCTTCTCCCCCTTTTTGACTTCTATAAATAGCCAGGGAGGATACTCTGCTCCCCCTCTTTGATTTCTTATAGGCAGCTATTTGAACATCTTGAGAGTACTCAGAGTAGTGCTTGACATGCTCCCCCTCAACTGAGGCATTATCTGACATGTATCTTGGTCGAGAGTGAAGTTTATACTAGTCTGGACAACACTTGAACATGATACCATTGAAGGTACACCACTTGAAATGTCTTCAATGTATTGAAGAGAAATTCTATCTACAAGACATAATATAGCCTGCAATAATTTAAGGAGCAACTGAAGCTTACCAGGTTTAACATACCAAACTAAAACTTGAAGGTGTTAAACTTTGCTTCCTCTAGTGGCTTAGTGAAGATGTCAGTCACTTGCTTGTCTGTTGGGACAAACTCATGGGTGATGTTATCACATTCCACATGTTCCCTAATGAAATGGTATCTTACCTCAATATGCTTAGTCCTGCTGTGAGAAACAGGATTCCTAGCAATTGATATAGAACTAGTAGAATCACAAAATAGGGGACTTCTACTTATCTGGATGTTTTAGTCATTGATCTGATGTTGGATCCACAGCAACTGAGCACAGCAGCTACCTGCTGAGATGTAGTCTGACTCTGTAGTTGAGATTGCAATACTGGTTTTCTTCTTGCTGCTCCAAGACACTAGTCTTCTACCCAATAGTTGACAGGTGCAAGAAGTGCTCTTCCTGTCCTCTTTGCAGCCTGCAAAATCTGCATCTGAGTTGTCTGTTAGTTCAAACTTCCCATTCCTAGGGTACAATAGGCCAAGATCTGGTGTGCCCTTAAGATACCTCAAGATTCTCTTTACAATAGAGTAGTGAGATTCCTTAGGGCAAGCCTGATACCTAACACAAACACATGTAGCAAACATGATGTCTGGCTTACTAATAGTAAGATAAAAAAGGGTGCTAATTATCCCTCTATACAAGGTCTCATCAACAGGCTTCCCTTCTTTATCCATGCCTATAGGCATATTTGACCCTATGGGAGTTCTGATGGTGGAGGAATTCTCCATGCCAAATTTCTTTATTAACTCCCTAGTGAACTTAGACTGGGATATGAACAAGCCATCATCAGTCTGTCTTACTTGGACCCAAAAATAACTTAAGTTCACCCATACTGCTCATCTCAAACTTCCCCTGCATAAGTTTAGCAAACTTCCTATAGAGGTTGTCATCAGTAGATCCAAAGATGATATCATCTACATAGATCTGGACTAGGATGATCTTACCCTTATATTCCCTTAGGAATAGGGTCTTGTCTATCTTCCACCTTAAAAATTTGTTCTCAATGAGGAACCTAGACAAGGTTTCATACCAGGCTCTAGGGGCCTATTTTAGCCCATATAGTGCTTTCCTATGTCTATAAACAGAATCAGTAGAGTTAGGAACAACAAAACATAGAGGTTGCTCAACATAGACTTCTACTCTTAAGTCACCATTTAGGAAGGCTGACTTTACATCCATCTGGTATACTTTGAATCCCTTGTGTGCAGCATATGCAAGGAACAGTCTCATGGCCTCCAATCTTGCTACAGGGGCAAAAGTTTGATCAAAATCAATACCTTATTCTTGCATGTACCCCTTAGCAACTAGCCTTGCTTTGTTCTTGATTATAATGTCATTTTCATCAATCTTATTCATGTAGATCCACTTGACTCCAATGACATTATGTCCTTGTGGTCTGGGAACAAGCTTCCAAACCTCGCATCTTTTGAATTGGTTCAGTTCCTCTTGCATAGCTAATATTTAAAATTGATCTATGTTAGCTTCTTCAAACTTCTTTGGCTCTACCTGTGATAGGAAACTGGCATACATAGCTGTGTTCATATTCTTGCTTCCTGTTATTATGTCTTGGCTAGCTTCACCAATGATTTGGTATGTATAGTAGGACGGTCTCTCAAATGTCTGATTGTAGGAGGCAATCTTATTTCAGCAATAGCTTCATGAACAGCTCCTTGTTGATCTTCATCTGCTCCAAGTGTGTCCGGTGAACCTTCTGGAATATCCACCTCAGCTTGCATCACTGGAGCTACATCTTTGATGGCTATCTTTTCCACCAACACTTCTGTATCTGTAGTACTAGAAGAGGAACTTGGTAGCTCACTGTAAATCTTGGTATATTCATCAAAGACTACATGTACAGACTCTTCTACAACTTAGCTTTTCAAGTTGTAGATCCTATAAGCTTTGTTATGGTTGTTGTACCCAACAAAAATCCCTTCAAATGACTTGACAGCAAACTTAGTTATTTAGGACTTTCCATTATGAAGCACATAACACTTACTACCAAAGATTCAAAAATAGCTCAGGTTTGGTTTTCTTCCTTTCAAGATCTCATAGGGAGTTTTCTTATGGCTCTTGATGATAGAGGCTTTGTTGAGAACATGATATGTAGTGTTGACTGCCTCAACTCTGAAATATTCTGGGAGAGATGTGTCATTCAGTAGGGTCCTTCCATCCTCTATGAGAGTTCTATTTTTCCTCTCAACAATCCCATTTTGCTGGAGTGTTCTAGGTGAAGAGAATTCTTCATAAATCTCATGCTCTTCACAGTACCTTGTCATGCTATCAGACTGAAATTCAGTCTCATGGTCACTTTTGATTTTGACCGCAGAGCTGTTGAACTCATTCTGAATTTGCTTGACAAACTTAATGAAGATATCAAGGGTTTCATTCTTTCTCTTAAGGAAGAATACCCAAGCAAACCTGGAAAAGTCATCAACAACCACAAGTGTGTAGACCTTCCTACAAAGACTATGAACTGGCATAGGACCAAACAAGTCCATATATAGGAGGTATAGGCACCTCACAGAATCTTTGGTACCAATGCCCTTGAAGGATGTTTTTGTTTGCTTGCCCTTTTGACAAGCAGGGCATATGCCCTCCTTGGAGCACTTCACAATGGGACCATTCCTAACTATCTCTTGACTAAAGAGCTTACCAATAGTCTTGTAATTTATATGGGCTAGCCTCTTATGCCATAGGATACAATAAGAAGCTTTCTCATTTGCCACTAGACAGATTGGAGAGTCTGTATCTAAACATAGAAAGTTTAGGCAATAAACATTTCCACTCCTTGTGCCTGTCAATATGACCTCTTGGTCACTTGACCTCCTGATTAGGCACTCATCCTTATGAAAGACAATAATATAGCCAAGATCTGAGAGTTGTCTTATAATTATAAGGTTGTGTTGTAACCCTTCAACATAAGCTACCTTAGTGATGGTGACTATACCATTGGTGATCTTACCATAGCCTCTTGTTACCCCTTTATCTGACCACCAAAGATTACTTTGGGCCCATCTTGTACTGGAGTGTACTACTTAAAGTTTCCCCTTGTCCCAGTAATGTGCCTAGAACAACCACTGTCCAAGTACCATATAGGAGTACGACCACTTGGACTATCCTGCAATATACAGTTTACTTTACCTTAGGACCCCAATATCTATTGGGTCCTAGGTGCATATTAGTCTAAAACTTAATATGCCCACCAGCAAGTTTTCTGACTGTGGACTAACTCTAGTCCTGGCCACATTAGGATTATGCCAGCAGTCATTGGCATAATGGACTACCTTGTAACAACACCAACAATCATGTATATTATATCTTCTTTTTTGTGTAGGCCTTGCAGCTGGATTGACTGCAGTCTTAATAGAAGGAAGAGGTGCAGCAGCTATTTTCTGAATTCTTTTAGCATGGATTTGACTGAAGATTAGTCTGCTTGCTAGCTTATGTGGCATGTTCTGAATCCTATCAGCAGCATCTTTCTTTTTAGACAGTGTGCTCTTGATAACATAGAAAACAGCCATATTAGGCAAGCTTGCAGACTGACCCTTAGTCAGATTCTGTGCAGACAGGTTCTAAGAATGGGCTGCAGTCACATTTTTGAGAGAAGGGGTTATAGCAACAAAAACAAATGGTCCATGATGGGCCATTTGAATTTATTCATGGGCAGCCTTAAATGCACTTACCCTGCTATGCCTTCCATAATGGCTGAGAACATCTTTTGTTCCACTTGTGGAAGCCCCATTCATATAGTGACCATATATACTTTCTTGGTCATACATATTTGAAGGGAATATCACCCTCTTGATGGGATAGGTGGCCTAGATGCCATTGGCACAACTGGAACTTTCCCTTTCCCTTTGGGATGGGCTGGTCTTGTGTTACCCTTAAATCCCAAACCCTTCTTACCCTTCTGTGAGGAGAAGGAGTCTATCATGGGCAACACTGTATTGGGCTGTGAGAAATTGGCCACAATACCTTTCTCCCTTTGGAGCTTTTCCTCAAGATCTCTAATGAGACTATTCTTGCTCTTGATAGCCTCCATCTGGATGCCTGAAAGGGTTTTCAGTTGACTGAGTTCCATCATGGTCTGATTCAGCACAAATGTTGTTTCAGCAAGTTGGGAAGCAACTGGCTGAAGAGACAGAATCTCCTTAGCCTGTATCTTAGTCAACTTCTTGCACTTTTTAAAGACATCAAGAAGTTCAGCATATCTGTCAATCAGTTGATTGACATCACCTTCTGAGCCAGAATTATCTTCACCATTAGATGAAGAGGCTTCTATACAAGGACTAGTCTCATACCCAGACACTGAACTGGATAGGGAATGTACCTTACTTTGACCAGGTTGATCCTTACTGCCCTCTTCATCAATCATTGCCATCAGCCCTCTACATTTGTGGGCATCTTTATCAACCTCTGAGTCACTATCTGATAGTGTAAGAGGGGACCTAATTCCTATCCTCACTAGAGGATAGACTTTTCCTACTATAACAGCTTTATCTTTAGAAGTAGCAGCAACTAGCCCAATGTAGGCTTCCTCTTCTTCAAACTCAGATGATGATGAGTTTGTCCAGCTTTTCTCTTTCTTAGCCATAAGGGACTTTTATTTCTTTCCCTTGTGCTTTTGGTTACATTTCTTCTCATTATCCTCCCTTCTCTTCACTGGGCAATCAACAATGACATGCCCTGGCTTGCTGTAGTAGTAATAAATAATATTAGTGGAATTGTGTTCACTAGGTTTAGATCCATACCTGTCCTACTTGGAGGATTTCTTCCAGTGATGTGCTGAGGAGGAGGGTCTGCTCTTCCAGTGCTTCTTCTTCATCAGCATATGGACCTGCCTTGTGAAGATAGAAAAGTCCTCATCAGACATGTTGTTGTATGATGCTTCTGATTCAGAGTAGTCTGAATCTATTGGTCTTCTTGGAGGAGAAGGGGTCTTCCTCCTACTTTTCTTTGTGGCTTTAGCTTTAAAGGCCACATGTAACATCCCATTTCCGGCTAGACCCCTAGGAGTCGGTTGGTTGTGGTAGAACCCTAGGGAGCCCAAAACTTGAAATAAATCGACCAAGAAATCGGGTCACGGGTTGGTCATGCCTGTGACCGACCCGTCACGCCCGTGACATAGGGCGTGACCACATTCGACGATCGTCGATTTCAGCTCGACGATCGTCGAACCCAGAATTAGTCACCAGACCTGTCACGCCCGTGACCCGCCATGTCACGCCCGTGACATAGGGCGTGACCATGATCGTCGATTCCAGGTCGACGGTCGTCGACCCAAAATTGGCCCCACGGGCATGTCAGGCCCGTGACCCGCCATGTCACGCCCGTGACATAGGGCGTGACACGCTCGACGATTGTCGATTTCAGTTCGACGTCGTCGAACCAGAATTGGCCGCACAGGCCTGTCACGCCCGTGACCCAGGTGTCACGCCCGTGACCACCCTTCGACAATCGTCGATCTCAGTTCGACGATCGTCGAACCCAGAACTGGCTAACCGGGCCTGTCACGCCCGTGACCTATGTGTCACGCCCGTGACCAAGGCCGAAACGACAGCCAGGTTGGAAATTTCGGTAACTGACGTCGTAATAAAATCCGATTAAGGGAAGGAAAACCAAGAGTATTTATGGGCCGTTTCCTACTTTAATTATTTAAATAATTAAGGAAATGTTGGTCCAATAGGAAATCGCCACCTGGCGAGCACCTCTTCATCTCCAGTGTTTCAACTGCCATTCGCCATAACCGAAACGTCATAAGGGTGTTATTAATGGCCGCGAACGTTTCATCTCCAACGTTTCATCCTTTCCCCTCCCCATTTGCTGATCTATAAAAGACTCCTAAGAGCAAGAGGAAAAGGTTACACTCCCTCAAACTGTTTCAGACTTCCCCCTTGCTGTTGAAGAATTTCCGGCGACGCCACCACCGCGCAAATGGCTTCCCGACGCTCTGCACGCCTCCAGCCCGCGAACAAGGTCCTCCCCTCCCCCTTCTTCTGCGGATAGATCTTAGGAATCGTTAGGAGAGATATCGGGCTCAAAAGAGCCAGATCGGGTGAGCGTATTCGTGGTTTTCCAAAAATTTCATGGTGGCGGACTCGCCGGAAACCGCCTCTCCGGCGGCCGTGCCGCCGCCCGACGATAGCCCTCGCCTCAACGGAGGTGATGGTGGTGGTGGCCGGCCAGGGAGATGGCTGGATGGCCGGGAAATAGCTTGGAAAAGCTACAGGAAATTAGGTTTTCAGGCCTCTGGTTCGGGCTGTAGAAGAAGATGAACAGTGCCGTCAAATTAGATTTTATTTTTTAAAAACAATTTCTGAATGAAATATCTGTCATGTTAAATAAGTTGGGAAAAATACCTAGAGGCTTCTAAAGGAAAAATGATCTACATAGAAAATGTAACCTTGAAGTCTACTTTAATTCAAAATTAATTTCACTCGATTTGGAATCCTGGTTAGACCACAGCACCCTTTTTGGTGAGGTCTATCCAGAGGGCTGCCTTGACCTTAGAAAAATTCCCCACTCCAACCCAGTCATCCAAATGACTTGAAATTTGGGGTGTGGTCTAATCTTACATATATCTAGGTGCCATCCAAAAATGAGAATTTGTGGAGAATATTTTTCTATAGTTTTTAGAAAAATTCAAGAATCCTAGCCGAATTTAATTAGATAGTTAAATAATTTCCAAACCCTCCCAAATTCTGGTGAGTGGTCCCTGGGGTCACCATAAGGTTCTGTATAATTTTTCATCTCATTTGTAGATGGTTTGGACTAGAAATGATCAACCCTAAGTTTTGCCCTAATAAGGGGTCTTAGATTAAAAGTGCACTTTTGAAATTTGAGTGGTGAGATCACCTCAACAGAGGCTGAGATTTTTACCACTGGCTAGTAATATTCTCTAGCACCCCCTCATGGAGTTTGAGGTGGATCGGGGTAAGTTTACCCTAAGGACCAAGGCCAAACCCTAAGGATGGATCTTGGTGGTTTGTGAAGGTCATGTGGTCAAATGACCTTGGATTGACCCGAAATTGGGTGAAGGGAACCATAGGGCCAATATAGTTCTCTGGATGAAATTTTAGTAAATTTGGAGACCGTTGGGATACCTAAAAATCTAACCCTAGTTTAGGGCGCAAAACTTGTAGAGATAGGAAATGACACTAAATCACATTGAAAAGTGGTGAGATTTTGGGAGAGTGAATTATAGGGATGGTACAAGCTCTGGATATTTTTCTATGAATTTTATGTTCATTATTTTGGATACTTCCTTTAATGATTTAGTAGTTGTATGATTTGCTTAGAAAATTTATTAGGGAATACACACTCTCTGGAAAGTGATGAAATTTAAGCAGAGAACGTTTATTATGATCTTAAATCTCTGTGAATTTTTATGGGATTTTTGGAAGATTAATTCTAAGGCTTGCTTCATTAAGTATGTTTTACCTTGATTATTTGATTAAATCTTTAGTGGTGTTTAGCAAGCTAGTAAAATTATGATTCTCTGCACAAAGATCTTTTATATATCATACTACTGACTAGTGATTTTTCTATAATTTTTAGATGAATAATTTCAGTACTTCCTTCATTACATAGAATTAACGTGATTACACTGAATAAATTATTTAGAGGTTAAATACTTTCTATAAAATTCTGAGAACTTGTATTTGAGGTTATCTTGCTGTTATTTAATGATCATGATTTTTTGAGTAACCATTACTTAGGAAGATCATGTAGTTCATGTTTAAAATGACCCGTGGCACGTCCTTTGGGAAAATTAAATAAATATCAGATTAATTAGGAAAATTATAAGTTTCTGGTTTTAGGCAAAGTATGATATGGTAGACCACCAGTAAATATTATAGGAGATTTGGAAGACAACTTGGTGTACCTCCCCTTGGGTACCTCATATAGTTTAGGATGGTCTGCATATAGTAAAGCCACAGAATTCTGGTAATTGATGGTTGGTAGGGCAAGTTAAGATTGAGTTCATCATTAGAAGTCAGGATAAGTAGAGTGTGGGACTGGTTAGGATAAGGGAGTACAGGAACGACGAAAGATCATCCATCCCGGGAAGAAGAGGAAGAGTCTTAATACTCTAGGGTTAGAACTAAGGTAACTAAAAGAGGATCGGGTTAAGGGAGATCAACCAATAATAATAAGTGCCTTGCGAAAGGGAACTTCGGGCCGTAATGCCGCCGTCTTGGTTCCTAGTGCCCCTTGAGAGCCCTTCACGGGGTATACCGGGGGCAGTCCTGGGCTAACATAAACCATAGGAATAATAAATTAAAAGAGCAACTAGTATAACTAGGGTTGCACACACTCACTCCCCGATAGCTAGGAAGGTAGAATAATAGGACGTGTTGCCATTCAGACGGTAGCTCTGAAGGTAGATGCACGGACAGGACTGTCCGGGGGGCCGAGGGCTCGAGGGTTGGAGTACAGAATAAAGGTGGTGGGTCTTCGGTACCTGATCGTCATTCACACCGACATCGGTATGCTGACTCGGCGTTGTGGGACACTTAGCCAAAGAAAGTCTGGAGGGTACATCCAGCAGCAGTACGCGGATACTCTAGGCTGTGTTCTTCTAGGGGCGTACGGGAGGGCTAGGCCTGGTAGTGTGGATGCCCGCCTAGGAGTGGGGGGCCCGACCCACTGTCTCCGTTTGCCACTACGGAGGTTCCTGGGAGTGAAGCTAGCTGCCCGAACAGGGGGAACTAAAGGTCTGTGCGCATAGAGTCGTGTGCGTGAGTTGCACTTGCATGAATCATGGCATAGCATACCACTACACTCATATTTGCGTACAACCGACACCCCAACGTATAAATCGGTATGAGACTTTTTATACGATGGGAGCCTTGCAGAAGACCCCTTAACTTATAAGTTTGTATGGGCATTCATATAAGTTAAGGTTACATACTTACTTACTAATCTCTAGCTGCCTTTTATACAATTTGCTATTTATTAATTGTTCTACCTATTATAACATTTACACTGTTCACCTATTATAACTTGCTAGTTAGGTCCACCGTCACCTGCTTGACTATTCTCCACTTTTGTAGCTTCCCTTTCCTCCTCTCCGCCCGGTGCTTAGGAGCCGTGGTGGGAGGGGTAGGGGATGATAGGGCTTAGTCTTTATGACTAATGGTTTTCGAACCAAACATTACAGGAGCTCCGGATGGGAGACAGGGACGAGCACCAGCGGAGTACGGTGCGCTTGGAGGTGGGACAGTCTAGCACCAGTGCACCTGCGACCAGCTCCGTGAGTGATTAGTATTTTTCTTAGCTTCCGCGATGAGCGACTTGTAGTGAGGACTCTGATGTACTGGGCTCGAGCCCATTTATCTATTTTCCTGTTGTTATGTATTGATGGACTGGATATGATTTCTCTTTTTATTTACATGTTTCTGTGGACTTGTTACATTTTCTGTATACATACTTCTCTCTCTTGTGATCGAAAAGGGCCGGCAGAATTGGCGATTTGTAGTGGTTGCCTTCCCGAGATGTCGGTGCCACCGCAAAGCGGCAATTCTGGGCTAAGACCCCGGTGGTTGGAAAAAAAAAGGGGGGGTCTTACACCACAGGCTTCTCCTTGGCCTGAGACTTACAGTTGATCTCTTCCTCTTTCCTGACAGTTAATTGCATCTCATATGAGAGCAGTTTACCAAATAGGGTGTGGGGTGGAGTGTCACCCAGCTTGGCCACTTCTCTAATGGCACGAATTTTTGTGTCGTAGTCTCTGGTGAGAGACCTAAGGAACTTATCATTTAGCTCATAATGACTAAAGATACTTCCATAGGTTCTTAGTTCATTCACTATCCTAAAGAATTTTTCATAGCAGGTGGTTATGTATTCTCCCTTGGACTGTCTAAAAGATTCATAATCCTGATTGAGCATGGACTTTCTATCATCCCTGACTTCCTCTGTGCTTTCCACGTAGATAACCAGAGTGTCCAACATATCTTTTACATTTGTGCAGTGAATCATATTCTAAAGGGTAGAATCATCAATTGCACTAACAATGATGTTCTGAGCCCTCTTGTCCATGGTGGCAAGAATGACTTCATCCTTTGTCATCTCAGCATATGTCTTGGGTGTCTGGACATTTGCATCCAGAACAGACACTTTCATAGGGATGAAAGGTCCTTCCTTAACTGTTATGAAGATTCTAGGGTCAGCTGCTTCCATGAACAGCCTAACCTTTTCCTTCCAGATGACAAAACATTCTTTCCTATAGATAGGAAGCTTCATGGCACCTAGCTCCTTGTAATTCACTCCTGAACCTATAAGGACTATCTGTAGCTACCATGGAGAATCACTCAGATGGTTAGATCCTTTTTAAGCAACCTCCCTCTTATACCACTTGAAAGTATTTGTTTTCAAGGTAGCTTGCAACCTAGGGGGTGAATAGGTAATTATACTGTTATTATTCCCTTTTTAGTTTTTCCTTTAGCACTAAGTGTGTTGGTAGTAGTTTCTTTCAAGAACCTGCACAAAGAAAATAATACAGAAAAGCACACACAGATTTATAGTGGTTCCCCAACTTGTGAGTACTTCCACTCTCCTCCCACCCTGCCAACTTCCTATTAGTCAAGGCACTTCTCCAAAACACTGCTCCAATGAGCTTACACCTCAGATCCCTCAGGATCTCTCAGTCTCCTCCAAGACCTAAAGCTCAGCCATAAGGGCCTACAACTTAGTGATCAGCTGATCATCTACCTATGGACAAAGGCCCTACACTCAGGTTGGGAGGACAGCCCTACCTCAGATCCAAAGGATCCTTCCTCAGAGAGTTACACTCTCCTACAGCTTAGGCAAGTTGCCCTACCTTAGGCTAGTGGCCCTACAATCTAAGATCTAGTTGGATCCCACAACTCAGAGAGCTTCACTCTCCTACTACTCATGCAATATTGCCCTACCTCAGGCCAGTGGCCCTACAATCTCAGATCAAGTTGGATCCTACAGAAAGATGAGTGTTTGAATGTTTTGACACAGGGAAATTTCTCTGTGTCAAAAGTTATGGCTGAGTTATCTTACCACTATCTTGCTTCACAGCAGTAGGTAGAAATTCTGTTGGAAGAAACTCAGAATGAAGATTCTGATCTTGCTAAAGAAGAAGGTTAACTTGTGTGATGTAGCGTACGCTCTTAACGGAGATCTACTCGGGATGAGGCTCTAATTCACCCTTCAACACACTCTTATACGATCGCACCTACACAAGCATCTATCGTTCTCAACGATGAACCGTCTCGCGCACAAAACATAAACACAATCGGAGAATGATCGACTCTAAATCAGCGGTAAAATTGAGTCGACTCGTTCCCAAAATCAACGCAAATGTTGCCAACCTTTTTGAGAGGAAGACCAAGGCTACAAAGCCAAGATCCACTCAAGCAAAATGGATCCACCCGATTCGGAAACAAGAAGCAAGAAAGATAATGATTTTATGCAAAGATTTGAAAGGCGATTGAAATTAAAGCCGCGGAGAACACGATGGTTCACCTTCCACAAATCTACTTAGAAGAAGCACTTAGAGGAAGAGGGGAGAGTTTACCCAACCCGTTGGCGTCAAGTACTCTAGGTAACTTGTGGGAGAATCACTCTCTCCACGAATTCCACCGGCGTCGCACTGAATGGATCCACCAGCATCGCACTGAGTGGCTGCAGTCCTCTTCCTTGGAGTCGCACTAAGAAACCTCGTCGGAGAGCTCCACAAAGGGGGCGGACGAATAGGAGAAGAGGGGAGCAAGGGGGCGGCTTTCTCAAGCTGGCAGATATTTTAGAGGAGAGATTTTAGGGTTCCAATTTTCTATCATTCTCTTAATAAGCCTCCTATATATAGGAGTTACAAAATAGATCCAACCATCCAAGATTGAGATGAAACCTCATCAATCTGGATGGTTATTAGCACACAAAAATGTTTTAAATGCATGAAAAAAATAAAAGATTACAAGTTCCAAATAAAATTGCATCTAAAATAAAATAGCATTTAAACTAAATAAAATTGTCTTCAAGTAAGCGTTTAAGTAGGCTTCGCGCGCCACGGGCGGAGATTGTAGCGTTGCCTTCCGTTAACGGTCCAAGAGTCGTCATGTCACTTGAAATCTTTATGTTTTAGTATTTCAGCATCATCTTCAAGTGGTGGTGGCGAGGCCACGGCATCAATCCTCCCCCGATCAAAATCACGGATCTCCGATGCGTGGTCCAGGAGATAGCGGTGGATAAGAGTGGCATCCAATCGTTGAAGCTCTGTCTCGAGTACCCATGAGTCGTCAAAAGGAGGGCGGTCACGCCAACGGATGAGAAAGCGTTGGGTGGCACCATCGGTAGTAGTAAGCGGTTCAGCAGCAAGTATCCTGTCTGGTATAAGAAAGGTTTTGGGAAACCTTGGAAACATGTCAGCAGAAGGAGGAGAAAACCACTTACCATCTAATGCTAAACCTATGGAAATCATAGGAGAGAGATCATCAAGAATACCACATCCCAACCCATTAGAAATTGTAGTGGAGGGAGAAGACGACAAAGAAGTCAACTCTTGTGGAGGCGAAACAAACATCGTTAAATCCGAGACATTAAAAATGGGTGAAACACCCCAATCAAAAGGAAAATCTAAAATAAAAAGCATTATCACCAAGTTTATTTATAATCCAAGAGGGGCCGACGCGCTTTGGAGCTAACTTTTTAACGGTGCCAGTAGGCAGTCGCTTGGGAACTAAGCAGACTAGAACTTGATCGCCGACTTCAAAGTGTGACACTCACCTATGTTGATTAGCATGTGCTTGATAAGATTCATATTGAGAGGTCAAGGTAGCCTGTATACGTGCGTGGAGGTCATGAATGTGTTGGGAGAAGGATTGTGCGAATTTACTTGCTTTGTACGTTTGGGGCAACAGAACCAAGTCAAGCGGCACAGGGGCCTTGTACCCGTGGACAATCTCATTGGGAGACATACTCGTGGACCGATTTTTGGAATTATTATAGGCCAATTGGGCATGGGGAAGAAGTAGGTCCCAATTACCCTTGTGATCTCTCACAAGGCATCTAAGAAGATTCCCCAAGCTCCGATTAACCACTTCCGTCTTCCCATCAGTTTGTGGGTGGTAGACGGAGGAAAACAATAATTTTGTACCCATTAAAATCCAAAGTGTCTTCCAAAAATAACTCGTAAACTTGACATCTCTATCCGAGACTATTGTCTTCGGCACTCCACGGTGACTAACGGCGTCTTTAAAATACAATTTCGCAATGTGAGACGCGTCATTGGTCCTACTACGCTGAATGAAATACGCCATTTTAGAAAATCTATCCACAACTACAAAAATTGTATCGGGACGGCGTAAAGTTGTGGGTAGGCCTAGAACAAAATCCATGCTCACGTCATCCCATGGTGTAAAAGGTATAGGCCACGGTGTATATAATCTGACGTTGGTTTTGGTGCCCTTGGATACCTGACAAGTACGACAACTACTCACCACCCGTCCCACCATTGCCTTTAGTTTTGGCCAATAGAATTTTTCCTCCACTAACGTAATGGTCTTGTCCCTACCGAAATGACCACTCAACCCTCCGTTATGCAGTTCCCAGATGATATGGAGGCGTAACGATGGCTGCGGAATACACAACTTCCCATGTCTAAATAGATAGCCATCCTTAATGACGAACGCATATATAATCGTGGGGGAGCTATCTTGGGAAGACAAATATGCGTCTTGAAAATCTGGGCATGTGGCATACTCATCCTTGATTCGCTCGAATCCTACCACGTTAACCTCCATAGTGGTGAGTAACAGGGTTAAGCAACTAAGAGCATCCGCAACTCGATTGTCAGCTCCCTTAAGGTGTTTGAGATTAAAAGTGTAACCCTGTAGGAAAGATACCCACTTAGTGTGACGCGGGCTAATTTTATGTTGTCCATTGATGAACCATAATGTTTCGTGATCGGAGTGGATCACAAACTCCTTAGAGAGGAGATAGTGCCTCCAATGGTGCAAACATCTAATGACGACATAAAACTCCCTATCATAATTTGAGTAATTCAATTTGGCGCCCGCTAACTTCTCACTAAAATAAATCACAGGGTGTCCTTCCTGACTCAAGACACCTCCTATTCCCACGCCTGAAGCGTCACACGTAAGCTCAAAGACCTTTGTGAAGTCAGGTAGACGTAAGATAGGTGCCTCAATCATAAGTTCCTTAATGCGTTGGAAAGCAATATTGGCGGACTTCGTCCAAGTGAACTCACCTTTCTTCATGCAATCACTAATGGGGGCCATAATGCTACTAAAGTCTCGAATGAAACGACGGTAAAAATAGCTAACCCATGTAAACTTCACACCTCTCGTAACGTGGTCGGTTCGGGCCAATCCTTAATTACTTTAACCTTGTTAGGGTCAACTCTAATGCCTTCCGAACCGACTATGTAGCCTAAGAACTCCACTTCAGTGACATAGAAGGTGCACTTCTTGAGATTAAGGAATAAGGTTTCCTTCTGCAAGGTGGAAAGAACCGACCTCATGTGGGAGATGTGCTCAGTAGTGGTGGTACTAAAGACTAAGATGTCATCGAAATAGACGACCACAAACTTCCCCATGTAAGGCTGAAAGACATGTATCATCATCCGGGTGAAAGTACTGGGGGCATTGGATAGCTCAAAGGGCATCACAAGCCACTCGTATAACCCATCCTTAGACTTAAACGCAGTCTTCCACTCATCCCCCTCACGGATCCTGATCTGGTGATAGCCACTCCGCAAATCTAACTTTGAAAAAATGGTAGCGCCAGATAAGACTCTAGGAGGTCATCTAGTCGCGGAATAGGAAATCTATATTTAACGGTAATCTTGTTGATAGAACGGCTATCAACACACATTCGCTACGTACCATACTTCTTGGGAGCAAGAAGGGCAGGTACTGCACATGGACTCATACTAATCCTAATGAATCCTTTTTTCACCAAATCCTCGATCTGGGTCTGCAACTCTTTATGGGCGGCGGGATGAAGCCTATAGTGGGGCTGGTTCAGTAAGGAGGAACCAGTGATAAGGTCTATCGCATGTTGTATATTCCTCAGCGGTGGTAACACCGAAGGCATCTCATCCGGGTACACGCCCTTATATTCGTCCAACAATACCCGTAACTCTTTAGGCAAGTCGTCCAATGCTCTCGAATCCTCCTTCGCACTCATAAGAACTAGTGCGTACATCATCCCATCAAGAAAGGGATCCTTCACAAATTCTTTTCTACCCACTAGACTCAACGTCTTCCTCTCGATCGGAACAGTGGTGTCCTTAGCCAAAGCTACTGGCTCCTTCGGGACGGTCGGCCTCAACGTAATGACCTTGCCATTAAATTTAAATTCGTACGTGTTGGCTCTCCCAAAGTGTGTCACGTCGCGGTCGTAAAGCCAAGGGTGGCCCAACAACACGTGACAAGCATCCATATGAAGGACATCACACCACACCTCGTCAGTATAGTATTTGATCGAGAGGGGGTACAAGGCATCGCTTGGTGACCTGGACGGTAACCTTATTAATCCAAGCTACCTGATAGGGAGTCGGGTGGGGCTGCGTAGTCAAGGACATACGTGTAACGACATTCTCAGAGATGACGTTTATACAACTGCCACTATCAATGATCAACTTGCACAACTTCTCGCCACTCTTAAAGATCAGGGAAAATATACTCGTCCTCTTCCAGTCATCTAACGGACGAGGAGTGGTCAAGATACAACACATCGCCATAAGCGGGTGATCGTCCTCTAAATCACATGGAACCCCATCTTGGTCACTCTCCTTAGCAGCCTCATATACATAATCAGCAAGGTCGGTAGTCGACTCTAATAGGGAGATGGCTTTAGTCTTCATCAGGCATTCAAAGGCGTAGTGACCTTGAATGCCGCAAGAGTAACATGTAGCGTTAGACTTGCTAACTTTCCTGACGGGGATACGCTAACTAGAGGGGTTCTTTGCATTCCTAGCAGTGATCACAACAGACTTTTACTCGGTGGACCGAAACTTCCCTTTGTCCTGATATGTGGAGGAAGATGCTCCAGCAGTGGACTTTCCCTTCACATGGGAATAACGGGAGTGAGCCTTAGAGGCTAAGTGCTTGTCAATGTCAAGGGCGGCATTGAAGGTCGTGTTCAGATACGTATGACCATATCGTAAGAGCTTCCGCTGAATATCGGGGTGAAGCCCCTTACGAAATCTGGATAGGGTAACTTCGGGGATCTCCCTCATATCACAACGCACCATACGGTCTTTCAGTTCTTCCCATATACTCAGCTACCGAATTTGAGCCCTGTCGCAGAGTGGCAAACTCGTCGAACATCTGTGTCCGATTATACGCGGGAATGTACTGATCGGACAACAGGTTCTTCATCACCGGCCAACCTATAAGGGGGGCTCCGTATCCGGTTCCTAACATCCGCTCCTCATTCAGCCAAAACGTCTTTGCACAACCTCTTAACTTCATCCGGGCAACTTGGACCTTTTGGGGATCCGTCAGGTTTTGCCACTCGAAGTAACACCCCATGTCCACCGTCTAGTTAAGGAAGATTTGGGGATCTCCCATGCCATCGTAAGTGGGGGCATTAATCTTAATGGCCCTCGTGAGATCAAAACCTCTCTCGTGGCTGTGTTCTCGATGGGGTGCTCGGGGGGAGTCCTCATCGAAATCCGAATCAGGAGTTTGTTGGCGCCGGTTGGGCTGCTCAACATTAATGGGTGGGGGGAGGCCTAGCTTGATTTTGTAGGATCTATGCAAACATGTTCCTAAGCTCCATCATTTCGTTACGTAACCCTGCTATGGTCTCGGTGTTGGGATCCCCACGCTCGTTCGCAACCATCCTAGACGTAGAAGGTGTAGAGTATTTCGTTCCTTGTCTAGTGTCCATGCAGGTGTAAAATATTTGGAAAGATGAATTTTTCTAGGGCTGACCCTAAATAAAAAATAGAATATTTTTATAGTTTCCCGATGTGACAAAAATGTAGAACGTTAAAAAATTTTGTTTTTAACTTTTCGCTGAAAATTGAAGATTTTGGAGCGCTATTGACAGACCAGAAAATTTTTTTTTGTTTTTTTGTGCGTGCCGACAAGACTAAAGCGAGGATGTTCAATTAGAAAATTGACACGGCCGCCTCTGATACAAAATTGATGTAGCGTATGCTCTTAACTGAGATCTACTCGGGATGAGGCTCTAATTCACCCTTCAACACGCTCTTATACGATCGCACCTACACAAGCATCTATCGTTCTCAACGACGAACCGTCTCGCGCACAAAACATAAACACAATCGGAGAATGATCGACTCTAAATCAACGATAAAAATTGAGTCGACTCGTTCCCAAAATAACCGCAAAGGTTGCCAACCTTTTTGAGAGGAAGACCAAGGCTACAAAGCCAAGATCCACTCAAGCAAAATGGATCCACCCGATCTGGAAACAAGAAACAAGAAAGATAATGATTTTATGCAAAGATTTGAAAGGCGATTGAAATTAAAGCCGCGGAGAACACAATGGTTCACCTTCCACAAATCTACTTAGAAGAAGCACTTGGAGGAAGAGGGGAGAGTTTACCCAACCCGTTGGCGTCAAGTACTCTGTTGGTACCCTAGGTTTTGATTTGAGTTTAGTCTTCTCTTTTAGTCTCTTGACCCAAGATTTATCTATGGTCAAAGGTTAGTTGATAGGATAGATTCTCTAGTTGTGTAGAATTGCCTGTCCAGATGAAAATCTGGCTAAGTAATTTTTCGTTCGACTATGGTCGAACGCCGCTCGACTATCGTCTATCGGCTGATCGACGATCGTCTATCAGTTGGTCGACGTTCTGTCTGCGTTGATAGTTCGACTATCGGTTGATAGGTCGACTATCTGTGTTGCTTGATAGTTCGACTATCTGCTTAGATAGTTCAACTATCTGATAGTTCGACTATCTGTTGATAGGTCGACTATCTGTTTTGTTTGATAGTTCGACTATATGTTGATAGGTCGACTATCTATTTTCCCTTGATAGTTCGACTATCTGTTGATAGGTCGACTATCTGTTTTCCCTTGATAGTTCGACTATCTGTTGATTGGTCGACTATCTGCTCTTCTTTGATAGTTCGACTATCTGCTTGGATAGTTCAACTATCTGATAGTTCGACAATCTGTTGATAGGTCGACTATCTGCTTTCTGTGATAGCTCGACTATCTGTTGATAGGTCGACTATCTGCTCTTCTTTGATAGTTCGACTATCTGCTTGGATAGTTCAACTATCTGATAGTTCGACTATCTGTTGATAGGTCGACTATCTGTTTTGCTTTGATAGGTCGACTATCTGTTGATAGGTCGACTATCTGTTTTCTGTGATAGGTCGACTATCTGCTTGATAGGTCGACTATCTGTTTTGTTTGGTAGTTCGACTATCTGTCTGGATAGATCGACTATCTGATAGCTCGACTATCTGTTCTGATAGGTCGACTATCTGCTGAGGTAGTTCGACTATCTTCTTTGATAGTTCGACTATCTGGATCGTTCGACTATCTGTCTGATAGGTCGACGATCTCTGTGCTTCGATCGACGATCTCCGAGGGTCGTTCGACGTTTTGCTGTATGTTTTAAGTAGTTTTGTCGTCTTCTATGATGTGATTAATTTCATATTTATTTTGGCACATTTTATAAAAGATTATTTGAATAAATTGTGATAATATTTCCATGCAATATCTATTCTATTCCTTATGCATGAGCTAATCTTTTTCTGACAAAGTTGTTTGTCTTATTAGCTGAGATATGATTTCTGCTTTATCTGCCAGGCTGTCCTTTATAGCCGTTAGACTCAAAAAGTCTTCCTTGGCTGTAAAGAGTCTCTTCTGATGTGACTTTCTCTTGTATTATTTCATCAGAATTATTTGCAGCTTCTTAGAAAGCTTTATCCTCTTATAGGATATCTGTCTGCAGTATTTTGTTTTGCTTTATGCTTTTTGCAGCCCAGCTTGTAGGGTTCAGTAGAAGACAAGATTCAAACTCAAGTAAGAGCCGTTGCTGCTGCTGCTATATAAAGACTTCTTTGAAGAAAGAAATCAGCTAGTTCTCACATACAAAAAGCTATCAGCAGCATTCAAGCTTAAGAACTTACAGTTTCCAACTACTCTCAGCTCATTCACATCTAACTGAGAAGAAGTTTTAGTTCTTCACTCTTCTTCAACCTGAGTTCTCCTGCCTCCAGGAAGATCTTCACTCAGAGCTTTTTTGAAGAAGAAGAAGATAGCTGCCTGAAGAAGAAATTCTATTTCATATTATTTATCTTCTTGTAGCTTTTTCCTTCAGTATTTTCTGAAGTGTTTCTGCACTAAAGCAAGACTTCACCTGGACGTTCTTTTAGCCAGGGGGAGCCTTGACTATTTAAAGCTTTCTAGCTCAGTGCAAGTTATTGTGCTTCTCTAATCTATTGTAAAATAGAGAAGACACCTTAACCTCCTTTCCCCCTCCTGTAAAGGGTTATTACTCCCTTCAAAAGTATCCCTTGGTGGCAGGGCACCTGATCAAAAACCTGTGTTGGTTTTTAGACACCTGATCAAAAGTCTAAAGGGTTTCTGGATCTACCTGAAGCAGATCTTGTTGGTGGTAGGGCACCTGATCAAAAACCTGAGTGGATTCCTACCTTGTTGGTAGAAGAGTGGACGTACCCAAGTTGATTGGGGAACCACTAGAAATTCCTTGTGTCGTCTGGATTGTTTATTTAATTCTCTGTGTTGATTGGCTGTGATTAGATTTTAACTAGGATTGCTAGTTGCTGTTTAGGATTCCTAGCCTTAACTGTAATTACAGTTGGCTGCCTTTTGTGCACATCACTTGTGTAAGGCTTTAGGGTTTAATCTCAAATATCTATAACCTTCATTCCGCAATTAACTCCAAGGGAGTTGAGTAGACAGTCAACTTTGCTAGTGCAATTTTTGATTACTCTATTCACCCCCCCCCCCTCTAGAGTAGTATCTATCCCCTTTTCTTTCAATTGGTATCAGAGGGAGGTTGTCTGACTGAATAGGCTAACACCTAAGTCATAAGATCCTGATAGATATCAAAGTTTATAGATATTCACTTTCACTATCATGGCCCAGTTCAAGGATTACTCTAGCAACAGACCTCCAACATGCAACTTAGCTAAGTTTAGCATCTGGAAGGCAAGGATTAAATTATATATGAACTCTATTGATGAGAGTATTTTTGCTTCTATTTTGTCAGGACCACCAAGAGCACCTGCTGCAGCTACTGCTTCATCATCAACTGATATGAGTGCAGTGCCTCCTCCAGACTACAATGATGAATACAAAAAGGCAAAGATAGTAGATGCTAAGGCAATGAACATTCTAGCTCAGACAATGTCTGATGAAGTATTCCAGAAGGTTGCTGACTGCTCCTCAGCAAAAGCAATGTGGGATACACTGAACCAGATTGTAGCTGGTTCAGCTGATGAATGGAAGGACAAAAGGTCCAACCTTATCTCCCAGTATGAGAATTTCAAGAAAACTGATGCTGAATCAGTTGAA
Source organism: Platanthera zijinensis (assembly GCA_039513925.1). NCBI lineage: Eukaryota > Viridiplantae > Streptophyta > Magnoliopsida > Asparagales > Orchidaceae > Platanthera > Platanthera zijinensis. The sequence goes on from CM077091.1 coordinate 95,994,611, forward strand.
GCTATGTACACAAGGCTCAGCTCAATCATCAATGAGCTGAGGACTCTTGACAAGGATATTTCATTGACAGAGGTCAATGATAAGATTCTCATGTGCTTCCCTAGCACATAGGATCTGAGGATCTGGCCTATCAAGGAGGCCAGAAGAACAACAGAAATTTCAACAGAAGCCCTTCTCGGCAAGCTCAAGTCTTTTGAGCAAGTGTTGAAGTCCAGGGAAGCTGAAGCTGAAGCAAAGACCCTAACTCCTACAAGAAAAGAGCAAACCCTTGCTCTCAAAGCTGCTGACACTTCTGAAGGAATTCAGTCCAATGAGGAACTGATGGCATTATTTGCCAAAAGGTTTCTCAAGATGGGAAGGAAAGACTTCAGAAAGAAGTCTTCAAAATATGAAGAAAAACCAAGGTATGATCGCACTCCTACTAAAGAAATAATTTGCTATGGTTGCAGGAAGCCTGGACATATTCTTCCAGATTGTCCAGAGGAAAAGAATAAAGATAAAAGGAAAGACAAGGATCAGCACAGGAAGCATTCCAAGCCATCCTCCTACAAGAACAAAAAGAAGGAGAGAGGCTTTGTTGTTGAAACCTGGAGCGATTCTGATGAGGAATCTTCCTCCTCAAGCTCCAGTGAGGATGAAGAAGAAAAGAAGGCAAAGGAAGTTTGCCTGATGGCAATTGATGCCTGCAGCAATCACTCAGCTGCAGAGAGTTCAGATTCTGATGAAGAAATGCCAACTGAAGATGAGGTATTGTCATCTTATGATTTTACATCTGATGAATTTAAATCAGATTTTATATCTTTATGTTTAGATTTAATTAGCTCTGAAAAGGAAATAAAAGAGCTTAGAATTAAACTAGCTGAATCTGAATTAATTACAAATGAAAACATTAGGTTAACAGCAGAACTCACTAATTCTAGTGAAGAAATAAAATTCCTTAAGAATGAATTAGCTAAGTCCAAAAGGTTAGAAGAATCTCTGAATGGTAGAAGCCTTAAGTTGCTTGAAATAACCAGCATGTCAAACACTAGGTCAGGCAATAACAAATTAAGCTTAGGAGCATCTTCTAGTGAGCCCCCAATCATTCTTAAAAACCAACTTTCAACTCCAGTGAAATTTATTTCATCTAGTGGAATAAAGAACACTGAGCAAGTTAATCAAGTTAATAAAGCTTTAAATAAAGCTAAGAGAGAGAAAAGAAAACAAAAATTTAAGGAAATACAAAGAGCGTCGAACGCTGCTCGACGATCGCAGGCCCAATGGTCGAACGGAGATCAACGATCGCAGGCCCAATGGTCGAACGGAGATCGACGATCTGGGCACCCATCGTCGAACGCTGATCGACGTTTTCAACATGAATTTCAAAACTACACCCAGAACTTTAGAAACCAGAATGAAAATAGAAATCCTAGGTTCATTGACCCATCATCTGCATGGAGAATCCCACCTAGGAGATCTTACCCATTAGGTTATCACCCTCAGCCTGCTTATTCATTTATTTCCAGTTTTTCTTATGTGAAAAACAAGGGACCCAAGGTTACCTGGGTCCACAATGTTTAATTGATTTTTTTGCAGCTGAAGACCTATCCTATCACTCAAAATAAGTGGTATTTGGATAGTGGTTGCTCCAAGCATATGATAGGAAATAAAGAACATCTGTCAAGGTTCAAGGCAAAGCTTGGCCCAAAGGTAATCTTTGGAGATTCAAGCTATGGTCAAACTGAAGGCTATGGCAGGATGATAATTGGAGCTATAACATTCAAGAGAGTTGCTTATGTAACTTGACTGAAGCATAATCTAATTTCAGTAAGTCAGTTATGTGATGTTGGATACCAGGTATCATTTTCTAACTCTCTTTGTAATATTACTTTAAATAATAATGTTGTATTAGTAGGTATTAGACAAGGTAACATTTATTTAGTAGATTTTAACTCAACTCACTCTGAAATCTGCTTATTTAATGAAGTAACCAATAACAATACTTTATGGCATAAAAGGCTTAGCCATGTTAACCTCAAGAATATATCTAGGTTATCTAAACACAACCTTGTTAGAGGTTTACCTTCTTGCCCCTACAAGAAGGAGAGCCTATGCAAGGCTTGTCAATTAGGCAAGCAAACCAAGAATTCATTTAAATCAGTAAATAAAAGTGATTCTCCTAGAATCCTGTATTTATTACATTTGGACCTATTTGGCCCAATAAATGTACAGAGTCTAGGAGGGAAGTATTACACCCTAGTCATTGTAGATGACTTCTCTAGGTTCACTTGGGTGTTCTTTTTGAGAACTAAGGCTGATAACTTCAAAGCCCTTACAGATTTTCTATTATGTGTGCAGACTGAGTACTCTACTCATGTGGCCTTGATCAGAAGTGATCATGGTACTGAGTTTGACTCTCTTCTCATGCAAGAATTCTGTGAAAGAGAAGGTATCAAACATAGCTTCTCAGCTCCTAGAACTCCCCAACAAAATGAGGTAGTTGAAAGGAAGAACAGAACACTAATTGAAGCTGCTAGCACATTGTTGGCAGATGCTAATATGCCTCTTTCCTATTGGGCAGAAGCTATTAGTACAGCCAACTATGTCTTGAATAGAAGTCTGATACACAAGCTTAAGTGTAAAACTCCTTATGAGTTGCTTAAAGGAAAGAAACCTAAAATAAATTATTTTAGAGTATTTGGTTGTGTAGTTTATATTCATAATAATAATAAAGAATACATTAGAAAATTTGAAGCAAAAGCTTCAATGGGAATTTTTCTTGGATATTCCCAAGTAAGCAAAGCTTATATGGTTTTTAATAAATCTTCTTATAAAATTGAAGAGCCTGTTCATGTTCCCTTTGATGAATCTCAAATGTTTTACAAGGAGAAGGAAACTTCCCCTTCCTCAAGTTCATTGCAGGTACAAGAATCTACCAAAGATTTCACTCAAGGGATTCTCCATCTTTCAACTCTTCATATCACTGAATCAGACAGTGATGAAGACATTGCAGAAGTTGTTGTTGTACCACCAATAGTAGATCAAATTCCTCCTGAGCAATTAATCCCAACTATTGCTGAAGATCACATCCCACCTGTTGATGTTGTCACACTTAGAGATCATCCTACATCTCAAGTGATAGGAGACATATCAGCTGGTGTTCAAACAAGACATCAGTTAAGACAGGATGTGATGCATGCTTATTTCCTTTCACAGATTGAGCCCCACACCATTAAAGATGCTGAGCTAGATCCCCACTGGATCATTGCTATGCAAGAGGAACTCAATCAGTTTGAAAGATGTAAAGTATGGACTTTGGTTCCAAGACCTAAAGGCCAACTGATCATAGGCACCAAGTGGGTGTATAGAAATAAGTTGTATGCAAATGGAATCATTGTAAGGAACAAAGCTAGGCTTGTAGCTCAGGGCTACAGACAGGAGGAAGGTATAGATTATGACCAAACCTTTGCTCCTGTTGAAAGGCTAGAGGCAATAAGGATCTTCTTAGCCTATGCAGCCTATATGAAGTTTAAAGTTTTTCAGATGCATGTCAAAAGTGCCTTTCTAAATGGTGAGCTAAAGGAAGAGGTATTTGTTGAACAACCACCTGGGTTTGTTTCTTCAACTCAGCCCTCACATGTATTCAAGTTGCAAAAAGCTCTTTATGGACTCAAACAAGCACCAAGAGCCTGGTATGAGACCCTAGCTAGTTTCCTGTTAGAGCACAACTTTATTAGGGGAGTAGTTGATAGAACCCTTTTCGTCAAGCACCACAAGGACACAATCCTGTTAGTTCAAGTGTATGTGGATGACATTATTTTTGGTACCACTGATCCCAAACTGTGCAAAAAGTTCTCTAACTTGATGCATTCTAAGTTTGAGATGAGTAGTATGGGTGAGCTGTCTTACTTTCTTGGTCTCCAAGTAAAGCAAGATGCTGATGGCATCTTCATCTCCCAATCCAAATATGTCAAGGAATTGGTAAAGAAGTTTGGGATGGCTGATGCTTCAGCAATGCATACACCTATGGCTACTAATATAGTCATTGATTCTGATGATCAGGGAAAGTCTGTTGATCAAAAGAATTATAGGGCCATTGTTGGTTCCCTATTGTATTTAACTGCAAGTAGGCCAGACATAATGTTTGCTACATGCCTTTGTGCCAGATTCCAGGTCAACCCCAAGGAATCTCATCTGATTCTTCTCAAGAGAATCTTGAGATACCTGAAGGGATGTCCAAATCTAGGAATTTGGTACCCAGCTGAGTCAGAATTTGAATTAATTGGATATTCTGATTCTGATTATGCTGGTTGTCGAGTTGACAGGAAAAGTACCTCAGGAACTTGTCAGTTCCTGGGAGAGAGATTGGTCTCTTGGTTCTGTAAGAAGCAGGCCTCTGTCTCAACCTCAACTACAGAAGCTGAATATATAGCAGCTGCTAGTTGTTGTTCACAGATCCTGTGGATACAAAACCAACTTTTGGATTATGGGTACTCACACAAGAACACTAAAATCATGTGTGATAGTACCAGTGTTATCTCTATTGCACAAAATCCAGTGCACCACTCTAGAACGAAACACATTGAGATCCGGCACCATTTCCTGAGAGATTATGTGGAAAAGAACAAGATCAACCTTGAGTTCATATCCACATACCTTCAGAGAGGTGATATATTCACCAAGCCCTTAGATAAACAGAAGCATCTGTTCTTTTTAGTTCAACTAGGCATGATTAATGGAAGAGACTAAGTGTGACGTCTGCCTTGTTGAAACTTGTTCGAAGATAGTCGAACGACGTTCGAAGATAGTCGAGCGGATCAAGCCTATCGTCGACCTATGGTTGATGATAGCTTATCTTCTTGAAGATTGTCGACCGGCGTTCGAAGATAGTCGAACAGGTCGAGCCTATCGTCGATCTATGGTTGACGACAGCTTGCTGTTTGTGAAGACAGAAATAGTCGAACGATTGATTGACTACTCTGCTTCAGGACCGATCGTCGAACGACCATTCGACCATCATCTCCAGTATCTTTTAAATAGATCGACGGTCGTTGTTTTAATATAAAGCCGATGGTCGACCTAGGTTAAGAGATAGTTGCTTTTATCGTCGACGGAGAGCGTCTTTTCGCATTCCGTCTTCCCGCTTGCTCTTTGTCTTGCGATTTATGCCGCTCCGTCCTCGCCGTCTCTCCCTCGTCTTCTCCAGCCCTCTCGATGGCGATTTCTCCAGCGCTCCTGGCAGTAGTGAAGTTTGATGCAGGATTCAGTATAGATTTCGATTCCTTCAGCTGCTACGAATCCGGAATAGTGGAAATTCTTAATCTGTGCAAAGATCAAGGGTTAGAGAAGCTCATGTCCTCTGAAAGTGCGGAAGAGAGATCTACCTTCACTCTAGAGGGGGGTGAATAGAGTATTTTAAAATAATTTTCAGTTTAAAAGAAATAAGGCAGATTAAGATTTAATTTATATTTAAGTGTATATGTGCTTGCTATGAAACAAAGATAAAATAAAAACTAAAGAAACACATAGCACAAAGCAAAGATAAACACACAGCAAACCAGACGACACAAGGAGCTATAGTGGTTCCCCAACAACTTGGGTACGTCCACTCTTCTACCACCCTTGGTAGGAATCCACTCAGGAAGAGTTGATCAGGTGTCCTGACACCAAAGAGCTTTTGACAAGGTGCTCAAAAACCAAAACTAGATTTTTTGATCAGGTGTCTTGCCACCACTGAGTTTTGACAAGGCTCTCAGAACCACACTCAAAACTTTTGAAGGGAGTCTTGATAACCCTTTTACAGCAGTAAAATAAAAAGGAGTTGAAGGTGTCTTCTCTGTTCTCAATCAAATGAGAGAAGCACAAGTGGATTTGATGAAGATGTCAAAGCTCCCCCTGAGAAGTAGAATGGTTCAGGAGTGGAAGCTTTGCACAGGGTGATAGGCCTTCAATGAGACTTCTCCAGCAAATGATGATTTCAGCAAGGCTGAAATGTGAGTTGTCTTGGAGAGTTGAATGATGAAACCTTTTTGCACTTGAAGCAGATCTTTTAGTCACAGAAGATGAAAACTTGATTAGAGAATTTTTGTTGTTCTTCTTCTGTAATGCAATTCTTGTGTCTCTTGGTATTGGTGTTGAATGGTCTGTCTTCTTGTGTCTCTCTTTTCTTCAGCTCTAAAATCTCCAAGAGAACTAAGAGAATAATAATGAATTCTTGACTTGAATGGCCGAATAAACAGTCTTGAATGATTTCCAAAAACATCATTTGTCTCTAGGGAAAGTCCATTAGCAATATTCCATTTTTACCTTCCTTGACATTTGCATCAGATAGCTTGAAACGGCTAGGAAATCTTTTGCCATTAATGCAGCAATTAACTCTGAAAGAATTTGAAATAATTCCATAACTGATATTGACTTGATAGCAGAAAACGTCGACCTCATCAAGAAATAGTCGATCGGAGATCGACTATGGTCGACCAGAGCTCAGAGTTAATGAAATTGAACTGGAACAGAAATAGTCGATCTGAGCTCGGAGAAAATGGAGATAAGCAACAGACAGAAGGCGTCGACCTGATTTGGACATAAATCGTCGACCTTAGCTTTAACAGAAAACGTCGATCTTGAGCTTGGCAGAAATCGTCGACCTTCTCTTAGACAGAAATAGTCGACCTAAGCTTGACGACAAAGCGTCGATCTAAGCTTGACGACAAAGCGTCGATCTAAGCTCAGCAACAGAGCGTCGATCTAAGCTTGACGACAAAGCGTCGATCTAAGCTTGACGACAAAGCGTCAATCTAAGCTCAGCAACAGAGCGTCGATCTAAGCTTGACGACAAAGCGTCGATCTAAGCTCAGCAACAGAGCGTCGATCTAAGCTTGATGACAAAGCGTCGATCTAAGCTCAGCAACAGAGCGTCGACCTAAGCTTGAAGACAAAGCGTCGATCTAAGCTTGACGACAAAGCGTCGATCTAAGCTCCACGATAGTCGACCTGAGCTCGACTATTTTTATCATTTGTCTCAGCTTTGATTCCTGATCTTGAATGGTCCTAGGGGCAGCTTCAAACCTAAGTTCTAAGCTCTAGACACATTCTAACTTGATCTTTTCAACTATACAACTATGTCAAACAGATATCCTAAATACATAGTGATCCTTGCCCAAATTAGTAATAGGGTGTTCCAACAATCTCCCCCTATTTGGGTTAGGATTACTATTTACAGGACTTAAAATAAAATACAATCATCAAAAGCAATCAAGCAATAAAAATTAAAGCAACAAACAGCATAGCAGCAATCTGATAGAACCTCAGCAAGAGATTTAAGAAATGAATAAGCCACCTGCATACAAAAATCATTCCTTTTTACTTCCTTTCTTGAACAGAATTTCCCTGTTGGGATTGAGGGATACCTTCTTTGATCTCCTGTCATCTTCTGCACCTAAGGAGGTTTGAGCTTTTGCTCTGGGAACCACAGCCTCAGGATGCAGTGATGTAGGCCACTATGTTTGTCACTATAACGGCTAAGAGGATTACACGTACGCCTCTCTATTTCCACTATTACGCTCACACAATAATTAAACGCAGCACACTCACGAACAACGTTATCAACTATTACTAACGTACGGTAGCCACGCCGTTTTAAGATCGAACAAACGACTATAGGTCATCGTTCTCTCAAGCTAAAAGGACCCACCCGGTCCGAACGAGCGATGGTTGTACCAAAAGAGATCTACCGAAAAGTTCGGTTCGGAAATGGTAGATCTCTCCCAACAAAACGAAAGCGAGGCTCGCCAAACCTCTCGGAAAATTAAACAACTAGAAAGAACAACACATGCAATCGGAAAGATAAACCACGAACGAAAAAACGATTCCAAAGTAACACAAAGGTATTCCACCAAATGAAAATCTAAAAAAAATAAGAATCACACAAGAGGTAGAAGATCTCGTTACCCAACCGGAATAGATGATTCCGGTTCACTTTCAAGGATCGTTCTTCCACGACTCCGCCGGAGTTTCGCCGACCGGAGAAAAACTTGTCCGCTTCCTTTGCTTCACGCCGAGATGGAGGAAAACCACAAAGGGAGAAAACACCTTGATCTTGTTCGATTTCACTATGGAAAAGGGCTGATTTGGGGGCTCTTGATGGAGGGGGTTGATCGGTTTTTTTTGGGTGAGGGGGAAGACTTTGGACGAATATTGGAAAGGAGGAGGAGGAGGTAGAGAGGAGGGAAAGAAAGGGGGAGGCCGAAATTTTGGAGAGGAGGAGGAGGAAACGAAGTTTCCAAGAGGGAAAGAGAGAGGAGGGGGGAAATTCAAATTTTGAATTTTGGTTTTCAATTTTTCATTCTCTAAATAAAACCATGAAAGTCCATGCCTATATATAGGCTTTACAACATACCTTGGCTATATGCAGCCCACATAAAGAAAATAAAAACAATACTAAATGTTTTAAACATTACATGATGAAAATAAAAATGAGAATAGAAATAAACTAAATAATGTTTAAAAGCCTTCATCTCATATAGCTCCACATCATGTAGTCTTTATCTTCATCATGTAGGAGAACGCCGTCGCCGTCGCCGTCATCATCTTCAACATGTAGGAGAATGCCATCGCCGTCGCCGTCGCCGTCATCATCTTCAACATGTAGGATAACGTCGTCGCCGTCACCGTCATCATCTTCAACTTTAACATGTTGGGGGTTGCCGCCATCAATCCTCCCCCGCTCAAAATAACACATCACCGATGAGTTGGCATGGAGGTGCTGGCGCCGAAGAACATCATCCAAAAGAACCATCGCCGAGTCCGAAATCCAAGGGTCACCGGAGACCGGGCGAGCACACCAACGTATCACATAACGCTGAATACCACCGCTTGGAGAGGAGAGCAAAAAACCAAATATGAACCTGTCTAGCAAAAAGATTGTCCTTGGGAAACTGGGAAAAGCATTAGGCAAATAAAGAGGGAAAATTTCTTCATCAACAGTCAACGTACCTCCGTTGGAGACCGATGGAGAGGACGATCCAAGAACAAGCTCACCCCCCAACCCAAATGAAAATATAGTGGCACCAAACGTAGAGTTAGATATTTCAAAAGGTGGAAAAACACAATGCGTGAAATTGGAAACATTTAAACTAGGGGAATTACCCCATTCAGTGGTTAACTTCAACAGATATGTTGTTTCCCCTAATTGATTAAAAATCCGAAAAGTTCTAACTCGCCAAATCGTCAACGTTTCTATAGTTCCCGAAGGCATCCGTTCTGGGATGAGACGCACCAAGAGTAAACCGAAAACCTTATAAGGAGACACCCTCTTATGTAAGTTAGCGATATATTGATAAGAAGACATGTGTGTGACTAACGCTTCCTTACCGTGCTTATGTAAATTAAGAACAAAAGAGGCAAATACTAGTGCATGTTGACTTGTCATAGAAAATGGCGGTAACGGAACTACATAAGGTGGCACAAACGGAAATAAATATGGTGGTGCAAACGGAAAGTAATAGGGTGGCACTAGCGGAACTACATCAGGAGGCACTAGTAGAATGAAATCAGGTGGTACTAACTGCATGCAGTCCGATGGCACAAAAGATGGCCACGTCATTAACGTGCTCTCAGAGATTCGGTGAATCTTAGAAAATTGAGAGGGTACAGAATTAACGAGACTGTCATCATGACCCAACACAACATCTAATAACACACGACGCGACATGTCCCAAGGAGGGTCCAGCATGGATGGTAAAACTAATTGACTCAAATCAGGCAAATTAAACGCACAACCCAAAGGATCCGCTAGTCGGGTCAACATATCAGGAGGGATTATTGGTAGCACTAACAACGAGAAAGAGTTAAGATTGTATTTAAATTCACGCCACGGAGTTAGCATAAGGGGACGCTTATCCGGGTCTACCTCAATAACGACCTCCAAAAGTATAACTCTCTCACTTGGAAATTCTTCCAACTCATAAATTGTGACATCAGTAGCAGTAGAAATCTCAGGAATGGGCGCATCGATAGATTCCGGAGGAGGGGCTACGTCATACCCAGTGTCAAAATATGGATTTATCGTCCAAGTAAAATCCTCCGGGTGCAAGCCATCAAACTCTATCAAAAAATCAAACAAAAGATTTTCCCTCACGATAAACTCATCTGGCTCATCATCACCCAACTCACTCTCTGAATAACACTCCTCACAGGAGGACTCTACCAACTCATCCGAAAGTTCTTCCAACAATAAATGTTGATCATATAGTAAGTCTTCCAAATCAGTTGGGGCATCCATTAATTCGTGATTAGAGAAATCAACTAGAACATCCTCACTTACAAGATCCTCAGGAAAATAAGAGATATTCTCATTAGGTGTAATCGTAGCCTCTAACACGTCGAGGCTTGTATTTTGGAGAGGGCTCTCAACACTAGGGTGATCAGTCACAACGCTAGTGTGGCTAGTAATGGGCAAAGTAATACTCTCACAGGTCAAACTATCATCATCCCAAACATCATCTAACTCACGACTGGGTAAGCTCTTAGCGTAAGATAACTCTTCCGATTCAGCCAGATTGTCAATCGAATTAGGGTCATCAAAAGACTCCACTACGATCAAGATGGATGGCTCCGAAATGTCGTCGAAGGGGAGTGGAGATGATTCCTCATAAAAGAAATCCTCATCAAGGTCACTAGGGTAAGCAATCTCCTCAACGTCGCTACACTCGTCAGTGATAATAACCTCATCCTCGGTGATGGGCGCAATCATAGAATCAGCCTCAGACTCATTAGGGGAGTCAATAACTAGATTTGACAGCTCATGGGGCGACTCTAAGGAGACTACGGGCATAGTCATAATAGAATGATCGATAGTGCCAAACCCAGTCGTTTCACTAGTCTCACGTGTCTTGATCGCCTGACTACCCTCGAGGATAGGAACACTCTCATAATCAAGTTAGGGTCTAGTGCCCTGGCGGGGAGAAGTAAACTTATGTGACGTCCTAGCACAGGAGTACGGGGTGTCATACTGGTACGGTGTAGGCATAATCATAGGTGGCGTTTCACTTACATTTTTAGATGACTGAGAATAACAGTGGGGAGGGTAATACTCATCCGTTAATAAATTCTTCATAATATTCCAACCTACAGGTGACTCTTTGAGGGATGTCCCAAAACGTCTCTCCTCATTGAGCCAGAAGGTCTGGGCTCGACTAAATAATTGAAGTCTCGCGACGGGGATCCTCTGGGGGTCCACTATCTGATATCTCTCAAAATAGCGCTCCATAGCCTTTACCCAGCTTAAAAACTCTTGAGTTCCACCTAGCCCATCATAGGTCGGAGCTGGAACTCTAACATGCCTAGATGAGTGCGGTACAACCTGATTAGCTTTTAGGTGGCCAATCAACCCATTAATCTCTTCCACTACCGGACAATGGAAAGGCTTTCTAACGTTCATGACAGAACCTAAACATTTCATTCGGGAAACGTGAACATCGTAGGCCATTTTTGTTTTAATTTTCAGCGGGAAAATGGGGATAGACTACGCGGAGTAAGTGCACAAATACAAAGAAATATAGTCTGATCCTGATTATTTTTCAAAGATAGATTTGTTCCCGCTAAAATTTCAAAATAATATATATATATATTTTGATATTCTTGCTGGCAAAAATATGGATATTATTAACTAAATTTTTTTTCTTAATTTTTGCTAAAAAATAAAAATTTAGACTGCTATTGGCAGACCACAAAAAAATATTTTTTTGCTTTTTTTTATTGTTTGAAAAATTTTGTGCACGTGCGTGTCGGCCTACTAAAATTAAATAGGATGGTGTCAATTAAGAAATTGACACAACCTCCCTCTGATACCAAATTGATGTAGGCCACTATGTTTGTCACTATAACGGCTAAGAGGATTACACGTACGCCTCTCTATTTCCACTATTACGCTCACACAATAATTAAACGCAGCACACTCAAGAACAACGTTATCAACTATTACTAACGTACGGTAGCCACGCCGTTTTAAGATCGAACAAATGACTATAGGTCGTCGTTCTCTCAAGCTAAAAGGACCCACCCGGTCCGAACGAGCGATGGTTGTACCAAAAGAGATCTACCGAAAAGTTCGGTTCGGAAATGGTAGATCTCTCCCAACAAAACGAAAGCGAGGCTCGCCAAACCTCTCGGAAAATTAAACAACTAGAAAGAACAACACATGCAATCGGAAAGATAAACCACGAACGAAAAAACGATTCCAAAGTAACACAAAGGTATTCCACCAAATGAAAATCTAAAAAAAAATAAGAATCACACAAGAGGTAGAAGATCTCGTTACCCAACCGGAATAGATGATTCCGGTTCACTTTCAAGGATCGTTCTTCCACGACTCCGCCGGAGTTTCGCCGACCGGAGAAAAACTTGTCCGCTTCCTTTGCTTCACGCCGAGATGGAGGAAAACCACAAAGGGAGAAAACACCTTGATCTCGTTCGATTTCACTATGGAAAAGGGCTGATTTGGGGGCTCTTGATGGAGGGGGTTGATCGGTTTTTTTTTTGGGTGAGGGGGAAGACTTTGGACGAATATTGGAAAGGAGGAGGAGGGGGTAGAGAGGAGGGAAAGAAAGGGGGAGGCCGAAATTTTGGAGAGGAGGAGGAGGAAACGAAGTTTCCAAGAGGGAAAGAGAGAGGAGGGGGGAAATTCAAATTTTGAATTTTGGTTTTCAATTTTTCATTCTCTAAATAAAACCATGAAAGTCCATGCCTATATATAGGCTTTACAACATACCTTGGCTATATGCAGCCCACATAAAGAAAATAAAAACAATACTAAATGTTTTAAACATTACATGATGAAAATAAAAATGAGAATAGAAATAAACTAAATAATGTTTAAAAGCCTTCATCTCATATAGCTCCACATCATGTAGTCTTTATCTTCATCATGTAGGAGAACGCCGTCGCCGTCGCCGTCATCATCTTCAACATGTAGGAGAATGCCATCGCCGTCGCCGTCGCCGTCATCATCTTCAACATGTAGGATAACGCCGTCGCCGTCACCGTCATCATCTTCAACTTTAACATATTGTGGGTTGCCGCCATCATGCAGCTTCATATAATCTACAGGATCAAAGAATTTCCTTGAAGAATACCTTTCCAACTCTTTCTTTCTTTGATCTGATAGGGTTGAAATGTTGGAAATGTCTTTGCCTTGCTCTCTGGCCTTTTTTATTTGATCTAGAGCAGCAAGCTCTTTCATTCTGGCAGTCCAGGAATTAGGATTATTTTCAGGATCCTCAAAAGGAATAGGAGCTTCATATCTGTTAATGGTTTCAGGAGCAGCAGCAGTTCTTGATTCAACAATTTCTCTGAACTTATATGGGTAAGGACCTTGAGATGAGTCAAGTTGCCTTTGTCTTTCCCTTTAAGTTCTGTAGTCTCTTTGATTACCTCTATACTGTCCTCTTCTGGACTGATTGCCTCTTTGATAATGCCCTCTGGGAGGATATCTTTGAGATGGTTGATAAGGGCTTTGCTTTGGAGTCGAAGGTAGAGAAGCTGAGCCTCCACCTGATCCAGAATCTGGAGGAGGAGGAGGAGGAGGCTGAAACTTAGAGGAGCCTTTCTCATACCTGTCAAATTTTCTCTTTTTCTTTAATGCCTTCAATTGATTTTTGGAGTATTGCATCCACGGCTCAGTAATTTGGCAATCATGCAATATATAGTAGGGTACATCATTTGAATCCTTGGCTTTTTCGAGAGGAACTCTTTTCAGAGCTTTGCTTCTTGCTTTTCTTTTCCTTACAATAGTACCATAAGAGTCATCAGATTCTGTTTGGAACAGATCACTTTCAGAACTTTGAGGTTGATCATACAGATCGTCGATCCTTCTGATATAATCTTCTTGAAGTTTGAGATTTTCAGAGACAGCAGGAGCAGGAGGAGAAGGTACAGCAGCAGAACAAACAGTATCAGCAGGAGCAGAAACATCAACAATCATATCATCAGCAGCAGAAATCTCAGCAGACAAAACAATAGTCATAACTTCATCATCAGCAGCAGCAGCAGCACAAACAGAACCAACATCCACAGCTTTAAGAGAATTGACAAAAGATTCAATTATACTGGGATCACATATTGAAAGAGGCACAATGGCCTTAGTAAAATCTTCAGCTTTCTGAATAGGAACTGGTGCAATTTGATGATAGATAGAATCAAAACTACTCAGCAGTGACCTGAGGTCCACTGTAAATAAAAGCACTGGAGCAGCAGTATCAGCAGCAGGCAATATAGCTGGAGGAGCAGCAGCAGCTTCAATAGCTTCATAAGGCATCTCCCCCTGGCTTGATGCAGACGGAGCTGGATCAAGGCACCTAAGTGAAGGTTTGGCCTGCAGAGAAGAGAGAGCGGAGAGTCTTGAGGATAGCTCCTGAATGGACTTCTGGAGTGGAGCCAAGGAGGTCTCCAACAAAGCCACTAGCTTGGGAGCCAGTAGCTCATATAGCCTATCGGCCAGACTCGGGAGATCCACTTGCTCAAGAGAGACTTGAGTAGAGGTGAATGAAGATGTGGCTGGGACTGAAGAAGTGGCTGCACGACTTGAAGGTGAGAAAGGAGGGATGGATGGCTGGCTGGGATATAGGGATGGTGGATATGGATGGTATAGGAATGGAGGTGGATGGTAAGAAAGAGGGTTGATCCAAAATGTCATACAACAATTGTTGGTAAGAGGAGGAGGATGGAGGATCAAGAGAGGAGGAGGGAGAATCATCCATGAAGGAATCATCCAGAATGGAAGAGTCAATTGATGGATAATAGAAAAGAGGGTGGAATGATTCTGAAATGGTGGCTGGAGGAGATGAAGAAGGTAATGAAGTGGTGATGGGGGTGGAGATGACAGGCTGAATGAGAGAAGAAGAAAGCAATGAAGAGACAAGGGGAGGAGGAGAAATAGGAGCAGAGGAGGAGGCAGGCAATCCCTCAAGAGATGCTGCAGGGGAAGAGACTGATAAAGTCCTTGTGCCTGAAGCCTAGTCTTGGTCTGTTTTTAGCTTTTGAAATCTTAGGATTTAATTTAAACTTCCTCCATCTAGCATTCCTAACTGATTCAGGAAGAAGGTATGCTTCTTTTCATCCAATGGTTTGGTGAAAATATCTCCCCTTTGCAAATCAGTTGGGATATATTGAAGTTCAATTTTATTTTTCTCTATATTATCCCTTAAAAAGTGATTCCTAATCTCTATATGTTTTGTCCTACTGTGGAGGACTGGATTTTGTGCTATAGAGATAGCACTAGTATTATCACAAAAAATTTTAGACATCTCTAAGTTGTAGGCATAGTCTATGAGCTGATTTTGTATCCATAATATTTGTGAACGGCAACTGCCTGCAGCCATATATTCAGCTTCAGCAGTTGAGGTTGACACAGATGTTTGCTTCTTACAAAACCAGGAGACAAGTCTGTCACCAAGGAACTGACAAGTTCCACTAGTGCTTTTCCTGTCTACTCTGCATCTAGCATAATCTGCATCTGAAAATCCAGTTAATTTAAATCCTGAGTCTTTTGGATACCAGAGTCCTAGATTTGGACAACTTTTTACATATCTAAGAATCCTTTTAACTAGAGTTAGGTTTGACTCTCTAGGGCTTACTTGGAATCTAACACATATGCATGTAGCAAACATTATATCTGGTCTACTAGCTATAAGGTACAATAGAGAGCCAATCATTGCTCTATATGTTGTTTGATCAACATGTTTGCCATGCTCATCAGCATCCAATACAGCATTGGTAGGCATGGGTGTTTTCATACAGGATGCCTCAGACATACCAAATTTCTTAACCAATTCTTTAGCATACTTGGTTTGGGAAATAAATATGCCTTCAGCATGTTGTTTTACTTGCAATCCTAAGAAGAAGGAGAGCTCACCCATGCTACTCATTTCAAATTTGGAATGCATCAGGTTAGAAAACCTTCTGCATAAATTTGAATCAGTAGATCCAAATATGATATCATCTACATAAATTTGTACTAGTAGGGTATGGGACTTATGGGTTCTAATAAAAAGAGTTTGGTCTACTCTACCCCTTATAAAATCATTTTCTAGAAGAAAGCATGCTAGGGTCTCATACCATGCTCTAAGAGCTTGCTTGAGACCATATAATGCTTTATGCAATTTGAAAACATGATCAGGATAAGTTGAAGAGATAAAACCTGGAGGTTGTCTAACATAGACTTCCTCTTTGATGTCTCCATTGAGAAAAGCACTCTTCACATCCATCTGGTAGACCTTGAATCCCTTGTGAGCAGCATAAGCTAGGAATATTCTAATGGCCTCTAACCTTGCAACTGGTGCAAAGGTATGGTCATAGTCTATTCCTTCTTGTTGAGAGTAGCCTTGAGCAACTAGCCTTGCCTTGTTTCTGACAATAACTCCTTGATCATCCAGCTTGTTTCTGAACACCCACTTTGTTCCAACAATGGAGTGATCCTTTGGCATAGGCACTAGTTCCCAAACTTTATTTCTTTCAAATTGATGCAACTCCTCTTACATTGCAATGATCCAATGTGGATCTTGCTCTACATCTTGAATGGATTGAGACTCAACTTGAGATAGAAAACAAGTGTGCATCAGGTTCTGGTTGACCTGATTTCGGGTTTGCACACCAGTTGAGATGTCTCCAATCACTTGGGAGATTGGATGATCTCTTGTTGTTACTAGATCAACAGGGGATGTTGATTGTTCACCAACCTGTGTTGTTGTTTCCTCTTGTGGAATAACAGCTGGCTCTTCAGGATGATTTTCTTCAAGAGGTTGAACTTCTTCTTCATCATCACTGCTCTCGTTCTTTTGCTGAATAGGTTGAGTGGCTGTATCCTCTTCTTTAACCTGTAATCTATCCATACTTTCTGAAATAGAGTGTACCTGCAAAGGTTCAATGGTAGAAGTAGACTTCTCCTTATAACACATGTTAGTCTCATCAAAAGTAACATGAACAGATTCTTCAATTTTACAAGAAGATTTATTATATACCCTATAAGCCTTGCTGATCATAGAGTATCCCAGAAACACTCCTTCATCAGCTTTAGCTTGGAATTTTGCTAAATACTTCTTGTCATTATTATGAATATAACAAGTACAGCCAAAAATTTTAAAATAATCTACTTTAGGTTTCTTCCCTTTGAGCAATTCATAGGGAGTCTTACCCTTCAGTTTATGTATTAAACTTCTATTCAACACATAGTTGGAGGTGTTCACTGCCTCAGTCCAAAAGGATAGAGGTAGGTGAGCATCTGTCAACAATGTAGTAGCAGATTCAATTAGGGTTCTATTTTTTCCTTTCAGCTACCCCATTTTGTTGAGGAGTTCTAGGGGCTGAGAAAGTGTGCCTGATCCCTTCACTTTGACAGAACTCTTGCATAAGAAGAGAATCAAACTCTGTCCCATGATCACTTCTGATCAGGGCAATGTGAGTGTTGAACTCAATCTGTATGCATTTGAGAAACTCTGTCAAACACTTAAAGTTATCAGACTTCTTCCTCAGAAAGAATACCCAAGTGAATCTAGAGAAGTCATCTACAATCACTAAAGCATAAGATTTACCTCCTAAGCTTTGTACTGTAATGGGTCCAAAAAGGTCCATGTGTAGCAGATACAAAATCCTAGGTGAATCACTCTTATTAAGTGACTTAAAGCTATTTTTAGTTTGCTTGCCTAATTGACAAGCCCTGTAGAGTCCTTCCTTCTTGTAGGGGCCAGAAGGTAGTCCTCTAACAAGGTTGTCCTTGGAGAGCCTAGCAATGGTTCTAAGGTTTAAATGTCCTAATCTTTTATGCCATAAATCATTTGGCTTGCATACTGAATTGAATAAACAAATGTCTATATGGGCTGAAAGAAAATTTACTAGATAGATGTTACCTTTCCATTTACCTGTTAACACAACTGTGTTATTTTCTGACTTGATCTTGCACAGGGATTTGTTGAAGGTCACTTTATATCCTTCATCACATAGCTGACTGATGCTTATCAGGTTATGCTTCAGTCCTTCAACATATGCCACTTTCTTGAAAGTGACTGAGCCTATCTGAACAGCACCATATCCTTTGGTTTGGCCAAAATTTGAATCACCAAAAATCACTTTGGGTCCAAGTTTGGTTATGAAGGATGATAGGTTCTCCCTGTTCCCTGTCATGTGCTTTGAGCACCCACTATCCAGATACCATTGTTGGTTAGATACCGGATAGGTCTTCACCTGCACATAAACATTTTATTTGTTTTTGACCCAGTTTACCTTGGGCCTAGGTTGATAGCCTTTAAAATCTGAAATGAAAGACATCCCAGGTTGACTCTTATAACCCTCAGGATGATATCTCCTAGGAGGTACTATCCATTCAGTATAAGGGTTGAAACATTGGGATGCAGGACTTCTAGGATTTAATTTAGATTTGATTTTGAAGGCATGTTCACAGCTCTGAGCTCCGTTCGGAGATCGTCGAGCTGAGGTCGACGTTCCTGGGTAAAATCGTCGAGCTCCATTCGAAGATCGCCAGTGTTGAGCTTCAGAGTCCAGAAAGCGTTGAGCTGAGTTCAACGTTTCAGCCTTATGTCGTCGAGCTCTGTTCGAAGCTCGTCGACCTCTGCTCGACGCTTTCTGCTGAACCATGATTTTCTTTGGCAGATCAGCATTCTTCCTAGCTACCTCTACTACTCCCTTCCCTTTGTCAGAGACAAATTTGATTGGAGTTGTTAATATTGTAGGTTGGCTGGATGAATTACCCAAGCCCAGTGTACTATTGAATCTAGAGTTCACTGTGCTTGTGATGTCCATTAGTCTGATACTTCTCCCATTGAGGGATTCTTCAAACTTTTTGGCTTTTGACAGTTCACTTTTTAGTGAAGCTATCTCCTCCCTACAGCATTCCAACTCCTCAGAGAGTTTGAGGTTATTTGAGTTTAAGACACTGTATTCAGATAATTGATTTCTGAGAGAGATTATCTCTTTCTCAGATTTTAGTAAATTTAAGCACAGTGTCTTAAATTCAATTATAAAGTCCTCAGAAGTAAAATCAAAAGAGCTGATTACCTAATCTTCTTCTGGTTGAGCTTCTGAATCTGATTCTGACTCTTCTACTTCTGAGTCTGTTTGAGAGGCATTGATAGCCATCATGCAGAATTCCTTTTCATCAGCATCATCCTCATCATCACTGGAGCTGGATGAGGCTTCAGAGTCCTCTTCAATTTCACTCCATGTCTCAGCAATAAATCCCTTCCTTGTATGTTTGTTCTTGCTGAAGGAGGGTTTGTCTGAGCTGTTCTTTCTGAAGTCTTTTTCCTTTCTTCTTTCTCTTCTATCTTTCTTATCCTTGTTCTTATTTTCTGGACAGTCAGGCACAATATGGCCTGGTTTCCTGCAACCAAAAGATATGATTTCTTTATTGTTATTTGATTTATCATACCTTGGTTTATCATGACCCTTGTATGATCTCTTTCTGAAGTCTTTTCTGGCCATCTTGTAGAATCTTTTGGCCAGTAGACTTAGGAGCTCATCATTTCCTGTAGCTTTATCTTCAGGCTCCTCTTCAGCAGCTTTGAAGGCTATGGTCTTTTCTTTCCTTGTGACTGGAGAAGTAGCCTTTTGTTCTTCTTCTCTATTTTTAATGAGCAGCTCATAGGATTTGAGCTTGCCCAGGAGAGCTTCAGTGGTAATCTCATTTAGACTTCTGGCATCTTTGATTGGCCAGATTCTTGAATCCCAAGTGCTGGGGAAGCACATTAAGATTTTGTCATTCAGCTAAGTCAATGAGATTTCTTTATCCAAAGTCTTTAACTCATTGACAATCAGACTTAGTCTATTGTACATGTCAGCCACTGATTCTGCTTCTCCCTTTTTGAAGTTCTCATATTGGCTTATCAGATGGGATCTCCTGTCTTTCCTTTCATCAGCAGACCCTGAGACAATTTCAGAGAGCTTGTCCCAAATTCCTTTGGCTGAGTTGCAGTCAGCTACCTTCTGAAATATCTCATCAGACATTGTCTGAGCTAAGATGTTCATGGCCTTTGCATCTGCAGTTTTCCATTTCTTTATGTCTGCATCTGTTCCTGAGGGAGGTGGAACAGTACTTGTACTTGTGGTTTCTGGAGGTGTTGGGCACACTGTCAAAACAGAATTAAATATATCCTCATCAATAGAATTCATATAAAGTTTAATCCTTGCCTTCTAGAGTGCAAACTTGGAAAGGTTGCACACTGGAGGTCTGGTGCTTGCATAATCTTTGTTCTGTGCCATGTCTATATAAATAGATAGATATAGTACAACTAATAACAAGCCTCTATAGAAGGTTGATCTTTTTCAGAGATCTTTTGGTTCAGGTGTTAGCCTGTACAAGCAACCAACCTAGTGATGGTTTAGTTGTTGTATAACCAACCTCCCTCTAATACCAATTGAAAGTGCGGAAGAGAGATCTACCTTCACTCTAGAGGGGGGGGGGTGAATAGAGTATTTTAAAATAATTTTCAGTTTAAAAGAAATAAGGCCGATTAAGATTTAATTTATATTTAAGTGTATATGTGCTTGCTATGAAACAAAGATAAAATAAAAACTAAAGAAACACACAGCACAAAGCAAAGATAAACACACAGCAAACCAGACGACACAAGGAGCTATAGTGGTTCCCCAACAACTTGGGTACGTCCACTCTTCTACCACCCTTGGTAGGAATCCACTCAGGAAGAGTTGATCAAGTGTCCTGACACCAAAGAGCTTTTGACAAGGTGCTCAAAAACCAAAACTAGATTTTTTGATCAGGTGTCTTGCCACCACTGAGTTTTGACAAGGCTCTCAGAACCACACTCAAAACTTTTGAAGGGAGTCTTGATAACCCTTTTACAGCAGTAAAATAAAAAGGAGTTGAAGGTGTCTTCTCTGTTCTCAATCAAATGAGAGAAGCACAAGTGGATTTGATGAAGATGTCAAAGCTCCCCCTGAGATGTAGAATGGTTCAGGAGTGGAAGCTTTGCACAGGGTGATAGGCCTTCAATGAGACTTCTCCAGCAAATGATGATTTCAGCAAGGCTGAAATGTGAGTTGTCTTGGAGAGTTGAATGATGAAGCCTTTTTGCACTTGAAGCAGATCTTTTAGTCACAGAAGATGAAAACTTGATTAGAGAATTTTTGTTGTTCTTCTTGTAATGCAATTCTTGTGTCTCTTGGTGTTGGTGTTGAATGGTCTGTCTTCTTGCGACTCTCTATTATTCAGCTCTAAAATCTCCAAGAGAACTAAG
Source organism: Platanthera zijinensis (assembly GCA_039513925.1). Lineage (NCBI taxonomy): Eukaryota > Viridiplantae > Streptophyta > Magnoliopsida > Asparagales > Orchidaceae > Platanthera > Platanthera zijinensis. Next base: position 96,015,850 of record CM077091.1, read on the forward strand.
AGAATAATAATGAATTCTTGACTTGAATGGCCGAATAAACAGTCTTGAATGATTTCCAAAAACATCATTTGTCTCTAGGGAAAGTCCATTAGCAATATTCCATTTTTACCTTCCTTGACATTTGCATCAGATAGCTTGAAACGGCTAGGAAATCTTTTGCCATTAATGCAGCAATTAACTCTGAAAGAATTTGAAATAATTCCATAACTGATATTGACTTGATAGCAGAAAACGTCGACCTCATCAATAAATAGTCGATCGGAGATCGACTATGGTCGACCAGAGCTCAGAGTTAATGAAATTGAACTGGAACAGAAATAGTCGATCTGAGCTCGGAGAAAATGGAGATAAGCAACAGACAGAAGGCATCGACCTGATTTGGACATAAATCGTCGACCTTAGCTTTAACAGAAAACGTCGATCTTGAGCTTGGCAGAAATCGTCGACCTTCTCTTAGACAGAAATAGTCGACCTAAGCTTGACGACAAAGCGTCGATCTAAGCTTGACGACAAAGCGTCGATCGAAGCTCAGCAACAGAGCGTCGATCTAAGCTTGACGACAAAGCGTCTATCTAAGCTTGACGACAAAGCGTCGATCTAAGCTCAGCAACAGAGCGTCGATCTAAGCTTGACGACAAAGCGTCGATCTAAGCTCAGCAACAGAGCGTCGATCTAAGCTTGACGATAAAGCGTCGATCTAAGCTCAGCAACAGAGCGTCGACCTAAGCTTGAAGACAAAGCGTCGATCTAAGCTTGACGACAAAGCGTTGATCTAAGCTCCACGATAGTCGACCTGAGCTCGACTATTTTTAACATTTGTCTCAGCTTTGATTCCTGATCTTGAATGGTCTTGGGGGCAGCTTCAAACCTAAGTTCTAAGCCCTAGACACATTCTAACTTGACCTTTTCAACTATACAACTAGGTCAAACAGATATCCTAAATACATAGTGATCCTTGCCCAAATTAGTAATAAGGTGTTCCAACATCCTCTAGGATAAAGATAAATGTTCAAGAGATCAAAGAATGGGCATTCACTTCGTCTTCAACTGATGATTCGATGACCAGAACTATTGCCGGAGAAGAGGTAACATTGACTCCAGCCATTTTAACTGAAATATTTGGATTGATAAATGGGGAAGAAGAGTACGAGCAAGATGCCCTTGAGTTTGGGAGGATGCTGACAGAGCTGGGACATGCCGAAGGCATTCCCTCTAAGCTGCTTAAAATAAATTTTCCATTTAAGATTAAGTTTCTTGCTGAAATAGTCGGAAAAGTGCTACTCGGAAAGCACTCTGCCCACGACAATATTACAAGGCAGCAGTTTGCACTGATGTGGGTAATTGTGAATAAGAAACAGATCAATTGGGCAGGAGTATTATTTGATTTGATCAGGAAAAAGAATGGCAAGAAAGAAGTTACCCTGGGTAGGGTAGTTGGGATTTTTCTGAAGGAAAAGTATCCCCATCTGTTAGTTTCAGCTGCTACCTCCATAAACGCCAGCAAGAAGATGGATCCATCCTTGTTCGCCAAATGGAAAAGGACCTTCCTGAAGCCCGCTCCTGCAGGGGTTGCTCTAGTTACATCTGAGAGCACCAGGACTGCCTCAGTCACTCCTCCCCTACAAGCAGCTGGCTCAGCAAATCCATCCTTTCCATCTTCTTCATCTGCTTTGCCGTCTACTTCAGTTGAAGTTCGATCAACCTCAATTGAAGTACGACCTTCTGCTTCTCACCTTGCATCTCCTCCTGCATCTCCTCTACCCTCTCATCTTGCTAGTATATCTCATCCTAGTTTTGATTTATTGGTTTCTGATGTAACATCCCATTTCCGGCTAGACCCCTAGGAGTCGGTTGGTCGTGACAGAACCCTGTGAAGCCCAAAAATTGAAATAAATCGATCTAGGTTTCGGGTCACGGGTTGGTCACGCCCGTGACCGACCCTTCACGCCCGTGACTTTGGGCGTGACTACTTTGACGATCGTCGATCTCCGCGAGACGATCGTCGAACTTGCTGCCCGTGCATGTCACGCCCATGACCAAGGTGTCACGCCCGTGACCTAGGGCGTGACCCCTTCGACGATCGTCGATCTCCGTGAGACGATCGTCGATCTAGCAGCCCGGACATGTCACGCCCGTGACCAAGGTGTCACGCCCGTGACCAGGGGCGTGACTCCCTCGACGATCGTCGATCCCCGTAAAACGATCGTCGAAATTTAACACGGGCCTGTCACGCCCGTGACCCAAGTGTCACGCCCGTGACCTAGGGCGTGACCAGCCTTCGACGACCGTCGATCTCAGTTCGACGATCGTCGACCTCGAAATTGCTGTTCGGGCCTGTCACGCCCGTGACCTAGGTGTCACGCCCGTGACCTAGGGCGTGACCACCCTTCGACGACCGTCGATCTCCGTTCGACGATCGTCCACCCCAAAAATTGTCACCCGGGCCTGTCACGCCCGTGACCTATGTGTCACGCCCGTGACATTGGCCGAAACGACGGTTCAGGCCCGAAATTATTCTAACACGCGTGGAAATAAATGCTGGTGTGGGAAGTTACACTAGGAGTAATTACAGGCCGTTTTTCCTTCTGTAATTATATAATAAAGGAGGAAGATGTGGTCCAATAGGAAACCGCCAACTGGACCCACCTGTTCATCTTCCACCGTTTCCTATCCCTTCACTGTAACCGAAAGGCTATTAAGAGGAGCCTTCATGGCCATTACGGCTTTACCCTTTCACCTCCCCACATTCTGACTTATAAAAGCCCACTTGGGGCAAGAGGAGAAGTTTACACGCTCAAGTAAACGGACCAGATCTTTGTTCTTGCTGTAGGAGAAGTTCGGCTACGCCACCACTGCGTCATGGCACCCCGTCGCTCTTCTCGCCTCCAAACCGCGAACAAGGTCCTCCTCTGCTCCTTCTCTTTCATGGGTAGATCTTAGGATTCTTAGAAAGGAAGTTCGCGCTCAACGGAGCCGGACCCATCTCTCGTTTTCATGGGAAAACCATGAAAAAGGTATTTTTGAGTTCGCCGGAAACCGCCACCTCCGGCGGCCAAACCACCGCCGACCGCTAGCCATCGCCTCAACGGAGGTGGTGGTGGTGGTGGCTGGCCAGGGAAGTGACCGGACGGCCGGCAACGGATCACGGAATGCTTACAGGAAAAATGGTTTTCTGTGTCTGTTTTCGGTTTCATGAAGAAGATGAACAGTAGAATAATTTTATAATATATAGATTATTATATATTACATAATGGAGAGATGTATTATTTGAATATATTTTGGGGCTGTAAAATGAGGCACTTAGAGACCGTTTTAGGAAAAATGACAAGTCACGAAAGTTGTAGCCCTTCAAGTCTAGATTAATCTAAAATTGGTTTCAACTCGTCTGGGTAAGCGGTTCGACCGCAGCACCCGTTTTAGTGGGGGCTGTACCTAGAGTTGGGCAGAAATTAAAATGGATGCCCACTCTTCGTCCCTTGTCCAAATGACCTGAAATTTGGGCAGGGGGTTAATCTTGGTTATACCTAAAGGCAGACCAAAAATGGAAATTTTTGGAGATACTTTGCCTAAAGTTTTTGTTTTAATTTAATAAACTTAGAGGAATTTATTTAGATGGTCAAATGACCTCCAAACCCTCCCAAATTTTGGTGAGTGGTCCCTGGCTATAAAACCTAGGTCTGTACAAAATTCCAATATATTTGGTGGAGTTTTGGATAGGAAATCTTCTACCCTTAACTAGGCATTAGTGAGACACCTTGTAATAAAAAGTGCACTAAGAGTTTGGAAAGGTCAATTCACCTCAACAGAGGCTAACTTTCTGATCTCTGACTTAGAATGGTGTTATAACCTGCTTGGAGAAAAATGGAGTGGATTAGGGTTGACTTACCCTAGGATCCAAGCTCAAATCTTAAATGAAGGATTTTGAGGTTTGTGAAGGACATAGGAGCAAAAGCTCTTGTATGCCCTTGAAATTTGGAGGAGAGTGGCATGATATGCTGAAAACCCTCTGGTTGAAATAGTGAAGGAATTGGAGGTAATTAGGTACCTCGAAGGTTGAGAGTTTGAATTAGGGTAGAAATGTAATTTAGTTATTTTAAGCACTAAATCTAATACAAAAATCATGAATCTCAGGAGGAGGGAGTTTTTGGATGTTTTAGACTTATGGTAATTTTCCTGGAATTTTATGATTTTTAAATATTATACTTCATGTGTTAAAGAATTAATAGCTCGATTTGTTGTTTCAAATATTTGGAGGTTTTAAATTAATTATAATCTGTTAAAATTCTGGATTTAGATCTTGACTAGTAGAACATTGATCCCTGAATTTTTATGGAATTTTATGTTGAGTAAATCTAGTACTTTGTTCACAGATATTAGAGAGGGGTTTATTGCTTAAAAATTAATTATGGATAAAATAATTGCTGGAAAATTATGACATTTGGCCAGTGATAATTTCAGGCCCTTATCTGCATACCATAAATTATTTATAATTTTTGGAAGAATATTTTCTGTACTTGATTCATAAACAACAGAAGTTAGAGATTATTGCTAAAATAGTTTTCATGCCCTTTTGATGATAGAAAAATTATGATACTTAGGATTTAACCTATTGAGATAACCTAATATTTATCATAAATTTGCTGGACATCTTGCATGATTTATTAGGGTAGTTCATGTTCAAACCGGTAGCCCTTGGGACTTTCGAGGAATTTAATTAAATGCCAAATAAATTATGAAAATTTCCATTTTCTGGATTTAGGTCATTTAGGTCATGGTAAGTCTCCAGTAAATAATTTAGGGCATTTGGACGAGTATTGGATCATTGCATAACCGGTTCGACATGAAGTATAGGTCGGTCTGCATATAGCAATTGTGAAATGCAATAGGACATGATCTGAGGAAGGCATTGGAGCTAATCATAATGTCTGGGTGGGCAATGGTGGAGGAAATCACAATAGGAAGGTATAAGGAGTAGTGAGAAGTGGTGATAGTTAGAGTTAAGAGGTGCTCGGGTTTCGGCGAAAGATCGCCTTTTCCTGAAGAGAGGAAGGTTAAAAATCACCATAGGATAGTCTATCGTAATATGCGAAGGGAATCGGGTCATGGGAGATCAACCAATAACAATAAGTGCCTTACGAAAGGGAACTTCGGGCCGTAATGCCGCCGTCTTGGTTCCTAGTGCCCCTTGAGAGCCCTTCACGGGGAATACCGGGGGCAGTCTTGGGCTAACGTAAACTGTAATAACAAACTGGCAAGAGTAACTTAGTAACTAGGGCTGCACTTTTCACAAACACTGTTGGCACAGGAAGATTGATGAGAGCTTTGGCTCGGTTGGTTAAGAGACGGACGGGATGGTCCGGGGAGCTTCGGCTCGGTTGGTTTGGAGACGGACGTTTTGGTCTGGGGAGCCTCGGCTCGGTTTTGTGTGTTTACGATAAACTTGCATGTGCATAAGATAGGACAAAGTTAAGGTGGTGGGTTTTTCGATATCGGGGAGTTCGATTGCACAGACACCGATATCGTTGACTCGGCGGGGTGGTTAGCACTTCGCCAACAGAAGTCCGGTGCGCCAGCCGGCAAGAGTACGCAGGCGTCCGCTTAGTGCACCAAGCATTGAGGCGTACGATAGGTCAGACCAGTGGTGCTTTTACTGGTTTGGAGGTGGGCGAGGCCCAACCCACCGCTTATGTCCGCCACTACGGAGGTATCCTGGGAGGTAACGGCTCCGAAAGGGGGAACTAAAGGTCTGTGTGCACAGAGTCGGGTGTGTGAGTTGCACTTGCATGTTTCATCATACCCACTAGCATGTCATAGCATAATCGATTCATTTAACCCTGACACCTAAAGTATAAGTGGTATGGGACGCTTATACATTAGGACCTACAAAACGACCCCTTGGTCTATAAGCTTGTGTGGGCAAGTTTATAAATCAAAGGTTAATTTCAATATATAACAACCATTGCTGTTTGATAACCGACACCCCAACGTATAAGTGGTATGGGACACTCTATACGATGGGAGCCTTACAAAAGATCCCTTTTGCTTATGTGTTCTCGCATAAGTGAAGGTTTAAATTCATATATTTGCTTTTCTTATTGCTAGACCTATTATAACAATCATATTAACTGCTCACCGAATACAACTTGCTAGATTAAGTCCACAGTCACCTGTTTACTTTCATTCTCCACAAATATGTTCTCCCCTTTCTTCCTCTCCGCTCGGTACCTAGGAGCCATGAGGGGAAGGGGTAGGGGATGATAGGGCTTAGTCTTTATGACTAACGGTTTTCGAACCGCATCATTTAGGGGATCGTGGAGCCCAGCATGGAGGAGAAGCCTCAGAGATCGGTGCGCCTAGAGATGGGGCAGTCTAGCTCCGAAGTTCATACAGTCGGGACCGTGAGTCTCAACTCTGAGTAGTTCCTGTTTTTGCTTCCGTATGAGAGACTTGTAGTGAGGACATTTTGTACCGGGCATAAGCCCGCATTTATAGTACTCTGATGTTTTCTGTGGACACTCCCTTCGTGGAGATTTTTATTCTATGTATGTGATCTATTGTTGTGGATTGCATTGTTCTTATTTCATTTACTGTGCTACCTTTCAGTGATCGAATTGGCCGGCAGAATCGGCGCCTTGTGGTGATGACCCTTCAGGACGTGAAGGTGTCACCGCAAAGCGGCGGTTCTGGGCCTAAGACCCCGGTGGTTGAAAAAGAAAAAAAGGGGGGGGGGGTCCTACAAGTGGTATCAGAGCAAACATTGATCAGAAGGAAGTAGCAGTCCACAAACCCTGGGTCACCCCCGCTCGAGTTTAGTTTGGGGACAAACTAAGCAGCGGAAGCAGTGGTGTGCCCATATGGGGATCACATATAAATTGTCCACCTTTATGTAATATTTACACGTTTTCTCAGCGTGTGTTTTTGTTACGCAGCCTCCAGCACGGACTACGCCACAAGGTGGAGTTCAACAGGCTCAAGATGTTGCACCACCCCCACCGGCCCCCACTCCTTTCCTTCAGTCAGACATGGGACAGACCCTGACTGCCATCCTGGAGGCCTTCAGGGCCCAGCAGGTTCCGACCCCGCAGCCAAATCCGGGGGCCAACTGGCTGAGCATCTTCCAGGGTCTTTCTCCCCCGTCCTATTTGGGGACAGAGTCGGCTGTCCGGACGGAAGAGTGGCTAGATATCATGTACGAGATGCTGACCGGGATACGCTGTCCCTGGGAGGAGAGGGTGGCTCTGGTTGTCTCCTGCCTGGAGTCCCATACAAAGAGGTGGTGGAAGATGCTGTTGGACACGACATTTGCTGATAGGGAAGTTGCGGAGGTTACTTGGGAGGAGTTCAGGGCCGCACTGCTGGAGCATTTCGTTCCGCAGTCGGATAGGGATGATTTGGAGGAGCGGTTCTTAAAGCTGAAGCAGGGCACCCGGACCGTGGTGGAGTACCATCGAGAGTTCGACCATCTGGCTCGATACGCAGATTCCTACCAGCTGGACGAGGCAGGGTATATCAGGAGGTTCTATAAGGGCCTACGGGAGGACTTGAGGGAGGCTCTGTTGTTTGTATCTGACAGGCCCATCTCGCGGATTTTGGAGATGGCCAAAAGGATTGAGGCAGATTGGCACGCCACCCGGGGCCGGAAACGGCCAGCAGAGGATCAGGGACGGAGAGGTAGAAATGACCAGCGGCGAGGTGCTGTACTAGAGGGGAGGAGGACAGAGGACCAGCCTCGTCAGGATATGAGGCAGGAGCCGAGGGAACAGGTGATATTAGCCCCTCCCCCTCTTCGGATGCAGGAGATGCCGAGACCCGGGGGAATGGCGTATCCCCTACCAGAGTGTTTTCTTTGTCATCATATTGGGCACATTCGGAGGAACTGCCCCATGAGGGGGGCACCACCTCCAGCACATCAGGGCGGCCCACCAGCTCAGCATTACGGAGGCCGAGGACGCGGCCGCGGTCGAGGATACCAGGGGGAAGATCGTAGACAAGGAAGAGAGCAGGTATATGCTTTGGAACTTGCGCAGCCTCAAAATCCGGAGCAGGTCATAGCAGGTACGCTGCAATGCTTCTTTATTTTCATAGAATTTCCCTTTAAGTTGTTAAAACTCAGAACCGCACTAGATAGATTAACAAGGAAAGAAAATTCTTTATAGAACCCTAAGATATTTAATCACCCCAGGTATAGTCTTCATCAGCGGCAAGCCTGCCCGCACGCTTTTTGATACTGGAGCTACTCACTCCTTTGTGTCGGAGACGTTCGTAGAAGGACTAGAAGGTGTGGAGCGGTTCACAGGCTCGAGGATGAGGGTGCGACTACCAGATGGATCCGAACTCCTTACCACGGATCACTGTAATATGGAGGCGGAAATTGGTGGAAAGGCATTCGAGGCTCCAGCGACGATTTTGAAGCTGACAGACTACGACCTGATCCTGGGCATGGTATGGCTGCACTGGAACCATGCCCAGATCGACTGCCAGGAAAAGAGGATCACCGTGAGACACGGGGACTCTTTCATTACCATCGAAGGTATAAGACCTGTCTCTCGTATACTCTTATCTTCGGTACAGGCCGTTAAGGCCCATCTGCAGGGAGAGGAGGTCTATCAGATTCTATTTGAGATGACGGAGGTTAAGGAGTCGGTGACAGACATCCCGGTGGTGCGAGATTTCGCTGACATCTTTCCAGAGAAACTACCAGGACTACCTCCTCACCGAGAGCAGGATTTTCAAATACAGCTTGTGCCGGGGGCCAAGCCGGCATCTAGGGCCCCTTATCGGATGGCCCCGAAGGAGTTAGCAGAGTTTCAGACTCAGTTGCAGGAATTGGTTGAGGCAGGATTTGTTAGACCGAGTTCCTCGCCAATCTCGAACTTCGTACATCGCCTTTATGCAAAATTCAGCAAGTGTCAGTTTTGGTTGAAGGAGGTGGCCTTCCTAGGCCACATTATCAGCGGAGCCGGGTTGGCAGTGGACCCGGCAAAGATTCGGGCAGTTCGAGATTGGCCGTAGTTGAAGACAGCCACCGATGTACGAAGTTTCTTGGGACTTGCCGGTTACTACCGGAAGTTCGTGGAGGGGTTCTCTCGGATTGCCCTCCCCCTCACATCTTTGACAAAGAAAGAGGCACTTTTCGTTTGGACCCCGCAGTGCCAGGCGGCTTTCCAGGAGCTGAAGGACCGACTCATCTCAGCCCCTATTCTGGCCCTTCCATCTGGAAAGGAAGGATTCCAGGTGTATACCGACGCATCATACCAGGGAATGGGAGCAGTGCTGATGCAGAATGGACACGTCATAGCATATGCCTCCCGCCAGCTGAAGACCCATGAGAAGAACTACCCAGTGCACGACCTTGAGATGGGAGCGGTCGTTTTTGCTCTTAAGGTCTGGCGTCATTATCTTTACGGAGTCCACTGCGACATCTACTCCGACCACAAGAACGTGAAATACGTGGACACGCAGAAGGAGCTGAATATCAGGCAGAGGCGCTGGGTGGAGTTCTTAGCAGATTATCAGTATGAGATGCACTACCATCAAGGGAAGGAAAACGTGGTGGCCGACGCGTTGAGCCGGCGAGCAGCCACTTCCGAAGACGGGCCCCAGGTTATGTCCATGGAGCTAGTCCGGTCATTCAGAGACATGCAGATATCCCTAGTGTCCGAGGATGACCCAGTTCGGTATAGGGAGTATCTGGCATCGATAGTGGCCATAGATGATATTCGGGATCGCATTCGGGACGGATAGAGGACAGATGCGTGGGCAGAGCCGATGTTCCGAGCCTTGGAGGAGGGTTCGACAGGAGATTATTCCCTGAGAGATGGATTGCTACATTTCAGAGGCAGAGTATATATACCCGCAGGAGGCCAGATCCGAGAGGATATTATGACGGAGGTGCATTGCAGCCGGTACTCTGTGCACCCGGGGATCACAAAGATGACCGCCGATCTAAAGAAGATGATGTTTTGGCCGGGCATGAAGAAGGACATTACGTACTTTGTGACCCATTGCTAGGCATGTCAGTTGGTGAAGGCGGAGTGCAGGAACCCCGCAGGATTGTTGCAGCCACTCCCGGTGCCGGAGTGGAAGTTCGAAGATATAGCGATGGATTTTATACATGGTCTTCCCCGGTCTCAGACGGGGAACGACTCGATCTGGGTGATGGTCGATCGGTTGACGAAGGTGGCCCGCTTTGTGCCGATCAGGAAGGATGACTCGGTGGGAGTGCTGGTACGGAAGTTCGTGGAGCAATATATCTGATATCATGGCGTACCCCGGACGATAGTGTCGGACCGCGATGGACGGTTTACATCCAGGGAGTGGCGGTCAGTGCAGGCATATTTGGGCACCCGGTTGACTTTTAGCACGGCCTTCCACCCTCAGACGGACGGGCAGACAGAGCGCACCAACCGGACCTTGGAGGATTTACTACGACTGTGTATACTGGACCGAGGGGAGCCGTGGGATAAGATGTTACCATTGGTCGAGTTCTCCTATAATAATAGCTACCAGTCCAGCATCAGGATGGCGCCTTATGAAGCTTTGTATGGAAGAAAGTGTAGGACCCCGCTTTCTTGGGTTCAAGACGAGGATCTGAAGCTGTTGGGATCAGGTTTTGTTGAAGACACCGAGGCTCAGGTGAGACTTATCAGAGATAGGATGTTGGAGGCGCAGAGCAGACAGGCTAAATACTATGACGCCCGGCATCGTCAGGTGGAGTTTCGGGTAGGGGATCGAGTGTTCTTGAAGATCCGTCCCATGCACGGAGTCTCACGGGTGCGCGGTCGGAGGAAGAAGCTCAGCCCTAGGTATATGGGCCCTTACCGGATCCTGGAACGGATCGGACCCCTAGCCTATAGGCTAGAGTTGCCGCCAGAGCTGGCAGCTCTACACGACGTCTTCCACATTTCTTCGCTGAGAAGGGCTCTACTACGCCCGGAGCAGCGAATTTTGACCACCGAAGGGCCGGTAGCTTCAGACCGATCTGTTCACTTGGAGCCGGTTTGGATCGACGACAAAGGAGTACGGATCTTGCGCCGCAAAAAGATCCCCTTAGTCAAGGTTCTGTGGAGAAACCACGGTCAGGAGGAGCACACTTGGGAACCGCAGGACCTGATGAGGCAAAGATACCCGGAGTTGTTCAGTCAGGTACACCTCACCACCTCTTGGTATACTATAGATTGCCTTCTTGTTTTGGACAGTTAAGATTAGATAAGGAAAAATCAGGACCTAGGCATGCGCACTCAATCAGAAAGGTAGGGGATAATCTTTTGTTTATTGGGGAGATTGTCTTCGTTTATCAAACGAATAGTCGCCTAAACCTGATAGAAAGATCGTATGGGATGTTACAAGTTTAATTTATTCCGATAGAAATCCCCGTAGGCTCAACCTCAATTTCGGGGACGAAATTTTTGTTTTGTTTATTGGGATTTGTAACATCCCATTTCCGGCTAGACCCCTAGGAGTCGGTTGGTCGTGACAGAACCCTGTGAAGCCCAAAAATTGAAATAAATCGATCTAGGTTTCGGGTCACAGGTTGGTCACGCCCGTGACCGACCCGTCACGCCTGTGACCGACCCGTCACGCCCGTGACTTTGGGCGTGACTACTTCGACGATCGTCGATCTCCGCGAGACGATCGTCGAACTTGCTGCCCGGGCATGTCACGCCCGTGACCAAGGTGTCACGCCCGTGACCTAGGGCGTGACCCCTTCGACGATCGTCGATCTCCGTGAGACGATCGTCGATCTAGCAGCCCGGACATGTCACGCCCGTGACCAAGGTGTCACGCCCGTGACCAGGGGCGTGACTCCCTCGACGATCGTCGATCCCCGTAAAATGATCGTCGAAATTTAACATGGGCCTGTCACGCCCGTGACCCAAGTGTCACGCCCGTGACCTAGGGCGTGACCAGCCTTCGACGACCGTCGATCTCAGTTCGACGATCGTCGACCTCGAAATTGCTGTTCGGGCCTGTCACGCCCGTGACCTAGGTGTCACGCCCGTGACCTAGGGCGTGACCACCCTTCGACGACCGTCGATCTCCGTTCGACGATCGTCGACCCCAAAAATTATCACTCGGGCCTGTCACGCCCATGACCTATGTGTCACGCCCGTGACATTGGCCGAAACGACAGTTCAGGCCCGAAATTATTCTAACACGCGTGGAAATAAATGCTGGTGTGGGAAGTTACACCAGGAGTAATTACAGGCCGTTTTTCCTTCTGTAATTATATAATAAAGGAGGAAGATGTGGTCCAATAGGAAACCGCCAACTGGACCCACCTGTTCATCTTCCACCGTTTCATATCCCTTCACTGTAACCGAAAGGCTATTAAGAGGAGCCTTCATGGCCATTACAGCTTTACCCTTTCACCTCCCCACATTCTGACTTATAAAAGCCCACTTGGGGCAAGAGGAGAAGTTTACACGCTCAAGTAAACGGACCAGATCTTTGTTCTTGTTGTAGGAGAAGTTCGGCTACGCCACCACTGCGCCATGGCACCCCGTCGCTCTTCTCGCCTCCAAACCGCGAACAAGGTCCTCCTCTGCTCCTTCTCTTTCATGGGTAGATCTTAGGATTCTTAGAAAGGAAGTTCGCGCTCAACGGAGCCGGACCCATCTCTCGTTTTCATGGGAAAACCATGAAAAAGGTATTTTTGAGTTCGCCGGAAACCGCCACCTCCGGCGGCCAAACCACCGCCGACCGCTAGCCATCGCCTCAACGGAGGTGGTGGTGGTCGTGGCTGGCCAGGGGAGTGACCGGACGGCCGGCGACGGATCATGGAATGCTTACAGGAAAAATGGTTTTCTGTGTCTGTTTTCGGTTTCATGAAGAAGATGAACAGTAGAATAATTTTATAATATATAGATTATTATATATTACATAATGGAGAGATGTATTATTTGAATATATTTTGGGGCTGCAAAATGAGGCACTTAGAGACCGTTTTAGGAAAAATGACCAGTCACGAAAGTTGTAGCCCTTCGAGTCTAGATTAATCTAAAATTGGTTTCAACTCGTCTGGGTAAGCGGTTCGGCCGCAGCACCCGTTTTAGTGGGGGCTATACCTAGAGTTGGGCAGAAATTAAAATGGATGCCCACTCTTCGTCCCTTGTCCAAATGACCTGAAATTTGGGCAGGGGGTTAATCTTGGTTATACCTAAAGGCAGACCAAAAATGGGAATTTTTGGAGATACTTTTCCTAAAGTTTTTGTTTTAATTTAATAAACTTAGAGGAATTTATTTAGATGGTCAAATGACCTCCAAACCCTCCCAAATTTTGGTGAGTGGTCCCTGGCTATAAAACCTAGGTCTGTACAAAATTCCAATATATTTGGTGGAGTTTTGGGTAGGAAATCTTCTACCCTTAACTAGGCATTAGTGAGACACCTTGTAATAAAAAGTGCACTGAGAGTTTGGAAAGGTCAATTCACCTCAACAGAGGCTGACTTTCTGATCTCTGACTTAGAATGGTGTTATAACCTGCTTGGAGAAAAATGGAGTGGATTAGGGTTGACTTACCCTAGGATCGAAGCTCAAATCTTAAATGAAGGATTTTGAGGTTTGTGAAGGACATAGGAGCAAAAGCTCTTGTATGCCCTTGAAATTTGGAGGAGAGTAACATGATATGCTAAAAACCCTCTGGTTGAAATAGTGAAGGAATTGGAGGTAATTAGGTACCTCGAAGGTTGAGAGTTTGAATTAGGGTAGAAATGTAATTTAGTTATTTTAAGCACTAAATCTAATCCAAAAATCATGAATCTCGGGAGGAGGGAGTTTTAGGATGTTTTAGACTTATGATAATTTTCCTGGAATTTTATGATTATTAAATATTATACTTCATGTGTTAAAGAATTAATAGATCGATTTGTTGTTTCAAATATTTGGAGGTTTTAAATTAATTATAATCAGTTAAAATTCTGGATTTACATCTTGACTAGTAGAACATTGATCCCTGAATTTTTATGGAATTTTATGTTGAGTAAATCTAGTACTTTGTTCACAAATATTAGAGAGGGGTTTATTGTTTAAAAATTAATTATGGATAAAATACTTGCTGGAAAATTATGAAACTTGGCCAGTGCTAATTTCAGGCCCTTATCTGCATACCATAAATTATTTATAATTTTTGGAAGAATATTTTCTGTACTTGATTCATAAACAACAGAAGTTAGAGATTATTGCTAAAATAGTTTTCATGCCCTTTTGATGATAAAAAAATTATGATACTTAGGATTTAACCTATTGAGATAACCTAATATTTATCAAAAATTTACTGGACATCTTGCATGATTTCTTAGGGTAGTTCATGTTCAAACCGGTAGCCCTTGGGACTTTCGAGGAATTTAATTAAATGTCAAATAAATTATGAAAATTTCCATTTTCTTGGTTTAGGTCATTTAGGTCATGGTAAGTCTCCAGTAAATAATTTAGGGCATTTGGACGAGTATTGGATCATTGCATAACCGGTTTGACATGAAGTATAGGTCGGTCTGCATATAGCAATTGTGAAATGCAATAGGACATGATCTGAGGAAGGCATTGGAGCTAATCATAATGTCTGGGTGGGCAATGGTGGAGGAAATCACAATAGGAAGGTATAAGGAGTAGTGAGAAGTGGTGATAGTTAGAGTTAAGAGGTGCTCGGGTTTCGGCGAAAGATCGCCTTTTCCCGAAGAGAGGAAGGTTAAAAATCACCCTAGGATAGTCTATCGTAATATGAGAAGGGAATCGGGTCATGGGATATCAACCAATAACAATAAGTGCCTTGCGAAAGGGAACTTCGGGCCGTAATGCCGCCGTCTTGGTTCCTAATGCCCCTTGAGAGCCCTTCACGGGGAATACCGGGGGCAGTCCTGGGCTAACGTAAACTGTAATAACAAACTGGCAAGAGTAACTTAGTAACTAGGGCTGCACTTTTCACAAACACTGTTGGCACAGGAAGATTGATGAGAGCTTCGACTCGGTTGGTTAAGAGACGGACGGGATGGTCCGGGGAGCTTCGGCTCTGTTGGTTTGGAGACGGACGTTTTGGTCCGGGGAGCCTCGGCTCGGTTTTGTGTGTTTACGATAAACTTGCATGTGCATAAGATAGGACAAAGTTAAGGTGGTGGGTTTTTCGATATCGGGGAGTTCGATTGCACCGACACCGATATCGTTGACTCGGCGGGGTGGTTAGCACTTCGCCAACAGAAGTCCGGTGCGCCAGCCGGCAAGAGTACGCAGGCGTCCGCTTAGTGCACCAAGCATTGAGGCGTACGATAGGTCAGACCAGTGGTGCTTTTACTGGTTTAGAGGTGGGCGAAGCCCAACCCACCGCTTCCGTCCGCCACTACGGAGGTATCCTGGCAGGTAACGGCTCCGAAAGGGGGAACTAAAGGTCTGTGTGCACAGAGTCGGGTGTGTGAGTTGCACTTGCATGTTTCATCATACCCACTAGCATGTCATAGTATAATCGATTCATTTAACCCTGACACCTAAAGTATAAGTGGTATGGGACGCTTATACATTAGGACCTGCAAAACGACCCCTTGGTCTATAAGCTTGTGTGGGCAAGTTTATAAATCAAAGGTTAATTTCAATATAAAACAACCATTGCTGTTTGATAACCGACACCCCAACGTATAAGTGGTATGGGACACTCTATACGATGGGAGCCTTGCAAAATATCCCTTTTGCTTATGTGTTCTCGCATAAGTGAAGGTTTAAATTCATATATTTGCTTTTCTTATTGCTAGACCTATTATAACAATCATATTAACTGCTCACCGAATACAACTTGCTAGATTAAGTCCACAGTCACCTGTTTACTTTCATTCTCCACAAATATGTTCTCCCCTTTCTTCCTCTCCGCTCGGTACCTAGGAGCCATGGGGGAAGGGGTAGGGGATGATAGGGCTTAGTCTTTATGACTAACGGTTTTCGAACCGCATCATTTAGGGGATCGTGGAGCCCAGCATGGAGGAGCAGCCTCAGAGATCGGTGCGCCTAGAGATGGGGCAGTCTAGCTCCGGAGTTCATACAGCCGGGACCGTGAGTCTCGACTCTGAGTAGTTCCTGTTTTTGCTTCCGCATGAGAGACTTGTAGTGAGGACATTTTGTACCGGGCATAAGCCCGCATTTATAGTACTCTGATGTTTTCTGTGGACACTCCCTTCATGGAGATTTTTATTCTATGTATGTGATCTATTGCTGTGGACTGCATTGTTCTTATTTCATTTACTATGCTACCTTTCAGTGATCGAATTGGCCGGCAGAATCGGCGCCTTGTGGTGATGACCCTTCAGGACGTGAAGGTGTCACCGCAAAGCGGCGGTTCTGGGCCTAAGACCCCGGTGGTTGAAAAAGAAAAAAAAGGGGGGGGGTCTTACATCTGAGATTTCTACCCCTCCTCAGTCTCCAATTCCTTCTTCTGATAACATTGATCACCCTGCATCCACTCATCCATCTCCAGTTCCATCTCCATCTCCAGTTCATTCTCCAGTTCATCATGAATACACCATCCCTGCTGATCACCTATCCTCTAAGATTCCATCTTCATCATCATCCTTTGAAATAACTCCAGCATTTATTTCTAGCATTGTGGAGTTAATTACCCCCTCAATCAAAATCATGATTGAAGAGGCGATTGCTCCCCTTGCTTCCTCTATCTCCTCTTTGACTGATGCTATTCAAGCACTCTCAAAGTCTGCTGAGCCCTCTTCCTCTAGGGGCCTGGTTTCAGTATCTACTGAAATCAGGCAGGGGGAGATGCTTAATGAAGATGTCTCTGAGCAGCCTTTGGCCTCCCCTCCAGCAGATCCTCCTGTAGTGGCAGAGAAAGCAATAGAAGATTCAGCTCCTCCTTCTCTATCTGAAAAAGAAATTTCTGATGCATTATTGAAATCTGAATTTATTGTCAAAGCTTGCTTAGAAGAATGTTGTACTCCCTTGGTCGCCCTGTACCTAGAAGGAATTATCACTTCCTTTCTAGATGAATTATGGGAGTTAGGACACACAGTGGACAAATCTGAAGGTATCCCTTTTACTTACTTTTTAGACTTGATAACTGATATGCTTGTATGGGAATACCTAGAAGGGATGATTAGATGTCATTTAGAAAAATTTTATTCATAATACTACAGATAAAATGGAAGAAGTTCTAGATGTTCAAGAGCCTGATCTCCTACCAGCTACAGAAGCTCAATATGAACCAGAACAAGTTGCTCAATTTTCTGAGGTTGTTCAGCCAGAAGTTCAAGCAGAACTGGTCACCATGACAGTTTCTGATCTTCAAGAAAAAGCTGCAGATGCACAAATCGAAAAGTCTACTGTATGGGATGATTCCCCGGGTGTGGATTTAGATGCTCTCCTGCCACAGGATGCCATGGAAGAAGAATTAGAAAAAGCTGCTCTAAAGGAAAAGGAAAGAGATTTGAAAGATGCAATTGACCCATATGATCTGCCCATTTCTTCTAATTCTGAAGATGAAATTGATTCTGATGAGTCTGCTGAGTCAAAAAGAAAATGAATTGCTAAAAAGAAAAGGAAAGTTGTAGCTCCTCCTCCTCCTAATCCAGATAATGATACTCCTTATTATATCCTGAAAGGGATTGATCCAAAATCAAAAGATTTCCAGCACTGGATGGCTTTCTCTAAGAATCAGCAGAAGCAAAGGAAGAAGTCAAAGAGGTATGACTCTCCTGTCCCAAGATGGACTCCTAGAGGTCCTCCTCCTCCACCTCCCAATGCAGGAGCCTTAGGAAACTTATCTGCAAACCCTGCTGCTCAGTCTGAAAGATTCAAGCCATCTCAGTCAGCTCAAAGGAGAAGTTCACAAGGATGCTAAGGTAAAAGTCAAACTGGCTATCAAAGACCTGATGCTGTTAAGGAATAAGTAAAGGAGGTAGTGTATCAAAGACCAACATTTTCTCCTCCCCATTCTAAAGAAATCAAAAGCTCAACCTCTCCTAAGACAGATATTTCTGTGAAGGATGTTCCAAAAGGTAAGTGATTTATTTTTATCTGAAAATTCTAGCAAGACATTTGCTAAGTCTGCTCCTCCTTTTTATCTAGTTACTCAGGATAAAGAACCAGTTGATACATCTTCTGAGAATGTTTATGAAAGCCCAGAGCTTGATCCTAATTTTAGGATGGCTCGTTTTCTTGAACTTGTTAGAGCTGCTCAAATTAAGAAAGCAAAAGCAGAAGGAAAAGACACTGCAGGATTGACCACAATATCAAAATTCAGAATGAAGGAGCTCGATAAATTACAGGTCAGACCTGAGATATTTGATCCTTCAAAGTACATGGAAAAGCATCCTGAGGCAGTTGTCCCAAGAACAACAGAATTGAAAATCATTGGAGAACAAGACCTGAAGTTGTCGAGAAAAGAAGATCTAGATCCCTCTAGAAAGATTACTTTTGTTTCTAGCTCTTCTGATCCTAAACCTAACTCTGAAGCATCTTAATATTTCATTGATTGACAGTTAATTGCTTATCTGTTTGATTGATGTTATCTGCTTAGCTATTTCTTTTCATGTATTTTATTTATTTTTTTGTAATTAGTTTTGCATGTTTTAGTTGTTGAGAGACTTAACTCAAATAGGGGGAGATTGTTGGTACCCTAGGTTTTGATTTGAGTTTAGTCTTCTCTTTTAGTCTCTTGACCCAAGATTTATCTATGGTCAAAGGTTAGTTGATAGGATAGATTCTCTAGTTGTGTAGAATTGCCTGTCCAGATGAAAATCTGGCTAAGTAATTTTTCGTTCGACTATGGTCGAACGCCGCTCGACTATCGTCTATCGGCTGATCGATGATCGTCTATCAGTTGGTCGACGTTCTGTCTGCGTTGATAGTTCGACTATCGGTTGATAGGTCGACTATCTGTGTTGCTTGATAGTTCGACAATCTGCTTAGATAGTTCAACTATCTGATAGTTCGACTATCTGTTGATAGGTCGACTATCTGTTTTGTTTGATAGTTCGACTATCTGTTGATAGGTCGACTATCTGTTTTCCCTTGATAGTTCGACTATCTGTTGATAGGTCGACTATCTGTTTTCCCTTGATAGTTCGACTATCTGTTGATAGGTCGACTATCTGCTCTTCTTTGATAGTTCGACTATCTGCTTGGATAGTTCAACTATCTGATAGTTCGACTATCTGTTGATAGGTCGACTATCTGCTTTCTGTGATAGCTCGACTATCTGTTGATAGGTCTACTATCTGCTCTTCTTTGATAGTTCGACTATCTGCTTGGATAGTTCAACTATCTGATAGTTCGACTATCTGTTGATAGGTCGACTATCTGTTTTGCTTTGATAGGTCGACTATCTGTTGATAGGTCGACTATCTGTTTTCTGTGATAGGTCGACTATCTGCTTGATAGGTCGACTATCTGTTTTGTTTGGTAGTTCGACTATCTGTCCGGATAGATCGACTATCTGATAGCTCGACTATCTGTTCTGATAGGTCGACTATCTGCTGAGGTAGTTCGACTATCTTCTTTGATAGTTCGACTATTTGGATCGTTCGACTATCTGTCTGATAGGTCGACGATCTCTGTGCTTCGATCGACGATCTCCGAGGGTCGTTCTACGTTTTGCTGTATATTTTAAGTAGTTTTGTCGTCTTCTATGATGTGATTAATTTCATATTTATTTTGGCACATTTTATAAAAGATTATTTGAATAAATTGTGATAATATTTCCATGTAATATCTATTCTATTCCTTATGCATGAGCTAATCTTTTTCTGACAAAGTTGTTTGTCTTATTAGCTGAGATATGATTTCTGCTTTATCTGCCAGGCTGTCCTTTATAACCGTTAGACTCAAAAAGTCTTCCTTAGCTGTAAAGAGTCTCTTCTGATGTGACTTTCTCTTGTATTATTTCATCAGAATTATTTGCAGCTTCTTAGAAAGCTTTATCCTCTTATAGGATATCTGTTTGCAGTATTTTGTTTTGCTTTATGCTTTTTGCAGCCCAGCTTGCAAAGTTCAGTAGAAGACAAGATTCAAACTCAAGTAAGAGTCGTTGTTGCTGCTGCTATATAAAGACTTCTTTGAAGAAAGAAATCAGCTAGTTCTCACATACAAAAAGCTATCAGCAGCATTCAAGCTTAAGAACTTACAGTTTCCAACTCCTCTCAGCTCATTCACATCTAACTGAGAAGAAGTTTTAGTTCTTCACTCTTCTTCAACCTGAGTTCTCCTGCCTCCAGGAAGATCTTCACTCAGGGCTTTTTTGAAGAAGAAGAAGAAGAAGATAACTGCCTGAAGAAGAAATTCTATTTCATATTATTTATCTTCTTGTAGTTTTTTTCCTTCAGTATTTTCTGAAGTGTTTCTGCACTGAAGCAAGACTTCACCTGGACGTTCTTTTAGCCAGGGGGAGCCTTGACTCTTTAAAGCTTTCTAGCTCAGTGCAAGTTATTGTGCTTCTCTAATCTATTGTAAAATAGAGAAGACACCTTAACCTCATTTCCCCCTCCTGTAAAGGTTTATTACTCCCTTCAAAAGTATCCCTTGGTGGCAGGGCACCTGATCAAAAACCTGTGTTGGTTTTTAGACACCTGATCAAAAGTCTAAAGGGTTTCTGGATCTACCTGAAGCAGATCTTGTTGGTGGCAGGTCACCTGATCAAAAACCTGAGTGGATTCCTACCTTGTTGGTAGAAGAGTGGACGTACCCAAGTTGTTTGGGGAACCACTATAAATTCCTTGTGTCGTCTAGATTGTTTATTTAATTCTCTGTGCTGATTGGCTGTGATTAGATTTTAACTAGGATTGCTAGTTGCTGTTTAGGATTCCTAGCCTTAACTGTAATTACAGTTGGCTGCCTTTTGTGCATATCACTTGTGTTAGGCTTTAGGGTTTAATCTCAAATATCTATAACCTTCATTCCGCAATTAACTCCAAGGGAGTTGAGTAGACAGTCAACTTTGCTAGTGCAATTTTTGATTACTCTTTTCACCCCCCCCCCCCTCTAGAGTAGTATCTATCCCCTTTTCTTTCATACTCTAGATAACTTGTGGGAGAATCACTCTCTCCACGATTTCACCGGCATCGCACCGAATGGATCCACCGGCGTCGCACCGAGTGGTTGCAGTCCTTCTTCCTCAGAGTTGCACCAAGAAACCTCGTCGGAGAGCTCCACAAAGGGGGCGGCCGAATAGGAGAAGAGGGGAGCAAGGGGGCAGCTTTTCTCAAGCTTGTGAAAATTTTAGAGGAGGGATTTTAGGGTTCCAATTTTCTATCATTCTCTTAATAATCCTCCTATATATAGGAGTTACAAAATAGATCCAGCCATCCAAGATTGAGATGAAACCTCATCAATCTGAATGGTTATTAGCACACCAAAATTTTTTAAATGCATGAAAAAAATAAAAGATTACAAGTTCCAAATAAAATTGCATCTAAAATAAAATAGCATTTAAACTAAATAAAATTTTCTTCAAGTAAGACTTTAAGAAGGCTTCGCGCGCCGCGGGAGGAGATTGTAGCGTTGTCTTCCGTTAGCGGTCCAAGAGTCGTCATATCGCCTGAAATCTTTATGTTTTAGTATTTCGGCGTCATCTTCAAGTGGTGGTGGCGAGGTCGCGACATCATTGTGTTCTTCAATCAGCCAACTGAGCCCATTGGATAATGATGGATCTACTTTCTTCTTCTATAAGAAACCTTTCTGATTATGTTGTAGTAGATGAAGAAGCTACAGCTCACTGAACTTTTCATTCCTGTAGGAAGACTTCAAGCTCTTTCTCGGCAATAATGGCGAGAGAGAGGTGAAGTCCGGATGCTGTCTTTTGAAATTAATAATGCCTTAAAAGTTATATTGCATCTTAGCACATCTCTTCCTTTTGTAGTTCGCTGATCAACTGTTCTTAGAGATCAGTGGGCCCCACTTGCATCTTCCAGTTGCACCTTGCTTTAATGGAAGAAAACGTATAGAAGCTTCTCAGCAGAGTTTGTCGTGTTCTGTAGATTCTCCGTACTTGATTTAAAATCAGTTGACTTTGTCGATTTTGCTAACGTCTACACCTGTGGACCTTGCCAAAATCGAGCATCAGTAGAATAGGCATTGAGTGAATGAGCTTCACTCAATGCCAAAACACTTAGACAAAATTCTATCTATGTAGGCAATGACAGCGTTGAGTGTACAAGCCTCACTCAACGCTTTTTCCCTTAGCTCATTCTTTAGCCTTTTCTGCATGCTTGGCGTTGAGAGCGTTGAGTGAGCACGCCTCACTCAATACTTTTTTCCTTAGCCAATTTTCTGCATTTGCAGCATCTTAAGCGTTAAGAGCGTTGAGTGAGCATGCCTCACTCAACGCTTTTTGCCTTTGCCAGATTTACTGCTACTTGGCATTGATTGAGTAAGCTCCACTCAACGCCAAACTACTTAGCAGACATTTATGTTATCTGGCGTTGAGTGAGTTAGTTACACTCAACTCATTTGGACTTAGCCAATTTTCTGTGTCTAAAAAAGAACACTCCCTTTGAGAATTAGTCAATGCATTATCACATGGCGTTGTGTGAGCTTGTTTCACTCAATGCTTGTGGACTTAGTAAATATTCACAGTTTTCCTGTGGCGTTGACTGACTGAGTTATACTCAACGATTATGAAGCTATGGCATTTAGTGAGTGAGCTATACTCAATGCTTGTGGATTTAGCCACTTTTCTGCTCATTTCTACTAAGTCTATTACAGCATTAGCCTGTATCATAGCCTTTTGTTATATGGCATTGAGTGAGTTAACTTCACTCAACGTCTGTGGACTTAGACACTTTTTCAGCCTACCATTACTTTGGCTTTGACTATATAGGCTCCACTCAATGCTATAAGTCATCTAGTGTTGAGTGAGTAGCCTTTACTCAACTCCTGTGGACTTGGACAGATTTCTGTCTATCAACACCTTAGGTAAGAGTTTACCTGACTTAGCCACTTAGGCTATCTGTCCCATCAATATTATAGGACAACCCTGCATGTATGAACTTGAACATGTATTAAATATACCATTGTGTATGCTCATTGACATATTTGACTTCTTCAAATCTAGGACATTGTGGGCAATCAACCCAATAATATTTATTGATGATTTCAGTAGATACGGATACGTGTATCTTATGAAGTGTAAATCTGAAACCTTTGAAAAGTTTAAAGAGTTTAATAATGAAGTAGAGAACCAGCTGGGTAAGAGGGTTAAAGCACTCCGATCTAATCGAGGTGGTGAAAACCTGAGTCGTGAGTTTTGTAATCATCTGAAAGAGTGTGGTATTGCATCACAGCTCACTCGACCCAGAACACTGTAGTATAATCGTGTGTCTGAGTGGAGGAATCATACTCTATTAGACATGGTACGGTCGATGATGAGTCATGCAAATATGTTTGTTTCCTCTTAGGATTTTGCTCTAGATACTGCTGCTTTTACACTAAATCGTGCTCCAATGAAAACGGTTCTAAAGACATCATATGAGATATGGACTTGAATGAATCGGAATTGGAACTTGAGCAAGGAATATAAGTTGTTGTATCTAGAGACCTGCTCAAGAAACATAAGTCCCACATAGATCTAGTAGACCAAGGTTTTGAGCCCGAGAGATATGAATTTCTCGTGTCTAAAATAGGTAATGTGTTACTTATGGATCATAATGATGAGCCTGTAACCTACCAAGTAACTATGAGTGGACCGAACTCCGAGAAGTGGCTTGAGGCCATGAAATCTGAAATGGACTCCATGTATGCAAACAAAGTTTGGACCTTGGCGGAACCACCTGAAGGGGTACAACCCATAGGGTGTAAGTTGGTCTTTAAGAAGAAGATCGGCATGGATTGGAATGTACAGACATTCAATGGGCGACTGGTGGCTAAAAGTTTCAAGAAAATTCATGGTATTGACTATGATGAGACTTTTTCCCCTGTTGATATGGTTAAATCCGTCAAAATTCTAGTTGTCATTGCTGTGTATTATGACTACGAGATCTGGCAGATCGATGTCAAAACATCATTCCTAAATGGAAACCTCCTTGAGGAAGTGTATATGATACAACCCAAGAGTTTTTTATCTCCAGGTGAAGCCACTAAAATATACAAGTTGCAGAGATTCATTTATGGATTAAAAATAGGCTTCTCGAAGTTGGAATCATCATTTTGATGAAAAGATTAAAGATTTTGGTTTTATCAAGAATGAAGATGAACCGTGTGTTTACAATAGGATTAGTGGGATCATTGTTGTCTTCCTGATATTTTATGTAGATGACATACTATTGATCGGGAATGACAAACTGACCCTACCAGTTGTTAAGCAACCTAGAGAACTGCTTTTCTATTAAATTCTTGGGTGAAGCGACTTATATATTTGGTATTAAGATCAATAGAGATAGATCAAAGAAGTTGCTGGTTTTGACCCAAAGTACATATATTGAGAAGGTGCTGAAATGGTTCATCATGCATGAGTATAAGAAAGGATTCTTACCCATATCTCATGGTGTGAGTCTCTCTAAGGACCAGTGTCATAAATCTTGTGAAGATAATGACCGCATAAAGTTGAATCCATATGTTTCAGCAATTGGATCAATCATGTATGCAATGATGTATACTCGACCCGTTGTCTCTTATGATTTGAACATGACTAGCAGGTATTAGTCAAATCCCGATGATAGTCACTGGGTTGCTGTCAAGTATATTCTAAAGTACTTGAGAAAGACTAAGGATACGTTCTTGGCATTTGGCGGAGAGAAAGAGTTCGTTGTAAAAGTTTACACAGATGCTAGCTTCCAAACTGATAGGAATGACTCAAAGTCTCAGTCGGGATTTATATTGTGCCTAAATGGAGGAGCTGTTACCTGGAAGAGTTCCAAGTAGGAGACAGTTGTCGATTTTACAACTGAGGCTGAGTATATCGCCGCAGCAAATACGGTGAAGGAGGCTGTATGGATTAGGAAATTCATAGACGAGTTAGATGTAGATTCTAGCATTGTTGATCACGTAGTTCTCTACTGTGACAACAATGGTGCAATTGTACTTTCTTCGAAACCTAGATCTCATCAGTGCTTCAAGCACATACTTCGGTGGTTCCATCTTATTTGTGAGATTATTGATCGAGGAGATGTGAACATTTGCAGAGTACCGATTAAAGAAAATATAGCCGATCCACTAACAAAGCCTCTCATGTAAAGAAAACATGATGGTCATGTTAGATCAATGGGTATTAGATACCTAAATGATCTACTCTAGTAGGAGTCTTGTTGGTTGTATACTTGTCGGATGTTGTAATAATTCATTTGATGAATAGAGTACTGTACATTTCAATTTTATATTTTGACAAGTTCTTTTATTGTGTAAATTTATTTCTATTGTGATAGATTAATTTAACGTAATAAATACCCTTAGAATGTTTGCTTCCATAGGAGTCAAGTGGTGACTTGAAGGTAAGAGCCTATGTTCTTAGAAGCTTCCTTCTTAAATGGTCTCTGGTCGGCGTGTCATCTTAGAAGCTAAGGGCGATGATGACACATTAAGACTAGCATTTGCGTTGACTGATGATTAGTTCTTACAGGTCATGATATTGTGATATCAAGTCTTCACATGGGTACTTGTTCGTGAACAAGTTATACTGAACAAACCCACCATGAGAGTACTTTGTGGATTATTATATTAACGTGTCACAAGTATGTATCATGTGCCAATGGTGTTTGTGATTCTTTGACCTAAAGTCACATCACTCATCAA
This sequence comes from Platanthera zijinensis, assembly GCA_039513925.1. Classification (NCBI taxonomy): domain Eukaryota; kingdom Viridiplantae; phylum Streptophyta; class Magnoliopsida; order Asparagales; family Orchidaceae; genus Platanthera; species Platanthera zijinensis. Next base: position 96,041,557 of record CM077091.1, read on the forward strand.
GTGAGGAAGAGGGTGATTTGATGCTATCAAAAGTCCAGTATTGAGAAAGTTAGATGATAAAGATGGTTATTCGGCACGTCACAAATTATTTGAGTGTTTTGCGTGTGGACAGAAATGGGATTTATCCTCATATATGTTAGGAGTTGCATTTATGGGCCCCTTGATGGAATGGGACTGAGAAATGCATGATCATGCTTGGTTGAGTCAATATGTGATATTGATCTCACCAATTTTTGGAAGTCCATTCTAAATCAGGAAACTTAGATTGAACAATTATGATGGTGACACGGTCTATACCTCTAATTCTATCTGGATGTAAGGGACAAAGGGACATGACAACACTGATACATTGGTCACAAGGGCTTTCGAGTTTTAAACTCTTATTTCTTGGGGAGCAATGATGCATTGCTAGATTCAGCTAATTGTTTGTGAAGCTTTTGTTTGATACTTTCAAGATCAAGTGACAGACTGTTAGTGTTACCATGGTGATCTGAATGTAATCAAACATGTAGTCTCACTGCCAACGTAATATGAGTCTATGAGGTTGCACATAAGAGCTTTGGAGAAGTTGGAATGGTTTGTGTTGGCCTTGATCATATGTGATATGAGTTAAGGACCAAGACTATGATGTTCTGGATGTGAAGGATTTGTATTTCGGGACGTATATTGTGAATATGGGTCATCAGATAAGTGGTCGGAAGACTCCAAGTGAAATTCGTCTAGTATAACACAAGGTTTCAACGAATGGGTTTGAATTCGTCGAGTATCGTCATGACAGACTCCACGAATCTGTCTTGGATTCATCGAGTATCATAATGACAGTTTCGACGAATTAGACTTATTCGTTGAGTATCGTCGATTCGTCGAGTATCGTCGATTCGTCGAGTAATGTCGATTCGTCGAATATCGCCTTGATACTTGGACGGTTTGCTCTGTCTCGATTCGTCGAGTATTTACGTGTTATTTCGATGAATAGTTTTGATTCATCGGATATCGACGTATATACTCGACGAGTTCTATTTCCTCCGGTTTTATTTCTTTAAGTCCGGTTCGGCGTGGTCTGCGGGTATTGGTTGTTTCGGTATCCTGTATATATACGATATGTACAGTAAACCGAACAGGTTACTATTTTTTCTGACCTAATCGTGTGAGACTGAGAACGGCGATTTCTTGACAGAACTGTTTCGCCTAGGTCGCGATCGCCGATCCTTGCCCCCAACTGCTCACTGATCTGTTGTTGTCACCGGAAAGTGTTTCCTAAGGCTTCATCTTCGTCGTCTCCGCCTCTCCCTTAACGGTTCTAACAAGCCGTGGAGACGTTCAGGGCATACATTCTTCCAACCTAGATCTTGTGTGACATTAGTCTAAGGGTTCTTCGTGCTCATATGGACTTCCGTAGAGACGTGAACACTATACTACGCTCGGAACTCCGACCACTACTGTTCGTTGGATTTCCTCGGAGCACCTTGGTTGAGTCGTGACTCAATCCCGCAAAGATATAATTTTATTTATACCAATATTACTTCTTCATCAATGTTCATCGCAAGATCCGCATTTCTTTCGGGTTTTCTTGTTATCTATTCTGCTGCGCACATATGATGTGTCGTATACTAAAACCCAACACTACGAAACTTCTAGATCATTTTAACCAAACTCTATCGATCTCTAATTGGGAGTATTTGCAAAAAAAATCTAAATTAAGAATACACAATGAAGAGAGCTTGGATGAACAGTAACTGATGTACGGAAATTAATTTATAACATTCATAGATTCTTGCTCGCACTTCATGATAGCGATAAATAACCTTGGGTCTTTTTTATGAAGTCCACGACGTAGGAAGAACCCGCTTGCATACAAATATGTCTTAAATAGTTTTCCACAATAAAATAGAATACCACAAAATACATGCACGCACATATAGGGAAATCAAAGCGTTACCATATTTATTATTTGCAGGAAGTCTTTTTTAAATAAAACCGATCCAAAAACTGAATGAATTCATAAATATGATATCGGAGATGTGATCAAAATTATATACAGGAAGTCTCTTTTAAAGAGATCATTTTATTACTAAATAAAAATCTGAAAGTCTTAGGCAACGGTCCTTTGACATGATGAGCGTCTCCTCAGTGATTTAGGAGCTTTGGTAATCTCATGCGTCGAGAGGAATGCAACGGCGAATGTATGCTTGAACTAGACGGAGGTGCAGCGTGACCTTATAGACAGAAATCAGCAAGCATTGGAGTTTGATGAAAACATGAAGCGCTACGTAGCGAGCACTGAAATTTCCAATGAAGGAAGAAATTCATATGTATAGTTTCTACCAAATAAAAGCCCAATAGCATACCTAAAAGAATTTCAGATTTGGTGTAAATCAAACCGATCTAGAAAATGTTCTTCAAAATCGATGGAGAGGATTGCTTAAAGGAGATTGGCATCGGCTTAGATTTTTCTGAAACCGAGGAAGGGGAAACGTTCACCTACAATAAGGGTGTGCATAAAAACCGGGCCCGGGGGGGCCGGCCCGGGCCCGGCCCGGTAAAAGCCTGGCTAGGCCCGGGCCCGGGCTAGGCCCGCCCCGGGCCCAGGCAGGGATATGGGGCCTAACAAGGCCTCATATATGAGCATTTGCCTGGCCCAGTGCCCGGCCCGGGCCAAGCCGGGCAAAGCCCGGTTTCCAGGCCCGGGCTAAGCCTGGGGCCGGGTCGGGAAATGCCCGGGCTCGGCTCCTACGCACCTTTTAAAACTGCGTCTTTTAGGGGCATTTTCAGGAGAAGTGTTCAACATGAAAGTTGTAGATCTCGACGATATCTATAACTTTTATGTTGAACACTTTTTGACTTGAGCCGTTTATGCCCCCGATTTGGCCCCCGAAAAAAATTACGCGGAACATTTCACAACATTTGAAATGTTCCGCGTGATTTTTTTCGGGGGCCAAATCGGGGCCTAAACGGCTTCAAATCAAAAAGTGTTCAACATGAAAGTTGTAGATATCGTCGAGATCTACAACTTTAATGTTGAACACTTCTCCCTAAAATGCACCTAGAAGACGCAGTTCAAAAAAGGCGCGTATTTCTTTTTTTTTTAAAATTATTTTTTTTTATAAAAACAGGGCCCGAGCTAAGCCTGGGACCCGGCCCGGCCCTGGGGGCCTTAGCAGGATCCCTCCCGGAGCCACAAGCCCGGACTGGCCCGGCCCGGCTGCAATCAGGGCCCGGGCCCGGTTCGGGAAAGCCCGGGCCTGGGAGGCCCGGTTTAGGCCCGGGCCCGGGGGGCTTTTTGAACACTATGGATAAACTCCAACGACAAATGCCGATGAGCTTTTGCTACAGATGAAGGTTGGCGGGGGAGAAGCGGAAGGAGACCGGCGATTTTTTACTTCAACGATTGAAGCAGAGCCCGTCGGCTACCAAAAATGAAGCAGTGGGGTAACTCACTTTTCAGCCCGAGTTCACGCTATAAGCAAAACAGTTTGTTTTTTGAATGAATCGTTTGGGCATGAGAAATAGATTGAGCCTTTAGGAGTTTCAAAATATTAGTCCATTAATCTCATTAACTTCAAATTAATTATCTCATGTCATTCCAAAAGATTTGCCAAATCCCTTACCTAGGGTAACACCAAGTTCTTGACTGAATTTATGAGACAGTCAGACCCACGTATCAGTGGCTTTGACCACTCACACGATTGAACTAACATATGCTCGTAGGAGTTGATTGGCAAATTTCATATAGTGTGTTAGGCTCTATTCTAGCTTAGTTTTCTTCTCTTTTCGCACAAGCATTAGTTGATTTTATTTTGAAATTGTTAGAAATCCATTTGTATGTCATGTGAGCGTATTTGTGTTAGAGATGATAGTTTTTGAGCCGTTTCATGCATGAATGAGACCTCTCCATCTTATTTCTTTTGTATACTTAGTTTTGATGTTTATAAATATATGGAGGCGTTATTTTGAAAGTATTTTAAGCTTTTCGTACTATTGCAGTAGTTGTACAGTTGTCCTGGTGCATTTTGGCCCTTTTTCACAAAGAAGGTCGTTAGTCGTGCGTTTTTCTTCACACGGGTAGTGGCCTCATATGTGCACTACCACTGATCGTGCGCAGTCAATTTTTATCTCCAACCCGAGAAACGCACGAGCATTAATTGCTCAACCACTAGTCGTGGCGGTCAACATATTTTCTTTCCAAAAATGTCAAATTTTTTAGGTTCAGAAATTTCCTTCTCGCATGCCCACTGGTCGTGCGGTTTTGTTCTCGCACTACCACTAGTCGTGCACAGGTAAAAAATCTGCTTCGACTTATAAATACTTGTCTCGTGATTTCTTCCGCCTCTTTTTCGGTTTTAAGTCCTTTTTAGAGTCGTTATTGTCGTTTTTCTTTGGGCTTCGCCCCCAAGGTTCCTCCCCATCACTCAAGCTTCAAAGATTAATATTTCCTCCAAGGATTCAGGCTCTATTGAAGGTGACTGTGAATTTTGACATGATCGCTGTAAAACCACCGAAAAGACGTGTGACGGATAGTGACAGCTTCATAGACCCTAGACGATAACTAAGGATCGTGTTAGGAGCCTTACCGCCTCCTTTACTTCTGAGGAAGAGACTCGGGCAACATTTGTATTGCTTTCCTATTTAGGATTGCCTCTTTTTGGGACTTCTTCACATATGATGATGACGGATTTGTTTTGAACTTGACATGCACTTATATTTATGTATATTTGTTTGCTCTTAATTGAAAATCCTTATTGTTATGCTCATGAGTCTTGACTTTGAGGTGGCGGTGTTGTGATTGTGATTGCTTGTGATTTTTGTTTGTAATTAATTGCAATTGCACGACACAACAAGCGAAGCGAAGGCTTGTGACCTGTGGAAGTGTGAAGCGAAGGCTTGCAACCCGTGGAAGTGCAAAGCGGAGAAAGACGACCTGCGTAAGTGTGATGCAAAGGTCGTCGATCTGCAAAGGAGAGAAGCGGTGTTGGCAGCTCGTATAGTTAATTAGTTTTCTTTATTTGCAATTAGTTGTTAGTGCAAAATCAAATCCCCCGCAAAGGAAGACTTCTATATCAAGTATCGCCTTGAAGGATTACTTCTGTTGAAAATTGTGGAGTGAAAGTGGTTGGTTGAGCATACCGCGCGGTCTAGGTGTACTGATGGTACGGTCTGGGTTATCTGATGGGCGGCCTGTCGATAGCAACCTAGTGGCGATGTCTGTCTGCCAGGCTTGTGGTTCTGCTGGTGGCCTGTTCTTGAAGTAACCGGGCGGACTGATAGTTTATCCGCAGGAATGTGGCGGACTCAGTTTGAGTCCGCGGAGTCCGTTGTGGCGGACTGAGTTTTGTAGATCGCGAGATCGGCAATGGTCCTTGCTTTTGATCTCTAATGTTGCGGTGGGTGATAGCCACATTCATGGTGGCGGACTGTCCTTGGAGCTGGCGATCTAGCTTCATGTCAACCGAGCTTGCTTCATATTGTCGGTGGGTTGCTAGACTTGGTCACACACTGTGACAAGTCCAGGGTGTTCACAGAGTTCGTAGAGTCCACTTGTTGACCGGGCGATCTGTGTCTGTTAGTCGTGGACTTGTGTGGGGGGCTTGTGCGGTGTCCGTGAGCTGTTCGGACTGTTATTGTGTCCGCATGTTGCGCAACATGTAGACTGGTGCGGTGTCTGCCAGGTTGCGGATTGGCTTCCTTTCTGTGCCTGGCGGTTTGGCTGTTGTCCGGCCTTGTCCATGCGGACTCGGCGGACTGGGTTGTGCTAGCTGCAAGCTGGGGTGGTGACTCTATCCACTAGGGCGGTGACCACACTCCTCACCTCACCTATTGTCTGAACACCCTATTACTAATTTGGGCAAGGATCACTATGTTTTTAGGAAATCAGTTTGACCTAGATGTATAGTTGAAAAGGTCAAGTTAGAATGAGTCTAGGGCTTATAATTTAGGTTTGAAGCTGCCCCCAGGACCATTCAAGGATTCAGACTTAGAGCTGAGACAAAGACAATTATCGTCGAGCTTAGGTCGACGAAACGTCGAACTCCGTTCGACGCTCTCTGAGCTCAACTCTACTAAATCGTCGAGCTCTGGTCGACGATCTTCGAGCTCAGATCGACGATCTGTCTTCAGCTTATTCTTCAGGTCGCTGAGCTCCAGTCGATGATCTTCGAGCTCTGGTCGATGTTTTCTGTCTAATGCTCAATCCAATCTCTGAGCTCAGGTCGACGATCGTAGAGCTCAGATCGACGTTTTTCCTGAGAGATCGACGACTTTGAGGATTCAAATTCAGTCAGCTTTTGGAATGTTTTTCAAATTCTCTCAGCATTTATTTCAAGAGATCTGCTAGCCATTTTCATTTATTCTGGAGCAAGTTTCAAGAGATTTATCAGAGAATGTTTATTGGACTTTCCTCCAGAAGACAAACCATTAATGGAAGACATTTACTGACTGCTAACGGCTATCTTAGATAGAGGATCTTCAGAGAATAAATCATATTTTCTAGTCTGACAGATATACAACAAGAGACTACACAAGAATAGACCATCTACAACAAGAAATTCTCAGTACAGATTCACAGGATAGTGAGATCAATTAAAAAAAATCAAGTGATCAATCCTGGAGAATTAGTTGAATATTGGCATACTGAAAAGTGATCATAGCTTCAACATCAAGGACTCTAGACAATTCATATTTCAGTCTCTGCTGAAACCATCTTCTGCTGGAGATCTGAAGCTTCTGAAGACCTATCACCCTAGCAAAGCTCTCATCTCTGAACCATCTACATCTCAGGGGAGCTTTGACAACACAATCAATCCACTAAGTCTTCTCTCAGTGATTGAGACAGAGAAGACAACTTCACCTCTTCCTTTTTCTTTTCCTGCTGTAAAAGGGTTATCAAAACTCCCTTCAAAAGTCTTGATTTTGGTTCTGAGAGCCTTGTCAAAACTCAGTGGTGGCAAGACACCTGATCAAAAAATCTAGTTTGGTTTTTGAGCACCTTATCAAAAGCTCATTGGTGCCCAGGACACCTGATCAACTCATCCTACAGTGGATTCCTACCAAGGGTGGTAGAAGAGTGGATGTACCCAAGTTTTTGGGGAACCACTATAGTTCCTTGTGTCTTCTGGTTTCTTGTGAATATTCTTTGCTGTGTGCTATGGTTTTTGTTTTACTGCTTTAGTTTTATTTTCTACATCAAAGCACCTTACACCTATACATAAATTAAGCCTTTACTGCTGTGCATTTTTAAATTGTAAATTTACTTTAAAATACTTTATTCACCCCCCTCTAGAGTTAAGATAGATCTTACCCTCACTTTCAATTGGTATCAGAGGGAGGTTGGTTGTTCATATAGGCTAACACCTGAACCAAGAAATCCTTGATAAGATCAATCTTTTAAGAGGGTTATTTTCATTATATTTAATTTTATATAAAGACATGGCACAGAATAAAGATTATGCAAGCACCAGGCCTCCAGTGTGCAATCTATCTAAGTTTGCACTTAGAAAAGCAAGGATTAGACTTTATATGAACTCTATTGATGAAGACATATTTAATTCGGTTTTGACAGTGTGCCCAAGTCCACCAGCAAGCTCAAGTACAAATGCTGTTCCACCTCCTTCAGGAACAGATGCTGAAATAAAGAAGTGGAAGACTGCAGATGCCAAGGCCATAAATATCTTAGCTCAGACAATGTCTGATGAGATATTTCAGAAGGTAGCTGAATACAACTCAGCCAAAGGAATTTGGGACAAACTCTCTGAAATTGTCTCAGGATCTGCTGATGAAAGGAAAGACAGGAGATCCCATCTTATAAGCCAATATGAGAATTTCAAAAAGGGAGAAGCTGAATCAGTGGCTGACATGTACAATAGACTAAGTCTGATTGTCAATGAGTTAAAGACTCTGGATAAAGAAATCTCATTGACTGAGCTGAATGAAAAATCCTAATGTGCTTCCCCAACACTTGGGATTCAAGAATCTGGCAATTCAAAGATGCCAGAAGTCTAAATGAGATTACAATTGAAGCTCTCCTTGGCAAGCTCAAATCTTATGAGCTGCTCATTAAAACTAGAGAAGATGAACAGAAGGCTGCCTCACCAGCCACAAGGAAGGAGAAGACCATAGCCTTCAAAGCTACAGAAGAGGAGCATGAAGATAAAGCTACATGAAATGATGAGCTCCTAAGTCTACTGGCAAAAAGATTCTACAAAATAGCCAGAAAAGACTTCAGAAAAAAAATCATACAAGGGACATGATAAGCCAAGGTATGATAAATCAAATAACAACAAAGAAATTATATGTTTTGGTTGCAGGAAACCAGGCCATATTGTGCCTGACTGTCCAGAAAAAAAAACAAGGACAAGAAAGATAGAAGGGAAAGAAGAAAGGAGAAAGACTTCAAGAAGAACACCTCAGACAAACCCTCCTACAACAAGAACACACATACAAGGAAGGGATTTGTTGCTGAGACATGGAGTGAAACTGAAGAGGATTCTGAAGCCTCATCCAGCTCCAGTGATGATGAGGATGATGCTGATGAAAAGGAATTTTGCATGATGGCTATCAATGCCTCTCAAACAGATTCAGAAGCAGAAGATTCAGAATCAGATTCAGAAGTTCAACTAGAAGAAGATTAGGTAATCAATTTATTTGATTTCAGTTCTGAGGACTTTAAACATGAGTTTAAAGTACTATGCCTAGATCTATTGGAGTCTGAGAAGGAAATCACTTCCCTCAGAAAATAACTGTCTGAGTATAGCACTTTAAAATCTGAGAACCTCAAACTCTCTAAAGAGTTAGAATGCTATAGGGAGGAGATAGCTTCACTGAAGAGTGAACTATCCAAGGCCAAGCAGTTTGAAGAATCCCTTAATGGGAGAAGCATCAAACTGATGGATATCACAAGCATAGTGAACTCTAGACTTAATAGTACACTGGGCTTGGGAGCTTCATCCAGCCAGCCTATAGTTCTGACAACTCCAATCAAATTTATCTCTGATAAAGGGAAGGAAGTTGTAGAGGTAGCTAGGAAAAATGCAGATTTGCCAAAGAAAAATATAGTTCAACAGAATGCGTCGAACAGAGCTCGACGATCGTCGAACGGCGCTCGACAATCCAAGAAACGATCGTCGACCTCAGCTCGACGACACCTGAACTCTGAACTCCAGGATAGTCGATCTTCGAACAGAGATCGACGATCTGACCCAAGATCGTCGACCTCAGCTCGACGATCGTCGAACAGAGATCGGGACTTTGAACAATCCTTTAAAGGTACATCTAGATTCAATCCTAGAAGTCCTACATCCCAAGGTTTCAACCCCTATACTGAATGGATAGTACCTCCTAGGAGATACCATCCTGAAGGTTATAAGAGTCAACCTGGGATGTCTTTCATTTCTGAATTTAAGGGATATCAACCTAGGCCCAAGGTAAACTGGGTCAAAAACATATAAGTTATTTATGTGCAGGTGAAGACCTATCCAACATCAAACCAACCATGGTATCTGGATAGTGGGTACTCAAAGCACATGACAGGGAACAAGGAGAACTTCACATCTTTTAAAGCCAAGCTTGGACCCAAAGTAATCTTTGGTGATTCAAACTTTGGAACAACAAAAGGATATGGTGTAGTCCAAATTGGAACAGTCATCTTCAAGAAAGTAGCTTATGTTGAAGGACTCAAGCACAACTTGATAAGTATCAGTCAACTTTGTGATGAAGGATATCAAGTGACTTTCAACAAAGCTATATGCAAGGCCAAGTCAGAGGACAACACAACTATGTTGACAGGTAACAGAAAATGTAACATTTACTTAGTAGATTTTCATTCATCTAAAGTAGATATTTGTCTATTCAATTCCATATCTAGACCTAATATTCTATGGCATAAGAGACTAGGATATATTAACCTTAGAACCATTGCTAGGTTATCCAAGGACAACCTTGTTAGAGGACTACCTTCTGGCCCCTATAAGAAGGAAGAACTTTGCAAGGCTTGTTAATTAGGCAAGCAAACTAAAAATAGTTTTAAATCACTTAACAAGAGTGACTCACCTAGGATTTTGTATCTGTTACACATGGATCTTTTTGGACCCATTACAGTACAAAGCCTAGGAGGGAAATCCTACACTTTTGTGGTTGTAGATGACTTCTCAAGATTCACATGGGTGTTCTTTCTGAGGAAGAAGTCTGATAATTCAAGTGTTTGACAGAGTTTCTCAAATGCATACAGATTGAGTTCAACACTCACATTGCCCTGATCAGAAGTGATCATGGGACAGAGTTTGATTCTCTTCTTATGCAAGAGTTCTGTCAGAGTGAAGGAATCAGGAATACATTCTCAGCTCCTAGAACTCCTCAACAAAATGGGGTAGCAGAAAGGAAAAATAGAACCCTAATTGAATCTGCAACTACATTATTGACTGATGCTCACCTTCCTCTATCCTTTTGGGCTTAGGCAGTGAACACCTCCAATTATGTGTTGAATAGAAGTCTAATACATAAAATGAAGGGCAAGACTCCCTATGAATTGCTCAAAGGGAAGAAACCTAAAGTAAACTATTCTAAAATCTTTGGTTGCATTTGTTCTATTCACAACAATGACAAGAGATATATAGCAAAATTTCAAGCAAAAGCTGATGAAGGAGTGTTTCTAGGATACTCCATGATCAGTAAAGCTTATAGGGTTTATAATAAAACTACTCTAAAAATAAAAGAATCTGTTCATATTTCTTTTGATGAAACTAATATGTCTTTCAAGGAGAAGAATTCTTCTACCATAGAACAATTGCAAGTACATTCTCTAGCTGAAGACTTGGACAGATTACAAGTTACTCAAAAGGATGAAAGTAGTGAAGATGAAGAAGCTGCTCCACATTTGGAAGAAAATCTTCTTGAAGAGCCAGTTGCTGTTCCACAAGAGGAAACAGTAACACAGGTTGGTGAACAATCAACACCACCTGTTGATTTAGTAACATCAAGAGATCATCCAATCTCCCAAGTGATTGGAAACATCTCAGCTGGTGTGCAAACCATAAATCAGGTCAACCAAAACCTGATGCACACTTGCTTTCTCACTCAAATTGAACCTCAATCCATTCAAGATGCAGAGCAAGATCCACACTGGATCATTACAATACAAGAGGAGTTGCATCAATTTGAAAGAAACAAAGTCTGGGAACTAGTGCCTAAGCTAAAGGATCATTCCATTGTTGGAATTAAATGGGTGTTCAGAAACAAATTGGATGATCAAGGAATTATTGTAAGGAACAAGGAAAGGCTAGTTGCTCAAGGATATTCTCAAGAAGAGGGGATAGACTATGACCAGACCTTTTTACCAGTTGCAAGGTTAGAGGCCATAAGAATCTTCCTGGCTTATGCTGCTCACAAGGGATTCAAATTCTACCAAATGGATGTGAAGAGTGCTTTTCCCAATGGGGAGATCAAAGAAGAAGTCTATGTCAGACAAACCCCAAGTTTTTTCTCTCCAACTCATCCTGATTATGTTTTCAAACTGCATAAAGCATTATATGGTCTAAAGCAAGCTCCTAGAGCATGGTATGAGAACCTAGCATGCTTTCTTCTGGAAAATGATTTTATTAGGGGGAGAGTAGACCAAACTCTTTTTATTAGAACCCATAAGTCTCATACCCTACTAGTACAAATCTATGTAGATGATATTATATTTGGTTCTACTGATTCAAACTTGTGCAAAAAGTTTTCCAAGCTTATGTACTCTAAATTTGAAATGAGTAGCATGAGTGAGCTATCCTTCTTCTTAGGATTGCAAGTCAAACAACATGCTGAAGGCATATTTATTTCTCAAACCAAGTATGCAAAAGAACTGGTTAAGAAATTTGGTATGTCTGATGCATCATGTATGAAAACACCCATGCCTACCAATGCTGTATTGGATGTTGATGAACATGGGAAACCAGTTGATCAGACAACATATAGAGCAATGATTGGCTCTCTATTGTACCTTACAGCTAGTAGGCCTGATATAATGTTTGCTACATGTATATGTGCTAGATTCCAAGTTAGCCCTAGAGAGTCACACTTAACTTTAGTAAAGAGGACTCTTAGGTATGTTAAAAGCTGTTCAAATCTAGGTCTCTGGTATCCAAAAGATTCAGCATTTTACTTAACTGGATTTTCAGATGCTGATTATGCTGGATACAGAATAGACAGGAAAAGCACCAGTGGAACATGTCAGTTTCTTGGTAATAGACTTGTCTCATGGTATTGTAAGAAACAAACATCTGTGTCAACTTCAACTGCTGAAGCTGAATATATGGCTACAGGCAGTTGTTGTTCACAAATATTGTGGATACAAAATAAAATCCTAGACTATGGTTAGAACTTAGAGAAGTCTAAAATATTTTGTGACAACACCAGTGCTATTTCCATTGCACAAAATCCAGTCCTCCATAGTAGGACAAAACACATAGAAATTAGGCATCATTTTCTAAGGGATAATGTTGAGAAAAATAAAATTGAACTTCAATATATCTCAACTTATTTGCAAAGGGGAGATATTTTCACCAAGCCTTTGGATGAAAAGAAACACAACTTCTTCCTCAATCAGTTAGGCATGTTAGATGGAGGAAGCCTAAAATAAATTACAAAGATTTTGAAAAGCTAAAAACAGACCAAGATTAGGCTAAAAACTCATCTCTTTTTTTGTGTCTGTAGGATAGTTTCTGTCTCTGAACTGCGCTCGACGTTTTCCCCAGAAAGCGTCGAACGGAGATCGACGTTTTCCCGAGAAACGTCGAACGGAGATCGACGTTTTCCCAAAATGTCGACCTGAGTTCAGAGCTTGTCAGATAGTTGTATTCTATCTCTTTTAGGCGTTCGATCGTCAAACTGAGCTCGACGTTCTCTCTAGATCGTCGAACTGAGATCTACAATATTGAAGACCTTTCAGCTTCCCTTAGGAGTCCTGATCGTCGAACGGAGATCGACGATCCTTCCTTTTTCACGTCGAACCCTAATATAAAATGATTTTTCGGCCGCCGCTCGTCGTTTACGCTTTCATAATCTCTGCAAATTTTTCTCTTTCCCTCCAAACTCTCTACACTTGGTCGTGTTTGTTGAATCTTTGCAAGTACAGATGTCAATGTCGGTCGCCGCTCTCTCCAAAATGAAATTTGATACAGGCTTTGACATTAATATGAACTCCTTCGATGGCAGCGATCAGCGATTCAAAGACATTCTGAATCTGTTCTGCGAACAGCAGTTAGTTCAGTTGATGACCACAAGAATAAAGATTGTAGCAGATGAAGTAAGAATGGGTTTTTACTGCCACCAATGAGAATGAAAACTCTATAGTCGGCACCATCAATGGAACTCAGGTACCAATGTCCCCAGCTCTTTTGACAGAAGTATTCGCATTAAGTACTGGGAATGACTCCATCGATTTGTCTGGAGAGGAATATGATTCTTTGTTAGATCGAATGGGTCACTCTGCTGTGAACCCTAATAAACTGCTGAAAAAGAATTTATCTATTGAATTTCAATTTTTGGCTGATGTTGTTGGCAAAGTACTTCTGGCAAAGCACTCAGCTCATGATACAATCTCAAGGTATCAGTTATGCTTAATGGGAGCTTTAGTTGATAAGAAACATCTGGATTGGGGATCAATCTTCTTTAATTTGATCAAGAAGAAAATTAGCAAAAGCTGTGTCAGTTTGGGGAGGATTATAGGGGTTTACCTACATCACAGGTGCCCTAATCTGCTGGTTTCAAGTGGGATGCACATCAATGCATCCAAAAGGCTCACCTGTGCCCTCTTCAGTAGGTGGGACAGGCATATTATAAACCCCAATAGGGCTGCTGCAGCAACATCTACTTCAGGCACAAGGACTGCCTTAGTCACTCCTCCTCAGGTCTCTGCCCCAGCAGAAGATTTGCCTGCTTCTCCTCCTCCTCCAGCTGTCTCTGCACTAGTCATATCAACCTCACCACTCATCTCAAACATAGCCATAACTTCCCCCATTACAATCTCATCACCCATTTCACCTCCTCCAGCCACTACCTCAGAATCATTCCATCCCTTATACTACTATCCTCATGTCACCACTCCATCATTTCATCTTCTGGATGACTCCTTCATGGATGATTCTCCTCCCTCTCCTCCTGAGATTCCATCTACATCTTCCTACCAACAACTTCTTCAGGACATACTTTCTTAATCATCCTTCACCCTATCCTTTACCTTTCCCATATCATCCATCTCCACTTCAGTAACATCAATCTCAACAATTCCTTCTACTGAGCCATCCATCCCTATACCTCCTACCTCCACACCATCCATTCCATCAGTCCCAGCCAACATCATTCCAGCTACATCAACTCCTACCTCTACTCAAGCCCCTCTTGAGCATGTAGATCTTTCAGCTTTGGCAGACAGGTTGTATGAGCTGCTAGCCCCCAGGCTAACCTCATTGTTGGAGACCACCTTGGCTCCACTTCTGAAAAATGTTTAGGAGCTGTCTACCAGGCAATCTCCCTTCCTCTCCTCTCAGGCAATCACTTCTTTTGGGTGCCTTGATCCAGTTTTCACTGAATCCAGGCAGGGGGAGATGCCTAATGAAGCTCTGGTTTTGCCTGAGGCTGCTGAAGTTTCAGAACCTGCTCCAGTATTTGTAGTAGATCTTCAGAGCCTGCTGTCAGTTTTTGATACCGTGTACTTTAATTCTCTGCCAGTTCTACAAGTTGAAGACCTTACTAAGGCCATTGTGCCTGTTTTAGAATGTGATCCCTGCCTGATTGCATCTTATGTAAACTCTTTCAAGGCTGAGGATGTTGTTGCTTCTATTTTTACTACTGCTGCTGCTACTGCTGTTACATCTATTGGATTTTCTGACATTGAAATGCTGTCTGTTGTTGCTGATGCTGCTGCTTATCTGGAAGAACTTGAACCTGTTGCTCAAATTTCTTCTGCTCCTATTGCTGCTTCCATAAGTTTTATTTCTGCTGCTGCTGCTGCTGCTCTGACTTCTGAACAACTGAAACAACAAGAGAAGTACATCAAAAGCATTGATGATCTGTATGATAGACCCCAGAGCTCAGAAAGTGATCAGTTTCACACTGACTCTGATGACTCTTCTGGTACCATTGCAAAGAAATGGAAGGCCAGAAGCAAGGCCATGATGAAAGTCCCTCCTGTTAAGGCCAAGGATGCTAATGATATACCCTACTATATTCTGTATGATTGCCAAATTACTGAACCATGGATGCAATATTCTAAAAATCAACTAAAGGCCATTAAGAAGAAAAGAAAGTTTGATAAGTATGAGAAAGGTTCATCCCAATTTCAGCCTCCTCCTCCTCCAGATTCAGGATCAGGTGGAGGCTCAGCTTCTCTAACCTCAGCTCCAAAGCAAAGTTCCTCCCAATCCTCTCAAAGATATCATCCCAGGGGGCAATATCAAAGGGGCTATTAGTCCAGAAGGGGACAATATAGAGGAAATCAAAGAGGACACAGATTTCAAGCAAGGGAACGACAAAGACACATGGACTCAACTCAAGGTCCTTTCCCCTATAAACTCAGAGAAATGGTTGATACAAGAACTCCTACTGCTTCAGAAACTGTCAACAGATATGAGCCTGCAGTTCCTTTTGAAGATCCAGAGAACAATCCATTATCATGGACTGCTAGGATGAAAGAACTTGCTGCTTTAGATCAGCTGAAGAAGGCCAGAGAACAAGGGAAAGACACTTCCAACATTACTACTTTGTTAGATCAAAGAAAGGCAGAACTGGAAAGGTATACATCAAGGAAATTCTTTGACCCAGTGGACTAAATGAAACTGCATCCTGAGGCTGTGGTTCTCAGGCCAAGATCTCAAACCTCCTTAGGTGCAGAGGATGATAGAAGGTCAAAGAAAGAAGCTCTAAATCCCAGCAGGGAAATCTTATTTAAGAAGGGAAGTGAAAAGAAATGACATTTGTAAGCAGACAGTATACTCATTTTGAACATTTGCTGATATTCCATCTGTCTGCTGCTATGTTGCATGATCTGCTCTTTTGTGTTAGATTTTTGTTTTTCTGTATGTTGATTTTGTATTTATTACCGAGTTCTGTAAATAGTAATCCTAACCCAAATAGGGGGAGATTGTTGGAACACCCTATTACTAATTTGGGCAAGGATCACTATGTTTTTAGGAAATCAGTTTGACCTAGATGTATATTTGAAAAGGTCAAGTTAGAATGAGTCTAAGGCTTAGAATTTAGGTTTGAAGCTGCCCCCAGGACCATTCAAGGATTCAGACTTAGAGCTAGACAAAGACAATTATCGTCGAGCTTAGGTCGACGAAACGTCGAACTCCGTTCGACGCTCTCTGAGCTCAACTCTACTAAATCGTCGAGCTCTGGTCGATGATCTTCGAGCTCAGATCGACGATCTGTCTTCAGCTTATTCTTCAGGTCGCAGAGCTCCGGTCGACGATCTTCAAGCTCAGGTCGACGTTTTCTGTCTAATGTTCAATCCAATCTCTGAGCTCAGGTCGACGATCGTAGAGCTCAGATT
The DNA here is from genome assembly GCA_039513925.1 of Platanthera zijinensis. Lineage (NCBI taxonomy): Eukaryota > Viridiplantae > Streptophyta > Magnoliopsida > Asparagales > Orchidaceae > Platanthera > Platanthera zijinensis. The sequence continues at coordinate 96,058,079 of CM077091.1, forward strand.
GACGTTTTTCCTGAGAGATCGACGACTTTGAGGATTCAAATTCAGTCAGCTTTTGGAATGTTTTTCAAATTCTCTCAGCATTTATTTCAAGAGATCTGCTAGCCGTTTTCATTTATTCTGGAGCAAGTTTCAAGGGATTTATCAGAGAATGTTTATTGGACTTTCCTCCATAAGACAAAACATTAATGGAAGACATTTATTTACTACTAACGGTTATCTTTGATAGAGGATCTTCAGAGAATAAATCTTCTTTTCTAGTCTGACAGATATACAACAAGAGACTACACAAGAATAGACCATCTACAACAAGAAATTCTTAGTACAGATTCACAGGATAGTGAGATCAATTCAAAAAATCAAGTGATCAATCCTGGAGAATTAGTTGAATATTGGCATACTGAAAAGTGATCATAGCTTCAACATCAAGGACTCCAGACAATTCATATTTCAGCCTCTGCTGAAACCATCTTCTGCTGGAGATCTGAAGCTTCTGAAGACCTATCACCCTAGCAAAGCTCTAATCTCTGAACCATCTACATCTCAGGGGGAGATTTGACAACACAATCAATCCACTAAGTCTTCTCTCAGTGATTGAGACAGAGAAGACAACTTCACCTCTTCCTTTTTCTTTTCCTGCTGTAAAAGGGTTATCAAAACTCCCTTCAAAAGTCTTGATTTTGGTTCTGAGAGCCTTGTCAAAACTCAGTGGTGGCAAGACACCTGATCAAAAAATCTAGTTTGGTTTTTGAGCACCTTATCAAAAGCTCATTGGTGCCCAGGACACCTGATTAACTCATCCTGCAGTGGATTCCTACCAAGGGTGGTAGAAGAGTGGATGTACCTAGGTTTTTGGGGAACCACTATAGTTCCTTTTGTCTTCTGGTTTCTTGTGGATATTCTTTGCTGTGTATTGTGGTTTTTGTTTTACTGCTTTAGTTTTATTTTCTACATCAAAGCACCTTACACCTATACATAAATTAAGCCTTTACTGCTATGCATTTTTAAATTGTAAATTTACTTTAAAATACTCTATTCATCCTCCCCCCCCCTCTAGAGTTAAGATAGATCTTACCCTCACTTTCACCTATAAATAGGACCCCTGTCACTTCTATGAAAACTGAATGAACAGTAAGCTGAGCGCGGATTATTTACTGCGGCCTCGGTTTTCTAGTCTGCAAGGATTGAGAAGGTTTAACTTGTTGTTGTTTGAAGGTTGTGCGGCTAGCACTGTGAAGCCAGGAGTCTGGTTCTGATCGCAGTCAGGAAGCAGTGGAGCTTAAGGTTTACAATCGGCGATTTGCAGCAGGTCGCACTTGGCTACCAACCAGTCTTCTCTCCAACAATTGAAGTTCAAGTTCAATAACCAGTTCACCGACCTTGGCGGACTTGGCAGTCTGTTCTTTCAGTTCGGCGGTGGCTTGCAGAGCAGTTGTCAGCAGAATAATGGGTAGTCTGCGGATTGCGCAGACTCCGTAGATCAGTGGTAGCAGTAGCGTCTTGGCGGTCTCAGCAGACTTGGCGGTCTCGGTGGTCTCTAAGGCAGTCTTCCCAGCTTGAAGTCTTGTTTTTGATTACTTGCTTCTCCTTTGTACTTGGCGAAATCATGTCTCGCCATGTATACATTACCTTGTAAAGTTGATAGTTGATAATACAAGATCTGTGGTTGCTCTTTATTGTTTTTGATTACATAGCTCAGTTTATGATTGGAGTGTTCCTGTGCCTAGTTCTCGTTTTTTGCTTGATCAAGTGATCAGTTTGATTGCTCTGGAAGTGTTTGCTTGATACCAGAACTTTCAGTTGATCAGCTTGAGAAATTTCAACATGATATCATAGGGAACTGTGGCTTGAGCAGTGAGCAGTGATATACCTCAGTTATGCTCGGCGCTTCCGGAATCTTTTGTGAACAGTGGTTGGTGCAATGGAAGGAGCTTTCGCAAGGGGTCTTGGCATTTACCTTCTTACAGTGACTAAATTCAAGAAGTGGAAGTCGTGTATGAAGAGCTATCTTCTGGGCGAGGAGTTATGGGAGGTTGTCGGTGGTGATGACAAGCAAGAAGTAACTGCTGCTACTGGTTCTGCTGAGCAGGTGAGAGTTTGGAGGAATACTAATGTAAAGGCAGAGTTTTCTCTCAAATGGGATGTATCATCGGAGCTCTTTGATCACATCTTAGGATGTGAGTCTGTTGTTGAGATATTGACAATCATTGATGGTTTGTTCAACAGGAAGAATGTAGCAAGGCTACAGTTCTTGGAGAATGAGTTGGCTAAGGCAACTCAAGGTGATCTTTCCATCTCAAAGTTCTTCCTCAAGATGAAGAACTTGTATGCTGAAATATCAGCATTGGATCCTAATGAGCCCATATTTGAAGCTAAGTTGAAGAAGCACATAGTCCGCGGGTTGCGGAAGGAATATGTGGCCTTTGTGACTTCTGTTCAAGGGTGGGCGACTCAGCCATCCTTGTTGGAGCTGGAGAATCTGCTGGCATCACAGGATATCTTGGCTAAGCAGATGGCCAGAGTTACTATCTCTGAAGGAGGTAGTGAAGCTCTCTTCACTAATAAGAAGAAGAATAGATTGGAGAAGAAGAAGAAGTCTACTACTGCAGATATACCTTCAACTTCCTATTAGCAAAAGAGGAGCATGACTCCTAAGAAGAACTGGAGAAAGGAGTTGAAATGTTACAGGTGTAATCAGTAGGGGCACTTCAAGCGCGACTGCAAGGTCAAGCTGCAGCCTGGGCATATTGCAGACAAGGAGGGAGCTTGTTCTAGTGCTGAGGAAGCCGGGTGGGGAGGAGCCTTCTTAACAAGCACATGTGTTCGTGCTCTTTCCACCGTTGACTACCAAGATGACTGGATAGTCGACTCAGGATGTGGTCATCACCTCACTGGAGATGATTCGAAGTTCTCATCTCTGCAACTGTTCTCAGGTAATGAAGCTATAATTACAGCTGACGATTCTATTCATTATGTAGAGAAGGAGGGTGTTGTTTCTTTGGATAGTGCTCAAGGTCCACTTACGTTAAGGAGTGTGTATCACATACCTGGCATGAAGAAGAACCTCTTTTATGTGACCAATGCGGTTGACGCAGGCTTTCACGTTCTGTTTAGGCCAATAGAAGTGAAATTTCTCCACAACATATCAGCGGTTAAGGTTGATGTTGCTCATATAGGGAGAAGGGTTGGAGACTTGTTTGTTTTTATCAACAAGTTCTTATGTTAATCGGATGAGGGCCAACGATAACACTGCTATTTGGCATGAGAGGCTAGGGCACGTAGGGATGGACAAGCTGAAAGCTGTGGCGATGAGAAGACTTATGAAAGGCTTGCTAAAGTTGTCATCCTACAGAGATGGTCATGTCTGTACAGGATGTCAGTTCAGAAAGGCTCATCGCCTTCTGTTTGACATGTCTCAGATAAGGGGTAAGGCACCTTTGGAGTGCATCCATTGTGATTTGATGGTGCCAACTGCTATTGCTAGTCTTGGTGGCAGCAGATACATGTTGGTACTGATTGATGACTACTCCAGATACACTTGGGTGTATTTCATAAAGGAGAAGTCAGTAGCTTTTCAATTATTTGTGGAGTTCAAGGAGCTAGTGGAGGGCCCGCTTGGCTTACAGATCAAGAAGTTTAGATCAGACAACGGTGGTGAGTTTGTTTCGTCTGAGTTTTCTATCTTCTGCAGGAAGTACGGGATCTAGAGAGAGCTTACTTGTGCTCATACTCCACAACAAAATTGAGTAGCGGAGAGGAAGATCCGTCACTTAACGGAAACCTGCAAATGCTGGCTTCATGCAAAGGGCATTCCTAGGTCCTTTTGGGTGGAAGGAATGTCCTGCGCAACCTATGTCATCAATCGGATGCCTCTGAGTCCAATCAACATGAAGTCTCCCGTGGAAATGTTGTTCAAGGAGAAGCCGAGTGTGGAACACCTTCAGTTGTTTGGATCAACCTGCTATGTTCATGTCCCAGATGCTCAGAGGACCAAGCTTTATCTAAAGGCAAGGAATCTTGTCTTTGTGGGCTATGATGAGCGGAAGAAGGTTTGGAAGTACATGGATCCTGCGACAAGGATGTTCTTTGTTTCAAGCGACGTTGTCTTTGATGAACTGATGTCGTATGGAGGTGGCACTGTTGAGTTGTAGGAGAGCAGGGTTGATGAAGGTCAGAAGGAAGATGCGGAAGATCTTCAGGTGGAGCTGCCTGTGTCACTAGGAGCTCCAATTGTTTCAAGCTCTAGGGTAGAAGCTTCTGGTTCGGGAAGCAGGGGGAGCGACGCTCCAAGTGTGCCTGGGAATGGAGTTGGTTCTGAAGAAGCAGAGGAGGTGGTGAGCAAGGAGCAGCCTCTTCAGAGATCAAAGAGGACTATCAAGCCACCAACTCGGTATTGCGAAGGAAACACGGTAAGCTTCGTTTCTTGTTTCTTTGCAGGCCCTCTTGATGAGCAGGAGCCTTTGAAGTTTGAAGAGGCCACTTGTGTGAAGAAGTGGTATGATGCTATGGATGAGGAGATGGCTGCCCTAAAGAAGAATTAAACTTGGGACTTGGTGCCCAAGGTTGATGGCATTACTCCTGTTACTTGCAAGTTGGTCTACAAACTAAAGAAGAAGGCGGATGGAAGCATCGAGCAGTACAAGGCTCGCCTTGTATCTCAGGGGTTTTCATAAAAATACGGCGAGGACTATGAGGAGACTTTTATTCATGTGGCGAAGATGACTTCAGTACCAGTGGTGATAGCTTTGACGGCTTGTCAGGGCTGGAAGATGTGGCAGTTGGACGTAAAGAACGTCTTTCCTTACGGGGAGATCGACAAGGACATCTTCATGGATCAACTACTCAATTATGTTCCTAAAGAACATCCAGACTATGTCTGTAAGCTATAGAAAGCTTTTTATGTTTTGAAGCAGGCTCCTCGAGCCTGGTATGGAAAGATTGCAGAATACCTCTAGTCTTGCGGCTATTTGGATTCAAACTCAGACTCGAGCTTGTTCGTCAAGAAGAAGGGGCAGCTTCTAGTCCTGGTGCTATTATACGTGGATGACATGATCATCATAGGGAACTCTAAGGAGGAAGTAGCTTCTAGTCCTGGTGCTATCAGGTTCGAGATGAAGGATCTGGGCGAACTCCACCATTTCCTTCGACTTAAGGTGGAGAGGAAGGAGAGCGGTATACTCGTGTCCCAAAAGGGCTATGCGGAACGGATCATTCGACGATTCGGCATGTAGGAGGGGAAGAGTAGCTCTACAACATTTGATTTAGGCATCAAACTTTGGCGGGATGAGGGGAGGATTCTTCCGGATCCTTTGGTGTTCCGGGCTCTTGTTGGGAGTCTTATTTACCTGACGATTACATGGCCTGATATTGCTTATGCAATTGGACGAGTAAGTCGGTATATGGCGGAACCCAGGAAGCCTCATCTGATGGAGGCTATGAACATCCTGAAGTACGTGAAGGCTACTTCTGACATGGGTCTCCTTTATAGGAGAGGCACAGAGTTTACTCTTCAAGGATACTCAGATGCTGATTATGGGGGAGATTCAGACTACTGGAAGTCAACATATGGTTATGTCTTCACTTGTGTATCAGGCAGTATCTCTTGGTGCAGCAAGAAGAAAGACTCAATGTTGGTCTCTACTACAAAAGTAGAATACAAGGCGCCTTGCCAGCTCGGGAATCCATCTGGCTCAGGAGATTAGTAGAGGACGTCTATGAAGAAGTGTGCGGTCCTACTCTATTATGCGGTGATAATGAAAGTTCCTTGAAGCTAGTGAATAATCCAGTTTGTCACGCATGGACCAAGCACATAGAGATTGAGCACCATTTCATTCGGGAGAAGGTGTTGGAGGGATCTCTTATGGTGGAGCATGTGCGGAGTGAGGACAACATCACAGACATCTTCATGAAGCCATTGTCGAAGGTGTCGTTTACTCGGTTATGAGGATTGCTTGGCTTGATCACCACTTGTCACTTCAAGGGAGAGTGTTGAAAATCGTGAAGTGAAAGTGGTTGGTTGAGCAGATCGCGCGGTCTGGGAGGACTCATGGTGCGGTCTGGGTTATCTGATGGGCGACCTATCGATAGCGGCCTTGTGGCGATGTTTGTCCACCAGGCTTGTGGTTCTGCTGGTGGCCTGTTCTTGAAGTAACCAGGCAGACTAATAGTTTATTCGCGGGAATGTGGCGGACTCAGTTTGAGTCCGCGGAGTCCGTTGTGGCAGACTGAGTTTTGGAGATCGCGAGATCGGCAATGGTCCTTGCTTTTGATCTCTGATGTTGCGTTGGGTGATAGTCACATTCATGGTAGCGGACTATCCTTAGAGCTGGCGATCTAGCTTCATGTCCGCCGAGCTCGCGCCATATGGTAGGTGGGTTGCTGGACTTGGTCACACACTTTGACAAGTCCAGCGTGTTCGCAGAGTCTGCAGAGTCCGCTTGTTCACCGGGCGACTGTGCCTATTAGTCGTGGACTTGTGTGGCGGGCTAGTGCGGTGTCCGCGAGCTGTGCGGACTGTTGTTGTGTCCACATGTTGTGCAATGTGCGGACTGGTGCAGTGTCCGCCTGGTTGCGGACTGGCTTCCTTTCTGTGTCTGGTGGTTTGGCTATTGTCCGGCCTTGTCCTTGTGGACTCGGCAGACTAGGTTGTGCTAGATGTGAGCTTGGGTGGTGACTCTATCCACTAGGGCGGTGACCACACTCCTCACCCCGCCTATAAATAGGACCCCCCGTCACTTCTACGAAAACTGAATGAACAGTAAGTTGAGCGCGGATTAATTGTTGCGGCATTGGTTTTCTAGTCCGCAAGGATTGAGAAGGTTTAACTGGTTGTTGTTTGCAGGTTGTGCGGCTAGAACTGTGAAGCCAGGAGTCTGGTTCTAATCGCGGTCAGGAAACAGTGGAGCTTAAGGTTTACAATCAGTGATTTGTAGCAGGTCGCACTTGGCGACCAACCAGTCTTCTCTCCAATAATTGAAGTTCAAGTTCAATAACCAGATCGCTGACCTCGGTGGACTTGACGGTCTGTTCTTTCAGTTTGGCGGTGGCTTGCAGAGCAGTCGTCAGCAGAATAACGGATATTCCGCGGACTACGCGGACTCCGTAGATCAATTATAGTCCTCGGAGTCCGTTGTGGACTGTGCAGACTGTGGCGGACTCAGTTTGAGTCCGCGGAGTATGTTGTGGCAGACTGAGTTTTGGAGATCGCGAGATCGACAATGGTCCTTGCTTTTGATCTCTGATGTTGCATTGGGTGATAGTCGCATTCATTGTGGCAGACTGTCCTTGGAGCTTGCGATCTAGCTTCTTGTCCGCCGAGCTCGCGCCATATGATCGGTGGGTTGCTGGATTTGGTCACACACTTTGACAAGTCCAGCGTGTTCGCAGAGTCCGCAGAGTCAGCTTGTTCACCGGGCGACTGTGCCTGTTGGTTGTGGACTTGTGTGGCGGGCTGGTGCGGAGTCCGAGAGCTGTGCGCACTGTTGCTGTGTCCGCATGCTGTGCAATGTGCGGACTGGTGCGGTGTCCGCCAGGTTGCGGGCTGGCTTCCTTTCTTTGTCTGGTGGTTTGGCTGTTGTCCAGCCTTGTCCTTGCGGACTCAGCGGACTAGGTTCTGCTAGCTGCGAGCTGGGGTGGTGACTCTATCCACTAGGGCGGTGACCACACTCCTCACCCCGTCTATAAATAAGACCCCCCGTCACTTCTACGAAAACTGAATGAACAGTAATTTGAGCGCGGATTAATTGTTGCGGCCTCGGTTTTATAGTCCGCAAGGATTGAGAAGGTTTAACTGGTTGTTGTTTGCAGGTTGTGTGGCTAGCACTGTGAAGCCAGGAGTCTGGTTCTGATCGCGGTCAGGAAGCAGTGGAGCTTAAGGTTTACAATCAGCGATTTCCAGCAGGTCGCACTTGGCGACCAACAAGTCTTCTCTCCAACAATTGAAGTTCAAGTTCAATAACCAGTTCGCTGACCTCGGCGGACTTGACGGTCTGTTCTTTCAGTTCGGCGGCGGCTTGCAGAGCAGTCGTCAGCAGAATAACGGATAGTCCGCAGACTGCGCGGACTCCGTAGATCAGTTGTAGCAGCAGCGGTGAAAGTGAAGGGATAGATACTACTCTAGAGGGGGGGTGAATAGAGTTATCAAATTTTGCACTAGACAAAACTTAATAGTCTACCCAACTCCCTTGGAGTGAAATGCGGAATGAAAAGATTATAGATAAGGAGATAACCCTAAAGCCTAACACAAGTGTTGTGCACAAACTCAAGCCAACTGTAATTACAGTTAAGGCTTGGAAATCCTAATCAGCAACTAGCAAACCTAGTTATATCTAATCACAGCCACAATGCAAGTAATTAAATTAAGCAAGCCAGACGACACAAGGAATTTATAGTGGTTCCCCAAACAACTTGGGTACGTCCACTCTTCTACCAACAAGGTAGGAATCCACTACAGGTTTTTGATCAGGTGCCCTGCCACCACAAGATCTGCTTCAGGTAGATCTAGAAACCCTTTAGACTTTTGATCAGGTGTCTAAAAACCAAACACAGGTTTTTGATCAGGTGCCCTGCCACCAAGAGATACTTTTGAAGGGAGTAATAACCCTGTACAGGGGGGGAAAGAAGGTTAAGATGTCTTCTCTATTTTACAATAGATTAGAGAAGCACAAAGACTTGCACTGAGCTAGAAAGCTCAAAAGAATCAAGGCTCCCCCTGGCTCAAAGAATGTCCAGGTGAAGTCTTGCTTCAGTGCAAAAAACACTTCAGAAAGTTCTGAAGGAAAAACTACAAGAAGATATAAAATATAAAATAGAAATCTTCTAGCAGCTATCTTCTTCTTCTTCAAAATAACTCTGAGTCTGAACTTCCTGGAAGCAGGAGAACTCAGGTTGAAGAAGAGCAGAAGAGCTTAACACTTCTCAGTTGAATGAAGATTGCTGAGAGCAGTTAAACTTGGTCTTGATTGAAAGCTTGAATGCTAATTGAATAACTCTTAGAATAACTGGTTAGCTGGCTGAAATCATTCTCCAAAGGATTCCTTTTATAGCAGCAACAAGAAACGGCTCTTTTCAATTTGAACTGTTTGTCTTCTTCTGAAACTTGAAACCTTGGCTGCAAATATCACAAAGACAAACAAACTCTGCAGCAAAATATTCTATAAAAGGGATAAACCTTTTTCAAGGAAGCTGCAGGAAGCAATCTGATAATAAAGGTACTAAATAAAATCACATCAGAGACAAACTCTTTATAGCAAAAGGAAGACTTTTCAGTCTAACGGCTATAAAGGACTGACAGCAGATAAAGTAAAATACACTGTCAACTAATAAGACAAACAACTTTATCTGAAAAGATTTGACTCAGGCAAAAGGGATGGAGCAGATATTGCCTGGAAATATTATCATAAAACAACTGAAATAAAATGCCAAATAATATATTAATTAATTAAATGGAATAAATAAATACAAAATAAAAAGGCAAACAGAAAACGTCAAACGACCCTCGGAGATCGTCGACCGAAGAACGGAGATCGTCGAACTATCGGACAGATAGTCGAACGATCCAGATAGTCGAACTATCAAAGGAGATAGTCGAACTATCACAACAGATAGTCGAACTATCAGAAGATAGTCGAGCTATCAGATAGTCGACCTATCAACAGATAGTCGAACTATCAAAGCAAAACCGATAGTCGACCTATAAACAGATAGTCGAACTATCAACGCAGAACAGATAGTCGAACTATCAACAAATAGTCGAACTATCAAAGAACGACAGATAGTCGAACTATCAACAGATAGTCGAACTATCAAAGAACGACAGATAGTCGAACTATCAACAGATAGTCGAGCTATCAGATAGTTGAACTATCAAAGCAGATATTCGAACTACCAAGGGAAAACAGATAGTCGACCTATCAACAGATAGTCGAACTATCAGAAGAAAGCAGATAATCGAACTATCAACAGATAGTCGAGCTATCAAACAACGCAGATAGTCGACCTATCAAACAGATAGTCGAGCTATCAGATAGTTGAGCTATCCAAGCAGATAGTCAAACTATCAAACAAACAGATAGTCGAACTATCAACAGATAGTCGAACTATCATAGCACACAGATAGTCGAACTATCAACAGATAGTCGAACTATCCACACAGACAGAACGTCGAGCAACTGATAGACGATCGTCGAACAGTTAGTCGACGATAGTCGAGCGGCGTTCGACCATAGTCGAACGAACAAACAACTTAACCAAATTCTTATCTGGATAAGCTGGGAACTCTACAGCTAGACAGCTGACCTTGACCATAGATAATTCATGGGTCAAGAGACTAAGAAGACAAGACTAAACTCAAATCAAACTAGGGTACCAACAATCTCCCCCTATTTGAGTTAAGTCTCTCAAAAACTAAAACACATAGCTAGCTATAGAACAATAAAATCAATACAGGAAATAGTTAAACAACTAACTGACAATTAACAATCAGTCAGATATATAACAGTCAATCAAAATTAAGGGTCTACAGAATCAGGTTTGGGATCAGAAGAGCTAGGAATAAAAGATACTTTCCTCAAGGGATCTATGGCTTCTTTCTTTGACATCTTCAGATCTTGTACACCAATAATCTTTAGTTCTGATGCCCTTGGGACGACTGCTTCTGGATGCTTTTCCATGTATTTAGAAGGGTCAAATACTTCAGGGCTAACCTGGATTTTATCAAGTTCCTTCATTCTGAACTTTGACATTGTAGTAAATCCTGCAGAATCTTTTCCTTCAGCCTTAGCTTTCTTTATCTGGGCTGAGCCAACAAGCTCTAGAAAACGAGCCATCCTGAAATCAGGATCTAACTCTTGACTTTCATATTTATTTTCAGATGCAGTATCTATTGGCTTCACAGCTTTAAACTTGGTAGACAGATCTAATAAACTTTCAGCTGGATCTTTTACTTCTTAAATAACAAGAGATGAAGGAGGAGCAAATTCAACAAATTTCTTACAGGACTTTTCTGAGAAAACAGTTCTTTTACTCTTTGAAGTGTCTTTAGCAGCAGGTGAAACTTTTCTCTTGGGAGAGGGAGGAGGTGAAAAGGTTGGCTTTTGATATACCACCTCATTTACTTGCTCTTTTGCCTCAGCATCATGCCTTTGATATCCAGAATATGATTTACCTTGATGACTTTGAGAACTTCTCCTTAAAGGAGGCTGAGAAGGTGCAGATTTGTCAGAAGGGGAAGATGGATTTGCTGAAATATTGCCAGAGGCTCCTGCACCGGGAGGTGGAGGAGGAGGACCTCTGGGAGTCCATCTGGGAGCAGGACTATCATACCTCTTTAATTTCTTCCTCTCCTTTTGCTGGTTCTTAGAGAACCACATCCAATGCTGGAACTCTTTGGATTTAGGATCAATCCCTTTTAGAATGTAGTAAGGAGTGTCATGATCGGGATTGGGAGGAGGAGGAGCTACAGCTTTTCTTTTCCTCTTTGCAGCTTTTTTTTCTTAGAATCCTCAGACAGATCTGAATCATCTTTATCCTCAGAATGAGATGAGGGAGGATGATCATACGGATCATAGGCTTCTGATACAGCCTTTTCCTTTTCTTTCAGGGCAGCTTTCTCTTTCTCTTCTTCTATGGCATCCTGTGCCAGGAGAGTATCTAGATCCAAACCTGGGGAATCATCCCATCAAGTAGACTTTTCAGTTTCAGTTTCAGGATCCTTTTGTTGAAACTCAGGAACTGTCGAGGGGACCAGTTCAGATAGCACTGCTTGCTGAGCAGGTTCAGCAGCCTCAGAAACTAGAACAGGCTCTACAGCCTCAGATAGCACTGCATGCTCTACAATCACTTGGACATCAGGAGCTGATACAGATTCAGACTCTTTAACAACATCTACTTCTTCCATTAAATATGTAGGATTAGGAGTAAAATCTTGCTAAATGACATCTAGTCATCCCTTCCAAATATTCCCATACTAACTTATCAATTAAGTAATCTACAAATTGGGAAAGAGACATACCTTCAGGATTTTCTTCAGGATGACCTAACTCCCATAAATCATCTAGAAAGGAAGTGATCATTCCTTCTAGGTATATGGCAACCAGGGGAGTTGAGGATTCTTCCAGGTAAACTTTTACAACAAATTCAGTCAACATTATTGCATCAGATATTTCTTTTTCTTTTTCAGATGGAGGAGGAGCTGAAACTACTACTGCTTTTTCTGTTACTGGAAGTTGAGCTGCTGGAGGGGAGGCTGGGAGATGCTCAGAGACATCTTCATTGAACATCTCCCCCTGCCTGATTTCAGTGGGAACTGAAACCAGGCCCCTGGATGAAGAGGGCTCAGCAGAGTTAGAGAGAATTTTGATGGCATTAGTCAAAGAAGCAATGGAGGAAGCAAGTGGAGCAATTACCTCTTCAATCATGATTTTGATTGAAGGGGTAATTAACTCCACAATGCTGGAAATAAAATCTGGAGTTATTTCAAAAGGTGGTGGAACTGCAGTGGATGGAGGAGCAGCAGAAATGGTTGATGTGTCAGGATGAAATGAGGTGAGGACTGGAGATCGAACTGGAGAGTTAACTGGAGAGTTAACTGGAGAATGATGTGGAGAAGGTGAGTGAGGAGGAGTTGGAATGGGAGAATGAACTGGAGAAGCAATATCAGACGCCAACAAATCAAAGTTGGGTTGAGAAGATGCAGGAGGAGAGGCAGAAAGTCGTACTTCAATTGAAGTTGAAGGAACTTCAACTGCAGTAGACGGCAAAGCAGAAGAAGATGAAGGATTAAATGAAGGAGCTGAGCCAACTTCTTGAGGGTGGGGAGCGATAGAGTCAGTCCTTGTGCTCTCAGATGCAGCTGGAGCAGCCCCTACAGGAGCGGGCTTCAGGAATGTCCTCTTCCACTTTGAGAACAAGTTGGGATCCATCTTCTTGCTGGCATTAATGGTGGTAGCAGCTGAAACTAGCAGATGGGGATATCTTTCCTTCAGAAAAATCCCAACAACCCTTCCTAGGGTAACTTCCTTCTTGCTATTCTTCTTCCTTATCAAGTCAAACAGAACACCTGCCCAATTGATCCTTTTCTTGTTGACAATTGCACACATTAGTGCAAATTGTTGTCTTGTAATGTTATCGTGGGCAGAGTGTTTGCCTAGCAGCACTTTTCCGACAATCTCAGCAAGAAATTTAATCTTAAAAGGAAAATTTATCTTGAACAGCTTCGAGGGAATGCCTTCTGCATGTCCCAGCTCAATCAACATTCTTCCAAATTCTGGAACATCTTGCTCATATTCTTCTTCGCCATTAATTAAACCAAAAACTTCAGTCAAGACGGCGGGAGACAAAATTACCTCTACTCCGCCAATAGATCCTGTCATTGAATCTTCAGTAGAAGATAAAGTAAATGCCCATTCCTTTATCTCTGGGATATTTAACTTGATCCTTGTTGACATTAGCCTTTCCAATCCTTGATCTTTGCATAGCTGGAGAATTTCCACGATATCTGGTTCGCAGCAACTGAATGCGTCAAAATCCACGCTGAAACCTGCGTCAAACTTGACTACCGCGAGGAGCGCTGGAGAAATCGCCATCAATTTGCTGGAGAAGGCGCGAGAGGAACGGAGAAGACGAATCGGCAGAGAAAAGAGACAGAGCAAGCACGACGACGGAATGCGAAAAGACGCTCTCCGTCGACGATAAAAACAAAGATCGTTTAACCTAGGTCGACTATCGGCTTTATATTAGACCGGAGATAGTCGATCTATTCAAAAGATACTGGACACGATGGTCGAACGGTCGTTCGACGATCGGTCCAGAAGCAGAGTAGTCGAGCAATCGTTCGACTATTTCTGTCTTCTCAAACAACAAGCTGTCGTCATCCAGGGATCGACGATGAGCTCGACTTGTTCGACTATGGTCGAACGTCGGTCGACAATCTTCAAACAGACAAGCTTTCATCAACCATAGGTCGACGATGGGCTTGACCCGATCGACTATCTTCGAACGTCGTTCGACTATCTTCAAACAAGTTTCAACAAAGCAGAAGTCACACTTAGTCTCTTCCATTGATCATGCCTAGTTGAACCAAAAAGAACAGATGCTTCTGTTCATCTAAGGGCTTGGTGAATATATCACCTCTCTGAAACTCAGTGGATATGAACTCAAGACAAATCTTGTTCTTTTCCACACAATCTCTCAGGAAATGGTGTCGAATCTCAATGTGCTTCGTTCTAGAGTGGTGCACTGGATTTTGTGCAATTGAGATAGCACTGGTACTATCACACATGATTTTGGTGTTCTTGTGTGAGTAACCATAATCCACAAGCTGGTTTTGAATCCACAGGATCTGTGAACAACAACTGGCAGCTGCTATATATTCAGCCTCTGTAGTTGAAGTTGAGACAGAAGCCTGCTTCTTATAGAACCAAGAGACCAATCTCTCTCCCAGGAACTGACAAGTTCCTGAGGTGCTCTTCCTATCAACTCTGCAACCAGCATAATCAGAATCAGAATATCCAATCAATTCAAATTCTGACTCAGCTGGGTACCAAAGTCCTAGATTTGGACATCCCTTCAGGTATCTCAAGATTCTCTTGAGAAGAATCAGATGAGATTCCTTGGGGTTGACCTGGAATCTAGCACAAAGGCATGTAGCAAACATTATATCTGGCCTACTTGCAGTTAAATATAATAGGGAACCAACAATGGCCCTATAATTCTTTTGATCAACTGGCTTGCCGTGATCATCAGATTAAATAACTACATTAGTAGCCATAGGTGTAGGCATTGCTGAAGCATCAACCATACCAAATTTCTTTACCAATTCCTTGGCATATTTGGATTGGGAGATGAAGATGCCATCAGCATCTTGCTTAACTTGGAGACCAAGAAAGTAAGACAGCACACCCATATTACTCATCTCAAACTTAGAGTGCATCAGGTCAGAGAACCTTTTGCAAAGTTTGGGATCAGTGGAACCAAATATAATATCATCCACATACACTTGAATTAACAGGATTGTGTCCTTGTGGTGCTTGATGAAAAGGGTTCTATCAACTACTCCCCTAGTAAAGTTGTGCTCTAAAAGGAAACTAGCTAGAGTCTCATACTAGGCTCTGGGTGCTTGCTTTAGTCCATAAAGAGCTTTCTGCAACTTGAACACATGTGAGGGCTGAGTTGAAGAAACAAACCCTGGTGGTTGTTCAACAAACACCTCTTCCTTAATCTCACCATTTAGGAATGCACTTTTGACATCCATCTAAAAGACCTTAAACTTCATGTAGGCTGCATAGGCCAAGAAGATCCTTATTGCTTCTAGCCTTGCAACAGGAGCAAAGGTTTGGTCATAATCTATACCTTCCTCCTGTCTGTAGCCCTGAGCTACAAGCTTAGCTTTATTCCTTACAATAATTCCATTTGCATCCAACTTGTTTCTATACACCCACTTGGTGCCTATGATCAGTTGGCCTTTAGGTCTTGGAACCAAAGTCCAAACTTTACATCTCTCAAACTGATTGAGTTCCTCTTGCATAGCAATGATCCAGTGGGGATCTAGCTCAGCATCTTTAAAGATGAGGGGCTCAACCTGTGAGAGGAAACTGTTGGGTACATTGGAAAATGTGTAGCTGATTTGAAGAAGCCCAACTTAGCTCAATGATATACATCAAGGTGTATTTGATGTTGTTTTAAGTTGACATGTGCAGGTGAAGAA
Source organism: Platanthera zijinensis (assembly GCA_039513925.1). Classification (NCBI taxonomy): domain Eukaryota; kingdom Viridiplantae; phylum Streptophyta; class Magnoliopsida; order Asparagales; family Orchidaceae; genus Platanthera; species Platanthera zijinensis. The sequence continues at coordinate 96,073,779 of CM077091.1, forward strand.
GTGTTAAAGAATGCAGAAAAATATTCTAAGTCCATGTGTCGACACCTGAAGAAACAGTGTCGACACTTCAGAATATTTGTGTCGACACTTAAAGGAAGCTGTGTCGACACAGAGAAAGATAGTCGACCACATTTGTGTCGACACTGGGAAGCAGTGTCTACTCACAGGAAGATAGTCGACCACATTTGTGTCGACACTGGGAAGCAGTGTCCACTCACAGGAAGATAGTCGACCACATTTGTGTCGACACTGGGAGGCTGTGTCGACACAATGAGACAGAGTCGACACACATTGGCAGAAGTCGACAATACTTGTGTCGACACCAGAAGACTAAGTCAACACATACTGAGTTCTGAATCTACAACAACTGTGTCGACACACAGGACTTGTGTCGACACACTGCAAAGTCAAGACCAAGTTATTTTCTGAAGAAGCTGTGTCGACTTAAAGGCAAACTTGTCGACATCATCAAAGGCTGTGTCGACACCAAAGTTACTTGTGTCAACACATACAGACAGTTGGTCTCGACACTTCCTGACAGTCTGTCTCAACACATTGCTGACCAAGACTAAGGCACAGGATCTGTTTGAAGACTTGACAGCTGTGGGTTGCAGCCAGTTAACTGATGTTGTCAGACTTGTCAGAAGACAGTTATAAACCGGATCAGCCGGTTACCATTAAGAAGATCTATAAATAGACAGATTCAGAGAGAAGTAAAGATGGGATGAGAAGATTGAACTTTGACAATCAAATTGAGAAATCAAATCAAGAAGGTGTAATACACTAAAGAAGATCTTCATCAGAAGATCTAAGAAGACGATCTCAGGATCGATCTAAGAAGAGTTCTAACAAGAATTCAGAAGTATCATCAAAGGTGTTGGATAGAGAGGGATCCACCCATTTTGAAGAAGAAGGAAGCCATCAGTGGTTTCTCAAGAAGCTGTTTGGAAATCAACTCAGCTAAGTTCAGATTCAAGAAGCTTTGAAGAAAGCTCAGATTCAGTTGATTTCATCAGCTGGTCAAGAATTGTCTTGTCCTCTTCTCTCTCAACAAAGGCAAGACATTAAAACTTCTTTTCTAAATTTCTGTAGGATCTGTTTTACACAGATCTGAGTTGTAAGCCTGTGATATAAAGGCTGAGTGTAGGAGAGTTGATCTCTGAGTGGTAGGGCTGTTTTCCTGAGTGTAGGAGAAGGTTCTTCTCTGAGTTGTAGGCCTTGTGGCAAGGCTGAGGTAGGGCTGTTGTGCCTGAGTTGTAGGAACCTATCCAGGTTCTGAGCTGTAGGATCTGAGGATCTGAGAATAGTGGAAGTTTGGCCGAATCTAGCATACTGCTAGATAGGTGAAGGGGGAAAGTGGATGTACCCAGACCTTGGGGAACCACTATAAAACATTGTGCAATCTGTGATGATTAAATGTCTGTGAATACTGTGCTGGATGTTTTAATTTTTGTAATTGAATTCTGCCTAAAAATTTTGAACAAGCAATTAGAACCTATTCACCCCCCCTCTAGGTGTTTAGGTTGTCTTGAAAGTAAAACTATCAAGTGGTATCAGAGGGAGGTTCCTCAAAAAGGACTTAACAGTCTGAGGTAGATCTGAAAGGCAGAATCAAGATTCAAGAAGATGAGTTCTGGAGAGAATCATAAGGAGCTAGGGTCTATGAAATTACCCATATGCAAGAAGGAAATCTTTGGAATTTGGAAAGAAAGAGTCAGGTTGTTTATGGAGGCATCTGACCCAAGAATATACATCACAGTTTAGGAAGGACCCTTCATTCCAATGAAGGTATCAGTTTTTGATGCTAATATTCAAACTCCAAAGAGTTATTCTGAAATGACCAAGGATGAAATCATTTTGGCAACCATGGATAAAAGAGCACAGAACATTATTGTAAGTGCCATAGATGATTCAACATTTCAAAATCTGATTCACTGCAAGACCTCCAAAGAAATGTGGGACACATTGATTGTCTACATGGAGGGATCAGAAGAAGTAAGACAGGACAAGAAATCTATGCTCAATCAGAAATATGAAAGTTTTAGACAAGGAAAATCTGATAGCATAACTGAGTGCTATAAGAAATTCTATAGAATTGTGAATGAGCTAATGTCCTATGGAAGAGTCTTTAGTACTTATGAACTGAATGACAAATTCTTGAGATCCTTAACAAAGGATTGGGACACAAAGATCTGTGCCATAAGAGAAGTGGCTAAATTGGCAGAGATCTCTCCTCCCACCTTGTTTGGAAAGCTGCTATCCTATGAAATGCAACTTTTGGTGAGGAAGGAGGAGGAAAAGAATTCAAGAGGAGAGCATAGAGAAAAGACTGTGGCATTCATTGTAGAATCCATCAGAAAGAATAGGAGGATATCACCATCCCCTCCTAAGGAAATTGCAGAAGACAGTTCAGAAAATTCAGATAATCAGGGTTCAGAAAGCTGTGATTCAGATGCAGACTTTGCTGCATTCACAAGGCAATTCCAGAGGTTCTTGAAGAAGAAATAGTGGAAGTCTAAGCCCTCTACTTCACAGCAAGTTGATGATTATTATCAGAAGAAAAAGTCATCAAGGAAAGAAAAGAGCAGATCAAAGCCCAGCAAGGCTACTACTTCAAAGATTGTCTGCTATTGTTGCAATAGACTTGGACATGTAGTGGCTGACTGTCCTGATAAGAGAAAGGAGTCTTCAGACAAGAATAAGACTCATAAAAAGGGCAAGAAGGAGAAATCCTTTGTTACAAAGAAGGATAAGAGCCTAACAGATCAGTCAACTTCAGAGTCAGAATCTGAAGCAGAAGCATATATTGGACTATGTGCTGTATCTGAAGAAGAGGAGTTTCTGCAATTGCTAGACTCCATCTATGATCAAGAGGATCATCAGTGCATGGGACTAATGGCAGGATCAGAAGAGGACATATGCCAGAATCAGTCTGGTCCTAATAAGGTACAATGTCCTTCTATGAAATCTGTTTGTAGTACAAGTACAGAATCAGCTATATCTGCATCAAGTGATGTAGATGCATCTGAATCTGAAGGAGATGTCTATTAATTAATAGATAAGTATGGGGACTTGTTGCAGGCCCTTAAGAAAAGCAAGAACTTGGTTAAATCTCAGGCTCATGAAATTGCTGAACTAAGGGTAGCTGCAACTGAGTTAGAGAAAGTAATTGATCAAAAGTTAAATGAAATTGCCAAGCTGAAGAATATAACTATTATTCAGATGGGCACAATTAATTATACCAATGATCAAGTGAAGAGTCTGGAGGCCAGACTAAGAATTGAAAAAGATTTAATGGCTAGTTACTCTAAGCCAAAGTCTGTCTTACCCTTGATTGATGAATTTGTGAATCAAAAGGGTAAGGCAGGATTAGGATTCAAAGGTAACTCCAGGGCTGGCCAATTCAAGAGGAAAGGCAAAGCTCCTGTCAAGCCACTGAACTTTTCAGTCCCTATTAAGTTTAGAAAGGTGGAAGTGCCTTCTAACCTATATGATCATGAAAATATTCATGGTCATATTAAGTCTAATGTTCTGAAAAACAAGGGTGTAAATGCCAACAGGCCTACCCATGTTCATAAACCCAATGGTTATAAAAAATCAGTGGGTGAAGCTGCTGCAGCACCAGCAATGGACAGAAATTCTTTTGTCAAGGATGTATCTAGAACTAGATACAATAGATTTGAATGTTGGTGCTGTGGCAAGAGAGGCCATTTTGCACTAGACTGCTGGTATAACACAAGTGTTAGAAAGAACAATAGTCTACCTGTTAGAAGAAATAATGGTAGCTTTGTTTATGCTAACTTGAACCAAGGACCCAAGACTTGCTTGGGTTCTAAGGGTAAGTAAATCTGTGTTGCAGGTGAATCCAAGTAACCATGCCCCTATATGGTACTTGGATAGTGGTTGTTCCAGGCACATGACTGGAACAAAGGGGCTACTGAAGGAGTATTTATCTGTCAAAGATGGACCTAAAGTGATCTTTGGTGGATCTGAAAAAGGAGTCATCAAAGGGTTTGGTAACATTTCTTCTAACCTAATTACTATCACCCAAGTGGCTTATGTAAAAGGTTTGAAACATAATCTAATAAGCATAAGCCAGCTGAGTGATTTAGGATATGACATTTCATTTGTTAAGGATGGATGTCATATCAAAAGGTCAAGTGATCAAAAGATCATTTTGACTGGGTATAGGAAGAGAAATGTATATTGTCTTAATTTTGTATGTGAGAATAAAGCTTCTCCCATCTGTCTTGTAGCTGATGACAATGCTTCTCATTGTGTTAAGTGGCACAAGAGATTGGCTCATCTTAACTACAAGACAATTGGCCAACTCTTTATCAAAGAGTTAGTGAGGAATGGTACTCAAGTTAAGTGTATGAAGGAAGGGATATGCTCAGCTTGTCAAAAGGGCAAGCAAACAAAATCCTCCTTTCAAAGCCTTGAAAACAAGGATTCTGTGAGGTGCTTATACCTCTTGCATATGGATCTTTTTGGTCCTATGCCAGTTCATAGTCTAGGTAGGAAGGTCTACACTTTTGTGGTTGTAGATGACTATTCTAGATTTACATGGGTGTTCTTTCTGAGACAGAAATCTGAAACCCCAAGTGTCTTACTTAATTTTGTAAAGCTAATTCAGAATGAACTGAATAGTACAGTGGTCAAAATCAGAAGTGACCATGGTACTGAGTTTCAATCTGAAAGCATGACAAAGTTATGTGAAGACTTTGGGATTTTCCAAGAGTTCTCCTCACCAAGAACACCTCAGCAAAATGGAATTGTTGAAAGAAAGAATAGAACATTAATTGAAGCTGGTAGAACTCTATTGAGTGACACCTCTCTACCAGAATATTTCTGGGCTGAGGTAGTAAACACTGCTTGTCATGTGATCAATAGGGCTTCTATCACCAAGAGCCACAAAAAGACTCTCTATGAGATTATGAAAGGTAGAAAACCAAATCTATCCTACTTCAGAATCTTTGGTTGCAAATGCTATATACTTAACAATGGTAAGTCATATTTGACTAAGTTTGCTGCCAAATCCCAGGATGGGATATTTGTTGGGTACAACACAAATAGTAAGGCCTATAGAATCTTCAACTTGACTACTCAAGTTGTTGAAGAATCTGTGCATGTTGTGTTTGATGAAACAAGATTAATCAACTGTGAGTTGTCTTATAGATCAAATGACTCAACAGGTATAAGCAAAGGAATGGACAAGCTCTCCATTGCTGAAGCTTCAAGGGAAGATGGAGTATTGGAAAATGAAGGATATTGTCCAGGGGGAGTACAAGACACAATAGAAGATGAAGAAAAACAAGAGGTTCAGTATAATGAAGGAGCTGGAGATGTTCAACCAGAAGGGAATCTTCCTCCAGCTACAAGACATTTAAGAGACCATCCAACTGATCAGATAATAGGTGATCCAAGACAGGGAGTGCAGACTAGAAGCAGAAGTCAAAGCACAGTTCTGCATTCAAGTTTCCTGTCACAAATGGAGCCTAAGAAGTTTGAAGAAGCCATCTAAGACCTGCACTGGACTGATGCTATGCAAGAGGAGCTGAATCAATTCAGAAGGTGCAATGTCTGGAAGCTTGTTCCTAAACCAAGAGGCCACAATATAATTGGGACAAAATGGATCTACAGGAATAAGTTGGATGAGAATGGAGTAATAGTGAAAAATAAAGCAAGATTGGTTGCTAAAGGATACAGGCAGGAAGAAGGGATTGACTTTGATCAAACCTTTGCCCCAGTAGCAAGGCTGGAGGCAATCAGAATGTTCCTTGCCTATGCAGGCTATCAAGACTTCAAGGTATACCAGATGGATGTGAAGTCAGCATTTCTGAATGGTGATCTTAAAGAAGAAGTATATGTAGAGCAGCCATCAGGTTTTGTAGATCCTCTTAAACCTGATTATGTTTATAAGCTTAGAAAAGCTTTGTATGGGTTAAAGCAAGCCCCAAGGGTTTGGTATGAAATCCTGTCTACTTTCCTTATTGAGAATAAATTCTCAAGAGGAAAAATTGACAAAACTCTATTCCTTAGGGAATCCAAAGGCAAGATCATCTTAGTTCAGATCTATGTTGATGACATAATCTTTGGATCTACTGAAAACAACCTTTGTAAAAAGTTTGCCAAACTTATGCAAGGGAAGTTTGAGATGAGCAGTATGGGGGAACTGAAGTTCTTCTTGGGACTCCAAGTAAGACAGACTGATGATGGCTTGTCCATATCCCAGTCAAAGTTTACTAAAGAATTAATCAAGAAGTATGGTATGGAGTCATCCTCCATCATGAGAACTCCTATGGGGATAAGTATGCCTATATACAAAGATGATGCAGGTAAACCTGTTTATGAGACTTTGTATAGAGGAATAGTTGGTTCTCTACTATATCTCACAGCTAGTAGACCAGATATTATGTATGCTATATGTGTCTGTGCTAGGTACCAAGCCTGCCCTAAAGAGTCTCATTATACTGCAGTCAAAAGGATTCTGAGATATCTTAAGGGAACACCTAATCTAGGCCTTTGGTACCCTAGGAATAGAGATTTTCTACTAACAGGTTATTCAGATGCAGACTTTGCAGGCTGTAGAGAGGATAGGAAGAGTACAACAGGTACTTGTCAATTATTGGGAGGAAGATTGATATCTTGGAGTAGTAAGAAGCAGACCAGTGTGGCTATATCTACAGCTGAGTCAGAATATGTTGCTGCTAGCAGCTGCTGTGCACAACTATTGTGGATACAGCATCAGCTTAAAGATTATGGTATTCAAGTAAGTAGAACACCTCTTTTGTGTGATTCTAATAGTGCAATTTCTATTGCTAATAATCCTGTTTCTCATAGTAGAACTAAGCATATAGAAATTAAATACCATTTTTTTAGAGATCATGTAGAAAGAGAAGACATCTCATTGGAATTTGTTAAAATAGATTATCAAATAGCAGATGTATTCACTAAGCCTCTGGATGAAACAAAATTCAATAAATTTAAAATTGAATTAGGCATGCTGACCATTGATTAGATTATCAACAAACTTACAAATAACATATTAGATTATCAAATGGTCTTAAGTGGTGTAGACAGAAACAGAAATTGGCTAAGTAAAATAGTGTCGACACATTCAGTGATAATGTGTCGACTCAGTGAAGTAATGTCGACAAGTCAGAAATATTGTGTCGACACAGAGAATATGTGTCGACACTTAAGAATTAAATTGTCGACTTATCCAGGAATGTAGTGTCGACTTCACCAGAATAGTGATGTCGACACTTACAAATTTTGTGTCGACACTTATCCTAAGAGTCGACACAGATTTTCTGATACTCTACTATATCTCTCAGGTGTCGACATATCCACATTTGGTGTCGACACATAGTAGATAGATTTGTTGTCGTGACAATAGAAGTTTGTGTCGACACATTCCATCTGTGTCGACACATATAGACTGTTTTTGCCCGCCTTTTGATCTTCTTTCAATAAAAGGTATAAATAGGTCAAGAACTTATTCAGTCGATACGCTTACAAGGTTTTCTAGACTGAAACCCTGTGTCACTTTCTCTCTCTCTCTCTCTCTTCTCTCAAGCTTTCTCACCTGAACAATGGCGCCGAAGATTGAAGACAACGTCAATGAAAGTTATGAGTTAGTAAGGAATGCCTTTGCCGAAGCCCCAACAGATGTTCAACGAGTTATCTCTCTTATTTCCGAATCCGGATTAGAGTTCATAGTTTCTGAACCTTCCAAGATATGGAAGAAGGAGGTGCATGAATTCTTTAACTCTGCATCAATAGGTTCAGATGTTCTCAAGATAAAGTCCACTGTGCATGGGTCGACAGTGAAGATTACCCCAAGAAGTCTAAGGAAGATTCTACATTTACCAATAATTGAGAATGAAGAAGAAGTCCCTGCTTCTAAGTTAAGAAGTCCCTGCTTTCAATAGGAAAGGGATGAATCAGCAAGGGAAATTTCTGTCTGAAGTAGTTGGCAAGGTGATTCTGTGCAAACCAGGGGGACATGATAGGATTTCAGCCTATATGTTCAGCCTCATGACCAGAATTGTGTTTACAATTCCAACTGAATGGTCAGCTGTAATCTTTGAAAAGATCAAGGAAGGAATAAAGAAGCCAAATCTGGCTAGAATTATGAGTTTATATCTGAATGGAGTGATCCCTGAGGTAATGCAACACCTGCCAGGAATAAAGATCAATCACATGAGAAAGATGGACATGAGATTGTTTTCTAGGTGGGATAGGGTACTGTCTAAGGATGTGCCTGATGAGAGCAGGCAGGACACCCCAGTGAAATCCTCTTCTCATGCTCAAGATACTGAGCAGCTTCAAGAAGAACAAGAGAGGAAGCAGGATGAAGATCACCCTGTGTCTACTCCAGCCCAGCAAGACACTATACCTGCACAGATGCAGGGGGAGCAAGCTCATTCACCTGCCCAGATTGTATCTACTCCTGACCAGGTACAGTTGCAGGGGGAGCTGGTGTATTTCCTTACTAAAGACATTTCTAATATTTCTATTTCTGTACAGGTGCAGGGGGAGCAAGTATACTCACCTGCCCAGGTCATTACCAATACTGAATAAGTACAGGGGGAGAAGATGTCTGACCCAGTGCAAGAGGAAGTCCAAATTGATATCTCCAAAGATCTGAATATAGAAGATCTAATTGATACATCTTATGTTCAAGCTCAGAAGAAATATACTCTAGATGAGTTATTCCCTAATATTGATATGGCTACTGATAGAGTAAAAGAGGGGCAAGAGATTAAAAAGGCCCTTGACATGGAGATAGAAATTGAGAAGGAGCAAATGGTTGAGGGGGAGTCTGTGCATGTTGAGGCTGAACAACATGGCACTGAGACAGATATTCCTCCTCCTCCTCAAGAAAGAGTTCAAGTTGATAGTTCATTTGAATCTGAGACTGAAGAAGCCAGAATGGCTAAGAAGAGAAAACTTGTAGTCTTCAAGAGAAGGAGCAAAGGTTATAAGCAGGCTCTACAGACTACAACTCAACCATCCCATTCTGAATTTAATTATAACAAGTTTATGGTTGATTTGCAAGTTAAGTTAGTTGACCATAGAGTGGAAGTTGAAAAATATGTTGATGAGAGCAATAAGGCCCTTCAATTTGACTTGGCTCAGGATATAAAGTCAATTCGATTTGAAGTCAATATGCATAAGAAGGAGATGAGAGATTGCTTCCATAAGGGAGGTAATGCTGTGGTGTATTTGGCAAAACAACAGCAGTCCATCATCCCTAAAGTGAATGATATTGCTTTAAAGCAAAGCTATGTTTTGGAGAATCAGTTAAGGATGAATGACAATTTAACTGAATCTCATCAAGAGATTATTGATGAATTGAAAAAGACTACTCCAGGCCTGCCTGCAGCTAGAGCAAAGGAGATGGAAGAATTTGATAAGAAATTTCAAGCTGGTATTGAATCTGTTAAAACTGCTATCACTACCTCTCAAAAGGACATATCTGACAAGCTTCAAAAGTTAAAACCATTTTTTAAAAAGGGTGTGAATTATCTGGATGGACAGATCAGATTTCAGAAGGAAGATCTAAGAGATCATATTACCAGAGAAGCCATAAAGGGGGAGAGGTTGTTAGTTCATGCAGGATCAGAGCACACCAAATGGGTGACCAATAGTATTCGAGCCACATTGGGATATCCACCTTTGTGTGATGATGTTATGGTGGCTAAGTCAGGAATACAAACAGGTCTACTTGAAGGCAATCAACCTGAGGTTGCCCAAGTCATTTACCCTCCTCCAGATTTTGATATGATTGATCAGCAAGTTCAAGAAATGTATAGTCCTCTAAAGGAGGTTAACAGGGTTGTTATTGAGAAAGTGGATAAGCCTGAGGCCACTTTGAAAGAACAGCAAGATGCTCTACTATCTAAGAAGAGATTTAGAGAGCAGGCTGAACTTAAGCCAGATTTTGAGCAGTGGAGCCCTACTTCAAGAAATATTATACTCACTGCATGGAAGGCTGTGAAAGACCAAGTTCATGAAAGAGGAAAGTGGTATAATGAAATAGAATGGCAAAAGCATGAAGCTAGGCAGGAGGCAATAGTACAGTTCAGAAGAAAAGCCAAGCTGGGTAGGCTACCACCAGATGCTCAGGAGCCGAGCAAGTACTTTCTAAAGCCCCTTCATTACTTTGAAAGGCAAAGGCTCAAGGAAGAAGTGTAACACCCCAAAAAGACCCCAAAAAGACTCAAATTGGTTTTGAGGTGCATGTCAGTTTACACGGCCTGGGACACGGGCGTGTCGGGGGTACACGGCCTGGGACACGGGCGTGTCCCAGGGCGTGTCACGCAAATAAAATGCGTTTTGAGTCAGAAGATTACATGGCCTTGAACCAAGCCTTGAACACGGGCGTGTCAGGTTGGACACGGGCGTGTCCAATGCCGTGTGCCTACCCGTGTACTGCTTGCAGCTCGTTGAGGCAGGGGTGACACGGACGTGTCTCAGGAATGACACGGGCGTGTCAGGTTCGACACGGGCGTGTCGATGCCCGTGTTCTGGTAAATCTCAGTCGGTACGAATACCGCGTGTGCCGCTTAAGGGTACACGGCCTGTGACACGGGCGTGTCACAGGCTGTGTCAGCCAAAAAATTGAGTTTTTGGGCAAATCGTGGCCGTTCAGATTTCTCTCTTTGGATCCAAGGGCTCAGGTGATTTCCTGGCTGGATTTAATCCGTGAAGGCTGATGAAGACTTCATTCTTCATTTGGTTAAGGAAGAGAGAAAGAGAGAGGAGGAAGAAGAAAGAGGAGGAGATCAAGCCACCGGCGGAGTTCCCGTGGTCCGATTCGTGATCCGAAGCCGGCGTTGTGAAGGCAAGGCTGCTGCGGTTCTTTCTCACCGGCTAGTTTGCGATGGCTCCCAAGAGATCGACAAGGGTAACGATCTCCCTTCTTGGACATGTGAAGTCCTTCTTTTCTGCATTGCATAGGGAAAACCCTTCCCCGCGAGTGTGCGGTGGGTTGTGGTGTCCCTTGGGGTAGATATGTGAAGTCCCCCTTGTTAGAGGCCGGAATTGGAGTACGGCTCTAGGCATGCTGTGTGAAGCCCATCTGGACATGGTCTGGATTGGTGATGCTTGTTTGCATATCGGAGAAGGCTCCGTGATTATGACTTGTGTTGCCTTGTGCCTACCTGTTGCTTGGTGCAGCAGGAAGTACTGGATGATGTCCAGGAAATGAAGAGGGTTGGATGCAACTCTTGTGGCCGTGCGTTGCCACTTTATGAGCGGTTGAGCCGTTGGGCTGCAACTCGATGAAAAGGAAGATTGCCGAACAGGAAAGGTGAAACCGACCCGCGCCTATAAATAGCCATGGATACTTCCGTATTCGAGGTGGCACGGCGACTTGAGCAACGGGGGGTGGCTGATCCGTACCTGCGTTAGGTCCGTCCGACTTGGAAGCCTGGTTATAGGTTTTGTTGGAGCGCCTAATGAGAGTCTTAGGCCCGCGCGCCGGAAAGACTAGAATGCTCAAATACCGTGTAGACGGTGGTGTTGACCCTGGTATTCCGGTACACCAAGAATGTGCCCTGAGTGCACGGACTGTCGGGCCGTGTGGCCGATAGTTGTGATGGCTTGAATGTGCCTGCGCGCACATAGTTGCTATATGATGATGCCATGCTTTGCAGGGAAAGAATGCTAATGCCCCGAGAAAGGGGTAGGATTGTTATAATTGGGTCAGCTGAATGCTGACCGTTGCATTGTTTGCCACCGGTTGGGTGGATTGTTCCCATGCAGGTGCTGGAGAGCCAAGTGGTAAGTGAAGGGCTGAAGCCCTACTGCTGTTGCTGCTGCTGCTGCGGCTAGCCCTTGAAGGCTAAGCGAATGTTTTTGCTTGTTTTCTTTTACTCATGTATGGCCGGCCTGCGCGCCGAGGTTTGTAAACCATACGGTGTGAAAAGAGGAACTGTAAGGCCTTAAGGCCAAACTCTATGTGTTTGTGTACATTCCGTGGTTATATATAAAGGTGGTTTATATATTGGACATTCCTGATTAGAGTTCAAATTACAACTTAAAGCTTCCTCTAGAATGCTCTGAGTTAGGATTCGTGTTTGATTTGGTATTATCCTGTGACCTCACCGTCTGTTTGTGGCATATAGTGTGGGGCCCCGGCCGGACCTTCTACTATACGTCATTTAACGGATGGGGTCGTTACATTTTGGTATCAGATTCGTTCGGTCTTCCTCTATCGAATTCGTGGACGAATTCTTTTATGGGGTGGCGAGCGCGTGTTTATGCGCCCTGCTGTAACGCTAATGAACTCTGGAATGTCCACTAAGGAATGTACAAAATCTTGTTTGAGGAATCTGCGCGTTCCTTTTTGTGTTGTTTTGCTTGCATACGTTCGCTAATGTGTGTCTTGTCCACCTATAGGTGACGCGTAGTGGTGCTGGGCAGTCTGAGCCCCAGCGCTCTGATGAGAGTGCGGCACCAGCTGAGTTGCCAACACCTCCTCCATCTGCGGAAACGGTTCGCTTAGTTGCTGAGGCGCTATTTGCCATGATTCAGCCGACCGGGCAAGCGCAGCCGGCAGAAGTGCCAGTTCGTGTTGATGTAAGACCCGAGCCGGTTGAGGCTGTAGATCCACGAGCAGCTGACCGATAGTTGAAGCAATTCATGAGCTTCAGTCCTCCTACGTTTACGGGAATGGGATCCCCAACGCAGGCAGAAGATTGGTTATCGCGTGTCAAGCGGATAATGACAGCGATCAGGGCGGAGGAAACTCTGAAGGTCACCTTGGCCACCTTCATGCTTGAAGGCGAGGCGCGGTTGTGGTGGGACGAGGTTGAGGTACACCATTTGGCGGGCAGGCAATTAACGCAAGTGTCGATTGAGGAGTTCTCTCGGATATTTCTGGCGAAGCATGTCCCAGCGGCGCAACGCATTGCTATGGAAAATGAGTTCCAACGGTTAAAGCAAGGGGAAGATACCGTGGATATCTACTTGCATGAGTTTACCAGGTTGGGACGGTATGCGGGAACAATCTTCGCGGATGACCAAAGGAAAACGAATCGGTTCTATGAAGGATTGCGGGATGAGTTGAGGTTCCTGCTTTCGAGTTCAGTGAACCAAGGGTTTCAGGCGTTGGTTGATACTGCGTGTGCGTTGGAGAAGGACATGCGGCGGGTGCAAGGGAACAAGGGCTTGGTTGCGTCGAAGCCAGAGTTTCAAGCACCTCGCCCGAGCAAATCGTTTTACCAGAAGAAAGGGGGCAAGAGGTCCAAGCCGTCTGGGCAAGTGACGACGACCGTTGTGTCGGGAGCGACATCAAGGCCGGATTCACGTACATGTTATAACTGTGGCCGGGTGGGGCATATAGCTCGTGACTGTCGGGTTGTTCAGCCCAAAGGGGAAAAGAAGACGGGTGCGTCTTATGCTGAGAAGGGCAAAGTGGCGGTTGATTCATCTGCGTCTCAGGCACAGCCCCGAATCTATCAGCTTGGCCAACAGGAAGCGATTAAGCAAAGTGACGTTGTCACAGGTACGAGTAGTTAGCTTACTTGCTTATGTGCTATTGTTTTTGGTTATGTATAGCTTGTGCATGATGTGTGTGCTGCAGGCTTTGTCCTGATTCAGAATAATTTGGCGAGAGCCCTGTTTGATACGGGTGCTTCGCATTCGTTCCTGTCTGAGGATTTCGTATCTCGTATTGGGGTACCGAGTCATGTGACGGTGGATAGTACAAGGGTGCTATTGCCGAATGGCTGTGTGATGCTTGCGGATAGGGCTTGCGATGTGGATGTGCAAATAGGAAGTCGGGATTTCGGTTTGAGTGCAGCTGTGCTACCGTTATCGGAGTTTGATGTGATCTTTGGTATGGACTGGCTCTCGGAGCAGTGTGCCTTTATTGATTGCAACTCCAAGGAGATTACACTGGGCCAGAATACCGGACTTGTGACGAAGTTCGCTGGTATGCGCGGAGTTGGCGGGACTCTGTTGTCTGCACTCCAAGTCGTCAATGCTGTTCGGAAGGGCGCGGAGTTATTCTTCACGCTAATTCAGGCTGTTGAGCCAAAGGCCAGTGTCGGTGAAGTACTAGTTGTGTCAGAGTTTGCCGATGTGTTTCCTAAAGATCTTCCTGGGTTACCACCCCAGCGGGAGATTGACTTCTCTATTGAGTTGGTGCCAGGTGCGAAACCTGTGGCCCGCTCTCCATATCGCGTCGCGCCAAAAGAGATGGCTGAGTTGAAAGTCCAATTGCAAGAGTTGTTGGGAGCAGAGATATATACGCCCAAGTATGTCACCTTGGAGCGCGCCTGTTCTATTTGTGAAAAAGAAAGACGGTAGTTTACGGTTATGTATTGACTACCGCGAGTTGAATAAGCTGACGGAGAAAAACAAATATCCGATCACACGGATTGATGACCTCTTTGATCAGCTGGCAGGATCAACGGTCTATTCCAAATTGGATTTGAAATCGGGATATTATCAGCTGAGGATTAGGGAAGGTGACATTCCCAAGACGGCGTTTGGAACACGCTACGGTCATTATGAGTTCACGGTAATGCCGTTTGGCCTATGTAATGCGCCTTCGGTATTTATGGACCTAATACATCGAACGTTCCAAGAGTACTTGGATTTGTTCGTTATTGTGTTTATCGATGACATCTTAGTATACTCTCAGTCGGAAGAGGATCATGCAAACCATTTGCGGTTGGTCTTGCATACCCTGCGGAGGAATAAGCTTTATGCCAAGTTCTCAAAGTGTGAGTTCTGGCTCTCTTCAGTAGCCTTTTTAGGCCATGTGGTAAGCGGAGAAGGTATCGCGGTGGATCCGTTGAAGATAAGTGCCATTCAGGATTGGCCAGTGATGTCTTCAGTGGCCGAGGTCAGGAGCTTCCTTGGACTTGCGGGCTACTATAGACGGTTTGTGGAAAACTTCTCACGGATTGCATTACCTCTGACCACGCTGACGAGAAAAGATCAAAAGTTAATTTGGACGCCGGAGTGCGCGCGAGCTTTTGAAGACTTGAAGAGTCGTTTGACCACGGCGCCTGTGTTGACATCGCCATGTGGTACAGATGGGTATGAGATCTATGGTGATGCTTCCGGGAGCGGCTTAGGCTGCGTTCTTCTGCAGTTTGGTAAAGTGATTGCTTATGGCTCGCGCCAGTTGAAAGTGCATGAGCGGAATTACCCCGTCCATGATTTGGAGTTGGCGGCGGTAATCTTTGCGCTCAAGTTGTGGCGGCACTATCTATAAGGCGTTAAAGTGGATATCTATACAGATCACAAAAGCCTAAAGTATTTGTTGGATCAGAAGGATCTGAATATGTGACAACGAAGATGGATGGAGTTCCTTGGGGACTACACCTTCGAGATTCACTATACTCCCGGGAAGGGAAATGTGGTAGCTGATGCTTTGAGTCGGAAGACTCCGGTACGGGCAAGCTGGTTGCAGAGGCATGATCAGCGGTTAATCCAGGAATTGGAAGCGTTGGAGATATCTTGTGTTGACAAGGGTTCGTCAACCGATGCATGCTTGAACTGGACGGAGGTGCAATATGACCTTACGGATAGAGTTCGGCGAGCAACGGAGCTTGATGAAAGTCTCCAGCGCTATGCAAAAGATGGGCCGGATGACCAATTCTCTTGGGATAACGGTTTGTTACGAAGAAATGGTCGAGTGTGCGTCCCGAGTGTGGGTAAATTGAGGGAAGAGTTGATGTACGAAGCTCACTTTGCAAAGTACTCAGTTCACCCAGGGAGCACAAAGATGTACAGAGATCTGAAAAAGCTGTTCTGGTGGCCCGGACTAAAGAAAGATGTCGCACGTTATGTGGCTGAATGCACTACCTGTGCGTTGGTGAAAGCAGAATGCCAGAAGCCTGGCGGTTTCCTGAAGTCGTTACCTATTCCGGAGTGGAAGTTCGATGATATTTCGATGGATTTCGTGCACGGGTTGCCGAGATCTCAACGCGGTCATGATTCCATCTGGGTGATTGTGGACCGGTTGACAAAAGTGGCGCACTTCCTTCCAAACAGAAGAGACGATTCAGTGGAAACCTTGGCCAAGCTTTATGTGGAGCAGGTTGTTCGACTGCACGGTGTTCCTCGGAGCATCGTTAGTGACCGTGATGGACGGTTCACATCGAATGATTGGCGGCTCGTTCATCAAATGTTGGGTACAAAGTTAGCGTTTAGTACGGCCTTTCATCCCCAAACGGATGGCCAGACTGAACGAACCAACAGGACGATGGAGGATATGCTCCGCATGTGCGCCCTAGACTTTGGTAAGAGATGGGAAGATTATATATTTCTTGTCGAATTTGCCTATAATAATAGCTACCAAGCGAGCATTGGTATGGCACCATTTGAGGCGTTATATGGTCGTAAATGCCGTACACCGTTAGCTTGGGCAGAAGCAGGCGAATCTAAGCTGAGTGGGAAAAAGGAAGTCGAAGAAGCTACCTCGCTCATACGCTCTATTCGGGAGAGGCTATTGATAGCCCAAGATCGTCAAGCAAAGTACTACAATGCCAAACACCGGAACGTGGAGTTCGCGGTGGGTGATTGGGTATATTTGAAGATCAAACCCTTCAAAGGCGTGTCCAGGATTCGGCGTTTGAAAAAGCTAAGTCCGAGGTATCTTGGTCCGTTTGAGGTGGTGGAGCGAGTTGGGGAAGCTGCTTATCGACTAGCACTTTCAGCAGACTTGGGTGGATTACATGATGTATTTCACATCTCAGTCCTTCGTAAGGCGGTGAAGGATCCAGCTCAAGTAGTGGAGAATGATCGGGTACCGGTCGAATATGGGCTAACGACGAGGGTTAGACCCATTCGGATCGAGGATCGAGCCGAGAAATAGTTGCAGAACAAAGTGATCGGGATGGTCAAGGTCCGATGGGATAATTGTGGCCATGAAGAGCTAACATGGGAGCGAGAGCAGACCATGCGAGCTGAATTTCCCGAGCTGTTTGTATAAACTGTAGACCGTGTACTCTTGTTATAACAGAATTCTCAAGTTATAGTATTGTTGGTTCTTGTTTCCTTACCGTGCAAATTTCGGGACGAAATTTTGTTAAGGGGGGGAGGATTGTAACACCCCAAAAAGACCCCAAAAAGACTCAAATTGGTTTTGAGGTGCAGGTCAGTTTACACGGCCTGGGACTCGGGCGTGTCCCAGGGCGTGTCGGGGGTACACGGCCTGGGACACGGGCGTGTCCCAGGGCGTGTCACGCAAATAAAATGCGTTTTGAGTCAGAAGATTACACGGCCTTGAACCAAGCCTTGAACACGGGCGTGTCAGGTTGGACACGGGCGTGTCCAATGTCGTGTGCCTACCTGTGTACTGCTTGCAGCTCGTTGAGGCAGGGGTGACACGGACGTGTCTCAGGAATGACACGGGCGTGTCAGGTTCGACACGGGCATGTCGATGCCCGTGTTCTGGTAAATCTCAATCGGTATGAATACCGCGTGTGCCGCTTAAGGGTACACGGCCTGTGACACGGGCGTGTCACAGACCGTGTCAGCCAAAAAATTGAGTTTTTGGGCAAATCGTGGCCGTTCAGATTTCTCTCTTTAGATCCAAGGGCTCAGGTGATTTCCTGGCTGGATTTAATCCGTGAAGGCTGATGAAGACTTCATTCTTCATTTGGTTAAGGAAGAGAGAAAGAGAGAGGAGGAAGAAGAAGGAGGAGGAGATCAAGCCACCGGCGGAGTTCCCGTGGTCCGATTCGTGATCCGAATCCGGCGTTGTGAAGGCAAGGCTGCTGCGGTTCTTTCTCACCGGCTAGTTTACGATGGCTCCCAAGAGATCGACAAGGGTAAAGATCTCCCTTCTTGGACATGTGAAGTCCTTCTTTTCTGCATTGCATAGGGAAAACCCTTCCCCGCGAGTGTGCGGTGGGTTGTGGTGTCCCTTGGGGTAGATATGTGAAGACCCCCTTGTTAGAGGCCGGAATTGGAGTACGGCTCTAGGCATGCTGTGTGAAGCCCATCTGGACATGGTCTGGATTGGTGATGCTTGTTTGCATATCGGAGAAGGCTCCGTGATTATGGCTTGTGTTGCCTTGTGCCTACCTGTTGCTTGGTGCAGCAGGAAGTACTGGATGATGTCTAGGAAATGAAGAGGGTTGGATGCAACTCTTGTGGCCGTGCGTTGCCACTTTATGAGCGGTTGAGCCGTTGGGCTGCAACTCGATGAAAAGGCAGATTGCCGAACAGGAAAGGTGAAACCGACCCGCGCCTATAAATAGCCATGGATACTTCCGTATTCGAGGTGGCACGGCGACTTGAGCAACGGGGGGTGGCTGATCCGTACCTGCGTTAGGTCCGTCCGACTTGGAAGCCTGGTTATAGGTTTTGTTGGAGCGCCTAATGAGAGTCTTAGGCCCGCGCGCTGGAAAGACTAGAATGCTCAAATACCGTGTAGACGGTGGTGTTGACCCTGGTATTCCGGTACACCAAGAATGTGCCCTGAGTGCACGGACTGTCGGGCCGTGTGGCCGATTGTTGTGATGGCTTGAATGTGCCTGCGCGCGCATAGTTGCTATATGATGATGCCATGCTTTGCAGGGAAAGAATGCTAATGCCCCGAGAAAGGGGTAGGATTGTTATAATTGGGTCAGCTGAATGCTGACCGTTGCATTGTTTGCCACCGGTTGGGTGGATTGTTCCCATGCAGGTGCTGGAGAGCCAAGTGGTAAGTGAAGGGCTGAATCCCTACTGCTGTTGCTGCTGCTGCTGCGGCTAGCCCTTGAAGGATAAGCGAATGTTTTTGCTTGTTTTCTTTTACTCATGTATGGCCGGCCTGCGCGCCGAGGTTTGTAAACCATACGGTGTGAAAAGAGGAATTGTAAGGCCTTAAGACCAAACTCTATGTGTTTGTGTACATTCCGTGGTTATATATAAAGGTGGTTTATATATTGGACATTCCTGGTTAGAGTTCAAATTACAACTTAAAGCTTCCGCTAGAATGCTCTGAGTTAGGATTCGTGTTTGATTTGGTATTATCCTGTGACCTCACCGTCTATTTGTGGCATATAGTGTGGGGCCCCGGCCGGACCTTCTACTATACGTCATTTAACGGATGGGGTCGTTACAAGAAGCAAAGAAGAAGGCTGATCAAAAAGGCAAGAAGCCAGCTGAAGATGCTGAAGCTCCTGTGAAGGCTCAAATCCAATCTGGCAAAGGGATTGTCATAAGAGAGCCTGATCAATCTTAATTTTAAGTTCTTTCAAAAGTATTTTGTAATGTTTTGATTAAATCATTCAATGTAAAACTCTGTAATCAAACATTATCAAGTTATAAACAATATTTTGTTTGGAATCATATAATGTTCACTCTGTGATGGATTGTTCATATTTTGTTTGGAATCATATAATGTTCACTCTGTGATGGATTGTTCATATTTTGTTTATATTAAGTATTCCTGTTATGTCATATATCATCATATTATACTTTTTATAAATGGTGTATATCATTGGCTATAAGGGTTATGACTTCTCCAAATAGGGGGAGATTGTTGGGTACATTGGAAAATGTGTAGCTGATTTGAAGAAGCCCAACTTAGCTCAATGATATACATCAAGGTGTATTTGATGTTGTTTTAAGTTGACATGTGCAGGTGAAGAAGTGTTAAAGAATGCAGAAAAATATTCTAAGTCCATGTGTCGACACCTGAAGAAACAGTGTCGACACTTCAGAATATTTGTGTCGACACTTGAAGGAAGCTGTGTCGACACAGAGAAAGATAGTCGACCACATTTGGGTCGATACTGGGAAGCAGTGTCGACTTACAGGAAGATAGTCGACCACATTTGTGTCGACACTAGGAAGCAGTGTCGACTCAGAGGAAGATAGTCGACCACATTTGTGTCGACACTGGGAGGCTGTGTCGACACAATGAGACAGAGTCGACACACATTGGCAGAAGTCGACAATACTTGTGTCGACACCAGAAGACTAAGTCAACACATACTGAGTTCTGAATCTACAACAACTGTGTCGACACACAGGACTTGTGTCGACACACTGAAAAGTCAAGACCAAGTTATTTTCTGAAGAAGCTGTGTCGACTTAAAGGCAAACTTGTCAACATCATCAAAGGCTGTGTCGACACCAAAGTTACTTGTGTCGACACATACAGACAGTTGGTCTCAACACTTCCTGACAGTCTGTCTCAACACATTGCTGACCAAGACTAAGGCACAGGATCTGTTTGAAGACTTGACAGCTGTGGGTTGCAGCCAGTTAACTGATGCTGTCAGACTTGTCAGAAGACAGTTATAAACCGGATCAGCCGGTTACCATTAAGAAGATCTATAAATAGACAGATTCAGAGAGAAGTAAAGATGGGATGAGAAGATTGAACTTTGGCAATCAAATTGAGAAATCAAATCAAGAAGGTGTAATACACTAAAGAAGATCTTCATCAGAAGATCTAAGAAGACGATCTCAGGATCGATCTAAGAAGAGTTTTAACAAAAATTCAGAAGTATCATCAAAGGTGTTGGATAGAGAGGGATCCACCCATTTTGAAGAAGAAGAAGGAAGCCATCAGTGGTTTCTCAAGAAGCTGTTTGGAAATCAACTCAGCTAAGTTCAGATTCAAGAAGCTTTGAAGAAAGCTCAAATTCAGTTGATTTCATCAGCTGATCAAGAATTGTCTTGTCCTCTTCTCTCTCAACAAAGGCAAGACATTAAAACTTCTTTTCTAAATTTCTGTAGGATCTGTTTTACACAGATCTGAGTTGTAAGCCTGTGATATAAAGGCTGAGTGTAGGAGAGTTGATCTCTGAGTGGTAGGGCTGTTTGCCTGAGTGTAGGAGAAGGTTCTTCTCTGAGTTGTAGGCCTTGTGGCAAGGCTGAGGTAGGGTTGTTGTGCCTGAGTTGTAGGAACCTATCCAGGTTCTGAGCTGTAGGATCTGAGGATCTGAGAATAGTGGAAGTTTGGCCGAATCTAGCATACTGCTAGATAGGTGAAGGGGGAAAGTGGATGTACCCAGACCTTGGGGAACCACTATAAAACATTGTGCAATCTGTGATGATTAAATGTCTGTGAATGCTGTGCTGGATGTTTTAATTTTTGTAATTGAATTCTGCCTAAAAATTTGAACAAGCAATTAGAACCTATTCACCCCCCCTGTAGGTGTTTAGGTTGTCTTGAAAGTAAAACTATCAGAAACAAGCGTGCATCACATCCTGTCTTAATTGGTGTCTTGTTTGCACACCAGCTGATATGTCTCCAATCACTTGAGATGTGGGGTGATCTCTAAGTGTGACAATATCAGCAGGTGGGATGTGATCTTCAGCAATAGTTGGGATTAATTCCTCAGGAGGAATTTGATCTACTGTTGGTGGAACAACAACAGCTTCTGCAATGTCTTCATCACTGTCTGATTCAGTGATCTGAAGAGTTGATAGTTGAAGAATCTCTTGAGTAGCATCAGGTACCTGCAATGAACTGGAGGAAGGAGAATTTTCCTTCTCCTTGTAAAACATCTGAGACTCATCAAAAGATACATGCACAGAATCTTCAATTTTACAGGTTGATTTGTTATAAACCCTATAAGCTTTGCTTACTTGGGAATATCCAAGCATAATTCCCATTGAAGCTTTTGCTTCAAACTTTCTAAGGTATTCTTTATTGTTATTATGAATGTATACTACACAACCAAATATTCTAAAATAATTAATTTTGGGTTTCTTTCCTTTAAGCAACTCATAAGGAGTTTTACACTTAAGCTTGTGTATCAGACTTTTATTCAAGACATAATTGGCTGTACTAACAGCTTCTGTCCAATAGGAAAGAGGCATATTAGCATCTGCCAACAATGTGCTAGTAGCTTCAATGAGTGTTCGATTTTTCCTTTCAACTACCCCATTTTGTTGGGGAGTTCTAGGAGCTGAGAAGCTATGTTTGATACCTTCTCTCTCACAGAATTCTTGCATGAGAAGAGAGTCAAACTCAGTACCATGATCACTTCTGATCAAGGCCACATGAGTAGAGTACTCAGTCTGCACACATAATAGAAAGTCTGTAAGGGCTTTGAAGTTATCAGCCTTAGTTCTCAAAAATAAAACCCAACTGAACCTAGAGAAGTCATCTATAATGACTAAGGTGTAATACTTCCCTCCTAAACTCTGTACATTTATTGGGCCAAAAAGGTCCAGATGTAATAAATACAGGATTCTAGGAGAATCACTTTTATTTACAGATTTGAAAGAGTTTTTGGTTTGCTTGCCTAGCTAACAAGCCTTGCATAGGCTCTCCTTCTTGTAAGGGAAAGAAGGTAAACCTCTAACAAGGTTGTGTTTAGATAACCTAGATATATTTTTAAGGTTAACATGACTAAGCCTCTTATGCCACAAAGAATTATTATTAATTGTTACTTCATTAAATAAACAGATTTCAGAATGAGTTGAATTGAAATCTACTAAATAAATATTACCTAATCTAATGCCTACTAAAACAACATTATTATTTAAAGTAATATTACAAGAAGAGTTAGAAAATGAAACCTGGTAGCCAGCATCACATAGCTGGCTGACTGAAATCAAATTGTGCTTCAGTCCAGTCACATATGCAACTCTCTTGAAAGTAACAGCTCCAATTGTGATCCTGCCATAGCCTTCTGTCTGACCACAGCTTGAATCTCCAAAGATAACCTTTGGGCCGAGCTTAGCTTTGAACTTTGACAGATGATTTTTATTTCCTGTCATATGCTTGGAGCATCCACTATCCAAATACCACTTATTTTGAGTGATAGGATAGGCCTTCACCTGTAATTAAAACAATTTAAACATTGTGGACCCAGGTAACCTTGGGTCCCTTGTTTTTCACATAAGAAAAGCTAGAAATAAATGAAAATGCAGGCTGAGGGTGATATCCTAATGGGTGAGATCTCCTAGGTGGGATTCTCCATGCAGATGATGGGTCAACAAACCTAGGGGTTCTATTTTCATTTAGGTTTCTACGGGTTTGATGATGATTTTGAAAATCATATTGAAAACGTCGATCGACGTTCGACGATGGGCGCTCAGATCGTCGAGCTTCGTTCGACCATTGAGCTTCCGATCGTCGAGCAGCGTTCGACGCTCTTTGTATTTCCTTAAAAAATTGTTTTCTTTTCTCTCTCTTAGCTTTATTTAAAGTTTTATTAACTTGGTTTACTTGCTCAGTGTTCTTTATCCCATCAGCTGAGATAAAGTTAACTGGAGTTGAAAGATTATTTTTAAGAATAACTGGGGGTTCACTGGGAGAAGCTCCTAAGCCTAGTTTGTTATTGCCTGACCTAGTGTTAGTCATGCTGGTTATCTCTAACAGCTTAAGGCTTCTACCATTTAGAGATTCTTCTAACCTCTTAGATTTAGCTAACTCAATTTTAAGAAACTTAATTTCTTCACTATACTTAGTGAGATCTTCCTTTAACTTAATATTTTCAGTAGATATGATTTCTGATTCAGCTAGACTATGTCTAAGTTCTTTAATCTCTTTTTCAGAACTAATTAAATCTAAGCATAAAGATTTAAAATCTAATTTGAATTCTGCAGAAGTAAAATCATAAGAAGATAGTACCTCATCTTTTGTTGGCATTTCTTCCTCTGAATCTAAACTCTCTGCAGCTGAGTGATTGCTGCAGGCATCTATTGCCATCAGGCAAACTTCCTTTGCCTTCTTCTCTTCCTCATCCTCATTGGAGCTAGAGGAGGAAGATTCTTCATCAGAATCACTCCAGGTTTCAGCAATGAAACCTCTCTCCTTCTTCTTGTTCTTGTAGGAGGATGGCTTGGAGTGCTTCCTGTGCTGTTCCTTTTCTTTCCTCTTATCTTTGTTCTTCTCCTCTGGACAATCTAGTAAGATATGTCCAGGTTTCCTGCAACCATAGCAGATAATTTCTTTAGCAGGTGAACGGTCATACCTTGGTTTGTCTTCATAGCGTGAAGACTTCTTTCTGAATTCCTTTCTCCCCATCTTGAGAAACCTCTTGGCAAATAATGCCATTAGCTCCTCATTGGATTGGCTGCCTTCAGAAGCATCAGCAGCCTTAAGAGCTAGAGATTGCTCTTTTCTTGTTGGAGTAGGGGTCTTTGCTTCAGCTTCTGCTTCCCTTGTCTTTAGCACTTGCTCAAAAGACTTGAGCTTGCCGAGACGGGCTTCAGTTGAAATCTCATTTGTGCTTCTGGCCTCCTTGATGGGCCAGATCCTCAGATCCCATGTGCTAGGGAAGCACATAAGAATCTTATCATTGACCTCTGTCAATGAAATGTCCTTGTCAAGTGTCCTCAGCTCATTGATGATTGAGCTGAGCCTTGTGTACATGGCTTCAACTGATTCAGCATCAGTTTTCTTGAAGTTCTCATATTGTGAGATAAGGTTGGACCTCCTGTCCTTCCTTTCATCAGCTGAACCAGCTACAATCTAGTTCAGTGTATCCCACATAGCTTTTGCTGAAGAGTAGTCAGCAACCTTCTGGAATACCTCATCAGACATTATCTGATCCAGAATGTTCATCTCCTTGGCATCTGCTATCTTTGCCTTCTTGTACACATCATTGTAGTCTGGAGGAGGCACTGCACTCATATCAGATGATGAGGCAGTAGCAGCAGCAGGTGCTCTTGGGGGTCCTGACAAAATAGAAGCAAAGATACTTTCATCAATAGAATTCATATATAATTTAATCCTTGCCTTCTAGATGCCAAACTTAGCTAAGTTGCATGCTGAAGGTCTGGTGCTAGAATAATCCTTGGACTAGGCCATGAAGTGAGAATCAATAATCCTTGGTATCTATCAGGATCTTGTGACTTAGGTGTTAGCCTATACAGTCAGTCAACCTCCCTTTGATACCAATTGAAAGTGAAGGGATAGATACTACTCTAGAGGGGGGGGGGTGAATAGAGTTATCAAATTTTGCACTAGACAAAACTTTATAGTCTACCTAATAGTTTTACTTTCAAGATAACCTAAACACCTAGAGGGGGGGGGGGGTGAATAGGTTCTAATTTCTTGTTTATACTTCTAGGCAGAATTCAATTACAAATTAAAACATCTAGCACAGCATTCACAGACAACTAAGCATCACAAATTGCACAATGTTTTATAGTGGTTCCCCAAGGTCTGGGTACATCCACTTTCCCCCTTCACCTATCTAGCAGTATGCTAGATTCGGCCAAACTTCCACTATTCTCAGATCCTCAGATCCTACAGCTCAGAACCTGGATAGGTTCCTACAACTCAGGCTCAACAGCCCTACCTCAGCCTTGCCTCAAGGCCTACCTCTCATAGAAGAACTTTCTCCTACACTCAGGCAAATAGCCCTACCACTCAGAGACCACCTCTCCTACACTCAGCCTTTATAACACAGGCTTACAACTCAGATCTGTGTAAACAGATCCTACAGAAATTTAGAAAAGATATTTTTATATCTTGCCTTTGTTGAGAGAGAAGAGGACAAGACACTTCTTGATCAGCTGATGAAATCAACTGAATCTGAGCTTTCTTCAAAGCTTCTTGAATCTGAACTTAGCTGAGTTGATTTCCAAACAGCTTCTTGAGAAACCACTGATGGCTTCCTTCTTCTTCTTCAAGATGACTGGATCCCTCTCTATCCAACACCTTTTCTGATACTTCAGACTTCTTCTTCTTAGATCTTCTGATGAAGATCTTCTTTAGAGCTTAGCACTTTCTTGAATTGAAACTTCAATAGGATCGTAATCCTTTTGTTTCTTCTTCTTAGATCTTCTTCTGTTATTTTTCTTGGCTTTTATTTCCTTCTGAATATGTCTATTTATAGACTTTCTTCATGGTAACCGGCTGATCCGGTTACTAACTGTTTTCTGACAGGTCTGACAGCTTCAGTTAAACGGTGGCAACCCACAACTGTCAAGTCTTCAAACAGTTCCTGTACCTTAGCCTTGGACAGCAAAATGTCGAGACAGTCTGTTAGAAAGTGTCGAGACCAATCTGTCTATCTGTGTCGACACAAGTGACTTTGGTGTTGACACAATCTTTGATGATGTCGACTAAGTTGCCTTTAAGTCGACACAGCTTCTTCAAAAAATAACTTGGTCTAGACTCTGCAGTGTGTCGACACAAGTCCTGTGTGTCGACACAGTTGTTGTAGATTCAGAACTCAGTATGTGTCGACTCAGCCTTCAGGTGTCGACACATCAATCTTCAATTCTGCCAAAATGTGTCGACTCAGTCTTCTGGTGTCGACACAAGCATAGTCGACTTCTGCCAATATGTGTCGACTCAATCTCAAGGTGTCGACACATCCACCCAATGTCGACACAGTAGAGGTCGACTATCTTCTTCTGCGAGTCGACTATCTTTCTCTGGTCGACTATCTTTCACTAGACGACTATCTTCCACTAGTCAACTATTTTTCTCTGGTCGACTATCTTTCACTAGTCGACAACTTTCTCTGGGTGTCGACTATATTTCACTGTGTCGACACTGCTTCCCAGTGCTGAGGTCGACGATTTTCTTTATGTGTCGACACTGCTTCCCAGTGTCGACATAAATGTGGTCGACTATCTTTCTCTGTGTCGACACTGATATTCTGAAGTGTCGACACAAATATTCTGAAGTGTCGACACAATTTCTTCAGGTGTTGACATGTGGACTTAGAATATTTTTCTACATTCTTTAATACTTCTTCACCTGCACATGTCAACTCAAAACAACATCAAATACACCTTGATGTATGTCATTGAGCTAAGTTGGGCTTCTTCGAATCAGGTACACATTTTCCAATGTACCCAACAATCTCCCCCTATTTGGAGAAGTCATAACCCTATAGCCAATGATATACACCATTTATAAAAAGTATAAACTGATGATATATGACATAACAGGAATAGTTAATATAAACAAAATAAAAACAATCCATCACAGAATGAACATTATATGATACCAAACAACATTTTGTTTATAACTTGATAATGTTTGAATACAGAGATTTACATTTAATGATTTAATCAAAACATTACAAAATACATTGAAAGAACTAAAAATTAAGACTGATCAGGCTCTTTTATGACAATCCCTTTGCCAGATAGAATTTGAGCCTTCACAGGAGCTTCAGAATCTTTAGCTGGCTTCTTGCCTTTTAGATCAGCCTTCTTCATTGCTTCTTCCTTGAGCCTTTGCCTTTCAAAATAATGAAAGGGCTTTGGAAAGTACTTGCTCGGCTCCTGAGCATTTGGAGGCAGCCTACCCAGCTTGGCTTTTCTTCTTAACTGTACTATGGCCTCTTGCCTGGCTTCATACTTCTGCCATTCCATCTCATTGAACCACTTGCCTCTTTCATGCACTTGGTCTTTGACAGCCTTCCATGCAGTGAGTATAATATTTCTGGAAGTAGGACTCCACTGCTCAAAGTCTGGCTTAAGTTCAGCCTGCTCTCTAAATCTTTTCTTAGATAGTAGAGCATCTTGCTGGTCTTTCAAAGTAGCCTCAGGCTTATCAACCTTCCCAATAACAACATTGGTAACCTCCTTTGGAGGACTATACATTCCTTGAACTTGCTGATCAATCATATCATAATCTGGAGGAGGGTAAATGACTTGGGCAACCTCAGGTTGATTGCCTTCAAGTAGACTTGTTTGTATTCCGGACTCAGCCACCATAGCATCATCACATAAAGGTGGATATCCCAATGTGGCTCGAATACTATTGGTCACCCATTTGGTGTGCTCTGAGCCTGCATGAACTAACATCCTCTCCCCCTTTATGGCTTCTCTAGTAACATGATCTCTTAGATCTTCCTTCTGAAATCTGATTTGGCCATCTAGATAATTCACACCCTCTTTAAAAAATGGTTTTAACTTTAGAAGCTTGTCGGATATTTCCTTTTGAGAGGTAGTGATAACAGTTTTAACAGAATCAATAGCAGCTTGAAAGTTCTTATCAAATTCTTCCATTTCCTTTGCTCTAGCTGCAGGCAAGCCTGGAACAATCTTTTTCAATTCATCAATGATCTCATGATGAGATTCAGTTAAATTCTCATTCATCCTTATCTGATTTTCCAAGACATAGCTTTGCTTTAAAGCAATATCATCCACCTTATGGATGATAGACTGCTGTTGTTTTGCCAAATATACCACAACATTACCTCCCTTATGGAAGCAATCTGTCATCTCCTTCTTATGCATATTGACCTCAAACCTAATAGATTTTATATCTTGAGCTAAGTCAAATTGCAGGGACTTGTTGTTCTCATCAACATATTTTTCAATAGCCACTCTGTGTTCATCCAATTTCACTTGTAAATCGACCAAAAACTTGTTATAATCAAAGTCAGAAGAAGTGTGATGTGCTGTAGACTGTAGAGCCTGCTTATAGCTCTTGCTCCTTCTCTGGAAGACCATAAGTTTTCTCTTCTTAGCCACCCTGGTTTCTTCATTCTCAGAATCAGAAGTACTATCAATTTGAACTCTTTCTTTGGGAGGAGGAGGAACAGCTGCTTCAGTGCCATGTTGTACAGTCTCCACATGCACAGGCTCCCCCTCAATTTCTTGCTCCACTTCCATTCTATCAGTAATTACTTCATTATCTGGAAATAACTCTTCTAGAGTATATTCCTTCTGGGCTGGAACATCTGCAGTATTCAAATTTTGAGATATATCAATTTGAGCATCGTCTTGCACTTGCTCAGACAGCTTCTCCCCCTGTACTTGTTCAGTATTGGTGATGTCCTGGGCAGGTGAGGACACTTGCTTTCCCTGGACCTGTGCAGAAATAGAAATATTAGAAATGTCTTTTGTAGGAAAATACACCAGCTCCCCCTGCACCTGTACCTGGTCATGAGTAGATACAGTCTGTGTAGGTGAATAAACTTGCTGAGCTGGTATTCTTACTTCTTCTTCTTGAATTGCAGGTATTGTGGCATCCTGAATTTGTGTAGAAGCAGGTTGATCTTCAACCTCTTGTCTTACTTGTTCTTCTTGTGGGTGCTCAGTACTGGTAGCATGACCTGGGGATTTCTCAAGTGAATCCTGCCTTTCCACTTCAGGCATCTCTTTGGTCAGCACCCTATCCCATCTGGAGAACAATCTCATGTCCATCCTTCTCATGTGATTAATTTTTGTTCCAGGTTATTGTTGCATAACATCAGGAATCTCCTTACTTAGGTATATACTCATTATTCTAGCCAGATTTGGCTTCTTGATTCCTTCCTTAATCTTTTCAAAGATTACAGTTGACCAATCCGTTGGAATTGTAAACACAATCCTGGTCATTAGGCTGAACATATAGGCAGAAATCCTATCATGTCCACCTGGCTTGCACAGAATAACTTTTCCAACCACCTCAGACAGAAACTTGCCCTGTTGATTCATTCCTTTCCTATTGAAAGCAGCTCCAATTTTCATGGTGGAATCCAATCCACACCATTGAAGAGCCTCCCTTGATTTAGAAGAAGGGACATCCTCTTCATTCTCAATTATAGGTAAGTGTAGAATTGTTCTTAACTTACTTGGTGTAATTTCCACTGGTGACCCATGAACTGTTGATTTTATCTCATGACTTTCAGAGACTACAGATGCAGAAGTATAGAACTCATGCACCTCCTTCTTCCATATCTTAGATGGTTAGGAGACCAGAAATTCTAATCCTGAGTCGGAGAGGAGAGAGATAACCCCGAGAACATCTGGAGGGGCAGCAGCAAAGGCCTGGCGCACCAACTCATATCCTTCATTCACATTATCTTCAATCTTTGGCGCCATTGATCAGTCGAGAAAGCTTGAAAGATGAGAGAAAGAGAGAGAGAGGGAGAATGTCGACACAGGGTTTCGAAAACCTTGTAAGCGTGTCGACAGAATGAGTTTTTGACCTATTTATACCTTCTGTTTAAAGAAGATCAAAAGTCGCCAAAAACAGACTATAAGTGTCGACACAGATGAAATGTGTCGACACAAGCTTCTATTATCTTGACATCAAGTCCGTCTATTATGTGTCGACACCAATTTGCAGTTATGTCGACACCAGAGATATATAGTAGAGCATCAGAAATTCTGTGTCGACTCTTAGTATAAGTGTCGACACAAAATCTGTAAGTGTCGACACCACTATCCTGGTGAAGTCGACACTACATTCCTAGATAAGTTGACAATAAGATTCTTAAGTGTCGACACAATATCTCTGACTTGTCGACATTACTACCCTGAGTCGACACAATATTACTGAATGTGTCGACTCCATCTTACTTAGCCAATTTCTGTTTGTTCATCACAACTTAGAAGTACTACAGAGTACTTGATAATACTTCAATGTGTCTTTATATCACTTGAATGTCTTGTTACCACTTCAACTTCATTGTTGATGATATTGTGATTACACTAATCAATGGTTAACATACCTAATTCAATTTTGAATTTATTGAATTTGGTCTCATCTAGGGGCTTAGTAAACACATCTGCTATTTGATAATCTGTTTTCACAAATTCCAATGAAATGTCTTCTTTTTCTACATGTTCTCTAAGAAAATGGTATTTTATTTCTATATGCTTAGTTCTACTATGAGAAACAGGATTATTAGCAATAGAAATTGCACTCTTAGAATCACACAAAAGAGGTGTTCTACTTACTTGAATACCATAATCCTTAAGCTGATGCTGCATCCATAATAGATGTGCACAGCAGCTTCCAACAGCAACATACTCAGACTCAGCTGTGGAAATTGCCACACTGGTCTACTTCTTACTACTCCATGATATTAGTCTTCCTCCCAGGAATTGACAAGTACCTGTAGTACTCTTCCTATCCTCTCTACATCCTGCAAAATCTACATCTGAATAGCCTGTTAGTTGAAAATCTCTATTCCTAGGGTACCAAAGACCTAGATTAGGTGTGCCCTTAAGATATCTCAGAATCCTTTTGACTGCAGTATAATGAGATTTTTTAGGGCAGGCTTGGTACCTAGCACAGACACATGTAGCATACATAATATCTAGTCTACTAGCAGTGAGATATAGTAGTGAGCCAACTATTCCTCTATACAAAGTCTCATCAACAGGTTTACCTGCATCATCTTTGCATATAGGCATACTTGTTCCCATAGGAGTTCTCATGGTGGAGGATGACTCCATACCATATTTCTTAATCAATTCTTTGGTGAACTTAGACTGGGATATGGACAAGCCATCATCAGTCTGTCTTACTTGGAGTCCCAAGAAGAACTTCAGTTCCCCCATACTGCTCATCTCAAACTTCCCTTGCATAAGTTTGGCAAACTTTTTACAAAGGTTGTTTTCAGTAGATCCAAAGATTATGTCATCAACATAGATCTGAACTAAGATGATCTTGCCTTTGAATTCCCTAAGGAATAGAGTTTTGTCTATTTTTCCTCTTGAGAATTTATTCTCAATAAGGAAAGTAGATAGGGTTTCATACAAAGCCCTTGGAGCTTGCTTTAACCCATACAGAGCTTTCCTAAGCTTATAAACAAAATCAGGTTTAAGAGGATCTACAAAACCTGATGGCTGCTCTACATATACTTCTTCTTTAAGATCACCATTCAGAAATGCTGACTTCACATCCATCTGGTATACTTTGAAGTCTTGATAGGCTGTATAGGCAAGGAATATTCTGATTGCCTCCAGCCTTGCTACTGGAGCAAAGGTTTGATCAAAGTCAATCCCTTCTTCCTGCCTGTATCCTTTTGCAACCAATCTTGCTTTATTCTTTACTATTATTCCACTTTCATCTAGCTTGTTCCTATAGATCCATTTTGTGCCAATTATGTTGTGGCCGCTTTGTTTAGGAACAAGCTCCCAGACATTGCACCTTCTGAATTGATTCAGCTCCTCTTGCATAGCATCAATCCAGTGCTGGTCTTGGATAGCTTCTTCAAACTTCTTAGGCTCCATTTGTGACAGGAAACTTGAATGTAGAACTGTGTTTTGATTTCTGCTTCTAGTTTACACCCCCTGTCTTGGATCACCTATTATCTGATCAGCTGGATGATCTCTTAAATGTCTTGTAGCTGGAGGAAGATTCCCTTCTGGTTGAACATTTCCAGCTCCTTCATTTAGCTGAATCTCTTGGTTTTCATCAGCTTCTATAGTGTCTTGTTCTCCCCCTGGACAGAAGCCTTCATTTTCCAATGCCCCATCTTCCTTTGATACTTCAGTAATGGAGAGCTTGTCCATACTTTTGCTTATACCTGTTGAGTCATTTAATCTACAAGACAACTCACAGTTGATTAATCTTGTTTCATCAAACACAATATGCACAGATTCTTCAAATACTTGAGTAATCAAGTTGAAGACTCTATAGGCCTTACTATTTGTGCTGTAACCAACAAATATCCCATCCTGGGATTTGGCAGCAAACTTAGTCAAATATGACTTGCCATTGTTAAGTATATAACACTTGCAACCAAAGATCCTAAAGTAAGATAGATTTGGTTTTCTGCCTTTCACAATCTCATAGGGTGTCATTTTGTGGCTTTTGGTGATAGTAGCCCTATTGATTACATGACAAGCAGTGTTAACTGCCTCAGCCCAAAAATATTCTGGGAGAGAGGTGTCACTCAACAGAGTTCTACCTGCTTCAATTAATGTTCTATTCTTTCTTTCAGCAATTCCATTTTGCTGAGGTGTTCTAGGTGAGGAGAACTCTTGGAAAATCCCAAAGTCTTTACACAATTTTGTTATGCTTTCAGATTGAAACTCAGTACCATGGTCACTTCTGATTTTGACCACTGTACTATTTAGTTCATTCTGAATTTGCTTTACAAAATTAAGTAATACACTTGGGGTTTCAGATTTTTGTTTCAGAAAGAACACCCATGTAAATCTTGAATAGTCATCTACAACCACAAAAGTGTAGACTTTCCTACCTAGACTGTGAACTGGCATAGGACCAAAAAGATCCATATGCAAGAGGTATAAGCACCTCACAGAATCCTTGTTTTCAAGGCTTTGAAAGGAGGATTTTGTCTGCTTGCCCTTTTGACAAGCTGAGCATATCCCTTCCTTTATACACTTAACTTGAGGTCCATTCCTCACTAACTCTTTGCTAAAGAGTTGGCCAATTGTCTTGTAGTTTAGATGAGCCAATCTCTTGTGCCACTTAACACAATGAGAAGCATTGTCATCAGCTACAAGACAGATGGGAGAAGCCTTATTCTCACATTCAAAATTAAGAAAATATACATTTCTCTTCCTATACCCAGTCAATATGATCTTTTGATCACTTGACCTTTTGATATGACATCCATCTTTAACAAATGAAATGTCATATCCTAAATCACTTAGCTGGCTTATGCTTATTAGATTATGTTTCAAACCTTTTACATAAGCCACTTGAGTGATAGTAATTAGGTTAGAAGAAATGTTACCAAACCCTTTGATGACTCCTTTTTCAGATCCACCAAAGATCACTTTAGGTCCATCTTTGACAGATGAATACTCCTTCAGCAGCCCCTTTGTTCCAGTCATGTGCCTGGAACAACCACTATCCAAGTACCATATAGGGGCATGGTTACTTGGATTCACCTGCAACACAGAATTACTTACCCTTAGAACCCAAGTAAGTCTTGGGTCCTTGGTTCAGGTTAGCATTAATAAAGCTACCATAACCTCTTCTAACAGGTAGACTATTGTTCTTTATAACACTTGGGTTATACCAGCAGTTTAGTGCAAAATGGCCTCTCTTGCCACAGCACCAATATTCAAACTTATTGTATCTAGATCTAGATACATCCTTCTCAGAAGAATTTCTGTTCATTGTTGGTGCTGCAGCAACTTCACCTACTGATTTCTTAAAACCATTGGGTTTATGACCATGGGTAGGCCTGCTAGCATTTACACCCTTGTTCTTCAGAACATTAGTCTTAATATGACCTTGAATATCTTCATGATCATATTTGTTAGAAGGCACTTCCACCTTACTAAATTTTATGGGGACTGAAAGGTTTAGTGGCTGAACAGGAGCTTTGCCTTTCCTCTTGAATCTGCCAGCCCTGGAGTTACCTTTAAATCCTAATCCAGCCTTACCCTTTTGAGTGACAAATTCATCTATCAAGGGTAAGACAGATTTTGGCTTAGAGTAACTAGCCACTAAATCCCTTTCAATTCTAAGTCTGGCCTCCAGACTCTTCACTTGATCATTAGTATAATTAATTGTGCCCATCTGAATAATTGTTATATTCTTCAGCTTGGCAATTTCATTTAATTTTTGATCAATAACTTTCTCTAACTCAGTTGTAGTAACCCTTAGTTCAGCAATTTCCTGAGCCTGAGATTTAACCAGGTTCTTGCTTTTCTTAAGGACCTGC
The DNA here is from genome assembly GCA_039513925.1 of Platanthera zijinensis. Classification (NCBI taxonomy): domain Eukaryota; kingdom Viridiplantae; phylum Streptophyta; class Magnoliopsida; order Asparagales; family Orchidaceae; genus Platanthera; species Platanthera zijinensis. Next base: position 96,108,050 of record CM077091.1, read on the forward strand.
AACAAGTCCCCATACTTGTCTATCAATTGATAGACATCTCCTTCAGATTCAGATGCATCTACATCACTTGATGCAGATGTAGCTGATTCTTCACTTGTACAACAAACAGATGTAATAGAAGGACATTGTACCTTATTAGGACCAGACTGATTCTGGCATATGTCCTCTTCTGATCCTGCCATTAGCCCCATACACTGATGATCCTTTTGTTCATTGATGGAGTCTAGCAACTGCAGAAACTCCTCTTCTTCAGATGCAGCATATAGTCCAATATATGCTTCAGCTTCAGATTCTGACTCTGAAGTTGACTGGTCTGTTAGACTCTTATCTTTCTTTGCAACAAAGGATTTCTCCTTCTTGCCTTTCTGATGAGTCTTCTTCTTGTCTGAAGACTCCTTTCTCTTATCAGGACAGTCAGCCACTACATGTCCAGGCCTATTGCAACAATAGCAGACAATCTTTGAAGTAGTGGCTTTGTTGGGCTTTAATCTGCTCTTCTCTTTCCTTGATGACCTTTTCTTCTGATAATAGTCATCAACTTGCTGTGATGTGGAAGGCCTAGACTTCCATTGCTTCTTTTTCAAGAACCTCTGGAATTGCCTTGTGAATGCAGCAAAGTCTGCATCTGAATCACAGCTTTCTGAACCCTTATCTGAATTTTCAGAACTATCTTCTGCAACTTCCTTAGGAGGAGATGGTGATTTCCTCCTATTCTTTCTAGTGGCTTCTACATTGAATGGCACAGTCTTTTCTCTATGCTCTCCTCTTGAATTCTTTTCCTCCTCCTTCCTCACCATAAGTTGCATTTCATAGGATAGCAACTTTCCAAACAAGGTGGGAGGAGATATCTCTGCCAATTTAGCCACTTCTCTTATGGCACAGATCTTTGTGTCCCAATCCTTTGTTAAGGATCTCAAGAATTTGTCATTCAGTTCATAAGTACTGAAGACTCTTCCATAGGACATAAGCTCATTCACAATTCTATAGAATTTCTTGTAGCACTCAGTTATGCTATCAGATTTTCCTTGTCTAAAACTTTCATACTCCTGATTGAGCATAGATTTCCTGTCCTGCCTTACTTCTTCAGATCCCTCCATGTAGACAATCAATGTGTCCCACATCTCTTTGGAGGTCTTGCAGTGAATCAGATTCTGAAATGTTGAATCATCTATGGCACTAACAATAATGTTCTGAGCTCTTTTATCCATGGTTGCCAAGATGATTTCATCCTTGGTCATTTCTGAATAACTCTTTGGAGTTTGGATATTTGCATCAAGAACTGATACCTTCATTGGTATGAAGGGGCCTTCCTGTACTGTGATGTAAATCCTTGGATCAGATGCCTCCATAAACAATCTGACTCTTTCTTTCCAAATTCCAAAAATTTCTTTCTTGCATATGGGTAATTTCATAGACCCTAGCTCCTTATGATTCTCACCAGAACCCATCTTTTTGAATCTTGATTCTGCCTTTCAGATCTACCTCAGACTATTAAGTCCTTTCTGAGGAACCTCCCTCTGATACCACTTGATAGTTTTACTTTCAAGATAACCTAAACACCTAGAGGGGGGGTGAATAGGTTCTAATTTCTTGTTTATACTTCTAGGCAGAATTCAATTACAAATTAAATCATCTAGCACAGCATTCACAGACAACTAAGCATCACAGATTGCACAATGTTTTATAGTGGTTCCCCAAGGTCTGGGTACATCCACTTTCCCCCTTCACCTATCTAGCAGTATGCTAGATTCGGCCAAACTTCCACTATTCTCAGATCCTCAGATCCTACAGCTCAGAACCTGGATAGGTTCCTACAACTCAGGCTCAATAGCCCTACCTCAGCCTTGCCTCAAGGCCTACCTCTCAGAGAAGAACTTTCTCCTACACTCAGGCAAATAGCCCTACCACTCAGAGATCACCTCTCCTACACTCAGCCTTTATAACACAGGCTTACAACTCAGATCTGTGTAAACAGATCCTACAGAAATTTAGAAAAGATATTTTAATGTCTTGCCTTTGTTGAGAGAGAAGAGGACAAGACACTTCTTGATCAGCTGATGAAATCAACTGAATCTGAGCTTTCTTCAAAGCTTCTTGAATCTGAACTTAGCTGAGTTGATTTCCAAACAGCTTCTTGAGAAACCACTGATGGCTTCCTTCTTCTTCTTCAAGATGACTGGATCCCTCTTTATCCAAAACCTTTTCTGATACTTCAGATTTCTTCTTCTTAGATCTTCTGATGAAGATCTTCTTTAGAGCTTAGCACTTTCTTGAATTGAAACTTCAATAGGATCGTAATCCTTTTGTTTCTTCTTCTTAGATCTTCTTCTGTTATTTTTCTTGGCTTTTATTTCCTTCTGAATATGTCTATTTATAGACTTTCTTCATGGTAACTGGCTGATCTGGTTACTAACTGTTTTCTGACAGGTCTGACAGCTTCAGTTAAACGGTGGCAACCCACAGCTGTCAAGTCTTCAAACAGTTCCTGTACCTTAGCCTTGGACAGCAAAATGTCGAGACAGTCTGTTAGAAAGTGTCGAGACCAATCTTTCTATCTGTGTCGACACAAGTGACTTTGGTGTTGACACAATCTTTGATGATGTCGACTAAGTTGCCTTTAAGTCGACACAGCTTCTTCAGAAAATAACTTGGTCTAGACTCTGTAGTGTGTCGACACAAGTATTGTGTGTCGACACAGTTGTTGTAGATTCAGAACTCAGTATGTGTCGACTCAGCCTTCAGGTGTCGACACATCAATCTTCAATTATGCCAAAATGTGTCGACTCAGTCTTCTGGTGTCGACACAAGCATAGTCGACTTCTGCTAATATGTGTCGACTCAATCTCAAGGTGTCGACACATCCACCCAGTGTCGACACAGGAGAGGTCGACTATCTTCTTCTGTGAGTCGACTATCTTTCTCTGGTCGACTATCTTTCACTAGACGACTATCTTCCACTAGTCGACTATTTTTCTCTGGTCGACTATCTTTCACTAGTCGACAACTTTCTCTGGGTGTCGATTATATTTCACTGTGTCGACACTGCTTCCCAGTGCTGAGGTCGACGATTTTCTTTATGTGTCGACACTGCTTCCCAGTGTCGACATAAATGTGGTCGACTATCTTTCTCTGTGTCGACACTGATATTCTGAAGTGTCGACACAAATATTCTGAAGTGTCGACACAATTTCTTCAGGTGTCGACATGTGGACTTAGAATATTTTTCTGCATTCTTTAATACTTCTTCACCTGCACATGTCAACTCAAAACAACATCAAATACACCTTGATGTATTTCATTGAGCTAAGTTGGGCTTCTTCGAATCAGGTACACATTTTCCAATGTACCCAACACTACCCAACTCCCTTGGAGTGAAATGCGGAATGAAAAGATTATAGATAAGGAGATAACCCTAAAGCCTAACACAAGTATTGTGCACAAACTCAAGCCAACTGTAATTACAGTTAAGGCTTGGAAATCCTAATCAGCAACTAGCAAACCTAGTTATATCTAATCACAGCCACAATGCAAGTAATTAAATTAAGCAAGCCAGACGACACAAGGAATTTATAGTGGTTCCCCAAACAACTTGGGTACGTCCACTCTTCTACCAACAAGGTAGGAATCCACTACAGGTTTTTGATCAGGTGCCCTGCCACCACAAGATCTGCTTCAGGTAGATCTAGAAACCCTTTAGACTTTTGATCAGGTGTCTAAAAATCGAACACAGGTTTTTGATCAGGTGCCCTGCCACCAAGGGATACTTTTGAAGGGAGTAATAACCCTGTACAGGGGGGGGGAAAGAAGGTTAAGATGTCTTCTCTATTTTACAATAGATTAGAGAAGCACAAAGACTTGCACTGAGCTAGAAAGCCCAAAAGAATCAAGGCTCCCCCTGACTCAAAGAATGTCCAGGTGAAGTCTTGCTTCAGTGCAGAAAACACTTCAGAAAGTTCTGAAGGAAAAACTACAAGAAGATATAAAATATAAAATAGAAATCTTCTAGCAGCTATCTTCTTCTTCTTCTTCTTCAAAATAACTCTGAGTCTGAACTTCCTGGAAGCAGGAGAACTCAGGTTGAAGAAGAGCAGAAGAGCTTAACACTTCTCAGTTGAATGAAGATTGCTGAGAGCAGTTAAACTTGGTCTTGATTGAAAGCTTGAATGCTAATTGAATAACTCTTAGAATAACTGGTTAGCTGGCTGAAATCCTTCTCCAAAGGATTCCTTTTATAGCAGCAACAAGCAACGGCTCTTTTCAATTTGAACTGTTTGTCTTCTTCTGAAACTTGAAACATGGGCTGCAAATATCACAAAGACAAACAAACTCTGCAGCAAAATATTATATAAAAGGGATAAACCTTTTTCAAGGAAGCTGCAGGAAGCAATCTGATAATAAAGGTACTAAATAAAATCACATCAGAGACAAACTCTTTATAGCAAAAGGAAGACTTTTCAGTCTAACGGCTATAAAGGACTGACAACAGATAAAGTAAAATACACTGTCAACTAATAAGACAAACAACTTTATCTGAAAAGATTTGACTCAGGCAGAAGGGATGGAGCAGATATTGCCTGGAAATATTATCATAAAACAACTGAAAAAAAATGCCAAATAATATATTAATTAATTAAATAGAATAAATAAATACAAAATAAAAAGGCAAACAGAAAACGTCGAACGACCCTCGGAGATCGTCGACCGAAGAACGGAGATCATCGAACTATCGGACAGATAGTCGAACGATCCAGATAGTCGAACTATCAAAGGAGATAGTCAAACTATCACAACAGATAGTCGAACTATCAGAAGATAGTCGAGCTATCAGATAGTCGACCTATCAACAGATAGTCGAACTATCAAAGCAAAACCGATAGTCGACCTATCAACAGATAGTCGAACTATCAACGCAGAACAGATAGTCGAACTATCAACAGATAGTCGAACTATCAAAGAACGACAGATAGTCGAACTATCAACAGATAGTCGAGCTATCAGATAGTTGAACTATCAAAGCAGATAGTCGAACTACCAAGGGAAAACAGATAGTCGACCTATCAACAGATAGTCAAACTATCAGAAGAAAGCAGATAGTCGAACTATTAACAGATAGTCGAGCTATCAAACAACGCAGATAGTCGACCTATCAAATAGATAGTCGAGCTATCAGATAGTTGAGCTATCCAAGCAGATAGTCGAACTATCAAACAAACAGATAGTCGAACTATCAACAGATAGTCGAACTATCATAACACACAGATAGTCGAACTATCAACAGATAGTCGAACTATCCACGCAGACAGAACGTCGAGCAACTGATAGACGATCGTCGAACAGTTAGTCGACGATAGTCGAGCGGCGTTCGACCATAGTCGAACGAACAAACAACTTAACCAAATTCTTATCTGGATAAGCTTGGAACTCTACAGCTAGACAGCTGACCTTGACCATAGATAATTCATGGGTCAAGAGACTAAGAAGACAAGACTAAACTCAAATCAAACTAGGGTACCAACAAGCGGCTTGGCGGTCTCAACGGACTTGGCGGTCTCGGCGGTCTCTGAGGCAGTCCTCCCGGCTTGAAGTCTTGTTTTTGATTACTTGCTTCTCCTTTGTACTTGACGAAATCATGTCTCGCCATGTATACATTGCTTTGTAAAGTTGATAGTTGATAATACAAGATCTGTGATTCCTCTCTTTTGTTTCTGATTACATAGCTCAAATTATGGTTAGAGTGTTCATGCGCCTAGTTCTCGCTTTCCGCTTGATCAAGTGATCAGCTTGATAGCTCTGGAAGTGTTTGCTTGATACCAGAACTTTCAATTGATCAGCTTGAGAAATTTCAACAACTTCAACCTGCCCTGTTCAACATGAGATTCGATACTCAGAGATTTATTCTCGTTTTATTATGACTTGAAAACGACCGACTCACTGATGTTCGTGCCGCAGTCTCACTCCTGTCTATAGTGATGTGTTGAGATTGCGTGTTAAGAGTCCAAATATATTAAAATATTCTTACATATTTTTCTGGGACGTCTTGATGAATCGTGTCCACTTTACGAGAAATTTACAATATTCTCTCAGTTGAATTTGTATTCATCATAATTTATGACATTCCGAAATAAATTTCACTAAACTGAGTCATGAAAGCAATTGTATCATTGAGTGACACTAGGGCTGTGCATAAATACCCGAAAACCAAAGAACCGATCCGAACCGAACCGATCCGGTGCCATTTGGGTCGGTTCTATCGGTTACCGATTCGGTTCCGGTTCTTAAATTTCCAAAAACCGGGGTTACAAGTCGGTTCTTGATTCTGGTGTCGGTTCTACCTAGAACCGACCCGACCCGAACTCAGGACTGAGTGAGGTTAGTTTTTAACTTTTAACCCACTGCTTGTCGCCTTGTCCCATCTCATATCCGCGGGTTAGGTTTTCACTTTTCACAGGAGTTTTGCAGGAACGACTGAACGAGCCTCGCGATCTTCTTCCCCTCCAGCCTAGCGATCTTCTTCCTCCAGAAGTCCAGCGATTTCGCCGGTGGTGAGTTCTCGAGCCCCCCCATTCCCCTGGTTATCTCTCTCCACTGTGTATCTCCCTCTAATTAATAATAAATTATCACAGTTGCTAATGATTTGATGAATATCTGACTATTTGCTAATATTTAGGAACCGAAACTAGAACTGGAACCGGAATCGAGAATACAGTTCTGCTTCTTGGTGAGAAATACTCGGTTCGGTTCTGGTTCCAAATATTTAGAACCGAACCTATATGGTTCGGTTCTCGGTTCTGGGCAGAATCGAACCGAACCGACCCATGCACAACCCTAAGTGACACTGAACCTTACATAATCACAACAGCTTATGGATTCAATTGACATGGACAAAACGCAGTTATAGAAAACATAGAACAACATAATTAAAACACACACACGAAGATTGTTCTACATGATGGTTAATAAAACTTCTCAAATGAATGCACTAAGTCGTCACTACAAGAAAACTGACTTTCAGTGAGGAAATATTTATGATAAAAAATTGCTCACTAAAGATATACCTACTGTGACGGAAAAATATTGGTCGCTCAAAATGTATCTTTAATGACAGAAAAAAATTGCTGAAAAATCATTTTTTTTCAATAATTAGTGACGCCACAAAATATTGATAACTAATTTATTATATTTTGTTACTAATTTATTATATTTACTATATAAAAATTAAGTTACCAAAATTTAAAATTTTGTGACGATAAAAGATTTTGATAACAAAATATTACAATTAGTGATAAAAAAATTAGTAATTACTCACTAATTATCCTCTAAAAACTAGATATTCTTTTCCAATTCCTTTCCCTCCTAATTGTTTGGGAAATTGTTTTCTAATTTATAGTTATTAAAACAAATAAACCTCCTATCTTTAGATCAAAATGAAAATGATAACTCCTGTTCCAAGCCGGCATGCCCTGACTCTAGCTCTTGGACCCTCTCCCTCATGAGTAATTTTTAGGTACACATGGGTACGTAGAGGTAGGTGCAATACATTTTTTGCCATCGGATTTGAGATCTAATCGCCAACATTAAAGGGAGACAAAAAATATTTAAAAATAAGAAGGACTTTTTGTTGATCGGATGGCTCGCAATGCATCGCGGGCACCATCCTCCACAAACCCGCGTGTATGTAAAAATTTTTGCTCCCTCATGGCAAAGCCGCCATCCTCTCCGCGTAAGGCCATTGCCACCGAGAGAAATTCATCGCTTCTTCATGCTCTTCGCCGTGGAAGACCACTCTTCCGCAGATCTCCCGTGGATGACCACCTCTTTGTGGCGCTGTAGGGTGGACGAGCACCTCGTTCCACCGTTGTGCCGTGAATTCCTGATGTTGGCACTGTATTGATTAGGTTGACGGCTAGCGAGATCAAATGAGTGTAACATATGTCTGGTTGATTTTAATGGCGATTGTTATTATCACTACATTTTTGGATATTAACACTATGTTTACTCCTAATTTTTCGCGTCTTTTGAAAATACTCCTTGTACATGCATTTTTAGAAAAATTATTCAACACGAAAGTTGTAGATCTCGACGAGATTTACAACTTTCGTGTTGAACACTTCCTAAAAATGCATGTATAAGACGTATTTTTAAAAGACGCGAAATTTGAGCGTATTTCTAATGTACGTCTTGTACATGCATTTTAAAGAAAAGTGTTCAACACGAAAGTTGTAGATCTCGTCGAGATATACAACTTTCGTGTTGAACACTTTTCCTAAAAAAGCATGTGCAAGGAGTATTTTCAAAAGGCGCGGAAAATTAGGAGTAAACGTAGTGCTAATATCCAAAAATATAGCGCTAATAAAAATCGCCATTTTAATGTCAGGGTGATTGTGAGTCGGCGATTTATGCAGGTAATGATCTACTTTAATTAATTTTGTAAGCATGATTAAAAAAATTGTTGGGTCTGCACGTAATCAAAATGATCGCTATAATAAAATTATAGCAATCAACTTGATTTAGAGGTCCGCAGGAATTTTATGAAAATGCATATTCAAAAATTAGAGGAAAAAATCCCCCCACCCCCATTTATCGGTTCAGGTATTATTATAATCGCGCTCACGTTTCGCTCCCTGATTAAAATCTCGTGCCCCCTTCTTTCTTGTAACCCTCACCCTCTGCTTTTCGCACACAGAGAACCGCCGATTCCCATAAATGCTAGCATCCGCGGCTGTCGGAGCCTAATTCGACATCTCCTTCCCGAAAACCAGCGATGGCTTCTCCTTCCTCCTCAGCAGCCCTAGTCGGCCCTTTCCTTCCTTCCAAGCACTTCAAGAGGGGGTTCCTTAACCCTAGCCGACCGGAAAAGTTTCTGAAGCAACGTTTTTTTTTCCGGTGAGTGTATTTTGTCATTCCTTCTTTTCTTTAAGGGTTATCTTCACTTCTATCGCGCAAACAAGCCCTAATGCCTTTCGATTTCAAAGTTTGAAGGGATTGACGCGTCTGTGTGCAAAGGCTTGGTTAATTTTTGTTTAATCCCAGTCTCTAAATAGAGGTAATGATCTCTCGTTTGATATTATTTCCATTTCAGTTGTGCTTCGCTCAATTTGGCGAGTTTCATAGAAACATATATTTCGTGGAACCCAATTTAATAGGGATTTTTCACTCAATTTTAGATCCATTTAATTGTCGGTGCTAGAGATCGGAGAAAGCTCTCATTTACCTCTGATTTGAGGTGAGGTCTTTATCTCCAAAATGCTTGCAAGTGATTTGATTTCAGCCAATGTAATATATCCTTTTGGGAATCGCTTTCTAATTTTGAGGATTGTATGGATTTTACTTTTAAGGATTTTCTAGCACATGAAAAGGGGTGTATTTCACCACTAATTGGAAAAGTTTGTAATGGTCAAATCTTTTGGAAGGAAAATCATGTGGCCTCGCCGCATTTATGAGCGCCGCAACACTATGGTAAGAAGTTAAACTTCTTTTAGTTAAACATATCAGATTGTTTTATGCATGTTTAAATTATGTTACGCACTTGAAATTAACAAGTTCTTATATTCAGAACTAAGTCAAATGGGTAGATACATTTAGGCTAAATTATTAGATTCAGTTACATGAAAATCCTAAACCCTGTGTATTTAACCAGAACGCTACCCCGTGATTGTCTCGCTAAACACTAGTCTATATTAATTAAGAAAATGATGAGAGAGGTTCACCCTCATATTTTTGGTGGAGGCTGCACACCACCGTGTTCTCAGGGCTAGTAGACCACCACACTAATTTCAAGCTTAGGGTCGATGACCGTTGTTACAAATATGAAACTCCTCAGATATGAGTATGTGTTCCAGTTGAGAGACGTTTAGTTCAGAGCACCACCAGGTTTGCCACTCACACTACAGTTTTCAGTTTGTGCGATCGTCATTAGAAATAAGGTTTAATAAGACAAATCAGGAAAACTACCTCTGTTCAGAGCATCATCAAGTTTGCCACCCAAATTTTAGTTTTTCAGATTGTGCGCAGTCGCCATTAATAATAAAATTCAATAAGTCAATCAAGAATTATATTAGAGCTTATAGCAAACACAATTCAAAAGCTTCAAAAATCGTTAACTAGTAGAAACCAGAAAATGAGACAGAACTCATGATAAATTGATTACATAAAGAGAGCAAGTGTACAAATGGTAAGATTAATATTATTCAATATTACATATTTTACATATAAGAAAATTTATATTTTTTGTTATTTCGGGGGAGTAGTCTTTCTTACTCTTCAGTGGGCCTGACCCAGTTGGAACTTGTTTTTACAAGAGATTTGGGTCAGGGGATTGGTTTATGATAGGCGACGTAGTCTTTACAATCGTCAGTTTCTTTCAGTTGTACTACTTTGTTATTGTACTTTATTTGTTTATAGACATTATGTGTTATTGTGCTCCGATCATGTTTTGATGCATCAGTTTATTTCAGACTGGCAGTATATCAGTTTCATAGTATTATTTTCATATCTAATTTGCTCTGTGAATTCAGCATTATGAGGTACATTTTTACCAATAGATTTTTCATGCTCTACTTCAGCTGTCAGTTACCTTTTAATACTTTTAATTTTACCTGCTTTATATCAGTTTGTATACTATTACTTAGTTTACTTTTTATCGCGGGCCCGACCGGACTACTGATTTCCTATTATACTAGGTTGGGGTGTTTCAATTGGTATTAGAGTCAGGTTTAGAACCTTTGGACCCAGAAAATTCACAGAGCCATATAATTGTGTCAGAATCAAACTCTCAACAGAAAAGTCATCGAGTTCGACTAACTCTTAATTTCACAGGTATATTAAAATACATGTAGTAGCTGATTTTTCTTAGATATGTTATTTGTGGTAATAAATCATTTTTCTATGTTCTTTAGGCACCTCGAGCCAGTGAAGCGGGGGAACCCTCAAGTCAGAACCCTGTTCTTGATATCTCCATGAGTAATGCTAATGCGCTACTTGTGTCACCTGTACCAGCAGCATCAAAACTGGTTGATTTTGCAACACAAATTGCCAAGACAGCAGCTTTGTTGGAATTTCAAAAAGGACATGTGATGTAGGGGTTCGTCATCTGACGAATCGAGATGAACTTACGACACCAAACTACTCTCTCGCGCTCCAATTCTACGCTCGCACAAGTAAAACACAGCACACTTGATTTGACATATTATTAATCTGATGCTAACGTACGGGTTTGCCACACCCTTAGAGATCAAATAAAAGCTATGAGCTAATATTTTCTCATGCGAAAGAGATCTACCCGATCCATTTGTGCGTGTGTTGTACCAAAAGAGATCCAACGAAAAATAATGATTCGGAAAAGGTAGATCTCTCCCAACAAAAGAAAACGAGGTCCAGCAATTATCACGAACTTAAATAGATTAAGAGAAAAAAACAATAATCGATTAGATAAAAACCACGATGAAATCAAGATTCGCAAACAACGCAAAAGTTAACCATCACAAGATTTATCTAGGAGGGAACACACAAGAGTAGAGATTTTCGTTACCCCTCCGAAGATGATTCCTTGGAAGAGGATCGCTCTTCTACGGTTCCATCAGAGTCACACCGAACAGAGAGAAACACGTCTGCCTTCCTCGCTTTTTGCCAGAGAAGGTTCTTCGTTGCAAGAGAGTTTGCCCTTGGACGAAAATCCACCAAGAGGGAGATAATGGTTGGCCAAAATATCTATGTGGGATCCTTGGTGTGGCCGAAACCTTCTAGGGGAAGCCTTCATTATCGTAAGAAGTAGGAGAGGAGAAGGGCGGTGTTATGGTGGAGAGGAGAGGAGGGGAGAGAGGAAGAGAGGTGGCTGAACCACAAAGGGGAAGGGGAGAGAGGCTGACGACCAAGGAGGGGAGCATGAGAGGGAGGGAAATTAGAATTCAGATTTAGGGTTTTCTTTTCTCATTCAATACTAAATAATTCAACAATACATAGCCTTATATAAGGCTAACAGAATCCGGGCTATATGCAACCCAACTTAAAACATCAACTAGCTAAACGCATGCCAAACTTAAAAATAAAAATATAGATAAATACAGTCCAGATTTTAAAATAATAAAACAAGGAAAATAAATATAATAAAAGCAAGATAATTATCAAAAGAAAGTCTTGCACCAAGGGCGGAGGTTGTAGCGTTGATCTACAATGTTTCTGCGGCACCGCAAGTCTTTGGTTGGAGAGGGCGAGGGATCTTCCGTAAGCATGTCGGCACCATCATCATCAAGTCGGGGGTCGTCGTCTCCATCAATCCTCCCCCGCTCAAAAGTACTCATCACAGATGAGTTGGATTGAATTTACCAGCGTAGAAGAGCATCATCCAAAAGAGACACCTCCGATTCAATTTGCCAAGTTGTTGGGTACATTGGAAAATGTGTACCTGATTTGAAGAAGCTTAACTTAGCTTAATGATATACATCAAGGTGTATTTGATGTTGGTTTTAAGTTGACATGTGCAGGAGAAGAAGTATTAAAGAATACAAGAAATTATTCTAAGTCCATATGTCGACACCTGAAGAAATTGTGTCGACACTTCAGAATAATTGTGTCGACACTTGAAGGAAGCTGTGTCGACACAGAGAAAGATAGTTGACCACATTTGTGTCGACACTGGGAAGCAGTGTCGACTCACAGAAAGATAGTCGACCACATTTGTGTCGACACTGGAAAGCAGTGTCGACTCACAGAAAGATAGTCGACCTCAACTATGTCGACACCTGAAGGCAGAGTCGACACATACTGAGTTCTGAATCTACAACAACTGTGTCGACACACAGGACTTGTGTCGACACACTGCAAAGTCAAGACCAAGTTATTTTCTGAAGAAAGATGAAGTGTTGAGTCGACACAAATTCTCTGTGTCGACTCATTCTCAAGATGAAGTTCTGAAGAAGTAGTGTCGACTTAAAGGCAAACTAGTCGACATCGTCAAAGGCTGTGTCGAAACCAAAGTTACTTGTGTCGACATATAAAGACAGTTGGTCTCGACACTTTCTGATAGTCTGTCTCAACACTTTGCTGTCCAAGACTAAGGCACAGGATCTGTTTGAAGACTTGACAGCTGTGGGTTGCAGCCGGTTAACTGATGTTGTCAGACTTGTCAGAAGTCAGTTAGAAACCGGATCAGCCGGTTACCATGAAGAAGATCTATAAATAGACAGATTCAGAGAGAAGTAAGGGATTAGAATTTTGGCAAATCAATTTGAGAAATCAAATCAAGAAGGAGTAATACACAAAAGAAGATCTTCATCAGAAGATCTAAGAAGATGATCTCAGGATCTGTCTAAGTAGAGTTCTTTCAAGAATTCAGAAGTATCATCAAAGGTGTTGGATAGAGAGGGATCCAGCCACTTGAAGAAGAAGAAGGAAGCCATCATTGATTTCTCAAGAAGCTGTTTGGAAATCAACTCAGCTAAGTTCAGATTCAAGAAGCTTTGAAGAAAGCTCAGATTCAGTTGATTTCATCAGCTGATCAAGAATTGTCTTGTTCTTTTTCTCTCTCAACAAAGGCAAGACATTAAAAACTTCTTTTCTAATTTTTGTAGGATTTGTCAATACAGATCTGAGTTGTAAGCCTGTGTTATAAAGGCTGAGTGTAGGAGAGTTGATCTCTGAGTGGTAGGGCTGTTTGCCTGAGTGTAGGAGAAGGTTCTTCTCTGAGTTGTAGGCTTTGTGATAAGGCTGAGGTAGGGCTGTTGAGCCTGAGTTGTAGGAACCTTTTCAGGTTCTGAGCTGTAGGATCTGTGGATCTGAGTAAAGAGGAAGTTTGGCTGAATCTAGCATACTGCTAGATATGTGAAGGGGGAAAGTGGATCTACCCAGACCTTGGGGAACCACTATAAAACAGTGTGCAATCTGTGATGGTTAAATTTCTGTGACTGCTGTGCTGTGTGTTTTAATTCTGTAATTGAATTCTGCCAAAAAGTGTTAACAAGCATTAGAACCTATTCACCCCCCCCCCTCTAGGTGTTTAGGTTGTCTTGAAAGTAAAACTATCAAGTGGTATCAGAGGCAGGTTCCTCAAAAAGGACTTAACAGTCTGAGGTAGATCTGAAAGGCAGAATCAAGATTCAAGAAGATGGGTTCTGGAGAAAATCACAAGGAGTTAGGGTCAATGAAGTTATCCATCTGCAGGAAGGAAATCTTTGGAATTTGGAAAGAAAGAGTCAGATTGTTCATGGAAGCATCTGACCCAAGGATATACATCACAGTTCAGGAAGGACCCTTCATTCCAATGAAGGTATCGGTTCTTGATGCTAATATTCAAACTCCAAAGAGTTATTCTGAAATGACCAAGGATGAAATCATTTTGGCAACCATGGACAAGAGAGCTCAGAATATTATTGTGAGTGTCATAGATGATTCTACATTTCAGAATCTGATTCACTGCAAGACCTCCAAAGAGATGTCGGACACCTTGATTGTCTACATGGAGGGATCTGAAGAAGTAAGACAGGATAGGAAGTCTATGCTCAATCAGGAATATGAAAGTTTTAGACAAGGAAAAACTGATAGCATAACTGAATGCTATAAGAAATTCTATAGAATTGTGAATGAGTTAAAGTCCTATGGAAGAGTATTCAGTACCTATGAACTGAATGACAAATTCTTAAGATCCTTGACAAAGGATTGGGACACAAAGATCTGTGCCATAAGATAAGTGGCTAAACTGGCAGAGATTTCTCCTCCAACCTTGTTTGGAAAGTTGCTATCCTATGAAATGCAACTTATGGTGAGGAAGGATGAGGAAAAAATTCAAAAGGAGAGCATAGAGAGAAGACAGTTGCCTTCAAGGCAGAAGCCACTAGAAAGAATAGGAGGATATCATCATCTCCTCCTAAGGAAGTTGCAGAAGTTAGTTCTAAAAATTCTGATAATCAGGGTTCAGAAAGCTGTGAGTCAGATGAAGATTTTGCTGCATTTACAAGGCAATTCCAGAGATTCTTAAAGAAGAAGCAGTGGAAGTCTAGGCCCTCCTCATCACAGCAAGTTGATGACTATTATCAGAAGAGAAAGTCATCAAGGAAAGAGAAGAGCAGAACAATGCCCAGCAAGGCCACTACTTCAAAGATTGTCTGCTATATTATTGCAATAGGCCAGGACATGTAGTGGCTGACTGTCCCGATAAGAGAAAGGAGTCATCAGACAAGAAGAAGACTTATCAAAAGGTCAAGAAGGAAAAATCCTTTGTTGCAAAGAAGGAAAAGAGCCTAACAGATCAATCAACTTCAGAATCAGAATCTGAAGCTGAAGCATATATTGGACTGTATGCTGCTACTGAAGAAGAGGAGTTCATGTAATTGCTAGACTCCATCTATGAACAAGAAGATCATCAGTGCATGGGACTGATGGCAGGATTAGAAGAAGACATGTACCAGAATCAGTCTGGTCCTAGTAAGGTACTATGTCCTTCAATAAAATCTGTTTGTAGTACAAGTGCAGAATCAGCTACATCTGCATCAAGTGATGTAGATGCATCTGAATCTGAAGGAGTTGTCAATCAATTGATAGATAAGTATGGGGACTTGTTGCAGGCCCTTAAGAAAAGCAAGAACCTGGTTAAATCTCAGGCTCAGGAAATTGCTGATCTAAAGGTAGCTGCAACTAAGTTTGAAAAAGTAATTGATCAAAAGTTAAATGAAATTACCAAACTGAAGAATATAACTATTATTCAGATGGGCACAATCAATTATACCAATGATCAAGTGAAGAGTCTGGAGGCCAGACTAAGAATAGAAAAGGAGTTAGTGACTAGTTACTCTAAGCCAAAGTCTGTCTTACCCTTGATAGATGAATTCGTGACTCAAAAGGGTAAGGCAGGATTAGGATTCAAAGGTAACCCCAGGGCAGCCCAATTCAAGAGGAAAGGCAAAGCTCCTGTCAAGCCACTGAACTTTTCAGTCCCTATTAAGTTTAGAAAGGTGCAAGTGCCTTCTAACCAATATGATCATGAAGATATTCATGGTCATTTTAAGACTAATGTTCTGATAAACAAGGGTGTAAATGCCAACAGGCCTATCTATGATCATAAACCCAATGGTTATAAGAAATCAGTGGGTGAAGCTGCTGCAGCACTAGCAATGGACAGAAATTCTTCTGTCAAGGGTGTATCTAGAACTAGATACAATAAGTTTGAATGTTGGTGCTGTGGCAAGAGAGGCCATTTTGCATTAGACTGCTGGCATAACACAAGTGTTAGAAAGAACAATAGTCTACCTATTAGAAGAGATAATGGTAGCTTTGTTAATGCTAACCTGAACCAAGGACCCAAGACTTACTTGGTTTCTAAGGGTAAGTAAATCTATGTTGCAGGAAAGTCCAAGTGGCCATGCCCCTATATGGTACTTGGACAGTGGTTGTTCCAGGTACATGACTGGAACAAAGGGGCTGCTGAAGGAGTATACATCTGTCAAAGATGGACCCAAAGTGATCTTTGGTGGATCTGAAAAAGGAATCATCAATGGGTTTGGTAACATTTCTACTAACCTAATTACTATCACCCAAGTGGCTTATGTAAAAGGTTTGAAACACAATCTAATAAGCATAAGCCAGCTGAGTGATTTAGGATATAACATTTCATTTGTTAAGAATGGATGTCATATCAAAAGGTCAAGTGATCAAAAGATCATATTGACTGGGTATAGGAAGAGAAATGTATATTGTCTTAATTTTGTATGTAAAAACAAGGCTTCTTCCATCTGTCTTGTAGCTGATGATAATGCTTCTCATTGTGTCAAGTGGCACAAGAGATTGGCTCATCTTAACTACAAGACAATTGGCCAACTCTTTAGTAAAGAGTTAGTGAGGAATGGTCCTCAAGTTAAGTGTATAAAGGAAGGGATATGCTCAGCTTGTCAAAAGGGCAAGCAGACAATCCTCCTTTCATAGCCTTGAAAACAAGGATTCTGTGAGGTGCTTATACCTCTTGCATATGGATCTTTTTGGTCCTATGCCAGTTCATAGTCTAGGTAGGAAGGTCTACTCTTTTGTGGTTGTAGATGACTATTCTAGATTTACATGGGTGTTCTTTCTGAGACAGAAATCAGAAACCCCAAGTGTCTTACTTAATTTTGTGAAGCAGATTCAGAATTAACTGAATAGTACAGTGGTCAAAATCAGAAGTGACCATGGTACTGAGTTTCAATCTGAAAGCATGACAATGTTATGTGAAGACTTTGGGATTTTCCAAGAGTTCTCCTCACCTAGAACACCACAGCAAAATGACATTGCTGAAAGAAAGAATAGAACATTAATTGAAGCTGGTAGAACACTATTGAGTGACACCTTTCTTCCAGAATATTTCTGGGCTGAGGCAGTAAACACTGCTTGTCATGTAATCAATAGGGCTTCTATCACCAAAAGCCACAAAATGACTCCCTATGAGATTATGAAGAGCAGAAAACCAAATCTATCCTACTTTAGGATCTTTGGTTGCAAGTGTTATATACTTAACAATGGCAAGTCATATTTGACTAAGTTTGCTGCCAAATCTCAGGATGGGATATTTGTTGGGTACAGCTCAAATAGTAAGGCCTATAGAGTCTTCAACTTGACTACTCAAGTTGTAGAGGAGTCTGTTCATGTTGTATTTGATGAAACAAGATTAATCAACTGTGAGTTGTCTTGTATATCAAATGATTCAACAGGTATAAGTAAAAGAATGGACAAGCTCTCCATTGCTGAAGCATCAAAGGAAGATGGAGCATTGAAAAATGAAGGCTACTGTCCAGGGGGAGTACAAGACTCAATAGAAGCTGATGAAAACCAAGAGGTTCAGCATGAAGAAGGAGCTGAAGATGTTCAACAAGAAAGGAATCTTCCTCCAGCTACAAGACATTTAAGAGATCATCCAGTTGATCAGATTATAGGTGATCCAAGACAGGGAGTGCAGACTACAAGCAGAAATCAAAGCACAGACCTGCATTCAAGTTTCCTGTCTCAAATGGAGCCTAAGAAGTTTGAAGAAGCCATCCAAGACCAGCACTGGACTGATGCTATGCAAGAGGAGCTGAATCAATTCAGAAGGTGCAATGTCTGGGAGCTTGTTCCTAAACCAAGAGGCCACAACATAATTGGCACAAAGTGGATTTATAGGAACAAATTGGATGAGAGTGGAATAATAGTGAAGAATAAAGCAAGATTGGTTGCAAAAGGATACAGGCAGGAAGAAGGGATTGACTTTGATCAAACCTTTGCCCCATTAGCAAGGCTGGAGGCAATCAGAATGTTCCTTGCCTATGCAGCCTATCAAGACTTCAGAGTGTACCAGATGGATGTGAAATCAGCATTCCTGAATGGTGATTTAAAAGAGGAAGTCTATGTAGAGCAGCCATCAGGTTTTGTAGATCCTCTTAAACCAGATTATGTCTATAAGCTTAGGAAAGCTTTGTATGGGTTAAAGCAAGCCCCAAGGGCTTGGTATGAAACCCTGTCTACTTTCCTTATTGAGAATAAATTCTCAAGAGGAAAAATAGACAAAACTCTATTCCTTAGGGAATTCAAAGGTAAGATCATCTTAGTTCAGATCTATGTTGATGACATAATCTTTGGATCTACTGAAAACAACATTTGTAAAAAGTTTGCCAAACTTATACAAGGGAAGTTTGAGATGAGCAGTATGGGGGAACTTAAGTTCTTCTTGGGACTCCAAGTAAGACAGACTGATGATGGCCTGTCCATATCCCAGTCTAAGTTCACCAAAGAATTAATTAAGAAGTATGGTATGGAGTCATCCTCCACTATGAGAACTCCTATGGGAACAAGTATGCATATATGCAAAGATGATGCAGGTAAACCTGTTGATGAATCTTTGTATAGAGGGATAGTTGGCTCTCTACTATATCTCACTACTAGTAGACCAGATATTATGTATGCTACATGTGTCTGTGCTAGGTACCAAGCCTTCCCTAAAGAATCTCATTATACTGCAGTCAAAAGGATTCTGAGATATCTTAAGGGCACACCTAATCTAGGCCTTTGGTACCCTAGGAATAGAGATTTTCTACTAACAGGTTATTCAGATGCAGACTTTGCAGGCTGTAGAGAGGATAGAAAGAGTACAACAGGTACTTGTCAATTCTTGGGAGGAAGATTGATATCATGGAGTAGTAAGAAGCAGACCAGTGTGGCAATATCCACAGCTGAGTCAGAATATGTTGCTGCTGGCAGCTGTTGTGCACAGCTATTGTGGATACAACATCAGCTTAAAGATTATGGTATTCAAGTAAGTAGAACACCTCTTTTGTGTGATTCTAAGAGTGCAATTTCTATTGCTAATAATCCTGTTTCTCATAGTAGAACTAAGCATATAGAAATTAAATACCATTTTCTTAGAGAACATGTAGAAAGAGAAGACATCTCATTGGAATTTGTTAAAACAGATTATCAAATAGCAGATGTATTTACTAAGCCACTGGATGAAACAAAATTCAATAAATTTAAAATTGAATTAGGCATGCTGACCATTGATTAGGTTATCAACAAACTTACAAGTGGCATTAGATTATCAAGTGGTATTGACAAAAACAGAAATTGGCTAAGTAAAATAGTGTCGACACATTCAGTGATAATGTGTCGAGTCAGTGAAGTCTTGTCGACTAGTCAGAGAATATGTGTCGACACAGAGAATTTATGTCGACACTTAAGAAACAAATAGTCAACTCATCCAGGAATGTAGTGTCGACTTCACCAGAATAGTGGTGTCGACACTTACAGATTTTGTGTCGACACTTATCCTAAGAGTCGACACAGAATTTCTGATGCTCTACTATGTCTCTCAGGTGTCGACATATCCACAATTGGTGTCGACACATAGTAGACAGACTTGCTGTCAAGACAATTGAAGTTTGTGTCGACACACTCCATCTGTGTCGACACATATAGACTGTTTTTGCCCGCCTTTTGATCTTCTTTCAATAGAAGGTATAAATAGGTCAAAAACTTATTCTGTCGACACGCTTACAAGGTTTTCGAGACTGAAGCCCTGTGTCGACATTCTCTCTCTCTATTCTCTCAAGCTTTCTCGTCTGATCAATGGCACCAAAGGTTGAAGATAACATCAACGAAGGATATGAGTTGGTACGCAATGCCTTTGCGGATGCCCCGACAGATATTCAAAGGGTTATAACTCTAATCTCCGAATCTGGTTTAGAGTTTCTAGTTTCTGAACTTTCAAAGATATGGAAGAAGGAGGTGCTTGAATTCTTTACCTCTGCATCAGTGGATTCAGCTGGTCTCAAGATAAAATCCACAGTTCATGGGACAAAGGTGAAAATCACACCAAGAAGTTTAAGAAAGATTCTACAATTGCCTATCGTTGAGAATGAAGAAGAGGTCCCATCCTCTAAGTCTAGGGAGGCTCTCCAATGGTGTGGATTGGATCCAACCTTAAAGATTGGAGCTGCTTTTAACAGAAAAGGGATGAACCAACAAGGCAAGTTTCTGTCAGAAGTAGTTGGGAAAGTAATTTTGTGCAAACCAGGTGGACATGATAGGATTTCAGCCTATATGTTCAGCCTAATGACCAAAATTGTATTTACAATTCCAACTGACTGGTCAGCTGTAGTATTTGATAAGATCAAGGAAGGAATCAAGAAGCCAAATCTGGCTAGAATTGTGAGTTTATACCTGACTGGAGTGATCCCTGAGGTTATGCAACAACTGCCTGGGTCCAAGATTAATCACATGAGGAAGATGGATATGAGATTATTTTCAAGATGGGATAGGGTGCTGTCTAAAGATATGCCTGATGAGAGCAGGCAGGACACCCCTGTGAGATCCCCTACACATGATCTAGGCACCACCCAGCATCAAGAAGAGCAAGTGAGAGAGCAGGTTGAAGATCAGCCTGAGTCTACTCAAGTTCAGAAAGAAACCATTCCTGCACAGATGCAGGGGGAGCAAGCTCACTCTCCTGCCCAGAATATATCTACTTCTGAACAGGTAAAGGGAGAGCAAGTGAGTTTTTCCTATATAGGACATTACTAATATTTCTATTCCTGCACAGGTGCAGGGGGAACAAGTGTATTCACCTGCCTAGGATATTCCAAATACTGATCAAGTGCAGGGGGAGAAGATGTCTGTATAAGTGCAAGAGGAAGAACAAATTAATTTATCAAAAGATTTGAATATTGCAGATCTGGATGATTCAACATCTGTTCAAGCTCAGAAGGAATACACTCTAGATGAGTTATTTCCTAATATTGAAATTGCTACTGATAGAGTAGAGGAGGAGCAAGACAATGAAAAGGCACTAGACATGGAGATAGAGCAAGAAATTGAGGAGGAGCAAGTAGTTGAGGGGGAGCCTGTGCATGTTGAGGCTGAACAACATGGCACTGAGACAGATATTCCTCCTCCTTCTCCTGACAGAGTTCAAATTGAAAGTTCATCTGATTCTGAGAATGCAGAAGCCCGACTGGCTAAGAAGAAAAAGCTCATGGTCTTTAAGAGAAGGAGCAAAAACTATAAGCAGACTCTCCAGACTACAACTCTCCAATCTCCTTCTGAATTTAATTATAACAAGTTTATGGTAGATTTGCAAGTTTGGTTGGATGAACACAGATTGGCTGTTGAAAAGTATGTTGATGAGAGCAATAAATCCCTTCAATTTGACTTGGCTCAAGATATTAAGTCTATTAGATTTGAAGTAAATATGAATAAGAAGGAGATGACAGATTGCTTCCATAAGGGAGGTAATGCTGTAGTATTTTTGGCTAAACAACAGCAGTCTATCCTCACTAAAGTGGATGATATTGCTTTGAAGCAAGGTTATGTTTTGGAGAATCAGCTGAGGATGAATGATAATTTGGCTGAGTCTCACCATGAAATTCTTGAAGAGTTCACCAAAGCTACTGCAGGGATGACTGAAGCAAGAGCAAAGGAGATGGAAGAGTTTGATAAGAAACTTCAAGAAGCCATTGAATCAGTTAAGACTGCTATCACTACATCTCAGAAGGAAATATCTGACAAACTTCAAAAATTGAAACCATATTTTAAAGACGGTGTGAATTATCTAGATGGCCAGATCAGATTTCAGAAGGATGATCTAAGAGATCATATTACCAGAGAAGTCATAAAGGGGGAGAGGTTATTAGTTCATGTCGGCTCAGAGCACACCAAATGGGTGACAAATAGTATTCGAGCCACATTGGGATATCCACCTTTGTGTGATGATGCTATGGTGGCTGAGTCAGGAATTCAAATAGGTCTACTTGAAGGCAATCAACCTGAGATTGCCCAAGTCATTTACCCTCCTCCTGATTTTGATATGATTGATCAGCAAGTTCAGGATATGTATAGTCCTCCAAAGGAGGTTACCAAGGTTGTTATTGAAAAAGTTGATAAGCCTGATTCCAACTTGAAAGAACAGCAAAACGCTCTACTATCCAAGAAAATATTTAGAGAACAGGCTGAACTTAAGCCAGATTTTGAGCAGTGGAGCCCTACTTCAAGAAATATTATACTAACTGCATGGAAGGCTGTAAAGGACCAAGTACATGATAGAGGGAAGTGGTATAATGAAATGGAATGGCAAAAGTATGAAGCTAGGCAAGAAGCCATAGTACAGTTCAGGAGAAAAGCCAAGCTGGGAAGGCTGCCACCAGATGCTCAGGAGCCGAGCAAGTACTTTCCAAAGCCCTTTCATTACTTTGAAAGGCAAAGGCTCAAGGAAGAAGCACAGAAGAAAGCTGAGCTAAAAGGCAAGAAGCCAGCTGAAGTTGCTGAACCTCCTGTGAAGGCTCAAATCCAATCTGGCAAAGGAATTGTCATAAAAGAGCCTGATCAGTCTTAGTTCTAAGTTCTTTCAAAAGTGTTTTGAAATGTTTTGTTTAATCATTCAATGTAAACATCTGTAATCAAACATTACCAAGTTATAAACAAAATTTTGTTTGGAATCATATATTCATGTTCACTCTGTGATGAATTGTTAATATTTTGTTTATATTAAGTATTCCTGTAATGTCATACATCATCATATTATATTTGTTATAAATGGTGTATATCATTAACTAAAAGGGTTATGACTTCTCCAAATAGGGGAAGATTGTTGGGTACATTGGAAAATGTGTACCTGATTTGAAGAAGCCTAACTTAGCTTAATGATATACATCAAGGTGTATTTGATGTTGGTTTTAAGTTGACATGTGCAGGTGAAGAAGTATTAAAGAATACAGGAAATTATTCTAAGTCCATATGTCGACACCTAAAGAAATTGTGTCGACACTTCAGAATAATTGTGTCGACACTTGAAGGAAGCTGTGTCGACACAGAGAAAGATAGTCGACCACATTTGTGTCGACACTGGGAAGCAGTGTCGACTCACAGAAAGATAGTCGACCACATTTGTGTTGACACTGGGAAGCATAATCGACTCACAGAAAGATAGTCGACCACATTTGTGTCGACACTGGAAAGCAGTGTCGACTCACAAAAAGATAGTCGACCTCAACTATGTCGACACCTGAAGGCAGAGTTGACACATACTGAGTTCTGAATCTACAACAACTGTGTCGACACACAGGACTTGTGTCGAAAAACTGCAAAGTCAAGACCAAGTTATTTTCTGAAGAAAGATGAAGTGTTGAGTCGACACAAATTCTCTGTGTCGACTCATTCTCAAGATGATGTTCTGAAAGAAGCAGTGTCGACTTAAAGACAAACTAGTCGACATCGTCAAAGGCTGTGTCGACAACAAAGTTACTTGTGTCGACACATATAGACAGTTGGTCTCGACACTTTCTGACAGTCTGTCTCAACACTTTGCTGTCCTAGACTAAGGCACAGGATCTGTTTGAAGACTTGACAGCTGTGGGTTGCAGCCGGTTAACTGATGTTGTCAGACTTGTCAGAAGTCAGTTAGAAACCAGATCAGCCGGTTACCATGAAGAAGATCTATAAATAGACAGATTCAGAGAGAAGTAAGGGATTAGAATTTTGGCAATCAATTTGAGAAATCAAATCAAGAAGGAGTAATACACAAAAGAAGATCTTCATCAGAAGATCTAAGAAGACGATCTCAGGATCTGTCTAAGTAGAGTTCTTTCAAGAATTCAGAAGTATCATCAAAGGTGTTGGATAGAGAGGGATCCAGCCACTTGAAGAAGAAGAAGGAAGCCATCATTGGTTTCTCAAGAAGCTGTTTGGAAATCAACTCAGCTAAGTTCAGATTCAAGAAGATTTGAAGAAAGCTCAGATTCAGTTGATTTCATCAGCTGATCAAGAATTGTCTTGTTCTTTTTCTCTCTCAACAAAGGCAAGACATTAAAAACTTCTTTTCTAATTTCTATAGGATTTGTAAATATAGATCTGAGTTGTAAGCCTGTGTTATAAAGGCTGAGTGTAGGAGAGTTGATCTCTGAGTGGTAGGGCTGTTTGCCTGAGTGTAGGAGAAGGTTCTTCTCTGAGTTGTAGGCTTTGTGATAAGGCTGAGGTAGGGCTGTTGAGCCTGAGTTGTAGGAACCTTTTCAGGTTCTGAGCTGTAGGATCTGTGGATCTGAGTAAAGAGAAAGTTTGGCCGAATCTAGCATACTGCTAGATAGGTGAAGGGGGAAAGTGGATGTACCCAGACCTTGGGGAACCACTATAAAACAGTGTGCAATCTGTGATGGTTAAATTTCTGTGACTGCTGTGCTGTGTGTTTTAATTCTGTAATTGAATTTTGCCAAAAAGTGTTAACAAGCATTAGAACCTATTCACCCCCCCCCTCTAGGTGTTTAGGTTGTCTTGAAAGTAAAACTATCACAAGTGTCATCGGAAGCTGGATGATCACGCCACCAGATCAAGTAGCAAAAAATTTCACCACTTGGTGATGTGAGCACTTCATCCTTGAGGATCCTGTCAGGAAAAAAGGTGGTCTTGGGGAACCTTGGAAAAACATTAGTCAAAGAAGGAGAAAAAGTTTCTACATCAACATTCAACGTACCTCCAGTGGAAACCGTAGGAGAGAGCGATCCGGGACAAGCTCACCCCCAACCAATTAGAGGACTCACTGGACGGAAAAACGGAGAGGCGGATAATTTAAGTGATGGAGAAACATATGGTGTTACATCCGAAACATTGAAAATATGGGATATACCCCAATTAGTGGGTAACTCCAAAAGATATGCATTTTCTCCTAACTTCTTTAAAATTCGAAAAGGACTGGCTCGTCGAATTGCCAACTTTTTTATGGAGCCCGAAGGCATCCGTTCAGGGATGAGATGCACCAAGACTGAATCATCAACATTAAAGTTAGACGCCCTCCTATATACGTTAGCATGAGATTGATAAGACGCATATTGGGTGGTTAATGTTTCATGAATGTGCTTATGTAAATTATGAACATGAAGAACGAACTCTGGTGCAAAATTACTTGATTTATAAGATGGAGGTAACAGAACTAAATCAAGTGGCACTGGTGCCTTATAGTCATGCACGATTTCATCGGGAGATAAACTTGTGAATCTATTTTTAGAATTATTGTATGCAAGCTGAGCATAGGGAAGGATCAAGGTCCAGGTACCCTTGTGGTCACCCACCAGACAATATAGTAAACTACCAACACTTCTGTTAGTTAAAATTGATGAAGTGAAAGTGGCAGCCTGGGCGGTCTATTCAGGCATACTACGCAGACAGTCTTGGCAGTCTCAGTGGTCAAATCGGGCGGTCTGAGACGATAGAGCTTGAAATAAGGTAGGTCGGCCAGTGTTCGGCGGCTTGTTTCCCAGGTTGTTTCGGGCGGATAGGATGGTTATCCGCTAAGTTGTCGGGTTGAGCAGCTGGCTATAGAGTTTGCCAGTTTTGTGCGGACTGGTTTTGTATCCGATGGTGTTGTTTTCACACTAGGGATGTATGGTGGTGTGGACTTGGTCTGAATTTGGACCAAGTTAAGGTTGGCTTAGTTTGGGAGGTCGCGCGACCTGCACGGGTTGGTTTCTCTATCCGCCGAGCTCGACAGCAGTTTGAATTGTGCGACTTAGCTGCGAGCTCGCTTGTTGTGGTCTGGATCTATCCGCAAGTGGGGAGGACTAATTTGGTTCTTGCTGAGTCTTCCTGTTTGGTCTGCCTGGCAAGTCACAACGGTCTGGTGTGTATCCACAGCCTTGCAGATACACTTGGTGCTTTAATTGGATAGGCAGGCTATCCTATCGTCTTAGGAGGTGATCACATTCCTATTCGCGCCTATAAATAGTACCCCTTTGTCACATCAGATGATACCTAGTGAACAGTAAGTCAATGAAAGTATCTAGCGTCAACATAAATCACCTAGAGGGGGTAAACAGATGATGTTTGAGTATTTTTGCGGAATAAAAATTTCTTAAAAAAGACAAACACACAAATACAGAGATTTATAGTGGTTCCCCAAGTTGGGTACGTCAACTTTCCCGCCTCGCCTATCTCCCACGAAGGGGCAGATTCGGCTACTTCACCTTTCTCAGATTACTACGAATCTTACACCTTGGAGCCGCAACTCCTACAACTCAGAGACGATGCTCCAACCACTCAGAGAACAACCTCTCTTACAACTCGATCCACAACCAGATCTATAACCTTGATCCTCAAACGGATCTACTCACTCGATCCACACACGGATCTACAAACTCAATCCACAAACGGATCTACACACGCAGAGAAAAATCTCCTACAAAATTAAATTAATATTACAATGCAACAACGATTACAAGCCTTCGCTCCGACGTTCTTTGTAAAGGTAGATCTTGAAATTTGGAGAACATAGAAAGTAGAAAGCTTTGAAGAACTTAAATCTTCAAAAGACTAGATCTGGAGGAGTATAGATCTTGTGAGAGAGAGCAATCTAGTCTTGAAAATTGAAGAAGAACAATCGTGCACAACAAGCAGTTGGTGTCCGATTGGAATTCACGAAACTTAATGTGCAGCCAACAGTCTCCTGTTTTGGAAATTTCTTGTCGATTCAAAAGTTTACAAAAACACGATTAGTATTGAAGAAAAATATCCCTAGGTATTTATAGAGATCTTCTTACCAACGATATAAAGAAAGTTTCCAAAAAAGAAACCTAAAAAGCACTGTGCATGGCCGACCGAACCCGAGACTGGTTTTTTAAAATTATCGTAAAAATGACCTAAGTCAATTTCGTCAAGTATCGTCGAGTATCATAATGATACTCGTCGAATACATATTGATATACGACGAAAAGGACTTAGCCAAATCATCCCAAGCCAGCTAATCACTCAATGCCATGGAGAAGAGTCATACTCGACGAATTCGTCGAGTATCACCTCGCATACTCGACGAATTCATCGAGTATAGGTTAACTGACTCAACACACTCAATGTCGTTACACTTGACGCCTTGAGTTCACTCAACGCCATAGGCAGCATTCGACGAATATAGTCGAGCTAACTCAATGCACTCAACGCTTTGATATTCGAAGAATAATATTTGGAAAAAATCTAGAGAAGTAGCGTCGACTGGACTCGACGAATTCGACGTGTATCACTTAGCATATTCGACGAATTCGGCGAGTATCGTTAGATACATTTGACGAATTCGACGAGTATGCACGACGATACTCGACGAATTTTACTTAATAGATTTTTACCTTCTTTGGCAAAATTACCCTAAGCATAAGAGATAAATTCGACGGGTATAGGTAGGTATACACAACGAATTCGATGAGTATCACGCTGATACTCGACGAATTCGACGAGTATTCCAAACCATACTCGACAAATTATACTTGGAGAATTTTTTTATCTCTGATTCTAAGCCTTGACCATTCTTGAGCTTTCTCTTATATTTGGGATAGAAGTACACTCCAATAGAGAGGTTACACGTAAGTTAACACTTTGGCCTACAGAATGAGAAATTACATTGTATAGTCCTGTGTTTACTGACTCACTACAACCTGACATTGGTGTGTACTTAGCAATGAAAACCTGCAAGTACAGAACAAAACTAGCATATCAAATACAGTCACAATTCATCTTAGCTTGACTAGACCCTTCTTCAAATCAGAGTTATTGTGGATACAATACCCGACAATCTCCCCCTATTTGAAGAAGTCAGAATCCTACAAGCTAAGGTGAATTGCACATGATAAATAATAAAATATGAAAACTTGAAAAAATAAATAATAAAATATGAAAACTTGAAAAGATAAATAGTATTAACAAAAACACGCATTCAAAGACAATTGTGAAAAGAGCGTTGTTAAACGCAGGCCCCTTTAGGCTATTTGCAGGCCATGTTTTCAAAATAATACTCCCTTTTTCTCATTTCTACCTATAGGCAAGCTCATTCCCAACACCACAACTCGCAGTCCTGAAACCCTAGCCCATCTCGCGCTGCTCTAAACTCGCCCTCTCTGTTGCGCCGCTTGTCGTCGGCTCCTTCGCCCGCCGTCGTCTCCTCCGCCCGACGTCGTCTCCTCCGCCTGCCGTTTGCTTCTCCGCCGCCATCTGCTCCTTTGTCCGTCGTCGTCTCCTCTAACCAGTTGGAAATATTTAGTTGCTCTCTGAAAAAACATCAAACCTGTCCGCATTTCAGGTACAATCAAGCGGCGAGCATGCTAAAAGTCTATTGTCCAAGAAAATACGGCCTGACAATCGGCGGAGAATTTGATTTGCTCCAAGTCTAGCTTGATTGCTTGTAGATGGGAAAAATGGAGAAAGCGAGAGCTCTGTTTCCCAAATTGTCTGCAGGGTATTTTGTGTTGGAACTAATATATTCACAGCAAGTAAAATGATATATTTTCTTGTTTTTATAAATAATGACAATTTTTCCTATAAAATCTCAGATGTATAATCTCAGAATTGATAAAACAGAATAAAATGATCTATAAGAAATAAAATGGGGACATAAAGCGTGTAAAAACATATCTCTCTTGATCGTAGATATATTTGACAAACGTCAAATACAAATTGATGGCTACAATTTAAAAAAAAACAGGTGATGATTGTCGATTATGATTCGACGATCGTAAAGTGAAGTTAGCGAAAACAAATTAAAAATGCATGTTTTGTGCGTCAAAGTTATGCGTCGATAGACTTTCGACTAACAAATTAAGACTATAAGTATTTAATTTTTGATAAACATGTTTAACGTCAAGTTTTGATTTGATTTGTTATGGGTGATTTGATGTGCTTAGTTGTATGATAAAATTGTTCTATTTGACTTAATTAATTATAAAAGAAATGAGATTAATTTTTGAATTTTGCCTGCATATGTGAAATTTCGCCTGCATGAATAATTCTTTGGCCTGCATATATCCGCGGCCTGTATAAAGCCAAAAGCTGCCTGCAGATAACATTGCTCAAAATCATATATATATATATATATATATATATATATATATATATATATATATATATATATATATATATATATATGTCAAAATTGTTCACAGTTTTTAACAGGGGGGAACCCAAAACTCAACACAAAATATAACTACTCTTCCTGCCTACTCTGATTGTCAAAATAAGCTTTCGGATTCAGAATGTACTTTGGAGGAGGTAGAGACTTTGGATCAGCATTGCTGTTGTTTCTGACGTGTATCCTCCTTCTGGTGCAAGCCAACTTGTACTTGTTCCATTCCCCATGTAGTAGTATAGTTCACTCTTTTCTCCTCCGATATTGACCAAGGAAAATGAATCCAAGATGATTC
Source organism: Platanthera zijinensis (assembly GCA_039513925.1). Lineage (NCBI taxonomy): Eukaryota > Viridiplantae > Streptophyta > Magnoliopsida > Asparagales > Orchidaceae > Platanthera > Platanthera zijinensis. The sequence goes on from CM077091.1 coordinate 96,137,695, forward strand.
CTCTGGAAATTGGGCTCCACACCTCATCCATTTCTCTGCCTCTGGCAGACAGATCTCTGACAGGGTCTGATCTTGTAGTAGATGGACCTTCACCATACTTTCTCCTCTTGTAGACTGGAGCAGAGGGAATCTCTTCAACAACAGCAACATCAGTGTCTAGAAAGAATTCATGTATGTCTATCCATTATTGAGAGTAATCCTCATGAGGATGAACTTCAACAGGAACGGGCACAACCGGTGCTTAAAAGCTTGTCAACTGACCATGTAGCCACATGACATTGTCATAGCCTTATTTAGTAGTATTTTTTTTTAAGTTTTCTACCATGGCAGCTTCAATGGCAATCAACTAAGCTTTCGTAACCTCCTCCCCCTTTCTTGTCACAACCCGCAGTTTCTCCGAATTTAAATGTAAATCAGAGTAAGAGAAAACACGTGTCGTGATGCCACGCCGTGCAGTGGATAACTGTAGACGTTCAGGCAAACACCAATCCCAACACAGTTTATTAAAATACTAAGTTATGATGTGAGAAAATCATGTTTTAAGTTAAGTTTTGGATGGTCATATCCCTCGGTTCAGTGGATCAACTAGTTCACAAGTGAAATTATAATTATACGTTGCGGAAAATAGTTTGTTTATATTATTTGACATTCTACATGAGCAAAAACATCCATTTAGGACAACTCATGGTATGCAAGACTCTAGATTTATTATAAGTATAAATATTAGTTTGTACGTTCAAAAAGATATAGTGACTTTAGCTTTTAGAAAATGATATGCATGAGATAGAATTAATACTTTTATAATTTAAAATATCTAACATGCAATTTAGCATAAAATCTTCCTAGAGAGCAAGTAAATCCACACAATCATATAAAAAAGGCTTAGCAGCTAGCAAGTACTTAACATTAAACAAAATCAAGTAGGCGTCAACAACCTGACACGAACCTACTAAAATATATGTATGTCTGAACAAGAGTAAAAAAACACACTAACTCACAATCGGTGAGGAAAAGAGACAATTGCAGCCACAAGTCAAAATAAAGCCAACACTAGCCGCTCAACCAGCTACTTCTCCAAACCTGAGAAATTCAAAGAAATAACACCTCAGCAAGAATAAAAATACAAGTGGCGAACAAGAGTAAAGAGGTTAGCAATAAACCAAAAAGAAATATAGGGTTACCAACCCATCATAAGGAAACTGGCAAAACTCAACAAATTATTCATATGACTAAGGTAAAAGATTACTTATTGAGTTCAAAAGTAAGAGAGTTGCACCAAGTACGAAATTAAGCCATGCTTCGAGAATATCTGCAAAATTAAGCAGAATTACATATATATGTACAAAATAAGGAAAAAGACTTAATAACTCTACTCATGTGAATCATTAACACTAGTAAGAAAGGGTCCTGAGTCGGTGAACACACTGTCCAACCTGAACTTATAGGCCCAAAATATTTCAAGTAGGTACTGTGGTGGTGGCAACATTATCTAACACAACCAGGCAGTCCAATTGTCTCAATAAGACACTAGGGTGGTGGCCTCAATATCCAACTCAACCCAACAATTCAAATATATAAGCAAGGTGTTGTGAAGGTGGCCACATTGTCCAACTCAACTCACAGTCTAATATATAATTCTAGCATTGTAATGATTCACAATTTGGCACTAGGTCGAGGGTCCTGTATCCACTATCAACTAAAAGCCACACTTAATATCCATAAACACTTATAACCCCAACTAAACCACAGAAATTCTCCTTTGACATAAAGGAACAAATTTCCCTACTAATAATCATTCTAAGTCATACTTGACAAATTTAACTTAATTCGGCGAGAAATTTCTAAGTCCAAGCTGATTCGTCGAGTATACTCAACGAATATAACATATACACGATGAATTCCACTTAGCAACATAAATTATCTTAATACAAGACGAATCAGCTAAAAAAATGCTAAGTCCAGGGACAAGCGTCGAGTACAATCGACGTCGCGTTGAGTGCATTCTACGCACTCAATGCCAACCAGATTACTCAGCGAGATTACCTTCACTCAATGACGTGTTGAGTCCACTTAATGCCACGTTGAGTCCACTCAACGTTTTTACTTAGCTCCAAATCTACTCAACGCCAAGGGTACACTCAACGCTGTTTCACTCAATGTTGCGTTATGTGCATTCAGCTCACTCAATGCTTTCTACATAGCGCCAAACATCACTCGACGCACTCAATGCCAACTAGCATTACTCGATGAATTCGTCGAGTTTACTCGACAAATTTAACTTAGGCTCAAGGATCACTCAATGCTCTCAACGCCAATCCTAAACCACTCAACACCATGCCCCATACTCGACGAATTTGAATTAGTCTAAACCACCACTCAACGCCAAGTATTATACTCGACAATCTCAACGCCTGATACTCGACGATTTTAACTTAGTCTATTACATCACTCAACGCCAAGTCTTATACTCGACGATCACAAAGCCTAACTGATATTCATCGACTCAATGCCTAATACTCAATAAATTGGACTTAACTCAACGCCAAGCATTACCCGACGAATTTACTTCGGATACTCAACAAATTTGACTTTGCTCCTACTAATACTCGCCGAATTTTACTTAGACCAATCTCAACCTATATCTGACGAATTCTACCTACCCATATTCGACGAATTTAAACTTGACATAACTGTTATACAACGAATTTTTTTCTTAAGTCAGCAGTTCACTACCCGATAGATTATCCTAGTCTAACAGTTAAGTGTGATGGAAATACCATAGATTAATCTCATAAACCATGGATTCACCCGACTATCACCTATAAAATCAACTAGGCCAAACCTGGCCGGAAATCTATATTGATTAGCATGTCGACAATGGCCAAACCTGACGATACTCCTAATACTAAGGAAGAAAGGCTATAAGCAATTAATACACCATGAAAGGAAAATTTGGCAAGGGGAAGAAGTCACCACTTACCTCGATATTGCCGAAATTCGGCCGCACAATCACTCCTCTTCACAGATCTGGCCGCAAGAACACCTAAAAAACAAATATTGAAACTTTTTAGGATGAAGGATGGTCATAACGAAATTCATAACACCAAAAATTTCACAAAATAGGAAAAGCTAACTGTAGAAACATAGATCTTGGTGAGAGCTATCCAGATCTACTCTCCGACGACGATTTTGTGAACCAAAGCTTCTGCAATCGACAGACGAAAGCCTAGAAGTGTGCACCGTTCTCTCTCTTTCGCAAACAGGTCGACGGTTTCGGGAAGAAGACGATGAATAGGGTTATGTCTAATCGCAAGGATATTTATAGGGACTAATCAATATAATATATTATCATTATAATTAAAACATCTGATTGACCAAAACTCGCACTAATTTAGATTTCTACGAAAATCGCACCATAGCTAAATACCGACGCTACAAATCCAACGACGAAGTTGAAATTGAAATCCGACAAACCAGACTCGAGTAAACGCTCCCTGAAGTTAAAACACAACATTCCCAAAAAGGCTTCGCCGGGTTCCAAAACAAACCATAACTCGCAAGGGAATATCAGAACTCACAAGAAATTAGCCATGCTAACATTCTAAGCCAAAACCCTGGGTACCAATAAGCAAAAATCCACGCTCCAACAACGACACCCGTTAATCAAGCGTCAAAGTAACGCCCTGATGTCAAAATACATCACTAAAGGAATTTAAATTAATCTTTGAAAAAATCAGGGGCGTTACATTTCTGACTTCATCAATGACATCATTAGAATAAGCAGTAAGAATGCTTTCAAAGTGAGTCATAGATCTTTTGTGGGCATCTATCATTGTCTTTGCATTTGTGTCCACATTATCAACAGTTTCTTTGGTGTATCAGAGGCCATACATCTTTATCTTTATGGCTTTTCGAACCTCAAGAAATAGTAAGTTAAGCTTGGTGTCAAGTGTTTCAATCTTAATTTTAACTTCAGCAAGGCCGTTATTAACATCTTGCTCAGTCTCTTTGACCTTGTCCAGAACTGTCTTCATGCAGGCTTAAAATTTCTCTTGATGTTTTGCCAAAATAGCCTCTATTATCTTCAGTATTGAGCTATCAGCACTAGAGGTGATAACAACTGCAGTAGGTAGGACAGGAGGATGCTCCTCTGCATCTCCTTCATCATCAAAAACCTCAACTACCTCCTTAGGAAGAACTGGAGGTATACATGTTTCCTTGACAACTCTCTTCTCAAGGTTGCAGATCATCCTGTCAACCTGAGTAGAAACTAATATAGTAGACTGAGTCACCTCCCCCTCAGCAGATGCAGAAGGAACTATGTCTGGGAGAGTGACAAGCTGGTGCTCAGCTAAAACTTGCTCAGCAACAACACCATCAACTTGAATATCAGCAACAACATTATTCACAACCACATCAACAACTTCATCATTATCAGCAGACTCAAGTTGTTTATCAGTTTCCTCAATCTAATAATCCTCAACTATGAGGTCATCATCAATAACAATTTCATCAACCAAGTCATTTGCAGCATCTTCAGGCTCAGATTGTGTTTGAACCTCTTCTTTAGTAGTATCTACCTTTGAAGCTGGAGTCTTTGTCACTGTCTCTAACTGTACACTCAAGGGCATTATGGAAGTGGCCACTTGTATTGCAGCTGGCTCCCCCTCAATTCCTGCACTCAATCTTTCAGGAATCTCTCTAGGGGAGGAGTTGGGATCCTGTCCTCAGTAATTTGTTTTCCCTCCTCCACTGGCAATTTTGGGGCTCCCCCTTGCCTCACAATCCTCCTATCCCACCTTGAGAAGATGTTAGAGTCTATCTTCTTTAGATGATTGATAAGAACACCTTTGGTCATATCAAACCTGGCACCATCTAATTGGTTCAGGTACAGGCTGATAATCCTCCCAAAGTTGGGAGTGTGAAGGCTATCCATGATTTTTCAAACAGTAGTGCACCCCAATCTATCCACTTCCTGCAGATGATTGCAACTAAAGTCTTGAACATTTCAATAGAGAGGTAGTCATGAGAGCCTGCCTTGCACAACAACACTTTCCCAATGATGTCTGAAAGAAGCTTGCCTTATTCATTCATCCCTTTTTGCTTGACTGCTTTTATACCTCTTGGAAGCCCACAGAATAACAGGGCTTGAGAGAAATCATCCTCATCGAGGTAATCGACCTCATCACAAGCTGGAAGTCGTAAGTACCTAGTGAGGAGTGAAGCTTTCACCTTGACTTTTGTCTTCTGAACCTTGCTCTTTATGAATGTATCTTCATATATCTGCTTGGCGTTCTGGAAGAATTCTAGGACTTCCTTGTCTAACACCTTGCAGGGGTGTTTGGGGACAAAGGAGATTCCAGCATTCTCCAATATGAGGATGACATTTCTGAACTCAACTAAAGCTGAGGAAAATCCTGTGCGAACAAGTTCTCCTCCCCCTAGCAAACCGCTTGTGCTTCTGGGAGCCATAAAGAATGTTGAATCAGGAATATAGATTGAGAACTTTGTAGAACTGTGACTGTCACTACCACTGCACTGCACTGAACTTGAGAAGATGTCAGAATTGGTGAGTCAAAGGAGTCGTCGGGGAGCTAGGGTTAGGGCTGGCCGGCGATGAAGATCGAATCCTTATACCTGGCAAAATCTTCCACTGAAGTCGGCGAAGATGAATGAATCCGCTGGGAGGAAGATCACGATCGTATCGCGAGAGCCGAACCATCGGGTTTGTCTTTCGGCAAATCGGCTAGTATCGATGAAAAGAATTGTGTGGCTTCCCCCTTTGTCCTATATATATATATATATATAAAATTTTCAAATTGACCTAGAAGCTGTGCACCTAATATTAAGATAGAAATTTACATAAGTTGAATTCAGTGATATTCAGTAGAAGAAGAGTGTGATTCGACAAGTTTCCACTGATATCCGACGAATTGGCAAGTTTGCAGTCCGATATTCGCCGAATTTTCCTTGGAAAATTTTCTACCTTTCTGAAGTAGTTCTTGAGTGAGTCTTTCTTCAAGATTCCATGTTCAGCATGCCTAATTCCATTTTGAAAAATGAGAACTTGGCCTTGTCCAGCGGTTTTGTAAAAATATCTGCGATCTGCTTGTCCGTCGGGACATAGCTGAGGTCTATGTCCTTGTTCCCCCCATGCTCCCGGATGAAGTGATATTGCACCATGATGTGCTTTGTCTGGCTGTAAGAGACTTGATTGTGTGAGATCGCCATTGCACTGGATGAGTCACAATACATAGGAATTTCCTTGAACTTCAGGTTGTAGTTTTCCAGTTGATTCCTTATGCATAGAAGTTATGCGCAACAACTACCCGCAGAGATATACTCTGATTCGACAGTAGAAGTTGCCACACAATTTTTCTTCTTACTGCTACAAGAAATAAGTCTTCTTCTGAGGAATTGGCAAGTCTCGAAAGTGCATTACCTATCATCCGTGCTTCCTGCAAAACCGACATCTGTAAAACCAATTATCTCCACATCATTATTTCTCGGGTACCATAAGCTAAGATTGGGCGTACCCTTAAGGTATATTAAAATTCGCTTTGCAACGATGTAATGAGATTCCTTAGAGTTCACCTGAAATCTAGCACAAACACTTGTTGAAAATATTATATCTGGTCACTGGCAGTGAGGTAGAGCAAGGATCCAATTATGCTTATGTACTTAATTTTATCAAAAGGTTTCTCTTTCTCATCCTTGTCTAGAGACATAGTTGAACCCATTGGAGTTCTAATGGAGGTTGAGTTCTCTATTCTGAATTTCTCAAGAAGCTTCTTGGTTAACTTCGTCTGAGAGATGAAAATTCCATCTTCAGATTGCTTCACCTGAAGTCCTAAGAAGTACTTCAGCTCACCCATACTGATCATTTAAAACTTCCCTTGCAATTTTGAAAACATTTTGCAAAGGTTGTCTTCAATAGAGCCAAAAATAATGTCGTCAACATAGATTTGCACTAGTAGAATCTTACCTTTTACTTCCCTAAGAAATAATGTCTTGTCTATCTTTCCTCTTGTGAACTTGTTCTCAAGAAAAAAGCTAGAAAGTGTCACATACCAAGCTCGTGGAGCTTGCTTTAAGCCATATAGAGCTTTGTTTAAAAAATAAACATAATAAGGGAGATTGGAATTAACAAAACATAAGGGTTGCACTACATATACTTCCTCTTTCTGATTTCCATTGAGGAATGCTGACTTCATGTCCATTTGGTAGACGGTGAAGCCTTTGAGGGCAGCATACGCAAGAAACAACCTGATCGCCTTGAGCCTAGCCACGGGAGCAAAGGTATGGTCGAAGTTGATCCCTTCTTCTTGTCTGTATCCTTGTGCAACAAGTCTGGCTTTGTTCTTGATGATTACTCCGTGTTCGTCCAACTTGTTTCTGAATATCCATTTGGTGTCGATCATGTTCTATCCCTTTGGCCTGGGTACCAACTCCCAGACTTTGCAACGTTCAAACTGATTGAGCTCCTCTTACATTATTAGTATCAAAGAAGCATCCTTTTTTGCCTCTTCAAACTTCTTTGGCTCAACCTGAGACAGAAAACTAAGATGCATAATTTCATTAGTAGTACCTCTTCTGGTTCCCACACCGTCGCCTGGCTCTCCAATTATCTGATTAACTGTGTGATATCTTAGGTGTTTGAACCCTACATTTCTTATTCTTCCTCCAGCAGGCTCTGCAATATTTGGTGCATCCTCTGGGGGTTGAGGTTGTAACATCCCATTTTCGACTAGACCCTTGGGAGTGGTTTTGTCTTAACAGAACCCTAGGAAGCCCAGGAATCGAAGTTTGTCGACCAAGATTTTGAGTCAAGGGGTGGTCACGCCCGTGACCGACCCGTCACGCCCGTGACCGACCCGTCACGCCCGTGACCTAGGGCGTGACCCCCTTCGACGATCGTCGACCTCAGAAAGATGATCGTCGAGCTCAGAAATTTGATCATAGGTCAGTCACGCCCGTGAACGACCCATCACGCCCGTGACCTAGGGCGTGACCCCCTTCGACGATCGTCGACCTCAGGAAGACGATCGTCAAGCTCAGAAATTTCAATATAGGTCAATCACGCCCGTGACCGACCCATCACGCCCGTGACCTAGGGCGTGACCCCCTTCGACGATCGTCGACCTCAGGAAGATGATCGTCGAGCTCAGAAATTTAAATATAGGTCAGACACGCCCGTGATCGATCCGTCACGCCCGTGACCTTGGAATGGCATTGAGTGAGCTAAGCTCACTCAACGCCGTGGTCTGGATGGCGTTGAGTGAGCTAAGCTCACTCAACGCCATAACCTGGATGGCTTTGAGTGAGCTAAGCTCACTCAAAGCCATAACCTGGACGGCTTTGAGTGAGCTAAGCTCACTCAAAGCCATAACCTGGACGACATTGAGTGAGCTAAGCTCACTCAATGCCATAATCTGGACGGTGTTGAGTGAGCTAAGCTCACTCAACGCCATAACCTGGACGGCGTTGAGTGAGCTAAGCTCACTCAAAGCCATAACCTGGACGGCGTTGAGTGAGATAAGCTCACTCAAAGCCATAATCTGGACGGCGTTGAGTGAGCTAAGCTCACTCAACGCCATAACCTGGACGGAGTTTGAGCGAGCTAAGCTCACTCAAAGCCATAATCTGGACGGCGTTGAGTGAGCTAAGCTCACTCAACGCCATAACCTGGACGGCGTGGAGTGAGCTAAGCTCACTCAAAGCCATAATCTGGACGGCGTTGAGTGAGCTAAGCTCACTCAACGCCATAACCTGGACGGCATTGAGTGAGCTAAGCTCACTCAAAGCCTTAATCTGGATGGCGTTGAGTGAGCTCAGCTCACTCAACGCCATTTTACTTAGAATTTTTCTGGCATCTTTTTTGGCTGTGTGCTGGTTCAGCTGAACCGGGCCGGTCTAGGAAGTTGGCTAGAATGCATTATTGGGTTGTTTATCTTATTAAGACTTAATTAAAACCTTATTTAGTGAATTGGACCGGTCAATGCCACGTGGCAGACGACTCCTCTCCTTCCAGCCATGGCCGAGAGCTAGGCTTCATGGCCATCAATGGCATTTGATGCCATGGCCTTCCCTCTTCCCCTTGAAACGGGTGGATTCAACTCCTCTAAGGGAGAGGAGGAGTTTCCAGCCCTCCTCCAGCCATTACAAAGCCATTTCAGCTCCCCTCCATCATGGCCGAGCTTGCTCTTGAAGAGGCAATAATGGCTGGACAGCCTATAACCGCCCACTCCCCATTTCTTTCCTTTAAAAAGGCCCCTTAGGCTCAAGGATGAAGTTTCCCAGCCCTTACCTAAAGTTTTGAGCCTACTACTGTGCTGTAAAAGAATTCTGGCGACGCCACCACCGCGCCAAGGGCATCCCGACGATCGGCTCGACTCCAAACCGCGAATAAGGTCCTCCTCTACCTCTTCTTCTATGGATAGATCTTAGAAATCATTAGGAGAGATATCGGGCTCAAAAGAGCTGGATCGGGTGAGCGTTTCCATGGTTTTTTCGAAATTTCATGGTGGCGGGTTCGCCGGAAACCGCCTCTCCGGCGGCCGTGCCGCCGCCCGATGGTAGCCCTCACCTCAATAGAGGTGGTGGTGGTGGTGGCCGGCCAGGGAGATGGTTGGGTGGACGGGAAATAGCTTTAGAAAAGCTACATGTTTTGAGCATTTTAGGTTGCTGGTTCGGGCTTTTTGAGAAGATGAACAGTAACCTATAATACTAAATTATTATATTTATATATAAATGTAGTGATTTATCAAGCTCTCTTTTATGCTATTTAATGAGGTACTTAGAGGCTTTTTATGTAGAAGTGATCAACATGAAATCTGTAGCCCTATGGGTCTACTACATTTCAAAATTAATTTGGGTCAATTTGGTCAACTGGTTTGACCAGGGCACCTCTTTTGGTGGGATCTAGACCTAGAGCTAGGCAGAGACAAAAAGGTGTGCCCACCTTTCATACTTTGCCCAAATGTTCTAAAATTTGGGCAGGGAGTCTATCCTAACTATACCTAGGGCCTATCGAAAAATGTGAATTTTTGGAGAATATTTTTCTATAGTTTTTGTAAAAATTTAATAATTCATGTATAATTGAATTAGGTGTCCTAAACACCTCAAAATCTCCCCAAATTTGGGTGGAAGGTCTTAGAGGGAATGTTAGAACTCTGGTAAAAATTCCACCTCTTTTGGAAGTGTTTTGATTGAGTTTTAACTCGACCCTAGGTTGGCCCTTATAGGGTTAATTAGGTCAATTCATTCCTTTTAAGATTTGAGTGGTCAAACAACCTCAACAGAGGCTGATATTTTGTCCACTAGCTTTTTGGAGAATTACACACCCTCCAATGTAATTTGGGGTGGTTTGGGATAGGGTAGCCCTAGAACCCTAGGGTAAGTCCCTTAATGGGGATTTTTAGGGTTGTGAAGGTCATGGGGTCAAATGACCTTGGACTGACTTGAAATTTGGTGGAGAGGACCATGGGGCCATTATAGTTCTCTGGACAATATCTTAGGGTCTTTGGAGATAGTTAGGCCACCTAAAACCCTAACCCTAGTTTTGGTCACAAACCTTAATTTGAACTATTATGCTATCAAATGAACTTCAAATCAAGTAAAGTTTGGGCAAAGTGATTTTCTGATCTAAATGGCCATAATATAATTTGTTTGAGGCTTTTGGGTTAATTTATACAGTACTTAATTTACAACTCTAATTGTGCCCTAGATATTTATCTTGATGATTTTAGAATTTAAATGCGCTGGAATGTTATGAAATCTTGGATTAGGGCATCTTATAGCATGTTATACCTTATGTATTTTTCTTTAGAGTTTTATCTGAATATTTTGGGTACTTTATTCTTTAATGTACTAATTGTGATATGTAGTCAAAAATACAAATAATGCCCAATTACTCTTTGGAAAATTATGAAATTTGGTAAGTGGGTGTTTCAGAACAAGATAGTCATCCTGTAAATTTCTCTAGATTTTTAAATGATTAAAAATAGTACCTCCTTCACTAAGCTAGGAAGATTAGTATTTTACATTAAAATAAATTCAGAGCCCACATATTAAAGAAAAATCACGGGGCTTGGTTTCTGATGGTTTTGGATCACCATAAAGCTTCTGTAATTTTCTTGTGATTTTTGGGTACATATTTATAGTACTTGCTTCATAATATAGTAAAAGTGGCCTAAAATGGTAAATTAGGAAATGTAGGCCTAAACACCTCTGAAATTTCTAAAAATTTGGAATTACTGCTTAGATGCCACATATGATTTTTACTGATTTTATGGTGTATTATTGTTGGCTCATTAGTGCACTTCATGTTCATACTAAGGCATTGGGAGGCTGAGAATAAATAAATTAAATGCCAAATGAAATAGGAAAATTATTATTTTCTGAATTTATACTAATTATTTCATGATAGACCTCCAGTAAATATTATAGGAGATTCGGAAGACAATTTGGAGTACCACCCCTTGCATACCTCATAAAGCTTAGGAGGGTCTGCGTTTAGTAAAACTGCAGAAGCTGAACTAGAGTGGGTAATGAACCTGGGAGATGGAATTTTGGTAGTTTGCTGGCTTGGATAGGGTGGTTTAAATCAAGTTAATTATTGGAAGTCAGGATGGGTAGGGTGTGAGATTGACTAGTGTTAAGTGGTGTTCGGGTTCGACGGAAGATCGTCCTCCCCGAGAAGAGGAAAAGTCAAAGTCACCCTAGGATTAGCCCACTATAATTTGAGAAGGGAATGGGTTAAGGGAACCAATCAATTACAATAAGTGCCTTGGAAAGGGAGCTTTGGGATTCACCCCATCATAGCTCCTAGTACCGCTACGAGCCCTTCACCGGGTAAACCTCGGGAAGTCAGAGGTTAACCTTAAATCTTAGGAATAAAATGATCAAGAGTAACCCTAATAATAGTTGCACATCACACCTACACTTGTACACTTAGAAAGAAGAATTGGCATGGAATGGGTAGAGTAGGTCCGTGGTCTAAGTGCCTACTAGTAATGTCAATGGTCTGGTTTGTGATTGGGAAGTCCGGGGAGCTGGATGCTCGGGGACTTGGTATAAATTTGGAAGTCCAGGGAGCGGTATTCTCGGGGACTTGGTATATGCTTGGTAGCCTAGAGAGCTGGAAGCTCGGTAACATGAGAACTTGTACAAATATAACTGTCATGATTGCATGTGCATAAAAGTGGTGGGTCATCGGTACTGGACGATCGATCACACCGACGTCGGTACGTTGACTCGGCGGTATGGGACACTTAGCCAAAGAAAGCCTGGTGGATATAGCCAGCACTAATACACGGATACTCTAGGTTGTGTTCTTCTAGGCGCGTATGGAAGGGCTAGGCCTGGTAGTGTGGTTACCCGCCTAGGAGTGGGGCGCCCGACCCACTATCTCCATTTGCTACTACGGAGGTTCCTAGGAGTGAAGCTAGCTGCCCGAACATGGGGAACTAAAGGTCTGTGCGCATGGAGTCGTGTGGGTGTGTTGCACTTGCTTGTGCATTCCATAGCATATTTGTGTGTCATAGCATAAACATTGCCACCTATATTATAAGATGGTATGGGACGTTTTATACGACAGGCCCTTCAAAACGACCCCTTGGTCTATAGGGGTAATCCCTATAAATCAATGGTTATATTTCTTGTGCTTTTACTTGCTACTCCTTGCTGTTTGATAACCGACACCCCAACGTATAAGTGGTATGAGACACTTTATACAATGGGAGCCCTGCAAAAGATCCCTTGGCTTATGCACTTCCGCATAAGTTAAGGTTACATTTCCTACTTTCTGTTTTTGTCATATTTACTATTGAATTGCTAGCATAGGTCCGCTGTCACCTGCTTTTGACTTATTCTCCACCTTCATGTCCTTCCCTTTCTTCCTCTCCGCTCGGTACCTAAGAGCCATGGGGGAATGGGTAGGGGATGATAGGGCTTAGTCTTTTAGACTAACGGTTTTCGAACCACAACATTTTAGGTGTACCATATGGAAGGGTCACGGGTTTTGCAGTTTCTGACAGAGTTGACCCCGCGACCGTGCTACCATTGTCACCAGCCGGGACATACACGGGTCAAATGCCCCTTGATGGGTAGGATCCCACCAGCTCAGCAGCCAGGAGGCCGAAGACGTAGACGCAGACGTGGATTGCGAGGCCGCGACTGCAGGCCGAAAAGGAAGAAGTACCCAGAGATGCAGCACCAGCAGAGTACGTAGTCGGTGGAGATGGGCCAGTCTAGCTTGGGTGCTCTCGGTTCATTGACAGTTACGATGATGCTTAGTTTTGGTTTTGCTTCCGCGAGTGACTTGTAGTGAGGATTACAAGTATTGGGCTTAAGCCCTCCTTTTGTACTCTGACTATTATTATTGTGGACTCTCCCTTCGTGGAGATTTATTTATATACATGAGATTATGGTGGACTAGTTTTATATTTACTTATGCTACTGTTCTGCGATCGATTTGGCCGGCAGAATTGGCGTTTTGTAGTGGTGACCTTCCCGTGAGTCGGTGCCACCGCGAAACGGCAATTCTGGGCTAAGACCCCGGTGTTCGAAAAAGAAAAAAAATGGGGTCTTACAGAGGTAATTCTTCCTCTGGGGTTTTTCATCCACCAACCCTGGATCAACGAGCTTGACTGAGCTTGGAGCTTCTTCCTTGATAGCTCCATCCAATCTTTACTCCTTGAACCTGGTACCTGCATCTACACCAATAACACTAGACGTGCTGCTTCAGAGCAGGCTTGTCTCATCAAATACAACATTTATTGACTCTTCTACCACCAAAGTTTTCTTATTAAAAATCATATATGCCTTACTATGGCTAATATAGTCTACAAAAATACCTTCAAAATATTTTTCACTAAACTTGGTGCAGTAATACTTCCCATTATTAAGGACGAAGCATTTACTTCCAAAGATTCGAAAGTAGGACACAGTCGGTTTTCTGCCCTTCAATATCTCATAGGGGGTCTTACGACAGCTTTTGTTGATAAGTGCTTTGTTTTGCATGTGACAAGCAGTGTTGACTGCTTTAGCCTAAAAGTACTCTGGAAGTGAAGCATTGTTCAACATAGTTGTACATGCTTCAATTAGGGGTCTATTCCTTCTCTCAGCAACTCCATTTTGTTGTGGAGTGCGCGAGGAGGAAAACTCATGAAAGATACCTTGGCTTTCACAGAATTTTGTCATGGTACCAGACTCAAATTCGGTTTTGTGGTCACTTTTGATTTTTACCAATGAGCAGTCCAATTCGTTATAAATTTGTTGGACAAAATTTGTGAAAGTGTCGAAGGTGTCTGACTTGTGTTTCAAAAATAACACCCAAGTAAAACGTGAGTAGTCATCTGTAAGACCCCTTTTTTTTGAAACCCGGGGTCTTATGCCCAGAACCGCCGCTTTGCGGTGACACCTTCGCACCCAGGAAGGTCATCACTACAACGCACCGATTCTGCCGGCCTTTTCGATCACAATCAAGTAGCAAGTAGAACAGTAAAGAGAAATGCAGTCCACAATATAATATCATATATAAATAATAACTCCACGAAGGGAGTGTACACAAAAATCATCAGAGAACAAGATACTAGAAATATAGGGCCTCATGCCCGGTACATCAAGTCCTCACTATAAAAATCACTCAATGCGGAAGCAAAACTAAAGCTCTACTAAAGGTCGGGACTCACGGTCCCTGCAGTCTGGACTCCAGTGCTAGACTGCCCCATCTCCAAGCGTACCGGCCTCCTGGGCTGCTCCTCCGGGCTAGGCTCCACGATCCCCTAATATGATATGGTTCGAAAACCATTAGTCTAAAAGACTAAGCCCTATCATCCCCCACCCCTTCCCCCACGCTCTAAGGCACCGGGCGGAGAGGAAGAAAGGGGAGGACATGAAAGTGGAGATAAATTCCAAAACAGATGATGGCGGACCTAACTAGCAAGTTATAACAGGTGAACAGTATAAATGTTGTAATAGGTATAACAGAAAGGAAGTAAGTAAGAAATTAAACCTTCGCTTATGTGAGTACACATAAGCCAAGGGATCTTTTGCAAGGCTCCCATCGTATAACGCGTCCCATACCGCTTATACGTTGGGGTGTCGGTTATCACGCAGCAGGTATACATATATCAAATTAACCTTAATTTATAAACTTGCCCACACAAGCTTATAGACCAAGGGGTCGTTTTGCAAGTCCTAAAGTATAAGCGTCCCATTCCACTTATACTTTAGGTGTCAAGGTTGTTATGAATGATTATGGCATGCAGCTATATGGTGGGTATGATGATCAAGCAGTGCAACTCACACACCCAACTTTGTGTACACAAACCTTTAGTTCCCCCTTTCTGGAGATAACTCCCAGGATACTCCCGTAGTGGCAAACGGAAGCGGTGGGTTGGGCCTCGCCCAACTCAAAACCAGTAAAAGCACCACTGGTCTGACCTATCGTACGCCCTCAACGCCTGGTGTACGAGGCGGACTCCTGCGTACTCTTGCCGACTGGTCCGCCGGACTTAACCTTGGCTAAGTGCTAGTCACCTTGCCGAGTCAACGATATCGGTGTCGGTGCAATCGAACTCCCCGATATCGAAAACCCACCACCTTAATCTTCCTATTTTTATGCACATGCAGCAATTTAATATATAACAATTTTTAAAGTGTCGAACTCCCGGACTAAACCGTCCGTATAAACCACTTCGGAGACCAAATTCCCCGGACTAAACCGTCCGGCTCATCTCCAGACTTCATCCCTTAGAACACCACGGGACGGCGCCCCCTTGAACACCTCGGGAGGACTTAACCATTACCAACCCTAACTAATGAGTGTGTGCAATGTGAATCCCTATTAGGCTAATTACTCTTTCGTTTGTTTTAAGATTTACGTTAGCCCAGGACTGCCCCCGGCATACCCCGTGAAGGGCTCTCAAAGGGCACTAGGAACCAAGACGACGGCATTAAGGCCCGAAGTTCCCTTTCGCAAGGCACTTATTGTTATTGGTTGTTTTTCCCTTACCCGTTCCCTCTATAAATTGCATCAAACTAAACCTAGGGTGGATTTGACTCTTCACTCTTACGGGGACGACGATCTTTCGTCGGTCCCGCGCACCTTAGAGCGCATCAACTCATTCCTCACCACACTTGAGACCTCCTATAGTGATTCATCCTCTTTCTTTAAATCCAACCAACACAAGCCGTCCTTATGCTAACCCAAATCTTATCTTGTTACTCATTTCCCAAAATTACTAAATGCAGACCACCTTATACTAAGTGATGTCTATGATAGGATGTTCTTTGTGTTTTCATCCGAACAGCCTAAGTTAATTACTGGGGGCCTATCATGACATTATTGAATCGATTTCTGATAATAACAATTTTTCCAATTAATCTAATAATTTATTAATTTTACTAAAATCCAAGGTCTTCCAAATTTGTATAAGGATTATATTTTTCAGTCATGTATAAATCATGATAAATTTAAGACAAATATTAATGTATCTAAAAATGACATATCCAAGGTTTGGTAATTTTCCCTATGGTCTAAGGGGCCTAAACTTATTTTTGCAATAAACCATTTCCTTCATGTCTAATGAATAAACTACATCAAATACTCTTCCAAATAAATTGGATTAATTACAGGATATTAAAAATACCATGAAAATAGTACTATAAAAGTTTCATAATTTTCCTGCTGGAAATTAATTTATAATAAATCATTTTCTAAAACCCTAATCTAGCAAGCTTGTGAATCAAGTACTAAATCTATAACTCCAAAAATCCAGAGGAAATTCCCACTGATTCATAATGATTTAAAAACACCATTTACCAACTTTCATAATTTTCCAGAGACTATTTATGTCATAAAATATTTTTAAAACATAGAGCCCTTTAATAATACTTGTGAAGGAACTATTCTGTTTAATCAACATAAAATTGAACTAAAATTCATGGGAATTCCTACTGACCAAAAACATCTAATTCCAGAGTTTCAAGGGGGCCTTATTTGAATTAAAAATCTTTAATAAATAAAACATCAAAAAGGGCTATACCCATATTCATGAATGAAGTACTAGAAATACCTATCCAAAAATTCTAGTAAAATTATCCAAGGGTACTAACTACCCTAGAAACACACTTCCCAAATTTCATGGCTTTTAAAAGAGTTTAAGATACTGTTTTGACCTAAAATCCCTTCTACCCTAAAACTAGGGTTTAAGTTTTGAGGTAGCTACCTACATTAAAATTCTCTAACATTACAACCAGAGAGTTAAAAACTCATTAACAATCTCTCCACTAAATCTCAAGGCCATACAAGGGCATTTGCCCCTATGTCCTTCACAAACCCCCAAAGTCCACATTTAGGGTTTGAACCTGGGCCCTAGGGTAAACTTACCATAAATCATCCCATCTTCCCTAAGGGTAATCTTAGGACCATAATAAACCAGTGGTAAAAATCTCAACCTCTATTGAGGTGAGATGATCATACCAGCGTGCAAAGAACCTTCTCACTAAGCTTCCTTCTACTAGATCAAAACTAGGGTTTAAAGGATTCCTTATCAAAACTCAACCAAATGAGTTGAAATTTGAACCATACTTAGCTACCTATACCAGGGACACCTCACCAAAATTTGGGAGGGCTTGGAGGTCATTTGACCCTTCAACTATCTTACCCTAGCTTTTCTAGGTTTAGGGAAAAACCCTAAGTTACACTATCCCAAATGGTATCCAATTTTTATAGGAGTTAGGTCTAGGTGATATTGAGTCCCTGTCTAAATTTCAAAGCATTTGGACCAAGGATTAGGTGTGGGGAATTTTTCAAAGATCTGCCCTATTTGTAGGACCTACCCTAGAATAATGGCCCTATAGGTCAGAAGACTTGTCCTATAATTTTCCATAATATAGCAAACTGTAGATAATTAAAAAGCCTACAACATTCATGTTGATCAATTTTGATGAACAAGCCTTCAAAGGGCCTAAATAATTTTTATAATAAAAGTGCCCTAAACCTAGGACATACCCATAATCAAATGACCCTACAGGCCTAGGTTCTCAACCAAATTTTCACCACAGCATATCAAATTGTAGGTATTTAAAGGACCTACAACTTTCATGTTGTAACCTTTTTCATGTGGTACCCATAAAGGGCCTAAATTTAATTTATAGTGAAACTGTTTTATTAAATACAGAAAATCCGAAAAAATAGGGGTTTATAAGTGTTTATTTGATCCTGCACGAATCTTAAAGCGCATCCGACGGCAACTGTTCATCTTCTCCGATTTGGACAAAAAATGAGCCCGCACAGGTGGTTTTTGCGGGCCTTATTCCGGTGGCCTGAGGCGGCGCCACCACCGGGAAACATCACCCATTTGTTCCCGGTGGTGGGGGCTATCCACGGCCGGAGCTAGGGCGGCGCCGCCCTAGCCGAGAGCTTCAAAAGCTCCCGAAAAATGGCAATTTTCTGAAATTTCAAAACTTGGCTCCGGTTCGTTTGGGCATGAAATCAACTTCTAAACATTCCTAGGATCTAAGCATGAGAGAAGGAGAGGAGGAGGACCTTATTTGGGGTTCGGCGACGATGGCGGCGGCGACAGTTTGTCATGGCGTTTTTCCTCTCTGGCGAACTTGTCCGATCCCTCATTCCTCCACCAAAACCATCGATCTTATATGCTATTTTGACTGCCATGGACGCTTTGAGGGAGATGGAATAGCCAAAAATGAGAATAGGTGGCTGCAAATGAGGTTTTATATTTTTTTTTCATGGGAGGGGAGGTGAAGGGATGTTCGGCCATGGTGGTTGGGCTCCTCCATTGATGGTGGCTGATGAGAAAATGATGGGAATCTCTTCCCAAGGATCAGGAAGAATGAATGGGGGCTTGGGGAGGTGAATGGGGTGGCTCATGGTCTCCCTCCATAACTCCTCTCTCTTTTCCTCTTTCTCTCTCCTCAACTACAAAGAAACTCCCCTTTTCTCTCTCCTCACATCAAGGCAATTGATGTTATTTTCATCCCAAGAGTCAAGGGAGTTGAATGGGAAATAATATCAAGGCTTGATGGTGGAGAGAGAGACTCTTGGTCATGAATACTCTTCCTCCAAATTTTTCTCTCTCCTCCATTATTCATGAAAATGATATTTTTTTTCTCTCTCCTAATTATCATGGACGAATTTGCTCATCTCCCTCAACCTATTGGCAGCCCACTAAGGTTAATAATTCCCTTAGGAAATATCATGAAGGGAGTGGTTCACCTTCCACCATAAGTGGCCTCTTTAAACACTTTCTCTCTCCTCTTTATTTCTCTAAATTTAGGCTTCTCTCTCTCTCCTAGTCACCAATGTTGACTTGGTCAATTCCCTAGGATATAGGCAGCCAAATATCATACAAAAATAATCATGCAAGAGTTAGCCTAAGGGGGAGGGTGGTTTGAGGTTGGGTTAGCCCATATAGGCTAGGTTTGACTTGATTTGGGCTTGGGGTTAACTTGGTCAAATTGACCACTATGGTTGACCCAAGTGGGTCCTTGGTGACTCATTGGGCCCACATTAGGTCTAAGGGAATTTTTTAGAGTCACAATGAACCTACTAGGCCACCCAAAATCAGAGTTTTGAAAATTACTATTTGCAGACTAAGTGGGTCTCAACTAGGTTTTTAGGTCACTTGGTCTCCTAGGCTCACCTAGGTTAACTCATATGACCTAGTTATGCTCAAGTCACTCCTAGGGGGGTCTAATTGGAAAATGGGATGTTACATCATCAATAATTACTAACGTGTAGACCTTACCTCAGCTATGAATAGGTATAGGACCGAATAAGTCCATATGAAGTAAGTATAAACTTCTTGAAGAATCTTTTTCAGCGATGCCCTTGAAGGTAGCCCTTGTCTACTTACCCATTTGGCAAGCGTGACACAGACTCTCTTTAAGGCACTTATTGCTGGGGGCATCACGCACTAAGTTGTGAGAAATTAGCATATTTATTGTTTTGAAATTAATATATGCTAATCTCTTGTGTCATTGGTCACAAAGAGATGCACTATCTTTTGCAAGAAAGCAAACTGGTGTAGAAGTGTCTAAACAAAGAAAATTTAAACAGAAAATATTTCGGCTCCGAGTGCCTGTTAAGACCGTCTCGAAATTTACAGATGAATTTATCAAACACTTGTACTTGCAGAAATCAACGATGTAGCCTTTATCATATATCTGACTTATGCTTATAAGATTATGGTGTAATCCTTCAACATAAGCAACGTTTGTAAATCATACCATATCCTTCTGTAGTTCCCCGGTCTGACCCTCCAAAGATGACTTTTGGTCCGTCTTTGACTAGGGTTAAATCAAGTAACAAGCTTCTTGTACCGGTCATGTGCCGAGAGCATCCACTATCCAAATTCCTGATAGGATTTTTGTTGGCCTTTGGGTATACCTGCAATCATAAATCATTTTACCTTAAGAACCCAAACGTATTTAGGTCCTTGATTCCTGGTCAGCTTAACACAATCTAGGAATAATAACTCTGCGAGTGGTCAGCCTCGCATGGTTAACTCGTAGGGTTACATAATTAGCAGGGTTATTCCAACAATCTGCGCCAAAATGACCAATTTTGCCGCAGCACCAACAGTCAAACCTATTGTGCCTTCTTTTGTGCTCCTGCTTTACCGTTTGGAGTTGAGGTCTAGTAGGGGAAGCATTCTTTGAGGTGGAGGTCTCCTAGTTACAGCATATACAGGAGCTCCCCATCTCCTTAGCTTTAGGCACAATCAATTTGACTTTAGGTGCCTTCTTAATATTGTGTCCATGGACATATGGACCATAACTCTTCATCTGAATTTCTCCATATGGTGCTTTGAAAACACTGTCACCATAGACACAGGGACGGGTCCATCCCTGTTATCTATTCTTGGGCTCTATATAAGTAGGCCTAGCATAATAATCATAGGATGACTACAGGTCAAACTTGTTCGTCGGGAAGATTACCTTCCTAAACGAGGGTCAACCCATGGGTGTCTTCCCCTTTTTCTTTGGCATTGGCTTTCTTGGCAGCCTTACCCTTTCCAGCTATGTGGCTAAGACCACTACCCTTCTTTAGAGCTGAGAACTCATCAATGAGAGGGAGAAAAGTCTTAGTCTTAGAGTAACTCTCAACGAGTTTTCTCTCCACCAAGAGCTTTTCTTCCAGCTCATCAAGATATTTCTCTTTCTGAATTAATATTTCAGCAGAGCCCTTGTAAAAGTGAGGGATAAATCTACTTCTCACTAGAGGGGGTGAATATTGTATATTAAAAACTTTAATTTAGTTTTATATTGGATTTAAAAACTAGTGATATATATATATATAAAAAGAATAAACAATCACAGTACACAAATAAAGAGAATAACAATCACAGACGACACAAGAAAATTTATAGTAGTTTCCCAAAAAATCTGGGTACATCCACTCTTCTACCACACTGGTAGGAATCCACTACAGGTTTTTGATCAGGTGCCCTGCCACCACAGGTTTTTGCTCAGGTGACCTGCCACCACAAGATCTATTTTTTCTAAGGGAGATCTAGCAACCCTTTGAGCTTTTGATTAGTTGCCCAAAACCAACTTAATTCTTTTGATCAGGGGACTTAGAAATTTAAAGATAACTTTTGAAGGGAGTTAAAAACCCTGTACACAGTTTATGAAAATAAACAAAGAGTGATGATGTCTTCTCTGTCAATATTCTCTAAGAAGACTAGTGGATGTTGAAGTAGAAAGCTCCCCTTGATTTGAGTAGAGTTTATGATCAGGAGAGGGAGTCCTTTCTTCAGGGTGTAGGCCTTCTTGTATCTGAGAGATGATTACTTTGAACAAGCAGAGATTGAAGATCTAATTCTGTAAGAGTGTGTGTTGATCTGCAAGTCTCTAAGTCAGTATATCTGAGTGAGTAACCCAATGTATGTAACCTTGAGGCAGAAATCTTCTGTACAAATATATAGAATGCTGAGAAGAATTCAAACATTTGAATTAATTGATTCTGAAACGTCTGAGAATTGTAACTGCCTTGGAAATTGGTTAGAATAATAACTCTGTGATAAATCCATATTAAATGCTGCCTCTAAACGGCTATATTCGTTAGAATATTTTGCATTAAATATTAGAGTCATTGCTGTCTGTAATTTAGCCTTGAGAATGTAATCACCCTTAAATTAAGATTGAAACTGTTCTGCCTTCTGTAAACAAAACTGACTAAAGCACTGTGTTGGTACCCTAGGTTTTGATTTGAGTTCAGTCTTCTCTTTTAGTCTCTTGACCCAAGATTTATCTATGGTCAAAGGTTAGTTGATAGGATAGATTCTCTAGTTGTGTAGAATTGCCTGTCCAGATGAAAATCTGGCTAAGTAATTTCTGGTTCGACTATGGTCGAACGTCGCTCGACTATCGTCGATCAGCCGATCGACGATCGTCTTCCTAATAGCTCGACTATCTGCTTGATAGGTCGACTATCTGTTGTCTTTGATAGCTCGACTATTTGTTGATAGGTCGACTATCTGTTTTCTGTGATAGCTCGACTATCTGTTGATAGGTCGACTATCTGTTTTCTTTGATAGATCGACTATCTGTTGATAGGTCGACTATCTGCTCTTCTTGATAGTTCAACTATCTGCTTGGATAGTTTAACTATCTGATAGTTCGAATATCTGTTGATAGGTCGACTATCTGCTTTCTGTGATAGCTCGACTATCTGTTGATAGGTCGACTATCTGCTCTTCTTGATAGTTCAACTATCTGCTTGGATAGTTCAACTATCTGATAGTTCGACTATCTGTTGATAGGTCGACTATCTGCTTTCTGTGATAGCTCGACTATCTGTTGATAGGTCGACTATCTACTCTTCTTTGATAGTTCGACTATCTGTTTGGATAGTTCAACTATCTAATAGTTCGACTATTTGTTGATAGGTCGACTATCTGTTTTGGTTGATAGCTCAACTATCTGTTGATAGGTCGACTATCTGTTTTCTTTGATAGTTCGACTATCTGTTTGATAGGTCGACTATCTGTTTTGCTTTGATAGTTCGACTATCTGTCCGGATAGATCGACTATCTGATAGCTCGACTATCTGTTCTGATAGGTCGACTATCTACTGAGGTAGTTCGACTATCTTCTTTGATAGTTAGACTATCTGGATCGTTCGACTATCTGTCTGATAGGTCGACGATCTCTGTGCTTAGGTCGACGATATCCGAGGGTCGTTCGACGTTTTGCTGTATGTTTTGAGTAGTTTTGTCGTCTTCTATGATGTGATTAATTTCATATTTATTTTGGCATATTTTATAAAAGATTATTTGAATAAATTGTGATATTATTTCCATGCAATATCTGCTCCATTCCTTATGCATGAGCTAATCTTTTTCTGACAAAGTTGTTTGTCTTATTAGCTGAGATATGATTTCTGCTTTATCTGTCAGGCTGTCCTTTATAGCCGTTAGACTCAAAAAGTCTTCCTTGCCTGTAAAGAGTCTCTTCTGATGTGACTTTCTCTAGTATTATTTCATCAGAGTTATTTGCAGCTTCTTAGAAAGCTTTATCCTCTTATAGGATATCTGTCTGCAGTATTTGTTTTGCTTTATGCTTTTTGTAGCCCAGCTTGCAGAGTTCAGTAGAAGACAAGATTCAAACTCAAGTAAGAGTCGTTGTTGCTGCTGCTATATAAAGACTTCTTTGGAGAAAGAAATCAACTAGTTCTGATATACAAAAAGCTAACTGCAGCATTCAAGCTTACAACTTACAGTTTCCAACTACCCTCAGCTCGTTCATATTCAACTGAGAAGAAATTTTAGTTCTTCACTCTTCTTCAACCTGAGTTCTCCTGCTTACAGGAAGATCTTCACTCAGAGCTTTTTGAAGAAGAAGAAGAAGATAGCTGCCTAAAGAAGAAATTTTATTTCATATTATTTATCTTCTTGTAGCTTTTTCCTTCAGACTTTCTGAAGTGTTTCTGTACTGAAGCAAGACTTCACCTGGACGTTCTTTTAGCCAGGGGGAGCCTTGACTCTTTAGAGCTTTCTAGCTCAGTGCAAGTTCTTGTGCTTCTCTAATCTATTGTAAAATAGAGAAGACATCTTAACCTCCTTTCCCCCTCCTGTAAAGGGTTATTACTCCCTTCAAAAGTATACCTTGGTGGCAGGGCACCTGATCAAAAACCTGTGTTGGTTTTTAGACACCTGATCAAAAGTCTAAAGGGTTTCTAGATCTACCTGAAGCAGATCTTGTTGGTGGCAGGGCACCTGATCAAAAACCTGAGTGGATTCCTACCTTGTTGGTAGAAGAGTGGACGTACCCAAGTTGTTTGGGGAACCACTATAAATTCCTTATGTTGTCTGGATTGTTTAATTAATTCTCTATGCTGATTGGCTGTGATTAGATTTTAACTAGGTTTGCTAGTTGCTGTTTAGGATTCCAAGCCTTAACTGTAATTACAGTTGGCTGCCTTTTGTGCACAACACTTGTGTTAGGTTTTAAGGTTTCATCTCAAATATCTATAACCTTCATTCCACAATTAACTCCAAGGGAGTTGAGTAGACAGTCAACTTTGCTAGTGCAATTTTTGATTACTCTATTCACCCCCCTCTAGAGTAGTATCTATCCCTTTTCTTTCAATTAGTATCAGAGGGAGGTTGTCTGACTGCATAGGCTAACACCTAAGTCAAAAGATCCTGATAGATACCAAAGTTTATAGATATTCACTTTCACCAACATGGCCCAGTTCAAGGATTACTCTAGCACCAGACCTCCAGCATGCAACTTAGCCAAGTTCAGCATCTGGAAGGCAAGGATTAAATTATATATGAACTCTATTGATGAGAGTATTTTTGCTTCTATTTTGTCAGGACCACCAAGAGCACATGCTGCAGCTACTGCTTCATCATCAACTGATATGAGTGTAGTGCCTCCTCCAGACTACAATGATGAATACAAAAAGGCAAAGATAGAAGATGCTAAGGCAATGAACATTCTGGCTCAGACAATGTCTGATGAAGTATTCCAAAAGGTTGCTGACTGCTCCTCAGCAAAAGCAATGCGGGATACACTGAACCAGATTGTAGCTGGTTCAGCTGATGAAAGGAAGGACAGAAGGTCCAACCTTATCTCCCAGTATGAAAATTTCAAGAAAACTGATGCTGAATCAGTTGAAGCTATGTACACAAGGCTCAGCTCAATCATCAATGAGCTGAGGACTCTTGATAAGGATATTTCATTGACAGGGGTCAATGATAAGATTCTTATGTGCTTCCCTAGCATATGGGATCTTAGGATCTGGCCTATCAAGGAGGCCAGAAGCACAACAGAAATCTCAACAGAAGCCCTTCTCGGCAAGCTCAAGTCCTTTGAGCAAGTGCTGAAGTCCAGGGAAGCTAAGGCTGAAGCAAAGACCCCAAATCCTACAAGAAAAGAGCAAACCCTTGCTCTCAAAGCTGCTGATGCTTCTGAAGGAAGCCAGTCCAATGAGGAACTGATGGCATTATTTGCCAAAAGGTTTCTCAAGATGGGAAGGAAAGACTTCAGAAAGATGTCTTCAAAGTATGAAGAAAAACCAAGGTATGATCGCACTCCTACTAAAGAAATAATTTGCTATGGTTGCAGGAAGCCTGGACATATTCTTCCAGACTGTCTAGAGGAAAAGAATAAAGATAAAAGGAAAGACAAGGATCAACACAGGAAGCATTCCAAGCCATCCTCCTACAAGAACAAAAAGAAGGA
Organism: Platanthera zijinensis; assembly: GCA_039513925.1. Taxonomy (NCBI): domain Eukaryota; kingdom Viridiplantae; phylum Streptophyta; class Magnoliopsida; order Asparagales; family Orchidaceae; genus Platanthera; species Platanthera zijinensis. Next base: position 96,163,420 of record CM077091.1, read on the forward strand.
GAGAGGCTTTGTTGCTGAAACCTGGAGCGATTCTGATGAGGAATCTTCCTCCTCAAGCTCCAGTGAGGATGAAGAAGAAAAGAAGGCAAAGGAAGTTTGCCTGATGGCAATTGATGCCTGCAGCAATCACTCAGCTGCAGAGAGTTCAGATTCTGATGAAGAAATGCCAACTGAAGATGAGGTATTGTCTTCTTACGATTTTACATCTGATGAATTTAAATCAGATTTTAAATCTTTGTGTTTAGATTTAATTAGTTCTGAAAAGGAAATAAAAGTGCTTAGAATTAAACTAGCTGAATCTGAATTAATTTCTAATGAAAACATTAGGTTAACAGCAGAACTCACTAATTCTAGTGAAGAAATAAAATTCCTTAAGAATGAATTAGCTAAGTCAAAAAGGTTAGAAGAATCTCTGAATGGTAGAAGCCTTAAGTTGCTTGAAATAACCAACATGTCTAACACTAGGTCAGGCAACAACAAATTAGGCTTAGGAGCATCTTCTAGTGAACCCCCAATCATTCTTAAAAACCAACTTTCAACTCCAGTGAATTTTATTTCATCTAGTGGAATAAAAAACACTGAGCAAGTTAATCAAGTTAATAAAGCTTTAAATAAAGCTAAGAGAGAGAAAAGAAAACACAAATTTAAGGAAATACAAAGAGCGTCGAACGCTGCTCGACGATCGCAGGCCCAATGGTCGAACGGAGATCGACGATCTGGGCACCCATCGTCGAACGCTGATCGACGTTTTCAACATGAATTTTAAAACTTCACCCAGAACTTTAGAAACCAGAATGTGAGAGTACTAAGTTGTTAGCCTAAATCACCTAGAGGGGGGTGAATAGGTGAAATGCGTGTCAAATGCGAAATTAAAAAAAAATAACACAACACACATCAAGCAATCACAGACGACAAGAGATTTATAGTGGTTCCCCAATCTTGGGTACGCCCACTTTACTCACCGATCAAGCAAATCACTAGACTCGGCTACTCCACTATCTCGGATTGAAAACAATCCTACACCTCGAAACCACATTCCTACAAACTCGATCCAAATCGGATCTACACTCGGAAGATAAAGCCTTCCTACAGAACTCGGAGAAAAACTCCTACAAAGAAATTTGTTTGAAAAGAAAATACAAACAGTAATATTCTCAGATCTGGATCTTGATAGTCTTCTTCCTTAAGAACTTTGGCTTAATCAGAGTATGTTGAAGACGACTTGAGAGAGATCCACAAATCTGAAAAACGGAATCACCTCGATCGAGAAAATAGATCTGAAATCTTTGAGGCTCGGCGAGATCGAGTGATTAACTTTCGTCTGGATCGCTGGAGAATCAGAGTTGAAAACAGCGATCGAAGATCGTCGATCCAGAGCTTCTTCCGTGAACGTCAATGGCGGCGGCGTGAGAAATTAGGGTTCACGGAACTTTTTCTCTTTCTTAAAATAAAATCTCTGTAAACTTGTTATTAGTCAAATCTGAGAGGACCTATTTATAGGTGGACTCCAACGGTCAGAAAATTAATTAGGGATGACACGTGGACCAATCAGAAATGATTAATTTGAAATACACAGCGAAATTGACTTAGAGAATTTCAGGAAAATTTAAACAGATATACTCGAGTCATAGAAGAAACATACTCGAGTATCAGATGGTATATACTCGAGTGGATAGAAGGAGTATACTCGAGTATAAAAAGAGAAGCTACTCGAGTAATTCAGAGATCAACACTCGAGTGATTTAGAACTACTCGAGTATGAGAGTATATACTCGAGTAAAAACACTTAGAGAAAATTTCTCAAATAAAATAGGAAGAACTACTCGAGTGAAAGGGTTGGAGATACTCGAGTGATGGGAAAAAGTACTACTCGAGTATCTGGGGAAGATTACTCGGGTAATCACTAAGCTACTCGAGTATGAAAAACTACTACTCGAGTACAGAGTCACTTACTCGAGTATATGGGGAACTACTTGAGTGTGTAGACTTAGAATTTTTTCTGAGATGAGAAGCAAAGATCTACTCGAGTATGAACAGAACATTTGCTCGAGTAACTAACCAACTACTCGAGTGCAAGTTATCATCTACTCGAGTATAATACAGTCTACTCGAGTATGTAACCCAACTTACTCGAGTGCAGACTCACTTACTCGAGTATAAACGGAGGTACTCGAGTATGTGGACTTAGAGAAAATTTCGGATCTAAGGACAGAAGGATCTACTCGAGTATAATATATGACTTACTCGAGTGACTAACTATCTACTCGAGTATAAACTTATCTACACGAGTATACAGAGTCTACACGAGTATGTCTGAGGATCTACTCGAGTACTAAGTCACTTACTCGAGTATATGAAGAAGGCTACTCGAGTATGTGGACTTAGAAAAATTTCTTCTGAGAAAATAAACTTCAATACTTCAGTCCACCAATCCAAGTGCTTGTATAGGAAGTGTATCCCAATAGAGAGGCTATACATGGGCCAACACTTTGGATCACACAATGAGGGATTACATTGTATGGTCCTGTGTTTGGTGACCCATTATAGACTGACATTGGTCTACACTTGGCAATAAAAACCTGCACACATACAACTTAAACACAATATCAAATACACCTTAATTCATCTTAGTTCAAGGTCTGACCTCCTACAAATCTGAGGTATTGTGGAGACAAATCCCAACAATCTCCCCCTATTTGTAGATGTCAGCACCCTCTACACTAAGGTGAATTACTTAAAGTAAAAATAACAACACACATATACCAAAAGAAAATAAGGTAAGCTAAAGCAGGGTAAATAAAAAGATAGCCATAACCAGAATCAAATATATATATAGAAATGTTTTTAACAGATTAAAATATCCATTTCCACATTCTCATTGACTCAAGAAGGGGCTTCTTTGTGCATTCTTTCTCTCTTCAGCTCTTGCCTCTCTAGGTAACTGAAAGGTTTAGGAAAATAAGTTCTGGGCCTAGGAGGAGCAGCTGGGTTGTTGTATCCCCAATTCCTGTCATGAAGTCTGATCTTGATCTGAGATGCTTCATAAGCCTTCCATTCTGAATAACTGTAATACTGATCTCTGTGCTCACCAAGATCTGTTACTAGCTTCAGGGTATCAAGGATCAGAGACTAGGAGGTTGGACTCCAAACTTCAGAATGAACAATTTCTGATCTACCTTCAGAAGCTGGGGCAGGCTCTTTTCTGGGTGCAGAACGGCTGGCAGAAGACCCGTCACCATATTTCCTTTTCTTCCTTGGAGCACCTTGAGAACTAGGAGGAAGTTCATCTTGCCAAATATCTGTATAAGAGAGAGGAGGCTCAGTCACATCACCACCAGGTCTGGGTGAGAAGACTGGCATACCTCCTGGAATGTTTGCCTGAGCTGGAGCATCTGCTGGAGGATGTTCTTCAAGAGGGTCCAAGAACTTGGGAATGATGGAAGCGTTGAGTTGAGAATTTGGGAAGTTCTGATTATTTACCCATACAGCTGTATCATAAATGTAGAATTTTATAGATTGGAGCTGGGCTAGGATGTCTGCTTTCATATCTTTTACAAGACCATCCACAGTTGTTTGGCTTGTTCAGACAGTTTTTCAACTACTTTTTCAACTTGTTCTTTTACAATTTTCTCCCCCTTGCTGATATCTACAGCTAGCTTGTCAATTGCTTAACCTCTGAAAGTGCCAACTTCTTCACATACTTTCATTACATTTGCTTCAGCATTCTTGTCCAATATTATCTGATTATGTGCAATAGTTTCTTGTTGATTTATTAGTTCACCTATGCTTGTGATAGTGTGATCTAGTGCTTTTCCACCTAGCTGAAACAATCTCTTGAGCTCATCAGTATTGGCTTGAATTTCAGCAAAGCCTCTGCTCATCTCCTTTTCAAGAGTAGAGACTTTGTTATTTACTGAGGCTAGAGATTCATCAAAGTACTTTCTCTGTTCAATGAGCAACTGTGCAATCTTACTCACCAGATCTGAAGAAGAAGAAGGAGCTGAGGTTGGTGCAGGGACTGAAGGAGCAGGAACATTCCATGGAGGGTTTCAGTAATTTCCACTGAACTGACAGCTCTTTTGAAGGGTTCTACCAAATTTGAATCTTCAGTGTTGATGAAGGAAGGAAGGGTGAAGTCCAGTGTCCTCAGAGGAGCATCCACTGGTTCTGGAGATACTTCCTCATCATCAGACAACAGAATCTGTTCAGGCTGGCTGGACTCTGTAGCTGGAGACTGAGCAGGAGATTGTACAGGAGTCTGAGCAGGAGACTGAACTGGAGTCTGAACTGGATCCTGAGCAGGAGACTTTACAGCTGATTCATTCTGAAATAGGGAGCATCTGAGCTGAGCTCATCAATGAATTTATTTATATCTTCTGCTGTAGACAGTAAGGTTGCTGGATCTGGAATCTCTGATTCAGGATTTGCTGGAGGAGGAGAAACTCTGACTTCTGCTAGTTCTGAAAGTTCTGAGGAAGCTGGGTACTTAGGATGAGAAGAGGCAGGCTCCCCCTCAACTATTGCACCAGAGGTAGCAGCAGTTTGATGTAGAGGAGGGGATGGAATCCTGTCTTCAGATACATTGGGTTCTTGTGACATTTCTGAAGGAACAGCAGCTTTGGATGCTTGGGCAGAATTCAGAATTTTAATATCATATCTCTGGATGGAGGATATGGAAACTTTCTTCATGTGATGGAGAGGAGTCCCTTTGGATAGGTTAAAGACTGATGGGTTAATCTCATGAAGTAGGAGGGAGATAATTCTGCCAAAGCTGGGATGCTTAATGCTGTCTCTGATTTTATCTAGGATCAACAGTCCAAACTGGAACTGTTTGCGGCAGATAATAGCTTGCATTATGTCAAACATTTCCATAGAAATGTCTCGAATGGAATACGTCTTGCACAACAGTACCTTTGCTATAACATCCACTAGGAACTTTCCTTCTGAGTTGAAGTCGGCCCTGCTAAAGAATGGGCTTGAGGGTTAGCTCCACAGAATAGGCTAGTTCTTACTGAATCGTCTGCAGTCATTTCGGCATCTTCATTGACCACTGGAAGCTTTAACAGAGTTGCAAGAGAAAATTTATCCAGTCGAATTTTTATCCCTCTAACCTTGGTTTTCAGGAGCTTTCCATTACGCTTTATCTTCAGATTCTGATAGAACTCCTCAACTGCTGGGAAAATGACTTGGCACGGCGACAAGAGAACGAACGACAATCCGGCAGTTTCGAACAAAATCAGAAGATTGCGGAAATCATCTGAAAGATCGGCTATACCCGCGGGGGCGAGTTCAGAGCCGATGCCGATTTTGGAGGAGGGGGCTATCTGCGATTCTGGAGGATGAGAGGAGCGAAGAAGACGATGCTCTGTGATTTTCGGAAGATGAGGAGTCGGCGGCTACTCGAGTGAATGAGAAGTGGAAAGGGTTTCCCGATTTTTCTATATATATATATATAATCCTAATTAGGTTTTAGGAAAAATAAATATAATTTCATACCTGAATGAAGCGGCAAATAGCTCGGTGCGAATAGAAAAAATTAGAAATCCAAAATAGAAGTCCGTATACTCGAGTAGATAGCATCATACAAGATTATTAGGCGGAGCATACTCGAGTAGGTAACACCATACACGAGTAGTAGACAAAACATACTCGAGTAGGTAGAGTTCATACACGAGTATCTTGTCAAATACTCGAGTAGGTCAGACTTTTTACTCGAGTATTTTCCGTTTACTCGTGTAAGTCTTGATATACTCGAGTATCTAATACTTGAAAGACAATTTTCCTTGGGAGATGTCTATTGCCACTGAAAACTTTATCTCTGATCAGCCAACACCACTGATATCTTCTTGATTTGTGAGTCCATCACTAGTCTTCTTTGTTGAGCAGTCCGAGTTCCGTTTTGAAGAACGAGAAATTGGACTCGTCCAGCGGCTTAGTGAATATATCTGCAACTTGCCTGTCTGTGGAGACATATTGTAGATCTATGTCTCCATTTTCCACATGCTCCCAGATGAAATGATAACGAAGCTCTATGTGCTTGGTCCGGCTGTGGGAGACTGGGTTGTTGGCTATTGCTATAGCGCTGGATGAGTCGCAAAACAAAGGAATGTTCTGGAACTTCATGTTGTAGTCTTCAAACTGATTCTTGATCCATAAAAGCTGTGCACAATAGCTGCCTGCAGAGATGTACTCTGATTCAGCCGTTGAGATGGCTACACAGTTCTGCTTCTTACTGCTCCAGGAAATAAGTCTCCTTCCGAGGAATTGGCAAGTCCCGGAAGTGCTTTTCCTGTCGTCTTTGCTACCTGCAAAATCTGCATCTGAAAATCCAATTAGTTCACTATCATTACTTCTTGGGTACCATAAGCCAAGATTTGGTGTACCTTTGAGGTATCTCAGGATTCGCTTTGCAGCGATGTAGTGAGATTCCTTAGAGTTCACCTGAAATCTAGCACATACACATGTTGAGAACATTATATCTGGTCTACTTGCAGTAAGGTAGAGCAAGGACACAATTATGCTTCTGTACTTGGTTTCATCAAAAGGTTTCCCTTTCTCATCCTTGTCTAGAGACATAGCTGAGGCCATTGGAGTCCTCATAGAGGTTGCATTCTCCATTCCGAATTTCTTAAGTAGCTCTTTAGTGAACTTGGTCTGTGAGATGAAAATTCCATCCTCAGATTGTTTCACTTGAAGCCCTAAGAAATACTTCAGCTCTCCCATACTGCTCATTTCAAACTTCCCTTGCATAAGTTTAGAAAACTTCTTGCAGAGGTTGTTGTCTGTAGAGCCAAAAATGATGTCGTCGACATAGATTTGCACTAGCAAAATCTTGCCTTTTATTTCCCTAAGAAATAATGTCTTGTCTATCTTTCCTCTTGTGAACTTGTTCTCAAGAAGAAAGGTGGACAGCGTCTCATACCAAGCTCGAGGAGCTTGTTTAAGACCATATAGTGCTTTTTGCAGTAAATAAACATAATTAGGAAAGGTTGAATCAACAAAACCTGGCGGTTGCTCTACATACACTTCTTTCTTTATGTCACCATTTAGGAAGGCGGACTTAACGTCCATCTGATAGATGGTAAAGCCCTTAAGTGCAGCGTAGGCAAGAAATAACCTGAGTGCCTCCAGTCTTGCTACTGGAGCATAAGTCTGGTCGAAGTCGATTCCTTCTTCTTGACGATAGCCCTTGGCGACAAGTCTGGCTTTATTCTTTATAATTGTTCCATCTTCGTCCATCTTGTTCCGGTAGACCCATTTTGTCCCAATGACGTTCTTACTCTTGGGTCTAGGAACAAGTGTCCAAACTTTGCATCGTTTGAACTGATTCAGCTCTTCTTCCATGGCTAGAATCCAGGATGCGTCGGAGTTGGCTTCCTTAAACTTCTTTGGTTCAACCTGTGACAGAAAACTTAAGTATAAATTCTCGTTAGTTGTACCTCGACGAGTTCTGACGCCATCCCGAGGATCTCCTATAATTTGGTCAACAGGATGATCCTTCAAGTTTCTGAACTCTAAAGTCCTTGCATCTGAGATGTCTTCAGCCACTAGAGTTGCATCTTCAGCTGGGATGTGTTCTTCATTTTGATCATCTACCTCTTCAATGGGGGTTGTAGAGGTGATCTTGATGAACGTCTCATCCTTATCTTTGGTAGTTTTATCCAAGCTAAGTTCTTTCAACTTTGTACCTGCATCTACAATAGGCACACTAGACAAGTTGCTGGGCAGCAGACTCGTCTCATCAAATACAAGATGTATCGACTCTTCTACTACCTTCAAAGCTTTTCTCGCCAAACTTGGTAGTGTGATACTTACCGTTGTTAAGTACGAAGCACTTACAGCCAAAGATTCTAAAATACGAAATGGTTGGTTACCTGCCTTTTAAAAGTTCGTAAGGAGTCTTATCATGGTTCTTGTTGATGAGAGCTCGATTTTGCACGTGACAAGCGGTGTTGACGGCCTCAGCCCAGAAGTACTCTGGAAGTGAAGCATCACTCAACATGGTCCGGCAAGCCTCTATGAGTGTTCTGTTCCTTCTCTCAGCTACTCCATTTTGCTATGGAGTGCGAGGAGAGGAAAACTCATGAAAGATACCTTGACTTTCGCAGAATTCTGTCATGGCTCCAGACTTGAATTCTGTTCCATTGTCACTTCTGATTTTGACTACGGAACAGTTGCATTCATTCTGGATTTGCCTAACAAAATTAGTGAAAATACCGAAGGTATCTGACTTGTGTTTCAGAAAGAACACCCACGCAAAGCGCGAGTAATCATCCACAATAACCAACGTATATTCCTTACCTCCCAAACTTCTAACCTGCAGTGGACCAAATAAGTCCATATGGAGAAGCTGTAAGCTTCTATTGGAATCCTTGCCTATTATGCTTTTAAACGAACTTCTTGTTTGCTTGCCTTTGATACAAGCGTGACAAGGGCTGTCCGTAACGCACTTGACATTAGGTGCATCACGTACTAAGTTTTGAGAGAATAATTTATTAATAGTTTTGAAATTAATATGTGCTAGTCTCTTGTGCCATTGGTTAGCAAGGGATGCACTAATTTTTGCCAAAAGACACACTGGTGTCGAAGAGTCTATACAAATGAAATTTAGACAGAAAATATTTCTGCTTCGAGTGCCTGATAAAATAGTTTCCATGTTGTTAACCGATTTTATCAAACACTTGTCAGCATGAAATTCAACTACGTATCCTTTATCGCATAGTTGGCTTATGCTGATGAGATTGTGTTCCAATCCTTCAACATAGGCTACATCCGAAAAGGAAACGCTACCGTTAGTGATCATACCATAGCCTTTAGTTATTCCTCGATCTAAACCTCCAAAGATGACCTTTGGTCCGTTGCAGACTGAGGTGTAATTCTGGAGTATGCTTCTTGTCCCGGTCATATGCCGAGAGCATCCACTGTCCAAGTACCAGATTGGCATTTTGGTGGCCTTTGGACATACCTGCAATTACAATCATTTAGCCTTAGGAACCCAAACACGTTTGGGTCCTTGGTCTCGAGTTAGAAAACTCCCCCTATGAGTATTAGCCTCATGAGTGGTCATTCTCGCGTTGCTAACTTGAGGGGTTGCAGCATTACTAGGATTGAACCAACAATCGATGGCAAAGTGACCAATTCTGCCACAACACCAACAGTCGAACCTGTTGTATCTTTGCCTAGTGTATTCCTGCTTGATTTTCTGAAATGATGGTTTAGCAGGAACCTTACTTTTGGAGGAGGAGGCTTCATGATGAAGATAGCTACATGAAGTCTTCTCCTTCATAGGCTTTTCCACAGTAGGTTTTACCTTGGGTGTCTTCTTGATGTTATGACCATGAGCATAAGGTCCATAGCTTTGAAGTTGAATCTCTTCATAAGCTGCTTTGAAGACACTCTCGCCGAAGTTACGAGGATGAGTCCAACCTTGGTATCTTGACTTAGGCTTCTCAGGGATCGGCCTAGAAAAGTGTCCATAGGTAGACTCATAGTCGAGTTCGTTCGTAGGAAAGATAACTTTCTTGAACAGAACAGGTTCCAAGGGAGCTTTCCCTTTTTCTTCAGCTAGAGCCTTACGGTCAGCCTTATTCTTTCTCTTGGCCTTGTTTCTCCTAGAGGATTTACTAGAAGAGCCAATGTGGCCTAAACCAACACCCTTGGCCTTAGCTGATAATTCAGCAACGAGTGGAAGAACTGTCTTAGGCTTTGAGAAACTCTTAACAAGTTTCTTCTCAGCCTCTAGTCGTTGTTCCAACTCTTTGATGATTTCCTCTTTAAGGTCGAGGTGCTTGAGAGCTTGATTGTATTCATCCATAGCACTATTGAAGTTCTCTTGAAGAGAGTTAGTCTTAGCGACTTCTTCTCTCAAGTTGCTCTCACTAGCCTGTAGAGATTTTATCTTTTTGGCTTGAGTTTTCACTACTCTACGACATTTTTCGTAGGTCATGAGCAACTCTTTGTACTGGGACATGAGTTCAGATTCATCTTCAGAGGAATAGCCCTCTTGCTCATTATCATCATCAGACTCAGAGAGAGGAGTGTGAGATTTTACCTCCCCAGTGAACTGGGGGACTTGTTCATCATCTGAGTGAGCCATGAGCCCAAAGTAAGCTTCCTCTTCTTCACTCGACTCAGATGAGTCGGAGTCGCTGAGAGTTTTGCTTTTCTTGGCTACTAGACTCTTCTCTGTCCTCTTCTTGTGGTATGAGGATTTCTTTTCCTCTCTTCTGCCGCCCTCTTTTTTCTTGTGCGGGCAGTCCGCGATAACGTGACCTGGCCTATTGCAACAATAACAAACGATGTTAGTCGAAATTTGTTTGTTCTGTTTAGAGTTATACCTGTCATGGTTACTTGAGCCTTTCTTTCCCTGATCACCGTCACGTCGTGATCTTCTGAATGAGGCATCTTTGCCTCTCCATTGCTTCTTCTTATTTATGAATTTCTTGAATTGCCGGGAGAGCAATGAGAACTCTCCTTCAGATAGTTCTGAGCCAGATGAGCTTGGATCAGATGATTCTTCTTCATCAGCTTCAGGAACTGGAGCAGGAGAGCTAGCCTTTGTCTTCCTTGAGCTATCTGCCTTTAGAGCGACAGACTTCTCCTTGGATGCAGACCTGCTTATCTCTTCTTCAGCTGTTCTTGAGTTGATTTGCAGCTCGTAAGACATAAGCTTTCCGAACAGATTCTGCGGGTCTGTCTCAGCTAACCTTCCAAACTCCCGAATGGCACATACCTTATTGTCCCATTCCTTGGTTAGGGATCTTAAGAATTTGTCATTGAGTTCCCCATTGGTGAAGACACGTCCATAAACTCTGAGGCCATTTACTATCTTGAAGAAGTTCTCAAAAGTGTCAGCTATGGGTTCCTTATGACCCTGCCTGAAGACTTCATATTTTTGGTTCAGTAGGGACCTTCGATCATCCCTAACTTCTTCAGTCCCTTCCATTAGAGTCACTAGGGATTGCCACATCTCCTTGGCAGATTGGCAATGAATCAGATTCTGCAGCATTGAGTCATCGACTGCACTTGCTATAATATTTTTAGCTTTCTTGTCTAGTGAGACAAGTGCAATCTCATCCTTATCTAGATCCATCAATTTCTTGGGAACTTGTTTGGTGGAATCTATGGTGGAAGTAGTCATAGGAATGTGGGGACCTTCTTCAACAATCATAAAGATCCGGGGATCTACTGCTTCCATGAAGAACTTGACTCTTTCCTTCCACATAGGAAAATTATTCTTGGTGTAGATAGGGAGTTTAGCAAAATCCTTGGTCTTACTCATGCTTGATACTATTCAAGAAACAACTTAGAAGGATAAGATCAAGGTGTTAACCTTTTAACGATCAACCTCCCTCTGATACCAATTGAGAGTACTAAGTTGTTAGCCTAAATCACCTAGAGGGGGGTGAATAGGTGAAATGCGTGTCAAATGCGAAATTAAAAAATAACACAGCACACATCAAGCAATCACAGACGACAAGTGATTTATAGTGGTTCCCCAATCTTGGGTACGTCCACTTTACTCATCGATCTAGCAAATCACTAGACTCGGCTACTCCACTATCTCGGATTGAAAACAATCCTACACCTCGGAACCACGTTCCTACAAACTCGATCCAAATCGGATCTACACTCGGAAGATAAAGCCTTCCTACAGAACTCGGAGAAAAACTCCTACAAAGAAATTTGTTTGAAAAGAAAATACAAACAGTAATATTCTCAGATCTGGATCTTGATAGTCTTCTTCCTTAAGAACTTTGGCTTAATCAGAGTATGTTGAAGACGACTTGAGAGAGATCCACAAATCTGAAAAACGGAATCACCTCGATCGAGAAAATAGATCTGAAATCTTTGAGGCTCGGCGAGATCGAGTGATTAACTTTCGTCTGGATCGCTGGAGAATCAGAGTTGAAAACAGCGATCGAAGATCGTCGATCCAGAGCTTCTTCCGTGAACGTCAATGGCGGCGGCGTGAGAAATTAGGGTTCACGGAACTTTTTCTCTTTCTTAAAATAAAATCTCTGTAAACTTGTTATTAGTCAAATATGAGAGGACCTATTTATAGGTGGACTCCAACGGTCAGAAAATTAATTAGGGATGACACGTGGACCAATCAAAAATGATTAATTTGAAATACACAGCGAAATTGACTTAGAGAATTTCAGGAAAATTTAAACAGATATACTCGAGTCATAGAAGAAACATACTCGAGTATCAGATGGTATATACTCGAGTGGATAGAAGGAGTATACTCGAGTATAAAAAGAGAAGCTACTCGAGTGATTCAGAGATCAACACTCGAGTGATTTAGAACTACTCGAGTATGAGAGTATATACTCGAGTAAAAACACTTAGAGAAAACTTCTCAAATAAAATAGGAAGAACTACTCGAGTGAAAGGGTTGGAGATACTCGAGTGAGGGGAAAAAGAACTACTCGAGTATCTGGGGAAGATTACTCGGGTAATCACTAAGCTACTCGAGTATGAAAAACTACTACTCGAGTACAGAGTCACTTACTCGAGTATATGGGGAACTACTCGAGTGTGTAGACTTAGAATTTTTTTCTGAGATGAGAAGCACATATCTACTCGAGTATGAACAGAACATTTGCTCGAGTAACTAACCAACTACTCGAGTGCAAGTTATCATCTACTCGAGTATAATACAGTCTACTCGAGTATGTAACCCAACTTACTCGAGTGCAGACTCACTTACTCGAGTATAAACGGAGGTACTCGAGTATGTGGACTTAGAGAAAATTTCGGATCTAAGGACAGAAGGATCTACTCGAGTATAATATATGACTTACTCGAGTGACTAACTATCTACTCGAGTATAAACTTATCTACACGAGTATACAGAGTCTACACGAGTATGTCTGAGGATCTACTCGAGTACTAAGTCACTTACTCGAGTATATGAAGAAGGCTACTCGAGTATGTGGACTTAGAAAAATTTCTTCTGAGAAAATAAACTTCAATACTTCAGTCCACCAATCCAAGTGCTTGTATAGGAAGTGTATCCCAATAGAGAGGCTATACATGGGCCAACACTTTGGATCACACAATGAGGGATTACATTGTATGGTCCTGTGTTTGGTGACCCATTATAGACTGACATTGGTCTACACTTGGCAATAAAAACCTGCACACATACAACTTAAACACAATATCAAATACACCTTAATTCATCTTAGTTCAAGGTCTGACCTCCTATAAATCTGAGGTATTGTGGAGACAAATCCCAACAGAATGAAAATAGAAACCCTAGGTTCATTGACCCATCATCTGCATGGAGAATCCCACCTAGGAGATCTTACCCGTTAGGTTATCACCCTCAACCTGCTTATTCATTTATTTTCAGTTTTTCTTATGTGAAAAACAAGGGACCCAAGGTTTCCTGGGTCCACAATGTTTAATTGATTTATTTGCAGGAGAAGACCTATCCTATCACTCAAAATAAGTGGTATTTGGATAGTGGTTGCTCCAAGCATATGACAGGAAATAAAGAACATCTGTCAAGGTTCAAGGCAAAGCTTGGCCCAAAGTTAATCTTTGGAGATTCAAGCTGTGGTCAAACTGAAGGCTATGGCAGGATGACAATTGGAGCTGTAACATTCAAGAGAGTTGCTTATGTAACTGGACTGAAGCATAATCTCATTTCAGTAAGTCAGTTATGTGATGCTGGATACCAGGTATCATTTTCTAACTCTCTTTGTAATATTACTTTAAATAATAATGTTGTGTTAGTAGGTATTAGACAAGGTAACATTTATTTAGTAGATTTTAACTCAACTCACTCTAAAATCTGCTTATTTAATGAAGTAACCAATAACAATACTTTATGGCATAAAAGGCTTAGCCATGTTAACCTCAAGAATATATCTAAGTTATCTAAACACAACCTTGTTAGAGGTTTACCTTCTTGCCCCTACAAGAAGGAGAGCCTTTGCAAGGCTTGTCAATTAGGCAAGCAAACCAAGAATTCATTTAAATCAGTAAATAAAAGTGATTCTCCTAGAATCCTGTATTTATTACATTTGGACCTATTTGACCCAATAAATGTACAGAGTTTAGGAGGGAAGTATTACACCCTAGTCATTGTAGATGACTTCTCTAGGTTCACTTGGGTGTTCTTTTTGAGAACTAAGGCTGATAACTTCAAAGCCCTTACAGATTTTCTATTATGTGTGCAGACTGAGTACTCTACTCATGTGACCTTGATCAGAAGTGATCATGGTACTGAGTTTGACTCTCTTCTCATGCAAGAATTCTGTGAGAGAGAAGGTATCAAACATAGCTTCTCAGCTCCTAGAACTCCCCAACAAAATGGGGTAGTTGAAAGGAAGAATCGAACCCTGATTGAAGCTGCTGGCACATTGTTGGCAGATGATAATATGCCTCTTTCCTATTGGTCAGAAGCTGTTAGTACAGCCAACTATGTCTTGAATAGAAGTCTGATACACAAACTTAAGTGTAAAACTCCTTATGAGTTGCTTAAAGGAAAGAAACCTAAAAAAATTATTTTAGAGTTTTTGGTTGTGTAGTTTATATTCATAATAATAATAAAGAATACCTTAGAAAATTTGAAGCAAAAGCTTCAATGGGAATTGTTCTTGGATATTCCCAAGTAAGCAAAGCTTATAGGGTATTTAATAAATCTTCTTCTAAAATTAAAGAGTCTGTTCATGTGTCCTTTGATGAATCTCAAATGTTTTACAAGGAGAAGGAAACTTCCCCTTCCTCAAGTTCATTGCAGGTACAAGAATCTACCAAAGATGTCACTCAAGAGATTCTCCATCTTTCAACTCTTCATATCACTGAATCACATATCACTGAATCAGACAGTGATGAAGATCTTGTAGAAGTTGTTGTTGTACCACCAATAGTAGATCAAATTCCTCCTGAGGAATTAATCCCAACTATTGCTGAAGATCACATCCCACCTGCTGATGTTGTCATACTTAGAGATCATCCTACATCTCAAGTGATTGAAGACATATCAGCTGGTGTTCAAACAAGACATCAGTTAAGACAGGATGTCATGCATGCTTATTTCCTTTCACAGATTGAGCCCCTCACCATTAAAGATGCTGAGCTAGATCCCCACTGGATCATTGCTATGCAAGAGGAACTCAATTAGTTTGAAAGATGTAAAGTATGGACTTTGGTTCCAAGACCTAAAGGCCAACTGATCATAGGCACCAAGTGGGTGTATAGAAACAAGTTGGATGTAAATGGAATCATTGTAAGGAACAAAGCTAGGCTTGTTGCTCAGGGCTACAGACAGGAGGGAGGTATAGATTATGACCAAACCTTTGCTCCTGTTGAAAGGCTAGAGGCAATAAGGATCTTCTTAGCCTATGCAGCCTATATGAAGTTTAAGGTTTTTCAGATGGATGTCAAAAGTGCCTTTCTAAATGGTGAGCTAAAGGAAGAGGTATTTGTTGAACAACCACCTGGGTTTGTTTCTTCAACTCAGCCCTCACATGTATTCAAGTTGCAAAAAGCTCTTTATGGACTAAAACAAGCACCAAGAGCCTGGTATGAGACTCTAGCCAGTTTCCTGTTAGAGCACAACTTTGTTTGGGGAGTAGTTGATAGAACCCTTTTCGTCAAGCACCACAAGGACACAATCCTGTTAGTTCAAGTGTATGTGGATGACATTATTTTTGGTTCCACTGATCCCAAACTGTGCAAAAAGTTCTCTAACTTGATGCATTCTAAGTTTGAGATGAGTAGTATGGGTGAGCTGTCTTACTTTCTTGGTCTCCAAGTAAAGCAAGATGCTGATGGCATCTTCATCTCCCAATCCAAATATGTCAAGGAATTGGTAAAGAAGTTTGGGATGGCTGATGCTTTAGCAATGCATACACCTATGGCTACTAATGTAGTTATTGATTCTGATGATCAGGGAAAGCCTGTTGATCAAAAGAATTATAGGGCCATTGTTGGTTCCCTATTGTATTTAACTGCAAGTAGGCAAGACATAATGTTTGCTACATGTCTTTGTGCTAGATTCCAGGTCAACCCCAAGGAATCTCATCTGATTCTTCTCAAGAGAATCTTGAGATACCTGAAGGGATGTACAAATCTAGGACTTTGGTACCCAGCTGAGTCAGAATTTGAATTAATTGGATATTCTGATTCTGATTATGCTGGCTGTCGAGTTGACAGGAAAAATACCTCAGGAACTTGTCAGTTCCTGGGAGAGAGATTGGTATCTTGGTTCTGTAAGAAGCATGCCTCTGTCTCAACTTCAACTGCAGAAGCTGAATATATAGCAGCTGTTAGTTGTTGTTCACAGATCCCATGGATACAAAACCAACTTTTGGATTATGGGTACTCACACAAGAACACAAAAATCATGTGTGATAGTATAAGTGCTATTTCTATTGCACAAAATCCAGTGCACCACTCTAGAATGAAACACATTGAGATCCGACACCATTTCCTGAGAGATTGTGTGGAAAAGAACAAGATCAGCCTTGAGTTCATATCCACAGACCTTTAGAGAGGTGATATATTCACCAAGCCCTTAGATGAATAGAAGCATCTGTTCTTTTTAGTTCAACTAGGCATGATTAATGGAAGAGACTAAGTGTGACGTCTGCTTTGTTGAAACTTGTTTGAAGATCGTCGAACGACGTTCAAAGATAGTCGATCGGATCAAGCTTATCATCGACCTATGGTTGAAGATAGCTTATCTGCTTGAAGATCGTCGACCGGCGTTCGAAGATAGTCGAACAGGTCAAGCCTATCGTCGATCTATGGTTGACGACAGCTTGCTGTTTGTGAAGACAGAAATAGTCGAACGATTGATCGACTACTCTGCTTCAGGACCGATCGTCGAACGACCGTTCGACCATCGTCTCCAGTATCTTTTAAATAGATCGACGATCGTTGTTTTAATATAAAGCCGATGGTCGACCTAGGTTAAGAGATAGTTGCTTTTATCGTCGACGGAGAGCGTCTTTTCGCATTCCGTCTTCCCGCTTGCTCTTTGTCTTACGATTTCTGCCGCTCCGTCCTCGCCGTCTCTCCCTCGTCTTCTCCGGCCCTTTCGATGGCAATTTCTCCAGTGCTCTTGACAGTAGTGAAGTTCGATGCAGGATTCAGTGTGGATTTCGATTCCTTCAGCTGCTGCGAATCCGGAATAGTGAAAATTCTTAATCTGTGCAAAGATCAAGGTTTAGAAAAGCTCGTGTCCTCCAGGATAAAGATAAATATTCAAGAGATCAAAGAATGGGCATTTACTTCGTCTTCAAATGATGATTCAATGACCGGAACCATTGGAGGAGAAGAGGTAACATTGACTCCCGCTATTTTAACTGAAATATTTGGATTGATAAATGGGGAAGAAGAGTACGAGCAAGATACCCCAGAGTTTGGGAGAATGCTGACAGAGCTGGGACATGCCGAAGGCATTCCCTCTAAGCTGCTTAAAGTAAATTTTCCGTTTAAGATTAAGTTTCTTGTTGAAATCGTCGGAAAAGTGCTACTGGGAAAGCACTCCTCCCACGACAATATTACAAGGCAGCAGTTTGCACTGATGTGTGCAATTGTGAATAAGAAACAGATTAATTGGGCAGGAGTTCTATTTGATTTGATCAGGAAAAAGAACAGCAAGAAAGAAGTTACCCTGGGTAGGGTAGTTGGGATTTTTCTGAAGGAAAGACATCCCCATCTGTTAGTTTCAGCTGCTACCTCCATCAACGCCAGCAAGAAGATGGATCCAACCCTGTTCGCCAAGTGGAAAAGAACTTTTCTGAAGCCTGCTCCTGCAGGGGTTGCTCCAGCCGCATCTGAGAGCTCCAGGACTGCTTCAGTCACTCCTCCCCTACAAGAAGCTAGCTCAGCAAATCCCTCCCTTCCATCTTCTTTATCTGCTTTGCCGTCTACTTTAGTTGAAGTTTCATCAACTTCAATTGAAGTACGACCTTCTGCTTCTCTCCTTGCATCACCTCCTGCATCTCCTCTACCCTCTGATCTTGCTAAGATATCTCATCCTAGTTTTGATTTGTTGGTTTCTGAGATTTCTACTCCTCCTCACTCTCCAATTCCTTCTTCAGATCACATTGATCACCCTGCATCCTCTCATCCATCTCTAGTTCACTCTCCAGATCATCATGAATACACCATCCCTGCTGATCATCCATCCTCTGAGATTCCCCCATCATCATCATCCTTTGAAATCACTCCAGCATTTATCTCTAGTATTTTGGAGTTAATTACCCCCTCAATCAAAATTATGATTGAAGAGGCAATTGCTCCCCTTGCTTCCTCCATCTCCTCTTTGACTGCTGCCATCCGGGCACTCTCAAAGTCTGTTGAGCTCTCTTCCTCTAGGGGCCTGGTTTCAGTATCTCTACTGAAATAAGGCAGGGGGAGATGCTTAATGAAGATGTCTCTGAGCTGCCTTTGGCCTCCCCTCCAGCAGATCATCCTGCAGTGGCAGAGAAAGAAATAGAAGATTCACCTCCTCCTCCTTTATCTGAAAAAGAAATTTTTGATGCCTTATTGAAGTCTGAATTTATTGTCAAAGCTTGCTTAGAAGAATGTTCTACTCCCCTGGTCGCCCTGTACCTAGAAGGAGTTATCACTTCCTTTCTAGATGAATTATGGGAGTTAGGACACGCAAAGGTCGATTCTGAAGGTATCCCTTTTACTTACTATTTAGACTTGATAACTGATATGCTTGTATGGGAATACCTGGAAGGGATGATTAGATGTCATTTAGCAAAATTTTATTCATAATACTACAGATAAAATGGAAGAAGTTCTAGATGTTCAAGAGGCTGATCACCTACCAACTACAGAAGCTCAATCTGAACCAGAACCAGGTGTTCAATTTTATGAGGTTGCTCAGCTAGCAGTGCAAGCAGAACTAGTCACCATGACAGTTTCTGATCATCAAGAAAAGGCTGCAGATGCTCAAATTGAAAAGTCTACTGTATGGGATGATTCCCCGGGTTTGGATTTAGATGCTCTCCTGGCACAGGATGCCATGGAAGAAGAATTAGAAAAAGCTGCTCTAAAGGAAAAGGAAAGAGCTATGCAAGATGCAATTGACCCATATGATCTGCCCATTTCTTCTAATTCTGAGGATGAAATCGATTCTGATGAATCTGATGAGTCAAAAAGAAAAAGAACTGCTAAAAAGAAAAGGAAAGTTGTAGCTCCTCCGCCTCCTAATCCAGATAATGATACTCCTTATTATATCCTGAAAGGAATTGATCCTAAATCAAAAGATTTCCAGCACTGGATGGCTTTCTCTAAGAATCAGTAGAAGCAAAGGAAGAAGTCAAAGAGGTATGATAGTCCTGTCCCAAGATGGACTCCTAGAGGTCCTCCTCCTCCACCTCCTAGTGCAGGAGCCTCAGGAAACCAATCTGCAAACCCTGCTGCTCAGTCTGAAAGATTCAACCCATCTCAGTCAGCACAAAGGAGAAGTTCTCAAGGATACCAAGGTAAAACTCAATCTGGCTATCAAAGGCTTGATGCTGTTAAGGAACAAGTAAAGGAGGTGGTGTATCAAATACCAACCTTTTCTCCTCCTCCTTCTAAAGAACTCAAAAGCTCAACCTCTCCTAAGACAGATCATTCTGTGAAGGATGTTTCAAAAGGTAAGCAAATTATTTTATCTGAAAATTCTAGCAAGACATTTGCTAAGTCTACTCCTCCTTCTTATCTAGTTATTCAGGATAAAGAACCAGTTGATACATCTTCTGAGAATGTTTATGAAAGCCCAGAGCTTGATCCTAATTTTAGGATGGCTCATTTTCTTGAACTTGATGGAGCAGCTCAAATTAAGAAAGCAAAAGCAGAAGGAAAAGACATTGCAGGATTGACCACGATGTCAAAATTCAAAATGAAGGAGCTCGATAAATTCCAGGTTAGACCTGAGATATTTGATCCTTCAAAGTACATGGAAAAGCATCTTGAGGTAGTTGTCCCAAGAGCAACAGAATTGAAAATCATTGGAGAACAAGACCTGAAGTTGTCGAGAAAAGAAGCTCTAGATCCCTCTAAAAAGATTACTTTTGTTTCCAGCTCTTCTGATCCTAAACCTAACTCTGAAGCATCTTAAAATTTCATTGATTGACAGTTAATTGCTTATCTGTTTGATTGATGTTATCTGCTTAGTTATTTCTTTTCATACAATTTATTTACTTTCAGTAATTAGTTTTGTATGTTTTAGTTGTTGAGAGACTTAACTCAAATAGGGGGAGATTGTTGGTACCCTAGGTTTTGATTTGAGTTCAGTCTTCTCTTTTAGTCTCTTGACCCAAGATTTATCTATGGTCAAAGGTTAGTTGATAGGATAGATTCTCTAGTTGTGTAGAATTGCCTGTCCAGATGAAAATCTGGCTAAGTAATTTCTTGTTTGACTATGGTCGAACGTCGCTCGACTATCGTCGATCAGCCGATCGACGATCGTCTTCCTGATAGATCGACTATCTGCTTGATAGGTCGACTATCTGTTGTCTTTGATAGCTCGACTATCTCTTGATAGGTCGACTATCTGTTTTCAGTGATAGCTCGACTATCTGTTGATAGGTCAACTATCTGTTTTCCTTGATAGATCGACTATCTATTGATAGGTCGACTATCTGCTCTTCTTGATAGTTCAACTATCTGCTTGGATAGTTCAACTATCTGATAGTTCGACTATCTGTTGATAGGTCGACTATGTGCTTTCTGTGATAGCTCAACTATCTGTTGATAGGTTGACTATCTGCTCTTCTTGATAGTTCAACTATCTGCTTGAATAGTTCAACTATCTAATAGTTCGACTATCTGTTGATAGGTCGACTATCTACTTTCTATGATAGCTCGACTATCTGCTCTTCTTTGATAGTTCGACTATCTGCTTGGATAGTTCAACTATCTAATAGTTCGACTATCTGTTGATAGGTCGACTATCTGTTTTGGTTGATAGCTCGACTATCTGTTGATAGGTCGACTATCTGTTTTCTTTGATAGTTCGACTATCTGTTTGATAGGTCGACTATCTGTTTTGCTTTGATAGTTCGACTGTCTGTCCGGATAGATCGACTATCTGATAGCTCGACTATCTGTTCTGATAGGTCGATTATCTGCTGAGGTAGTTCGTCTATCTTCTTTGATAGTTCGACTATCTGGATCGTTCGACTATCTGTCTGATAGATCGACGATCTCTGTGCTTAGGTCGACGATCTCCGAGGGTCATTCGACGTTTTGCTGTATGTTTTGAGTAGTTTTGTCATCTTCTATGATGTGATTAATTTCATATTTATTTTGGCATATTTTATAAAAGATTATTTGAATAAATTGTGATATTATTTCCATGTAATATCTGCTCCATTCCTTATGCATGAGCTAATCTTTTTCTGACTAAGTTGTTTGTCTTATTAGCTGAGATATGATTTCTGCTTTATCTGCCAGGCTGTCCTTTATAGCCGTTAGACTCAAAAAGTCTTCCTTGGCTGTAAAGAGTCTCTTCTGATGTGACTTTCTCTAGTATTATTTCATCATAGTTATTTGCAGCTTCTTAGAAAGCTTTATCCTCTTATAGGATATCTGTCTGCAGTATTTGTTTTGCTTTGTGCTTTTTGCAGCCCAGCTTGCAGAGTTCAGTAGAAGACAAGATTCAAACTCAAGTAAGAGCCGTTGCTGCTGCTGCTATATAAAGACTTCTTTGGAGAAAGAAATCAACTAGTTCTGATATACAAAAAGCTAACTGCAGCATTCAAGCTTACAACTTACAGTTTCCAACTGCTCTCAGCTCGTTCATATTCAACTGAGAAGAAGTTTTAGTTCTTCACTCTTCTTCAACCTGAGTTCTCCTGCTTACAGGAAGATCTTCACTCAGAGTTTTTTTGAAGAAGAAGAAGAAGATAGCTGCTTAAAGAAGAAATTTTATTTCATATTATTTATCTTCTTGTAGCTTTTTCCTTCAGACTTTCTGAAGTGTTTCTGCACTGAAGCAAGACTTCACCTGGACATTCTTTTAGCCAGGGGAGCCTTGACTCTTTAGAGCTTTCTAGCTCAGTGCAAGTTCTTGTACTTCTCTAATCTATTGTAAAATAGAGAAGACATCTTAACCTCCTTTCCCCCTCCTGTAAAGGGTTATTACTCCCTTCAAAAGTATACCTTGGTGGCAGGGCACCTGATCAAAAACCTGTGTTGGTTTTTAGACACCTAATCAAAAGTCTAAAGGGTTTCTGGATCTACCTGAAGCAGATCTTATTGGTGGCAGGGCACCTGATCAAAAACCTGAGTGGATTCCTACCCTGTTGGTAGAAGAGTGGACGTACCCAAGTTGTTTGGGGAACTACTATAAATTCCTTGTGTCGTCTGGATTGTTTAATTAATTCTCTGTGCAGATTGGCTGTGATTAGATTTTAACTAGGTTTGCTAGTTGCTGTTTACGATTCCAAGCCTTAACTGTAATTACAGTTGGCTGCCTTTTGTGCACAACACTTGTGTTAGGCTTTAAGGTTTCATCTCAAATATCTATAACCTTCATTCCGCAATTAACTTCAAGGGAGTTGAGTAGACAGTCAACTTTGCTAGTGCAATTTTTGATTACTCTATTCACCCCCCCTCTAGAGTAGTATCTATCCCTTTTCTTTCACACTGCAAAGAATTTGTCTAACTGAATCTTGGAAAGCGTCGAACTGACTCTGGAATTCGTCAAAATGAGAATGGAGTTTGTCGAGCTGAGCTTGTAGTTCATCGAGCTGAGCTTTTGAGAAGAGATCAACGTTCGTCGAGCTGATCTATACTTTCGTCGAGCTGAGTTTCTGAGTAGATATCGGAGTTCGTCGACCGGAGCTTAAAGTTCGTCGAGCTAAACTCAGAGTTAAGACTCTGATTCATCAAACTGAGATCGACGTTCATCGAACGCAGCTCTGCTTTTGTCGAACTTAATTTTGCTGAAATTCTTCTGAAGTAGCAACCCTGAAAAGAATAACCTATGACCATAAGCTATACATGTTGGGTCAAACTAATCATCCTAACCAAGTGATAGTGATCCTAGCCCAAATCAGTTATAGGGTTCCAACACCTTGAGTTCCTCTTTCAAGGAGTGGACTTCATCTCTGAGAGGAAGTAATTATGCAATTTCTTCCTTAAGATTAGTTTCCACTACCTTGAGGGAGGCAATCTCTTTTATCTACTTTCTGACTACCTTTCGGCATTTGTCAAAAGCTTTTAAAAGGTGCTCATGTTGAAACATTAGTTCAGACTCGTCCTCTTCAAAAGAATAGCCTTCATGACTGTTAGTGGACGTGTACGATTCTGAGAGTATCATATACGAGTTTACCTTCCCGCGATACTCCAAGTCACCCACTTCCTCGTAAAATGAGCAATGAGCCGGAAGTAGACTTCCTCATTTTCTGAGCTCAACTCACTTGAGTCACTATCGCTGAGAGTTTTAGACTTTTTAGCGACAGAGCTCTTTTCTTCTTTTCTTTTGTCCTTGAAGGATTTCTTCTCCTCTCCCTTGGAGTCTTCCTTCTTCTTATACGGGCACTCCGCAATTATGTGACCTGACTTATTACAGTAGTAGCAAACAACGTCAGAAGAAAACTGTTTGTTCGGTTTCGATTTATACCTGCCCTCCTTGTTGTAGCTTTTTTTCGTTCGATCATCGTCACAATGTGATTTCCTGAAATTAGAAGAGGATGACTGATTTTTCATTTGTCTCCTCTTGCTCAACAATTTCTTGAACTGTTTGGAAATGAGGGAGAGCTCTCCGTCAGATAGCTCAGAGCCTGATGTGCTTGGCTCAGAGTTTTCAGGAGTATCTGGAGCTCGTGTCCTTATGGGTGGCACAACTCTAGATTTTCTAGAACCTTCGGCCTTTAAAGCAACTGACTTATCTCTGCTTGAAGTTCTGCTCCTCCTACTTTATGGTGTTCATTTGAAGCTCGTAGGAGAGCAGCTTCCCGAACAGGTTCTGGGGGTCTATCTCGGGTAGTTTCCCAAACTCCCTAATGACAACAACTATAACACCCCTATCCGTCACATAGTATATAGCAGTAGGTCCGGCCGGGGCCCGACACCATATACCACAGACAGACCGATTGGTAACTCATTGAAACAATTCTTTCAATCGTAATGTCCTAAACAAGAATGAATGTCCACTATCGAAGCCAAACAGGAATGAAACCACAAATTACACAAAGAACCGGCCTTATGGCCTTACAAGAGTTCACTAAATTTAAAAATATGTCTTCCATACTTCGGCTCGCAGGCCGGTCACACATGAATTAAACAAGTAAACAAAACAAGGCCTTCAAGTGCCGGCTCAGCAACAAGGGCTTTGGCCCGCTATTTGCCACTCGGCTCCGCAGCACCTGCAAGCATAATTCACCGCAACGGTGGCAAACAAAAGTAACGGTCAGCTAAAGTCACCAAATTATAACGATCCCGCCCCCAAACTTGGGGCGGCGATGCTACTTCCCTGCACTTATTAGCATAATAAGCATTATAGTGAATAATCACAACATCACAGGTACAGGAAAACACGGCCGCACACCCCGTGCTCTGAGGGAACTTACATGATGAACCCAGTCAAAACCGCAGTCTCATCACCGTCCCTTGGACGGCAATACACATGAGCATTATAGTCTTTACTGCCTAAGCCTAAGACCCTCCATCTATGCCAACGGTAAGTACCATGTACTTTAGGTCTCTTTAACCGAATGACACAGAGCGGGTACGGTTCCGCCTAACCCGTTGCTCACACCGCAACGTCAATTTAAGCCATATGCGTAGGTCAAGCCTACCCGAGTCCCAAAATGATCAAACATGCACATAACCCAGTTATGTTCAAGGCTGGATCCCAGGCCACCAAGTTGGCAGAAATGCGTTTCCGCCCAGTTTTCCGGGTGCACCTTGGAGTTAATCCCCAAGACTCCATGTTGCAATCTACCACGTAGAAAACCCGAAAACAACTAAAGGCACAGAGTCTTCTCTGGCTAATCATGCACAATGAAACATCACCAATCCAGACCAACTTGTCCGAGTAGGCTTCACATACCATGCCTATGTCTGCATCTCGATTTCGGACTCTACATGCAAATAAGGGGGACTATTAATATCTACCCCAAAGAACACCGCACACTTACCGCCCACTCGCGGGAGAGGGTTTCCTTATGCAAAAGAAGGAGAGCTTCACATGCTCAAGAAGAGAATAGTTATCCTAGCATTCCTCTTTGGCGCCATGGAAATCTATATGGTTGGAAAGCACGACGATGATCTCGCTTCCGTAGATCTGGACTTGGCTTGCGATTTGGCTCTCCGAATCTCCTCAGGTGATCGGATCTCTCTTCCTTATTCCTCCTTGCTCTCCCCTCCCTCTATAACTTAGAAAGAGAATTAATCCAAAAGAAATGAGGGTTTTCAACCCTATTCCTGTCCTTAACCCTAGGATGGGTAAGCCTGGGCCATTGGATCCAAAAATAAGGAAACAGACGACCACGATTTGCCCTGAAAATGAACTTCCTGGGCCGAACACAGCTTGCGTCACACCCGTGTCCAAGGCCGTGTTCCTCATTCGCCGTCAATCAGGAAAATCCCGACCATGACATGGCCTGTTACACGACTTGGAATACGCCCGTGTCCCAAGTTACACGCCCGTATCACAGGCCATGTGCCTCAAATGACACAAGACCAAACACGTCCCGAGCACGACACGACCATGTGACACGCTCGTGTCACTTGTCGTGTTCTTGACATGCCCTGGGACACGCCCGTGTCCCAGGACGTGTAACTCCCTCAGCACAAACCAGCAAATTGCCCGAGAAGGACACGAACTCTGACATGCCCGTGTCTTAGGCCGCGTTCCATGTCTCGACACTCGACGCCTGCATTTTCGTCGACCACTCAGTGAGTCATCGATCCCGAGCATGATACGGCCTTGGGACACGCCCGTGTCCCAGGCCGTGTGACCCTTACTAAGGTCCAAACTCGCCTCAAAGTGCTGCCCATTGATCTTTTGAGTTTCGGGGTGTTACAACAACTTTGGTATCCCAGTCCATTATAAGTGATCTCAAAAATTTGTAGTTCAGCTCGCCATTAGTGAATGTGCAACCGTATTTTCAAGATCGTTGATGATCTTGAAAAATTTCTCGAAACTTTCAGCAATAGTATCACTTGATCCTTGCTTGAACACTTCGTACCCTCTATTCAATAATGATCTGTAATTGTCATGAACTTCTTCTGTACCTTCCATGAGTACTACAAGGCAGTCCCAAATCCCCTTGGTAGATTTGCAATGGAATAAGTTCTGAAGCATTGAGTCGTCCACTGCGCCTGCTATAATATTCTTTGCTTTCTTTTCCAGGGAGACTAGGGCAATTTCATCCTTCGTAAGATCCATCATCTTCTTGGGAATCATGATGGCCAGATTCAGAGTTGAGGCTTGTGTAGGAATATGCGGTCCTTCTTAAACAATCTAGAATATCCTGGGATTAGCAGCTTCCATGAAGAACCTTACTCTTTCTTTCCACATGGGAAAGTTTTCCTTTGCGCACACCGGTAGCTTCATAGAGGACATATCTTTACTTCTGTACATAATGAATACGTGGAATCTCTAAACGCTAGATCAGGGATCTCGTTTAAGGTGTTAGCCTTATCGAACAAAATGCCCCTATGATACCAATTGAAAGTATCTAGCGTCTACCTAAATCACCTAGAGGGGGATGAATAAGTGATGTTTGTATATTTTTGCGGAATAAAAATTTCTTAAAAACACTAAGCACATAAACACAAAGATTTATAGTGGTTTCCTGAGTTGGGTACGTCCCCTTTTCCGCCTCGCCTATCTCCCACGAAGGGGCAGATTCAGCTACTTCACCTTTCTCAGATTACTACGAATATTACACCTCAAAGCCGTAACTCCTATAAATCGGATACGATGCTCCTACCATTTGGAGAACAACCCCTCCTACAAATTGATCCATAGCCGGATCTACAACCTCGATCCACAAATGGCTCTACTCACTCGATCCACACACGGATCTACAAACTCTATCCACAAATGGATCTACACACTCGGAGAAAAATCTCCTACAAAAGTATATTAATATTACAATACAACAACGATTACTAGTCTTCACTCCGACGTTCTTCGTAAAGGTAGATCTTGAAATTTGGAGAACTCGGAAAGTAGAAAGCTTTGAAGAACTTGAATCTTGAAACTTGAATCTTCGAAAGACAAGATCTGGAGGAGTATAGATCTTGTGAGAGAGAGCAATCCAGTCTTGAAAGTCGAAGAAGAACAATCGTGCACAGCAAGCAGTCGGCGTCCGATCAAAATTCGTGAAACATTACGTGCAGATAAAGGTCTCCAGTTTTGGAAATTTTTTGTCGATTCAAAAGTTAGCAATAACACGATTAGTAAGGAAGAAAAATATCCCTAGGTATTTATAGAGATCTTCTTACCAACGGTATAAAAAAAGTTTCCAAAAACGAAACCTAAAAAGCACTGTGCATGGCCGACCAAACCCGAGACTGATTTTTGAAAATTATCAAAAAAATGACCTAAGTTAAATTCATCAAGTATCGTCTAGTTTCATAATGATACTCGTCGAATTCATATTGATATACAACGAAAAGGACTTAACCAAATCATCCCAGGATGGCTTGTCACTCAATGCCATGGCGAAGAGCCATACTCGACGAATTCGTCGAGTATCACCTGACATACTCGATGAATTCATCGAGTATAGGTTAACAGACTCAATGCACTCAACGCCGTTACACTCGATGCCTTGAGTTAACTCAACGCCATAGGAAACATTCGACGAATTTAATCGAGTTAACACAATGCACTAAACGCTTTGATATTCGACGAATAATACTTGGAAAAAATCTAAAGAAGTAGCGTCAAATAGACTCGACGAATTCGGCGTGTATCACTTAGCATATTCGAAGAATTCGGCGAGTATCGTTAGATACATTCGACGAATTCGACGAGTATGCATGCCGATACTCGGTGAATTTTACTTAATAGATTTTTCACTTCTTTGGCAAAATTACCCTAAGCATAAGAGATGAATTCGACAGGTATATGTAGGTATGCACGACGAATTCGACGAGTATCATGCTGATACTCGACGAATTCGACGAGTGTTCCAAACTATACTCGATGAATTATACTTAGGAGAATTTCTGTCTCTCGGATTCTAAGCCTTGACCATTCTTGAGCCTTCTCTTCTACTTGGGATAGAAGTACACCCAAATAGAGAGATTACACGTGAGTCAACACTTTGGCTTACACAATGAGGAATTACATTGTATAGTCCTGTGTTTACTGACCCACTGTAACCTGACATTGGTGTGTACTTAGCAATGAAAACCTGCAAGTATATAACTAAACTAGCATCTCAAATACAATCACAATTCATCTTAGCTTGACTGGACCCTTCTCCAAATATGTGTTATTGTGGATACAATACCCAATAGTCAACTCGCGGAAAGTTGCTACGGTTAGGGTTTTCTATCCGGGCGGTTTGAAGAGGTTTGACTGGTTTATGCTGTGCTGGTTGTGTGGATAGCGCTGAAGAGCCAGGAACTTGGTTCTGACTGCAGTCAAGGGCAGTGCAGACTCTGCGGGTAACAACTAGTGGTATACAGCAGGTCGCGGCTTGCGACTAAGCAGTTTCTCTTCTACAACTTCTTCCCAGTTCAAATAAGTTGTCCGCCTCTAGGCTGCTTGTTCAGTTTAGTAGCAGCAATGCGCATGTTCTGGCGACTAGGAGACCTCGCAGTCAGGCGTCTTGCAATTCAACAACTAGAGTTATTCAGCAGCACTAGAATAATAGGTAGTCTGTGCGGCTTATTACGATCTTACGACCATGCGGCTTCAGCGGACTCCTTAGCGGCTAGCAGTAGAGCCGGCGGTTACTCCTTGAGGCCGTGCGGTTTGTTTTCAGTTTGTAATTTTCTTGCTCCATCGGATATATTGAAAATCATGTCTCGCCATGTATGCCTCACTGTGTAAAGATATATTTGATTAGTACAAGACTCTTGCTCTTCTAGTTATTTTTTTGGCTTGTTTAGGCTCAATGTGGTTGAGTGTTCCTGCGCCTGGTGTCCCGTTTTCCGCTATCAAAATTTTTTTTATGGTATTAGAGGGATCAGAGGCTGAGCAGTGATCAACTATCAGTTGCTTGTCTACTTCTGAGAGTCTAAGTAACCAAAGTGTATGCAATGGAAGGAGGTTATGCAAGAGGTCTTGCAATCAAACTCCTTACACTGACTAACTACAAGAAGTGGAATTCATGTATGCAGAGTTATTTTTTGGGCGAGGACCTTTGAGAAGTCATCGGAGGAGACAAAATGCAGGAGGTTACTACTGCTGCGGGTGCTGGTGCTGATGCGGTGAAAGCTTGGAGGAAGACTAATGCCAAAGCTGAGTTTGCTCTCAAGCGGGCTATTTCACCGGAGCTCTTTGACCACATCAATGGATATGGGTCTGCTGTAGAAATTTGGAATTCCCTTGATGGGTTGTTCAACAAAAAGAATGTAGTTCGGCTATGGTTTCTTGAGAATAAGTTTGCAAGGGGCACTTAAGGTGATCTACCCATCTCAATGCTCTTCTTGAAAATGAAGAATCTATGCGCTGAGATTTCAGCGTTGGACCCCGATGAGCCTATTTCTGAGGCAAAGCTGAAGAGGCACATTATCCACGACTTGTATAAGGAATATGTGGCCTTCTTATAATACATTTTGTAGTTTAAACTACTAGGGTAATTACAGGTTTTTATTATTTAAATCATGTTTTTAAAGTTTTATTTTGACCTCATTTTGTATATATTTTAATACAACTAATGTTTTCTTTTTTTCCTTGCGGGTTTGCAGGTTTTCAGCAAATTCGTCGACCTCAAATCCTCCAAAGTCATCGAGCTCACCTTCAGTTTGACGTTCGTCGACCTCATTTTCTGCGTTCGACGAACGGTTCTTTCCGTCATTTCGCCGAGCTCAGCCTTCAGTTCGGTGTTCGACGAACTCCTCCAAAGTTGTCGACCTTGCCTTCAGTTCGACGTTCGTCGATCTCCTGTCCACCTTCTCTTTACTCCTTTCGTCGAGCTCTCCCTCCGTCTCCTTTTATTTTGCCGAGCCCTCTCTCCCAGTTCGTTGAGCTTACCTGCTGCCGAGTATAAGTCCAGCTTTTTAATAAAAGCCTGCTCTCGCCATAAATGCACGTCACCCTGACCAAGTCAATCATCATTTCCTGCTAGAACCCGTACCAAGGACAACTCCCGTGCATGGCTAAATGCATTTCCTGCTCTTTGAAAAATCTATAAATAGAGCCCTTCCCCTTGAAGAAAAAATATAGAATTTTGGAAGAGGGGAAGTGCTGCCATTTTAAGTTCTCCCTTAGTGTTCTTCCTCTCTCCTGTTTTCATTTTAGTTTTTCTTAGTTTAGTTTCAGTAATTTCTGTTTCAGTAATAGTTCTTGAAATTTCTTAGTAATTTACTTTTAGTGCTAGCTTAGTTTCTCATTTTCCTGTAAGTGTAATTGTTTTTTATATTTCAAGTGTAGCTCTCTGTTAGAATTAAATATTAAGCCTTTTGCTTTTACTTATCTCTATTTTGTTTCCATGCACTCCTACTCATCTCTCTTCCTCCACTTTGCC
The DNA here is from genome assembly GCA_039513925.1 of Platanthera zijinensis. NCBI lineage: Eukaryota > Viridiplantae > Streptophyta > Magnoliopsida > Asparagales > Orchidaceae > Platanthera > Platanthera zijinensis. The sequence continues at coordinate 96,194,055 of CM077091.1, forward strand.
ATGAGTAACTAATCCTCCTTGTACTCGATCTCAATGATCCGAGGTTCGAGTTGATTAAGTTATGGTGATCTAGTTTGCTTTTTCTTTGTAAGTTTTAGACCTTGAATTACTCTTGATTAATTATGTTTGGAGTTATATCATCGATATATAATTTCCATATTTGTTTCCACTCTTAGCTAGACGAGAGGCTCGTAGTTTGGAGTGAACGCTCAAGAGTAAAGAGAGTTGCACGCACCCCTCGAGAGAGGAAGACGTTAAATCACCCAGGTTGGAGTGAAATCCAATAGCGGGGTTCACAGCGTAAAGCGAGCTTTAGGCCTACGATTTGGACGAGAGTTCGGTCGGACCTTCCTAAACTCAAGTGGGCACGACTTCGAGAGAAGCGTGTTCATGATTTACGAACCTCCACGATCATGGTCCTTTGTCTTATTAAGTTAGAGTTTATTATCGCATTTTTGATCAACTTTTGCCGAGGTGATCCTTGTCTTTATAATCATTTCAATCCCTCATTGTAATCGTTTTTAGTAGCTCTTTATTTAGCTGCAAGTAGTTCTCTTTTTAGCGCAAATATTTCCCTTCTAAATCGCAATTAGTTTTCTTTTAACAAACCCGAAAAAAATCCTTCAATAAGATAATAGTTTTCGTGTGAGTAAGAATACTCAACGGTTCCCGGATTTTAATACGACACTTGTGTCCCCTTGCTATAATTCGATAGGTATACTTGCCTAGTTGGATTACTAGTTCGGTTTTATTCTCTTTGCGAATATTCTGTCCACCAAGTTTTTGGCTCCGTTGCCGGGGAACAACTTTTGTTGATAATTTGAAAACACGAACCTATTACTTTTATCACTTCTCTTTCTCACCTTCTTTCTTAAAAATTAAAAAAATTCAAAAAAATATTAACGCTCTTAATAGAAACCCACATTACAATTTTTATACACCACCCAACTCTCTCGAAAAGGGAAATGTGGCTTAAATTCCACTATCTTGTCTAGTACCTTGCAAACCATTTATCGGGTAGCCCTTGGAAAGTCCGGGAGTTAAAACAACAACAAAAAAATCTATTCAAAAAAAAAGTAACTCTTTTTCTAGTTTATTTTTCTCTTTCTTCATCTTCTCTTCTGCTAGTGCATGACCCGCGGATATCTGTCGGATATTTTGGACTTTTACCACGAAATTGAGCATACTCTTCGGAGATGATCGCGATTTCAAGGCCCTACTATCCAAATATCGGTTGAGGATTCCGAGTTTATTTCTACTACAAGAATGGAAGAGCCCGTCGTAGAGGAAGCCCTGCATAGGCCTATGTCCTATTATGCACTGCCGAATCTAGAGGGTACATAATCAAGCATAGTTCGCCCTGCTATAGCTAATAATAATTTTGAACTTAAGCCTAGCATAATTAAAATGGTGTCGCAGTATGTGCAATATGACGGACTTCAAGATGTTGATCCGAACGGACATATAGCTAGCTTTCTTGAGATTTGTGACACCTTTAAAATTAATGGTGTTACAAATGATTCTATTAGGATAACACTCTTCCCTTTCTTCCTAAGAACCAAGGCTAAGCAATTGCTGAACACTCTACCAAAAAATTGCATCACCACATAGGATAACCTAACTGAAAAATTTCTAGCGAAGTATTTTCCGCAAGCTAAAACCGCAAAACTTAGGAACGATATTTCTGCCTTTGGACAAATAAATTTTGAAACCTTGTATGAAACCTGGGAAAGATTTAAAGAATTCTTAAGATGATGCCCCCATCACGCGCTGCCTGTATGGTTGCAGGTGAAGACATTTTATAACGGGCTAAATCAAAGCATAAAGAAAATGATAGACGCAGCTTCCGGTGGTACCTTAAACCACAAAATCTCAGAAGCAACTCTTGAGCTTTTCGAGGACATTGCCATGCACACATATTAGTGGAATGTGCCTAGGTCCCGCCCAAACAAACCTGCATGTATCTTTGAAGTATATAACGTCTCCCAGCTAGCTCTGCAAGTGGAAGTATTAAGTAAAAAGATAACGGAGATGATTGTTGCCTCTGCCTCTCAGGTATGGGAATCTGCAACTCCTGCTCCCAAACAATTGGATTATGTTAATAATATGCCTAGAAATGCTTTTCATAATTTTTCTACTGCTAATTTTCCTGCTCCGGGTTTCGTTTTTCCGAATAGTTGTAATCCCGCTTTACGCAACCACCCGAACTTTCCATGGAGTAATCCCTCGAGCACAATGCGCCTGCCACCACAAAATGATTTTTCTACACCACCACCTCCTCAAAATTTTCCAAAACCTCCAAGTTTGGAGGAAATATTTTCAAAATATATGAATATTAATGACGCTACTATAAGAACCCTAGCCAGAAGCGTTAAAAGTTTAGAGAATCAAGTAGGAAAACTCACAAAAATTATTTTTGAGCGACCCGCCGGGTCTCTTCCTGCCAACACCGAGCACAACCCGAGAGAGCTAGAAAAATATATAACTCTTCGAAGTGGGAAGCAAGTTTCTGGTATGGTTAGCGAAGAGCCCGAGGCAAGGTCCGCCCCCATTTTAAAAAATCAACCCTCCGCCGAGAAATTTTTTATCATTTCACCCTCTACTGAAGAAGAAGTTATCACCCCTCTCTCTGTTATAGAAAAAGATCTCACTCCACCACCCATCTTTAAAAATGATCCAACTCCACCATACCCTTCTAAACTTAACAAGCAACGTCAGGATGATCAATACTCCCGCTTCCTAGAAATATTTTAGCAAATCCACGTAAATCTACCCTTCCACGAAGCAATCTCCCAGATGCCGAAGTACGCTAAGTACCTTAAGGACCTCCTGACTAATAAAAAGAAGTTAGAAAACTTATCGCATGTTACACTAAATGTCGAGTGCTCTGCGATCTTGACAAATGGTTTACCAAAGAAGATCAGTGATCCGGGTAGTTTTTCTATTCCGTGTGTCTTTGGTGATCTTTTTGTCAAGCACACATTGGCCGATTTAGGTGCGAGTATCAACCTGATGCCCCTCTCATTATTCAAGAAGTTAGGAATTGGTAGCCTCAACCCCATATGCAAGAGTATCCAGCTTGTTGATAGATTAGTTAAGTAAACGTTAGGAATCATGGAGGATGTCTTAGTTAAAGTCGACAAATTCATCTTTCCGGTGGATTTCGTCATATTGAACATCAAAGAAGACGTCGAGGTTCCCTTGATCCTTGGCCGACCCTTCCTTACCACCTCCTGAGCTATCATTGACATAAGCAATGTTAAGCTCTTCCTACGAGTAGGCGATGATGAAGTGACCTTCTCCATAACCCCCTCAATGAAGAATACCCTAGAGAATGATGACTCCTATTTTTTCTTAGATGCCTTAGGTGAAGAATCTTCCTACTGTCTTTCTAAAAGTGAAAATAAATTTTCTGATTTTTGTTCTTCCTCTACTCTTCCAATTGAATCTCTGCAAGAAGCCACTATGGCCACTAGCTCCACCCCTTTCAATTTTCTGTATAAAGAAAAAGTCTACGAAGACATTGTTTTTGAAAAAGAAAAATTTCCAAAATGTCGTATGAAAACCCCCTACCCTGGAATTAAAGGAACTACCCAAACATCTTAGGCATGCCTTCTTAGAAAAGGACTCCAAGCTACCAGTAATAGTTTCATCCTACCTGACTGAAGTGCAAAATGATAAGCTCCTACTAGTATTACGTAAACATCGCCGAGCTATTGCCTGGCAGATATCTGATATCAAGGGCATAAGCCCATCTTTCTGTTCCCACAAAATCTTATTGGAAGATAATTTGCGTAACTACATCCAACCTTAGCGCTGTATAAATCCGAACATGAAAGAAGTCGTAAAGGGAGAGGTTATGAAACTCTTAGATGCATGAATTATCTATCATATTTCTGATAGTAAGTGGGTTAGCCCAGTCCAGGAGGTGCCCAAAAAGGGAGGGATAACTATAGTTAGTAATGAGAATAATGATTTAATCCCTATACGGACGGTGAAGGGGTGGAAAATGTGTATTGACTATCATAAGTTAAACGACGCCACACGCAAGGACCATTTTCCCTTGCCATTCATGGATCAAATCTTAGAGCGATTATCCGGCCATAGATTTTACTGTTTTCTCGATGGTCTCTCGGGATACTTTCAAATCCCCATCTCTCCCGAGGACCAGGAGAAAACTACGTTTACTTGTCCCTTCGGCACCTTCGCTTACCGAAGAATGCCGTTTGGGTTATGCAATACGCCAGCTACATTCTAGCGATGTATGCTCGCTATCTTGGACAAGTACAAAGAAAGCATTATGGAGGTGTTTATGGATGATTTCTCTGTGTTCGGCGATGCCTTTGATAGTTGCTTAGAAAACCTCAAAAATGTTATAGAAAGATGCAAAAAAACTAACCTTGCACTAAATTAGGAAAATGCCATTTTATGGTGAGGGAGGGGTTAGTTTTGGGACATAAGATTTCTGCGAGAGGAATTGAAGTAGACATAGCTAAGATAGAAGTTATCAAGAAGCTGCCGCCACCTACGAATGTCAAAGCTATAAGAAGTTTCCTAGGACATGCTGGTTTCTACCGCCGCTTCATAAAAGACTTCTCCAAAATCACCAAACCCCTTACTCATCTTCTGGAAAAGACGCTCCATTTATTTTTGATGACCTTTGTCTATCTGCTTTTGAAATAATTAAAGATAAGTTAATTAATGCCCCTATTATGATAGCTCCGGTGTGGGACCTCCCATTTTAAATTATGTGCGATGCGAGTAGTTTCACGGTGGGAGCCGTACTAGGACAACGAATATCTACAAACTTCCACCCCATCTATTATGCAAGTAAAACACTTACATCGACACAAGAGAATTATACCATAACCTAGAAGAAGCTCCTAGCTGTTGTTTTCGCTTTTGATAAATTCCGTCCTATATTACGCTTTCCAAAATTATCATTTTTACGGACCACTCGACCCTCAAGTATCTTCTTACTAAGACGGATGCCAAGCCGCGCCTGATTCGCTGGGTCTTACTCCTCCAGGAGTTTGACTTATAAATCCGTGATAAGCGAGAAGCCGAGAATTTGGCCGCCGATCATCTCTCACGATTAGATAATCCGTATATAGAAAAATTAGATGAAAAATCTTTTAATGATTTCTTCCCCGGTGAGAAGCTTCTTTTAATTAACAAATCCCCTTCTCCTTGGTTTGCACACTGAAAGAAAAGGGAGAGTAAGCTCTGATTAACTCTAGAGGGGGGGGGGGTGAATAGAGTTTAAATAAAAATCCCTTTGCAACTCTTTACAAATATAAAGTAAAGTGATAAAATAGGTGATATAGTAAAAGCTAAGAGATGTCAACAGGAGCAAAGAAAAGCTACACTAAGCTACCACGTCAGAAGACAAAAAGAAAACAACAAACACATAGACAACACAAGAATATTATAGTGGTTCCCCAACTAGGTACATCCACTCTTCTACCGTCATGGTAGGAATCCACTACAGGTTTTGATCAGGTGCCTGCCACCACAATATCTATTTGTAGGGAGATATTGCAACCCTTTGAGCTTTTGATCAGGTTCCCAAAAACCACACTCAAGTATTTTGAAAGGTGACTTGTGAACCAAGCTAACTTTTGAAGGGAGTTAAAACCCTGTACAGTGGGGTTGGAAAGAAAGTGATGTTAGTCTTCTCTTTTCTAAAAAACAATTTGAGAAGACTTTGTGTGGATTCCAGATCTTGTCAAAGCTCCCCCTGAGATATAGAATTGTTCAGGATTGAGAAGCTTTGTTCAGGAGTATGTAGGTCTTCAGCTTGTGTAAAGCAGATCAAGGAACTTTAGACAGATGGATCTTTATTGTCTCAGCAAATTCCTAGAAAGAGAAGATGAAGAAGACTCTTTATCAGGTTGTGATGTTCTTCTTCTATCTTCTTGAGAGCAAAGTGAGTGATTAAGATTGAGAGCTGCTGTGAATTTTCTGCTCTTGCTAAGAATATCTCTCTGTAATTTTTCTGCTCTGAAAAAAAATGAACTTCTGTTCTCAGTTTCCGTCTTTTGAAAAATATTCTCTCTGTATTTTGTTCGACAACCAATCTTCCTTAGAAATTTGAATAACTACAATTAATGTCTTGCTAGAAAACTGGGAAGGAAAACGACTAGCATATCTGTCATTATTCGTTTCCTCAATTGTCCCAAGAAATATGTCAAATAAATCCTCTGATGAATACCATAATCAATGCTGCCAGGAACGACTATATTCATAGGGAATATAAACATTGATTACTCAGGGAATTTATGACTTAAAATAATAATAAAGAGGGAACAGAGAAGGAAGGAACAAAGAACAAACAGCTTACAAAATTCGTCAACCAGAGAACAGATTTCGTCGACCTGTAATCAGATTTCGTCGACCTGCACTAAGAAAACATTGACCTGAGAAATTCTATTCACCGACCTGAGCTCTGCGAAGTAAACACTGAATGTAAACAACTGATTCTGCGCTCCAAGAACGTTGACCTGAGAATCTGTTCTACACTCAAAGATCGTCGACCATAGAACTTGAACAAACAGAATTAGTCAAGCTGAGAATCTGTCTGGGAGAAAACGTCGACCACAGAATATATCCTTCTGATGAATATCAATGACCTGAGCTCTAAGTTCGTCGAGCTGAGTTCGACGATTATCGAACTAATTTCCAGACAACTAAAAATCTTCTAAGTCTTGAATTTGAAGTCCACATCATGCAGGTCCATGAAGTTTGACACTTGGGGACTGACCTAAAACCTAGAATGAAAAATAGTGACCCTAACTATACATCATGGGTCAACATAACCTAAGAAGTGAACCTAGCCCAAATCAAAATAAGGGTTCCAACACACACATAGCCAACTATTTAGTGGCTTGTGTACTCCCAAAAGAGTTCTCATCTCAGCAAAAGAAGAAATTCTTTTTTGAGTTGAAGAACTATTTTTGGGAGGACCTGCATCTTTTCTGAGTCTGTGCGGACCAAGTGATAAGGAGATGTGACTCTTTTGAAGAAGGATTAGATATTCTAAAACATTTGCATGAAGGACCGTCTGGTGGTCACTATCAAGCTGCTCGCACTTCCCACAAAGTGCTTTGCGCGGGTTTTTACCGGCCTAGCCTGTTTAAAGACGCGCAAGCCTTTGTGAGTAGGTGTGATAGTTGCCAATGGTCAGGAAATATTTCCAATAAAAATGAAATGCCGCAAAATTATTTCCTTGAGTGTGAAGTTTTTGACCTCTGGGGAATTGATTTTGTTGGCCCTCTTCCTTCTAGCTTCAGAAACAAATACATTTGAGTTGTTGTCGATTATGCACAATGGGCTGAAGCCCAAGCTCTTCCTACTAATGATGCCCGAGTCATAATTACATTTTTAAAAAAAATTATTTCCTCGATTCGGTACTCCACGAGCCATCATTAGCGATAGGGGTTCACATTTCTGTAACGCGCAGTTTTCCAAAACTCTTATAAAATACGGCGTTACGCATAAGCTTTCAACTGTCTACCACCCCCAAACTTACGGACAAGTCGAAGTAGTGAACAGAGAGCTTAAAAGAATTTTAGAAAAGACTGTTTCTACCTCTAGAAAAGTCTGGTCATCCAAATTAGACGATACTCTTTGGGCCTACCGAACAGCATACAAAGCCGCCAATTGATGTACGCTGTATCAGTTGGTTTATGGAAAATCGTGTCATTTACCCATAGAATTAGAACATCACGCTTTTTGGGCCTTAAGGTTTTTAAATTTCGATCCCCACTCTGTCGGCGACCTTAGAAAATTTCAACTTAACGAACTCAATGAGTGGCGCTCTTACGCATACGAAAATAACAAATTTTATAAAGAGCGGACGAAGCGTTTTCATGACAAGCACTTAAGGCACCTAAAAACGTTCAAGTCGGGCAACCAAGTTCTTTTATATAATTCACAATTACGTTTATTTCCGGGCAAGTTAAAATCACGTTGGTCTAGGCCATTTCCTGTTAAAGAAGATTTTCCGTATGACACTGTTTTAATTTCACATCCTGATAAGGGTGAGTTCAAACTGAATGGGCAACATCTTTAACTTTATTTCTGTGGTGATGATGTCAGTCCAAATAATATTAATTTAATTCTGCATGATCTGAATTATGGATAGCTTAAGACTTTTTTATTTTTTCTAAAAACTTTGAATATTATTTTGGATATTATTATTTTGGACAAACTATTTTTGGACAATTTTATTTTATTGTGTCGAGCTCAAATGACGTTTTAAACAAAGGGATCTTTTGGGAGGCAACCCAAGTTATTTTTCTGTTTTCTTTATTTTACACTTTTTTTCCCCGGATGGCTCCGACAAGCTGAAGCTTCTGCAATTGCCTGCTTTAATGCTGTTGAATCCATCACGAAGTCCAAAGAAGTCATTTCAAGAAGTTCCAAAGCGCAAGCGTGGGGGAGCGGCATCACTCAACTTTCGCGATGCATAAATCTGGTGAAGTACCTGTTTTCAATTTTGTACTTATATTTATGTTTTAATTTTTATCTCCTTCTCTTTTCTCCATTGAGGACAATGTCCATTTTTAGCTTAGGGGAGGATTTCCTCCTTCTCTTTTCTTTATTTTGTTTCTCTTAAAAAAATCAATCAAAATCAAAAAAGATTTTAGTGCTTTCTCTTTATTCTTATTAAAGAAAAATAAAAAAAAAAGATAATATCTTTAAAAATCCAAAAACAGAATATTTCAAAATAAATATATATATATATGTTATTTGTTTAGTTTAAACTAATTTGGGTATTTCAATAGTACCCCATGCTTTTGTTTTGTTTTTCTCAAAATTCCATATAACGACTTAGCTAATTATAATATTTCTAATCAATCTTTCTAATTATATTTCACAAGTAAAATGTTGGTCATGTTGTGTTCCTAATTCACGGTAGCATGTTAATGTGAAATGTTTTTCTAAAACTCGCATTTTTATTATGGTTTTTGTTCCTTATTTTCTTTACTTTCTCGAAAATCTTTCATCAACTATTTTCCTTTTCATTTTTGGATAATTTTGCAATGTCAACTTTTGATTAGTGTAGTAGATGTGAACAATCCAAGTCGCTTATTATTTCTATTTTCAAGATAATTTCATTTGTCTTCATTTATTATTTAGGATTTCTTTTTTGAAATTTTTCAAAACTATGCTTTAGAAAAATTTAGAAGCATGAAAATGATTTAGGTAGTTTTTGTTTTCATTTGAGCCTTCTTCCCAACCTAAATTTTTTTATCCCTAGTTAGCCGCTTTTGAGCCTTTTTTCGATTTCAATTGATAACTCCACTTATCATTGCATTTTTCACCAAAGCGAAATTTTTGAGCCTATCGTATCACACTAACTGTTTGAGTTTCATAAAATTTCTTATTGTTATAGGGTTGTTTTGTGATATGTTTGGAAAACTTTTTTAAAAAATATGCTCAAAAGAGGTGTTTACTTTTGTTTGGCCAATTTCAAAATGAAAAGAAAAATTATTTTTGGCCTTTGTTTTGAAAAGAAAAAAAAAGAAAAAAAAGAAAAAAAAAATATATGTTATCTTTGAAAATTTTGAAACTCTTTATTTTATTTTAGTGTGATTTTAAAGCCTCCTTCTTTATCTTTGAATTCCACTCGTAATCATAATCCTAAACCAAACGTTTCGGTCCTAATAAGTCCTTTTGATTCATGCGTTTGAATTTTATTTATTAGCTAAGTAAAAAAGAAAAGTAAATTAGTATAGTTTTGGATTTAAATTTAGATTTTTGTTATTTGATTATGATTGTTATAATATGTCCCTTAGATCTAGTAACAACTCAATGCGTTTTTTCATTTTGTTGTTTTGCTTAAATTTATTTATAGAATTTTGTTAAAATTTTAGATGATTTATTTCATTAGCAAAGTTTATAAATTGTTAAACCTTGTTTAAGTAATTGTTTTAGGTTTACGTTTCACCTTCTCCCTACTTAGAATTTCGCATAGTACTTGTGTTAGCATAATTAGAATTTTTCTGATTAGTCACTTTTATGTTAGCTAGTTTTTATAGTTTTACTTGAGGACAAACAAAGCTTAAGCTTGGGGGACTTTGATAATACATTTTTTAGTTTAAATTACTAGGGTAATTACAGGTTTTTATTATGTAAATCATGTTTTTAAAGTTTTATTTTGACCTCCTTTTGTATATATTTTAATACAACTAATGTTTTCTTTTTTTTCCTTGCGGGCTTGCAGGTTTTCAGCAAATTCGTCGACCTCAACTCCTCCAAAATCGTCGAGCTAACCTTCAGTTCGACGTTCGTCGACCTAATTTTTTGTGTTCGACGAACGGTTCTTTCCGCGATTTAGTCGAGCTAAGTCTTCAGTTTTGCATTCTACAAACTCCTCCAAAGTCGTCGACCTCACCTTCAGTTCGACATTCATCGATCTCCAGTCCACCTTCTCTTTTCTCCGTTCGTCGAGCTCTCCGTCCTTCTCCACTAATTTCATTGAGCCCTCTCTCCCAGTTCGTCAAGCTTACCTAATGCCGAGGACAAGTCTAGGTTTTAACCAAAGCCTGCTGTCGCCATAAATGCACGTCACCCATACCAAGGCAATCATCATTTCTCGCCAGAACCCTTACTAAGGTCAACTCCCGTGCATGGCTAAATGCATTTCCTTCTCTTTGAAAAATCTATAAATAGAGCCCCTCCCCTTGAAGAAAAAAAAATATAGAATTTTGGGAGAGGGGAAGTGCTGCCATTTTAAGTTCTCCCTTAGTGTTCTTTCTCTCTCCTATTTTAATTTTAGTTTTTCTTAGTTTAGTTTCAGTAATTTCTACTTCTGTAATAGTTCTTGAAAGTTCTTAGTAGTTTACTTTTAGTGCTAGCTTAGTTTCTCATTTTCCTGCAAGTGTAATAGTTTTTTATATTTCAAGTGTAGCTCTCTGTTTGAATTAAATATAAAGCCTTTTGCTTTTACTTATCTCTATTTTTTTTCCACGCACTCTTACTCATCTCTCTTCCTCCACTTCGCCATGAGTAACTAATCCTCTTTGTACTAAATCTTGATGATCCGAGGTTCGAGTTGATTAAGTTATGATGCCTTAGTTTGCTTTTTCTTTGTAAGGTTTAGACCTTGAATTACTCTTGATTAATTATGTTTGGAGTTATATCATTGATATATAATTTCCATATTTATTTCCACTCTAAGCTAGCCGAGAGGCTCGTAGTTTGGAGTGAATGCTCGAGACTAAAGAGAGTTGCATGTGTAATGTTCCGATTCGCGCTAGGCCCCTTGTGTGTATTTTTGGTTTCGGGAGAGCTGGGGTAGGCTCAAGGGGGTGCATGCGATCAGGTGCGCACTCGCAGGGAACAAGAAAATAGGCTGAAAACTGTGTTGAGTATGACACGGGTAGGGACACGGGCGTGTCCCTACCCGTGTTCAGTGGTGCTGAGTGTCCATGGCATTAAGTGGTAATAAAAGGGCGTTGAGTGGTTTGTCCTGAATTGGACACGGGTAGGGACACGGGCGTGTCCCTACCTGTGTGCCATACCTTGGCTGCGTAGCGTTGAGTCTGGCCAGAGAAGGACATGGGTAGAGATACGGCCATGTCTCTACCCGTGTGTGAATGACACGGGTAGCGACACGGGCATGTCCATACCCGTGTGCTGCAAGCCCATGTCGACGAGAAGTGTCCCGACCAGGACACGGGTATTGATACGGCAACAACCACGACCGTGTCACCTGGACACGGGTAAAGATACGACCGTGTCACTACCCGTGTCACTTCTGTATAAAAAAGGAAAGTAAAACCCTAGCCATTTTCACTCTTCATTCCATCCCTTTTTCCTGAGAGAACTTCCTAGAGGAGGAGATCTTGCTGGAGCAAACCTTGGAGGAGGAGAAATGCCACCGCCATCAAGGAAAAAGCGATGCCGCTGAGGATGATGACAAGATCCATGGCCGAAAATGGTGGTACCGCTGGAAATGAGGTGAGCTTCCTTCCCTCTCACTTGGTGCTATATCCTTAGATATTCTTAGGCGATACATCGACTCAAATGAGTCTTGTTGTGTGAGGAGAAGGTTTCTTAGGAAGGCCTATCTAGAACTTTTGTTCTAATGACTAGTCATCTTCAACCTCCCCTTCTTCAAAGTGATAATGGGGGTGGATTCGTAAAGAGGAATGACCTTGAGAAGGAGAATAAGGTTGGAGGAACTTCTGGTTGCGATTTGGGGTGATCGACTTGAGGAGGAAGATGAATCGATACAGTTCATTCTGCTTTAAGATGCGTGCAGAATCTGTGTTTTGCACGCAGCGACCTTCTTGGCTGTTTTCAGGCAAGAAATGGTCCGATCTGGGCTTTCGACTAAAGACAAAAGTTGAATCCCTTGAAATTAACTTTCCAATGAGTGGTTACAAGCCTTCGGGTGAAGCCTGTAGCCAGAGGAATGTCTGATCGAATTAAGGGCTGTAAGTTAGGCGCACAGAAATTATATTCTGTACACTGCAGGCTTTGGAGCAAATTTCGTGTGGGTTATAGTCTGATCTGGGTTGCAGGATGAACATGAAAGTGGTAGCCAATGGAAAGACCTTTCCATCGAGGGGTTACACGTACTCACCGAATTCCTATAGCCATAGAAATCTTCGAATGAAGTTGCTGTACGGATTTGTTCTGCACCTAAATTTCTGGGTATTGTATAACATGGATTTATATTCGGTGGAATTAAAGTGGTAATCTAATTCCAGGTTTGGGTGAACTCTTTTATGATAACCACCGTAGTGTTACGAAGGTTGAAGTTTGTTAATTTGAATTCGTATAACGAGTTGTGAAGCAAGCTTGAATCGAACGAAATGACTTGATATAAATTGGTAGATTATCATTTATGCGTATTTTGTTTTATGATGTTGAAATCATTCGATATGATATATAGATGAATAAACTATGGCCATATGTATGTTGAATTGATAAAATGAAATTTGGTAGTCCAATGCTTAGAGAGTCGTCTCCCTACGGGTAGCATTGTGGAAGTTAGTAAGTGCGGCGTTGGCCGTCAGTAGTCGGGATGGTGTTGAGATGAGTAAAGTTGGACGGTTGGGCTTGTCCCTCGGTGTTCATGTCCCGGGGCCCCTTCCGTGCCAAGTGGATGGTTGGCTTGGTACCCGTGCTTTCTCCAAGGCTCGTTCCATGCCACGGTGTTGTGGAATTGCATGCGGTGTGAGTCAACACGCGGTGTCGTAATCCTGGGTTAAGGATAGTGTGGCAGGTATACGGGTTGGCTAATAGTCACACTGATGGGAGTTGACAGATAGACTTTGGGCGGTTGGTCTTGTACCTCGGTGTTCATGTCCTTTGGCGCCATCCATACCAAGTGAACGTTTAGGCTTGACCCTCGTGCTTATTTCTGAGGTTCCTTCTGTGTCATGCATAGGCCAGTTCGGGGCTATGATCTTTGTGCACATCTGCCCAAGAGAACCCACTAGGCCGTTATAATACCCCTATCCGTCGTATAGCATATAGCAGTAGGTCCGGCCGGGGCCCGACGCCATATACTACGGACAGACCGGTTGGTTACGCGTTGAAACCAATCAACCAAACATAACGTCCTACACAACACCTAGCGGAAGCAATTATTAAGTTGCAAGAAAGGAAAGAACCCAGCCACACGCATGAATGTCCACTACACAAACCAAATAGGAATGTACAATACACGAGTACGGGCCTTAAGGCCTTACAACAGTTTGCTTTAAATAAAGTGTTTTCCAAACCTCGGCACGCAGGCCGGCCATACATGATAAACGGGAAAAACATAAACATTTAGGCCTTCGAGGGCCGGCACAGCTTCAAGGGCTTTAGCCCGCTATTTCCTGCTCGGCTCCGCAGCACCTGCAAGCCACAATCCACCGCCCAGTGGTAAACAAAATAACGGTCAGCTATGCTGACCAAATTATAACGATCCCGCCCCCAAAATCGGGGCGGCGATGCTCTTTCCCTGCACTTTATTAGTAGGCAACAACAATAGTGTAAACACACTTCATCACAGGCGTAGGCTCGCACGGCCACACACCCCATGCACTCAGGGCACATTCACGGCGAACCGGCCAACGTCACGTCAATTCAAGCCATAGACGTTCCCGTTCCACCACCGCCTCTTGGACGGCCAACCATATGAGCATCTTGTCTTTTTGGCCTTGGTCACGACAATTTAAGCCATAGACCACCGAAGACTCTCATCCATGCCAACGGTCCCACCGAACGACATAGATCGGGTACGGTTCCGCCTGACCCGTGCTCATATCGCAACGGTAATTTAAGCCATATGCGCAGGTCAAGACTCACCGAGTCCTGTTTCCGCCACAACAATCACATAACCCGGTTATGTTCATGTTGGCTCCCCGGCCATCGTGTTGGCAAAACTCGCTTTTGCCCAGTTTTCCGGGTGCACCTTGGAGTTAATCTCCAAGGCTCCCTGTTGCAATCTACCACGTAGAAAACCCGAAAAACGCCCAAACACCCGGAGTCTTCCCCGGTTCATATGCAATGCAACATCACCGATCCGGACCAACATGTCCGAATAGGCTTCACACACAATGCCTATATCCGTTTTCGCATACGGACTCTATACAAGGGGGACTTTACATATCTACCCCAAGGAATGCTCCAACTCTTCGCTCACTCGCGAGAGAGGGCTTCCTATGCAAAGGAAAAGAGGGCTTCACATGCCCTAGGATGAGAATCGTTACCCTTGCGTTTCTCCTTGGCGCCATGACGATCCACTCGGATGGAAAGCACCGTATCGGCCTCGCCTTCGCGGATCTGAACTCGGATCGAGAATCGAGCTCCGAAGCTCGACCGACGGCCGGATCTTGGACTCCTCCTTCCTCCTTGCTCTCCCTTCTCTCTAAACTCTTAGAGAGAGAATGGCTAAAGGAAATGAGGATTCCCAACCCTAAATCCTGGCTAAAACCACCAGGAGCAGCCCCCTACCGTCGGATCCAAAGTCAAGGAAACGAACGGCCAAGATTAGATCTGAAATTATAAAATCTGGGCCGAACACGGGTTGCAACACGACCGTGTGCCTGGCTGTGTCACCCATTCGCCGTCTCGACCGATTCGAAAAACCAGCACACGGCCTTTGACACGGCCTTCGACACGCCCGTGTCACCTGTGACACGCCCGTGTCGAGACCCGTGTCACGCCCCCCCGTGTGCAATCAGCCATCTTTCCCAACCCAAGAAGGACACGGCCTGCGATACGGCACGCGACACGCCCGTGTCAAATTTGACATGCCCGTGTCAGGGCCCGTGTCATGGCCCGTGTGCCTTCCTCAGAAAACAGCCCAAAGTGACACGCCCTGGGACACACCCGTGTCCCAGGCCGTGTGCCTCAACTCGACGATCTCCGACCGTCAAAATGTCGACCACATGACCCGTGGACGAACACACCTGTGTCACGCCCGTGACACGCCCGTGTCACGTTCGTGACACCTGCTCCAAAATCCAGACTGGGCTTAAAACATCACCCGTCCCTCTTTTGAGTTTCGGGGTGTTACAACTCTCTCCCCCTTAAAAGAATTTCGCCCACGAAATTTACTAAAGGAAAACCATAGGAACTTAAAACGGTACCTGAGCGGAATAACTCCGGGTACTCCTCCTGCATGGTTTGCTCCCTTTCCCAAGAGAGCTCCTCCCGACCGCAATTATCCCACCGGACCTTAACCATTCGGATCTCCTTGTTACGGAGCCTCTTGACGTCTGCATCTTCGATACGAACGGGCTTGACCCTAGTCGTCAACCCTTCGTCCACCGGCACTTGATCAACTGCGATCACGAGAGAAGGCTCTTGCACCGCCTTCCGCAACACAAAGATGTGGAACACATCGTGTAGTCCACTCAACTCTACCGATAACTTCAAACGATAAGCCGCTTCGCCGGCCCGCTCCAGAATCTCAAAGGGTCCAAGGTATCTTGGGCTCAGCTTCTTCAAGCGTCTCACCCGCGAAACACCCTTGAACGGCGTTACTTTCAAGTACACCCAAACGCCCACCGCGAACTCCACATTCCGATACTTGGCATTGTAGTACTTAGCTTGCCTATCCTGAGCGATCAGCAAACGCTCTCGAATGATCCGCACCAAAGAAGTAGCATTTTCCACCTCCTGCTTCTTGTACAACCTTGCCTCACCCGTTTTAAGCCACGATAATGGCGTGCGACACTTCCTACCATACAGGGCCTCGAAGGGTGCCATTTGTATACTCGCTTGGTAGCCATTGTTGTACGCAAACTCCACCAAATACAGGTGGTCCTCCCAATGCTTCCCGAAGTCTAGGACACACATGCGGAGCATGTCCTCCATCGTTCTATTGACTCTCTCGGTCTGCCCATCCGTCTGCGGATGGAAGGCTGTGCTGAACTTCAACTTTGTCCCCAGCATCTGCTGCACTAACCTCCAATCATTGGACGTGAAACACCCATCGCGATCACTCACAATGCTGCGAGGCACACCATGCAGTCTAACTATATTGTCCACATATAGCTTTGCCAACTTCTCCACCGAGTCATCTTTCCTATGCGGAATGAAATGCGACACTTTAGTTAACCGATCTACGATCACCCAGATGGCGTCGTTCCCTTTCTGTGACCTTGGCAACCCATGCACAAAGTCCATAGATATGTCGTCGAACTTCCACTCCGGTATAGGCAAGGACTTCAGAAATCCTCCCGGCTTTTGGCATTCCGCCTTCACCAAGGAGCATGTCTGGCACTTAGCCACAAACAACGCCACATCTTTCTTAAGCCCCGGCCACCAAAACAGCTTCTTGAGGTCACGGTACATCTTTGTGCTCCCTGGGTGGATCGAGTACTTGGTATGATGAGCCTCGTACATCAACTCCGCCCGTAGGTTACTCCCGCTTGGGACGCACAACCGATGATCCTTCCTTAGCAACCCATCTTCCACTGAAAACTGGGAATTTGACCCATCCAACGCTGCCTCCATAAGCTCCTTCATGGAGTCATCTAACTCCAATGCCTGCCGAACCCGATCAGCCAGGTCATACTGGACCTCTGTCCAGTTCAACATTGCTTTGGCGCTCGTTTGCTTGTCAACGCAATAGATCTCAAGCTCCTCCAACTCCCATACTAGCCGCTCATCATGCACCAACAACCTGTTGGCTTGGGCGGGAGCCCTGCGACTCAACGCATCAGCAACCTCATTGCCCTTCCCGGGTACATAATGAATCTTGAAGGTGTAGTCCCCCAGGAACTCCATCCACCTCCTCTGCCTCATGTTAAGATCCTTCTGATCCAATAGGTACTTCAGGCTCTTGTGATCGGTATATATATCGACCCTTACGCCGTATAGGTAGTGCCTTCACAGCTTAAGTGCAAATATCACGGCCGCCAACTCCAAGTCGTGGACCGGATAGTTCCTTTCATGCACTTTTAGCTGACGCGATCCATAAGCTATCATGCTCCCATGCTGCAACAACACGCAGCCCAAACCACTACCCGAGGCGTCACTATACACCTCGAAGCCCTCGGTCCCACTCGGCGAACTAAGCACTGGCACCGTGGTCAACCGTCTCTTCAGCTCCTCAAACGCTTGCACGCACTCCTGCGTCCACAAGAATCTCTGATCTTTCCTTGTCAACTTCGTGAGAGGTAGCGCTATCCGCGAGAAGTTCTCTACGAAGCGCCTGTAATATCCGGCAAGCCCGAGAAAACTACGGACTTCCGCGACAGAAGACAACGCAGGCCACTCCCGTATCGCAACGATCTTCGCCGGATCCACCGCTATACCTTCCCCACTAACAATGTGACCAAGGAATGCTACTGAGGGTAGCCAGAACTCGCACTTGGAGAGTTTCGCATACAGCTCGTTCCTCCTCAACGTCTCCAACACCAGATGCAAGTGCTTGAAGTGATCTTCTTCGCACTGCGAGTACACCAATATATTGTCAATAAAGACGATCACAAAGCGATCCAGGAAATCTCGGAACGTCCTGTTCATCAAGTCCATAAACACTGAAGGCGCATTCGTTAGTCCAAACAGCATAACCGTGAACTCGAAATGCCCATATCTTGTGCTGAACGCCGTCTTCGGGATATCACACTCCCTGATCCTCAACTGATAGTACCCCGACTTCAAGTCCAACTTAGAATATACCGACGATCCGACTAACTGATCGAACAGATCATCAATCCTCGGGATCGGGTACTTGTTCTTCTCCGTCAGCTTGTTCAACTCTCTGTAGTCGATACACAACCGCATACTCCCGTCCTTCTTCTTAACGGAGAGGACCGGTGCGCTCCAAGGCGACGAGCTTGGGCGCACATAACCTTTCTCCATCAGCTCCTCTAGCTGAACTTCGCCAACCTATACGGAGCACGTGACACCGGTTTGGCCCCTGGTACGAGCTCGATGGTGAAATCAATCTCTCGTCGCAGTGGGGCCCCGGGAAGACTATCCGGGAACACATCGGGGTATTCACAAACCACGGGGATGCTATCCAACGTGGACTTTGGCTCCACAGCCCCCACTACTGCGAAGAACAGCTCTGCACCAGCACAAACTGCCTTTACCACCTGAAGAGCAGACATCAGCGTCTTGCTCGACCCCTTGAGTCCCTCGAATGTTGTCCCCAGCCCAACACCCAGCTTGACCTCCTTCCGGTCGCAATCGATCCAAGCTTTCTGCTCCGAAAGCCAATCCATCCCAAAGATAACGTCGAACTCTACTAGCGGCAGCAATGACGCTAGCAAGTCAAACTCTTGGCTCCCTATGTGAACCTTTACGGCGCACACTCTGTCTGCACGCATCGAGCACCCATTCGGTAGCAGCACATCTAACTTGTCCTTTGCCATCGAAGAAGGGACTCCGATCCGCGATATAAAATTTTCGGACAAGAAGGAGTGTGAAGCTCCCGTATCGAATAGTGCCCGTGCCGGACTATTGCTAATCACCACAAAGCCTAAGCAAAAGACATTAGCCTAACAAGCAATAGGTAATAGTATTTTAAAGTCAACTTGCTATAAATTAACTCATACCTATCACCACATCTGCTTGCTTGATGGCCTCCTGCTGGCCCAAGTTATAGACTCTAGGCTGAGTCGGAGCATAGTGGGACGCGGTTGACTCCACCGCCTTGCCCTTCTCTTCGTAAGTAGCTCCTTGCTTTCTCTCGGACTTTGGGCGTCCGCTCCAGCAATCGCGGGCAAAGTGCCCCGTCTTTCCACACGTGAAATAAGCGCCCGGGGTTCGGTTGGTAGTTGCCCCCGAGGCACCTGTAGAAGAAGCTGGACCTGACGTCCTAGACTTCTTGAAGAGTTTTCGATAGCCCAACTTCGACGTAGTCGGCGCTTTGAACTCCGATTTCCTCCCACCAGAATCCTTCTTAGCTTGCACATTTCTCATGTCCTTCTCCAAGGACCGGGCCGAGTTGACCAAGGTTAGGAAACCCTGCGCCATGGGCCCCGACAGTAGCAACCTCAGCTCATTTCTTAACCCTTCGTAGAAGCGGTTAGTCTTTCGCTCCTCATCGGCAAAGGTAGCGCTAGCATATCTCCCCAACCGAGAAAACTCATGGAGGTACTCGTCTACAGTGCTATCTCCTTGCACCAACTTTTGGAACTCGTTCTCCAAAGCGATCCTCTGCGCTGAGGGGAGGTATCGAGCCATGAACAATCTCGAAAACTCCGCCATAGGAACTTCGGCCAACGGCCTTCCCCTCAACTGGTGTAGCTCTAGGCCTTCCCACCATAACCTTGCATCCCCATCCAAAAGGAACGTCGCTATCGTGGTCTTCTGCCACTCTTCCGTTTCTGTCGCTGTCATCACCCTATTGACTCTTGAGAGCCAATCTTCAGCCTGGGTCGGGGTTCCCGTTCCTGAGAACACTGGTGGGTGGAAGCCCATCACATGCTTCAAATGTCTTTCAGTTGCTCTTCGAGGCAACTCCGGCTCCACCGCCACCTGCTCAACCCTTCTAGGCTCCGCCGCTTGGAGCGGCACTTGCTCCCCCGCAGGAGCAGGCTGCTGCACCTGTCTTGCAGGTTGCGCATTAATCATAGCAAAGACAGCTTCTGCCACCAATCTAATGGTCTTGGCAGACGGAGGTGTTGCAGGCGCTTCACTTGGCGCACTGCTTGCCTCAGAACGTGGCCGTTCTGACGGCCCAGCACCACTCCTGGTCACCTATAATCGCGCAAAACACCGATAAGCGACCAAATATTACTGCAAACAGCAATTATAGGAACATGCAGGTTCCTCAAACATGTGTATTTTCATTCCTAAGTGGACATTCATGGGTTCTTTTCATGTTATAACGATGACGCACACATGTGCTCACCACCCCTTAAAGTGAATTCGTCCACAAATTCATTTAAGTTTGACCGAAACCAGTAGTCTGATACCAATTTGTAACACCCCTATCCGTCGTATAACATATAGCAGTAGGTCCGGCCGGGGCCCGACGCCATATACTACGGACAGACCGGTTGGTTACGCGTTGAAACCAATCAACCAAACATAACGTCCTACACAACACCTAGCAGGAAGCAATTATTAAGTTGCAAGAAAGGAAAGAACCCAGCCACACGCATGAATGTCCACTACACAACCCAAATATGAATGTACAATACACGAGTACGGGCCTTAAGGCCTTACAACAGTTTGCTTTAAATAAAGTGTTTTCCAAACCTCGGCACGCAGGCCGGCCATACATGATAAACGGGAAAAACATAAATATTTAGGCCTTCGAGGGCCGGCACAGCTTCAAGGGCTTTAGCTCGCTATTTCCCGCTCGGCTCCGCAGCACCTGCAAGCCACAATCCACCGCCCGGTGGTAAACAAAATAACGGTCAGCTATGCTGACCAAATTATAACGATCCCGCCCCCAAAATCGGGGCGGCGATGCTCTTTCCCTGCACTTTATTAGTAGGCAACAACAATAGTGTAAACACACTTCATCACAGGCGTAGGCTCGCACGGCCACACACCCCATGCACTCAGGGCACATTCACGGCGAACCGGCCAACGTCACGTCAATTCAAGCCATAGACGTTCCCGTTCCACCACCGCCTCTTGGACGGCCAACCATATGAGCATCTTGTCTTCTTGGCCTTGGTCACGACAATTTAAGCCATAGACCACCGAAGACTCTCATCCATGCCAACAGTCCCACCGAACGACATAGATCGGGTACGGTTCCGCCTGACCCGTGCTCATATCGCAACGACAATTTAAGCCATATGCGCAGGTCAAGACTCACCGAGTCCCGTTTCCGCCACAACAATCACATAACCCGGTTATGTTCACGTTGGCTCCCCGGCCATCGTGTTGGCAAAACTCGCTTTTGCCCAGTTTTCCGGGTGTACCTTGGAGTTAATCTCCAAGGCTCCCTGTTGCAATCTACCATGTAGAAAACCCGAAAAACACCCAAACACCCGGAGTCTTCCCCGGTTCATATGCAATGCAACATCACCGATCCGGACCAACATTTCCGAATAGGCTTCACACACAATGCCTATATCCGTTTTCGCATACGGACCCTATACAAGGGGGACTTTACATATCAACCCCAAGGAATGCTCCAACTCTTCGCTCACTCGCGAGAGAGGGCTTCCTATGCAAAGGAAAAGAGGGCTTCACATGACCTAGGATGAGAATCATTACCCTTGCATTTCTCCTTGGCGCCATGACGATCCACTCGGATGGAAAGCACCGTATCGGCCTCGCCTTCGCGGATCTGAACTCGGATCGAGAATCGGAGCTCCGAAGCTCCACCAACGGCCGAATCTTGGACTCCTCATTCCTACTTGCTCTCCCTTCTCTCTAAACTCTTAGAGAGAGAATGGCTAAAGGAAATGAGGATTCCTAACCCTAAATCCCGGCTAAAACCACCCAGGAGCAGCTGCCCACCGTCGGATCCAAAGTCAAGGAAACGAACGACCAAGATTAGATCTGAAATCATAAAATCTGGGCCGAACACGGGTTGCAACACGGCCATGTGCCTGGCCGTGTCACCCATTCGCCGTCTCGACCGATTCGAAAAACCAGCACACGGCCTTTGACACGGCCTTCGACACGCCTGTGTCACCTGTGACACGCCCGTGTCGAGACCCGTGTCACGCCCTCCTGTGTGCAATCGGCCAGCTTTCCCAACCCGAGAAGGACACGACCTGCGACACGGCACGCGACACGCCCGTGTCAAATTTGACATGCCCGTGTTAGGGCCCGTGTCATGGCCCATGTGCCTTCCTCAGAAAACAGCCCAAAGTGACATGCCCTGGGACACGCCCGTGTCCCAGGCCGTGTGCCTCAACTCGACGATCTCCGACCGTCAAATCGTCGACCACATGACCCGTGGCCGAACACGCCTGTGTCACGACCGTGACACGCCCGTGTCACGCCCGTGTCATGCCCGTGACACCTGCTCCAAAATCCAGACTGGGCTTAAAACATCACCCGTCCCTCTTTTGAGTTTCGGGGTGTTACAGCCATAAGTACGCATGGGCTCCGCTGTCGTGTTCTTAGCGTTGAGGCGTACAGATGCCTAAGTGAAGTAATGTGGATACCCACTTAGTAGTATTGAGAGGTCTAAGTTGTTAGCCTAAATCACCTAGAGGGGGGTGAATAGGTGAAATGCGTGTCAAATGCGGAATTAAAAACTAACACAGCAAATATCAAGCAATCACAGAAGACAAGAGATTTATAGTGGTTCCCCAATCTTGGGTACGTCCACTTTCCTCACCGATCTAGCAAATTACTAGACTCGGCTACTCCACTATCTCGGATTGAAAACAATCCTACACCTCGGAACCACGTTCCTACAAATCTCGATCCCAAAACGGATCTACAAAAACTCGGAAGACAAAACTTCCTACAAGTCTCGGAGAAGAATCTCCTACAATGAAATTTGGTTTGAAAATAAAAATCAAAACAACAATCTCAGATCTGGATCTGTCTTCTTCTTTAGGAACTTCGGCTTGATCAGAAAATGTAGAAGACGACTAGAGAAATATCCACGAATCTGAGATCTAGAACCACCTCGATCGAGAAAGTAGATCTGGAATCTTCAAGGCTTGGCAAGATCGAGTGATTCTCTTTCTTCTGGATCGCTGGAGAAAAAATCGATGAAAACGAAGGTCGCGATCCAAACTTTTCTTCTTCTTCTTCCGTGAACGGCAATGGCGGCGGCGTGAAATTAGGGTTCACGGAATTCCTCTTTCTTAAAAAGAATATTTCTGTAATAACGCTTGAAAAGTCATTTCTGAAAAGACCTATTTATAGGTGGGTTCCAACGGTCATAACATTGATTAATGATGACACGTGGACCAATCAGAATTGACAGATTCAAAGTACTTATGATGAAAATGGACTTAGAATAATTCTGGAGAAGTTGACTGCGATACTCGAGTAATGGAGGATATACACGAGTATGGAGAGATGGATTACTCGAGTAGCAAGAGGCAGTATACTCCAGTATAGAAAGAGAGAATTACAGGAGAGAAGAAAGAATTACTCGAGTATCAAAAATGGTATACTCGAGTATCAGAAGTGTATACTCGAGTAATAGAAGGGTATACTCGAGTATCAAGACGATATACTCGAGTATCAAGACGATATACTCGAGTATCAGAAAATATACCTGAGAAACGTTTATATCAGAGTCAATTACTCGAGTATGGAAGAATTTACTCGAGTATCAAAATATATACTCGAGTATCAGAAAACACTTACTCGAGTATAAACATACTTACTCGAGTATCAGCAGATATACTCGAGTATCAGAATATATACTCGAGTATCAGAAAACACTTACTCGAGTATAAACATACTTACTCGAGTATCAGCAGATATACTCGAGTATCAGAATATATACTCGAGTATCAGAATATATACTCGAGTATCAGGATATATACTCGAGTATCAGAATATATACTCGAGTATCAGAATATATACTCGAGTATCAGAATATATACTCGAGTATCAGAAAGCACTTACTCGTGTATTACAAGGAAATACTCGAGTATAAAGGACTTAGGAAAATTCTAAGAGGAAATTTGCTCCAATGCTTCTGTCCATCAATCCAAGTGCATGAAGGAAGTGTATCCCAATAGAGAGGCTATACATGGGCCAACACTTTGGATCACACAATGAGGGATTACATTGTATGGTCCTGTGTTTGGTGACCCATTATAGACTGACATTGGTCTACACTTGGCAATTAGAACCTGCACACATACAACTTAAACACAGCATCAAATACACCTTAATTCATCTTAGTTCAAGGTCTGACCTCCTGCAAATCTGAGGTATTGTGGAGACAAATCCCAACAATCTCCCCCTATTTGTAGATGTCAGCACTCTCTATACTAAGGTGAATTACTTAAGAGTAAAAGAACAGCAAGCATATAACAGGAGAATAAGCTTAACTAAAGCAGAGTAAACAAAAATATGGCCATAATCAGAATTAAATATATATATATATGAGGAAATGTTTTTAAAACACATAAACAAGATAGTCCAATTCCACTTTCTCAGATCCACTCATGATGAAGCATCCTTGTGCATTCTTTCCCTTTTGAGCTGTTGCCTCTCCAGGTAGCTGTAAGGCTTTGGGAAATAGGTCCTGGGCCTGGGAGGAGCAGCAGGGTTGTTGTGTCCCCAGTTTCTGTCATGGAGTCTGATTTTAATCTGAGAAGCTTCATATGCTTTCCACTCTGAGTAGCTGTAATGATTGTCTCTGTTTTCACCAAGATCTGTCACTAATTTCAGGGTATCAAGAATAAGGGATTTGGAGGTTGGACTCCAAACCTCTGAGTGAACAATTGCTGGATCTCTTCTGGGTTCAGAACGACTTGCAGAAGCACCTTCACCATACTTTCTTTTCCTTTTAGATGGACCTTGAGAACTGGAAACAAAATCATCTTGCCACATGTCAGAGTAGTTAAGAGGAGGCTCAGTCAGATCACCCTCAGGTCTAGGAGAGAAGACTGGCACACCACTTTCTGGAATGGTAGCTTGGACAGGGGCATCTGCAGAGGGTTGCTCTTCAAGAGGATTTAGGTGCTGAGGAATGATGGCTGGGTTGAGCTGAGCATTGGGGAAGTTCATGTTATGCAGCCACACAGCAGTATCATAGGTATAAAACTTTACAGATTGAAGTTGAGAGAGAATGTCTGCTTTCATTTCCTTTACAATTCCATCCACTGTTGTTTGAGCCTGTTTAGAGAGAGTTTCAACTTGTTCCTTTACAGCTATTTGAGCTTGCTCATGTAGTTTGTCTACTTGTTCTTTTACAACTTTCTCCCCCTTGCTGATATCTATGTTTAGCTTTGCAATGGCTTCATCCTTGAAGGTGCCCACTTCATTACACACTTTCACAACATTCATTTCAGCTCTCTCATCTAGCTTGAGCTGGTTGTGAGCTACTGTCTCAGCCTGATTTCTTAGCTCACCAATGCTTGTAATGGTGTGGTCTATGGCCTTGCCTCCAATTTGGAACAGCCTTTTTAACTCATCAGTATTTGCTTGAATCTCAGCAAAGCCTCTGCTCATCTCTGTTTCAAGAGCAGAGACCTTGGATGTTACTGATTGCAGAGAGGCATCAAAGTATTCTCTCTGTTCTTTGAGCATAAGCTCAATCTTGCTTATTATATCTGAAGAGGAGGGAGCTGAGGTTGGTTCAGGAGCTGAAGCAGCAGGGGCAAGAGCAGAAGCAGAAGCAGAAGCAGTCCAAGGAGGGATTTCTGAGATCACCACTGAGCTGACTGCTCTCTTGAATGGAACTATGTCAACATCTTCTTCTGAGGGTAGGAGAGAGGGCATGGAGAAATCCAAAGTCCTCAGAGGTGCCTCCACAGGATCTGGAGACATCTCATCATCAGACAGGAGAATATGAGCTGATTTACTATGCTCACTCTCAGGAGATTGGACTGGAGATTTAGCAGGAGAAGGAGCTGGGGTTCTAGCAGGAGACTGAACTGGAGTATGGACCTCAGGCTGAACTGGAGACTTAGTAGCTGAGTCATTCTGGAAGAGAGGGGCATCTGAGCTGAGCTCATCAATGAATTTGTTGATATCCTCAGCTGTAGACAGAAGGGCTGCTGAGTCTGGAATCTCTGAGTCTGGATTTGCTGATTGAATATCTGCTGGAGGAGGAGAGATTTGAGGAGTGGTAATTCTTACTTCTTCTTGTTCTGGTATTACTGATTGTGAAGAAGCAGGCTCCCCCTCAACTATTGCACTAGTGGTAGCAGCAGTTTGATGTAGAGAAGGAGATGGAATCCTGTCTTCAGGGATACTGTTGTCTTGGTGTTGCTCTGAGGTGGCATCAGCCTTGGAGACTTGGGCAGGGTTCATGATCTTGAGGTCATACCTCTGAATGGATGATATTGAGATTTTCTTCATGTGGTGAAGAGGAGTCCCTTTAGAGAAGTCAAATACTGTTGGATTAATCTCATGGAGGAGGAGGGAGATAATCCTGGCAAAGCTGGGATGTTTGACGCTTTCTTTGATCTTATCTAGTATCATCATTCCAAACTGAAACTTCTTCCTGCAGACAATAGCTTGCATAACATCAAAAAGATTTTGAGATACATCTCGAATGGAGTAAGTCTTGCACCAGAGGATTTTGGCAATGATGTCAACTAGAAACTTCCCTTCTGGATTGAACAGAGAGCGGTTCAGGGTTTCACCTCCACCTTCTGGATCTCGACCACAGAATAAGGAGGTGCGGTCGGCATCTGCCTTGTCTAGATCATCTTCTTCGTCGACCACGGGCAGCCGAAGCAGAGTGGCGACAGAGGTTTTATCTAACCGAACATCAACTCCCCTTACCTTTGATTTCAGAACTGTACCATTGTGCCTAATCTTCAAGTTTTTGTAGAACTCTTCAACATCAGGAAGCAAAAGGCGGCAAGGTTCTTGAAGAACGAAGGTCAATCCGGCCGTGTCCAGGAGAATTAGAAGGTTCTTGAAATCATCGGAGATATCTTCAATGCCATCAGTCACTAATTCCGAGCCGATTCCAAACTTGGAGGAGGGAGGAGCCATCAGCGATTCTGCAATGAGGAAGACGGAAATCTGCGGCGACGGAAGACGAAGAACAGGGTTTCGGGAATACGAACAGCCGGCGGCTACTCGAGTGAATGAGAAGTGGAAAGGACTTTGTCGTTTTGAGTATATATATATAAATAATTCTAATTAGGTTTAAAAACGAATTAAGTATAGAGACATACTTGAAGAGGCGGCAAATTAGTTGTGCGAATAGAGAGTTTGAAAAATTCCAGAGAAATCCGATTACACGAGAGGAGTGTACGGCATACACGAGTATTGGATTTAGTATACTCGATTAGGTCATTCTATACACGAGTAATCCTTAACATATACTCGAGTATGTACTGAGTATACACGAGTATTAAGCCTTCACGGAATTTTCCATACTCGAGTATAGGAAATTCATACTCGAGTATCAATCTGATTACTCGAGTATATGAAGTTCAATACACGAGTATTAAATTTTGAAGACTTTTCATACTCGAGTATAAGGAGTGCATACACGAGTATTGATTTGATTACTCGAGTATATTTGACTTATTACTCGAGTATTCACTATTTCACTCATGTAAATGTAACTATTCTCGAGTCTCAAATTTCTTGAAGGAATTTCCACAAAAAAAAAAAAAAATGTACCTTAGAGTATCCAACATTTCTGACCTCTTCTAAATTTCTGAGTCCATCATTGGTCTTCTTTGTTAAGCAGTCCAAGCTCAGTTTTGAAGAATGAAAACTTGGACTCATCCAGCGGCTTGGTGAAGATATCTGCAACTTGCCTGTCTGTGGAGACATACTGTAGATCTATATCTCCATTTTCCACATGCTCCCGGATGAAATGGTAGCGAAGCTCTATGTGCTTGGTCCTGCTGTGGGAGACTGGGTTGTTGGCTATTGCAATTGCGCTGGAAGAATCACAGAATAGTGGAATGTTCTGGAACTTCATGTTATAATCTTCAAACTGATTCTTGATCCACAAAAGCTGTGCACAACAGCTCCCTGCAGAGATGTACTCTGATTCAGCCGTTGAGATGGCTACACAGTTTTGCTTCTTACTGCTCCAGGAAATGAGTCTCCTTCCGAGGAATTGGCAAGTCCCGGAGGTGCTTTTCCTGTCGTCTTTGCTTCCTGCAAAATCTGCATCTGAAAATCCAATTAGTTCACTATCATTACTTCTTGGGTACCATAAGCCAAGATTTGGTGTTCCTTTGAGGTATCTCAAGATTCGCTTTGCAGCGATGTAGTGAGATTCCTTAGAGTTCACCTGAAATCTAGCACATACACATGTCGAGAACATTATATCTGGCCTACTTACAGTAAGGTAGAGCAAGGACCCAATTATGCTTCTGTACTTGGTTTCATCAAAAGGTTTCCCTTTCTCGTCCTTGTCCAGAGACATAGCTGAGGCCATTGGAGTCCTCATAGAGGTTGCATTCTCCATTCCGAATTTCTTAAGCAGCTCTTTGGTGAACTTGGTCTGAGAGATGAAAATTCCATCCTCAGATTGTTTCACTTGTAGCCCTAAGAAATACTTCAGCTCTCCCATACTGCTCATTTCAAACTTCCCTTGCATAAGTTTAGAAAACTTCTTGCAGAGGTTATTATCTGTAGAGCCAAAAATGATGTCGTCGACATAGATTTGCACTAGCAAAATCTTGCCTTTTATTTCCCTAAGAAATAATGTCTTGTCTATCTTTCCTCTTGTGAACTTGTTCTCAAGAAGAAAGGTAGACAGTGTCTCATACCAAGCCCGAGGGGCTTGCTTGAGACCATATAGTGCTTTTTGTAATAAATACACATAGTTAGGAAGGGTTGGATCAACAAAACCTGGGGGTTGCTCTACGTACACTTCTTCCTTAATGTTACCATTTAGGAAGGCGGACTTCACGTCCATTTGATAGACGGTAAAGCCCTTAAGTGCAGCGTAGGCAAGAAATAACCTGATTGCCTCCAGTCTTGCTACTGGAGCATAAGTTTGGTCGAAGTCGATCCCTTCCTCTTGACGATATCCCTTGGCGACAAGTCTGGCTTTATTCTTTATAATTGTTCCGTCTTCATCCATCTTGTTCCGGTAGACCCACTTTGTCCCGATGACGTTCTTATGCTTGGGTCTAGGAACAAGTGTCCAGACTTTGCATCTTTTGAACTGATTTAATTCTTCTTCCATGGCTAGAATCCAGGATGCGTCGGAGTTGGCTTCCTCAAATTTCTTTGGTTCAACCTGTGAGAGAAAGCTTAAGTGTAAATTCTCGTTAGTTGTACCTCGACGAGTTCTGACACCATCCCGAGGATCTCCTATGATTTGGTCAGCAGGATGATCCTTCAAGTGTCTGAACTCTAAAGTCCTTGCATCTGGGATCTCTTCAGCCACTGGAGTTATATCTTCAGCTGGGATGTCTTCTTCATCTTGATCATCTCCCTCTCCAAAGGTGGTTGTAGAGGGGATCTTGATGAACGTCTCATCTTTATCTTTAATAGGTTCATCCAAGCTGAGTTCTTTCAACTTTGTACCTGCATCTACAATAGGCACACTAGACGAGTTGCTTTGCAACAGACTCGTCTCATCAAATACAAGATGTATCGACTCTTCCACAACCAGAGTTTTTCTATTGAAAACTCTATAGGCCTTACTATGGCTACTATAACCTACAAAAATACCTTCAAAGCTTTTCTCGCTAAACTTTGTAGTGTGATACTTGCCATTGTTAAGTACGAAGCACTTACAACCAAAGATTCTAAAGTATGAAATGGTTGGTTGCCTGCCTTTTAGAAGTTCGTAAGGAGTCTTATCATGGTCTTTGTTGATGAGTGCTCGATTTTGCACGTGACAAGCGGTGTTGACGGCTTCAGCCCAGAAATACTCCGGAAGTGAGGCATCACTCAACATGGTCCGACAAGCCTCTATGAGTGTTCTGTTCCTTCTCTCAACCACTCCATTTTGCTGTGGTGTGCGGGGAGAGGAAAACTCATGAAAGATACCTTGACTTTCACAAAATTCTGTCATGGCTCCAGACTTGAATTCCGTTCCATTGTCACTTCTGATTTTGACTACGGAACAGTTGTATTCATTCTGGATCTGCCTCACAAAATTAGTGAAAATACCGAAGGTATCTGACTTGTGTTTCAGAAAGAACACCCACGCAAAGCGCGAGTAATCATCCACAATAACCAACGTATATTCCTTACCTCCCAAACTTCTAACCTGCAGTGGACCAAACAAGTCCATATGAAGAAGCTGTAAACTTCTATTGGAATCCTTGCCTAATATGCTTTTAAACGAACTTCTTGTTTGCTTGCCTTTGATACAAGCGTGACAAGGACTGTCCGTAACGCACTTGACCTTGGGTGCATCACGCACTAAGTTTTGAGAGAATAATTTATTAATAGTTTTGAAATTAATATGTGCTAGTCTCTTGTGCCATTGGTCAGCAAGAGATGCACTACTTTTTGCCAAAAGACACACTGGTGTCGAAGAGTCTATACAAATAAAATTCAAACAGAAAATATTTCTGCTTCGAGTGCCTGATAAAATAGTTTCCATATTGTTGACCGATTTTATCAAACACTTGTCAGCATGAAATTCAACTACGTATCCTTTGTCGCATAGTTGGCTTATGCTGATGAGATTGTGCTCCAATCCTTCAACATAGGCTACATTCGAGAAGGATACGCTACCGTTAGAAATCATACCATAGCCTTTAGTGATTCCTCGATCTGAACCTCCAAAGATGACCTTTGGTCCATTGCAGACTGGGATGAAGTTCTGAAGTAGGCTTCTTGTCCCGGTCTTATGCCGAGAACATCCACTGTCCAAGTACCAGATTGGCATTTTGGTGGCCTTTGGACATACCTGCAATTACAATCATTTAGCCTTAGGAACCCAAACGAGTTTGGGTCCTTGGTCTCGAGTTAGAATGCTCCCCTACGAGTATTAGCCTCATGAGTGGTCATTCTCACGTTGCTAACTTTAGGGGTAGCAGCATTATTAGGATTGAACCAACAATCACTGGCAAAATGACCAATTTTGCCACAACACCAACAGTTGAACCTGTTGTATCTTTGCCTTGGGTAGTCCTGCCTGACTTTCTGGAATGAAGGTCTAGCAGGAGCCTTACTTTTGGAGGAGGAGGCTTCATGATGATTGCAGTTGCATGAAGTCTTCTCTTTCATAGGCTTTTCTACAACGGGTTTTACTTTTGGTGTCTTCTTAAAGTTATGACCATGAGCATAAGGTCCATAGCTTTGAAGCTGAATCTCCTCATAAGGTGCCTTGAAGACACTCTCGCCAAAGTTACGAGGACGAGTCCAACCTTGGTATCTTGACTTAGGCTTCTCAGGGATTGGCCTAGAAAAGTGTCCGTAGGTGGACTCATAATCGAGTTCGTTCGTGGGAAAGATAACTTTCTTGAACACAACAGGTTCCAAGGGAGCTTTCCCTTTTTCTTCAGCTAGAGTCTTTCGGGCAGCCTTATTCTTTCTCCTGGCCTTGTTTCTTCTAGAGGATTTACTAGAAGACCCAATGTGGCCTAAACCAGCACCCTTGGCCTTAGCAGAGAATTCAGCAACGATTGGAAGAACTGTCTTAGGCTTAGAGAAGCTCTCAACAAGCTTCTTTTCAGCCTCGAGCTGTTTTTCCAGTTCTTTGATGATTTCCTCTTTAAGGTCGAGGTGCTTGAGAGCTTTATTGTATTCCTCCATAGCTTCATTTAGGTTCTCTTGAAGAGAGTTAGTCCTACTGAATTCTTCTCTCAAGTTGCTCTCACTAGCCTGTAGAGAATTGATCTCTTTGGCTTGACTTTTCACCATTCTACGACATTTCTCGTAAGCGGTGAGTAATTCCTTATACTGTCCCATGAGTTCAGATTCATCTTCAGAGGAATATCCCTCTTGCTCATTGTCATTTTCAGAATCAGAGAGAGGAGTGTGAGATTTTACCTCCCCAGTAAACTGGGGGACTTGTTCATCATCCGAATGAGCCATGAGCCCAAAGTAAGCTTCCTCTTCTTCACTCGACTCAGATGAGTCAGAGTCGCTGAGAGTTTTGCTCTTCTTGGCTACTAGGCTTCTCTCTGTCCTCTTCTTGGGGTGTGAGGATTTCTTTTCCTCTCTTCTTCCACCCTCTTTCTTTTTGTGAGGACAATCGGCGATGACGTGACCTGGCTTATTGCAACAGTAACAAATGATGTCAGTAGAAATCTGTTTGTTCGGTTTAGGATTATACCTGTCATGGCTACTTGAGCCTTTCTTCCGATGATCACTGTCATGTCGTGATTTTCTATATGAGGCATCCTTGCCTCTCCATTGCTTCTTCTTGTTCAAGAATTTCTTGAACTGCCTTGAGAGTAGGGAGAACTCTCCATCAGATAGTTCTGAGCCAGATGAGCTAGGCTCAGATGATTCTTCTTCATCAGCTTCAGGAACTGGGGCAGGAGAGCTAGCCTTTATCTTCCTTGAGCTATCTGCCTTTAGAGCGACAGATTTCTCCTTGGATGCAGACCTGCTCGTCTCTTCTTCAGCTTTTCTTGAGTTGATTTGCAGCTCGTAAGACATAAGCTTTCCGAACAGATTCTGCGGGTCTGTCTCAGCTAACCTTCCAAACTCCCGAATGGCACATACCTTATTATCCCATTCCTTGGTTAGGGATCTTAAGAATTTGTCATTGAGTTCCCCGTTGGTGAAGACACGGCCATACACTCTTAGGCCATTTACTATCTTGAAGAAGTTCTCAAAAGTGTCAGCTATGGCTTCCTTATGACCCTGCCTGAAGGCTTCATATTTTTGGTTCAGTAGGGATCTACGATCATCCCTTACTTCTTCTGTACCTTCCATTAGAGTCACAAGGGATTGCCACATCTCCTTGGCAGACTGGCAATGAATTAGATTCTGCAGCATTGAGTCGTCGACTGCACTTGCTATAATATTTTTAGCCTTCTTGTCCAGAGAGACAAGTGCAATCTCATCCTTGTCTAGATCCATCAGCTTCTTGGGAACTTGCTTGGTGGGATCTATGGTGGATGCAGTCATAGGAATGTGGGGACCTTCTTCAACAATCATGAAGATCCGGGGATCTACTGCTTCCATGAAGAACTTTACTCTTTCCTTCCACATAGGAAAGTTGTTCTTGGTGCAGATAGGGAGTTTAGCAAAATCCTTGGTCTTACTCATGCTTGATACTTTTCAAGAAACAACTTAGAAGGATAAGATCAAGGTGTTAACCTTTTAAAGATCAACCTCCCTCTGATACCAATTGAGAGGTCTAAGTTGTTAGCCTAAATCACCTAGAGGGGGGTGAATAGGTGAAATGCGTGTCAAATGCGGAATTAAAAACTAACACAACAAATATCAAGCAATCACAGAAGACAAGAGATTTATAGTGGTTCCCCAATCTTGGGTACGTCCACTTTCCTCACCGATCTAGCAAATTACTAGACTCGGCTACTCCACTATCTCGGATTGAAAACAATCCTACACCTCGGAACCACGTTCCTACAAATCTCGATCCCAAAACGGATCTACAAAAACTCGGAAGACAAAACTTCCTACAAGTCTCGGAGAAGAATCTCCTACAATGAAATTTGGTTTGAAAATAAAAATCAAAACAACAATCTCAGATCTGGATCTGTCTTCTTCTTTAGGAACTTCGGCTTGATCAGAAAATGTAGAAGACGACTAGAGAAATATCCACGAATCTGAAATCTAGAACCACCTCGATCGAGAAAGTAGATCTGGAATCTTCAAGGCTTGGCAAGATCGAGTGATTCTCTTTCTTCTGGATCGCTGGAGAAAAAATCGATGAAAACGAAGGTCGCGATCCAAACTTTTCTTCTTCTTCTTCCGTGAACGGCAATGGCGGCGGCGTGAAATTAGGGTTCACGGAATTCCTCTTTCTTAAAAAGAATATTTCTGTAATAACGCTTGAAAAGTCATTTCTGAAAAGACCTATTTATAGGTGGGTTCCAACGGTCATAACATTGATTAATGATGACACGTGGACCAATCAGAATTGACAGATTCAAAGTACTTATGATGAAAATGGACTTAGAATAATTCTGGAGAAGTTGACTGCGATACTCGAGTAATGGAGGATATACACGAGTATGGAGAGATGGATTACTCGAGTAGCAAGAGGCAGTATACTCGAGTATAGAAAGAGAGAATTACAGGAGAGAAGAAAGAATTACTCGAGTATCAAAAATGGTATACTCGAGTATCAGAAGTGTATACTCGAGTAATAGAAGGGTATACTCGAGTATCAAGACGATATACTCGAGTATCAAGACGATATACTCGAGTATCAGAAAATATACCTGAGAAACGTTTATATCAGAGTCAATTACTCGAGTATGGAAGAATTTACTCGAGTATCAAAATATATACTCGAGTATCAGAAAACACTTACTCGAGTATAAACATACTTACTCGAGTATCAGCAGATATACTCGAGTATCAGAATATATACTCGAGTATCAGAAAACACTTACTCGAGTATAAACATACTTACTCGAGTATCAGCAGATATACTCGAGTATCAGAATATATACTCGAGTATCAGAATATATACTCGAGTATCAGGATATATACTCGAGTATCAGAATATATACTCGAGTATCAGAATATATACTCGAGTATCAGAATATATACTCGAGTATCAGAAAGCACTTACTCGTGTATTACAAGGAAATACTCGAGTATAAAGGACTTAGGAAAATTCTAAGAGGAAATTTGCTCCAATGCTTCTGTCCATCAATCCAAGTGCATGAAGGAAGTGTATCCCAATAGAGAGGCTATACATGGGCCAACACTTTGGATCACACAATGAGGGATTACATTGTATGGTCCTGTGTTTGGTGACCCATTATAGACTGACATTGGTCTACACTTGGCAATTAGAACCTGCACACATACAACTTAAACACAGCATCAAATACACCTTAATTCATCTTAGTTCAAGGTCTGACCTCCTGCAAATCTGAGGTATTGTGGAGACAAATCCCAACAAGTATAAATGCCCGTTCTACTATCACCGTCTGGCCACGACGGTTGGCGCCTGAGAGGTTAGCTACATGCTCGAAAAGTGGGAACTACCAGTCTGTGTCGACATAGCAATTTCATGTGCGTGATCATGGGTGAGTCATTGCATCGCATACATAACATTGCACCTCATTACATACATAAGACCCTCATCGTATAAGTTTGTATGGGCACTCATATACGAGGAGTTACTTACTGCTGAGCGATCCTCAACTTATATGCTTGTATGGGCATCCATATAAGTTGGGTTACTTTCTGTTATAAATCTATATTCATATGTTGTGATAGATGGTAGAAATGTTAGATTATCTCACTACATGTTATACCACTTGCTTGTTTATACTCATGCTTATATACATATATTGTACACTGTCAATTTCTCTGCCCGGTGCTGAGGAGTCGTCGGGGGAGCGGATGTGAAGCCACTTAGTCTTTATGACTAACGGTTGCTATGTCTTCCTTTTTAGGAGGAAATCCTGCAAATGGTACAGCAAGTCGTGGAGCCGATCAGCCAGGCCAGGACGACCTGGCCTTTAGGGACGGTGCCGTCACTATCGTCTGTTGAAGATGTGAGTATATGAGGGTTTATTGTAGCCCTTCGGGGCAATTTTTATAGTCGTACTCTGATCTTATAGAAGCATGTTTTTGCTTCTCTATTACTGTGCTTTTGGACTTATAGCTTGTGTGGATTTTTTTTCTTATATTATATTGGTCGGGTTAACATATATATATTGATATTGGTTGTAGCCGGCAGAATAGGCGTCTTGTGGTATAGGCTAGCCCGAGTGTTTGTGTTACCCAATGCGGTTGTTCTTGGCATAAGACCCCTCTCGTGCCGTGTCTTGTGTTCCGGGAGGGGGGTCTTACAAATGGTATAAGTTTGCCACGATCCTCACCTAAATAAGTCAAACAACAATGGGCCACTCCCGTTCGACTAGTCAGTTTGGGGATAAACTGACTTAGCAGAAGCAGTGGTGGGCCCATATGTAATTCACACTAAGTTTGTCCAACTCGGACCTTAGGATTAGCCAACCTGACCATAAGTTTGCATTCTTCGTATAGATTCCAGTGCGTGTAGAGCCGTTGGGGGGCATTCCTGCCCCTTCAATACCCATTCAGTTCCAACAGTCCGAGTTGGGGCAGACGCTCACCGCCTTCTTGGATGCTTTTAAGGCACAGCAGCCTCCGGTGCTATAAAAGGACCCGGGCTCTAACTGGCTGAGCGCCTTCCGGGCTCTCTCCCCTCCCACTTATCTTGGGACGGAGTCAACCGTTCACATAGAGAAATGGATTGACACAGTACATGAGTTATTGGCTGGTATCCGTTGTCCAGCCAACATGGCTGTGTCACTAGAGGTGTTTACCTTGGAGCTACATGCTAAGAGGCGGTGGAAGTCAGTCATGGGCTCCACCTTCTAAGGCCGAGTCTATACAGAGATAAGTTGGAGCGAATTCTCGGATGTTTTCTTGGAGCACTTCATTCCTTCATCCGCTCGAGATGAACTTGAGGAGAGGTTCCTTCTACTGAAACAAGGATCGAAGACGGTTACGGAATACCAACGGGAGTTCCAACATCTCGCAAGGTTCGCGGACTCATACGAGTTGGATGATAGAGGTTATGCCAAGCGTTTCTACAAAGGGCTGTGAGATCCCCTAAGGCAGGTCCTTTTTTTATAGCAGATGTTAGCTTGGCGGAGATCATCAATATGGAAAAAAGATTGGAGGCAGACAACTTGGGTAGTGGTAAGAGACCTGTAGAGGGCGTTAAGGAAGCTGGCCCGAGCAATAGAAGGAGATAAGACTTTATAAGAGGAAGAGGATATCAAGGAGGTGGAGGGCGTGTCCACCGAAACTATAGGGTGGAGCATCCGGTTCCGCAACCGCTCGCATTGCCTCCACCGCCGCAGCCTCAGCAACTTCAACAACTCGAGAGGCGTCCTTGGCTGGTGTATTTTGAATGCAACCAACCGGGTCACATTCGACACTTTTGCCCGCAATTGTTTGGGAACGCCCCTCCCTCTATCCCTCCGGCGGCCCCTCGAGGGCGGGGTTACATGCGTGGTCGAGGACGAGGACCGCGAGAAGGTAACCCCGACCCTGCCCGGGATCAAGTGTACGCGGTAGACGTGGCGCAAGAACGGAATCCCCAGAATATTATTACAGGTACGTGCAGTAAGCTTTCAAGTTTTCTGTGTTAAACATAAGTTGCTTACGACATACTAGCTATCTAGCAATAAGTTTTGATTATTGGTACTTAGGCATCGTGATAATTGGCGGAAAGACGGCCTATGCGCTATTCAATACCAGTGCCTCACACTCCTTTGTGTCCGAGGATTTCATTAAGGATATGGGGGGTGTGCAATATTTACTGGAATAGCCCGACTAGTGCGCCTTCCGGATGGCTCAGATATGGTTGCAACCGCTAAGTGCGAACTTGAGGAACTTATTGAGGGAAGGAATTTCTTTATTCCTGCCACTGTCTTGAAAATGCCGGAATTTGACATCATTCTGGGCATGACGTGGTTGGACTGGCACTTTAAAAGGATCGACTGTGCAGAGAAGTAGATTTATTTGAGACATGGATACTCTGACGTCATCTTTCAAGGTATTAACTTCGCACCCCGTCTGACTTTATCATCTGTTTAGGTTGTAAAAGCGCACATGAAGGGGGATGAAGTTTTTATGATCTGGTAAAAGTTGAAAGAAGTAGCATTGGACGTAAAAGATGTATGGGTGGTGCGGGACTTCCCCGAGGTATTTCCTGAGAAACTACCGGGATTACCCCCGCACAGAGAGGTGGACTTCCAAATTCGGGGTTACACACACTCACCGAATTCCTGTAGCCACGGGAATCTTCGGATGAAGTTGCTGTCCAAATTTGTTCTGTACCTAAATTTCTGGGTAGTGTATAACATGGATTTATATTCGGTGGAATTAATGTTACAATCTAATTCGAGGTTCGGGTGAACTCTTTTAAGATAACCACCGTAGTGTTACGAAGGTTGAAGTTTGTTAATTTGAATTCGTATAACGAGTTGTGAAGCAAGCTTGAATCGAACGAAATGGCTTGATATAAATTGATAGATTATCATTTATGCGCATTTTGTTTTATGATGTTTAAATCATTTGGTATGACATATAGATGAATAAACTATGGCCATATGTATGTTGAATTGATAGAATGAAATTTGGTAGTCCAATGCTTAGAGAGTCGTCTCCCTACGGGTAGCATTGTGGAAGTTAGTAAGTGCGGCGTTGGCCGTCAGTTGTCGGGATGGTGTTGAGATGAGTAAAGTTGGACGGTTGGGATTGTCCCTCGGTGTTTATGTCCCGGGGCCCCTTCCGTGCTAAGTGGATGGTTGGGCTTGGTCCTCGTGCTTTCTCTGAGGCTCCTTCCATACCATGTTGTTGTGGAATTACAAGCGGTGTGAGTCGAAACGCGGTGTCGTAATCCTGGGTTAAGGATAGTGTGGCAGGTCTACGGGCTCACCAATCGTCACACCGATGGGAGTTGACAGATAGACATTGGGTGGTTGGGTTTGTATCTCGGTGTTCATGTATCGGGGCGCCATCCGTACCAAGTAAACGGTTGGGCTTGACCCTTGTACTTATTTCCGAGGTTCCTTCCGTATCACGCATAGGCCAGTTCAGGGCTAGGATCTTGGTGCACATCTACCCAAGAGAACCCACTGGGCCGTAGTACACATGGGCTCCGCTGTTGTGTTCTTAGCATTAAGGCGTACGGAGGCCTCAGTGAAGTAGTGTGGATACCCACGTAGTAGTAGAAGTGCCCGTTCTAGTGTCACCATCTTGCCATGACGGTTGGCGCCGAGAGGTTAGCTACCTGCTCGAAAAGTGGGAACTACCAGTCTGTGTCGATATAGCAATTGCATGTGCGTGATCATGGGTAAGTCATTGCATCGCATACATAACATTGCACCTCATTACATACACAAGACCCTCATCGTATAAGTTTGTATGGGAACTCCTATACGAGGAGTTACTTACTGCTGAACAATCCTCAACTTATATGCTTGTATGGGCATCCATATAAGTTGGGTTACTTTCTATTATAACTCTATATTCATATGTTGTGATAGATGGTAGAAATGTTAGATTATCTTACTACATGTTATATCACTTGCTTTTTTATACTCCTGCTTATATACATATATTGTACACTGTCTATTTCTCCGCCCAGTGCCAAGGAGTCGCCGGGGGAGTGGATGTGAAGCCACTTAGTCTTTATGACTAACAGTTGCTACGTCTTCCTTTTTAGGAGGAAATCCCGCAGATGGTAAAGCAGGTCGTGGAGCCGATCAGTAAGGCCAGGACAACCAGGCCTGAAGGGATGGTGCCGTCACTACCGTCTGTTGCAGATGTGAGTATATGAGGGTTTATTGTAGCCCTTCGGGGCAATTTTTATAGTTGTACTCTGATCTTATAGAAGCATATTTTGGCTTCTCTATTACTGTGCTTTTGGACTTATAGCTTGTGTGGATTTGATTTCTTATACTATATTGGTCGGGTTGGCATATTGGTTGTAGCCGGTAGAATAGGCGTCTTGTGGTACAGGCTAGCCCGAGTGTTAGTGCTACCCCAAGGCATTTGTTCTGGGCATAAGACCCCTCTCGTGCCGTGTCTTGTGTTCCGGGAGGGGGGTCTTATAGCACACACCCCTCGAGAGAGGCAGACGTTAAATCACTCGGATTGGAGTGAAATCCAATAGCGGGGTTCACAACGTAATGAGAGCTTTAGGCCTCTGATTTGGATGAGAGTTCGGTCGGACCTTCCTAAACTCAGGTGGGCACACGACTTCAAGAGAAGCGTGTTCATGCTTTAGAATCCTCCACGGTCAAGGTCCTTTGCCTTATTAAGTTAGAGTTTATTATCGCATTTTTGATCAACTTTTGCCGAAGTGATTCTCGATCGAGTGCTTTTCTTTATCATCATTTTAACCCCTCATTGTAATCATTTTTATAGCTCTTTATTTAGCTGCAAGTAGTTCTCTTTTTAGAACAAATATTTCCCTTCTTAATCGCAATTAGTTTTCTTTTAACAAACCCTAAAACAATGCTTCGATAAGACAATAGTTTTCGTGTGAGTAAGATTACTCAACGGTTCCCGGATTTTAATACGACACTTATGTCCCCTTGCTATAATTCGATAGGTATACTTGTCTAGTTGGATTGCTAGTTCGGTTTTATTCTCTGTATGAATATTCTTTCAACCACATTCATCACATCAGTTCAAGGCTAGGCCACTCAGCCATCTTTACTGGAGCTGGAGAATTTGCTGGCTTCACAGGAGAGCTTGGCAAGACAGATGGCTAGGGTCACTATCTCTGAAGGAGGTAGTGAGACGCTCTTCTCAGGAAAGAAGAAGAGATGGGAGAAGAAGAAGAAGCCTGATGCTGGTGAGGTACCTTCTACTTCATATTAGCAAGAGAGGAGTGCTTCTCTTAAGCATGATTGGAAGAAAAAGGAGTGGCATAAGTGCTACAGATGCCACCAGCCAGGACACTTCAATAGACACTGTAAGGTAAAACTGTAGCCTGAGCATGTTGCAGAAAAGGAGAAGGCAGAGTCCAGTATTGAGGAAACTAGATGGGGAAGTGCATTCATGACGGGAACATGTGTCCGTGCTTTGTCCACCATCGACTACCAAGATGACTTGATCGTGGACTTAAGGTGTGGTCACCACCTCACCAGGGATGTGTCAAAATTCTCCTCTTTGCGGACATTCTTAGGTAACAAAGCTATCATAACCGCTGATGATACTGTCCCTGCAGTAGATAAGGAGGGTGTAGTTTCTTTGAGAAATTATAATGGTCTACTCATGTTAAGGAGTACTATCACGTACCGAGCATAAA
Organism: Platanthera zijinensis; assembly: GCA_039513925.1. Classification (NCBI taxonomy): domain Eukaryota; kingdom Viridiplantae; phylum Streptophyta; class Magnoliopsida; order Asparagales; family Orchidaceae; genus Platanthera; species Platanthera zijinensis. The sequence continues at coordinate 96,234,994 of CM077091.1, forward strand.
GAAGAACCTCTTCTCTGTGACCAATGTGGTGGATGCGGGCTATCACGTTATGTTTGGTCCAATAGAAGTGAAGTTTCTCCGCAACATGTCAGCAGTTAAGGCTGACGTTGCTTATATAGGGAGAAGGGTGATGGACTTGTTTGTTTTATCAAAAAGCTCATATATTGATCGGATGAGATCCAATGATAGTGCAACTATCTGGCATGAGTGGCTGGGACATGTTGGGATGGACAAGTTGAAAGCCATTGTAAGACCCCCCTACTCAGGAGTTACCCGATCTAATGCCCAGAATCGCTGCCTTTCAATGACACTTAGCACACACAGCTAGTCGACACTGCAAGATGCCGATCATGCCGGCATATACGGTCATTTACCTGTAGGCCAAGTGAGAATAGAAGTACATCAAGCAGTTATAAAAACTAGCAAGTTCACAAGTCACATCAATATCATCACATATATAGATGAAAAGTACAACAGTCCACAATGAGTATAAAAAGAGAGTTAGGGCTTATGCCCGGTACATGCCAAAATAAAATCAAATTTCTATGTCACACAACAACACTATGCGGAAGCGGTAACTGAAACACTCGTCATCATCTGACGCTGAATTACCGTAGTAGTAGCGCGCGACAACTGCTCCTCAGGTCCTACCACCTCGTCCCGCTGGCCATGCTGGAGCTCCAACTTCTCGAGCTCCTAAAATGATACTGTCACAACCTGAAAGTGAGGGATAAATCTAACTTAACTCTAGAGGGGGGGTGAATAGAGTATTTTAAAAACTTTAAGTTATTTTTATAGCAGATTAAAGTGGGTGATATATATATGTATGAGAAAAAGAAAATCACAGCACACAAAATAAAACACGTTAAGGCAATCTAGATGACACAAGGAATTTATAGTGGTTCCCCAATAAACCTGTGTACATCCACTCTTCTACCACCCTGGTATGAATCCACTACAGGTTTTTTTCTCAAGTGCCCAGCCACCACACGTTTTTGCTCAGGTGCCATATCACCACAAGATCTATTTTTCTAAGGGAGATCTAACAACCCTTTGAGCTTTTGATCAGGTGCCCCAAAACCAATCCCAAGTCTTTTGATCAAGTGACTTGTGAACCAAAAAGGCTAACTTTTGAAGGGAGTTAAACCCTGTACACAGTGAAAGGAAAATGTAAAAATTTGTTGTCTTCTCTGTCTCAAGGCTTTGAGAAGACTAGTGGATTTTTTGATGTCAAAGCTCCCCCTGAGTTGTATGGATCTGATCAGGATTGGAAGCTTTGCTTCAGGGTGTAGGCTTTAAAGTGATGTTACTCTTCAACAAGCTTCTAGACTGATTTTGATTTTTTGTCTCTTAAAAGCCCGAAGCAGATGAAGAAGAACTCTATGTATATGAGAGCTGTGTTGTGTTCTTCATTTTTCTGTACACTGTTCTGTCTTGTTGACGGAATATTAATTTACTGATACTTTTCTATTTTTTTGATTTACTAACTCTTTCAATCTTCTAAAAATCACTTTATATATATTGATTGCAGATTCAAAAACATTTGAATTTTAAATTCTTTTCTTGAAATCCTCTGCATAATTTTTGGGAGATGGAACGACTAATTTAGTCTTGAATACATTTCCCTAATTGTCCCAGTAAATTTTGTAGAGTAATAACTCTGTGAAATCCATAATTAATGCTGTCAGGTAACGACTATATTCTTGAGAATATTGAGAATTAATTATCAGAGTATTACTGTCTTAATATAATATAATTTGAAATCAAACTGCTATAGTGGAACTGAGAAACTGTAGAGAAGATTAGTCGAACAGAACCTGGAAGGAGTTAGTCGAACTCAGCAAGGATTTCGTCCACCTGAGCTCCAAGTTCGTCGAACTGAGATAGTACTTCGTCGATCTGAACTTCTGATATGAGATCACAGTTCGTCGATCTCAGCTAGACTTTCGTCGAGCTCAACTCAGAGAAGGAACTCTGAGTTCGTCGATCTGAGATCGACGATCATCGAGCTGAGTTCAGCTATCGTCGAACGAATTTCTTGCATTCGTTTTAACTGCTTTTCCTCTGAAGTCTTCTGTCTCTAAAGTCTTCTGAAGGAGGGTACTGATAGTCTAAGTATGTGTTACTGACCTTGACCCTGGAAATACCCTAGACTATACATATTGGGTCATCTAATCAATCATAATAGTGAATGTTGGAACACCCTATTACTATTTGGGTCAGGATGACTATATTTCTATAGGGATTTTGTGTTGTGACCTTCTTGTTGTTATAAAGGTCACATAGGTTAGTTAGAGTCGACTTCAGCTCGAAGTAGAGTCGACTTCAGCTCGACGCAGAGTCGACCTCAGCTCGACGCTGAGTCGACCTCAGCTCGACGTGGAGTCGGCCTCAGCTCGACGTTCCGTCAAGCCCAGTTCTGCTTTCTGAAACCACTCTCTGGCCGACGTGTGTCGTGCTCAGATCGACGTTTTATTGTGAGCTCGACGTTTTCCAGGCTCCCGTCAGTTTTGAATAGGAATTCAAATTCCTTCTGTCAGAACAATTAATGCTGAAGATTTATTGGCCGTTACAGCAAATCTGGTGCATGGCTCAAGGAATTTTCTAAGGAATGTTTGCCTGACACTTCCTTTTGAGACATGGACATTTAAGGAAAGCATTTAATGCTTGCTGCCAACGGCTATCAAAGACTCAGAAGAAGAACACAGAGATATTATTCTATCAGTTAAAAAAGAACAACAAGACTTCTTCTTCTTGCTCTCTGTGATATTCATTCAAGCTTACACACAGGAATTCTGATTGCTTCAGACACAACCATCCAACTTGTTTGGATCATCTTTTGCTGGAGCAGATCAGATCATTGAAGACCTGTCACCCTTGTACAAAGCTCTCCTTCCTGAACTACTTCTTGATCTTAGGGGGAGCTTTGACAACATCAACAGATCCACTTTGCTTCTCTCTACTTATTGATAGAGAAGACAACATCAGCTTTTTCTTTTTCTTTCTGTATAGGGTTTTAACTCCCTTCAAAAGTTACCTTTGGTTTTGCTGAAACCTGGTCAAAAATCAGCCCTTTGGTTTGTGAGAACCTGGTCAAAAACTCTCTGGTGCTCAAGACACCTGATCAACTCATCTTGAAGTGGATTCCTATCAAGGGTGATAGAAGAGTGGACTACCCAAGATTTTGGGAAATCACAATAGCTCCTTGTGTATTCTGGTTGCTTGTTTCTTTGTGTTTTGCTTTGTGCTGTGATTCTTTTCTTACTTTGATTATTTGCTATAGCACCATACACTAAGTAAATCTAAGCCTTCTCTCCATACAAGTTTTAATTTGCAAAACTATTTTAAATCACTCTATTCACCCCCCCTCTAGAGTTAGGATTGATCTTATCCCTCACTTTCAATTGGTATCAGAGGCAGGTTGATCATTCATACAGGCTAACACCTGGATCAAAAGATCTCTGATAAGATCATTTCTCTCAAAAGGGTTATTTCTTTTAGTTTTACTTATCCTTAAAACTCATGGCACAAAACAAGGACTTTGCTAGCAGCAGACCTCCTATGTGCAATCTCTCTAAGTTTGCACTATGGAAGGCAAGGATTAGACTTTACATGAATTCATTTGATGAGGACATCTTTAATTCTGTGTTGACAGATTGTCCATGGCCTCCCACAGGAACAAGTACATCAGCTGTTCCTCCTCCTTCAGGAACTGATGCTGACATAAGAAAGTGGAAGGCAGCAGATGCTAAAGCCATGAACATCTTGGCTCAAACCATGTCAGATGACATTTTCCAGAAAGTAGCTGAATGCAATACTGCCAAAGAGATTTGGGAAAAACTTTCAGAAATTGTATCAGGTTCTGCAGATGAAAGAAAGGATAGGAGATCCTACCTCATCACCCAGTATGAGAACTTCAAAAAGGCAGAGTCTGAGTCAGTTGCTGACATGTACAACACACTGAGTCTAATCATCAGTGAGCTTAGATCACTAGATAAGGACATATCTCTCACTGAGATAAATGACAAGATACTGACTTGTTTCCCTAGCTCTTGGGACTCAAGAATCTGGTCAATTAAAGATGGAAGGAATGTCTGTGAGTTATCCACAAAAGCTCTTTTAGGAAAGCTCAAGAGTTATGAGCAATTCATTAAGAAGAGAGAAGAAGAGCAGAAGATATCCACACCAACTGAAAAGGTTGAGAAAACCATTGCCTTCAAGGCACAGGAAGAACAACCTAAAGAAAAGGTGTTGGGAAATGAAGAGCTTATGAGCCTACTTGTCAAAAGGTTCAATAAGCTGAATAAAAAGAACTTCAGAAGATGGTCTTCCAAAGACAAAGACAAGCCAAGGTATGACAGATCTACTAATAAAGATATTATCTGTTTTGGCTGCAGGAAACCAGGACACATTGTCCCCAACTGTCCAGAAAATCAAGATGAGGACAGAAGGGACAAGAAGGAAAGAAAAGATAAAAGGAAGGATAAGGAGTCAAGGAAGTACCATGACAAGCCTTCCTCCAGCAACAGCAAGCACACCAGAAAAGGATTTGTGGCTGAATCCTGGAGTGACTCTGATGAGTCTGATTCATCATCCAGCTCTAGTGATGATGAGGATGATGCAGAAGAAAAAGGATTCTGCATGATGGCCATCAATGCATCTCAAAAGAATACTGATTTAGAGCTTGATGCTGACTACCTATCTGATCAGGAACTTACTGCGGATCAGGTAAAGACCTATCCAATTGAGAACCAATAGTGGTACTTGGACAGTGGGTGCTCAAAGCACATGACTGGCAACAAGGAGAACCTTGTGTCCTTCAAAGCCAAACATGGACCCAAAGTAATCTTTGGAGATTCAAACTTTGGACAAACAAAAGGCTATAGCCAAGTAAAAATAGGGTCAATTACATTCAAGAAAGTGGCCTATGTGGAAGGACTAAAGCACAACTTAATCAGCATCAGCCAGCTATGTGATGCTGGTTATCAGGTTTGGTTTACCAACTCAGCATGTAATATTGCATTAAATAACAACATTGTTTTAATTGGTAATAGACAAGATAACATATATCTAGTTGATTTCAATTCATCTAAAGTAGATATTTGTTTATTTAACTCCCTTAGCAAACCTAATGAACTATGGCATAAAAGATTAGGATGTGAACCTTAGAACCATTGCTAAGTTATCCAAAGACAACTTAGAGGACTACCTTCTGGTCCCTACAAGAAGGAAGGACTTTGCAAGGCTTGTCAATTAGGCAAGCAAACTAAAAATAGTTTCAAGTCACTTAATAAGAGTGATTCACCTAGAATTTTGTACTTATTGCACATGGAACTTTTTGGACCAATTAATGTACAAAGCCTAGGAGGGAAATCTTATGCTTTAGTAGTTGTAGATGACTTCTCAAGGTTCACTTGGGTGTTCTTTCTGAGAAAGAAGTCTGATAACTTCAAGATTTTGACAGATTTTCTCAAAGGCATACAGATTGAGTTCAATACTCACATTGCCCTGATCAGAAGTGATCATGGGACAGAGTTTGATTCTCTTCTTATGCTAGAGTTCTGTCAGAAGGAAGGTATCAGGCACACTTTCTCAGCTCCGAGAACTCCTCAACAAAATGGGGTAGTTGAAAGGAAAAATAGAACCCTTATTGAATCTGCCACAACATTGTTGACAGATGCTCACCTTCCTCTAACCTTTTGGGCAGAGGCTGTGAACACCTCCAACTATGTTTTGAATAGAAGCCTGATACATAAACTGAAGGGTAAGACTCCCTATGAGTTACTCAAAGGGAAGAAACCTAAAGTAAATTATTTCAAAATTTTTGGTTGCATTTGCTTCATTCACAATAATGACAAGAAATACCTAGCTAAATTTGAAGCCAAAGCTGATGAAGGAGTGTTTCTGGGATACTCCATGATTAGCAAGGCTTATAGGGTTTTTAACAAGTGCTCTAATAAAATTGAAGAATCCATGCATGTTACATTTGATGAAACTAATATGTCTTATAAGGAGAAGGAGACTTCTACCATAAGCAATTTGCAGGAACATTCAATTTCAGAAAATCTGAAGCAGCTTACCATCACAGACAAAGATTCATTACCTTCAACAATTCAACAAGACGCTGAACTTAGTGACAATGAAGAGGAATCTCAGGTTTTGGAAAGCTCAAATGGTCAACAAATTGAAGAACCAGTTGTTGTTCCACAAGAGGAAACAACAACACAGGTTGGTGCACCATCAACACCCCTTGTTGATTTAGTAACAACAAGAGATCACCCAATTTCACAAGTAATTGGAGATATCTCAGTAGGTGTGCAAACAAGGAATCATGTTAATCACAATATTATGCACACTTGCCTTCTTTCTCAAATTGAGCCTCAAACAATACAAGATGCAGAGCAAGATCCAAACTGGATCATTGCAATGCAAGAGGAGTTGAATCAATTTGAAAGGAATAAAGTTTCGGAATTAGTACCAAGATCAAGGAAGCAGCAAATTGTTGGAACCAAATGGGTATTCAGGAACAAGTTGGATGATCAAGGAATAATTGTGAGAAACAAGGCAAGACTTGTTGCACAAGGATATTGCCAAGAAGAAGGGATTGATTATGACCAAACCTTTGCACCAGTTGCAAGGTTGGAGGCCATAAGAATCTTTCTTGCATATGCAGCTCACAAGAGATTCAAGGTATATCAGATGGATGTCAAGAGTGCATTTCTCAATGGAGACATCAAGGAAGAAGTTTATGTAAAGCAACCTCCAGGTTTTATCTCTCCAACCTCTCCTGATCATGTTTTTAAACTGCATAAAGCTTTATATGGTCTCAAGCAAGCTCCTAGAGCATGGTATGAGACCTTAGCTTGTTTTTTATTGGATAATGATTTTAAAAGGGGTAGAGTAGACCAAACTCTCTTTATTAGAACCCATAGGTCCCATATCCTACTAGTACAAATTTATGTAGATGATATCATATTTGGGTCTACTGATTCAAACTTATGCAAAAAGTTCTCACAACTTATGCATTCAAAATTTGAAATGAGTAGCATGGGTGAGCTTGCTTTCTTTCTAGGATTGCAAGTTAAACAACATGTGGATGGCATTTTTATTTCTCAAACCAAGTATGCAAGAGAACTGGTTAAGAAATTTGGAATGTCTGAAGCATCTTCTATGAAAACACCTATGCCTACAAATGTTGTTTTAGATGCTGATGAATCTGGAAAACCAGTTGATCAGACAAACTATAGAGCAATCATTGGCTCATTACTTTATCTAACAGCTAGTAGACCAGACATAATGTTTGCTACATGCATTTGTGCTAGATTCCAAGTAAGCCCTAGAGAGTCCCACCTCACATTAGTTAAGAGGATTCTTAGGTATGTAAAAATTTGTCCTAATCTAGGTCTCTGGTATCCACATGACTCAGGATTTGATCTAACTGGATTTTCAGATTCTGATTATGCTGGATGTAGAGTAGACAGGAAAAGCACCAGTGGAACTTGTTAATTCCTTGGTGATAGACTTGTCTCCTGCTTTTGTAAGAAACAAACTTTTGTGTCCACATCAACTGCTGAAGCTGAATACATGGCTGTAGGCAGTTGTTGCTCACAGATTTTGTGGATTCAAAACCAGCTCCTAGACTATGGCTACAACTTAGAGATGTCTAAAATTTTTTGTGATAATACTAGTGCAATTTGCATTGCACAAAATCCAGTTCTCTATAGTAGGACTAAGCACATAGAGATCAGACATCACTTCTTAAGGGATAATGTAGAAAAGAAGAAAATTGCACTAGAATACATTTCCACTGAACTACAAAGAGGAGATATTTTCACCAAGCCCTTGGATGAAAAGAAGCACTTCTTCTTCCTCAATCAGTTGGGAATGCTAGATGGAGACAGTATAAATTAAAACTCCAAGATTTTGAAACCCATAATTAACAGGAATAGGAAAAATTTCATTTTAAAATTCCTCTGTCTGAGTGGTTTCTTTGAGCTCTGAACTAAGCTCGACGCTGCGTCGAACTAAGATCGACGGTCCGTCGCCCTCAAAAGCGTCGAACGTTGACCTCAACTTCTAGCATTGAACTAAGTTCACAGCTCCCTGGCTTCTTGAGTTTTTCTCCCTTCGGTCGACGCCTTCGTTCAACGTCGACCTGAGCTCGACGTATAGCATCAGCCCAAGCGTCGAACATCGACCTACGCTGCACGCTGTTGAGCCATTTTAGTTCTCCTAGAGCCCTAGAGCGTCGACCTGAGCTCGACGTTCTTTCCATTTCTGCGTCGAACCCTAGTATAAAATCATTCTTCTCCGTCGTTCGCAGTTGCGCTCTCATATTTTCTACTCAAGCTTTCTCCCTCCAAATCCTTTACTCTTGATCTTGGAAGGTATCTATTTGTAGGATAATGGCAATTGCTGCAGGTGCATTGGCGGCAATGAAGTTTGATTCAGGTTTTGACATCGACATCGACTCCTTTGATGGATCATCGCAGAATTTTCTGGATATTCTGGAGCTATTCAAAGAGCAGCACCTGGTTAACTTCATGACAACCAGGATTCCTCTTCCAGAATCTTAAATCAAAGAGTGGATTTTTACTGCAGTGAATTCAGATAACAGTACGATGACTGGAACAATTTCAGGGAATGAGGTAGCCATTTCTCCTCAAATCATTTCAGAGGTTTTCGGTTTTGCTGTTGGAGATGATGAGATAGAACTCTCTGTGGAAGAGTTTGCTGTGATGCTAGACAGAATGGGGCATAATTCTGGTAACCCCTCTAAACTTTTAAAAGTTAACCTAGCTATTGAGTTTAGGCTGTTAGCAGATATCACAGGCAAGGTAATTTGTGCAAAGAGGACTGCACATGATGCCATTACTAGGCATCAGTTTTGCATTATGGCTGCAATTTTGGATAAGAAGCATCCCAATTGGGGTTTGATTGTTTTTGATATGATTAAGAAGAAAATGGATAAGAACTTTGTCCACTTTGGAAGGGTTCTTGGTTTGATTCTGAACCACTATTGCCCTCAGTTGCTTGTGTCCTCAAAGAAGCACATCAATGCTTCTAAGAGGCTCACTTGTGCACTGATTGGCAAGTGGGACAGGAAGATTGTGAACTCCAGGGCAGCTGCAGCAATGAGGACTTCTGCAGACACCAGGACTGTAGAGGTCACTCTTCCTCAGTCTACTGGCCCAGAAGCAGGGGTTTTGCCATCTTCCTCCATCATCCTCCAATCCTCTTTCATTCCAACAACAACAATCATCTCATCCACTCAACCCATCCCTTCATCCATTTCTACTATTGCATCCTCCATTCCACCACTCATCACTTTCCATCCCCTCCACTATTTTCCTCCCATGAGCTTGGACTCTTCATCTCATGAGGACATCCTTTCCCTTGACATTCATGATGAATCCTTCATGGATGCCTCTCCCTCCTCTCCTCATGACTTCCACCCTTCATCAACATTTTCAGAACTTCTCCTATCCTCCATCCATGAACCAGCTATCCCTCCCATGTCTGCACCACCAACAACATCTTCTACCTTCACCTTCTCTCTGCTGCTCCCTCTACCTACTCTACTCAAGTCCCACTTGAGCAAGTAGATCTTTTGCCTTTGGCCAATAAGCTTTTTGATATTTTGGCCCCTAGGCTCTCCTCTCTATTGGATGCCAAGCTGGCTCCTCTAGTCCTTTCCCTGAGCTCTCTCTCTGCCTCAGTCTCATCCCTCTCATCCTATCTGGCATACCCTTCTTCTGGGGGGCTAGAGTCAGCTGCCACTGATTCTAGGCAGGGGGAGATGTCAGCAGAAGAAGAGCTACAGCCTTCAGCAGTACAGGTAGTAAAGGGTTGTTCAGAGACAGTTTCAGTAGTAGAAGTTCAGATGACCTCTGAGGCTCCTCCTCAAGGTTCAGTTCAGATGATCAGCAGTGCCTTAGACTTTCAGTCCTTGGCATCTTCTGTCCAGAGCTTTTACCTTCCAGCACATCTTCACTTCAGAAACTACAGCCTCCTGCCTCCTTAAGAAGACCTGTCTAGGGCCATTGTCCCTTTTCAGAAGATCATTCCATCCTCCTTGGCTGTTGATGCCATGATCCTTGATGAAGCAGTGGTAGCTGTGGCTCCTGCTTGTGATGATGTTGTTGTTGAAGCAGTAGTAGCTGCTAAGACTGTTCCCTCAGAAACTTCAGGTGAATTGATTGAGACACCAGATGAAGTTGAGACCATTGTCCCCCAAGTTCTTCAGGAACTAGCCACCTCAGCCTCTATGGCTCCTGAGGCTATTTCCTTTCCTGCAGTGTTAGAATCCTCTTCTACACTATCAGTAGACCTTCCTCCAGTTACTTCTTCAGCTGCTCCAGCCCCCATCAATTTTCCTATCTCAAAGAGAACTTACATAGATCCTTATGATGAATCTCAAAGCTCAGAGGATGAATTTGCAACTGATTCTGATGACTCCTCTGCAACCATTGCAAGGAAGAGGAAAGCAAGATCCAAAGCAATGAAAAGAGTTCCATTGGCTAGAGCCACAGATCATGACATCCCTTACCACATCAAGTACAACTGTGAAATCACTGAGCCCTGGATGCAATATTCTCTAAACCAAAGAAAGGCAATGAAGAAGAAAATAAAGTTCAATGAAGGCCCCTCCAAGCCTGTCCATCAGCCTCCACCTCCACCTCCTCCAGATGCAGGTGCAAGTGCAAGCCTCTCTTCCAATCCTGCCCCATCATCTCTGCATGGCAAGACCTATCAGTCAAGAATATCCCAAGGGTATAACCAGCAAAGGGGAAATCAGCAAAGGGGAAACCAGCAAAGAGGATACAATAGAGGCAGGCAGTCCAGAGGAAGATCAGGATCTCAACCTTACCAAAGGGGAGGACCCATTGATCCAACCTCTGGTCCCTATCCTTACAGACCCAGAGTTGACTTCACTCCAAGAACTCATCAAGAACACTCTGCCAACAGATATGAACCAGCTATTCCTTTTGAAGATCCTACTAAAACTCCAGCTTACTGGAAGGCCAGGATGACTGAGATGGCTGCTCTGAATGAGATTGACAGAGCTAGAGCAGAGGTCTGGACACCTCTCACATCAGCACCATGTCAGATCAAAGGAGAGAAGAATTGGAGAAATACAACTCAAAGAAATTCTTTGATTCTGATAAGTATATGCAGCTTCATCCTGCAGCTGTACCAGCTAGTGGAAAAGGTCAGAAATCCTTAGGTGCAGCTGAAGATTACAGATCCAAGAAGGATGCTACAAATCCTAACAGGGAAATTATCTTCAAGGGAAGTGATCAAGACAAAGCTCCAAAGAAAAGTAATGTAAGGTGTTTTATTTCTTTTTCTCTGCTGGATACAGGACATTAAACATTATTGCTGCTATATAGTGTTATATATATGCTGCTTTATTCTGTCATATGTCTGGTTGTATTTTATTCAGCTTTGTCTTGCTTTACTTCTTTTTGAATCCCTAATTTCATGTAAATAGTAATCCTAATCCAATAGGGGGAGATTGTTGGAACACCCTATTACTATTTGGGTCAGGATGACTATATTTCTATAGGGATTTTGTGTTGTGACCTCCTTGTTGTTATAAAGGTCACATAGGTTAGTTAGAGTCGACTTCAGCTCGACGTAGAGTCGACTTCAGCTCGACACAGAGTCGACCTCAGCTCGACGCTGAGTCGACCTCAGCTCGACGTGGAGTCGACCTCAGCTCGACGTTCCGTCAAGCCCAGTTCTGCTTTCTGAAACCACTCTCTGGCCGACGTGTGTCGTGCTGAGATCGACGTTTTATTGTGAGCTCGACGTTTTCCAGGCTCCTGTCAGTTTTGAATAGGAATTCAAATTCCTTCTGTCAGAACAATTAATGCTGAAGATTTATTGGTCGTTACAGCAAATCTGGTGCATGGCTCAAGGAATTTTCTAAGGAATGTTTGCCTGACACTTCCTTTTGAGACATGGACATTTAAGGAAAGCATTTAATGCTTGCTGCCAACGGCTATCAAAGACTCCAGAAGAAAACACAGAGATAATTATTCTATCAGTTAAAAAAGAACAACAAGACTTCTTCTTCTTGCTCTCTGTGATATTCATTCAAGCTTACACACAGGAATTCTGATTACTTCAGACACAACCATCCAACTTGTTTGGATCATCTTTTGCTGGAGCAGATCAGATCATTGAAGACCTGTCACCCTTTTGCAAAGCTCTCCTTCCTGAACTACTTCTTGATCTCAGGGGAGCTTTGACAACATCAACAGATCCACTTTGCTTCTCTCTACTTATTGATAGAGAAGACAACATCAGCTTTTTCTTTTTCTTTCTGTACAGGGTTTTAACTCCCTTCAAAAGTTACCTTTGGTTTTGCTGAAACCTGGTCAAAAATCAACCCTTTGGTTTGTGAGAACCTGGTCAAAAACTCTCTGGTGCTCAAGACACCTGATCAACTCATCTTGAAGTGGATTCTTATCAAGGGTGATAGAAGAGTGGACTACCCAAGATTTTGGGGAACCACTCTAGCTCCTTGTGTATTCTGGTTGCTTATTTCTTTGTGTTTTGCTTTGTGCTGTGATTCTCTTCTTACTTTGATTAATTGCTATAGCACCATACACTAAGTAAATCTAAGCCATCTCTCCATACAAGTTTTAATTTGCAAAACTATTTTAAATCACTCTATTCACCCCCCCCCCTCTAGAGTTAGGATTGATCTTATCCCTCACTTTCAGTGAACCTAGCCCAAATCACAAGTAAGTTTCCAACAATCTCCCTCTATTTTGGTGAGGTCACTATAAAAAAAAGAAAATCACAAAGCAAGAAAAATATCAGACAGAATTATAGAACTTCAGCCGATATAAACAATTGTGCCTTGTGAATATATATACAGCAATAATAAAGTTCAAAATGCATAAGTAAATTAATAAATCTTTTTTTTGAGAATCCGAAGAAGGGTCTGAAGCAGGTTTTGAGAAAACCATTATTCTTGTGGGGTCCTCTACTTCTCTTTGAGTCATTTTCATATCTTCAGCACCAAGAATCATCATTGATATAGCTCTATGCACTACTTCCTCTGGATGCAAACTCATATAAGTATCAACATTAAAGAGATTTTTCTTTTCATACCTTTTTAATTCTTTTTGCCTGTATGAAGACATTATTGAAAATTGAGAAGTGTCTTTTCCTTCTTCCTTGGCTTTCCTTATCTGTGAAAGAGCTACAATTTCCTTGAATCTGGCCATTCTAAAATTTGGATCCATCTCTGGATCATAGGTTGGAGAAAGGGGTCTCTCTTGAGTGGAATGTTTTTTTAATGCTTTGACTTCTGTGAGAATTATACCTAGATGTTCTATCTTGTTTCTGATAAGAATATCCTGAATGTTGAGAGGAGGAAGTAGACCTCTGAGACTGTGAAACATTTCCTGCAGAACTTGCTGGAGGAGGAGGATGAGGACCTCTCCTAAATTGTGGAGGTGGAGAGTATCTCCTACTCTTCTTTCTAGATTTCAGCTCATTCTTAGAATACCTCATCCAGTGAGGGGAGTCTCGAGTAAGAGTAATATTTTGCAGAATATAATAAGGGGTATCTGCTATAGGAGAAGGTTTAGGGGAAACCCTGGAGGGAACCTTCTTCTTAAATATTCTCTTCTTAGAACTGGAGTCTTCTGACTCATCTGTATCATCATCATCATCAGAATCATCTTAAGTTTGTTGATAATATAGATCATCAATCTGCTTAATCAAGTCAGACTTATCATGAACTTGTACTTCTTGCTGTGTATGCATAAAATCTGTATCAACTTGTATCTGTATGCTAACATCTTGTTCCATGTCTTCAAAAAGAATATATCCTAAATTGGGCATTGGGGATTCAACCAAAGCATAAGTTGGAGGGGAACAGGCTGGCTCTATGACAGTTATCATATTCTAACCAGTTATAGTCTCAGAGACTGAAGAGATATTAGAAGAAATATTACAGAAACAATCTCTTCTAAAACTGAAGAATCTACTAGAGCAGTATAATAAACTATTGCTTTAGAATAATCATATGCAAAAATGGGTAAGTTACTGCTATAAACTGTATTGAAAGAATGTATTAATGAAGGAATATAACCTATGGGATTAATGATAAAATCACCAACAATGATGATTTCTACTGCTGTCTCTTCTGCTGTACAAACCATTTTTGTATCATAAAAAATTTCAACTACTGCTGCTGCTAGAATTACTGCTGTTGGAGTTGCTGCTGCTGCTGTTGGAACTTCTTCATATGACATCTCCCCCTTCCTGGATTCAGAGATACCTGAACCCAGACCCCCAGAAGAAGGGATAGAGGAGGAGGAAGCTTGCATAACAGAAAGAATGGAAATAGAAGCAGCAAGAGGGGCAATAGCCTCATCTATGAGCTTCTTAATTGTGAGTGTAATGAATTTAAGAAGGTCATTGGCTATGTCAGAGAAATCCAAAGACATTGGATCAGAAGTAGTGGGAGTAGAGATGGATCTGTTACCACATGTGGAACAGATTGAGAAGGCTTGAGGGATGTCTGAATGTGGGATGGTTGGAAATGTTGGCAGAATATTTGATGGATTGATGACATCAGGGAAGATATCATGTATAGGTGAATATTGTGGAGTGTGTTGTGGAGATGATAGTAGATCAAAATTTGGAGATGACAGTAGAGGATCTGTATGAAGAGAAGTGGATGGTGTGTCATCAAGATGTGATGGTAGAGGTGATTGAGGAGGTAAAGATGGTGTATCCTCAAAAATGTAGATTGGTGAGTGAGGAGAAGATGATGGTCGAGATGGTGAGGAAGGAGAGATGGGAGTATAAGGTGTGTTTATAATAACAATAGATGGTTGTTGAATAGGAGGAGCTAGTAGTCTGGGTGAAGGAGGTGGAGCAGAAACTTCTTTCGGGTTTGGAGGAGTGACTGTATCAGTCCTTGTGTCCTTAGAAGCTCTGGAGGAGGAGGCCCTGGAGGGCTTGGTGATAACCCTCTCCAATCTTCCAAAGAGGGCTGATGTGAGCCTCTTGGAAGCATTAATAAATACGGTATGTGAGACCAAAAGTTCTGGGAACTTGGCTTGCAAGAAAAGCCCAAGAATTCTCCCATACCCAACATCCTTCTTATTTACCTTCTTCTTAATAGAATTAAACAAGATAACTCCTTGATTTACCAGGGCACTAATCAGAATAAATTGGTGCTGGTTATGTAGTCATGGGAAGATTGCTTGCCCAAGATTACTTTTCCAACAACATCTGCTAAGAACTTGTATTCAACAGACAAGTTTTTTCAGCATTTTGTTAGGGTTTCCCTGGGAGTGACCTATTCTAACTAGCATATCATTAAACTCAGCACTAGACAGTTCTATATCATCTTCCCCATTGATAAAGCCAAAAACTTCAGTTAAAATAATAGGTGTGAGAGGAACCTGTTGTCCATATATGGAGCCAATAAGTGTTGTGGAATCTGGAGATGACGATGAGAATACCCATTCCTTTATCTCCTGCACCGGAAGTTTAATCCTTGTGGTCATGAACTTCCTTAACTGTTGAGCCTCAAACAACTGTAAGATGTTCTTGAAAACTTGATCAGAATGGCTGAATGAATCCATATCGATGTCGAAGCCTGCATCAAATTTTATTCTGGAAAGTGTCGCCGGTGAAATCACCATTGCTTGAAAAAACAAGAGATCAAGTGCAAAAGAATTGGAAAGCACGGGATGGAGTTCGAGTAAAATTTAATTATAAGTTTTCATATGATGAAGCGGTGAACTGCGTCCATCGAAAAAGAAAAGCTTCGAACTCAGTTCTACGAAAAATCTCATAAAGAAATAAAAGCGTCGATCTAAATTTGAAGAGGGGAAAAACAATTCATCGTTCTCCGTTCGACGAAAATTTTTTTGGAAACAAATTCGTCGATCTCCGTTGGACGAAAAGTTTCGTAAAGAAGGGTTCATCGATCTCCGTTCGACGAACACTCCATGAAGAGTTCACAGTTCGTCGATCTCCGTTTGACGAAAAATGGACAATTCGTCGACCACAGAAAAAAAAAATCAAATTAAGGCTTCTCCATTAATCATACCTAGCTGAATTAGGAAGAACATATGCTTCTTTTCATCTAATGGTTTGTGAAAATGTTTGCTCTTTGTAAATTAATAGAGATAAAGACAAGATTAATTTTATTTTTGTCCACACAATCTCCACTAAAATGATGTCTAATCTTTATATGCTTTGTCCTACTATGATGCACTGGATGTTGTGCAATGGAAATGTCACTGGTATTATCACAAAAGATAGTTTAATTATTTAAGTTGAAATCATAATCCAGGAGCTGATTTTGAATCCACAAAATCTGTGAGCAGTAAATACCAGTTGCCATGTATTCAACTTCGGCAGTTAGTATGGACATAGAAGTTTGCTTTTTGCAAAACCAGGACACAAGCCTATCACCAAGGAACTAACAAGTTCCTGATGTGCTTTTCCTATCAACTCTACATCCAGCAAAGTCATCATCTAAGAATCCAGATAATTCAAATCCTGACTCAGTAGGATATCAGAGTCCTAGATTAGGACAACCCTTTATATATCTTAAAATCCTTTTTAGTAAAATAAGGTGTAATTCTTTAGGGTTGACTAGAATCAAGCACAAATATAAGTGGCAAACATAATATCTGGCCTACTAGCTGTAAGATACAATAAGGACCCAACAATAACCCTATATGTTTTCTAATCAACTGGTTTGCCCTGTTCATCAGAATCAACTACAGCATTGGATGGCATGGGTGTTTTCATGGCTGAGGTATCTGACATCCCAAATCTTTTTATAAGCTCTTTATCATATTTAGAATGGGATATAAAGATACCATCAGGGGTTTGCTTCACTTGAAGACCAAGGAAGTAAGATAGTTCACCCATGCTACTTATTTCAAACTTTGAATGCATCAGGTAAGAAAACCTTTTGCAAAGTTTGGAATCAGTAGAGCCAAATATTATATAATCTACATATATTTGGACTAGCAAAATTTTTGACTTATTATGTCTAATAAATAAGGTCTTATCTATAATGCCTCTAATGAACTTATACTCTAAAAGAAAGCTAGCTAAGGTCTCATACCAAGCTCTTGAGCTGCTTTAGAACATAGAGAGCTTTATGAAGCTTAAAAATATAAGAGGGATGAGTTGAAAAGATAAAACCTGGTGGTTGTTCAACATATACTTCCTCTTTTAGTTCACCATTTAGAAATTTACTTTTGACATCCATTTGATATACCTTGAACTTCTTGAATGCTGCATATGCAAGGAATATCCTGATAGCCTTTTAATGTTGCAATAGGTGTAAAAGTATGGTCATAATCTATTCCTTCCTCCTGTGAATATCCTTGGCTACCAATCTTGCTTTGTTCCTTACAATTAATCCTTGAGCATCCAATTTGTTCCTAAAGACCCATTTGGTTCCAATGACTGGGTAGTCATTGGGTCTTGAAACTAAATCCCAAACTCTACACCTCTCAAATTTATTGAGTTTCTCTTGCATTGCAATAATCCAGTGGGGATCTTGCTCTGCATATTTTATGGATTGAGGCTCAATTTGAGAAATGAAGCAAGCTTGCATCAGATCTTGGTTAAGTTGATGCCTTGTTTGCACATCGGCTGATATGTCTCCAATCACTTGAGATATGGGATGAACTATTAGTGTGACAAGATCAGCAGGTGGAGTTGGTTTATCAACAACTTGTGGAATTAATTCCTCTTATGGAATTATATTTGCTGTTGTTGGTTCAACTACTTCAACAATTTCTTCTTCACTGTCTTCATCAATCTGTGGAGAAGGATGCAATGTAACCTCTTGGGTAAGGTTTAAATCATCTAACTTCTCACACTTATAGGGTACCTGCAAAGTGTCTCTTGTAGAAGAATCCTTATCCTTATAAAACAAGTTAGCTTCATCAAAGGATACATATACAGATTATTCCATTTTTAATGTTGATTTGTTAAATACCCTATAAGCCTTGCTGACTTGGGAATATCCAGGGAAAATTCCCTCTGCTGCTTTGGCTTCAAAATTTCTTCAGTGTTTCTTGTTATTATTATGAACATAGCATTTAGCGTCAAATACTTTAAAATAATCTACTTTAGGTTGCTTCCCCTTAAGTAATTCATAGGGATTCTTATCCTTAAGTTTATGTATTAAAATTCTATTTAGAACATAATTTGTTGTGCTTATAGACTCTGCCCAAAAGGATAGGGTCAAATAATCATCTGAAAGCAATGTCCCAGTAGTTTTTGCTTTCACCTATCCTATTTTGTTGAGGAGTTCTAGGAGCAGAAAAACAGTGTCTGACACCTCCTTCTCACAGAATTCTTTCATCAAAAGAGATTCAAACTTGATGCCATGATCACTTCTGATCAATGCAACTTGAGTAGAGTACTCAATCTTGATGTTCCTAAGAAAGTCTGTAAGAATCTTAAAGTTATCTGACTTATTTCTCAGAAAGAACGCCCAAGTGAATCTAGAGAAGTCATCAACAATAACTAGAGTGTATGGCTTTCCTCCCAAACTTTGTACAGCTATAGGGCCGAAAATGTCCATATGTAGCAAGTACAAAATCCCGTGTGAATCACTTTTATTAATGGATTTAAAATTATTTTTAGTTTGCTTGCTTAATTGACAAGCCCTGCAGAGTCCTTCCTTCTTGTAAGAACCAGAAGGCAGTCCTCTAACAAGGTTGTCCCTAGATAATTTAGCAATATTCCTAAGGTTTACATGACCTAGTCTCTTTTGCCATAAATCATTAGTGTTACTTATTTGGTTAAATAAATAAATTTCTGAATTAGCAGATTTGAAATTAACTACATATATGTTTCCTTGTCTAATTCCAGTTAAAACAGTTTTGATTTTATCAGAAGTAATAATACAAGGAGACTGATTGAATGATACCAGATAACCTTCATCACATAATTGGCTTATGGATATTAGGTTATGCTTGAGACCACTTACATAGGTTACCTTCCTGAAGGTAACTACTCAAACTTTGACATTTCCATATCATTCTATCTGTCCATAGTTGGAGTCTCCAAATATCACTTTTGGTCCAAGCGTTGCTTTGAAATCAATTAGGTTGTCTTTACTTCCCGTCATGTGTTTTGAACAGCCACTATCCAGATACAACTATTCCTATGTGGTAGGATTGTTCTTCACCTGCATAAAAATAGGTTAGGTGTTCTTGACCTAGGTAACCTGGGTCCTTGATTTTTTTCATATTTATAGCTAGAGATGTAAGAAAATTCAGGTTGGTCCTTATAACTTAGTGGATGATATCTCCTAGGAGGAATAATCCACTGAGTAAAAGGATTAATAAAGGTTTGATTTTGATTAAAGTTTTGAAAAGAATTAAAGTTTCTATTATAAAAAACTGTGTTCGACGAATTGTAATAAGTTCCTTGATCTGCATTCGATGAATAGGGATGCGTTCGTCAAACTCCGTTCACAGAATGAAAGTATTCATTCTCTGCACCCCACATTCGTCGATCGCATTTTGGCGAACCATATTGAGTTAGTCGAGCACATTAGATAATTATTTATACTGAAAGTCTGCTTGTCTGGTTCATAGATCAACAATCTGAGTTTGACGAACCATATTCATTTCGTCGATCTTAGTTCAACGAAACATGTTGAACATAATTTTTATTAAAAATTTCCTTTTCCTTTTATTTAGTCTTTTATAAAACTTCTGTTTCTTTATTAGTGTCATCTAGCTTTTGTTTTCCTTTTTCCGAAATGAATTTAACAAGAGTAGATAGTATGTTTTTCTGTAATAGAGGAGACTGGCTAATGAAGCTCCCAAGCCTAGTTTGCCATTAAGCCTGGAATTAACTGTACTTGTGATATTCATCAATTTGATACTTCTCTCCCAAAAAGATTCTTCAAATTCAAGCCTCAGATAATTTAGTTTTTCAAAGATATTATCTGTTTGAGAAGCATTATACTAGATAATCATAGAGTTTAATATTTTAAGAAATAGGTTATAAAATTCAATTAGCTTTTTTCTGAGGAGTTTGATTTCCTTCTCAGATTTAATTAAATCATTGCATAACAATTTAAATTCAGTTTTATATTGATCTGAAGTAAAATCAAAAGAAGAAATTACCTGATCTTCTTCTGATACAGATTCATCTTCTGAGTTGTCAGCTTCTGAATTAGCAGCTTCAGAGTTGCTGCAAAATACATTGATTTCCATCAAGCAGACCACTATGGCCTTGTCCTCTTATTTATCCTAATTGGAGCTGGATGAAGACTCTTCCTCTGAGAAACTCCAGGTTTCAACAACAAATCCTCTCTCCTTCATTTTGTATTTGCTGGAGGAGGGCTTGCTGGAATATTTCTTGGAGTCTTTCTCCTATCTTTTGTCTTTCTTCTGAGTTTCTGGACCCTCTGGTAATATGTGTCCAGGTTTCTTGAATCCATAGAAAACTATTTCTTTAGTTGGAGTCTTGTCATACCTTGGCTTATCTTCTTTTTTTGGAAGATCTTCTCCTGAAATCCTTCCTAGCCATCTTGTAGAATCTATTAGCCAAGAGACTCATTAACTTTTCATTATCAGGAAGAGCTTCTGCTTCCTCAGATGCTTTAAAAGAAATGCTTTGCTCTTTCCTTCCTGATGATGAAGTCCTTTGCTCAGCTTCTCTGGTCTTGATGACCTGCTCATAAGACTTGAGCTTGCCCAACAAAGTTTTGGTAGAGATTTCATTTAGGCTTCTAGCTTCCTTGATTGGCCAGATCCTAGAGTCTCATGTGCTAGGGAAGCACATAAGGATCTTGTCATTTATCTATGTTAATGAGATGTTCTTGTCCAGAGTTTTCAGCTCATTTATTATGAGAATGAGTCTTTTATATATGTCTGCAACTAATTCTGACTCTTCCTTCTTGAAATTCTCATATTGAGAGATTAAGTGTGATCTCCTATCTTTTCTTTCATCGACAGATCCTGCTACCATAGCATTTAGGGAGTCCCAAATGGCCTTTGCTGAAGTACATTCAGCAAGCTTCTGGAATATGTCATCAGACATAGTTTGGGCCAGAATGTTCATTTCTTTAGCATCAGCAATCTTGGCCTTCTCTGAGCATCAGTCCACTCAGGTGGTGGAACTTTATTTGTGCTTATTATTGTTTCCACTGGTAGTGGGGGACCTGTCAAAATGGAATTATATATATCTTTATCAATGGAATTCATGTAAAGCCTAATTCTTACCTTCTAAAATGCAAACTTATTAAGATTGCACACTGGAAGTCTGGTGCTTGAATACTCCTTATTTTGTGTCATGAAAAAAAGAACAAACTAGAGTAAATAAGATCTATCAAAGATCTTTTGGTTCAGGTATTAGCCTGTGAAACCAAACAACCGGCCCTTTGATACAATTGAAAGTGAGGGATAGATCTAACTTAACTCTAGAAGGGGAGTGAATAGAGTATTTTAAAAACTTTAAGTTATTTTTATAGCGGATTAAAGTAGGTGATATATATATATATGTATGAGAAAAAGAAAATCACAACACACAAAATAAAATAAGTAAAGGCAATCAAGATGACACAAGGAATTTATAGTGGTTCCCTAATAAACCTGGGTACATCCACTCTTCTACCACCCTGTTAGGAATCCACTATAGGTTTTTGCTCAGGTGCCCTGCCACCACAGGTTTTTGCTAAGATGCCCTGTCACCACAAGATCTATTTTTTTAAGGGAGATCTAGCAACCCTTTGAGCTTTTGATCAGGTGACCAAAAACCAATCCCAAGTCTTTTGATTAGGTGACTTGTGAACTAAAAAGGCTAACTTTTGAAGGGAGTAAAAACCATGTACATAGTGAAAGGAAAATGTAAAAAGATTTTTTCTTCTCTGTCTCAAGTGTAACATCCATCAAACAACTAGACTCCTAGGTATTTGTTTTGTCATGACTAGGTCATGACAAAACCATCAGAGATCAAGTGGGCAAGGCCCAAGGTGAAAATCACCTTGGTATGCCTATAGCACATCCTCAACATCAGACCTAAGGTCTGACTTTAGGGCTTCACCATGACCCTATGACCCCACCACAACATTCCTAAACCATTGGAAGGTCCATTAGAGCCCTAAGGGTCCATTGGAATCAACCCAGGGTGGCCAAGTTGACCTAGGATCATCCTAGGCCTAAAATTGGCAAGGTGCCCTAACTAAGGGCAATGTGCCCCTAATGTGCCCAACCAACCCTACCTAAGTCTTCCTAGACCTTAAGTGAGGTTAATGGGTCACCAAGGACCCATTGGGGACAACCCAAGTGGCTAAGTTGACCCAAGTCAACTCTAGCCCCAAAGTAGTCAAAGTGCCCTTACTAAGGGTCAAGTGACTGATGAGTCCATATTTAATACTTAATTTCGGACTCATCTGGGCTCATTTGCGTGTGTGTATTTCCCTCTTGCTGTGCATTTTATTGATATCCGTGACTGCCATGTTCGATAACCCGTCCAGTTTTCCTACAGGTTCGGGGATCGTGTGGGCGTCGGGGTAGGACTTTCACCATTTTTGGCAAAGGAGTCAATGGTCGTGCGTTTTTACCCACGCACGACCATCGACCTCTTTGGCGCACGATCATCGGTCGTGCGCAGTCATGCCCTCTTTTCGAATGTTTTGTCCTGCCATATCGCACGATCACCTGCTATACCGCGCACGATCACTGCTCGTGCGTTGCCGATCGTGCGCAGTCATGACCTCTTTTGTGCAAGTTCTGCCGCCATATCGCACGGTCACAGGCCATATCGCGCACGACCACTGGTCGTGCGCCTGTGATCGTGCGCAGTATTTAATTCTGTTTTCTATAAATAGCGCAGGTCTCGCCCTAATTGAGGAGAGCCCGATTTTTCCGCCGTTTTTCGTCCCCGATGAAGGGTTCCGCCATTTCCCTTCATCCTCCACCTTAGGGAGGGGTTCCGGGCAAGCTTTCTCCGCCAAATCAAAGCCGGAGCACCCCCTCGGCCTCCTCCATGATCTCTTGGGCTTATTTCAAGCTTCAACGCCATGGCCATCAAGCAAAGGGAAGCTTGCAACTTTCTTCCGCTATCGTGAGACGAAGAAGACGGGCCATTGGAAGGTGGTGACAGCCCTTCTCTACCCCGGACGCAGTTGAGGACCGAGCTTGGGCGCGGATTGACAACCCGATGATTCCAACCGTGAATCCTCAATAAGGCTTCGGATTCGGTCGATCTCTTGCCTTGTTCTTCCTTTATTGTTGTTTATGTGCTGTTGTAAACTTCATTTATTGATGATGTGTGTTTATTTGTAAAACCCTTGTGCTAAATCATGTCTATGTGATTTGTATTTTCGTTATTTATTGCTTGAGGTGCGCCATATTCCGTCCACCACCATCCATCCTTGCCGCACTAGCAATTGCTAGTGGCGTGCGTAGCGAAGAGGTGCTTACGACCCTCATTTCGCCGTTCTCTCCACCTCATCCGCTAGCCTACTCGCCCATCCGCCTAGCGATTCGGTGCATAGCGGCCCGACTAGTCTTCATCCCGTCAAGCGAAGCTTTGCATAGCGGCATTGCATAGGAGTAGTTGATAGATTTTTACTTTATTTTCCGCAACCATCAAAACCCCCATTTCATTACCTCCGACCCGAGGACTTCAATCTCAAGTCCTCCTCGAAATTAACTCCACCTTACTATGTTCCTTGTGAGATCGATACTTAGGAAAACTCGCCCATTTTATATTACTTGTGCGACCGGTTCACTGTCGTGATCTTCTTGCTTCAAGTTTTTGGCGCCGTTGCCGGGGAACACAGTCGTGTGAGTTTTTGGAGAGGGAGATTATAGATTGAAGCCCTTTTCCATCTGTTCATTCCATGTCTTATTTTTCTTTGCTTTAGTTTTATAATTTGTTGCTTATTTTTCTTTATTCCTTTTCTAATTTTGATATTTCAGTAGCAGGTATTGCTTTTTATTTATCTGCTTGTGTGTAGTTAATTTTTGCTTAGAAAATTCTCGTGGTGAATTCTTTCTTGCTGCACCATGTATTCTTATGCGAATATCCGTTGCCATTGGTGCGGGGATTATAGGCATAGCAGTGATGAGTGCCCCACTGAAGAATGGGAGCATAATTCTCGTGGTTCAGTGTATGGAGCATCGTTGACTTATGGTACTTCATACACCGTACCCCAGTCTTATGGTCACTACTCTTCTTCGCCTTCACCTTTTTCATATTCCTCTTCGGTCCCACCTGGACCAAGGAGTAATGGAAAACGGTGTTTGTGTTGTCGTAGCACGACCATGTGTTGAAAGATTACGCAGAATTTCAGCGCCAGTTGGAGGCGGATGATGAGCCGGATATCCGGATTGTCTCATCCACCTCTCAAAGGGCTGCTCCTTCTGATTCTGATGATGTATCCGCAGTAACACCTTGTCTATGTGGGACTGTTGTGGATACACCCATCAGACTTTCTACTGATCGATGTGACGACTTTGCGGTACCGTCGCCCTCTATACCTTCTTCCCCTCTTCTTGATTCACCCCTGGAGGAACCTGCACCTACTTTCTCTGATGTTGTTGTTCCTCCGCTTTCTTTGCAAGAATCATCTACTCCTCTTTTTAGTGAGTTGGTTGATGACGTTGTGCCCTTTGGAGATTGGGAATATGAGGATACGCCATGGTGTGACGAGGACATTATTCTCTTTAATGGAGAGTATTACGTCTTGGAACATAATGCCGCACCGAGGTGTGTTGATGAGGAGATCCTTTCTGATGAGGAAGTTTCCACTTCCTTGTTGGATGAGGGGATCCAAACCACCACCGAGGACCTCCTATTCTCAGATCCCCATCGTCATGACTCATGTGACGCCAACGATGATCATTGTTCGGAACCTGCTGAGAGTGATTTCGGGATCACTCTCCCTATTTCTGATTCTTTTAGTTTTTCTTCTACTTTATTTCTTGATCCCCCTTCTTTATCCGAGCCTGTGCAGGTGGAATCTCCACGGGTATGTGAGGTTGTCGATGCGCCTGGCATTTTTGCCGCTGCCTTCGCTTCCTACAAACCGGTGGTGGACGATACCTTGCTAGACAAGGATATTTTTTGTGGTGAGATGAGTGAGGACCAGGCCTCCTCCTTATCTTACTTCCTATTTCCTCTGCCTGCGAAGAGCAGGTATGATTATTTAGGCAGAGGGGTAACTGCTCTTTCTCCATATCGGTACTTACTACCGCAACGGATAATGGAACAGTTACCTGTGCATTTTCTATTTCATAGGCCCATTAGCTAGAACTGTATAGAATTTAATAAGTCGTGCTGGGATGATAGTAACCCCAGTAGTTATCTTATATTTTCTACATTTTCTTTCTTTTTGTATATTTTTCTTTTGTTTTTGTGGAGCTCACCCCTGCAGGTATTCATGGAAACTATGCATTGGCAGGGTTGTGATTCTTCGTTTGGCGGGCCTGCTGCTACTTTCCACGCGTCTTCTGGTATGCTCACTAGCTGAGCATTGGGTAATCTCTTCCCTTAGCTTATTCTGATTTTACTTTCTCTATCATTTGATGTGTTGTTTAGTCTAAGTCTGGGGGAGAGCTATTAGTTGTTGCCTTTTGCACGTGCACATTTCATGTGCATACTAGAAGCTTTTATAGTTTTATTTTGATTAGTTCATTGCATTGCACACCACTACACCCACATGAGCGCGTGCTTAGCTGTTAGCGTGCCGCGAGTTAAACTCATTTCTTTTGTTTGATTTGGAAACATTATTGAGCTAGTTTAGGATTGCACGATAGAGTAAAATGTTGGCATTGCTGTGTTCCTAGTCAATTGCTCTCGTTTTGTGTAGAAATATGTGTAGATTTAATTTTTCTGTATGCTTATAGTTTTATATTTTTCTATTTGTGTAAAGACATTTTATTCTACTCAAAAGTTGGTGAATCCGGTGTGAATCAAATGGTAGTGTAGGAATGTGTGTAGCCGTCACTAGACTCGTTTTGCTCGAGTCGGGAGGAAGGATTATCTTTCTCGGTGGCTAAGAACTTGCCCCAAGCTACTCTCGAAGCATTGGTACATGGTTAGTCTAGCGTGAGCGTGATGTAGGCCATCATTTTGGCCCGGTTGAGCTTTGTACCGTTCCGAACGTCTTATCCTCGCTAAGCCACGTTGTGCCTAACCTTCTTTTGATTCAGCTCCACTAGTATTTCACCAAAGCCTCATAGCCGATCCTAGTCGCACACCTAAGTCGAGCTATAATATTTTTCATTTTATGTTGGGATGTTGATGTGGTGATACTATTTGTGAAAATGTGGAAATGCCCCCAAGTTTTATTTGCTGAAATTGTGTTTTGTGAAAAGAAAAAGTTTACAAAGAAAAATTTATACAAAGAAAATGAGAAAGAAGAAAAGGAAAAGAAAGAGTTTTAATGAAAATCTTTATGGAGATGATTTTGATTTGGAGTAGGCGGTGCATACACCCATGTTGCAAAAATCAAGTCTGGGGGTGTGGTGCACCTGGTTATATTGTGGTTTGCTGAGCGATTCTTTTAGGCTAGCTCATTTGGGTTAGGTGCATAGCCTTCCTGCTTATCTTTGTTTACCTCACCGTAACCTAAGCCCTGTGATTATCCTAAAGTCCTACGGATTCACGCTTGAGTCGAACTAGTGCCGTGGATAGAGTGTGAACGGGCAAGCGTATGGTCCCCGACATTGGTGGATTCCTTTAGAGGTGATCC
Source organism: Platanthera zijinensis (assembly GCA_039513925.1). NCBI lineage: Eukaryota > Viridiplantae > Streptophyta > Magnoliopsida > Asparagales > Orchidaceae > Platanthera > Platanthera zijinensis. The sequence continues at coordinate 96,261,734 of CM077091.1, forward strand.
TGAGCCCTGATCTTTGGCAAAGCTCACCTTAGTGGCCAGTCTACTTTCTTCCTATGCGTGACCGGATGATTCATCGTGATTCTATTTTTGAGTAGTAATAACTTGTTGATACACATTGTGGAAAATATAAACTATTTTGCATACTTAGAAATTTCTTCTTTTGTATTTTTATGCACGCGGGCATGCGACTTCGCATGGTATTCTGTTCTGCAATTTCTTTGTTAGCTAGTTCTTTTTCCTTGTCTGCTTAGGTTGTGTTTGCTCGGGACGCGCAAACAGTTAAGTCTGGGGGTGTGATGAGTCCATATTTTATACTTAATTTCGGACTCATCTGGGCTCATTTGCATGTCTTTGCACTACCATTCAGCGCCATTAGCACTCCTTTTGGTTCGCTGCGACATTCCACGTCTTATGCACTTTATTAGCCTATTTCTGTGCGTGTGTATTTCCCTCTTGCTGTGCATTTTATTGATATCCGTGACTGCCATGTTCGACAACCCGTCCAGTTTTCCTGCAGGTTCGGGGATCGTGTGGGCCACCAGGGTAGGACTTTCACCATTTTTGGCAAAGGAGTCAATGGTCGTGCGTTTTTACCCACACACGACCATCGACCTCTTTGGCGCATGATCATCGGTCGTGCGCAGTCATGCCCTCTTTTCGAAAGTTCTGTCCTGCCATATCGCACGATCACCTGCTATACCGCGCACGATCACTGCTTGTGCGTTGCCGATCGTGCGCAGTCATGACCTCTTTTGTGCAAGTTCTGCCGCCATATCGCACGGTCACAGGCCATATCGCGCACGACCACTGGTCGTGCGCCTGTGATCGTGCGCAGTATTTAATTCTGTTTTCTATAAATAGCGCAGGTCTCGCCCTAATTGAGGAGAGCCCGATTTTTCCGCCGTTTTTCGTCCCCGACGAAGGGTTCCGCCATTTCCCTTCATCCTCCACCTTAGGGAGGGGTTCCGGGCAAGCTTTCTCCGCCAAATCAAAGCCGGAGCACCCCCTCGGCCTCCTCCATCATCTCTTGGGCTTATTTCAAGCTTCAATGCCATGGCCATTAAGCAAAGGGAAGCTTGCAACTTTCTTCCTCTATCGTGAGACGAAGAAGACGGGACATTGGAAGGTGGTGACAGCCCTTCTCTACCCCGGACGCAGTTGAGGACCGAGCTTGGGCGCGGATTGATAACCGGACGACTCCAACCGTGAATCCTCAATAAGGCTTCAGATTCGGTCGATCTCTTTCCTTGTTCTTCCTTTATTGTTGTTTATGTGCTGTTGTAAAACGCTTGTGCTAAATCATGTCTATACGATTTGTATTTTCATTATTTATTGCTTGAGGTGCGCCATATTCCGTCCACCACCATCCATCCTTGCCGCACTAGCAATTGCTAGTGGCGTGTGTAGCGAAGAGGTTCTTATGACCCTCATTCTGCCGTTCTCTCCACCTCATCCGCTAGCCTACTCGCCCATCCGCCTAGCGATTCGATGCATAGCGGCCCGACTAGTCTTCATCCCGCCAAGCGAAGCTTTGCATAGCGGCATTGCATATGAGTAGTTGATAGATTTTTACTTTATTTTCCGCAACCATCAAAACCCCCATTTCATTACCTCCGACCCGAGGACTTCAATCTCAAGTCCTCCTCGAAATTAACTCCACCTTACTGTGTTCCTTGTGAGATCGATACTTGGGAAAACTCGCCCATTTTATATTACTTGTGCGACCGGTTCACTGCCATGATCTTCTTGCATCAGTGACCTCCAAGGTGCCAAGTCAACCCTACCCAACCATACCTAGACCTTAGGGGAGGCCAATGGGTCACCAAGGACCTATTGGGGTCAACCAAAAAGGTCAAATTTGTTGGAAAAGCATGTGTATTGGTGGGGCGAATTACAAAAAAAATTCGCAAGCACCAACAACACAAAATAGATCGTACATTCAATGATAATGGCCAAACAAGGCTAAGAAACAAAGTAAAACCCTAACTCATCACACCTAACCATCACAAGGGGCTAGGAAAATTTATACCTCTAGAGAACAAGATCTCTAGGCGAAAGAGGTAACACGTTGGAGAAGATGTTGGCGATTTCTCCACAACAATGAGGCCGACGCCTCGCCTCTTGGTGCACCTTGAACCCAAACAGTCAAGACAATCCGCTCCGTTGATGAGTGGAGTGGAAAGAAGGAACCTTCTTCTTCAAGCCGTCGAAAACACCAAGTGGCCGAGCCACGCTTATCGTCCGGAAGAAGATGAAGCAGGGCGAAATGTCGGGGCCGATTATGCCACTGTCTGGTTGTACAAAGGGAGGGCCTAGGGAACGGGATTGACAGAGATACCCACCTGCGCAAGGCCTGAGCCGGAGCAAACCAGGGACTAGCACCCGATAATAGCTCGAGGGCATTGTCAGGATGGCTCCAGCGTATCTCGGCCGCCGACGCTGGGCGTGAACTGAGGAGGAATCACCTCTGTTGCACGGGTGCTGTCGGGCTCTGATCCAGAGAAAAAACCCGAAAAAGCTCTATAACCCTATCTCCCATTTTCCCTTTTATCTCATTCTCAACACTCAATCAAAACCATTGATCAAACTTTTTGATCAAAACTCTTGATTTAAACCCTGAATCAAAGTTCTTGATCAAAGCGTTTGATCAAAACTCTTGATTAAACTTATACATATATATATATATAATAATAAATGAGTGAGATAAGATTTTGTGACGTCATACTATTAAATTAGCGCGATGAACCAGTTCATACCATAAATTAACAGTCACACAAAATAACAGCTCAACTTTTTCTAAACAAGTCCAATAGAAAATTATATTTCGGAAGTGCACTTACTATACTGTCTTGATTGCAAGCGGTATGAAATCAATCGCACAAGTAACTCAAATAGAGACTGTTTCTGTTCATTTGGTTTGACCTTACAGTCGAACCATGTCGTTGTAGCGATAATATAACAACGTTTATTATAGACTACAAGAGGCTTTATCAAGGCTTTGCAGTTGCCACAAAGACATGGTAGTAGGAAACAAAACATTAGTTACCCGTGTCAACCGTTTGTCACATGATATTATTAATATTGTGCGAAATAGGATCATGTCATTTTCGCACTATATTTGTCTTTCTCGATCTCATAAGTGAGTTGTATTTATAACTATACTAGTTATATTGCATGCCATACAACCTCGCTTACCAAGGGGACAAACTATATTATTACCCAAACTAGTTTGTGGACAAATGATATTTCAATATGTAAATTCCTTATACGCAAGTACGAACAATGAATCATAATGTGTGTTACCATCAAAAGACAGTCTTCAACTATAATAACATTGTTCACACCGACGTGCTAAATCTACACATCTCATATCTCCAATTCACTAGACACATTGTAACATTAATGACACTAAACACATTCCATATAATGTTACAATATAAAATAGGTCAGACTCAATATGTATGAAATAAGACACATATATACTCATATGATTGAAAAATAATCATTTATCAACATTTATAGAACTCCAATGTACTTTAATCAATATGACAATCTAAACCCGGTAATCAATGTTCCTCTTTGATTACCATGATCGGGAGCAAAACATAAGATTATACTACATAGTAAAACTCAAGGTTCTATTGTCCAAGACCAAGAGCAACTTCTCGAACCTAAAATCAGATATGTCATACAATCAAGGAACAAAAGTAATAACATTATTAGGATCATGAACACTTAGAAAATAAGTGAATAAAGAAACTTTCAAAACACTACATCCTTCAATCTCCCACTTGTTTTTTAAAGTTTCTTAGTCAAAAAGAAAGTTACAAACAAAATAGCAACCTATGAAATCACTGATCAAGCCACTCACCATGGTCATGTAACCCCATGGATTCAAAATGAATTTCACCCTTGGCTTGAGATAGAGGTTTTGTGAATGGTTTAGTTGTGTTCCTGTTTGTGTCTATCCATAAAAGTGCAATTTTGCCTTCCTCAATGAAGTACCGTGTAAAAAAAATACTTTCTATCCATGTATTTTGTTTTATGATGTGACTTTGGCTCCTTGATTTGAGAAATGGAGGCACTATTGTCACAAAACAATTTCAAAGGTCCTTCACTTGACGGAACAACTCCAAGTTCCTCAAGGAACTTCTTTATCCATACTCCCTCTTTGCTGGCTTCCGCAACTGCCATAACTTCTACTGTAGTGGTTGAGTTAGCAGTCATTGATTTCTTCCAACTGCGCCAACTCATGGCCCCACCATTTAGAAGGAAAACGAATCGAGATTGTTATCTCATGTCATTCGGATTTGTCATGAAGCTATCATCTGTGTAGCCTTCTACAGCTAACTCCTTTTCACCACCAAAAACAAGAAACTCATTCTTGGTCCTTTTTAGATACCTAAGAATATTTTTGACAGCCGTCCAATGATTAGGACCTGGCGAAGCTTGATGCCAGCTCGTTATGCTCAGAGCATATGCAACATCCGGTCTAGTACAGGTCATGACATACATGATGGAACCTATAGCGGAAGCATAGGGAACATTTTTCATGCATTCAATGTCTTGATGTATGGAGGCGCAATAAGACTTGCCAAGCTGTAAAGACGTCGTCATTGACACATTTCCTTTCTTAGAATTTTCCATATGAAACCTTTCTAAGATTTTGTTAATATAAATACTTTGACTTAGGCCAATGAGTCTTCGCGACCTATCCCTATATATCTTAATTCCCAAGATATATTGGGCTTGTCCCATGTACTTCATTGAAAAGATGGTTTTCAATGAGTCTCTTGTTTGTTCCATTAAAGGTAAATGATCTCCCATTAATAATATATCATCAACGTATAAAAATAAAAATATGATGTGACTACCACTAACCTTTTTGTATACACAAGGTTCTTCCTTGCTTTGATTAAATCCGAGAGTTTTAATCTCTTCGTCAAAGCATTTTTTCCAACTCCTTGATGCTTGCTTCAAGCCATAAATGGCCCTATAAAGTCTACATATCTTCTCGATATTTTTTCGATCTTCGAAACCTTGAGGTTACATCATGTATACCTCTTCAACTAGTTTTCCATTCAGGAAAGCTGTTTTGATGTCCAATTGCCATATTTCATAATCATGGAAAGCTACAACAACCAACATGATTCGAATGGTTTTGAACATTACAACTGGTGAAAAGGTTTCATCATAGTCAATTACTTGGACTTGACTGAATCCTTTTGCCAATATTCTCTCCTTGTAAGTAGTCATGTTGCCATTCATGTCCATCTTCCTTTTGAAAATCCATTTGTTGGGAATGGATTTCTTTCCAACAGGAAGTTCAACCAAGTCCCATACTTGATTGTCATACATGGATTGCATTTCTGATCTCATGGCTTCTTGCCAGACATCAGAATCTATCCTTCCTAATTCTTCTTCATAGGTCAGGGGGTCTTCTGTATCAATTACCAAGACTTCATGAAGACCCATATAATGGTCGGGTTTTCTCTTTACCCTTGTAGACCTTCTTAGTTCTGTCTGCTCATTTGGCTCACCTTGAGGCTCTCAAATTTCTTCCATTATTGCTTGTGGAATTAATTCATGTTCAACGTGCGTCAAGTAATTGTTTAATTGTGCAGTGTGAACCTCCTCAACATGAAATTGTGGAGGTGGATTACCCACACTCCCACTGAGCAAAGGAACTGTGTGTGATATCTCGTGATCATCTTTAATGTCAAAATTCATCTCATGATCACAACTCGGTAGGTCCTCTTGAGATTCCTCAAGTGTTATCCTACGTGCACATCCTTTGATTCCTTCAAGAAACTCTTTCTCTAGGAATGTAGCACCCTTGTTTACGAATATTATATTCGTCGACTTGTGCCAAAAGTTATAACTTTTCGTTTCTCTTGGGTATCCTATGAAGAAACATTTATCAGCTTTGGGTTCTAATTTAGTCGATTGCATACGTTTTACATATGCCTTGCAACCCCAAATTTTGAGAAAAGATAAATTGGGTGGCTTTTCGAACCAAATATCAAACGGAGTTCCATTAACAGACTTTGTAGGAACAATGTTTAAAGTGAGAGCCGCAGAAAGAAGCGCATGATCCCAAAAATATAAAGGTAAATTGGTCTGACAAATCTTGGAACGAACCATGTCAAGCAGGGTTCAATTTCTCCTTTCGGAGACACAATTCCACTGCGGGGTTCCAGGTGGAGTGAGTTATGGTACAATACCACACTCCTTTAGGTAAGTTGTGAACATATTACTCATATACTCACCTCCGCGATCAATTCTCAAGATTTTAATTCTCTTGTCAAGCTGGTTCTCTACTTCATTTTTGTATTCCTTGAATTTCTCAAGGGATTCACTTTTATGCTTCATTAGATAAACATAGCCATAACGACTATGATCATCCGTGAAGGTGATGAAGTACCTATAACCATCTCTTGCACTAGTACTCATTGGACATCATACATCGGAGTGTATCAATTCCAATAAGTTGTTCGCTCTTTCACCTTTTTTACTGAAAGGTGTTTTGGTCATCTTTCCAGCTAAACACGATTCCCATGTCCCAATTGCATCAAAATTAAATGAATCAAAAATATTAGATTGATGCAATTTCCTTATGCATTTTTTGTTAATGTGACCACGATGATGGTGTCATAAGAGTGTCTCATTTACATGAGATATTTTGAGTCTTTTGTTATTGATATTCATAACATGTTTATCTTCAACTATATTAAGCAAATACAAACCATTTGTAATGAAAGCATTTGCATAAAACAAACCATCCTACTTAATAGTCATTTGTGAATTATTTATCACAAAACAAAATCCTTCTGCATCTAAACATGACACGGATATAATGTTTCTTAAAATAGAAGGGACATGATAAACATCTTTCAAAATAAAACATAAACCACTAGATAAATGAAGATCAAGGGTGCCAACAGTAACCAAAGAGATTCTTGCACCATTTCCAACCTTCAGCACAACCTCTCCTTTGGAGAGCATTCACCTATCCCTTAGTGACTGCACATTAGAAACTAAGTGAGCACATGATCCGGTATCTATTACCACATCAAGGATAGTAGTGGTTAAGTTTATATTTAATTCAATAACAAATATACCTTTGGGGGATTTGCGTTCAATCTTGCCTTCATCCAAGTCACACTTATACTTGGGGCAATTCATCTTGTAGTGTCCTTTCTCATGGCAATGGAAGATGTTGGGTACATTGGTAATTGCAGCAGATTTGGAGAAGCCTCACTTAAATCAATGACATACATCATCTTGTATTTAATGTCTGTTTAAGTTTATTTGTGCAGGCTAAGTAATGTAGAAATTTTTCTAAGTATAAAAGCATCGAGGCACTCGGTCAGTATCGACGCTTGTGAAGAAGCTGTGTCAAGAACAAGAGCAAAACTGTGTCGACACACATAACTAGTGTCGACACACTGAAGTTCAGTCTACACCAGCTGTGTCGACACACAAGACTTGTGTCGACACATAGATATAAGACAACACAAGCTGTGTTGACTTAAATGATCTCAGTCGACATCCTGAATACTGAGTTGAAGATCAACTGTGTCGACACTCAGGACTAGTGTCGACACACTATGACTAGTAGTGCTGACAGTAAGCTGAAGCTGATATGTCAACACCAAGGACTTGGGTTCATAACTATTTTGAAGAAAGCTGTGTGGACACTGTGGAAGTTGTGTCGACACATTCTATATTATCTGTGTCGAGTCTATGAAGAAAAGCTGTGTCGATAGAGATTAAAGTCTGTCGACTATATCAAGGCAATGTTTCGACATCCTGATAGCTGTGTCGACATATTCATAATCTGTGTTGACACATTTTGAAATCAGTGTCAACACATTATGAAGAAGATCTGTCTCGACGCTGTATGCTGTTTTGAAGACCAAGTTGCATATTTCTAGATCTAAAAAGGGATAACTGGCATAACTGTCAAAGTTATCAGATGTCAGAACTGTCAGATGCCAGTTAGCTACCGGTTCAGCCGGTTATCACCGTTGTATTTCTATAAATAGAACAGTTCTACCAAAGAATAACACACAGAAAATATACAACACAATAACACAGAGACGAAGAGAAATCTTGGGAGATCAGTAAGGATTACAGAATCATTTATGTAATAAGAAGATGGAAGCTGATTCAAGATCACCTCCATCTGCTCAAGAGAGATTCAACCTAGTTCTATATTTTCAAGAAGCTTTGAAGAAACTAAGTAAGGTTGAATCAGATCCAAAGCTACAAGGATCAGAAGAAGACTAATCACTCAAGATTTGGTCATGAACACTTTACCCAATTCTCTCTCTCTCTCTGGGTAAAGAAATTCTTAAAACATTGTAATCACAACTGTAGGATCTATATTGATCTGAGTGTAGGAAAGTCTATCTTTCTGAGTGGTAAGCCTGTAATTATAAGGGCTAAGGTAGGGCATGCTGCCTGAGGTAGGAGTTGGAAAACTTTGAGGTAGGATTCTTGGGAAGAATCTGAGTTGTAGGATCTGGAAGGATCTGAGCTATAGGACTTGAAGAAGTCCGAGTTATAGGAACCTGGAAGGGTTCTGAGTGCTAAGATTTGTGGATCTGAGAAAAGTGGAAGTTGGGCCAAATCTAGTTCATTGCTAGATAGGCGAAGAAGGAAAGTGGATGTACCCAAATATTGGGGAACCACTATAAATTTGTGTGTCTCTGTTCTATATTTTCTTACTCTGAAAGTTTTTGATGCTTGTATGGTTGGATAACTAGATTTGCTATTTAAAAATCCTAAAACTGCCTATAATAAAGAATTGAACCTATTCACCACCCTCTAGGTGATTAGTTGTTCATTATTGAATTCTTTCAATTCGTATCAGAGCAAGGTTGCTCAAAATTTGACTTAACAGTCACAGCTTATCTCCAAGGTAGTTATAGATATTCAAAATGGGGTCAAGTGCGAATCAGAAAGAGCTTGGTTCATTGAAACTTCCCATATACAGGAAAGTAAATTTTGGTATCTGGAAAGAAAGAGCCAGATTTTTCATGGAGGTATCTAATCCAAGAATTTATATTACAGTTCAAGAAGGTCCCTTTATACCTATGAAAACATCAGTTCTTGATGCCAATAAATCCACTCCTAAGAGCTATGAAGAAATGACTAAGGATGAGATCATCTTGGCTACTATGGACAAAAGAGCACATAACATAATAGTTAGTGCCATAGATGATTCAACTTTTCAGAATATGGTCCATTGCAAAACATCAAAAGAAATATGGGACACACTGGTTGTTTATATGGAAGGAACTGAAGAGTTTAGAGATGACAGAAAGTCTATGCTCAATCAGGAGTATGATAGCTTTAGACAGGCCAAGACTGATATCATTGCAGAATGCTATAAGTAATTCTTTAGGATAGTGAATGAACTAATGACTTATGGAAGGGTATTCAGTACATATGAGCTAAATGACAAATTCCTCAGGTCATTAACCAAAGATTGGGATACTAAGATTTGTGCCATAAGAGAAGTGGCCAGATTAGTTGATACACCTCCACCAACACTTTTTGGTAAACTACTGTCCTATGAAATGTAGTTGATAACATGGAATGAGGAGGAGAAATGCAACAAGTCTTCAATCAAGGATAAGTCTGTGGATTTCAAAGTTGAGGCCACAAGAAAGGGTAGGAGAAGGTCTCCTCCTCCTCCTAGGAAGGTTGCTGAGATAAAAAAATGAAAGCTCAGACACCAGCACATTAGATGGTCATAATTGTGATGAAGACTTTGCTATTTTCACAAGACAGTTCAAGAGATTTGTAAAGAAAAAGAGCTGGAGAAGCAGGCCATCCATATCTTCTTACCCCAAGGATGATAACTACAAAGGAAAGAAGAAATCCTCTAAAGAGGACAGGTATGGCTCAAAAACTAGTAAACAAACTTCTTCTAAAATAGTTTGTTATTGCTGCAGCAAAATAGGGCATGTCATAGCTGACTGTCCTGTGAAAAGAAAGGAATCAGGAGACAAGAAGAAGCACCATAAGGGCAAGAAGGAAAGGTCCTTTGTTGCCCAGAAAGAAAAAAGTTGGATTGATTCAACTTCATCAGAATCAGAAAGAGAAGATGATGTTGAGGCCTATATTGGGCTATATTCAGCAGAAGTAGATTTTGTGGAGATTGAATTCCTGCAAATGCTGGATGACATCAATTCAAGGACAGAAGACAGTCATTGCTTTGGTCTGTTGGCAGTTGATGAGGAAGGAGACATCCAGGATCATCCTGGTCTTAGTAAGGTACATTCCTCACCATATGGATCTGTATATGTAACTAGTTCAGAATCAGAAGCATCAACTCAAAAAGGTGATGATGGTTCTGAATCTGAGAGAGACATCAATCAACTAATTGATGATTATGGTGAGCTCCTTAAAGCATTTAAGTAAAGCAAGATCCTAGCCAAAAAGTTGGCAAAGGAGAATGCTTCTCTTAAATTGGATGATTCAGACTCAGCAAAAGTGCTGGATCTGAAAATAAAAGAAGTTAGTAAACTAAAGAACATAACTATTATTCAGATGGGTACTATTACTTTCAAGAATGATCATATCAGGAATATTGAAAGCAGACTTCAAAACGAGAGGGAATTAGTGGTTAAATTTTCTAAACCTAGTACAGTTTTACCTTTAATAGATTCCATCTCCATCCAAAAGGGTAAGAAGGGGCTAGGTTACAAAGATAGAACTAGAGTTGCCAAATCTAAAAGTAAAGGCAATGCTTCATTACAGCCACTAGCCTCAATGCCCCTATATCTTTTAAGAAGATTGATCAGCCATCAAACAGGTATGACCATGAATGCATTTATGGCCACTACGAGATTGAGAGTGGCAAGGGTGCAAGTGACTATATGACAGCTCACCAAAAAACTCAACTTGCCCATTCTGGACAATTTGTGTTTGGTGTCCCAGCCCCATCACTCAAAAAAAAATAAGCAATTCACTTCCAAGGTCTTACAGACCAGAACCAAACAAAGAGGAAGTCTGATAGCAGGACTAAAATGGGTATCACTGAAGCAATCAGGATAATTTACTCTGAAAAGAAGAATTCTGCTGTTAAGACTCAGGATATCCCAAGTACATCTGTTGCTAGACCAATTCCCAAAAAGGCTTTGGCTGATAGACTAGAAAAATGAATTGTTATACCATCAGTTTTAAGAACTAAAGACAGCAATGCTGTCAGATCAGTACTTAAGAGGAGGTATAATAAGTATGAGTGCTGGTGTTGTGGCAAGGTGGGTCACTTTGTCATTGACTGCAGGTTCAATGATAGTGTCAAGAGGGATAGTCTACCTGTTAGTAAAGCTGCAGGTAGGCAGATGCATTTTCAGTCTAACCAATGCCTAGGACCCAATAAAAATTAGGTCCCTAAGGGTAGATAGTCTTGTTCTATGCAGGTGAGTCCAAGTAGTCATACCCTTATATGGTACTTGGACAGTGGTTGTTCCAGGCACATGACTGGAACAAAGTGGATGCTAAAGAACTATACTCCAACTAACAATGGACCCAAAGTCATCTTTGGAGGTTCAGAAAGTTGGATAATAAAAGGTTTTGGTAAGATTACAAATTGTCTAGTCACTATCACACAAGTGGCCTATGTGAAAGGTTTGAAACATAATCTGATAAGCATAAGCCAATTATATGATCTTGGCTATGACATATCTTTCCTCAAAGATAAGTGTCAAATAAGAAATTCTAATGACCAAGGGGTCATCTTATCTAGCACTAGGAGAGGAAATATTTATTGTCTAGATTTTGAATGTATGAGAAGAGATTCTCCTATTTGTCTAGTTGTAGATGAGAAAGCCACTCACTATGTACAATGGTACAAGAGGCTAGCTCATCTAAACTACAAGACAATAGGAAAACTCTTATGTGGTGATCTTGTCAGGAATGGTCCTAAAGTTAAGTGTGTCAAGGAGAGTATCTGTTCAGCATGTCAAAGGGCAAGAAGACCAGATCCTCTTTTAAAAGCCTTGATACCAAAGATTTAGTGAGGTATCTTTACCTTATGCATATGGATTTGTTTGGTCCTATGCCGTTTCATTGTCTAGGTAGGAAAGCCTATACATTGGTAATAGTAGATGACTTTTCCAGGTTTGCATGGGTGTTTTTCCTAAGGAAGAAATCTGAAACACCTGATGTTTTCCAGACCTTTGTTAAGCAGATACAAAATGAATTTAACAATACAGTGGTCAAAATCAGAAGTTACCATGGGACTTAATTTCAGTCTGAATGCATGACAAAGTTTTGTGAAAGTATTGGGATTCATCAGGAGTTATCCACACCTATAACACCTCAGCAATATGGTATTGCTGAAAGGAAAAATAGGACTCTAATAGAGGCTGGTAGGACCCTACTAAGTGACACTTCTCTTCCAGAATATTTCTTGGCAGAGGCAATAAACACTGCATGTCATGTCCTCAATATAGCCTCTAACACTAAAAGTCATAAGAAGACTCCCTATGAGATTCTGAAGGGTATAAAACCAAACCTATCCTATTTTAGGATCTTTGGTAGCAAGTTCTATATACATAACAATGTTAAGTCTCACTTGACTAAGTTTGCTGCCAAGTCCTAAGAGCGAATCTTTGTTGGGTACCTCAACAACAGTAGGACATATAGGGTCTATAACTTGACTACACAAGTTGTAGAAGAAATTGTCCATGTAGTTTTTGATGAATCCATGCTTATTAATAATGAACTGCCTAGCATTTCATCTAGTTCTGCAGGTCTAAAGGATAAATTGGAGAAGCTATCCATTAAAGAAGTCAAGACAACAGAAGAAAATACAAAAGATGATGGATTCTGTCAAGGGGGAGCTCTAGAAAAGCAAGCTGATAATATTCCACAAATGGAAGTTGAAGACACTGAAGAACAGGCTGCTGAAGAAAGGATGCCTCAAGCAATGAGACATCTAAAAGATCATCCAACTCACCAAATCATTGGTGATGCTAAGACATGGTGTGATGACAAGGAGCAAGGGCATGAACACTGCACTATGTTCAAGCTTTCTGTCCCAGGTGGAACCTAAGAAGTTTGAGCAAGCTATTAAGGATTCTCACTGGATAGGTGCCATGCAAGAAGAACTGAACCAGTTCAAGAGATGCAAAGTATGGAAACTTGTTTTTAGACCAGAAGGACACAATGTCATTGGAACAAAATGGATTTACATGAATAAGTTGGATGAGAATGGAATCATAATCAAAAATAAGGCAAGGCTGGTAGCTAAAGGTTACAGGCAGGAAGAAGGGATGGACTTTGACGAAACTTTTGCTCCTGTAGCAAGGTTGGAGGCCATAAGACTATTCCTTGCCTATATAGCCTATCAAGGATTCTATGACTACTAGATGGATATCAAGTCAGCATTTCTGAATGGAGACTTGAAGGAAGAAGTATATGTAGAATAACCATCAGGTTTTGTTGATTCTCATTTTCCAAACTATGTCTATAGACTTAAGAAAGCACTTTATGGGTTGAAACAGGCTCCTAGGGCTTGGTATGAGACATTATCTACCTTCCTCATTAAGAATAAATTCTCAAGGGGGAAAATAGACAAAACTCTATTCCTTAGGGAATCCAAAGGCAAGATCATACTAGTTCAGATTTATGTTGATGACATAATCTTTGGATCTACTGAAAACAACCTTTGAAGGAAGTTTGCTAAACTTATGCAAGGGAAATTTGAAATGAGTAGTATGGGTGAGCTAAAGTTCTTTCTAGGACTTCAAATAAAATAGACTGATGATGGCTTGTCCATATCACAGTCTAAGTTCACCAAGGAGTTGATAAAGAAATATAGTATGGATACAACATCCACCATGAAAACTCTAATGGGGTCAAGTATGCCTATATGCAAAGATGAAGCAGGAAAACCTGTTGATGAGACCTTGTATAGAGGGATAATTGGCTCCCTCCTCTACTTGACTGCTAGTAGGCCTGACATCATGTATGCAATATGTGTCTGTACTAGGTATCAAGCATGCCCTAAAGATTCACATTATTCTGCTGTAAAAAGAATTCTGAGATATCTAAAGGGCATACCAGATCTAGGTCTTTGGTACCTTTGGAATAGAGATTTCCTATTAACTGGATTTTTAGATCGAGATTTTATAGGATGCAAAGAAGATAGGAAAAGTACCACAAGTACTTGTCAGTTCCTAGGTGGAAGATTGGTGTCATGGAATAGCAAAAAGCAAACAAGTGTTGCCATTTCTACAGCTGAGTCAGAGTACATTGCTTTAGGAAATTGTTGTGCACAACTATTGTGGATGCAACATTAGTTAGAAAATTATGACATCAAGCTAAGTAAAACACCTTTACATTGTAACTCTACAAGTGCTATTTCCATTATTAGAAATCATGTTTCACATAGCAGAACAAAGCATATTAAAATTAGGTATCACTTTATAAGAGAACATGTAGAGAAAAATGACATCTGTTTAGAGTTTGTCACAACAGATAGAAAAATAGCTGACATATTCACTAAGCCTCTGGATGAAACTAAGTTCAATAACTTTAAGATTGAGCTAGGAATGCTAGATATTGATTAAGTCAATGTATAAACTCATTAAAGGAAAAATCCACAGATATTGACTAAGTTAAGAATTCATGTTGACATCAACAATAAGTTGGTCGACATTAATTATTGCTAGTGTCGACACTGCCAGAGCTTAGTGTCGACATTAAAAGTAAAGTGTCAACACTACCAGAGCTTAGTGTCGAGATTAAAAGGAAGTGTCAACACAATGCTGTCGACATCTTACATCAATGTGTCAACATACTTCTGTTAACACCTTAAATCAAGGTGTCGACACAACAATGACAAGTCTTATATATTGACCCCTATAGAGTGATGTCGACATATAATAGTGATTGATCCCTATCATCTGTGTCGAGATGTTAACTTCTATGTCGACACAAGGTGTCGACACACAATATTTGGTCACGTCATTTGACCTTCCAAATTTAAAACTCTATAAATAGGTTAAAACGAGAATTAGTCGACCATGCGACTTAGCTTTCTCGAGACATTGAACTTCTGTGTCGAGAGCTAGATCTCCTCTCAACCATCCTCAATATCTCTTCATTCAACATTAAATGGCGCAAAAGTTGGAAGAAAACATCAACAAGGGTTACGAACTGGTTCGTAACGCCTTCAACGGTGCTTCTCAAGAAATTCAGAAAGTCATCACCCTAGTCACTAACACTGGACTAGAATTTATGGTCTCAGAACTAACCAAGATATGGAAGAAAGAAGTAATTGAATTCTTCTTTAACGAAAAGCTGGATTCAATTGGAAACCAGATTAGTTCAACAGTTCTTGGGACGAAGATAAAGCTTACTCCTAAAAGTCTGAGCAAGGTACTCCAACTGTCGCCGCTCAAAGAAGAAGATGAGGTTGATTCCTTCAAGATAGAAGAGGGACGTCAATGGTGTGGTCTGAATGCAACCACGAAGATTGGATCCTCTATGAACAGAAAAGGGATGAATTCCCAAGAGAAATTTCTTTCTGAAGTGGTTGGAAAGGTTATACTATGCAAGACAGGGGGATATGGCAGGATATCTTCCTTCATGTTCAGCCTAATGATATGATTAATATTCAATCTCAAGACTAACTGGTCGACAGTAGTCTTTGACAAGATCAAGGAAGGTATCAAGAAGCCTAACCTAGGCAGGATCCTGAGTTTGTATCTAGTCTCAGCAAAGCCAGAGATACTAAATCAAGCTGCAGGAGCTAAAATCAATCATATGAGGAGAATGGACACTAGAATCTCTTCAAGATGGGACAGGGTACTGACCAAGGAAACTCTAGCTCCTGTACAACATCAAAAAGAACTAAAGAAAAATAAATTAGCAGCAAAGATTATGGAATCATCTAGTGACTCAGAAGAGGTTGTGGTTTTCAATTCTAATGAGGATGTAAATGAAGTACAATCTCAAAGGGAAGATGATTCAGTGCCACATCCTCAAGTGTCCTCAGTTCTAGGGGGAGACTTTCCAGAGACTATCATGGAGAGTGAAGCAGCTCATCTCACTATCCTGGAGGTTCTCAAGGATATCAATAAGGATACAGCTTTGGTAGATGATCCAGAAGCACAAACTGAGCTAGTTCAAGTTGCTGAGAAAGAGACTTTTGTTTCAGAAGCTGATGTCCAGGGGGAGAATACTGGGGCTACTGAGGACAATGTTCCTCCATCTGATACTTTTCCAGATGTCCAGAAGGAAAACCAGGACATACTTCAAGAAGATGCACAGATTAAGGGGGAGGTACCAGACCTTGACTCAGTACATTTTCCTGATCACCAGCCTCATGCTGTGGATGTAGCCAGTTCCTCTGAATCAGTAGCTGAATAAGAAGCCTCTGAGCTAAAGAAGAGAAAACTAATGGAAATAAGGAAGAAAAGCATAGGTTATAAGATGGCCTTGCAGACTGCCCCACCAACACCAGCTCCTGTAGTGGACTACAGTTCACTTTTATGAAACTACAAGAGAAGATGGATGAGCAAAGAACTACTCTTGAAAAATATTTGGATGAGACCCACAAGGACCTGCAATTTAAGCTGGCAAAGGATATCAAATCCATCAGACTTGAAGTCAATCAGAATAAAAAAGAGATGACAGATTGCTTCCATAAAGGAGATAAAGTTGTAGTTTACTTGGCACAACAACAACAACAGGAGATTATGACTGCAGTAGAGGACATTGCAGTCAAACAAAGATTTGTCCTGGAAAATCAACTAAGAATGAATGAAAATCTGGTATAATCTCATAATGCTATTCTATCAAAGCTTTAGAATAGTATCACTGCTATAAAGACTGAAGTGTCCAAGCAAATAAAGGAAGATTTAGTAGCTGTCCAAACAGCAATTAAGGCATCTCAAATAGCTATTTTTGATCAACTAAAGAAGTTCAAGACCTATTACAAAGAAGGAACAAATTATCTGGCTGATCATGTAAGGTTTCAAAAGGATGATTTGAGAGATCATGTAGAAAGGGAAGTCATAAAGGGGGAGAGAGTATTAGTAAACACACGCTCAGATCATGCTAAATGGATATCAAATAGCATCAGAGCAACTCTTGGGTATCCACCCCTTTGTGATGATGACAACACTGCTGAATCTGGAATTCAATCTGCTTATTTTGAAGGGGTTCAACAGGAAGTAGCTCAAGTTATTTATCCTCCTTTTGATTTTGAAGAGATCCAACAGGCAGTTCACCAAATGTATAGCCCTCCATAGGAGGCACAAAATGTTATTCTTGAAAAATTTGATATGCCTGCAGTTGTAGTTCAAAGAGAAAAAGAAGCTCAGTTGTCTAAGAAAAGGTTCAGAGAACAGGCAGAATTAAAGCCTGATTTTGAAAAATGGAGTCCAACATCTAGAAATATTATTCTGACTACTTGGAAAGCTGTGAAAGACAATATGCATGATAAAGACAAATGGTATTCTGAACATGAATGGAGTAAATATCAGGAGCGAAAAGATGCCATATTTCAGTTCAGAAGAGATCTTAAAGCTGGGAAGATACCTGCTAACTCGGTGGAGCCTAGCAAGTATTTTCCAAAGTCTTTTCATTACTTTGAAAGGCAAAAGATACAGGCTGAAGAGCTTAAGAAGAAGGATCAGAAAGGAAAGAAGCTGGCCGATGACACAAAAGATAATGTATAAGCTTGGATTCAACCTAGCAAAGGGATTGTGATCAAGGAAACAAAACTGACATAAAGTCTTTTATGTCTTAAAATTTAGAACTATATAATAATGTTGTTCTTTCTAGACATTCTTGAATTTTATAAGTCAGATATAATTTGAAATGAAGGGATAATTTCTTAGTTGAGATAATCTGTTTGATTCTATCTGTTTATATATTACATATTTCTATGATGGATATGCTTAACTTTGTAACATATATATTTTCTGCCTATTGATTAACCTTGTCTGTATTTGTTAGTACATCATTTATTTTGATGGTTATTATAATGGTGTATATCATTGACTTGTGGTTATGACTTCTCCAAATAGGGGGAGATTGTTGGGTACATTAGTAATTATAACAGATTTGGAGAAGCCTCACTTAAATCAATGAAATACATCATCTTGTAATTAATGTCTGTTTAAGTTTTTTTGTGCAGGCTAAGTAATGCAGAAATTTGTCTAAGTATAAAAGCGTCGAGACACTCGGTCAGTGTTGACGCTTGTGAAGAAGCTGTGTCAAGAACAAGAGCAAAAGTGTATCGACACACAGGACTTGTGTAGACACACTGAAGTTCAGTCTACACCAGCTGTGTCGACACACAGATATAAGACAACACAAGCTGTGTCGACTTAAATGATCTCAGTCGACATCCTGAATGCTGAGTTGAAGATCAATTATGTCGACACTCAGGACTAGTGTCGACATACAATGACTAGTAGTGCTGACAATAAGCTGAAGCTGATATGTCAACACCCATGACTTGGGTTGACAACTATTTTGAAGAAAAGCTGTGTCGACACTAAGAAAGTTGTGTCGACACATTGTACATTATCTGTGTTGAGTCTATGAAGAAAAGCTATGTTGACAGAGATTAAAGTCTGTCAACTACATCAAGGCAATGTGTCGACATCCTGATAGCTGTGTCGACACATTCATAATCTGTGTCGACATATTTTGAAATCAGTGTCAACGCATTGTGAAGAAGATTTATCTCAACACTGTCTGCTGTTTTGAAGACCAAGTTGCAGATTTCCAGATCTAAGAAATGACAGCTTGCATAACTGTCAAAGTTGTCAGATGTCAGAACTATCAGATGTCAGTCCGCTACTAGTTCAGCCGGTTACCTCTACTGTGTTTCTATAAATAGAACAGTGCTATCAAATAATAACACACAGAAAATATATAACACAATAACACAGAGACGAAGAGAAATCTTTGGAGATCAGTAAGGATTACAGAATCATTTTTGTAATAAGAAGAAGTTGAAGAAGGAAGCTGATTCAAGATCATCTCCATCGGCTAAAGAGAGATTCAACCTAGTTCTCTATTTTCAAGAAGCTTTAAATAAGCTAAGTAAGTTTGAATCAGATCCAAAGTTGCAAGGATCAGAAGAAGACCAATCACTCAAGATTTGGTCAAGAACACTTTACCCCATTCTCTCTCTCTCTAGGTAAAGAAATTCTTAAAACATTGTAATCACAACTGTAGGATCTATATTGATCTGAGTGTAGGAAAGTCTATCTTTCTGAGTGGTAAGCCTGTAATTTTAAGGGCTGAGGTAGGGCATGCTGCCTGAGGTAGGAGTTGGAAAACTCTGAGGTAGGGTTCTTGGGAAAAATCTGAGTTGTAGGATCTGAAAGGATTTGAGCTGTAGGACTTGAAGAAGTCTGAGTTGTAGGAATTTGGAAGGGTTCTGAGTGGTAAGATCCGTGGATCTGAGAAAAGTGGAAGTTGGGCCAAATCTAGTTCATTGCTAGATAGTCGAAGGGGGAAAGTGGATGTACCCAAATATTGGGGAACAACTATAAATTTGTGTCTCTGTGCTATGTTTGCTTACTCTGAATGTTTGTGATGCTTGAATCGTTGGATAACTAGATTTCCTATTTAGAAATCATAAAACTGCCTATAATAAAGAATTGAACCTATTCACCACCCCTCTAGGTGATTAGTTGTTCATTATTGAATTCTTTCATAAGCACTCACTGACATATGTTGGAGAGTTCTTCACTTTGCTTCCCTTGGAGGTGCTCACATGAGTTCCTCCCTTATTGCCTTTGGATGAGGAATTTCTACTTGTAGTCTTGATTGCGACTTTGCCTTTATTTTTAAAGGGCTTCTTGCTACTTGACGCAATGGCTAAGACAGAATTTTCCTTTGTCTTGCCCATATCTACCTCAGCTATTTTAAGGGCATTATGGAGCTCATTCATGGTCATCTTCCTTTCACGCATGTGATAATGCATTATAAAATCCTTGTAGGAGTAAGGAAGTGACCCTAGTATGATATCCTCAGCAATGCCATCAGGAATTTGAGAATTCAGTTTCTCTAATTTCTCCAGATAACCCTACACCTTAAGGAAGTGCACTGAGACAGATTCACCCTCCATAATTTTGCACCTTGTGAGTGCTATGGTGGTCTTATAGCGCTCTTTACGAGCAATATCGGTGAACATCTTCTCAAATTGTGCTATTATTTCCTTGGCGGGAGTGTCCAGAAATTTCCTTTGCAACTGATCGCCAATACTGGCCAAGATCAGTGTCTGCACAACACGCTGTTGTTCATTCCATTTCTTTTGTTCCTCCTTTTCATCATCGGTTGGTTTGCCTTTCTCCTTCTCTTCTAGGCAATGGCCATCCAGGATTTGTTGGAGATTTTCCAAACACAACACAATGTTCAACTTGAGGATCCAATCAGAATAGTTTGAACCGTCATTAGCAAGAGGACTCTTATCAATCATGGAACGCAGAAAATTTGGTAAAGTAGACATGATTCTAAAAAAGAGAGAGAATAAACACTTATTTAGAGTTCATAAAAATATTGCATTGCTATATCAAACAAAAATAATATAGCACACACAAGATCCTTTCCAAACAAATGGACTCATCCAAATGTTTGTCCAGGTAGGTACAAAGCACCAATCATAACCTATTAAGCGATGCTCAATCCTTATGACTCTTGAACAATATTATTGCATGTTTTTAAAGAAAACAAAATAATATGAAAAACCTTTTCCCAAAATATTCAATCCTAGATCTTGAAGCTTTGTTTAAGAAAACACATTTTATAGGGCAATAAGTGTGAATGCAGTATTTCCACAAGAAGGTAAACTGTGCCTCACACAAGATTTAATCTCTTGTGGCCTAATGCCAAGTTAACACATGATCCACCATGTCTAGTGACTGGAATCACACTCATGATCATCCAAAGTCACTAGCTTAAGCAGATAAAATGAGGAGGAAAAACATCTTAAATTTTTCTCTTTGCATTCCACTAAAGAATAGAGGAAAACAAAACAAACCTAACTCACGTCATTCTAATTATTACATGCATCTTAAACAAAAATACATTCCAGAGATAACATAGAAAATAATATAAAGGAAAGAATGCGAGAGTAAGCCAAACCTTAGCAAAAACCCTAACGATGGACAGGCCTGTGCACACAACCCAAAAAGAAACTCCTTGTAATCCATACAATCAGATTACAAAATAAGAACCAAGGGTTGGGTCATAGCCAATCCAAAACACTAGGCACCAAGAAGCCCCAATTATCATCGGATATCTGAACCTGCCCCGAATACCACTGTTGGAAAACCATGTGTAGTGGTGGGGCGAATTACAAAAAAAATTCGCAAGCACAAACAACACAAAATGGATTGTACATTCGATGACAATGGCCAAACAAGGCTAAGCAACAAAGTAAAACCCTAACTCATCACACCTAACCATCACAAGGGGCTAGGAAAAATTATACCTCTAGAGAATAAGATCTCTAGGCGAAAGAGGTAACACGTTGGAGAAGATGTTGGCGATTTCTTCACAACGATGAGGCCGACGCCTCGCCTCTTGGTGCACCTTGAACCCAAACAGTCAAGAAAATCCGCTTCGTTGATAAGGGGAGCTGAAAGAAGGAACCTTCTCCTTCAAGCTGTCAGAAACCCCAAGTGGTCGAGCCACGCTTATCGCCGGGAAGAAGATGAAGCAGGGCGAAATGTCGGGGCCGTTTATGCCACCGTTAGGTTGTACAAAGGGAGGGCCTAAGGCACGGGATCGTAAGAGATACCCACCAACACGAGGCCTGGGCCGGAGCAAACCAGGGACTATCACCCGAGAAGAGCTCGAGGGCGTCATCGGGATGGCTCCAGCGTATCTCGGCCGCCAGCGCTAGGCGTGAACTTAGGAGGAATCTCCTCTGTTGTATGAGTGCTGTCGGGCTCTGGTCTAGGGAAAAAACCCGAAAAAGCTTTGTAACCCTATCTCCCATTTTCCCTTTTATCTCATTCTCAACACTCAATCAAAACCATTTATCAAACTTTTTGATCAAAACTCTTGATTTAAACCCTTAATCAAAGTTCTTGATCAAAGCTTTTGATCAAAACTCTTGATTAAACTTATACATATATATATATATATATATAATAAATGAGTGAGATAAGAAATTGTGACATCACACTATTAAATTAGCGCGATGAACCAGTTCATCCCGTACATTAACAGTCGCACAAAATAACAACTCCACTTGGTCTAAACACGTCCAATAGAAACGACATTTCGGAAGTGCACTTACTATACTTTCTTGATTGCAAGCGGTATGAAATCAAGCGCACAAGTAACTTGAACAGAGACTGTTTTCGTTCATTTGGTGTGACCTTACAGAGGAACCATGTCGTCGTAGTGATAATATAACAACCTATATTATACACTACAAGAGGCATTATCAAGTCATTGTAGTCTCCACAAAGACATGGTACTAGGAAACAAAACATTAGTGGCCCGTGTCTACCTTTTGTCACATGATATTATTAATATTGTGTGAAATAGGATCGTTTCATGTTCACACTATATTTGTCTTTCTCGGTCTTATAAGTGAGTTGTATTTATAACTATACTAGTTATATTGCATGCCATACAACCTCGCTTTACGAAGGGGACCGACTATATCATTACCCAAACTAGTTTGGGGACAAACGATATTTCAATATGTAAATTCCTTACACACAAGTACAAACAGCGAATCATAATGTGTGTTACAATCAAAAGACAGTCTTCAACTATAATTACATTTTTCACACCGACGCGCTAAATCTACACATCTCATATCTCCAATTCACTAGACACGTTGTAACATTAATGACACTAAACACATTCCATATAATGTTACAACATAAAATAGGTTAGGCTCAATATGTATGAAATCAGACGCATACATACTCATATGATTAAACGATAATCATTTATCAACATTTATAGAACTCCAATGTACTTTAATCAATATGACAATCTAAACCCGGTAATCAATGTTCCTCTTTGATTACCATGATCGCGAGCAAAACATAAGATTATACGACATAGTAAAACTCAAGGTTCTATTGTCCAAAAACAAGAGCATCTTCTCGAACCTAGCATGAGATATGTCATAAAATCAAGTAAGAAAAGCAACAAAATTATTAGGATCATGAACATTTAGAAAATAAGTGAATAAAGCAACTTTCAAAACACCATATCCTTCAAAATTGACCTAAGTTAACATTACCCAAGTGTTAGGTCAAGTTGGTTCAAATGGCCTAACTCAAGCTCAAACCCAAACCCACTTTGGCTAACCTCATTTTTATTGTTTATGTGGGTTAGATGGGATGGCAATAGGCTAGGGAGATGAGAAAATTCGTTCATGATGACTAGGAGAGAGAAAGCTCCATTTGCCCTTTAATGGAGGAGAGAGAAAGTGAGAAAGAGAAGGTCATTCATGGTGGGGAAGGTGAATCACCCCTCCATTCTTCACCAATTAATTAGTATTCATCTCCCCTATCAGTTTTGAGGAGTTTCCAAATGAATTGGGACCAAGGGGAGGTGAATTTCAAGGGATTTTCTCCATGGCCCAAATTCCCTTTCATGGCCATAAATGGCTTTGAAGACTAGGCCCTTCCCCTCCCCCAATTGATGACCTTAAAAGCTTCCCTAGGAAAAGAGCATAAGTTTCCACCTTTTTGCTGAAGAAATCGAGCCCTCCCACTGCACGGTTGTAACATACACGAAGCTCCAAAATCCGGCCATAGCGCACCACCACCAAACCCGTCGGCAAGCACGGTTGAAGGTCCTCCTCTACTCCTTCTTCTTTGGATAGATCTTAGGAATATGTTGGGTATTGTATCCACAATGTACCTGATTTGAAGAAGACCCTGGACCAGCTAAGGTGAATTGACATTGTATTTGATCATTTGTCTTCAAGTTGTGCTTGCAGTTATTTCACGCTTAGTACACACCAATGTCAGGGTGTAGTGGGTCAATATACACGGGTCTGCGAAACGTAATCCTTCGTTGAGTAGATCAGTGTGTTGGCCTATGTGTGCTCTCTCTATTGGAGTGTACTTACTTTCAAGCACAGGGTCGAGATAGAGCTAGAGCTGAAGAGGAGCAAGGATGGGTCAAAGAACAGCTCACAGGAAGATAGACGAAAATTCGTCTAAGTATGATTCGACGAGAATCACTAGCTGATTCTCGCCGAATGCTTCCGGCTGACTCAACGCCTTCAAGGATTCTGCCAAGTAAGAATTGGCGAGAATCACCAGGCTGAGTCAACGCCTTCAAGGAATCTGCCAAGTCAGAATCGTCGAGAATGACTCTGCATTCTCGACGATTCGTCGAGAATGGATGATGACTCTCAACGATTCTTTCCTGCTGGCAAGCAATTCAGCTAAGAATTCTTCTAAGTAGAATTCGATGGGAATCATTAGTGATTCTCGTCGATTCGTCGAGAATCACCAATGATTCCCACCGAATTTGCCTTGGGTGAATTTCTGCTGCTCGCTGGATCGGACCAAGTATACACGAGCTGTTTTGAACCGGAGTTAGGGTTTCTACTGTAGGGCCCACAGCGGTCATAATATATGACCTACTGTATAAATACTGTTGTATTTCGAACATCACGGACAATCAATACATACGAAAAGAAAGAGCTGCCGGATTTGACCTAGCGGATCACGTCCTATCTTCCGCCTTCATCTCCGCGCCTAAAGTTGTCACCGCCGCCGATCGTGGGTTCTTCCTGATCTCCCGGCGACAGAAGCTTATCCAAGCAACGCGTCTCACGTGTCTATCTTGAGATCCTTTGTCTCTTGATTTGTTGAACGGGAATACCTTCCCCTTCCGAATCGATTGAGATGATCTATCAAAGTAAGATCGTTGGTAGACCTTGCTAGCTTTGCTACGAAGGTTGGATCTACAAAGCTCGCCGCCGCAAACCTTGCCGCCGCCGATCCCTAAAGCTCCGCCGCCGCACTTCTTTCCGCCGCCGATTTCAGGGAGATCCTCTCTAAGTGAGAGCTAAGGTCGTGGACTCTTCGTCTTCTTCAAGAACGTGTCATCGAATGAAGAGGGACACCTAGCGCTCCAAAAGTAGTTTGTATTTTATACATTCTAATTTTTATTTTGTTGTAAAGGAACGTTGGTTCCTCATTGTAAGGGTTGGGTGCAACCCGTGGTGGAGGAGTGGTGACTCCTTCGGTTGGAAGGGTTCCTTCCATTAGTGTGAGGATTGGATTTCAATCCGGTTGGTGAAGTGACCGAGTCGTCCATTAATGGGAGATAGGTTGAAGGGGGAAAGTGGACGTACCCAAATCGGGGAACCACTATAACTGCCTGCGTATTTTTGTGCTGTGTTGTCTTGTTTAATTATGCAGGTATAATATTAATTCCGCTAAAAGACTGTGCAAGACACCTATTCCCCCCCCCATAGGTGAAGGTAGTTGACACTAGTGTTACTTTCTAGTGGTATTAGAGTCAGGTTACTCATCAAAAAGGTTAACACCTTGAGTAAGTTTCTGCCACTAGTGCCAAGAAGAAGATAGATATCTACTATGGATGGACTCAAGTACTAAAGCAAGATCCCAGTGTGCACCAGGCTAAACTTTCCTATCTGGAAGGAAAGGATTAGATTTTACATGGAAGCTGTCGACCCTCGACTCTTCATGGTCGTGGAGGAGGGACCTTATATTCCCACTAAGGCCTCCACCATTGATCCTACCAAAATGGTGCCAAAGAAGCTTTCTGAAATGGACAAGGACGAGATGGTGCTGGTCGGACTTGACAAGAAGGCACAGAACATACTAATCAGCGCAGTCGATGACTCCATGATGCAGAACTTCTGTAACTACAGGACAGCCAAGGATATCTGGCACATCCTGATTATTCTGATGGAGGGCACAGATGAATTGAGGGATAATCAGAGATCACTCCTGAACCAGAAATATGAGGCCTTCAGGCAGGGGCCCAAGGAAGAGATCGGAGTTACCTTCAAGAATTTCCTCAAGATCGTCAATGCTCTCAAGGGATATGGAAGAGTGTTCACTGATGGTGAACTTAATGATAAATTCCTTAGGTCCCTTACTAGGAATGGGACACGAAGATCTGCGCAATCCGAGAGTTTGGCAGATTAGCGGAAACTGATCCTCAGATAC
The DNA here is from genome assembly GCA_039513925.1 of Platanthera zijinensis. Taxonomy (NCBI): domain Eukaryota; kingdom Viridiplantae; phylum Streptophyta; class Magnoliopsida; order Asparagales; family Orchidaceae; genus Platanthera; species Platanthera zijinensis. The sequence goes on from CM077091.1 coordinate 96,287,920, forward strand.
TCTTTGGGAAGCTCATGTCCTATGAGCTCCAGTTGAACACGAGGAAAGCAGAAGAAGCAGAGAAGGCCGCTGCCAAGGAAAAGACTGTGGCCCTAAAATCCATTCACTCTAGGAAGGGCAAGGGTGCGGCTTCATCCCGTGCGGGGAAAAAGGATGAGGAGGAAGACTCCGAGCCATGCTCCTCCGGCTCAGAGTTGTCTGAAGAAGACTTCTCCCTCATCACCCAAGAATTCAAGAAGTTCCTCAAGATGAGGAATCAAAGAAAGAGAGACGGCTTCTCCTCCAGAAACCAGAAGAAGAATTATTCTTCTGACAGGTATTAATCAAAACCGAACAAACATCGTCATACTGACATCATTTGCTTTGGGTGCAATAAGCCAGGACACGTCGTGGATGACTGCCATCAAGGCAAGAGAGAGAAAGGGAAGGGAGAAGAGCACAGAACCTCTAGAGATAAAAAGACGGAGAGGAGCTACATCGCCAAAAAGTCAAAGACACTGAGTGAGTCTGATTCCTCAAACTCCAGTGATGATGAGGAAGCCTACTTTGGGCTGGTGGGTCGCTCTAACTAAGAAGGAGAATGCCCCCCATTCACTGGGAAGGTAAAGGCTCATACCCCCCTCTCTGACTCTGACTATGAGTCTCCTGATGATGATCTCGAGGACTGCCCATCTTCCCAAGAAGCTGAGCTCCTCAAAAAGTATGAGCTTCTGCTCAACACCTTCGAGGAATGCCACAAGAGATTGAGGGCTCAGAAAAAGGAAGTCAAATTCCTTAAGGTCGAGGGTGTCTCCCTAAGGGAAGAGATCACTAGCTTGATTTCTCTCCGACAGGAGCACCTAGACCTGATCTCTAAACACTCAGAGTCTCTAAGTCTCCTTGACCTTAAACAGGAAGAAATCAATAAGTTGGAAGAATAACTTGCGGCAAAAAGGAAGATTGTACAAAGCTTCTCTATGCCAAAGACTGTTCTTCCACTTGTTGATACCTTCTCTGCTCAGGCTAAGGGGGCTGTCTTGGGGCATGTGGGTGTGCCTAGTAAATCCTCCTGGAGAAAAAAAAAGCAGAGGAAAAATAAGGCTGCTAAGAAGGCCTCTGCTGCAGAAAAGGGAAAGGCCCCACTCAACCCTGTTGTATTCAGGAAGCCTCGCTTTCGCAGCAATGAACAGGACTTTGAGTCAACCTATGGCCACTTCTTCCGGCCCTCGGTTGAAAAGCACAAGAGCCAGTATGATGGTTGGGCCTTCCCCCACAACTTTGGCGAGAGTGTCTTCAAGGCACCTTATGAGGAAATCCAAGTGGAGGATTATGGCCACTTCTCTAGCGGCCATAATAGGAAGCAGACACCAAAAGCCAAGCCTGTTATACTAAAGGAACAGGAGGTGAAGAATTCATGTGACTGCTGTCATCATGATGGCTCCACCTCCAGATCTAAGGCCCCGGCTGGACCAACCGTTCCAAGGGTGAAGCAGGAGCCTAGGAAAAGGTACAACCGATTTGACTGTTGGTGCTATGGCAAAGTTGGTCACTTTGCCGTGGATTGCTGGTTTAATCCGAGATATAACAAGACTCCTCATGTTAGTAATGCGAGACCGACCACTCGTAGGGTTAACCATCTGAGGGGGAGTATGCTAACAAGGAATCTAGGACCCAAGTTCGATTGGGTTCCTAAGAGAAACTGATTCTGTTTTGCAGGTATGTCCAAAGGCCACCAAAACTCCTATATGGTACTTGGACAGTGGATGCTCCCGGCATATGACTGGGACAAGAAGCCTGCTGCGTGATTACTCTCCAGTCGAAAATGGACCCAAAGTCATCTTTGGAGGATCAGATCGAGGAGTCACCAGAGGTTACGGTATGATTTCCAACGGTATAGTCTCTATCACCGATGTGGCATATGTTGAAGGGTTAAATCATAACCTGATCAGTGTAAGTCAGTTGTGTGATAAAGGTTATGGCGTTAAGTTCTGCAAGGATAAATGCCTAATAATATCGTGTGCCTCTTCGAAGACGGTATTAACAGGCATTAGGAGCAGAAACATTTTCTGTTTAGATTTTCTTAGTTTAGATTCATCTACCCTCGTGTGCTTAGTAGCAACAGGCAGTGCATCTCTTTGTGAACAATGGCACAAGAGATTGACATATATTAATTTCAAGACAATTAGTATGCTGTTTTCTAAAAACTTAGTAAGGGATGCTCCCATCATTAAGTGCATCAAAGATAGCCCCTGTCCTGCATGCCAGAAGGGCAAATAGACTCGGGATACCTTTAAGGGCATTGCAGACAAAGACTCCTCCAGATGTCTTTATCTTCTGCATATGGACTTGTTTGGTCCAATGCAAGTTCATAGCTTGGGAGGCAAGTCTTATACGCTAGTGATTATTAATGATCACTCTCAGTTTACTTGGGTGTTCTTCTTAAAACGCAAGTCTGATACGTTTGACATCTTCACTAGTTTTTTCAAGCAAATTCAGAACGAACTTAACTGCTCGGTGGTCAAAATCAGAAGTGACCATGGAACAGAGTTCGAGTCTGGTGCTATGACAAAGTTCTGTGAAGAACTTGGTATCTTTCATGAGTTTTCCTCCCCGCGCACTCCTCAGCAGAATGGAGTTGCAGAGAGGAGAAATAGAACACTCATTGAAGCTTGCACGACAATGTTGAATGACGCTTCTCTCCCAGAATACTTCTGGGCAGAGGCAGTCAACACAGCTTATCATGTACAAAACCAGGCCTTGATCAACAAGAGCCATCGTAAGACGCCTTATGAGCAACTGAAAGGCAGGAAACCTACCGTGTCCTATTTTAGGATCTTTGGCTGCAGATGCTATGTACTAAATAACGGGAAGTACCCGCGTACTAAGTTTGGTGAAAAATGCTTCGAAGGCATATTTATGGGCTATAGTAGCCATAGCCGGGCATATAGGGTTTTCAATAAGAAAACCCTAGTGGTAGAGGAATCCATAAATGTTGTATTTGATGAAGGAAGCTTGCTTAACAGCAATTCTTCCAGTTGTCTTCTTGAAGATGCAGGTACAAGAATTGAACAGCTTAGTCTCGATGAGACCGCTAAAGATGCAACTCCCAAGTACGTCAAAGTCTCCACCACAACGCCTATCGGAGATGATGACGGTCAGAATGGAATTATCCTACCTGAAGAAGGAGAAGCCCGAGAAGACGTCAGAGCTCCAGATGCCAGACTCCTAGAGCTCAGACACGTGAGGGATCATCCTAGAGATCAGATAATCGGAGATCCCCGTGACGGTGTCAGAACACGTCGAGGTACAATTAACGAGATTCTGCATTTTAGCTTTCTGTCACAGGTTGAGCCAAAGAAGTTCGACGAAGCGAACAAGGATGCATCTTGGATCTTGGCCATGCAAGATTAACTGCATCAATTTGAACGATGCAACGTCTGGATGCTGGTTCCCATACCAAAGGGGCAGAACGTGATTGGCACAAAGTGGATCTTCAGAAACAAACTGGATGAACACGGTATCATCATAAAGAATAAGGCCAGGCTGGTGGCTCAAGGTTACAGATAGGAGGAGGGGATTGACTTCGACCAGACCTTTGCACCAGTGGCAAGGCTCGAGGCAATCAGATTGTTCCTGGCTTATGCTTCTCACAAAGGATTCACGGTCTATCATATGGATGTTAAATCAGCCTTCTTAAATGGCAACCTGAAAGAGGAAGTATATGTCGCACAACCCCCAGGTTTTGTTAATCCGACTTATCCCAATCATGTATATTTTCTTAATAAAGCTTTGTATGGCTTAAAACAAGCTCCTCGAGCTTGGTAGGAGACTCTGTCTAGCTTTCTTCTTGAGAACAAGTTCTCTAGAGGAAAAATAGATAAGACATTGTTTCTTAGGGAAGTCAAAGGCAAGATTTTGCTAGTGCAAATCTATGTCGATGACATAATATTCGGGTCAACGAATAACAACCTTTGCAAGAAGTTTTCCAAACTTATGCAAGGGAAGTTTTAAATGAGTAGTATGAGAGAGCTGAAGTATTTCTTGGGACTTCAAGTGAAACAGTCTGAGGATGGGATTTTCATCTCTCAGATGAAGTTCACAAATGAACTCCTCAAGAAATTCGGAATGGAGAGTGCAACCTCTATGAGGACTCTAATGGGATCCACTGTGTCTCTGGACAAGGATGAAAAAGGGAAACCTTTTGATGAAACCAAGTACAGAAGCATAATTGGATCCCTGCTCTACCTTACTGCAAGTAGCCCGGATATTATGTTCTCCACATGCGTTTGTGCCAGATATAAGGTGAACACTAAGGAATCTCACTATGTCGTTGCAAAGCGAATTCTTAGATACCTTAAGGGTACACCTAATCTTGGCTTGTGGTACCCGAGAAACAATGATGTCGAGCTAATAGGCTATTCAGATGCTGATTTTGTAGGAAGTAGGGATGATAGGAAAAGCACTTCCGGGACGTGTCAATTCCTCGGAAGAAGGCTTATATCATGGAATAGTAAGAAGCAGAATTGTGTTGCAACCTCCAAAGCTGAATCTGAGTACATCTCAGCAGGCAGCTGTTGCGCACAACTTCTATGGATCAGAAATTAGCTAGCAGACTATGACCTTCAGTTCAAAGAAATACCAATGTACTGTGACTCCTCAAGTGCTATTGCCATTGCGAACAATCCCGTGTCGCACAGCAGGACGAAGCATATTGAAGTGCGCTACCACTTCATTCAGGGAGCATGTGGAAAACAAAGACATCTCTCTCTGCTATGTCCCCACAGATAAGCAGATTGCAGATATTTTTACAAAGCCCCTAGATGAAGCCAAGTTCAGTCTCTTCAAAACTTAACTGGGTATGATAAACCTTGAGGAATGAAGAATACAGAGGCTCCCGGCTCTTGGATCAAGGGGGAGCATCCGCAAGAAACTCAAGAGTAAGCTCAGATGCAAGAACTGAGGGGGAGCATTGTGGCAAGTGCTAAAGTCCAAAAATTTATAGAAGCCGAAAAGTGGGAGATTACCCACTCGGCTAAGGTGCTAAGGTGCTCACGCAAAGTATGCTCCAAATGCTCTAAAGGTAAAGGTATGGAAATTTATTCTCAACTGATTATTCAGTTTATGTTTTTCTTCCATCTGTTATATTCACCTTATCTTGTAGGGTTTAGGCTTCTTCAAATAGGGGGAGATTGTTGGGTATTGTATCCACAATGTACCTGATTTGAAGAATCCCCTGGACTAGCTAAGGTGAATTGACATTGTATTTGATCATTTGTCTTCAAGTTGTGCTTGCAGTTATTTCACGCTAAGTACACACCAATGTTAGGGTGCAGTGGGTCAATATACACGGGTCTGCGCAACGTAATCCTTCGTTGAGCAGATCAGTGTGTTGGCCTATGTGTGCTCTCTCTATTGGAGTGTACTTACTTTCAAGCACAGGGTCGAGATAGAGCTAGAGCTGAAGAGGAGAAAGGATGGGTCAAAGACCAGCTCACGGGAAGATAGACGAAAATTTGTCTAAGTATGATTCGATGAGAATCACTAAGTGATTCTCGCCGATTCGACGTGATTCTCGTCGAATCGTCGAGAATCACTAGCTGATTCTCGCCGAATGCTTCCCGCTGACTCAACGCCTTTAACGCCTTCAAGGATTCTGCCAAGTCAGAATCGGCGAGAATCACCAGGCTGAGCCAACGCCTTCAAGGAATCTGCCAAGTCAGAATCGTCGAGAATGACTCTGCATTCTCGACGATTCGTCGAGAATGGATGATGACTCTCAACGATTCTTTCCGGCTGGCAAGCAATTCAACTAAAAATTCTTCTAAGTAGAATTCGACGGGAATCATTAGTGATTCTCGTCGATTCGTCGAGAATCACCAATGATTCCCACCGAATTTGCCTTGGGCGAATTTCTGCTGCTTGCTGGACCGGACCAAGTATACACGCGCTATTTTGAACCGGAGTTAGGGTTTCTACTGGTAGGGCCCACAACGGTCATAATATATGACCTACTGTATAAATACTGTTGTATTTCGAACATCACGGACAATCAATACATACGAAAAGAAAGAGCCGCCAGATTTGACCTAGCGGATCACGTCTTCTCTTCCACCTCCGTCTCCGCGCCTCAAGTTGTCACCGCCGCCGATCGTGGGTTCTTCCTGATCTCCCGGCGACAGAAGCTTAGCTAAGCAACGTGTCTCACGTGTCTATCTTGAGATCCTTTGTATCTTGATTTGTTGAATGGGAATACCTTCCCCTTCCGAATCGATTGAGACGATCGATCAAAGTAAGATCGTTGGTAGACCTTGCTAGCTTTGCTACGAAGGTTGGATCTACAAAGCTCGCCGCTGCAAACCTTGCCGCCGCCGATCCCGAAAGCTCCGCCGCCGCACTTCTTGCCGCCGCCGATTTCGGGGAGATCCTCTCTAAGTGAGAGCTAAGGTCGTGGACTCTTCGTCTTCTTCAAGAACGCGTCATCGAACGAAGAGGGACACCTAGCGCTCCAAAAGTAGTTTGTATTTTATACATTCTAATTTTTCTTTTGTTGTAAAGGAACGTTGGTTCCTCATTGTAAGGGTTGGGTGCAACCCGTGGTGGAGGAGTGGTGACTCCTTTGGTTGGAAGGGTTCCTTCCATTAGTGTGAGGATTGGATTTCAATCCGGTTGGTGAAGTGACCGAGTCATCCCTTGTTGGGAGATAGGTCGAAGGGGGAAAGTGGACGTACCCAAATCGGGGAACCACTATAACTGCCTGCATATTTTTGTGCTGTGTTGTTTTGTTTAATTGTGCAGGTATTATATTAATTCCGCTAAAAGACTGTGCAAGACACCTATTCCCCCCCATAGGTTAAGGTAGTTGACACTAGTGTGACTTTCAGAATATTTTAGGATGAGAATCGTGCTCAAATGAGCCAGATCGGGTGATGATTTTTCCATGTTTTTTCCGAAAAAATGGAGTGGTTGGGTTCTCCTGAAACCACCCCTGGCGGCCATGTTGCCGCCCGGCAATATCCCCCACCTCAACGAAGGTGGTGGCGGTGGTGGCTTGCCAGGGAGGTGGCCGGGTGGCCGGGAAAACTGCTTGGAAGAAGCTCCAGGTCAGGCTGATCAGAGTCCTTGGCTGGAGGAAGAAGATGACCAGGTTGTGTTGGATTTGCTTTAAGATCCGTGCTGGATCATTTCTTTTATTTAGTTTTGATTTCTGAATTTTCTGTCCTGTTTACTGGTCTGTCATAAATTAAATATTAAAAATACATAGGCCCATCTACAAAAAAAGTCACCAACATAAAAATTGTAGCCCTTGAAGTTTAGTTTAATTTAAAATTAGTTTGAACCCATTTGGGTAAGTGGTTTGACCACATCACCAATTTTGGTGAGGGCTATACATAGGTGTGACTAGACAAAAAAATTAATTCCCACAACTAACCACTCAACCAAATGCTTTGAAATTTAGAACATAGGCTTTTCATAATCTTCTTCACATACTGTCGAAAAATAAGAATTTTGGACAATATTTTTCTGTAGTTTTATGAAAAATTTAATAAACCATATGTAATTTAATTAGGTACCTTAAAGTCCTCAAAAACCTCCAAAATATTGGTGTGTGATCTTGGGGGGTGGTATGAGGTTCCATATGAATTTTCATCCCTTTTGGTGATGGTTTAGATTGTAAACAAGCAAACCCTAAGTTGACTTAATAAGGGGTAATTAGGGCATAGTTCTCCTTGTGGGTTTAAGTGGTAAAATCACCTCAATAGAGGCTGAGACTTTGACCACTGTCTTTTTATGACCTTAGACACTCTCCCATGGAAGATGGGGTGGATTGGGGTAGATCTTCCCTAGGACCCAAGACCAAACCCTAAGGTTGGTCTTTGGGGGTTTGTGAAGGGCATGGAGTTAAATTCCCTTGTATGGATTTGAAATTTGGTAGAGAGGACACTAGGGTAGCTAAGGTCCTCTGGTAAAAATCTTAGAGGATTCGGAGATGGATAAACCACTCAAAACCCTAACCTTAGTTTAGGTCACAATCCTTAAAATTGAAAGATAGGTAATTAGAGCTCTGTGAAAAGTTGTAAAACTTGGGTAGTGTAGTCATAGGGTTAGTATGAGTCTTTGCTAATTTTATTGGAAATTTTGAAACAATAATTTTAGTGCCTCCTTCTCAATCCATGTGTTAGCCCTTATTAATTATTTCTTTATTATTACCTCTTTGTTCATTGGACGGTTATGAAATTGGTGCAGAGGGAGTTTTAGACAATTATGCTCATACATTAATTTTGATGTAATTTTTAGATGTAAATTACCAGTACTTACTTCACAAGTTTATAAATATGAGAATATGATCAATAATAGATTCAGATCCCCACACTCATTGAAAAAAATGTGAAACTTGATCAGTACTGTTTCTAGAACAATATACTAATGTGGGAATTTTATTGCAATTTTTAGATAAACAATTTCTGTATTTAGATCATTAATTTATCAATTTAGATTATTGTACAAAATTAAGTTTAGAGTTCACTACTCATTGAAAAATTATGAAACTTAACCTAGAGTGTTTATAGGTCATTATATACATGCTTGGATTCTCTCAAAAATTTTGGAAGTATTTTAGCAGTACTTGTCTCTTTAAAATGATTAATGTAGGTTTTGTTCAAAATTAGGTTTAGAGGTCTAAATCTTACTAAAAAATTGGGAGACTTTGAATTTACTATTAAATAGTCATCTTGTATTTATCATAAATTTTGGTGGAGTATTTTGCATGTCTGAAAAAGGTATTTCATGTTCAAACTAAGGTATTTGGATTTCTTAGAAAATTAAATAAATTATCAAGTAAGTTAGAAAAATTATGAAATTCTGGATTTAGGCTAAACATGTCATTATAGACCCCAATAATTATTATAGGGATTTTGGATTATAATTTGGGGTACCTCCCATTGTATACATCATAAAGCTTAAGATGGTCTGCGTTAGTAAAACTGCAAAAATCGTGTTAACATGGGGAATGGTCGTAGAGAGATGGGATTGTGTTTATTGATTTTGGTAAGTGGATTGGAGTATACCATTAGAAGTTGGGAAGAGTAGGTTGTAGAGTTGTCTAAGTTTAGGTGGTACTCGGGTCGACGAAAGATCGTCCTGTGAAGGGGGAGACAGGTCAAAACACATTAGGGTTAGAACCAGTATAATACTAAAGGGATCGGGAATCAGGTATTAACCAATAATAATAAGTGCCTTACGAAAGGGAGCTTTGGGCTTCAGCACATCGCAGTTCTTAGTGCCCTTTGAGAGCCCTTCGCGGGGTATGCCGGGGGCAGTCCTGGGCTAACCTAAACGGTAGGCAAAATAAACTACAAGGGTAACTAGCATAATTAGGGATTCACTTTCACTCACCTAGATGCCCCAGGATGTAGGTTGGGTCACTCGGGATGTAGGCTCGGTGGTTTTGGTGATGGGCAGGTTGGCCCGATGAGCTTGGCTCGGTTGTTGTTTGTGATGGACGGGATAGTCCGGGGAGCTTTGGCTCGGTAGATGATATATAAGGTTGCATGTGCATCAAGTATAAGTTGGTGGGTCTTCAGTATTGGAGGGTCAATGCACCGAAGCCAATACGTTGACTCGGCAAGTGTGGTTTTGCACTTTGCCAAATTAAGTGTTAGAACCAATAAAGTCGGCTCATCCTAAAGCTCGGATCTAAAGTTGCAGCCTACACCTACTCTCTTTGGACCACGCCCCCAAAAAGATCCTTGGAGGAACAAACCATGGGCTTCAACTCGGAGGTCCCACCTCTTACCCGGAAGAACATGAAATTCTCCCCCTCCCTAGGCAATGCTGAGCTAGGTGCCTGAGTGAGAGAGAAAAAGAAGGGTTCAACGCCTCTCTCTCAGACACCTTACTGGTCTATTTATAGGCCTCAAGATTTGAACTGCAAATAACCAAACCGAACCACTCATGAAATTACCAGAATACCCCGGGTCGGGTCTGCCAACAGCCGAACTCCGCTGTTTGAAGTGGCTATGGGCAGACCACTAAGGGTAAAGGGGTAAAAACCTCTGAAGCTGGGAAAAGTGAACCGTTTGCCAACTGAACCGGTCTTTGCCCATTTACTGAACCGGTCCTCCAACTTCCTGTCGAACCGGTGCTCGGCAAGAGCGCCGCCCTGCGGGCAAAAGCTCCACTCGGGTTCGTCTCGCTCGGTGCGAATGGATCCTCACTTGGGTCCATCTCTCCTAGCGCGAATGGATCCCCACTTGGGTCCGTCTCGCCTATCGCGAATGGCTCCTCACTTGGGTCCATCTCGCCTAGCGCGAATGGATCCTCACTTGGGTCCGTCTTGCCTAGCGCCTTATCTTCTCCTGGGGTTCTTCTAGTCTCCTCTTTTCTGAGTCTTCTCTTTGTGCGAGCCTGAGGTTGTACACAATCCCCGCACTTTTTGGGGTTGTCTAAGCTCGAAAAGAAAAGTCCAACCGAGGCTCGCGTCACCATAGCGACTTTATGACGGAATCTTTTTCTGGTGGGGGGCCCTCCCCCCTTTGAGTCTATAAATACGGGGTTCCTTCCCATATGCAGAGAATCACTTCTTTTCACATTTCACCCCGTCCATTTTCGTTGTCATGTCTCTTAGTAAGAGCTTCTGCGATCGCATCGCGCTGGTGCGCCAAAGGAACAAGGCTAGCGCAGCGACCCTTAACTCGATTCCCATTCGCACCTCCTCCTCCCTACCGCCCTCTTCCTCTAATGCGAAGAAGGCGAGAAAAACTGACCTTTCTCCCTTAGTGGAGGAGCCCTCTTGCGACCCTTCGGAGAGGCGCATCCCTCCTACTTCCTCCTCTCCTAGAGAAAAGGAGGTGAAACTCTCGCTTACCTTTCTCCTTCTTTATCCTCTCCTCATTGCTCCCTTTTATTTTTCATTTATTTTCAGAAAATCTCCGCGCCTCTTCATCGTCCCGGTGGCACCCGAATTCGTCTCGTAGACCACCGCCCAGACTCTATCTCACCTCCACCATCCACCCCTCCTTCTACTTCCTGAAGCGAAAGAAGGGCGACCCTTCCCATGTCGTCGGGACCTCTCGCCACTCTGGTAAGGGCCCCACTGCCTTGGGCCTCGGCCCTGATCGCTGTCAACATTCCATTGAAAGCCCCTCCTTATTCTGTTCTTTGCTTTGTAGATATACTGGTGGACTCACCTGCTGAGGATTTGCCTGCTGAGGAGCGCTCAAGGAAGGTAGTCTTCTCGCCACTTCCTCCTATAGGCGAGATCGAAGACTATCTGGGTGATCCCATGGATCTGCTAGAGATGAAGCGTAGAGTGGCCAAGATGTTTCGGAAGCAAGCGCTCATGATTCATGAGTTAGAGAAGGATAAGCACGCGGCTGATCGGCGGATCGACTGGCTGGAGGTGGAGTGTGCTCGCCTAACTTCCGAAATTGATGCGGACATTGAGATAGACGAGACCGATCCCCAGGAAATCCTGAGCGAGGTCGACCAGCAACTCCGTCTTGCGCGTCGCGGTGTAGACGCGGCTCGCGCCTTTCATCTCCCCAACCGGCCTCCTTGCGCGAGATCTCGCGGCGGCGGACGCCTGAGATGGCATAAGAACTGAAGAATTCTTGTTTTAGTCTCGCGTCCCGCCTCCTTTTTATTCCTGGTTTTGTAATAATAATTTCTACGTGTGTCGTCCGCCTCGCGCGGGATGAAATTTTTTAATAATTATCTGCTTCGATAATTACCTGCTCCAATAATTACCTGCTTTATTTTTCCTAGCTTATTCTATTAGGATACATGGCTCTTATTAGTGACACATTTAATTAACGGGGCTCTATCTGATAACCTATTTTTCTTGCTTCGAACCGCCCCCCCCCCTCGGTTGGGAGCTCATGTTGGGCCACGCCAATCGAGGTCCGGAGAGAGAAAAAGGTCGGCCACCTCTTCCCCTTCCTCTGCATGATTTTCCCCATCTGTCCACATTTCCTCCTCTTATCCTACTTGCTATAAATACACCCCCTACCCCGGGTCAGGGTCACGCTCTCTCTCTCTTTGTTTTATGTTCTAGTGCCCTTACCCTTATCCTCCTTTCTTCCTTACCTCGCGTGCTGCTCTCGCATTTGCTTTGTCTCGCCTATTCTTCTCGCATCTCCCTTTCGCCTTCTCGGTTGGGAATGGTGTTGGTACCCTAGTTTGGATTTTAGTTTAGTCTTCTCTTTTAATCTCTTGACCCAAGATTTATCTATGGTCAAAGGTTAGGTTTTTAGTTAGATTGCTTTAGTTGTAGAGTTGTCACTTATCCAGATGAAGATTTGGTTAAGTTGTTTTTGGTTCGACTATGGTCGAACGCCGCTCGACTATCGTCGATCAACTGTTCGACGATCGTCTATCAGTTTGTCGACTATCGTCAGTCAGCAGATCGTCTATCTCTGAGTTAGTTCAACTCTTATTAGCTCGACGTTCTGTGGTATCTGCCTCATCGATCGTCGAACCCCGCTCGACTTCTTTTGACCAGAAAGATTTCTTGATAGTTCAACTATCTGCTTGGATAGTTCAACTATCTGATAGTTTAACTATCTGTTTTGATAGGTCGACTATTTGTTCTGTTTGATAGTTCGACTATCTGCTTGGATAGTTAAACTATCTGATAGCTTGACTATCTGTTTGATAGGTCGACTATCTGTCTTCTTTGATAGTTCGACTATCTGTTGGTCGACTATCTGTTGTGTTTGATAGTTCGACTATCTGTTTGATAGGTCGACTATCTGTTGTGCTTGATAGCTCGACTATCTGTCTTGATAGGTCGACTATCTGATAGGTCGACTATCTGTTCTGATAGGTCGACTATCTGATGTGGTAGTTCGACTAACTTCTTTGATAGTTCGACTATCTGTGTCGTTCGACTATCTGTTCTGATAGGTCGACGATCTCTGTGCTTCGGTCGACGATCTCCGAGGGTCGTTCGACGTTCTTCTGTCTGTCTTTAGTAATTTTGTACTCCTTCTGTTCTATGATTTAATTCCTGTTTATTTAGCATATTTTATTAAAGATTATTTCATTGATTTTATGCATACATCTCAAGGCAATCTTTGCCCCATCCTTTGTGCATAAGTCATGCTTTATCTGACAAAGTTCTTTGTCTTATTAGTTGAAATATCTTTTTGCTTTATCTGCCATGCTGTCCTTTATAGCCGTTAGACTCAAAAAGTCTTTTTTGGCTGTAAAGAGTTTAGTCTGATGTGACTTTCTTTAGTACTCCTTTTATCAGATTGGATTTGAAGCTTCTTAGAAAGCTTTATCCCCTTATAGCATGTCTTCCTGCAAGATATGTTTTTGCTTTATGCTTTTTGCAGCCCAGTTTGCAGATCTCAGAAGAAGACAAAATTCAAACCAAGTTTAGAGCCGTTGAAAAGGCCCATATATAAAGAGCTTCTTTTGAAAGAAGAAATAATGAATAATAACAAGAGACACAAGATATACAGATTCAAAGCAAGAAGAGTTACAGCTCTCAGTCATTGATACATTCAACTGAGAAGATCATCCCTCTTCAACATTCTTCTTCAACCCTGAGTCCATCCTGCTTACAGGAACATTTACTCAGTGCCTAGAGGAAGAAGAAGAAGAAGAAAGAAAAGCTATTGAAGAAGAACAATCATTCTACAATCAAGAGTCTTCTTCAAGCTTCTCCTTCAGAACTTCAAGACAGTTCTTTGTCTCAAGTTCAGAAGAGTTCCTGCACCCTGAAGCAAGACTTCTTCCTGGATATTCTCTAAGCCAGGGGAGCCTTGATTCTTTAGAGCTTTCTAGCTCTGTGCAATCCACTAGCTTCTCTAATCTATTTTAACAATAGAGAATAAACTTTAACTCTCTCAACCTCCTGTATAAAGGGTTATTACTCCCTTCAAAAGTGAACCTTGGTGGCAGGGCACCTGATCAAAAACCTGTGCTTGATTTTGAGCTCCTGATCAAAAGCTCAAAGGGTCTACTTGATCTACCTGAAGCAGATCAGTTGGTGGCAGGGCACCTGAACAAAAACCTGTAGTGGATTCCTACCAGGGTGGTAGAAGAGTGGACGTACCTATTTAGAGGGAACCACTATAAACTTCTTATGTCGTCTGTGTTGCTTTATTTAATTTATTACAATGTGGCTGTGAGTAGAAATAACTAGGATTGCTAGTTGCTGTGATAGGACCAAAGCTCAACTATAATTATAGTTAGCTCTCTCTAGTGCACTTCACTTTGTGTTAGGCTCTAGGGTTTCAAATATCTATAAACTAATTCCGCAAATTAACTCTAAGGGAGTTGAGTAGGGTGTCATAATTTTTGAATACTCTATTCACCCCCCCCTCTAGAGTTGTATCTATCCTCACTTTCAATTGGTATCAGAGGGAGGTTGACTGACTGTACAGGCTAACACCTGAGTCACAAGATCCTGATAGATACCAAGCTTATAGATATTCACTTCATGGACCAGTCCAAGGATTACTCTTGCACCAGACCTCCAACTTGCAACTTAGCTAAGTTTAGCATCTGGAAGGCAAGAATAAAATTATATATGAACTCTATTGATGAAGAAATTTTCTCTTCTATTTTGACAGGACCTCCAACACCTCCTGCTGCAGCCACTGCTACAACATCTACAAATCTAAGTGCAGTGCCTCCTCCAGATTACAATGATGCCTACAAGAAGGCAAAGATAGCTGATGCCAAAGCTATGAACATTCTGGCTCAGACTATGTCTGATGAAATCTTCCAGAAAGTGGCTGATTGAACCTCTGCAAAAGCCATGTGGGACTCACTGAACCAGATTGTAGCTGGTTCAGCTGATGAAAGGAAGGACAGAAGGTCCAACCTTATATCCCAGTATAAAAACTTCAAGAAGACTGAAGCTGAATCAGTTGAAGCCATGTACACCAGGCTCAGCTCAATCATCAATGAGCTGAGAACTCTTGATAAGGAGATTACATTGACAGAGGTCAATGATAAGATACTGATGTGCTTCCCCAGCACATAGGATCTTAGGATCTGGCCTATTAAGGAGGCCAGAAGTACAAATGAAATCTCAACTGAAGCTCTCCTTGGCAAGCTCAAGTCTTTTGAGCAAGTGCTGAAGACCAGGGAAGCTGAGGCTGAAGGAAAGACTCCAACTCCAGCAAGAAAAGAGCAAACTCTTGCTCTCAAAGCTGCTGATGCTTCTGAAGGAAGCCAATCCAATGAGGAGTTGATGACACTCTTTGCCAAAAGGTTTCTCAAGATGGGAAGAAAAGACTTCAGAAAGAAATCTTCAAGATATGAAGATAAACTAAGGTATGACAGATCTCCTGCTAAAGAAATTATTTGTTATGGTTGCAGGAAACCTGGACACATTCTACCAGAGTGTCCAGAGGAAAAGAGAAAAGAAAAGAGAAAAGAAAAGGAACATCACAAGAAGCACTCCATGTCCTCCTCCTACAAAAATAAGAAGAAGGAGAAAGGGTTTGTTGCTGAGACCTTGAGTGATTAAGATGAGGAATCTTTCTCCTCAAGCTCTAGTGAAGATAAGGAAGAAATAAGGCAAAGGAAATCTGCCTTATGGCAATTGATGCCTGCAGCAACCACTCAGCTGCAGAGAGTTCTGATGATGATGAAGAAATGCCTACAGAAGATCAGGTATTATCTTCTTATGATTTTTCTTCTTCTGAATTTAAATCTGAATTTAAATCCCTTTACTTAGATTTAATTAGTTCAGAAAAGGAAATTAAGGAACTTAGAAATAAGTTAGCTGAATCAGAATCTATTTCTAATGAAAATGCTAGGTTAGAAGCAGAACTCACTAAGTCCAGTGAAGAAATAAAGTTTCTTAAAAATGAACTAGTAAAGTCCAAGAGATTAGAAGAATCTTTGAATGGTAGAAGCCTTAAGCTGCTAGAAATCACTAGCATGACAAACACTAGGTCAGGCAATAATAAGCTAGGCTTAGGAGCCTCATCAAGTGTACCCCCTTTGGTTCTTAAAAATCATCTTTCAACTCCAGTGAACTTTATTTCAGTTGATGGAATAAAGAATACTGAGCAAGTAAAATAAGTTAATCAAGCCTTAAATAAAGCTAAGAGAGAAAAGAGAAAGCAAAAATTTAAGGAGCTACAAAAAGCGTCGAACGCTGCTCGACGATCGAAGGCTCAATAGTCGAACGAAGCTCGACGATCTGAGCATCCATCATCGAACGCTGATCGACGATTTCAATTTGATTTTCAAAATTACAACCAGAACTTTAGAAACCCTAATATAAATAGAAACCCTAGGTTTGTGGACCCATTAACTGCATGGAGCATCCCACCTAGGAGATCTTACCCTTAAGGATATAAACCCCAACCTGCTTATTCTTTTATTTCGAGTTTTCATTATGTGAAGAATAATGGACCCAAGGTTACCTGGGTCCACAATATCTAATTGTTTATTCTGCAGGTGAAGACCTATCCAATTACTAAAGATAAATGGTATTTGGATAGTGGCTGCTCCAAACACATGACAGGAAATAAAGATACTCTGTTAAGATTCAAGGCCAAGCTTGGACCAAAGGTGATCTTTGGGGATTCTAGCTGTGGTCAAACTGATGGATATGGTAGGATTACCATTGGAGCAGTAACTTTCAAAAGGGTTGCATATGTAACTGGACTGAAGCACAACCTTATCTCAGTAAGTCAGTTATGTGATGCAGGATATCAGGTATCTTTCACTAACACTCTCTGTAATATTACTTTAAATAGTAATGTTGTGTTAGTAGGTATTAAACAAGGTAATATTTATTTAGTAGATTTTAATTCAACCCAATCTAAAATCTGCTTATTTAATGAAGTAACAAATAATAACAACACCTTATGGAATAGGAGGCTTAGCCATGTTAACCTCAAGAACATATCTAGGTTATCTAAATACAACCTTGTTAGATGTTTACCTTCTTTCCCCTACAAGAAGGAGAGCCTATGCAAGGCTTGTCAATTAGGCAAGCAAACAGAAAACTCCTTTAAATCTGTAAATAAAAGTGATTAACCTAGAATCCTGTATTTATTACATTTGGACCTTTTTGGCCTAATAAATGTACAGAGTCTAGGAGGGAAGTATTACACTTTAGTAATTGTAGATGACTTCTCTAGGTTCACTTGGGTGTTATTCTTGAGAACTAAGGCTGATAACTTCAAAGTTCTTACAGATTTTCTACTTTGTGTGCAGACTGAGTATTCTACTCATGTTGCCTTGATCAGAAGTGATCATGGTACTGAGTTTGATTCTCTTCTCATGCAAGAATTCTGTGAGAAAGAAGGTATCAAACATAGCTTCTCTGCTCCTAGAACTCCCCAACAAAATGGGGTAGTGGAAAGGAAGAATAGAACCCTGATTGAAGCTGCTGGTACATTATTGGCAGATGCTAACATGCCTCTTTCTTATTGGGCAGAAGCTGTTAGCACAGCAAATTATGTCTTGAACAGAAGTCTTATACACAAGCTCAAGAGTAAAACTCCTTATGAGTTGCTTAAAGGAAAGAAACCTAAAATTAATTATTTTAGAGTATTTGGTTGTGTAGTATACATTCATAACAATAACAAAGAATACCTTAGAAAGTTTGAAGCAAAAGCTTCAATGGGAATTTTTCTTGGATATTCCCAAGTAAGCAAAGCTTATAGGGTATTTAATAAATCAACTTCTAAAATTGAGGAATCTGTACATGTTTCTTTTGATGAATCTAAGATGTTTTACAAGGAGAAGGAAACTTCCCCTTCCTCAAGTTCATTGCAGGTACCATAATCTAATAAAGATGTCACTCAAGAGATTCTCCATCTATCAACTCTTCATATCACTTATTCAGATAGTGATGATGACTTTGCAGAAAGAGTTGTTGTACCACCAACAGTTGATCCAATTCCACCAGAGGAATTAATCCCAACTGTTGCTGAAGATCACATCCCACCTGCTGATCTTGTCACACTTAGAGATCTTCCTACATCTCAAGTGATTGGAGACATATCAGCTGGTGTACAAACAAGACATCAATTAAGACAGGATGTGATGCATGCTTGTTTTCTTTCACAGGTTAAGCCCCTCACCATAAAAGATGCTGAGCTAGATCCCCACTGGATCATTGCTATGTAAGAGGAACTCAATCAATTTGAAAGATGTAAAGTATGGACTTTGGTTCCTAGACCAAAAGGCCAACTGATCATAGGCACCAAGTGGGTATTTAGAAACAAGTTGGATGCAAATGGAATTATTGTAAGGAACAAAGCTAGGCTTGTAGCTCAGGGCTACAGACAGGAGGAAGGTATAGATTATGACCAAACCTTTGCTCCTGTTGCAAGGCTAAAGGCAATAAGGATCTTTCTAGCCTATGCAGCCTATATGAAGTTAAAGGTCTTTCAGATGGATGTCAAGAGTGCCTTCCTAAATGGTGAGCTAAAGGAAGAGGTATTTGTTGAACAACCTCCTGGGTTTGTCTCTTCAACTCAGCCCTCATTTGTGTAAAAGTTGCAAAAAGCTCTTTATGGACTTAAACAAGCACCCAGAGCCTGGTATGAGACTCTAGCTAGCTTCCTATTAGAGCACAACTTTGTTAGGTGAGTAGTTGATAGAACCCTTTTCGTTAAGCACCACAAGGACACAATCTTGTTAGTTCAAGTGTATGTGGATGATATTATTTTTGGCTCCACTGATCCCAAATTGTGCAAAAAGTTCTCTGACTTGATGCATTCTAAGTTTGAGATGAGTAGTATGGGTGAGCTGTCTTACTTTCTTGGTCTCCAAGTAAAGCAAGATGCTGATGGCATCTTCATCTCCCAATCCAAATATGCCAAGGAATTGGTAAAGAAGTTTGGGATGGCTGATGCTTCAGCAATGCATACACCTATGGCTACTAATGTAGTTATAGATTCTGATGATCAGGGTAAGCCAGTTGATCAGAAAAACTATAGGGCTATTGTTGGTTCCTTATTGTATTTAACTGTAAGTAGACCGGATATAATGTTTGCTACATGCCTATGTGCTAGATTCCAGGTCAACCCTAAGGAATCTCATTTGATTCTTCTCAAGAGAATTTTGAGATACCTGAAGGGATGTCTAAATCTAGGACTATGGTACGCAGCAGAATCAGAATTTGAGTTAATTGGATACTCTGATTCTGACTATGCTGGTTGTAGAGTTGACATGAAAAGTACCTCAGGAACTTGTCAGTTCCTGGGAGAGAGATTGGTCTCTTGGTTCTGTAAGAAGCAAGCTTCTGTCTCAACTTCAACTGCAGAGGTTGAATATATAGCCGCTGCTAGTTGTTGTTCACAGATCCTGTGGATTCAAAACCAGCTTTTGGATTATGGGTACACACACAAGAACACAAAAATCATGTGTGACAGTACCAGTGCTATCTCCATTGCACAAAATCCTGTGCACCACTCTAGAACCAAGCACATTGAGATTAGACACCATTTCCTGAGAGATTGTGTGGAAAAGAACAAGATCAGCCTTGAGTTCATATCCACTGACCTTCAGAGAGGTGATATTTTCACCAAGCCCTTAGATGAACAGAAGCATCTGTTCTTTTTGGTCCAACTAGGCATGATTAATGGAAAAGACTAAGTGTGACGTCTGCCTTTGTTGAAATCTTTTTGAAGATCGTCGAACGTTGTTCGACGATGGTCGAACAAGTTGAGCCTATCGTCGACCTACGGGCGACGACAGCTTATTTGTTTGTGAAGATAGAAATAGTCGAATGATTGATCGACTACTCTGCTTCAGGAAACGATCGTCGAACGACCATTCGACCATCGTCTCCAGTATCTGTTAAAATAGATCGACGATTGATGTTTTAATATAAAACCGATGGTCGACCTAGGTTAAGAGATCGTTCTTTTTGTCGTCGACGGAGATCGTCTTTTCGTATTCCATCTTTCTGCTTGAGCCCTGCCTCGCGCTCTTTGCCATTTCGCTTTCGTCGTCTCTCTCGTCTTCTCCAACCCAATCAATGGCGATTGCTCCAGCCCTTCTGTCAGTAATGAAGTTCGACGCCGGATTCAGCATAGATTTTGACTCTTTCAGCGCATGTGATTCTGAAATAGTAGAAATCCTCCAGCTCTGCAAGGAACAAGGATTGGAAAGGCTAATGTCCACAAGGATCAAGATAAACGTCCTAGAGATTAAAGAGTGGGCCTTCACTTCATCTTCTAATGACGAATCTATGACTGGAACGATTGGCGGCGAAGAGGTAATTCTGACTCTTGCCGTTTTAACTGATATTTTTGGAATACTGAATGGTGAAGAAGAATATGAACAAGATACTCTAGAGTTTGGGAGGATGTTGATTGAATTAGGACATGCCGAAGGCATTCCTTCTAAACTGCTAAAGGTTAATTTTCCGTTGAGGATAAAGTTCTTGGCTGAACTAGTCGGAAAAGTGCTTCTGGGCAAGCACTCTTCTCATGATAACATAACCAGGCAACAGTTGGCTTTGATGTGCGCAATAGTAAACAAGAAATAGATTAATTGGGTAGGAGACATGTTTGATTTGATAAGAAAGAAGAATAGCAAGACGGAAGTCTCCCTGGGTAGGGTAATTGGGATATTTCTAAGAGAGAAATACCCCCAGCCGTTGGTTACAGTCTCTACATCAATCAATGCCAGCAAGAAGATGGATCTAACATTGTTTGTTAAGTGGAAAAGGAGTTTTCAGAAACCTTCTCTAGCAGAGGTAGCTCCAGTTGTGTCTGAGAGCACAAGGACTGTTTCAATCACTACCCATCTACCTGAAGCAGGCTCATCCATTCTCTCCATTCCATCCACTTCATCTGCATTTCCATCCTCTTCTTCTGTATTACCATCAACTTCTACTGAAGTGCCATCCACATCTGCATTACCATCAACTCAAATTGAAGTTCCATCTACTTCAATTGAAGTAGCATCTTCTGCCTCTCTTCTTCTTGAGTCCTCCACAATTCTCCATGCATCATCACCAACATCTCCTCTCCCTTCTCATCTTGCTAGGATTTCTCCTCCTAGTTTTGATTTATTGGTTTCTGAGCTATCCACTCCTCCTCAGTCACCAATTCCTCATTCAGATCATATTGATCTTCTTGCATCCACCCATCAATCACCAGTTCACTCTCCATCTCATCAGGAGAACACCATCCCTGATGATCATCCATCTACTGTGATTCCCCCTCCATCATTTGAAATAACCCCAGCCTTCATTTCAGGCATATTGGAGCTAATTACTCCTTCAATCAAAATCATGATTGAAGAAGCAATTGCTCCTCTCGTTTTTTCCATCTCTACTTTGTCATCTTCCATCCTAGCACTCTCAAAATCTGCTGAGCCATCTTCAGTTAGGGGCCTGACTTCAGTTTCTACTGAAATCAGGCAGGGGGAGATGTTCGAGGAAGATGCCTCAGGACTGCCCCTTATTTCTATTCCAGCAGAGCCCCAAGCTAAGATTCAAGAAGTAACAGCAGCTCTAGTTGACAGTGCAACACCATCTGCAGCTCCAGGTCCAGTTCAGAAGCCTTCCGATATTATAATGGAAGCAGAGTTTGCGTTCAAAGTATGCCTCGATGAAGCCTCTACTCCCTTAGTTGCTTTGTTCTTAGAAGGAGTCATTACCTCCTTTCTAGATGACTTATGGGAGTTAGGAAATTCTGAGGAAAATCCGGAAGGTAATTCATTTACTCATTTTCTTGACATGTTAACTAACATGCTAGTCTATGAATACCTAGAAGGGATGTTTCAATTTCATTTAGCAAATCTGTGTTCCTGATACTACAGATCTAGTGGAAGAAGTTCTAGCTGTCCAAGAACCTGTTCAACAACCTGCTCAAGAACCAGTGCAAGAATATGCTAATCAAGAGCCTGTATCCTCTCCTCCAGCTCAGGTAGCTGTGAATGATGAACTGGTCCTCATGACAGTTGCAGCTGAGATAGAGAAAGTTTCAGATATTCAAGAAGAAAAGTCTACAGTCTGGGATGGCACCCCAGGACTGGATATAGATACTCTTCTTGCACAGGATGCCCTAGAAGAAGAGAAAGAAAAAGCTGATTTAAAAGATAAAGAAAAAGCTGTGCAAGAAGCTTTTGATCCTTATGATCATCATCCATCATCTAATTCTGAGGATGAGGATGACTCTGATGACTCAGAAGAATCTAAGAAAAAGAAATCTGCTAAAAGGAAAAGGAAAGCTGTTGCTCCTCCTCCACCTAACCCTGACCATGATATTCCTTATTATATATTGAAAGGAATAGATCCCAAGTCCAAGGAATATCAGCACTGGATGGGATTCTCCGTGAATCAGCAAAAGCAAAGAAAGAAATCCAAAAGATATGATAGTCCAGCACCTAAATGGACCCCTAGAGGTCCTCCTCCTCCACCTCCCAGTGCAGGAGCGTCTGGTAATATTTCTGCAAATCCTTCAGCCCTGTCTGCCAGATTCACTCCATCTCAATCTCATCAAAGGAAAAGCAATCCAGAATATCAAAGCAGATCCCAATCTGGATATCAAAGGCAAGATGCTGATTCAAGAGAACAAGTAAAGGAGGTAGTCTATCAGAAACCAACTTTTTCTCCTCCTCCTTCTCCCAAGAAAAGAGCATCTCCTTCCAAAGAAACCAAGAGCATATCTTCCTCAAAGCCAGCTCATGTAAAGAAAACTGATTCAAAAGGTAAAAGGATTATTTTCTCTGAAAAATCTAGTAAGAAATATGCTGAGTTTGCTCCTCCTTCTTCATTAGTTATTCAAGAAAATAGAGAACCAGCTGCAAGCATGTTAGAACTTTCTACTAAATTTAAAGCTGTAAAACCTTTAGATCCAACTTGTGAAAATGAATATGAAAGTCAAGAGCTTAATCCTGATTTCAGGATGGCTAGATTTCTTGAACTAGTTGGATCAGCCCAGATCAGAAAAGCCAAAGCAGAAGGAAAAGATATTGCAGGATTAACTACTATGCTTAAATTTAGAAAGAAGGAGCTAGATAAATTTCAGGTTAGACCTGAGGTCTTTGATCCTTCAAAATATATGGAAAAGCATCCTGAAGTAGTAGTTCAAAGAATAGAAGAATCTAGAATTATTGGAGATCAAGATCTAAAGTTATCAAAGAAAGAAGCTTTTGACCCTTTTAGAAAAATTTCTTTTCTTCCTGATTTCTCTGTATCTAAACCAGATTCTGATGCTTCTTAAATTTCATTGATTGACAATTATTTATTTGTCTGTTTGATTGATGCTATTTGCTGCTTAGATATTTCCTTTCCTGTATTATATTTATTTCCAGTAGTTTGTTTTGTTTGTTTTGTTTTGAGAGACTTAACCCAAATAGGGGGAGATTGTTGGTACCCTAGTTTGGATTTGAGTTTAGTCTTCTCTTTTAATCTCTTGACCCAAGATTTATCTATGGTCAAAGGTTAGTTGTTTAGTTAGATTGCTTTAGTTATAGAGTTGTCACTTATCCAGATGAAGATTTGGTTAAGTTGTTTTTGGTTCGACTATGGTCGAACGCCGCTCGACTATCGTCGATCAACTGTTTGACGATCGTCTATCAGTTTGTCGACTATCGTCAGTCAGCAGATCGTCTATCTCTGAGTTAGTTCAACTCTTATTAGCTCGACATTCTGTGGTATCTGCCTCGTCGATCGTCGAACCCCACTCGACTTCTTTTGACCAGACAGATTTCTTGATAGTTCAACTATCTGCTTGGATAGTTCAACTATCTGATAGTTCGACTATCTGTTTTGATAGGTCGACTATCTGTTCTATTTGATAGTTCGACTATCTGCTTGGATAGTTCAACTATCTTATAGTTCGACTATCTGTTTGATAGGTCGACAATCTGTCTTCTTTGATAGTTCGACTAACTGTTGGTCGACTATCTGTTGTGTTTGATAGTTCGACTATCTGTTTGATAGGTCGACTATCTGTTGTGCTTAATAGCTCGACTATCTGTCTTGATAGGTCGACTATCTGATAGCTCGACTATCTGTTCTGATAGGTCGACTATCTGCTGTGGTAGTTCGACTATCTTCTTTGATAGTTCGACAATCTGTGTCGTTCGACTATCTGTTCTGATAGGTCGACGATCTCTGTGCTTCGGTCGACGATATCCGAGGGTCGTTCGATGTTCTTCTGTTTGTCTTTAGTAATTTTGTACTCCTTCTGTTCTATGATTTAATTCCTGTTTATTTAGCATATTTTATTAAAGATTATTTCATTGATTTTATGCATACATCTCAAGGCAATCTTTGCCCCATCCTTTGTGCATAAGTCATGCTTTATCTGACAAAGTTCTTTGTCTTATTATTTGAAATATCTTTTTTCTTTATCTGCCATGCTGTCCTTTATAGCCGTAAGACTCAAAAAGTCTTCTTTTGCCGTAAAGAGTTTAGTCTGATGTGATTTTCTTTAGTACTCCTTTTATCAGATTGGATTTGCAGCTTCTTAGAAAGCTTTATCCCCTTATAGCATGTCTGCCTGCAGGATATGTTTTTGCTTTATGCTTTTTGCAGCCCAGTTTGCAGATTTCAGAAGAAGACAAAATTCAAACCAAGTTTAGAGCCGTTGAAAAGGCCCATATATAAAGAGCTTCTTTTGAAAGAAGAAATAAGGAACAATAACAAGAGACACAAGATATACAAATTCAAAGCAAGAAGAGTTACAACTCTCAGTCATTGATATATTCAACTGAGTAGATCATCCATCTTCAACATTCTTCTTCAACCCTGAGTCCATCCTGCTTACAGGAACATTTACTCAGTGCCTAGAAGAAGAAGAAGAAGAAGAAAGAAAAGCCATTGAAGAAGAACAATCATTCTACAATCAAGAGTCTTCTTCAAGCTTCTCCTTCAAAACTTCAAGACAGTTCTTTGTCTCAAGTTAAGAAGAGTTCCTGCACCCTGAAGCAAGACTTCTTCCTGGATATTCTCTAAGCCAGGGGGAGCCTTGATTCTTTAGAGCTTTCTAGCTCTATGCAATCCACTAGCTTCTCTAATCTGTTTTAACAATAGAGAAGAAACTTTAACTCTCTCAACCTCCTGTATAAAGGGTTATTACTCCCTTCAAAAGTGAACCTTGGTGGCAGGACACCTGATCAAAAACCTGTGTTGGATTTTGAGCTCCTTATCAAAAGCTCAAAGGGTCTACTTGATCTACCTGAAGCAGATCAGTTGGTGGCAGGGCACCTGAACAAAAACCTGTAGTGGATTCATACCAGGGTGGTAGAAGAGTAAACGTACCTATTTAGAGGGAACCACTATAAACTTCTTGTGTCGTCTGTGTTGCTTTATTTAATTTATTGCACTGTGGCTGTGAGTAGATATAACTAGGATTACTAGTTGCTGTGATAGGACCAAAGATCAACTGTAATTACAGTTAGCTCTCTCTAGTGCACTTCACTTTGTGTTAGGCTCTAGGGTTTCAAATATCTATAAACTCATTCCGCAAATTAACTCTAAGGGAGTTGAGTAGGGTGTCATAATTTTTGAATACTCTATTCACCCCCCTCTATAGTTGTATCTATCCTCACTTTCAAATGGGGAAGAAGAAAGTTGAAGAAAGGGAAGGGCGTAGCAGGTGCGGGAGGCGATTCGCTGATCATGAATTTCTTCCCGGCCGTATTTCTGAGGAAGAGTATAACGCCTTCACTCATGATTTCTTGACCGAGGGGTTTGAATCGCGTCCTCCCAAAGTGGGCGAGTCGATTAACACCTTCTACCCCAGAGAACTTGCCTTCCCTGTCTCGCACTTCGAGGCGGGGTTGAGACTGCCCCTATGACCGAAGGTTAAACAGGTCTTAAAATATTTTGGAGTAGTCCCCGCGCAACTGAACCCCAATGCCATCTCAGTGCTTATCACCTTTGCCAGCTGCATTCGCCGAGAGCGCATCGAGTTTTGTTTGACCGTCTTCTGCAAGCTATTTATCTACCATGCTAATCACGACAGAGTGTCCTACTTCATTGGGCAAGGTCTAAAGGTTTGCGAGACGCCCAATAAAAACCATCATTGGCTCACCCGCTTCGCCTTCATCCGTGGCAATTTGGGAGGCATCCCGCTGGTACCCGTGTCGCTCGCTGAAGCATTCTATGTGACTCCCCAAGTTGGGGGTACGGATAAACTCCTCTACGACTTCTTCACCGGCAAGAACTTCGAAGTCTGATTCTTGAGGCATGGCCTCGATTCCCTCCTTCCTATACTCCCTGGCGAAGGTAGGCTAGCCCCCTTTGTTTTCGTTTCTTTATTTTAACTTGGATTGTAACATCTCGTCTCGCCTTTAACAGGAGAGAGGAGTGTTCCCGTTCGCCCACCCTACAAAAGTAGCATCAAGCCATCTAAGGATGTCGCCCTCGCCACCATGGCGACTGAGGCGGCGAAGGAAACCTTGACTCCCTCCCTCAAGAAGAGGCCTGCTGAAGGCTCCGCCCCACATCTCCTAAGCCCAGCAAAAAAGTCAAATACTAAGAAAGTGGTGTCCATTCCCGCCGGAAAAGCGAAACAAGTCTCCATCGAGCCGGTGGAGGTGCCGGAATCCCTGACCCCTATTTCCCTGGGGTCCCAGTCTCCCGGGTCACCTCCTCGGTTTTCTTCTCAGCATGCCATCTCGCCTACTGGCGAGGAGAGTCGGTCTGCCCGGCCTGCGTACACCCTCCCTCAATCATCTAGGTCCCCTTCTCGCGAGGTGGGCTCTTCCAGTCGCCCTGACCCTTCTGCCCATCAAAATTTCAACATGGGTCTTGTGATATTGGATGCTGCCAATGACCCGACTCTAATGTGGGATAAGGGGGCGAACCACGTCTCCATCTCTACCCTCCTTCACCCCTGGACGGAGCAGGACAAGCCTATAGGCCATGCCTTCTCTCTGGGCTTTGGCCTTTATGGTGGTTCAGAGCCAGATCCCGCCAGCGAGCCTCCTTCTCAAGACTTAATTCTGAGGGCTTCACACTCTCAACTGCGCACCCTGGAGCTCTCGCACCAGCTCTTGCGCCGCCTGATTTATAATAATCAAAATCGGAAGGAATCTGAGGCGAAGCTGGCGGCGGAGCGCGAGAAGTCTGGAGATCTCGAAAAGAGGCTGGCCGTGGCGGAAAGCTTTCTCGCTAAGGCTTGGGGCGGTGTGGTGAAGTCTTCTCTACCCTCAGCTTATTTTTCATATATCCTTGACCTCATCTGACGAATGGGCCTCTCACAGGATGTCGAGATGGCCGATAGAATGCATTCGCGTATAATAACTTTGGAATCAGAGGTTAAGGGCCTTGAGTCACAGGTCACCCGGTTTCAGAATGCTGCCCTCTCGCCTTCCCGCGTGATGATTCCCCAACCTTCTCCTCCCCATTATTCTCATGAGGAGGTCGAGGAACTCTGCAAAGATGCCAACATCAGAACAGCCGAGCTGATCATGAAGATGATGAATGAAATGGGGGTTATCAAGGAGGGCTGCGAGGATGTCACCGCTCGCGAACTCGTGCCGGAGATTTACGGCAAGGAGGGAGATGGTTCGTCATCAAGCGTGAAAGAGTAGACGACATCTGGAGGAAAACCTAGGATTGCCTTTCAGCTCTTTTTTTTTGTATACACATTTTTGTATTAAGACATTTTTATATTAAGACATCCTATCATTTTTGTAAAAAGGGGTCCCCCGGACAAGTTAGACCTTAATGCATGGTCATGCTTCTTTATATGCGAGACGTCTCAGCTCTCTTTTGTTATTCCAATATACTTGCTTTTTCTCTCCAACACCCAACTCCAACCGCCGAGTGAGCCTACAGCCCTGCCAGCAATATGAGAGCCTGGTCAGCGGGTCTGCTCGGGGTCTCCTCTCAAAATGACCTCCAACAACTGAGTGAGCCTACAACCCTGCCAGCTTGATGAGAGCCTGGCCAGCGGGTCTGCTCGGGGTCTCTTCCCCAAACGACCTCCAAACACCGAGTGAGCCTACATCCCTTCTAGATTGATGAGAGCCTGGTCAGCGGGTCTGCTCGGGGTCTCCTCTCCAAACGACCTCCGACCACCGAGTGAGCCTACAACCCTGCCAGCTTGATGAGAGCCTAGTCAGCGGGTCTGCTCAGGGTCTCCTCTCTAAACGACCTCCAACCACCGAGTGAGCCTACAACCCTGCCAGCTTGATGAGAGCCTGGTCAGTTGGTCTGCTCGGGGTCTCCTCTCCAAACGACCTCCAACCACCGAGTGAGCCTATAACCCTGCCAGCTTGATGAGATCCTGCTCAGCGGGTCTGCTCGGGGTCTCCTCTCCAAATGACCTCCAACCACCGAGTGAGCCTTCAGACCTACCAGCTTGATGAGAGCCTGGTCAGCGGGTCTGCTCGGGGTCTCCTCTCCAAACGGCGTCCAACCACCGAGTGAGCCTTCAGACCTGCCAGCTTGATGAGAGCCTGGTCAGCGGGTCTGCTCGGGGTCTCCTCTCCAAATGGCCTCCAACCACCGAGTGAGCCTTCAGCCCTGGCAGCTTGATGAGAGCCTAGTAAGCGGGTCTGCTCGGGGTCTCCTCTCCAAACGGCCTCCAACCACCGAGTGAGCCTACAGCCCTGCCAACTTGATGAGAGCCTAGTCAGTGGGTTTGCTCGGGGTCTCCTCTCCAAATAACCTCCAACCACCGAGTGAGCCTACAGCCCTGCCAGCTTGATGAGAGCCTGGTCAGCGGGTCTGCTCGGGGTCTCCTCTCCAAATGACCTCCAACCACCGAGTGAGCCTACAGCCCTGCCAGCTTGTTGAGAGCATGGTCAGCGGGTCTGCTCGGGGTCTCCTCTCCAAACGACCTCCAACAACCGAATGAGCCTACAGCCCTGCCAGATTGATGAGAGCCTGGTCAGCGGGTCTGCTCGGGGTCTCCTCTCTAGAACCAAAGCTATCTTGTTACGTGAAAATGGATATCTGAACTTGTATTATATTTAAAAATCGCGCCAAGTTTACAGGTATTAAAAAACGAAAATATTCTATCTCAGAAGAAATAACCCATAGACATGAAAGAGACAGCATCAAGGGTAAAATCGCTTTAGATCATTGCAGCTTCGAGCGAGATCGAGGGATACCCCGTCCACATCTTGGAAGTGGTACCCTCCTGTCTTTAAGACCTCCTTTATTATAAAAGGGCCTTCCCAGTTGGGGTTGAGCTTCCCCACGGAGGCCCCTCTACCTACCGCATCCACTTTCTTGAGGACCAAGTCTCCCTTCTCGAACTGCTTGACCCTAACGTGCTTGTCAAAATATCTTGACATCCGGCGCTTGACCTCCTCCTGCCAGATGGATGCAAGCTCTCTAAGTTCCTCCACCAAGTCAAGAGAGTGCCTCTGCTCCTTCCCATTGTCTGCCTCCCATTTTTCATTTCCCTTTCTTGCCACTGCCACCCTAGGTGACTCAACCTCAAATTCAACGGGTATGACGGTCTCAGAGCCATGAGAAAGTTTAAATGGTGTCTCTCCCGTGGCGGTACTTGGCGTAGTCCTCAAGGCCCAGAGGACGGAGGGGAGCTGCTCCACCCAACTTCCCCTTAGGTTTTCTACCTTCTTCTTCAAGAGATTCACGATGACCTTGTTCGCGGCTTCCACCTGCCCATTGCTTCGGGGGTGATGCACCGAGGCAAACCGAAGGTCTATATCTAGCCGGACACAAAAGTCCACGAATTCTCTACTGGCGAACTGTGGTCCATTATCCGTGACAATGGCCAAAGGGAGCCCATGCCTGCAGATGATCTCCCCCCATACGAAGCTTTTGACTACCTGAGACGTCACTTTTGCCAACGCCTTCACCTCCAGCCACTTTGAAAAATAGTCCACCATGACCAGCAAGAACCTCCTCTTGCCACTGGCTTGGGGAAACAGGCCCACCAGATCTAGCCCCCATGTGGCGAAGGGCCATGGATCCGTAATAGTGCGCAATCTTTGGGCCGGGAGGAGTTGAAGAGGAGCAAATTCCTGGCATTTTCTGCATCTTCTTGTGAATTCCTCAACATCCTTCCTAAGAGTAAGCCAAAAATAGCCTTGTCTCAGCACCCTGCCTTCCAAGGTCCGACTCCCGGAATGGCTGCCACACTCCCCCGAGTGAATCTCCTCCAGCACTCTTGCGACCTCCTTCTCAGACACACACCGAGCCAGAAGGCCTGATAGTGTCTTACGGTATAAGATTCCCTCTTTCACCAGGTAATATGCTGATTTGTATCTGACCTGCTTTTTCTCAAGGTCTCCCTCTGGTAGTTGTCCGGTTATCAAGAAGGCGGTAAATGGGTCCATCCAGGACCCCTGCTAGTCCACTTCCATCAATTCCCCCTCTTCTATGGAAGGCCTGAAGAGTTCTGTCATGGTTCCTCCGACCCGAGGACCGTGCTTAGTGAGCAAATCTGCCTGAGTATTTTCTTCCCTCGGGACGTATCGAACTGAGAAGCCGCGGAATTGTCCAATTATACTTTTTACCTTCATTAAGTACGATTGGAGGGTGGGTTCTCTTACTTCAAATATTCCCCTTGATATGTCCTGCAACTAACATAGAATCAGTGGAGACCTTGATGTCTTGTATGCCGAGCTCTCGGGCCAACCTCAACCCTGTTATAATTGCTTCATATTCGGCCTTATTGTTGGTGAGGGTGAAATGAATCTTCAGGGCCTGTTCGATCTGGATTCCCTCAGGACTTATCAAAATCATTCCACCCCCAAAAGAGCTCCTTCCCGAGGCCCCGTCTATGAGCATCTCTCAAGCAACTACGGGAGATACCTCGGCCTCCTTGACCTTTACCACGTAATCTACCAAGAAATCCGCCACCGCTTGCGCCTTAATGGCCACCCAAGGGACGAAAGCAAGATCGAACTCACTGAGTTCTATTGACCATTTGGCTAACCTCCCAGAGTGCTCCACCCCCTCCAGAATACGGCGGAGAGGTTGGTCTATCACAACCTGTATGGAATGGGCCTGGAAGTACGGCTTGAGCTTCCGGGCTGAGATGACGAGGTCAAAGGCAAGTTTCTCTTGGATAGGATATTTTAGTTCTGCCTCTTTGAGGACCCTGCTTACGTAATAGATTGGGAACTTCTTCTTACCTTCTTCCCGTATGAGGACCGAACTCACCGCCCTTGCCCCCACTCCCAAGTACAAGAACAAAATCTCTCCCTCTCGTGGTCCTTGGAGTAGCAGTGTTGTGGTGAGTTATTGCTTTAGGGCTAAAAAGGCCTTATCACACTCTGAGGTCCACTCGAATTTCTTTCCCCCTCTCAACGTTCGAAAGAACGGTGAACACCTTTCTCCTCCTCTGGAAAGTAACCCAGCCAACTTGCCGGTGAGATGCTGGAGCTCTTTCACATTCTTCGGAGATTCCAGTTCTAGGATTGCCTTTACATTGTCCGGGTTAGGCTCTACTCCTGATGGAGTGAGGAGATGTCCTAAGAACTTTCCCCTGCTGGCCCCAAATACACATTTTAGAGGATTGAGTCTCATTTTGTATTTCCTTATGGTCGCAAAGGTTTCTTCTAGATCCACAACATGGGACTTGAGGTTTTGGCTTTTGATCATCAAGTCATCTACGTAAACTTCAAGGTTCCGTCCCTTTTGCTTTCGAAAAATCCGATCCATCATCCTTTGGTAAGTCGCCCCTGCGTTCTTCAACCCAAAGGGCATAAGGTTGTAGCTGAAGCATCAATCCTCGGTGATAAAGGTGACATCCTTGATGTCTGTAGGATGCATGCGTATTTGATGATATCCTGAAAAGGCATCTAGAAAACTCATTACTGAAAAACCGACGGCTGAATCGACCAGCGCGTCAATTCAAGGCAGGGGATAACAATCCTTAGGGCATGCTTTATTTAAAAGAGAGAAGTCAATACACATTCTCCACTTGCCCTCCCCCTTTTTCACCATTACAACATTACTCACCCACCCCGGATACTTATTTGCCGATATGAACCCTGCCCGAAGTAGCTTCTCCACCTCTTCTCTGATAGGCCCGACCATCTTAGAAGCGATGGCCCTCTTCTTTTGCTGGACGGGGAGGACCTTGGGGTCGAGGTTGAGGCGGTGGCACACTACGTCCGCGTCGACCCCCGGCATATCAGCTGCACTCCAGGCGAATACATCGATGTTCTCTTGCACGCACCTTCGGATCTCCTCCTGATCTCTGGGAGTGAGCTCTCCGCTGACCTTGATCTTCTCTTTTCGCCCATCCTTCATGAGGATGTCAATCCCAAGAACCTCCACTACTGCCCTCAGCCTTGAAGGCTCCTCTTCTTCTTCTTGCTCCCTTGACCTGCCCTTCCCCACTTCTCGTTCCTCATCAACCACAGCCACTCTCTCCAAGGTCCTTCTTTCCAGCTGAGTCTCCTTTCCGGACGACTCCCTCATCTCCCCTATCTTCCTTTTCCTGCCCTTGGCACCTCCTGCCTCCTTCCTACCTTCCTGCACTCCCGCCATCTATGGCTCCACCGCAATGCCTCTCTCTACTCCAGCCACCTCTCTCTCCTCCTGCTCCTGTCTGTCCACCTTCTCTCCCGCCATCTCTGGCTCCACCGCAATGCCTCTCTCTACTCCAGCCACCTCTCTCTCATCTTGCTCCTCTCCGTTCACCTGCTCTCCTGCCATCCTTGGCTCCATCGTAATGCCTCTCTCTACTTCAGCCACCTCTCTCTCCTCCTGCTCCTCTCTGTCCACCTGCTATATCGCCATCTTTGGCTCCACCGCAATGCCTCTCTCTACTCCAGCCACCTCTCTCTCCTCCTGCTCCTCTCCGTCCACCCGCTCTTCTTGTTCCATCCTCTTCTCTCGTTCTTCTCCATCACCCTTCTATGAGATGGTGTTTACTGCCATCACATAGCATTCTCGGGCTGCCTTCGGATCTCCCCGCACCCTGATCTGGGTCCCCCCTGAGTTGAGCCTCAAACACTGATGGAACGAGGACGACACACATCTAAAGTCTCTGATCAGAGGGCACCCAAAGATCGCATTATAACTGCTGGGGGCGTCCACTATCACAAAGCGGCAATTTCGGGACATCCCTCCTAGAGTCACCTGGAGTCCCACTCCACCCTCGACCTCCTTCCTTTCTCCTGAGAATTCGAACAGCGGTCTGTCTGCCGCCAACACTCTCCTGGCCTCTACCCTCATCTCGTTGAATGCCTTCTTGAAAATGACATTCACCGAGCTCCCATTATCCACCAAGATCCTCGACACCGTGAAGTTTTCGATTGCGGTCCGGATTACCAAGGCATCGCAGAATGGATCCTTGTGATCCGGCAAGTCCTTCCTAGGAAAAGTGATCTTCTCGTCTGGGGGCGGGGCATTCGACGTCGAAGCAACGCCCCGACGATTCATGATATGAAGGCTGGCCTTGCGGGTAGCTTCAATCCCCACCCCCCATGGATCACCCCGATCCCCCTCGATCCCCCTCGTCTGATCGGTCCACATATCGATCCTCCTCCCCCATTCTAGTCATCTCTACTATCCGCACTGGTAGCTGCTACTCAGTCGCTCCTCTCCACCCCTTTAATTCTAGAAATTCTGGGCAGGTAGCCGTCGGGTGGCCTTCCTCCTCGTGGAAGCCACAGAATGGCACAACTACCCCTCCCTCCTGCCTCCCTTCTTGGGGAATCCTCCTTCTCCCTGCTCCTGCTCCTGCTCTTCCTCACTCTCTTCCTCTTCCTCGCCCCCGGCCTATGGTCATAGCTTGCTGAGGCGGGGGTGGGAGTGCTCTTGGACCATGTCCCCATCCTAGTTGATGTAACCTTCCTGGTCCTCCCTGGTAGCAGTTCCTTCCTCCCGGAGGAAAACCTCTGCCTTGCCCTTGAACAAGGCCCCGCGGTTGCCTCCAACCCAACTCCTGATGCGCCGGCCCCCTTGGCTCCTCCCTCCTCCTTCCTTCCTGCTGCCTCACTCCTCCTGATTCTCTCGACTCCACTTCTGTCAACCTTGCCAATTTTTTAGCAAATGCCGGGTTTGCGTCCTCCATCGCTATCTCCTTTGCTGTCTTTTCCATTAACCCTTTAAATGATAACGGCACCTTCCTGGTCAGGCTCATCTTGAAGAAGCCTTCCTTCAGTTCCACCGTAAAGGCCATCTAGAGAGCGAATCCCGGCACCTCCTGGATGTCTAGGATTTCTTCTTGGAAACGATCCACGTACTGGGCCAAGTACTCCTCAGCCTTCTACTTGATCAAGAAAATAGACTCCGGGTTTTTCTTCCTCTTCTTAGAGGTCGAGAAGCGCAATTGGAAACTCCTACTCAAGTCCTCGAAACCGTATATCGACCCTGCTGGGAGTTGATGAAACCAGTCCCGGGCTTTTTCCTTCAAAGTGATGGCAAAAAGGCGGCACTTGAACGCATCTGTCATTGGTCTGATGGAGACCGCATCCTCAAACCACTGCAGGTGCTTGAGAGGGTCGTCCTTTCCCACGTAGTAGGTCATCTCAGGCTCACAGAATCCCTCCGGGATGGGAGCCAAAAGAATCAATTCACAAAAAGGCGATCCTCTCACCAGGGGTCTCGCCACCTCTACTCGCGTGACGACGTCCCCTGGCGAGGCATCACTCGCCGGGCTGGGGAACAACTCCCTTCCTGCCAGATCCCGCCCGCTTCCTTCCACCACTTTCTCTTTCCCAGGCCACCCCCTGGAACGTCCTCTCCTACCCTTGCCGAGACGACTCCCTCCTGAGGCGAGAGGCACGACGCCTGAGGGAGGGGGGGTCACGCAATCACCTCGCTGGGAGATCTATTGCAGCATGTCCATGATACCTCCAATGGACGCCATGAACTCCTCTCTCCCAACATATCCCCCGGGTTCTAGGACCCACCCTCGTCTTCTCCTCCCAGATCTCCTGCCATGAGGTGATCCAAAGTTCTTCTGCGTAGGCTGCGATCCACGCTCACCGCACAAAAAATGTTAGAACCAACAAAGCCGGCTCCTCCAAAAGCTCAAATCTAAAGTTGCAGCCTACACCTACTCTCTTTGGACCATGCCCCCAATAGGATCCTTGGAGGAACAGACCGTGGGCTTCAGCTCGGAGGTCCCACCTCTTACCCGGAAGAACTTGAAATTCTCCCCCTCCCTAGCTAATGCTGAGCTAGGTGCCTGAGTGAGAGAGAAAAAGAAGGGTTCAACGCCTCTCTCTCAGACACCTTACCGGTCTATTTATAGGCCTCAAGATTTGAACTGCAAATAACCAAACCGAACCACTCATGAAATTACCAGAATACCCCGGGTCGGGTCTGCCAACAGCTGAACTCCACTGTTCTGAAGGGCTATGGGCAGACCACCAATGGTAAAGGGGTAAAAACCTCTTAAGCTGGGAAAAGTGAACCGTTTGCCAACTGAACCGGTCTTTGCTCATTTACTGAACCGGTCCTCCAACTTCCTACCGAACTAGTGCTCGGCGAGAGAGCCGCCCCGCAGGCAAAAGCACCACTGGGGTTCGTCTTGCTCGGTGCGAATGGATCCTTACTTGGGTCCGTCTCGCCTAGCGCGAATGGATCCCCACTTGGGTCCGTCTCGCCTAGCGCAAATGGCTCCTCACTTGGGTCCGTCTCGCCTAGTGCGAATGGATCCTCACTTGGGTCTAACTCGCCTAGCGCCTTATCTTCTCCTGGGGTTCTTCTAGTCTCCTCTTTTCCGAGTCTTCTCTTCATGCGAGCCCGAGGTTGTACATTAAGTCTGGTGCACCAACCGGCAAGAGTATGCAGGAGCTCCGCTTAGTGCACCAGCATCGAGGCATACGATAGGTCTGACTGGTAGTGCAATTACCGGTTTAGAGGTGGATGAGGCCCAACCCACCGCTTTCGTTTTCAACTACGGAGGTATCCTCGGAGGTTAGGCTCCAGAAAGGGGGGATCTAAAGGTATGTGTACACAGATTTGAGTGGGTGAGTTGCACTTACATGATCACATCATAACATATTTGCATGTAATAGCATCATCATTACATATAACCCCTGACACCTATTGTATAGAGTGGTATGAGATGCTTTATACTATAGGCCCTGCAAAAAGACCCCTTGGTTTATAAGCTCACATGAGCATTCTTATAAGTTAAGGTTTATATTTTGTAGATATATACATGCTTGCTAGAAAAACCGACACCCTATCATATAAATTGGTATGGGACTTTTTATACGATAGGAGCCTTGTAGAAGATCCCTTAGCTTATGTGTTTTCATATAAGTTAAGGTTACTTATTATATATTCAGTCTTTCATACCTTCTTTACTGCCACATATACTCTTAGAACTGCTAGATTAGTTCCGCCATCATCTGTTGCTTTGTTATTCTACACCTTCATTACCTCTCCTTTCTTCCTCCCCGCTCGGTTCCTAGGAGCCATGGGGGGATGATAGGACTTAGTATTTTAGACTAACAATTTTCGAACCACATCATTTTAGGGGACTATGGATCCCAGCATGGAGGATCAGCCCCGCAGGCCGGCACACTTGGATATGGGACAGTCTAGAACCAGAGTTAAGATAGCTTGGACTGTGAGTCCCGATCGTTTGTAGATGTTTCGTTTTGCTTCCGTGCTGAGTGATATGTAGTGAGGATATTGATGTACCAGGCATGAGCCCTATTTTTTGTACCTTTATTATTTCTGTGGACTCTCCCTTCGTGGAGATTATTTACTATATTTGTGACTTTGTGGACATGTGTAGAGTTCTTCTATTTCATACTCTCATATTTTGATACTGTTCTGTGATCGATTTGGCCAGCAGGATCAGCATTTTGTAGTGACGACCTTCCCGGGTGGGAAGGTGTCACCACAAAGCGGCGGTTCTGGGCCTAAGACCCAGGTGGTGTAAAAGGAAAAAAACGAAGGGTCTTACATCAAGGCTTTGAGAAGACTAGTGGATTTATTGATGTCAAAGCTCGCCCTGAGTTGTATTGATCTAATCAGGAGTGGAAGCTTTGCTTCAGCGTGTAGCACTTCAAAGTGATGTTGCTCTTCAACAAGCTTTTATACTGATTTTGATTTGTTCTCTTGAAATCCTAAAGCAGATGAAGAAGAACTCTGTGTATATGATAGCTGTGTTGTGTTCTTCACTTTTTTGTACACTGTTCTATCTTGTTGACTGCTTACTAATTTACTGATACTTTTCTGATTTTTTGATTTACTAGCTCTTTCAATCTTCTGAAAATCACTTTATATATATTGATTACAGATTCAAAAATATTTGAAATTTAAATTCTTTCCTTGAAATACTCTGCATAATTTTTGGGAGATGGAACGGCTAATTTTGTCTTGAATACATTTCCCCAAATGTCCTAGTAAATTTGGTAGAATAATAACTCTGTGAAATCCATAATTAATACTGCCAAGTAACGACTATATTCTTGAGAATATTGAGTATTAATTATCATAGTATTACTGTCTTAATATAATATAATTTGAAATCTAACTTCTATAGTCGAACTAATAAACTACAGAGAAGATTAGTCAAACAGAACCTAGACGGAGTTAGTCGAACTCAACAAGGATTTCATCGACCTAAGCTTCAAGTTCGTCGAACTGAGATAGTCCTTCGTCGAGCTGAACTTCTGATATGAGATCATAGATCGTCGATCTTAGCTAGACTTTCGTCGAGCTCAACTCAAAGAAGGAACTCTGAGTTCGTCAATCTGAGATCGACAATCATCAAGCTGAGTTCAGCTATCGTCGAACGACTTTCCTGCATTCTTTTAAACTGCTTTTCCTCTGAAGTCTTCTGTCTCTAAAGTCTTCTGAAGGAGGGTACTGACAATCTAAGTATGTGCTGCTAACAAGCAGTATAAAAATGGAAGCAGGTGATAATAGTTCTACTCTAACATGGCAGTATATACACTAGTAGTTCTATATAGTACAAGTAAGGAAGTAAGAAAAGTAGTACTGGAAAGAAGTGCTGAAAGGTAAGTAAGGTAAATGATAGTTTTACTTTCAAGACAACCTAAACACCTAGAGGGGGAGGGTGAATAGGTTCTAATTTATTGTCTATAAATCTAGGCAGAATTCAATTACAATTTAAAACATCTAGCACAGCATTCACAGACAACTAAGCATCACAGATTACACAATGTTTTATAGTGGTTCCCCAAGGTCTGGGTACATCCACTTTCCACCTTCACCTATCTAGCAATATGCTAGATTCGGCCAAACTTCCACTATACTCAGATCCTCAGATCCTACAGCTCAGAACCAGGATAGGTTCCTACAACTCAGGCTCAACAGCCCTACCTCAGCCTTGCCTCAAGGCCTACCACTCAGAGAATAACTTTCTCCTACACTCAGGCAAATAGCCCTACCACTCAGAGATCACCTCTCCTACACTCAGCATTTATAACACAGGCTTACAACTCAGATCTGTGTAAACAGATCCTACAGAAATTTAGAAAAAGGTATTTTGATGTCTTGCCTTTGTTGAGAGAGAAGAGGACAAGACACTTCTTGATCAGCTGATGAAATCAACTGAATCTGAGCTTTCTTCAAAGCTTCTTGAATTTGAACTTAGCTGAGTTGATTTCCAAACAGCTTCTTGAGAAACCACTGATGGCTTCCTTCTTCTTCTTCAAGATGACTGGATCTCCCTCTATCCAACACCTCTTTTGATACTTCAGACTTCTTCTTCTTAGACCTTCTGAAGAAGATCTTCTTTTTCACTTTCTTGAATTGAAACTTCAACAGGATCGTAATCCTTCTGTTTCTTCTTCTTAGATCTTCTTCTATAATTTTTCTTAGCTTAGCTGCTTTTTAATTCCTTCTGAATGTGTCTATTTATAGACTTTCTTCATGGTAACCGGCTGATCCGGTTTCTAACTGTTTTCTGACAGGTCTGACAGCTTCAGTTAAACGGTGGCAACCCACATCTGTCAAGTCTTCAAACAATTCTTGTACCTTAGCCTTGGACAGCAAAATGTCGAGACAGTCAGTTAGAAAGTGTCGAGACCAATCTGTCTATCTGTGTCGACACAAGTGACTTTGGTGTCGACACAGTCTTTGATGATGTCGACTAAGTTGCCTTTAAGTCGACACAGCTTCTTCAAAAAATAACTTGGTCTAGACTCTGCAGTGTGTCGACACAAGTCCTGTGTGACGACACAGTTGTTGTAGATTCAGAACTCAGCATGTGTCGACTCAGCCTTCAGGTGTCGACACAGCAATCTTCAATCCTGCCAAAATGTGTTGACTCAGTCTTCTGGTGTCGACACAAGCATAGTCGACTTCTGCCAATATGTGTCGACACAGTCTTCTGGTGTCGATACATCCACCCAGTGTCGACACAGTTGTGGTCGACTATCTTCTTCTGTGAGTCGACTATCTTTCTCTGGTCGACTATCTTTCACTAGTCGACTATCTTTCACGGTGTCGACTAACCTTCTCTGGTCGACTATCTTTCACGGTGTCGACTAACCTTCTCTGGTCGACTATCTTTCACGGTGTCGACTATCTTTCACGGTGTCGACACCGCTTCCTAGTGCTGAGGTCGACGATTTTCTTTATGTGTCGACACTGCTTCCCAGTGTCGACATAAATGTGGTCGACTATCATTCTCTGTGTCGACACTGATATTCTGAAGTGTCGACACAAATATTCTGAAGTGTCGACACAAATATTCTGAAGTGTCGACACAATTTCTTCAGGTGTCGACATGTGGACTTAGAATATCTTTCTGCATTCTTTAATACTTCTTCACCTGCACATGTCAACTCAAAACAACATCAAATACACCTTGATGTATATCATTGAGCTAAGTTGGGCTTCTTCAAATCAGGTACACATTTTCCAATGTACCCAACAGTAAAGTACTAAGTAGAAATGTAAACTATCTACTACTACATTATCATCACAGGGGTACCTTAACTTATAGGAATGCACATACAAACTTATAAGCTGAGGTTTCAGGAATATAACTTATCATATATAAGAGCCCATACTAATTTATATGATAAGGATCTGCGGTACGTATGTCCAAAGTATGTATGTATACTATGATGTGTTATGCAGGTTATGATTCATACAAGTGCAACTCACACACACGACTCTGTGATCACAGACCTTTAGTTCCCACATTTTGGAGTTAGCTTAACTCTCGGGTACCACCATTGTTGCTACGACAACAGCGGAGAGGGCATCTCTGCATCCTAGGCGGTTATACACACTACTAGGCCTAGACCCTTCATATGCCTCCGTACATATCCTAGGTGCACATTCTAGAGTCTTTGAGTACTAATTTGCTGGCAAATCCACCAGTCTTTTTGGTCGGGTGTGCGTTTTCGGGGATCGTCCTCCAGACCACAGTATAAACTACCTACTGGGCCCTCAAACCCTCACACCTCACCTGAGTCACCGTACTACGTCGGTGTGACGACTAGCCAGTACCGTATGACCCTCCACTAATATGTTCTATTCACATACAAGTTAGTTTTAAACCTGAGCCTCCAGCACGCAGGACCAACCCGTCCTGAATTATCCAAACATCTGAGCCTCAAGCACCCAGTACTAAACTCGTCCTATAACATCATCCGAGCCTCCAGCTCGCAAGACTAAACCCGTCCTGAATCCAAACATCCGATCCTCCAGATCGCAGGACTAAACCCGTCTTGAATCCCTCCAATCCTATACGGGTGAGTTTTTCACATCAATCCCTTAACCTATTAGACTACTTTTGTCTAATTCTTATTATGCATAGCAGCTTAGGGTTAATCCTTAGATTGCCCAGGACATGCTCGGTGAAGGGCTCTCGAGGGCACTAGGAACTACGATGGGATGAAGCTCAAAGCTCCCTTTCTCAAGGACACTTACTTTTATTAGTGCCTACCCATTATTAATACCCAATCTCATTATTACTCAGGAGTAACCCCAATGACTCAAGGTATTGACTTGGAGAGCGACGATCTTTCGCCGTACCCCGTTATAGTTGTTCTCCTTATGGCTTGCACTCTATCTCTCATTACTATGTAGTGACATACTCGTGAAACCAAGCAGGATTTTAACTTCCCAATACATCTCTCAATCCAACCACCTATCTTTTTCCTGTGGGTCCTTTTACACGTCACTTTTAACTAAGCGCAGCCCATGATCTAATTCGAACCCGTATGTGATGACTTCTAATTCCTTGGGCCAAAGGCCCCTAAATATTTATCATGGGTTTGTCATGTGTATGAAGTTGACCATTTAGAATTTCATCATTTTTCTAAGTATTTATGACCATTAATTAAATCATTTAATTAGGTGACCAAGGTCACTTTGAACATGAACTACTATATCCAATGGTCCATTATGTCTAGATAATTTATCTGGAGTTCATCTAGGTTAAA
Organism: Platanthera zijinensis; assembly: GCA_039513925.1. Taxonomy (NCBI): domain Eukaryota; kingdom Viridiplantae; phylum Streptophyta; class Magnoliopsida; order Asparagales; family Orchidaceae; genus Platanthera; species Platanthera zijinensis. Next base: position 96,329,131 of record CM077091.1, read on the forward strand.
ATGGTTGTTCACCAAAGATGCTAATTTTTCCACTTGATTTACCGTTTATTTTCTATTAATGATTATAATCACAATTATTCCATTTTCCAAATGAATAGCAAAAATATTCAACTAAAAATTCATTGAAAATTACTGGTGATTAACATTGTCATAATAGTACTCAAAACTGAATTTCATACTCCTAGCCATTGATTTGACCTAAAATAATTACATGTGAACATTACTACAAAAATGCCACTACTAAGGTTTTCATCATAATTAATCATCCAAATATTCTTAGATAAATTCATAGGGTTTATATCACATAAATAAGAGTCTATACATTTTTTCATAATTTTCCAAACATTATTACCCCTACTTTTAATTTAAATCCCAAAAGGGTAAAATAGTAAATATACTAAATACACAAGATATAATTCTCAAACAAGCTCATAACTTTTTCCAGAGATGTGAAATGTCCTATTAAGGCTTGATGCAAAACTTTGGAATTTCCTAACGTCAGTAGCCCTACTTCTCATTTTTATTTCTAAATGAGCCTATTTTCCAATAATTCAAAATAATGGGATTTTTTATCCCAAAAATCCCAATCTTTCAGTGGGAGGTGTATTTCATCCCTATGAGCCTCTGTCCAAAATATCGTGGATAGGAATTGAGCCAAATGGGCTGATTTCCCATTTTCTAATTTTTACTATTGGCACACCATTTGCAAATCTACCTCCACAATGCAGGTTGGATTTCCCCAACATTCAAAAGTCCAAATGGCCATAAACATTTAACATGGTCATATGATGACACTAGTGCCATTTCACCCCAATTTGGGGGTAATTGGAGTTGTAAAACTCCCTAGATTACAATTATTTAATAAATCATATTTTGACTAAAACTATACGAAAATATCCTCCATAAATTCTCATTTTTAGAAAATGTCTAAGTATGATATACACACACTCTTGACCTAAATTTCACTGCATGTGGACTTATAGATTATACTAGGCATCCATTTGAAGTTCTGCCCTAATATAGGAGCAGTCCTAGGATAATGACCCTACAATGCAATACATAGCCCTAAAGTACTTGTTTAGGGTGTCATATTAAAGGTAAGACTTATCTCTACAATTTGTATGTTGGTGACTAGTTCTGCATTTGCCTTTAATAGGCCTAGATTTAGCATTCAAGTGGCAGTATACAATATGACAGAAAATTGCACATATAGTAATTCCTATAGTTTATTTCATAAAAATCAAGGGCATTGGGTTGTCTTCTCCAATGAGCCAACGACTTAAATTTAACCCATTTGTAGTAAATCGATCTCATAATTCCGGCCACTTGGGCCACTGCCACGGCCGACGATTATCTCCACCACCTCTATTGAGGTGGCGGCTGGCGTTTCCCGGCAATATGGCCATCGGAGGCGCCTCCTCCAGCGAACCCGAGCAAGAAGAAAAGCTCGTATTTCTCCCTCTTTCTCACATGGTATCGAGCACAATTGAGCCTTATATCTCTCCTAGTGGATCTAGAAGACTAGCATAAGGGATGGGAGGAGAAATGGACTTGGATACGAGCTTGGCGGCGGGTACGGTAGTGGTGAGCCTTGGCCGACCCTTGCTTTTGCGAGTTAGCTCGATTTCTTGTTTATCCAGCAAAAGCTTAGCTACAATAGTCTTTTTCAACTCCTCTGGGTTCAATGAAGGTGATGGTGGGCTTGCCAAAAATGAAGGTGATGGTGGGCATCTCTTTTCTTCTTTTTATAAGAAGAGTTAGGGTTTAAGTGGCTTGCCACGTGTCACCCCATTAGTGGACCGTCAATCATCACTTTAAACCAGTCTTGTCCTCGAGGCACACTAATATTTGACTGCCATTTATCTTTAACTCGGTCTTGATCGAGGAAATGGGGTCCAATTAGCTTTCAACACTTATCCCAAAAATCCGGTTCAACCCAAACATATGAACCAGTAAACACAGTTTTTAGACCGAAAAATACTCTAAGCCCAAAAGCGTTGAGTGGTGTTGAGACCACTCAATGCCTTGTTGAGTCCTGAGTTTTCTATGTCAGAAGCATTGAGTGGCATTGAGACAACACAACGCCATATTGATTCCACTTAATGCCTCAGCATCCAGAATGTTTCTAAGTCAAAAACATTGAGTGGCGTTGAGACCACTCAATGCCGCATTGAGTCCACTCATCGCGTCAGCATCCAGAATGTTTCTAAGTAAAAAGCATTGAGTGGAGTTGAGACCACTCAATGCCATGTTGAGTCCAGAATATTTCTAAGTCAAAAGCATTGAGTGGCGTTGAGACTACTCAATACCGCATTGAGTCCACTCAATGCCTCAACATCCAAAATGTTTCTAAGTCAAAAGAGTTTAGTGGCGTTGATACCACTCAATGCTGCGTTGATTCAACTCAACACCTCAGCATCTAGAATATTTCTAAGTCAAAAGCGTTGAGTGGCATTGAGACCACTCAACGCTGTGTTGAGTCAACTCAACTCCACGTTGAGTCCACTCAACGCCTTGTCGAAGGGTGTCGAGTTTACTCAACACACTCGACGCCTCGTCAAATGGCGTCGAGTGCACTAAACGCACTCGACAACTATTGACTATAGAACATTATTTTCCTAAGTTAGAGTTGATTGAACCCCATAGTGGGTCCTATGTGAATCCACCCTAACCCTTGGGTCAAACCTAGTCTATCCCCATTCATCATCCACATGTCCTACTCTAATCTTAGTTAAGGGGTCTAGTAGGAAATGGAATGTTACATCCATGGCAGTGAAGAGCCTTGTGAAAGGCTTGCCTAAGTTGTCATCCTTTAGTGATGGTCATGTATGCGCGGGATGTCAGTATGGAAAAACTCATCGCCTTCCATTTGACAAGTCATTGACAAGGTGTAAAGCACTATTGGAATGTATCCATGGTGATCTGATGGGGTCGACCATCACAACAGGCCTTGGAGGTAGCATGTATATGCTGGTCCTGATTGATGACTACTCAAGGTACACTTGGGTGTACTTTATGAAGGAGAAGTCAGATGCATTCTGATTGTTTGTGGAGTTCAAGGAGCTGGTGGAGGGCCGGCTTGGCATGCGGATCAAGAAATTTAGAACAGACAACGGAGGTGAGTTTGTTTTAACTGAGTTCTCAAACTTCTGCAGGAAGCACGACATTTAAAGGGAACTCACTTCTGCCCATACTCCACAACAAAATGGAGTAGCAGAGCGGAAGATCCATCATCTAACGGAAACCTGTAAGTGTTGGCTTTATGCTAAAGGCATTCCAAGGTCCTTCTGCGCGGAAGGAATGACCTGTGCTTCTTATGTCATCAATCAGAAGCCTCTGAGTCTGATTAACATGAAATATCCCTTTAGGATGATGTTTAAGGAGAAGCCCAACGTTGGACACCTTCGGGTGTTTGGATACACATCCCAGATGGTCTGAGGACAAAGCTAGATGCAAAGGCAAGGAAGCTTGTCTTTGTGGGTTATGATGAGCGGAAGAAGGGGTGGAAATGTATGGATCTAGTGACAAAGAAGTTCGTGCTTTTGAGAGACGTGGTCTTCGATGAGCTGACGTCATATGGAGGTGGCTCCTCTGTGGAGATACATGAGAGCAGGTCAGATGGCGAGCAGGGGAGTGAAAGTCTTTAATTTCAAGGATAGCTAAATCACCTAGAGGGGGGTGAATAAGTTATTGGTCCCTTTATTAATTCTTTTCTTTTCTTTTAGTTTGTTGTTAAAGTGGTTGATTAATTTCTGCTTTCAAGATTATTTACCCTACACAAAGAAAACAACATAGCAAAGCACAAAGATATTTATATTGGTTCCCCAACTGGTACATCCACTTTCCCTCCCACCTATCCAACTATCTTGTTAGACTAAACACTTCTCCAAAATGCTCCAAGGAGCTTACACCTCAAGCCCTCAGCCTTACACATAGATTCTTCATAGAATCCAAGATCAGAACCATAAGGGTTCCTACTTCAGAGCCCTGCAGAGCTCCTACAGCTAGGTGATCCTCTGATCACCTATCAAAGCCTTATTTCTAAGGCCTACAACTCAGGCTCTTCAGCCCTACAGCTTTAGGCACACAGCCCTACTCTCAGAGTGTTGCAGCACTCCTACAACTCAGTACCCTTTTGGGTACCTACAACTCAGATCCAGGTAAACTAAATCCTACAAGATGAAAGTGGGTTGATGGATAATCTTGACACAAGAGATATTTCTCTGTGTCAAGCTTCTTGACTGAGATAGACTCAACCCAACAATGACTAAATGAGTTTATATACTAAGTCTACCTTTAATTAACTAAGATATACTTAGTCCTAACTACTTCCATAGTAACATGTAATTACTTGTGCTGAAATTTACTTTCAGAACCCTGTTCTGCTCTTCTTTCTTTCCTGTGTTGAGGTAATTCAACCATAACTTTGACTCTTGAGGAATAGTCCCCAGAGCCTTCTTTCAGATCTCTGCTTCTTCAAGCTTTCTTCTCTTCATAGCTTCCAGACACAGATCTTCAGGTGTTTGTGTTGCTGGAACTGTGAAGAACCTGCAACAAGGGTTGGCCCTTAGCTGCTACCTTATGCTCAGAGAAAATACTTCGAATAAGCTTGCGGGTACAGGTGGGAATGGCACCAGCTATCTTGCTATTGAAGATGTTGATTCCAACAGTTATCTTGCTCTCTTTTTCTTTCTCAGCTTGAGCTTCTAGTTTTATAGCAATGGGTCCCACACATTTAATGTTGGCAGTAAATTTACTTTTACTCCAACAGTCATATAGTAGGTCTGCGGCAACCTTTATCGCGTACTGTAGTCATCCCGCCACTTATTTGAAATATGTTGACATGTTGACTTGCTGACGTCACCAGCTATGGACTTAACAAAAAATCCAGCATCAGAGAATAGGCATTGAGTGAGTAAGCATCACTCAACGCCAAAACACTTAGAAAGATTCACTGTCTCTTGGCGTTGAGTGAGTCACTTTCACTCAATGCTAAACTATTTAGAATTTAAGTCTGATTCTAGGCGTTGAGTGATTCAGCTCCACTCAATGCCAATCTTGTTTTATCAGCTTTCAGCTGCTTGGCGATGAGTGAGTAACCATCACTTAACGCCAAACCCCTTAGACAAAATTCTGTCTTCACTAGGCGTTGACAGCGTTGAGTCAATAAGCTCCACTCAACACTTTTTTTTTGCCTTAAACAAATTTCTGCTTATTCAGCAACATAAGCATTGAGTGAACATGCCTCACTCAACGCTTTCTCCCTTAGCCAATTTTCTGCTTATTCAGTAACATAATCATTGAGAGCGTTGAGTGAGCAAGCCTCACTCAACGCTTTTTGCCTTAACTAATTTCCTGTGTTTAAAATCACTGGGCTATGACAGACTTTCTGAGTTCGATGATTGGTGAGCTGAGCTCGATGAACTTTGAACTCAGTTCCACGAAGCTTTGGACCGTTCAACTAGTTCAACTTACAGCCTTTTTTCTGTATGGCGTTGAGGGTGTTTTCATCACTCAAAGCCAGACTACTTAGCCATATTTCTTCCTTTAGCTGTATGGCGTTGAGTGAGTCAACTCCACTCAATGCCCCTGGACAAAGCCACATTTCTAGCTTGCCAACATTCTTCCTTACCTCTAGTATTGAGTGAGTTTGCTCCACTCAACGCCTGTGGACTTAGCTGCATTTTCAATTGCTCCTTGACTTCTAGCGATGAGTGAGCTTACCTCACTCAATGCCTATTGTCTTAGCCATTTTCTCAGCTTGCCACTGCCTTGGCTTTGACTGTATATGCTTCACTCAGCGCTATAAGGCACCTGGCATTGAGTGATTGATCTTCACTCAATGGCTGTGGACTTAGACATTTATCTGTCTTTCCACCACTTAGGTAAGAACTTACCTGTCTTTACCATTTAGGCTACTTGTCCCATCATAGCTTATCAGTACAAACTGCAATCATTCACCTTAAACTTAAGTTAGATCACAACATGTGTATACAATATTTTGCTAGTCCTTCTTCAAATTCAGGACATTGGGATCAATGTACCCAACATTCTCCCCCTATTTGAAGAAGTCAAAACCTAAGCTAATGTATACACTAAACATACTTATGTTATAAATATTTAAAATATATCATCACAGCATAATTCAGATAAATCATAGATGTAATCATCACAGCATAATTCAGATAAATCATAGACATATCAAATGATGTAGTAGATAAGTCAAAGACATAGCAAATGATGAGTTAAACAGATCATGATTATAATAAAAGATTGTTCTATTTAATCATATAGGGAATAAATGTTTGAGCAATACAAACACAGTGTTTCATCCCTAGCCCTGAAAGCAGAACCTGAAACATTTTAAGTTTCAGGTTCCCTTATCATAATTCATCTGCCTCTGGATTTCTTTGCCGGCTTGTCTTCATCTCCAACTATTTTCTTTCCTTTCTTATCAGCTCCATCAGCAACCATAGCCTTAGTAGCTCTAGCTTTAGCATTATCCTTTTGTCTCTCAAAATAGCTGAAAGGATTGGGAAAGTATTTGGATGGCTCCACAGCATTAGGAGTGAGAGATTTGCCTTTTTTGTTCCTCCAGAAAGTCCTTCTTTCTGTGTCTCTCTTTTCCATCTTATCCCATTCAGTATTATTGTACCATTTACCTCTATCAGATCTTTTGGCTTTGACCTGGTCTAGAGAAAGCAAAGTAATAGATCTGGACTCTGGGATCCACTGCTCGAAATCAGGCCTCTGTTCCATTTCTTCCCTATATCTCTTTTTCCTAAGCTTGGCCTCCTCTTCAACATCATCAGTGATTCTTTCTTTGACCTACAGTGATTGGTCTACTGTGGGGCTGAAGGAAGGATTCTAAGCACCAGTAGTCTTCTCTCCCCACTGAGAATTAACACTGTCACATTCTTCAATGTACTGAACATATTCTTGATTGTCTTGAACTTGGGCTTCACTGATATACATCTTGTTCAAAGCATCTTGTACATTGTCAGGCATCATTGCGATGTTATTATATTGCAGTGGCTCCATTCCCAATGAGCCTCTCACAGTATTTGTGGCCAAGACCATATTCTCAATATTTGTTTTGATGACATTTCTCTCCCCCTTTTTGACTTCTTAAATTACTTGAGTAGTCTGGGAGGTGCTAGCTTTGTCTCTTTCCCCTTCCAGGTAGTTAAATCCAGCAGTTACTTAATTTTTAACCTCTAACATGTGGTCATTAATCATCTATGTGCAGGCATCCATCTTAGTGAAGATTTAAGTGTTATGTTCTTTTCTCAGAACTTTATCATTCTCATGAATGGTCATAGAGTTCTTAGCCTAAATATTTTGATTTTCAACGATAATAACAATATTCTGATTTGACAAATCCAGTTTCTCCTTGGTGTAATCTACAGCAGGAGCAGCTCTTGTAAAGAATTTTACTATTTCTCCTTTCAGCAAATTTAGTTCCAACCTTATAGATTTGATCTCAGTTGCAAGATCATTTCTAAGATCTTTGAGGGCTTCATCCATATAGTTTTCCAATGCCCTTCTTTACTCATCTAGCAAACTTTTTAGCTGGGCCATGAAGGTAGATGGCAACTAATCAAATCTAGCAGATGCGCTCTTATCTAGGAATTCAGTTTCTCCTTGTACAGGCTTGCTCCCTATTCCTTGAGTTGTGCCACTCTTGTACTGTTCTGTTTCTAGATGTGGTGAGTGTGCTTTCTCATCACTGTCTTCCTCTTCCTCAGATTCTGATGACACTAGATTATGTACTTCATGACCAGGGAGATCAGAAGGTTTCTCCCCCTCAACCACTGTCATGCTTTTGTTTGCATGCAGGTCAGCTGCATCAACAACCTTTATTGGAGAAACCTCCAGTTGCTCCCCTATAAATAATGCATCATGCATTATCTCTTGCATCAGTTGCTCCCCCTCAATTTGAGCAATCCTTCCCTTAGCACTATGAGTTTCCAAGACTTTATCTTGTAGTTCCTTATCTTCAGACATAGGTATATGCCTATCTGCATCTTCTAATCTGGAGGCATTATCCCCCATTTCTGCAGATATTTTATTAACAAGTTCCTCTGCTATTTTCCCAGCATCCTTGGCTGGAGGCAAATCATCTCCTTCCTCATCAGCAGATCTAGCTAACCTAGAAGCGATCTCATCCACTTCAGGAATAGAGTCTGACTCTAGTCTGCTCACACGACTAAGAGGGGTAAGATCAGACGAGGCGGATACCTGGATATTCATGTCCCTCCTTGACACTCCAGCAGATGAAGATAGATTAGGATCATGAGGCTCTTCATCCTCAGATGAGTTGCTAGAGGAGATAGGCTCACTAGCAGCAATTCTCTTTTCTTTTCTCTCCACAGCTTTTAGACAACGGGGATGAAGGACCCTGTCCCATCTCTCAAGCATCCTGATGTCCATCCTTCTCATGTGGTCTTTATTTTACCAGCCGAAGCATCCGCTTTGGCGTTGTAAAAAAAACTCTAGTACTTCCCTCATCCATAGAAGAGAGGGTTTCATCAGGACGAAATCTATGTTAGATTTATACATAAATTAAGCACATGCAGAACTTCTTTCGGAGCATCAACGAATCCATTTTGAACCACATCTGCTCCTTCGAAGAGGAAATCCAGTCCCTTGGGCACAATTTCGCTGGAGAATTTGAGAATGCTAGGGAAAGCGGCTTCCCGTCGATTTAGCGAATGCGGGCGGGAGAGCGTAAAGAATAGTAACTTGGAGTATTGCACAAGTACTTCTATTTATAGGTATTTCTAAATGGAAGGCGAAAAGTCACTAATCCATCATTGTTGTTTATTCTTGATCAATGGCTAGGATTAAATCCCGACATATATCCGCCATCCATCTTTTCTCTAGTATTTGTTAAGTGGGCTTAATTAGCTTAACATCAGTTTTCTTTAGTAATTAAATTTTCGATTAGCCCCTAACTGTGTTGTCCTAACTTGCAGGGGTAATATAAACCTGCAAAAAACCTTCTATAACGTGTTCTATTGGGGTGCAATTAGGCAAAATTTCAATAACCATATATTTATTTCAGCTTAGAGAGTATTAGCCCCCAACCTCAATTGACTCAACTAAATTTTGATACTAACCTAACTTTGTATTCCATATACAATATGTCATTGGGTAAGTTGAGACAAGTTACATTTTGTGGCATGGTGAACATGTAAGCCACTAACACATGTATTAAGAAGAGTTGTTGTTTTTTACATCTTCTTAGTCATTTGTTTTAATTACCCTTCTTATGCATGATTAATCAATTTTGAATCTAAGTGGTAGAATAAAAGATAGGTGAATTCTACCAATCTCTGCTCTATAGACTTGAAGTCCATGCTAGATTCATAGTTTTTTAGCATACCAGCAACCTTGCTTCTGAGCTTTAGCCTTTGATGTTCATCTATTTTTTCTTTGTAAACTCCCCCTTAATAATTGCACTTGTCATTGACATTTAGTGCATATTGATAAGTTGAATCATTTCTTATATCTATACTTGGGTCTGGTACAACATTGTCCAAGGACCATAAATGGTTATGGCCACTTGGACTATCCTGCAAGATAGAATTACCTTCCCTTAGGAACCCAAGCAGACTTGGGTCCTAGGTTCTTATTAGGTTGAAAAAGCAAATGTCTACCTACAGTAGCCCTGTCAGGAAGACTTTCTCTTGCCCTTGGCACACTAGAGTTGTGCCAACAACCTATGGAAAAGTGGCCCACTTTACCACAACACCAACACTCATGAATATTGTATCTTCTTTTCTGAGCAGGTCTGATAGCAGACTGAACAGAAGAAGAAGTAGCTTCCTTGTTCCAAATTCTCTTAGCCACAGTCTGACTGAGAGTAGATCTGACATGATAAGAGCTTGGATTTTCACAAGATCTATCAGTAGAAGTTCTCATTGTATAGGACATGCTATTGGTGTCCTTGGAAGATTCAAGTCTTGCATCCTGATAAATTTACCCTTGGTTAGAGTGTGAGCAAGGAGATTTTGAGAAAAGGCAACTGCCTTGCTCAAGAGAGATGGAGCTGGTGTATTAAATACAAAAGGTCCAGGATGGACCTTTTGCACTTCTTCATGGGGAGCCTTCTAAGCACTCAGACCCATGTCCTTTCTTCTTCAATTGTAAGAAACTTTTGTAGTCTTATAAGGAAGATTCCCATTCATCCAATGACCATCTCCGAGGTCTTGGTCATACCTGTTGGAAGGGAGAATTACCTTATGAAAGGTAGGCTGAGGCCTGACAGGAATTTGGCCTCTTTTCTGAGATTGTATTATTTTAGAAATCCACTCATATTCAGATCTTCTCCTGATAAAATCTATCTGAGAGAAGTTAGCCACAATTATCCTCTCCCTATCAAGTTTCTCCTCAAGATTCTTGATAATAGAATCCTTGTATTTTAAGGACTCAACATGGATATCTACCATGATTTTCTTATGAGCTGCTTCCCTCTCTTTTACACATAGGAAGGATGAAGCTTCATCCAGCTGGGAAGCAGTCTTCTGTAGGGAGGCTATTTCCTCAACTTGTTTCTTAATAAGCAGCTTGCTTTCCTTGAAAGCTTTCAGAAGGGTAGCATGATTGTCAATCAATTGATTGACATAATCATCTATCAAAGGACCCTCATCATCACCAGATGAGGAGAAATCAGAGTCTGTACATGATTCATATCCAAACTCTGAGGATGAGCTAGATGGGGAATGTAACTTATTTTTGACTAGGTTGATCCTGACAAGATTCTTCTTTTGGGTAGCTATTTGTCCATGACATCTGCATTCCCCTTCTTCAGCTTCATCCACCTCTGTGTCACTCTCTGAATTTGACAGAGGGACCCTGATTCTTGCTCTTGTATCTGGAAGGACTATATCATCATCAAGAGAAGTTAATAACCACATGCTGATCTTGTCCTCTCCGCAGATTTGCTGCTCAATATAGTTCCACATCTTATGGTTCATCCTTGAACACATAAGTTTAACCTTTTAGCTATCCTTGGAGGTCAACTCAGACTGTTAGGTCATTTTTGAGTAATCTCCCTCTAGTACCACTTGAAAGTCTTTAATTTCAAGGATAGCTAAATCACCTAGGGGGGTGAATAGGTTATTGGTCTCTTTATTAATTCTTTTCTTTTCTTTTAGTTTGCTGCTAGAGTGGTTGATTAATTTCTTCTTTCAAGATGATTTACCCTGCAAAAAGAAAACAACACAACAATGCACAAATATATTTATAGTGGTTCCCCAACTGGGTACATCCACTTTCCCTCCCACCTATCCAACTGTCTTGTTAGAATACGCACTTCTCCAAAATGCTCCAAGGTGCTTACACCTCAGGCCCTTAGCCTTATGCATAGATTCTTCACAGAATCCAAGATCAAAACCACAAGGGTTCCTACCTTAGAGCCCTACAGAGCTCCTACAACTCAGTGATCCTCTAATCACCTACCTCAGCCTTATTTCTAAGGTCTACAACTCAGGATCTTTAGCCCTACAGCTTTAGGCACACAACTCTACTCTTAGAGTGCTGCATCACTCCTATAACTCAGTACCCTTTTGGGTACCTATAGCTCAGATCCAGGTAAACTGAATCCTACAGGATGAAAGTGGGTTGATGGATATTCTTGACAGAAGAGATATTTTTCTATGTCAAGCTTCTTGACTGTGATAGACTCAGCCCAACAATGACTACAGGAGTTTATATCCTAAGTCTACCTTTACTGAACTAAGATATACTTAGTACTAACTACTTCCATAACAACAAATAATTACTTGTGCTAAAAGTTAATTGTAGAACCCTGTTCTGCCCTTCTCTCTTTCCTGGGCTGAGGAGATTTAGCCCTAACTTTGACTCCTTAGGAATTGTCCCCTGAGCCTTCTTTCAGATCTCTTCTTCTACAAGCTTTCTTCTCTTCACAGCTTCCAGACAAAGATCTTCAGGTGCTTGAGTTGCTGGAACTATGAAGAACCTGCAACAAGCTTGCGGGCGAAGGTGTGAATGACACCAGCTATCTTGCTATTGAAGATGTTGATTCCAATTATTATCTTGCTCTCTTTTTCTTTCTCAGCTTGAGCTTCCTGTTCTATAGGAATGGGTCCCATACATTTAATGTTGGCAGCAAATTTGCTTTAGCGCCAATTGTCGTATAGTAGGTCTGCAGCAACCTTTGTCCCGTACTGTAGTCGTCCTACCACTTATTTGAAATATGTTGACTTGTTGACTTGTTAACGTCACCAGCTATGTACTTAGCCAAAAATCAAGCATCAGAGAATAGGCGTTGATTGAGTAAGCATTACTGTTGGGTATTGCATCCACAATAACCCAGATTTGCATGAAGTCACCCTTGAAGTAAGATGAATTAAGTTGTATTTTATCTCTCTATTTAGTTGTGTATTTGCAGACAATCATTGCTAAGTGTAGACCAACGTCAGTCTATAGTGGGTCATGAACACAGGAACATACAGTGTAATCCCTCACTGTGTGATCAAAGGCGTTGACTCATGTATAGCCTCTCTATTGGGATACACTCATATTCAAGCACTTGGACCCTGGAATGAAGATTGGATTCTTGAAGAGAAAAAGTTTCTAAGTTCAAAATTTTTATAAGTCCACTTCTCGAGAAGTCTGGTATAGTTCTCGAGAAGTAGAGTTAGCAGACTCGAGAAGTTCACTTGGTTCTCGAGAAGCCTATACTAGTTCTCGAGTAACATCATTAAAGTTCTAGAGAAGCTTAGTCAAGTTCTCGAGAAGTCACTTCTTATATTTCTCGAGTAGCTAGAGAGTCGTGAAAAATTTTCTACTCTCGAGAAGCTGGTTATAGTTCTCGAGAACTTAGCTTTTAGTTCTCGAGAAGTAAACTTAGTTTTCGAGTACAAGTTTTAGCTCTCGAGTAATGATATTTTAATTCTCGAGAAGCGTAATTTAGTTCTTGAGTTGACTCAATGCTTATTTATCGAGTACTAACTTAAGTCCAGAATGTATAGCCCTCGAGAAATCAGCCTTATTCTCGAAAACTTATTTATACTTCTCGAGAACAACAGTCCATTTTTTTAGAAAATTTACTTAAGTCAATATCGACGGGATTTTCAAATGACTTGACGTGATTGGTCCATGTGTCATCATTAATGTCAATTCTAACCTTTAGGGGAAATCCTATATAAGATCTTATCATTAAAGACTAACCCTAAGCGGTGAACTGTACACTTTCTAAATTTCTGATCGGCCGTCTCTCTCAAGAACAATTTTACAGAAGTCGCCGCCGCCGCTCAACTTGAAGATCAACACGACTGTTTTCGATCAAGAAAGACTTGATGTTAAAGGAATCTTCATATTCTCCTTGATCGAGTAGGTCAAAGTTTTCTCAGATCAGATTTTCCAAGAGTCTTCTTCAACAATTCCTAAAAAAGCCGCAAAGTTCAAGAAGAAGACCTAGAGACATATTTTCCAGATCTGAGAAGAAAATTTCTGTTTGTATTTCAAATCTCTTTGTAATTTTGTAGGAGATTATTCTCCGAGTGTAGGAGCTTCGTTCCCCGAGTTGTAGGAAGTTTTCTTCTTCCGAGTGTAGATCCCTTTTGATCAAGATTGTAGGAACTTGGTTCCGAGACGTAGGATTGGTTTTCAATCCGAGATAGTAGAGTAGCCGAGTCTAGTGATTTATTAGAACGGTGAGGGAAAGTGTACGTTCCCAAGGTTGGGGAACCACTATAAATCTTCTTGTCATCTTTGATTGCTTGATTGTTTTTGTGCAAGTTTGTCAAATTTTTCATTCCGCAAATAGACGCACAATTCACCTATTCACCCCCTCTAGGTGATTTTGGTAGAAAACTTAACACTTTCAATTGGAATCAGAGGGAGGTTGGTCATTAAAAGGTTAACACATTGATCAATTTCCTCTCTAAGTTGTCTCTAGAGAAATTTTCAAGCAATGGACAAGGCTAAAGATTTTGCCGAGCTTCCCCTTTTCACAAAGAACAATTTTCCCATATGGAAAGAAAGAATCAAGTTTTCATGGAAGCTGTGGATCCCCGGATCTTAATGATTGTTGAAGAAGTTCCCCATATTCCTATGACTATCTCAACTATAGATCCAACAAAGAAAGTCCCAAAGAAGTTGATGGATCTAGATAAAGACGAGATTATACTTGTCTCCTTGGACAAGAAAGCTAAAAATATAATTGCAAGTCCAGTCGACGACTCTATGCTGCAAAACCTGATCCACTGCCGGTATGCTAAGGAGATGTGGCAGTCCCTCGTCACCTTAATGGAAGGTACATAAGAAGTAAGGGATAACAGAAGATCCCTTTTGAATCAAAAATATGAAGCCATCCGACAAGGGCACAAAGATACCATTGCAGATACTTTTGAGAACTTTTTCAAGATCGTTAACGGCCTCAGAGTATATGGCAAAGTCTTCACCAACGGAGAACTAAATGACAAGTTCCTAAGACCCTTAACCAAGGAATGGGCAATAAGGTCTGTGCCATCAGGGAATTTGGAAAGCTAGCTGAGACAGATCCTCAGAATCTCTTCAGGAAGCTGATGTCATATGAGCTTCACCTCAACACAAGGAAAGTTAAAGAAGAGAAGAGCAGGTCTGCATACAAAGATAAGTTTGTTGCTTTAAAGGCAAACACCTCCAGGAAGTCAAAGGCTACCTATCCAACCCCAGCACAAGAAGTTAGTGAAGAAGAAAACTCGGAGCAAAGTACCTCGGGATCAGAGCTATCTGAAGGAGAGTTCTCCTTACTCTAAAGACAGTTTAAGAAATTCCTGAACAAGAAGAAGCAAAGGAAAGGCAAGGATGCCTCTTACAGAAGATCACGACTTGATAGTGATCGACATAGAAACGGCTCAAGCAGCCATGACAGGTATAGTTCTAAACAAAACAAACATATTTCGACTGACATTGTTTGCTACTGTTGTAACAAGCCAGGTCACGTCATAGCTGACTGCCCCCACAAGAAGAAGGAGGGTGGCAGGAGAGAAGAAAAGAAGTCCTCGTACAGCAAGAAGAGGACAGAGAAGATCCTGATAGCCAAGAAGGGCAAGACTCTTTGTGACTCTGACTCATCTGATTCAAGTGAATAAGAGGAAGCCTACTTTGAGCTTATGGCTCAATCAGATTATGAACAAGTGGGGAGGTAAAATCTCACACCCCTCTTTCAGAATCTAAAGTTTCTGAGCATGATCATGAGGACAGCTCCTCTGACGATGAGTTTAAACACATGGCCCAGTATAAGGAGTTGATCATGGCTTACGACAAATGTCGAAAGGTCGTGAAAATTCAGGCAAAAGAGATTAAGTCTCTAAAGGCCATAGAAATCTCTCTGAGAGAGGAAGTCGTTAAAATGGACTCACTCAGAGAAGACTTAGATACTGCTATTGACGAGTTCAACAAGGCTATCAAGCACCTTGATCTGAAGGATGAAATCATCAAGGGGTTGGAAGAATTACTATAAGCCGAAAATAAACTTGTTGAAGGTTTCTCTAAGCCCAAGGTAGTTCTTCCTCTTATTGCTGAGTTCTCTACTCAAGACAAGGGTGCTGGGCTAGGCCATATAGAAGCTCCTTGTAAATCTTCTAGAAGGAATAAGGCTCATAGAAGGAATAAGGCCGCCAAGAAGGCTTTGGCCAAAGCAAAGGGGAAGGCCCCTCAAGATCAGTCTGTCTTTAAGAAAGCCATATTTCCAACTAATGAGTTTGATCTTGACTCGTCCTATGGCCACTTGACTAGGCCTACTTATGTAGATCCAAAGTCTCGTTACCAACGATGGAATCGCACCAGAAACTTTGGTGAGAGTGTCTTTAAGGCACCTTATAAAGAATTCATTCTTCAGGACTATGGTCCTTATGATCATGGTCATAACTTCAAGAAAGCATTAAAAGTAAAATCCATTGTGGAAAAGCCTGTGATGGAGAAGAAATCATGTGATTGCCATCATCATGAAGCTTCTTCCTTCAAGAATGCTACCCCTGCTGGACCAGTATCCCAGAAGGTCAAGCAGTAGTACCAAAGACAAAGATACAACAGGTTTGACTGTTGATGTTGTGGAAAAATTGGTCATTTTGCTATCGATTGTTGGTTTAATCCAAGAAATGTTGCAACTCCTCAAGTAGGCAACATGAGAATGACCAATCATGGTGCTAATACTCGTTGGGCGAGTGTTCTAACACGAGACCAAGGACCCAAACATGTTTGGGTTCCTAAGGCAAACTGATTATGATTGCAGGGATTTCCAAAGGCCACTAAAATGCTTATTTGGTATTTGGACAGTGGATGCTCTCGGCACATGACCGAGACAAGAAGCCTACTTCAAAATTATTCTCTTGTGTTGAACTGACCGAAGGTCATCTTTGGAGGTTCAGACTGAGGGATAACCAAAGGCTACGGTATGATCACTAACGGTAGTGTATCCTTTTCGGATGTAGCTTATGTTGAGGGATTGGAACACAATCTCATAAGCATAAGCCAACTATGCGATAAAGGATATATAGTTGAATTTCATGCTAACAAGTGCTTGATAAAGTCTGTTGACAATATGGAGAAGATTCTATCTGGCACTCGAAGCAGGAATATATTTTGTTAAAATTTCATTTGTATAGACTCTTCTACACCAGTGTGCTTTTTAGCAAAAGATAGTGCATCTCTTGGTGATCAATGGCACAAGAGGTTAGCACATATTAATTTTAAAACTATTAATAAATTATTCTCCCTGAACTTTGTTCGTGATGCCCCAAATGTCAAGTACGTCAAAGATAGACCTTGTCATGCATGCGTAAAAGTCAAGCAAACAAGGGCTACCTTTAAAAGCATTATTAACAAAGATTCAAGTAGATGTCTCCATCTACTTAATATGGACTTGTTCGGTCCACTGCAAATTATAAGCTTAGGAGGTAAGGAATATACATTGGTTGTTGTTGATGACTACTCGCGCTTTGCGTGGGTGTTCTTTCTAAAACACAAGTCAGATACCTTCAATATCTTTACTAATTTTATCAGGCAGGTTCAGAATGAATACAAATGTTCTGTAGTCAAAATCAGAAGTGACAATGGAACAGAATTCAAGTCTGGGGCCATGACAGAATTTTGTGAAAGCCTAGGTATCTTTCATGAGTTTTCATCTCCTTGTACTCCACAACAAAATTGAGTAGCTGAGAGAAGGAATAGAACACTCATAGAGTCATGCAGGACTATGTTGTGTGATGCTTCACTACCAGAGTACTTCTGGGCTGAAGCCATCAATACTGTATGTCACATGCAAAATCGAGCACTCATCAATAAGAATCATGATAAGACACCTTACAAACTTCTAAAAGGCAGGAAACCAACTATTTCATATTTTAGAATTTTTGGCTGCAAATGCTTTGTGCTTAACAATGGTAAGTATCATACTACCAAGTTTAGTGAGAAAAGTTTTGAAGGTATTTTTGTAGATTATAGTAGCCATAGTAAGGCATACAGGATTTTCAATAGAGAAACTCTGGTTGTAGAGGAATACATGCATATTGTATTTGATGAGACGAGCTTGCTGCAAAGCAAATCGTCTTGTTTTCTTGTTGTAGATGTAGGTACAAAGCTGAAAGAAATCAGCTTGGATGAACCTACTGAAGGTGAAAGAGAAAAGTTCATCAAGATCACTACTCCAATCCCCATTGAAGAGGTAAACAATCAAGATGAAGAAACCATCCAAGTTGATGAAGTCACTCTAGTGGCTGAAGAAGTTCCGGATGCTAGGAATCTAGATCCTAGACATCTGAAGGATCATCCATTGGACCAAATCATAGGAGATCCTCGGGATGGTGTCAGAACTCATCGAGGTACAACTAACGAGAATTTATATTTAAGTTTTCTCTCACAGGTTGAACCAAAGAAGTTTGAGGAAGAAAACTCAGACGCATCATGGATCTTAGCCATGGAAGAAGAACTGAACCAGTTCAAGTGCTGCAAAGTTTGGAAGCTAGTTCCAAGACCCAAAGGTAAGAATGCCATCAGGACGAAGTGGGTCTATAGGAACAAGGTGGACGAGGATGGGACAATCATAAATAACAAGGCCAGATTCATCGCCAAAGGATACCGTCAAGAAGAAGGAATCGACTTCGACCAAACATAAGCTCCAGTGGCAAGGTTGGAGGCCAACAGACTGTTCCTGGCTTATGCTGCACTGAAGGGCTTCACTGTCTATAAAATGGACGTGAAATCCTCCTTCCTTAATGGTGACATAAAGAAAGAAGTGTACGTGGAATAGCCCCCAGGTTTTGTTGATCCTAACTTTCCTGACTAAGTTTATTTATTATCGAAAGCACTACACGGTTTGAAACAAGCTCCTCGAGCTTGGTACGAAATGCTGTCTAGCTTTCTCCTCGAGAACAAGTTCACAAGGGGAAAGATAGATAAGACATTATTTCTTAGGGAAATTAAAGGCAAGATTTTGCTAGTGCAAATCTATGTTTACGACATTATTTTTGATTCTACAGACGATAACCTCTACAAAAAGTTTTCTAAACTTATGCAAGGAAAGTTTGAAATGAGTAGTATGGGAGAGCTGAAGTATTTCTTAGGACTTTAGGTTAAACAATCTGATGATGGAATTTTCATCTCACAGACGAAGTTCACCAAGGAGTTGATTAAGAAATTCGGAATGGAGAGTGCAACCTCTATGAGGACTCCAATGGCATCAGCTATGTATCTGGACAAGGATGAGAAAGGGAAACCTTTTGATGAAACCAAGTACAGAAGCATAGTTGGATCCTTGCTCTACCTTACTGCTAGTAGACCAGACATAATGTTCTTTACATGTGTCTGTGCTAGATTCCAAGTGAACTGTAAGGAATCTCACTATGCTACTGCAAAGCGGATCTTGAGATACCTTAAAGGTACATCAAATCTTGGCTTATGGTACCCGAGAAGTAATGACAATGAACTAATTGGTTTTTAAGATGCAGACTTTGCAGATAGCAAAGATGACAGAAAAATCACTTCTGGGACGTGTCAGTTACTTGGAAGAAGGCTTATCTCATAGAGAAGCAAAAAGCAAAATTATTTCGTAATCTCAACGGCCGAGTAAGAATATATTTCTGCCGGTAGTTGTTGTGCACAGTTGCTTTGGCTAAAGAACCAGCTAGAAGATTACAACATGAAGGTTAAAAACATTCCATTGTTTTGCAACTCCTCCAGCGTAGTAGCAATTGCCAACAACCCAGTCTAGCACAGCCGGACAAAGCAAATCGATCTCAGTTATCACTTCATCCGTGAGCATGTGGAGCAAGGGGATGTGGATCTGCAGTATGTGCCAACATATAGGCAAGTTGCAGATATTTTCACAAAGCCGCTTGACGAGACCAAGTTCAATTTCTTCAAAATTGAAATTGGGATGAAGAACAGAGAAGGATAGACCAAAATAGATCATCTCAAAGTTCAAGAATCAAGGATACCACAAAAAGGTCAGAAATTTCTCAAGTGTAAGGCAGTTCTCGAGAAATAAAGTAAACTTCTCGAGAAGTATGTATCTAGTTCTCGAAAACTTAAGTCTACTTCTGGAGAACTAAAGATCTGTCTCTCGAGAAATACTATGAGTTCTCGAATACTAAAAATTCACTTCTCGAGAACCTTAACTCTATCTATAGATAACTAACTCTTCCTCTCAAGAAATGCGTCTATTTTCGAATTCTGTTCATTTTTTCATTTTCGCAAACCGACCTATTTTTGCCTTAATCAAAGACTTATTTTAGATTAATTAGACACTTAATCGTCATAACTAGGGTTATATATATATAAAAAACTTTAGAAATCACAAATCAACCGACATTTCAAATCCATCTCTCTCAAAAACTCTTCGCCTTCCGCCGACGCAGAACTTCGACACGGCCGCTCTCTCGCGCTCCGTTCATCGCCGTCGTCAGTTTCAATGGCAAAGGAGTCCAGAATCAGAGTTGGAAGTGAACTTGTGGTTGCAAGGATTGCAGAAATTTCAGATGATTTCAAGAATCTTCTTCTCCTACTCGAAACCTCAGGTCTGAACTTTTTTCTTCAAGAATCTTGTAAAATTCTTTTCCTAGAAGTAGAAGAGTTCTATAAATATATCAAGATTAGGAGGAATAGTACAGTTCTAAAATCAAGAGTAAAGGGAGTTAAGATCAAGTTAAGCCCGACCATTGTGTCAAAACTTCTAAGGCTACCGACTGTAGATGATGAAGATGTACTTACTCAAGAAGATAATGACAGAACCTGTCATTTTTGTAGAGTAGCCGAGTCTAGTGATTTACTAGATCGGTGAGGGAAAGTGGACGTACCCAAGGTTGGGGAACCACTACAAATCTTCTTGTCGTCTGTGATTGCTTGATTGTTTTTGTGCAAGTTTGTTAAATTTTTTATTCCTCAAATTGACGCACAATTCACCTATTCACCCCCCTCTAGGTGATTTAGGTAGACAACTTAACACTTTCAATCACTCAACGCCAAAACACTTAGACAGATTCACTGTCTCTTAGCGTTGAGTGAGAAACCTTCACTCAACGCTAAACTACTTAGAATCTTAAGTCTGATTCTAGGAATTGTGTGATTCAGCTCCACTAAGAACCAATCTTGCTTTATCCGCTTTTAGCGGCTTGGCGTTGAGTGAGTAAGCACCAATCAATGCCAGCCCCTTAGACAAAATTTTGTCTTCACTAGGCCTTGACAACATTGAGTCAGCAACCTCCACTCAACGCTCTTTTTTGCCTTAAATTTTTGCTTATTAAGCAACATAAGCGTTGATTGAACATGCCTCACTCAACGCTTTCTCCCTTAGCCAATTTTCTTATTATTCAGCAACATAAGCGTTGAGAGCGTTGAGTGAGCAAGCCTCACTCAACGCTTTTTGCCTTTGTTAATTTCCTGTGTTTAAAATCACTGGGCTAAGACTGACTTTCTGAGTTCGATGATTGGTGAGCTGAGCTCGATGAACTCTGAACTCAGTTCGACGAATTTGAACATGGTTCAACTAGTTCAAGTTACAACCTTTTTGTTGTATGGCGTTGAATGTGTCTTCATCACTCAACGCCAAACTACTTAGCCATATTTATTCCTTTAGCTGTATGGCGTTGAGTGTGTTAACTCCACTAAACGCCTGTGGACATAGCCACATTTCCAGCTTGCCAACATTCTTCCTTACCTTTGGCATTGAGTGAGCTTGCTCCACTCAACGCCTGTGGACTCAGCTGCATTTTCAATTGCTCCTTGACTTTTGGCATTTAGTGAGCTTACCTCACTCAACTCCTATGGACTTAGCCATTTTCTCAGCTTATCACTGCCTTAGCTTTGACTGTATAGGCTTCACTAAGCGCTATAAGCCACCTGGCGTATAGTTACTTTTCTTCACTCAATGCCTATGGACTTAGACAGTTATCTGTCTTTCCACCACTTAGGTAAGAACTTACCTGTCTTAACTGTAACACCCCAGTTTGCAGACCTGGAGTCACTAGAATTTAACGCCCGACGGTAGGGATGCCACGAGCGATGGGTCGCTGTTTTTGGCTGTTGTTTAAAACGCACGATCACTGGATCTAGTGTGCATGACCACTAGTCGTGCGCCACGTCTCGTGCGCACTTTTCACCGGTTAGCCAAGTTCTGTTTGGGTAAACGCATGATCTTTGGTCAGAGTGCGCATGACCACTGGTCATGCACCGCTGCTCGTGCGTGTGTATCCCTTTCTTTCTGGAGTTCTGCCAGAGGTAATCGCACGACCATGGGATCTATTGCGCACGACCACTAGTCGTGTGCCAACGATCAGCGGTCGGGAAGGTTCCGTCAATTTTGGTTCATGGTCGTCCGATGCTTCCCCAATTACGATCCAAAGGCAAAGATCTTCCACCCAAACGATCTTATTAGGGCTGAGAGGGTTTTTCCTCTCATTTTTCTCATCTTTAGGGTTTGAGAGAGGGGTTGGAGAGGAAGAAAAGGGAAGAGGAAGGAGAGAGCTTCTTCCCCCATTGACGGAGCTTCGGAGCTCCGATCGCCGTTCCTAGACAAGATCCGTGGAGGGGGATTGGAGGCGCTCTTGTCAAGCCGTTCAAAGCAAAGCTTCCATGGCTAGGAAGAGGGGTCGTAAGGTAACGACACTTCTCCTCTTGGTTTTAGGATGCACGTTTAGCATCTTCTCTTATTCTCATTTCTTATGGGCTCCAGATCTCTTAAATGAGAGGGGTTTGGGTTGCCATCGTTCAAGATGTACCTCCGGGTCGATTGTGTCCGTCCCCGGCATGATTTTGCATTAGAGATCCACTCCGTTTGTGGATTAGGAATTGTGGGTGAAGCCGAAATCGTGACTGTTAGTCCGACTCAGTGTTGTTGCATAACGAGCTTTGAGGATTCAGTAGAAATCCGTTACGGCTAGATGTCGTTATGATTTATACATTTTTCCCCTTTTTCTTGAGTGAGTACTCGTAGCCAGAACCGGGCAAGGTTAGTTCCGCTTCGACGGTAGATGATTTCCTTGGTGCGCGGGAACATTGCTGTACGAATGATGGATTAGGGTGGGGAATTATGGTTGTGTTGTGCTAAGGCGTGGCTATGTCTCCGTAGTTGGCTGGCTATCCCGTGGCGTGCATGTCACTTGGGGAAAGTATCCCGTCGAGACTAGCCCCCTTTTGTGAGACTGACGAGAACGTCGAGCGTAGGGCAAGCCTGGGCAATGAAGCCATGAGCAGGTGGGGTCCAGCAAGGGTTCTTAGAATCGTTTGTGTGTGATACAGAATCCTGACATGAGAAGTCAGAATTTGCAGGCAAGCACGGGGTTTAAGACCCATGTGCGGGTGGGGCATTTGTAAGATTTCTGTGTAACGACGCTTGGGCCGTTAGTGACAATATAGTTCCCTTTTGTTTGAGGCTTTATGCCAATGGGGAAACGGAACTACCCAGTGCTTGATGATGTGTTAGATACATACGAGATAGGGTGCCTCGGGCGAAGCCCGGGTTTGCATACATGCTGCATAGTAGGTCCCTTTCACTCTGTTCTAAACCTAGAAAATGTGTTTGTTGTATGAGTCATCCAAACCTGTTTTAAAGCTTTATATATATTTGCATTTGGTATACGAAGTGCTGACTTGCAGGTTGGAGGGGTACCCCGGGTTCCGTTAGGGGCAGCCGGGAGGAGATGTGTTGGTTACACAGTAGAGGTCAGCCTTTACTGACCCACGTTACTTAAAATCTTTACAGGGCAAGGATCGCAAGCAGGAGCTAGTGCGCCGGGCAAAAACCCCTAAGCCGTATGAAGTGTTGTTGTACTTTAGCTTGTTTCTTTTTCTTGTCTTATATGATCCATGTTTTGGACATCGTCTGGCTTGCACGCCGAGGTAGCTTAGGAGTGCTTTTGCACGTTCATGTTTAACCTTGTGGTATTTATTTGATGGACTCTTTTTGTGTAAGGCCTTAAGGCCATTTGATACTCCTGTTAGTGGTGGATAACATCTATTTGTTTTGCTTTGTTTCCGCTGTGTTCAGTTTTGAGTTTTGAGTTTGGGCAGTAAATATCATCTTATAATGCTGAAGCTGTGGCGTCTGTATGTTATGGGGCCCCAGCTTAACCCATATTATATGATCATTATAGGGGAAGTGTTACAATTTGGTATTATAGGGAGGTTGGCATTCCAAGGAAAGGATTCGTGGACGAAAGTCAAAATCGAGTCGCGTATAAGAAGTTATCCAAATAGGAGTATCGGGGGACCATGAGTGTCCTTGTGTTTGAGACTTGCGATTAGAGTCTGATTTGTGTTTTCTTTGCTTGTGTTAAGAGTACAAGAAACGAGGCGGGAACGTCGAGGCCAGGAGAAGAGCTCTCGGTGAGTAGCGCTACAGCGCAAGGTCCGTTATGCATAGGGGTAACTCCGGCCGACTTTTCTCGCATGCTTGCAGAAGTGATGGTGGCGGCCCAAGCTGCAGCGGCAGCACAAGTAGCATGCCTCATTGCTCAGGTAGCAACTCTTGCTAACCCGGATACAGCGACGGCCGTGCCGGGCGAGGAAGCCAGGCGGGCAGAACCACTGGCCGAAAGGGTGATTGTCGGGCATGGTGACCGGCAAATGAAGTATTTCCTGAGCTTCCAACCTCCAACCTTTAAGGGAGTCGACAGGCCAATAGATGCAGAGGATTGGCGGGCTCAGGATTCAGGAGCTTTTGAGAGCGGCAGAGACGCCAGATGAGAAGAAAGCAGAGTTTGCAGCCTTCAAGTTGGAAGGAGACGCCAAGTTGTGGTGTGTGAGCCACAATGGACGGATGTTTCCTGGGCGTACCCCATCCATTGATGAATTTGGGAATGCTTTCCTGAAGAAGTACATTCCCGCGTCGACAAGGTTAGCCCTCCAGAGACAGTTTCTACACTTGGTGCAGCGAGACAAGACCGTGGACGAGTATGTTCAAGAATTCACTCGTTTGGTTGTTATGCAGGAACGACCATGGCAGATGATGAGGAGAGAGACAATCTCTTCTACCACGGATAGAGGGAGAATCTGAGACAGCCCCTCATATCTATGAAATGCGCGGGTTTCAACAAATTGGTTGAGCCAGCCAGGATTTTGGAAAGTGATATGGAGCGAACCCAACGCCAAAAGGGTTTCACACCCAAGAAAGCGGAAGGGAAGCCTTCTCAGTCCCACGGGAAGTCGGAAGGGAGCAGATGGAAGAAGAAGCATCACCCGTACAAGTCTGGTGAGAAAAGTAACTGGACGTCCGGAG
The DNA here is from genome assembly GCA_039513925.1 of Platanthera zijinensis. Lineage (NCBI taxonomy): Eukaryota > Viridiplantae > Streptophyta > Magnoliopsida > Asparagales > Orchidaceae > Platanthera > Platanthera zijinensis. The sequence goes on from CM077091.1 coordinate 96,353,858, forward strand.
GATCTCGCTCTAAGAGACCTCTGACGTACTATAATTATGGCAAGGCAGGGCACATAGCAAGATTTTGAACTCAAGGGGGCACTGAGCAAGAACCAAGACAGGAGCAGACTGTGCGCTCTGGCCCCAGTGCCGCAGAGAAAGGGATGATGGCGGAGTCGTGCGCTTCTCGGTTTCAACAGGTGCAGCCAAGGGCCTATAACCTTGGGCAATAGAAAGCGATCCGTCAACCCGATGTGGTGATAGGTATGAGAGTTTAACTTCCACCTTGGGTTTTCATGAATTCAAGCTGTTTATGTTTGTTGCATGTGTTTAGGCTTTGTGATAGTTTCTGGGTACCCCGCTAGGGTACTATTTGATACGGGAGCGTCGCACTCCTTCCTTGCAGAAAGCTTTATCCGGAGGATTGGAGTTGAGTCTTTCTCAACGGACGTAGAATTGAAAGTGCACATGCCATATGGGTCATCTATGACTACCAGGGCTAAATGACGTATATGTTGGAGTCTAGATGGAGTCAACTTAATGTTGATGGCGGCAGTCTTACCGTTGGCAGAGTTTGACGTAATATTGGGATGGACTGGCTAGCAGAGCAGCGTGCCAGTATCAACTGCCTGTCCAAGGTAGTAACCCTGAGGGGCGAAGGGCAAGAAGAAGTTAAGTTTGAGGGTCTTCATGGAGTGGCTTGTTCCCATGCAGTTAGTGCGGGCAGTTAACCAAGGAGGTGTAGCCCTGGTAGCACTGTTGGAGGTTAGCCTTTCAAGGTTATCTCTTAGATAAGTACCCATAGTGGCAGAGTTCGAAGACGTGTTTCCTGAGGAGCTTCCGGGAGAACCTCCTCGATGGGAGATTGATTTCTCTATTGAGCTAGTGCCTGAGGCTAGGCCGGTGTCACGTCCTCCCTTTAGGATGGCACCAAAGGAGTTGGCCGAACTTAAAGTTTAGTTGCAAGAGCTTTTGGAGCAGGGGTATATCCTACCCAGTTCTTCATCCATGGAGCGCATCGGTGTTGTTCGTAAAGAAGAAAGATGGTAGTATGCGGTTGTGCATAGACTACCGAGAGTTGAACAAACTGACTATTAAGAATAAGTATCTGATTACCTCAGATAGATGATCTATTCGACCAGTTGGTGGGGTCGGTGGTGTATTCCAAGTTAGACTTGAAGTCAGGATACTATCAGTTACGAATCTGAGATGAAGACATACCCAAGACCGCATTTGGCACGAGGTATGGTCACTTTGAAGTTTCGGTGATGCCATTCGGGTTGACGAACGCACCATCCATATTCATGTACTTTATGAACCGAGTTTTTCTCAAATACTTGGACTCGTTTGTAGTCATCTTTATTGATGACATCCCTGTTTATTCTAAGTCGGGAGAAGAGCACGAGACTCACTTGAGATTAGTGTTGTAAGTGTTGAGAGAGAACCAGGTTTATGCGAAGTTCTTCAATTGTGAATTCTAATTAGAGAAAGTGGCGTTTTTGGGCCATGTGATTAGTGGAGATGGGGTTGCAGTAGATCCAATGAAAGTGAAATCCATCAGAGATTGGCCAGTATTGAGGACCGTGGCAGAAGTCCGGAGTTTTCTTGGACTAGGTGGGTACTATCGAAGGTTTGTGGAAAACTTTTCGCGGATAGCTCTACCCCTCACCTCACTAACTCGTAAGGATCAGAAGTTCATGTGGACACAAGAGTGCAGTCAGGCATTTGATACCCTGAAGGAAAGGTTGATGACAGCTCCAATCCTAAGTCTGCCAAAGGGGACTGAAGGATTTCAAATTTTCAGTGACGCATCCGGATGTGGATTAGGGTGCGTATTAGTGCAACATGGCAGTGTGATCGCCTTTGGGTCTAGGCAGTTGAAGCATCACAAGAGAAACTACCCCGTCCATGATTTAGAATTGGCGGTGGTAATTTTTCCGCTGAAATTGTGGCGGCACTATGTTTATGGTGCGAAGGTGGAGATCTACACGGATCACAAAAGTCTGAAGTATCTCCTAGAGCAGAAGGACTTAAATATGCGGCAGCGCAGGTGGGTTGAGTTCCTTGGGGTCTACGATGTGGAAATTCAGTACACGCCAGACAAAGACAATGTGGTAGCTGATGCCTTGAGTAGAAAATACTCTAGGCAAAGGAATTGGATCGAAGCTCATGATGAGTGGTTGTGGCGGGACTGGGAGTCCCTCGGCATGGAGTGTGTGGCCAGAGGCGAGTTTAATGTAGCTCGATTGAACTGGATCGAAATGTAGAACGATTTGTGCGATCGTATTCGGGAAGCGACCCGTTTGGATGCGGACTTCCAACCATACGTGGAGGAAGCTCTAAAGGGTGAGGGTAACGCATGGGAGATGATTGATGGGATTCTCAGGAAGGGCGGGAGGATTTGTGTACCGTAGTTTGACAAGCTCTGTGAGGAGTTGATGTTTTAGGCCCACTTCACAAAGTACTCCATTCACCCGGGTAGTACAAAGATGTACTTGGATATGAAGAAATCCTATTGGTCTGAAGAGAGACGTAGCATTGTACGTGAGTCGATGCCAAACTTGTGCCATGGTGAAGACCGAGTGTCACAAGCCGGGCGGGTTTTTGAAGCCTCTTCCTATCCTAGAGTGGAAATTCGACGACATCTCCATGGATTTTGTGCATCGGTTACCTAGATCGCAGCAAGGTAACAACACAATTTGGGTGATCGTGGATCGCTTGACAAAAGTGGCACACTTCATCCTAAATCGGAAGGAGGATAGCGTGGAGAAGCTGGATGAATTGTACGTTCGCAACATTGTGCGACTGCGTGGGATTCCGAAGAGCATAGTTAGTGACCGCGATGGACGTTTCACGTCTAAGGATTGGAGGTTGGTGCAGAAAAGTCTGGGCACAAAGCTCAAGTTTAGTATGACCTTCCATCCTCAAAATGATGTGCAGACCGAGAGAACGAACTATACTATGGAGGATATGCTGAGGATGTGTACTCTTGACTTCGGCAAGAAATGGGAGGATCATCTCTTTATGGTGGAGTTCGCATATAACAATAGTTACCAAGCAAGTATAAAGATGGCGCCATACGAAGCTTTGTATGGGAGGCAGTGTCGAACGCCGATGTCTTGGACAGAGGTAGGAGACACCAAGCTCTTGGGGAAAGAAGTTGTAGCTGACGCTTATGAGTTGGTGCGAACCATTCAAGAGCGCATGAAGGTGGCTCAAGATCGGCAAGCGAAATATTTTAATGCTCTCCACAGGAATGTGGATTTCGCAGTAGGCGACTGGGTTTATCTAAAGATTAAGCCGTTCAAAGGCGTTTCGCGAATTCGGTGACTCAAGAAGTTGAGTCCGAGGTTTTTGGGACCCTTCGAGGTTATAGAACGAGTGGGAGAAGCGGCATATCGGTTGGCGTTGTCTAATGAGCTTAGTGGATTGCATGATGTATTCCATGTCTCCGTCCTTAGGAAGGACTTAGTGGAGGCTAGTGTGGTGATCGAATCAGTATCAGTGCCAATAGAAGAGGACTTGAGAACGCGAGTTCGTCCAGTTGGTATAAAAGACTCAGAAGTTCGGCAGTTGCGGAACAAAGAAGTCAAGCTCGTGAAGGTGCGTTGGGATAACTGCGGGCGTGACGAGTTCTCTTGGGATTATGAGCAAGCAATGTGCGAGGACTATCCCGGGTTATTTGTGTAAGGCTGGTTTAAAATAGTAGCCGATGTGTGGCAACAATGTTTTATTAGTTGTAATTATTATTATTATTTCTTTATGATTGTCTTCCTGGATGAGTATTAATTTCGGGGACGAAATTCTTGTAAGGGGGAAGGAGTTGTAACACCCCCGTTTGCAGACCTGGAGTCATTAGAAGTTAACGCCCGATGGTAGGGATGCCACGGGCAATGGGTCACTGTTTTTGGATATTTTTTAAAGCGTACGATCACTGGATCTAGTGCGCACGACCACTGGTCGTACGCCACTTCTCTTGCGCACTTTTCACCGGTTAGCCAAGTTCTGTTTTGGTAAACGCATGATCTTTGGTCAGAGTGCGCACGACTACTGGTCGTGCGCCACTGCTCGTGCGTGTTTATCCCTTTCTTTCTGGAGTTCTGCCAGAGCACGACCATGGGATCTATTGCGCACGACCACTGGTCGTGCACCACCGATCGTGCGGTCGGGACGGTTCTATCAATTTTTGTTTGTGGCCGTCCGATTCTTCCCCAAATTAGATCCAAAGGCTAGGATCTTTCGCCCAAATAATCTTATTACGGCTGAGAGGGGTTTTCCTCTCATTATTCTCATCTTTAGGGTTTGAGAGAGGGGTTGGAGAGGAAGAGAAGGGAAGAGGAAGGAGAGAGCTTCTTCTGCCATTGACGGAGCTTCAAAGCTCCAATCGCCATTCCGAGAGAAGATCCATGGAGGGGGCGTGGAAACGCTCGCGTCAAGCCGTTCAAATAAAAGATTCCATGGCTAAGAAGAGGGGTCGTAAGGTAACGACACTTCTCCTCTTGGTTTTAGGATGCACGTTTAGCATCTTCTCTTATTCTCATTTCTTTTGGTCTCCAGATCTCTCAAATGAGAGGAGTTTGGGTTGCCATGGTTCAAGATGAACCTTCGGGTCGATTGTGTCCGTCCCCGGCATGATTTTGCATTAGAGATCTGCTCCGTTAGTGGATTAGGCATTGTGGGTGAAGCCGAAGTCGTGACCATTAGTCCGACTTGGTGATGTTGCATAGCAAGCTTTGAGGATTCGGTAGAAATCCGTTACGGCTAGATATCGTTATGATTTATGCGTTTTTTCCCTTTTTCTTGAGTGAGTACTCGTTGCCGGAACCGGGCAAGGTTAGCTCCGCTTCGGCGGTAGATGATTTCCTTGGTGTGCGGGAACGTTTCGGTACGAATTATTGATTAGGGTGGGGAATTATGGTTGTGCTGTACTAAGGCGTGGCTATGTCTCCGTGGTTGGCTGGCTATCCCGTGGCATGCATGTCACTTGGGTAAAGTGTACCGGCAGGACTAGTCCCCTTCTGTGAGACTGACGAGAACGTCGAGCATAGGGCAAGCCCGGGCAATGAATCAATGAGTTGGTGGGGTCCAGCAAGGGTTCTTAGAAACGGTTGTGTGTGATACGGAATCCTGACGTGAGAAGTCAGAATTTGCAGGCAAGCTCAGGGTTTAAGACCCATGTGCGGGTGGGGCATTTGCAATATTTCCGTGTAACGGCGCTTGGGCCGTTAGGGACAATGTAGTTCCCTTTTGTTTACGGCTTTATGCCAATGGGGAAACGGAAGTACCCAGTACTTGATGATGTGTTAGATGCGTACGAGATAGGATGCCTTGGGCGAAGCCCGGGTTTGCATACATGTTGCATAGTAGGCCCCTTTAACTTTGTTCTAAACCCAGAAAACGTGTTTGTTGTATGAGACATCCAAACCTGTTTTAAAGTTTTATATATATTTTCATTTGGTATACAAAGTGCTGACTTGTAGGTTGGAGGGGTATCCCGGGTTCCTTTAGGGGCGGAAAGGAGGAGATGTGTTGGTTACACAGTAGAGGTAAGCCTTTGCTTACCCACGTTACTTAAAATCTTTACAGGGCAAGGATCACAAGAATGATCTAGTGCGCCGGGCGAAAATCCCTAAGCCGAATGAAGTGTTATTGTACTTTAGCATGTTTCTTTTTCTTATCTTGTATGATCCATGTTTTGGACATCATCCGACTTGCACGCCGAGGTAGCTTAGGAGTGCTTTTGCACGTTCATGTTTGATCTTGTGGTCTTTATTTGATGGACTCTTTTTGTGTAAGGCCTTAAGGCCATTTGATACTCCTGTTAGTGGTGGATAACTTCTATTTATTTTGCTTTGTTTTCGCTGTGTTTAGTTTTGAGTTTTGAGTTTGGGTAGTAAATATCATCTTATGATGCTGAAGCTGTGGCGTCTGTATGTTGTGGGGCCCCAGCCGGACCCATATTATACAGTCATTACAGGGGAGGTGTTACATTAACCACTTAGGCTACTTGTCCCATCATAGCTTATCAGGACAAACTGCAATCATTCACCTTAAACTCAAGTTAGATCACAACATGTGTATACATTATTTTTCTAGTCCTTTTTTAAATTTAGGACATTGGGATCAATGGACACAACAATCTCCCCCTATTTGAAGAAGTCAAAACCTAAGACAATGTATACACTAAATATACTTATGTTATAAATATTTAAAATATATCATCACAGCATAATTCAGATAAATCAAAGACATAATCATCACAGCATAATTCAGATAAATCACAGACATATCAAATGATGTAGTAGATAAGTCAAAGACATAACAAATGATGAGTTAGGTAGTTCATGATTATAATAAATGGTTGTTCTATTTAATCATATAGGGAATAAATGTTTGGGCAATACAAACACAGTGTTTCATCCCTAGCCCTGAAAGAAGAACTTGAAACATTTTAAGTTTTAGGTTCCCTTATCATAATTCCACTGCCTCTGGATTTCTTTGTCGGCTTGTCTTCATCTCCAACTATCTTCTTTCCTTTCTTATCAGCTCCATTAGCAGCCTTAGCCTTAGTAGCTCTAGCTTCAACTTTATCCTTTTGTCTTTCAAAATAGCTAAAAGGCTTGGAAAAATATTTGGATGGATCCACAGCATCAGGAGTGAGAAGATTTGCCTTTTTTGTTCCTCCAGAAAGTCCTTCTTTCTGTCTCTCTTTTCCATCTTATCCCATTCAGTCTTGTTGTACCATTTACCTCTATCAGATCTTTTGTCTTTGACCTGGTCCCAAGCAAGCAAAATAATAGATCTGGACTCTGGGCTCCACTGCTCGAAATCAGGCTTCTGTTCCATTTCTTCTCTATATCTCTTTTTCCTTAGCTTGGCCTCCTCTTCAACATCATAAGTGATTCTTTCTTTGACCTGCAGCGACTGGTCTATTGTGGGGGTGAAGGAAGGATTCTTAGCACCAGTAGTCTTCTCTCCCCACTGAGCATTAGCACTATCACCTTCTTCAATGTACTTAACATATTCTTGATTGTCTTGAACATGGGCTTCACTGCTATACATCTTGTTCAAAGCATCTTGTACATGTTCAGGCATCATTGGGATGTTATTATATTGCAGTGGCTCCATTCCCAATGAGCCTCTCACAGCATTTGTGGTCCATACCATATTTTCAGTATTTGTTCTGATGACATTTCTCTCCCTCTTTTTGACTTCTTCAATTACTTGAGTAGTTTGGGAGGTGCTAACTTTGTTTCTTTCCCCTTCCAGGTAGTTAACTCCAGCAGTTACTTGATTTTTAACTTCTAACATGTGGTCATCAAGCATCTTGGTGCAAACATCCATCTTAGTGAAGATTTCAATGTTCTGTTCTTTTCTCAGAACTTTATCATTCTCATGAATGGTCACAGAGTTCTTAGCCTGAATATTATGATTTTCGACGATAATAGCAATATTCTGATTTGACACATCAAGTTTCTCCATGGTGTAATCTACAGCAGGAGAAGCTCTTGTAAAGAATATTATGGTTTCTCCTTTCAGCAGATTTTGTTCAAACCTTATAGATTTGATCTCAGTTGCAAGATAATTTCTAACATCTTTGAGGGCTTCATCCACATAGTTTTCCAATGCCCATCTTTGCTCATCTAGCAAACCTTTTAGCTGGGCCATAAAGGTAGATGGCAGCTAATCAAATCTGGCTGATGTGCTCTCATCTAGAGCTTTAGTTTCTCCTTGTATAGGCTTTCTCCCTATTCCTTGAGTTGTGCCACTCTTGTGATGTTCTGTTTCTGGATGTGGTGAGGAGTGTGCTTTCTCATCACTGTCTTCCTCTTCCTCAAATTCTTATGACACTAGATTATGTACTTCATGACCAGGGAGATCAGAAGGTTTCTCCCCCTCAACCACTGCCATGCTTTTGTTTGCATGCAGGTCAGCATCAACAGCATCCTTTATTGGAGGAACCTCTAGTTGCTCCCCTACAAATAATGCATCATGCATTATCTCTTGCATTAGTTGCTCCCCCTCAATTTTAGCGATCCTTCCCTTAGCACTAGGAGTTTCCAAGACTTTATCATGTAGTTCCTCATCTTCAGACATAGGTATATGTCAATCTGCATCTTCCAATATGGAGGCATCATCCCCCATTTATGCAGATATTTTGTTAACAAGTTTCTCTGCTATTTGCCCAGCATCCTTGGCTGGAGACAAATCATCTCCTTCCTCTTCAGCAGATCCAGCTAACCCAGCAGCAATCTTATCCACTTTAGGAACAGAGTCTGACTCTAGTCTGCTCACACGACTAAGAGGGGTAAGATCAGACGAGGAGGATACCTGGATATTCATGTCCCTCTTGGACACTCAAGCAGATGAAGATAGATCAAGATCATGAGGCTCTTCATCCTCAGATGAGCTGCTAGAGGAGCTAGGCTCATTAGCAACATTTTCTTTTCTCTCCACAACTTCGTGACCACGGGGCTGAAGGACCCTGTCCTATCTCTCAAGCATCCTGATGTCCATCCTTCTCATGTGGTGTATTCTTGCACCAAGCTTCAGATTCAGAATTTCTTGAGTAGTTTCTTGCAGAAATAATGAGAGGATTATCCCTAAATTGGGTTCAGCCATGCAGTCCACTACTCTTTCAAACACCACTCTTCCCCAATCAGTTCTCTTGGTCAGTATGACACTGGCCATTAGTTCAAACATACTTTTTGAGATTTTTTCATGGGAGCCTGTTTTGCATATTAGAGCTTTCCCAATGACATCAGATAGAAACTTACCTCTCAGCTCTAGTTCTTTACTTTGAATTGATCTGTTTGAGTGCTTGAAATGTCCACACCATTTCATTGCCGATTTTGCATTGTCTTGCAATAGCTCTTCTTCCTCAGTTACCGAAAGCTTTGGGAGCTGCAGAGCCTTGCTTATCCTTCTGGGCGTTATCTTGATCTTCTTTCCGCTTACCATGGTCTTAATTTTACCAGCCGAAGTATCCGCTTTGGCATTGTCAAACAACTCTAGTACTTCCCTCTTCCATAGAAGACAGGGTTCCGTCAGGACAAAAGCTAGGTTAGATTTCTGCAGAAGATTCAGCACATGTAGAACTTCTTCCGGAGCATCAACAAATCAATTTCGAACCACCTGTGCTCCTTCGAAGAGGAAATCCGGTCCCTTGGGCGCCATTTCTCTAGAGAATTTGAGAATGCTAGCCAAAGCGGCTTCCCGTCGATTTAGCGAATGCGGGCGGGAGAGGGTAAAGAATAGTGACTTGGAGTATTGCATAAGTCCTTCTATTTATAGGTATTGCCAAATGGAAGGCGGAAAGTCACTAATCCATCATTGTTGTTTAATCTTGATCAATGGCCAGGATTGAATCCCTACACATATCCGCCATCCGTCTTTTCTCCAATATTTGTTAAGTGGGCTTAATTAGCTTAACATCAATTTTCTTTAGTAATATAAACCTGCAGAAAACATTCTACAATGTGTTCTATTGGGGTGCGATTAGACAAAATTTCAATAACCTTATATTTATTTCAGCTGAGAGAGTATTAGCCCCCAACCTCAATCGACTCAACTAAATTTTGATACTAACCTAACTTAGTATTCCATATGCAATATGTCTTTGGGTAAGTTGAGACAAGTTACATTTTGTGGCATGGTGAACATGTAAGCCACTAACACATGTATTAAGAAGAGTTGTTTTTTTTACATCTTCTTAGTCATTTATTTCAATTACCCTTCTTATGCATGATTAATCAATTTTGAAATTAAGTGGTAGAATAAAAAAAAGGTGAATTCTACTTATCTCTGCTCTGTAGACTTGAATTCCATGCTGGATTCACAGTTTCTGAGCATACCAGCAACCTTGCTTCTGAGCTTTAGCCTTTGATGTTCATGTGGCTTACCTTTGTAAACTCCCCCTTAATAATTGCACTTGTCATTGACATTTAGTGCATATTGATAAGTTGAATCATTTCTTGTATCTAGACTTGGGTCTGGTACAACATTGCCCAAGGACCATAAATGGTTATTACCACTTGGACTATCCGGCAAGATATAATTACCTTCCCTTAGGAACCCAAGCTGACTTAGGCCCTAGGTTCTTGTTAGCTTGAAAAAGCAAATGTCTACCTACAGGAGCCATGTTAGAAAGACTTTCTCTTACCCTTGGCACACTAGAGTTGTGCCAACAATTTATGGCCAAATGACCCACTTTTCCACAGCACCAGCACTCATGAATATTATATCTTCTTTTCTTGAGCAGGTCTGACAGCAGACTGAACAGAAGAAGAAGTAGCTTCCTTGTTCCAAATTCTCTTAGCCATAGTCTGACTGAGAGTATGTATGACATGATAAGAGCTTGGATTTTCACAAGGTCTATCAGCAGCAGTTCTAATTGTATAGGACATGCTATTGGTGTCCTTGGAAGATTCAAGTCTTGCATCCTGACATATTTACCCTTAGTCAGAGTGTGAGCAAGGAGATTTTGAGAAAAGGACATTGCCTTGCTTAAGAGAGATGGAGCTGGTGCATTAAATACAAAAGGTCTAAGATGGGCCTTTTGCACTTCTTCATGGGGAGCCTTCTGATCACTCAGACCCATGTCCTTTCTTCTTCCATTATAAGAAACATTTGTAGTATTATAAGGAAGATTCCCATTCCTCCAATGACCATCCCTGGGGTCTTGGTCATACCTGTTGGAAGGGAGAGTTACCTTGTGAAAGGTAGGCTGAGGCCTGACAGGAATTTGGCCTCTTTTCTGAGATTGGATTATTTTAGAAATCCACTCATATTCAGATCTTCTCTTGATAGAATCTATCTTAGAGAAGTTAGCCACAATTCTCCTCTCCCTATCAAGTTTCTCCTCAAGATTCTTGATAATAGAATACTTGTATTTTAAGGACTCAACATGGATATCTACCATGATTTTTAGATGAGATGATTCCCTTTCTTTTACACATAGGAAGGATGAAGCTTCATCCAGCTGGGAAGCAGTCTTCTGTAGGGAGGCTATTTCCTCAGCTTGTTTCTTAACAAACAGCTTGCTTTCCTTGAAAGCTTTCAGAAGGGCAACATGATTGTCAATCAATTGAATGATATCATCATCTGTCAAAGGACCCTCATCATCACCAGATGAGGAGACATCAAAGTCTGTACAGGATTCATATCCAGACTCTGAGGATGAGCTAGATAGGGAATGTACCTTATTTTGACCAGGCTGATCCTTGCAAGATTCTATTTCTAGGTAGCTATTTGTCAATGACATCTTCATTCCCCTTCTTCAACTTCATTCACCTCTGTGTCACTCTTTGAATTTGACAGAGGGACCCTAACTCTTGCTCTTGCATTTGGAAGGACTGTATCATCATCAAGAGCAGTCAATAGCCCAATGCTGATCTTATCCTCTCCGAAGATTTGCTTCTCCATATAGTTCATCATCTTATGGTTCATCCTTGAACATATAAGTTTAACCTTTTAGCTATCCATGGAGGTCAACTCAGACTATTATGTCGGAGTTGTATTTTCTGGAGGAGGGGATGTTCCTTTCCGTGAAGAAAAATGCCAATGAGGAGAAGATGCTGTCGAGAAGGATAACAAGATCCATGGCAAGAATTGAGGTGAGCTTCCTACCCTCTCCCTTGGTGCTAGATCTCTAGTTATTTTCTAGGAGAGATGTTGACTCAAAAGAGTTGGAGTTGTGAGATGAAGATCTCATAGGAAGAGTCCATGTTAGCACCTTGTCCTAGGGATTTGATGTCTTCAACCTCTCCTCTCTTCTATGTGAAGATGGTGGACTTGGTTTCATGAAGAGGAATGGTCTATTGAGGGTGAATAAGGGAGGAGGAAATCCTGCATATAGTTTTGAACAAATATCTAGAGGAAGAAGATTAATCGATGTCGTTCATATTGTTTAAGATGCGTGCAGAAGTCTATTTTCTGTGTGCAACAAACTTCGAGGACAATTTTGAGTAGGTTAAGGCCAGATCTGGGTTTTTGACTAAACACAAAAGTCTTAGTCCTTGAAAAGACCTTTCCAATGGATGGTTACACGTTTTCATAAAATCCCTATAGCCTCTGGAATGTCCAGTCGAAGTTGTTGTACAGTCATTTCTTAAGTAGATTTTGTTCTCGGGTTAGTGTAGAACCGGGTTTGGATTCGGTAGAGAGATCGTAGCAATATAATGTTGAGGTTTTGGTAAACTTAGTCAATACGTAATCGTGATTATCAAATGGTTGATGGGATTCAGTTGATAGATCATTAAGTTAACAAATGGTTTGATGAAATATGATTGTACAAATGGTATGAAGGAGTTTGATAAACAAATGATTTGGAAAAGTTTGTGAACAAATGATTTGATACGATTTGGTTGTACAAATTATATTCTTGTGAAATCTAATAGGCATGTGCATGATTATAATCAGGAGAATGAAATAAGTTTTGGAAAGAGGGTGTGATGTCCGACAATTGAATGTATAACTCATAGCTATATTATCATGCTTGATGTGTATGTAAAGTATCATGATATTGTTGTGATTAACTTATGGAAGCATAGTTGATTGTGAATGCTTGATTTTAAGAAGGAATCAGATGAGGTTAATGCATGGCCATGTGATAAGATGTTTAATGGAATGTGTATAGCATTCAAATGCTTAGAGTTCTCTCCCTATGGGTAGTAGTGTGGGATTGGTATGTTGTATGAGGTGGCTTGCCACCTGTGTTCTTATTGAACCCTTAAGTGCTTGGGGCACGAAAATGTGATGAGGGTGTAAGTGCGTGAGTATTTGACCACACTAGATTGATGTGATTATAAGGGATTCAGTGTGGATCCTTTAGATGTATAAATTGCACGCGGTGTGAGTCATCACGTGGTGTCGTAATCCTGGGTTAAGGATAGCGTGATAGGTCTAAGGTCTTGCCAGTCATCACACCGACGGGAGTTGAAAGATAGACTTTGGTCGATTTGGCTGTGTCCTCTTTGCTCATTCCCGAGGCCCTTTACATGCAAAGTGGATGGTTTGGCTATGTCCTCGGTGCTCATTCCCAAGGCCCTTCCCATGCCACACTGGTAGGCCAGTTTGGGTTATGTTCTTGGAGCACATCTACACGAGACCCCTCTGAGCCATAGTACGCATGGGCTCCATGGTTGTGTTCTTAGTGTTGAGGCGTACGGAGGCCTAGGCTAGGTAGTGTGGAGACCAGCCTAGTAGTGGAAAGCCCGTTCCACTGTCACCGTCTGGCCACGATGGATGATGCCTGAGAGATTAGTTACCTGCTTGAAAAGTAGGAACTAAAAGTCTATGTCAACAAAGCAACGTGTGTATGAGCATGGGTGAGTCATCATATTTCATTCATATTATTGCATTGCAATGCATAAGATCCTTATTATTTAAGTTTGTATGGGCACTCTTATATGATGAGTTACTTTACTGTTAAGTCGATCCTTAACTTATATGTCTTTATGGGCATTCATATAAGTCGAGTTACTTTACTGTTGTAGGATTATACTTGTATACTGTTGTTGATAGTAGAACTGCTAGTGTAGATTGATTTATTCACATGCTGTACATGTTGGATACTTTGATATTGATTAGTCTTATACCACTTGCTTGTACTACTACTTACCTATATATTATACCCTTTTCCTTTCTCCACCTAGTTCCTGAGAGTCTCGGGGGAGCGGATGTGATAGCTACTTAGTCTTTATGACTAACGATTGTCACATCTTCCTTTTTAGGAGGAAACCCCGCAGATAGAGCAGTAGAAGGTTGTGCAGGAGGGCAGCCAGGACAGGGTGACTGGGCCTGATACGACGTTAACATCACTACCGTCGGTTACAAATGTGAGTTTTTGAGGGACTTTTATTGTAGCCCTTTTGGCAATTTTGTACTCTGATATTATAGAAGCCTTGTTGTTGCTTCTTTTTTATTGATGTACTAGTTGGACTTATATTCTTGTGTGGATTTTGACTTCTGTTTATAATCTTTATGTTGGGTTGGCATGGATGATTTTGGTTTTAGCTGGCAGGATAGGCATCTTATAGTATCAGTCAACCCGTATGTTGGCATTACCGCAAGGCGGCTGTTCTGGGCATAAGACTTCCCTCGACATTGTCTTGTGTTCCGGGAGGGGGTCTTACAAATGGTATCAACTTGCAATGATCCTCAACTAAAGAAGTGATTGAACAATGGTTCCACCCCCGTTCAATTGGTCAGTTTGCGGAAAAACTGACATAGTGGAACTAGTGGTTTGCCCATATGTAATTCACACTAAGTATGTCAATTCGTTACCATACTTTTAGCCAACCTGACCATAGGTTTGTACCTTTATGTGTAGATTTCGGCGCGTGTAGAGCTAGTAGCAGGCACTCCATCCCCTTCCGTCCCTACCCAGTTCCAGCAGTCTGAGTTGGGACAGACACTTATGGCGATCATAGACTCCTTCAGGTCTCAACAGGCCCCTGTGCAGCAACAAGCCCCTGTCTCCAACTAGTTGAGCACCTATCGAGCCCTTTCCCCACCTGATTATGTTAAGACAGAGTCAGCTGTTCATACTTAAGAGTGGCTCGACAATGTGCAAGAGTTAATGGATGGAATCATATGTCCAGTGAATATGGCTGTGACCTTATCGATATCAGTCTTGGAATTGCATGCGAAGATATGGTTGGAGTCCCTCATGGATTCCACTTTCCAAGGCTGAGTGTACATGAAGATCAATTGGGATGAGTTTTCTGGAGCTTTCTTTGAGCATTTCATTCCCTCGACCGCTCGAGATGAGCTTGAAGAAAGATTCTTGCAGTTGAAGCAAGGATATAAGTTCATGACGGAATATCAAAGGGAGTTTGAGCACCTCGCTAGGTTAACTGATGCCTATGAGTTGGATGATTGTGGTTATGTGAAGAGGTTTTACAAAGGCTTGTGAGATCCCCTAAGACAAGCCCTTTTGTTTATAGCGGACTCGAGTTTGGAAGAAATCATATATATGGCAAAAAGGCTGGAGGCATAAAAATTGGAAAGTAGTAAGAGACCAGCCGAGGGCATAATGGAAGCAGGCCCTAGTTATAAAAGGAGGCAGGATAACAGAGGAAGAGAAAACAATATAGGCATAGGTTGCTTCCACCAGAATTTTAGAATGTAGCGTCCGACCCCGCATCAAACACTACCTCCACCACAAAAACTGTATCTGCAGCCTAGGGAGCAGCACGAGCGAGTTCTTCCAGTGCAATCAGCCTGGCTACATCCAATGCTTTTGCCCACAACTAGGTGGAGATGCTCCCCCTGCTCTTCCACCGGCAACCCTATGAGTACGGGGACATGTGCGTGGTCGAGGACGAGGACCACGAGGAAGGAATCCTGGACCTGCGAGAGAGCAGATGTTTATGCTGGATATGGCACAGGAGCAGAATCCTCAGGATGTGATTGCAGTTATGTCGTGATTTGGTTAATATGCTATAAGCATTTCTCTTCAATTGCCTAAGTTTTGCTAGGAATTTAGCTTTGAGTCTTTATAATTGATACTTAGGCACCGTGACTGTTAGTGGGAAACAAGCCTACACCCTATTCGATACCGGTTCCAGGCGTTCATTTGTCTTGGTAGGTGTTGGTACCCTAGTTTGATTTGAGTTTAGTCCTCTCCTTTGTGCTCCTTGACCCAAGAATTATCTATGGTCAATGGTTAGTAGTCTAGCTGTAGAGTCCTCACTTTTCCAGATTGAGAATTTGGTTAAGTTGTTTGTTCGTTCGACTATCGTCGAACGCCGCTCGACTATCGTCTATCGGCTGATCGACGATCGTCTATCAGTTGGTCGACGCTCTGTCTGCGTTGATAGTTCGACTATCTGTTGATAGGTCGACTATCTGCTTGGCGTGGTAGTTCGACTATCTTTTCTGATAGATCGACTATCTGATAGTTCGACTATCTGTTGATAGGTCGACTATCTGTTCCGCTTTGATAGGTCGACTATCTGTTGATAGGTCGACTATCTGTCGTCTTTGATAGTTCGACTATCTGTCCTGATAGTTCAACTATCTGATAGTTTGACTATCTGTTGATAGATCGACTATCTGGTCTGCTTTGATAGTTTGACTATCTGTTGATAGGTCGACTATCTGTTTTCTGAGGTAGGTCGACTATCTGCTTGATAGGTCGACTATCTGTTCTCGCTTGATAGTTCGACTATCTGCTTTGATAGTTCGACTATCTGATAGTTCGACTATCTGTTGATAGGTCGACTATCTGTTTGTTTCTGATAGTTCGACTATCTGTCGATAGGTCGACTATCTGATAGCTCGACTATCTGTTGATAGCTCGACTATCTGTTTTGCCCTGATAGTTCGACTATCTGTTGATAGGTCGACTATCTGATAGTTCGACTATTTTCTGGTAGTTCGACTATCTCCTTTGATAGTTCGACTATCTGGATCGTTCGACTATCTGTCCGATAGTTCGACGATCTCCGTGCGTCGGTCGACGATCTCCGAAGGTCGTTCGACGCTTTCTATCTGCCTTTATATTTTGTATTTATTAATTATATTTAATTAATTAATACATTATCTGGCATATCTTTTTAGCTGTATTATGATAATATTTCCAGGCATATCTGCTCTATCCTTTTTGCCTGAGTCAAATCTTTTTAGATAAAGTTGTTTGTCTTATTAGCTGACATTATAAATTACTTTATCTGTTGTCAGCCCTTTATAGCCGTTAGACTGAAAAGTCTTCTTTTTGCTATAAAGAGTTTGTTTCTGATATGACTTTATTTAGTACTTTATTATCAAATTGTTTCCTGCAGCTTCCTAGAAAAAGGGTTATTCCTTTTATAGAATGTTTCTGCTGCAGAGTTTGTTCTGTCTTCTTGATATTTACAGCTCAGGTCTCAAGTCTCAGAAGAAGACAAGTTATTCAAATTGAAGAGAGTCGTTGCTTGCTGATGTTATATAAAGGACCCTTTGAAGAAGGATTAAAGCTAGCATATAGCTAACTAGTTACCCAGATATTTTCAAGCATTCAAGCCTTCATCAAGATCAAGCTTTCTGCTCTCAGCAATTTCCATCTAACTGAGAAGTGTTAAGATCTTCTACTCTTCTTCATCCTGAGTTCTCCTGCTTTCAGGAAGTTCAAACTCAGAGTTCTTTTGAAGAAGAAGAAGAAGAAGATTGCTGCTCGAAGATCTTTATTTTATTATTTATTATCTTCTTGTAGTTTTTCCTTCAGAACTTTCTGAAGAGTTTTCTGCACTGAAGCAAGACTTCACCTGGACATCTTTGAGCCAGGGGGAGCCTTGATTCTTTAGAGTTTTCTAGCTCAGTGCAAGTTTTTGTGCTTCTCTAATCTTTGTAAAATAGAGAAGACATCTTAACCTTCTTCCCCCTCCTGTACAGGGTTATTACTCCCTTCAAAAGTATCCCTTGGTGGCAGGGCACCTGATCAAAAACCTGTGCTTGGTTTTTAGACACCTGATCAAAAGTCTAAAGGGTTTCTGGATCTACCTGAAGCAGATCCTGTTGGTGGCAGGGCACCTGATCAAAAACCTGAGTGGATTCCTACCGTGTGGGTAGAAGAGTGGACGTACCCAAGTTGTTTGGGGAACCACTATAATTTTCCTTGTGTCGTCTGGATTCACTTGTTTAATTCCTGCATTGTGGCTGTGAATAGATATAACTAGGATTGCTAGTTGCTGATTAGGTTTTCCAAGCCTTAACTGTAATTACAGTCAGCTTGAGTTTGTACACATCACTTGTGTTAGGCTTTAAGGTTAAATCAATATCTATAATCTTTTCATTCCGCACTTCACTCCAAGGGAGTTTGGTAGACCATTAAGTTTTGTCTAGTGCAAAATTTGATAACTCTATTCACCCCCCCTCTAGAGTAGTATCTATCCCTTCACTTTCAATTGGTATCAGAGGGAGGTTGACTGACTGAATAGGCTAACACCTAAGTCACAAGATCCTGATAGATACCAAAGCTTATAGATATTCACTATCATGGCCCAGTCCAAGGATTATTCTAGTAACAGACCTCCAGCATGCAACTTAGCTAAGTTTGGCATCTGGAAGGCAAGGATTAAATTATATATGAATTCTATTGATGAAAGCATCTTTGCTTCTATTTTGTCAGGTCCCCCAAGAGCACCTGCTGCTGCTACTGCCTCATCATCTGATATGAGTGCAGTGCCTCCTCCAGATTACAATGATGAATACAAGAAGGCCAAAATAGCAGATGCCAAGGCAATGAACATACTGGCTCAGACAATGTCTGATGAGGTATTCCAGAAGGTTGCTGAATGCTCCTCGGCAAAGGCCATGTGGGATACACTGAACCAGATTGTAGCTGGTTCAGCTGATGAAAGGAAGGACAGAAGGTCCAACCTGATCTCACAGTATGAGAACTTCAAGAAAACTGATGCTGAATCAGTTGAAGCCATGTACACCAGGCTCAGCTCAATCATCAATAAGCTGAGGACCCTGGACAAGGACATATCATTGACAGAGGTCAATGATAAGATTCTTATGTGCTTCCCTAGCACATGGGATCTAAGGATCTGGCCCATCAAGGAAGCCAGAAGTACAAATGAGATCTCCACTGAAGCCCTCCTCGGCAAGCTCAAGTCTTTTGAGCAAGTGCTAAAGACAAGGGATGCAGAAGCTGAAGCAAAGACCCCCACTCCAACAAGAAAAGAGCAATCTCTAGCTCTTAAGGCTGCTGATGCTTCTGAAGGCAGCCAATCTAATGAGGAACTAATGGCATTGTTTGCCAAGAGGTTTTTTAAGATGGGGAGAAAGGAGTTCAGAAAGAAGTCTTCACGCTATGAAGACAAACCAAGGTATGATCACTCTCCTGCTAAAGAAATTATTTGTTATGGTTGCAGGAAGCCTGGACACATCTTGCCAGAGTGTCCAGAGGAGAAGAACAAAGAAAAGAGAAAAGAAAAGGAACAACACAGGAAGCACTCCAAGCCATCCTCCTACAAAAACAAGAAGAAGGAGAGAGGTTTCATTGCTGAAACCTGGAGTGATTCTGATGAAGAATCCTCCTCATCAAGCTCCAGTGAGGATGAGGAAGAGAAGAAGGCAAAAGAAGTTTGCCTAATGGCAATAGATGCCTGCAGCAACCACTCTGCTGCAGAGAGTTCTGATTCTGATGAAGAGATGCCTACAGAAGATGAGGTACTCTCTTCTTATGATTTTACTTCAGAAGAATTTAAATTAGACTTTAAATCTTTATGCTTAGATTTGATTAGCTCTGAAAAGGAAATAAAAGAACTTAGAAATAGGTTAGCTGACTCAGAATCAATAGCTACAAAAAATGTTAGGTTAAAGGAAGATCTCACTACTTGTAGTGAAGAAATTAAATTTCTTAAAATAGAGTTAGCTAAGTCTAAGAGATTAGAGGAATCACTTAATGGTAGAAGCCTTAAGTTGTTAGAAATTACCAGCATGACTAACACCAGGTCAGGTAATGACAAACTAGGCCTAGGAGCTTCTCCCTGTGAACCCCCAGTTCTACTTAAAAATAATCTTTCAACTCCAGTAAACTTCATTTCAGCTAGTGGAATGAAGAATACTGAGCAAGTAAATCTAGTTAATAAAACTTTAAATAAAGCTAAGAAAGAAAAGAGAAAGAAATTCTTTAAAGAAATGCAAAAAGCGTCGAACGCCGCTCGACGATCGGAAGCTCAATGGTCGAACGAAGCTCGACGATCTGAGCGCCCATCGTCGAACGTCGATCGACGATTTCAACATGATTTTCAAAATCATAATCAGTATCATAGAAACCTAAATGAAAATAGAAACCCTAGGTTTGTTGACCCATCATCTGCATGGAGAATCCCACCTAGGAGATCTCACCCACTAGGTTATCACCCTCAGCCTGCATTCTCATATATTTCCAGTTTTTCTTATGTGAAAAACAAGGGACCCAAGGTTACCTGGGTCCACACTGTCTAAATAAATGTATTGCAGGTGAAGGCCTATCCAATCACTCAAAACAAGTGGTATTTGGATAGTGGATGCTCTAAGCATATGACAGGAAATAAAGATCTTCTGTCAAAGTTCAAAGCTAAGCTCGGCCCAAAGGTTATCTTTGGAGACTCCAGCTGTGGTCAGACAGAAGGCTATGGCAAGATCACAATTGGAGCAGTTACTTTCAAGAGAGTTGCATATGTCAATGGACTGAAGCATAATTTGATTTCAGTCAGCCAGCTATGTGATGCTGGCTACCAGGTTTCATTTTCTAACTCCTCTTGCAATATTACTTTAAATAATAATGTTGTTTTAGTAGGTATTAGAATAGGTAATATTTATTTAGTAGATTTCAATTCATCTCATTCTGAAATCTGCCTGTTTAATGAAGTAACCCTTAATAATAATTCTTTATGGCATAAGAGGCTTAGTCATGTAAACCTTAAAAATATATCTAGGTTATCTAAACACAACCTTGTTAGAGGCCTACCTTCTTGCCCCTACAAGAAGGAGAGCCTATGCAAGGCTTGTCAGCTAGGCAAGCAAACCAAAAACTCTTTTAAATCTGTAAATAAGAGTGATTCTCCTAGAATCCTGTATCTATTACACTTGGACCTTTTTGGCCCAATAAATGTACAGAGTTTAGGAGGGAAGTATTACACATTAGTAATTGTAGATGACTTCTCTAGGTTCAGTTGGGTTTTCTTTTTGAGAACTAAGTCTGATAACTTCAAAGCCCTTACAGACTTTCTACTATGTGTGCAGACTGAGTACTCTACTCATGTGGCCTTGATCAGAAGTGATCATGGTACTGAGTTTGACTCTCTTCTCATGCAAGAATTCTGTGAGAGAGAAGGTATTAAACATAGCTTCTCAGCTCCTAGAACTCCTCAACAAAATGGGGTAGTTGAAAGGAAGAATAGAACACTCATTGAAGCTGCTAGCACATTGTTGGCAGATGTTAACATGCCTCTCTCCTATTGGGCAGAAGCTGTTAGCACAGCCAATTATGTCTTGAATAGAAGTTTGATACACAAGCTTAAGTGTAAAACTCCTTATGAGTTGCTTAAAGGAAAGAAACCTAAAATTAATTATTTTAGAGTTTTTGGCTGTATTGTTTATATTCATAATAATAATAAAGAATATATTAGAAAGTTTGAAGCAAAAGCTTCAATGGGAATCATGCTTGGATATTCCCAAGTAAGCAAAGCTTATAGGGTTTATAACAAATCTACCTGTAAAATTGAAGAATCTGTGCATGTATCATTTGATGAGCATCAGATGTTTTACAAGGAGAAAGAAAATTCTCCTTCCTCTAGTTCATTGCAGGTACCTGATGCCCCTCAAGAAATTCTTCAACTATCAACTCTTCAGATCACTGAATCAGACAGTGATGAAGACATTGCTGAAGCAGTTGTTGTTCCACCAACAGTAGATCAAATTCCTCCTGAGGAATTAATCCCAACTGTTGCTGAAGATCACATCCCACCTGCTGATATTGTCACACTTAGAGATCACCCCACATCTCAAGTGATTGGAGACATATCAGCTGGTGTGCAAACAAGACACCAATTAAGACAGGATGTGATGCATGCTTGTTTCCTCTCACAGGTTGAGCCCCTCACCTTTAAAGATGCAGAGCTAGATCCCCACTGGATCATTGCAATGCAAGAGGAGCTCAATCAGTTTGAGAGATGTAAAGTTTGGACTTTGGTTCCAAGACCTAAAGGCCAACTGATCATAGGCACCAAGTGGGTGTATAGAAACAAGTTGGATGCAAATGGAATTATAGTAAGGAATAAAGCAAGGCTTGTAGCTCAGGGCTACAGACAGGAGGAAGGTATAGACTATGACCAAACCTTTGCTCCTGTTGCAAGGCTAGAAGCAATAAGGATCTTCTTGGCCTATGCAGCCTTCATGAAGTTTAAGGTGTTCCAAATGGATGTCAAAAGTGCATTCCTGAATGGTGAGCTTAAGGAAGAGGTGTTTGTTGAACAACCACCAGGGTTTGTTTCTTCAACTCAGCCCTCACATGTGTTTAAGTTACAGAAAGCTCTATATGGACTAAAGCAAGCTCCCAGAGCCTGGTATGAGACTCTAGCTAGTTTTCTTTTAGAGCACAACTTTACTAGGGGAGTAGTTGATAGAACCCTTTTCGTCAAGCATCACAAGGACACAATCCTGTTAGTTCAGGTGTATGTAGATGATATTATATTTGGCTCCACTGATCCCAAACTTTGCAAAAGGTTCTCTGACCTGATGCACTCTAAGTTTGAGATGAGTAGTATGGGTGTGCTGTCTTACTTTCTTGGTCTCCAAGTTAAGCAAGATGCTGATGGTATCTTCATCTCCCAATCCAAATATGCCAAGGAATTGGTAAAGAAATTTGGGATGGCTGATGCCTCAGCAATGCCTACACCTATGGCTACTAATGTAGTTATTGATTCTGATGATCACGGCAAGCCAGTTGATCAAAAGAATTATAGGGCCACTGTTGGTTCCCTATTATATCTAACTGCAAGTAGGCCTGATATAATGTTTGCTACATGCCTTTGTTCTAGATTCCAGGTCAACCCCAAGGAATCTCATCTGATTCTTCTAAAGAGAATCCTGAGATACCTGAAGGGATGTCCAGATCTAGGACTTTGGTACCCAGCTGAGTCAGAATTTGAATTAATTGGATATTCTGATTCTGATTATGCTGGTTGCAGAGTTGACAGGAAGAGCACCTCAGGAACTTGCCAGTTCCTGGGAGAGAGATTGGTCTCTTGGTTCTGTAAGAAGCAGGCTTCTGTCTCAACTTCAACTACAGAGGCTGAATATATAGCAGCTGCTAGTTGTTGTTCACAGATCCTGTGGATTCAAAACCAGCTTGTGGATTATGGTTACTCACACAAGAACACCAAAATCATGTGTGATAGTACCAGTGCTATCTCAATTGCACAAAATCCAGTGCACCACTCTAGAACGAAGCACATTGAGATTCGGCACCATTTCCTGAGAGATTGTGTGGAAAAGAACAAGATTTGTCTTGAGTTCATATCCACTGAGTTTCAGAGAGGTGATATATTCACCAAGCCTTTAGATGAACAGAAGCATCTGTTCTTTTTAGTTCAACTAGGCATGATTAATGGACGAGACTAAGTGTGACTATACCTGCCAATATTGAAACTTGTTTGAAGATAGTCGATCGGGTCAAGCCCATCGTCGACCTATGGTTGATGAAAGTTTCTCTGATTGAAGATCGTCGACCGACGTTCGACCATCGTCGAACAGGTCGAGCTCATCGTCGATCTCTGAACGACGACAGCTTGTTGGTTGAGAAGCCAGAAATAGTCGAACGATGGCTCGACTACTCTGCTTCTGAGCCGATCGTCGAACGACCGTTCGACTATCGGGTCTAGTATCTTTTTAATAGATCGACTATTTCCGGTCTAATATAAAGCCGATAGTCGACCTAGGTTAAAAGATCTGTTGTTTTTTCGTCGACGGAGCGTGACTTTTCGCATTCTGCCTTCCCGCTTGCGATTCTCTGCCGCTTCGTCTCTTTCGTCCTCGCCGTCTTCTCCGTCCTTCTCGCGCTTTCTCCAGCGATTCTCCAGCGAATCAATGGCGGTCTCTCCAGCAGTTCTAGCAGTTGTGAAGTTTGATGCAGGCTTTAGTGTTGATTTCGACGCGTTCAGTAGCTGCGAAGCTGGGATCGTAGAAGTTCTTCAGCTTTGCCGGGATCAAGGACTCGAAAGGTTAATGTCTTCAAGAATTAAGATAAACATCCCAGAGATCAAGGAATGGGCCTTCACGTCGTCCTCCACCGACGACTCGATGATTGGTACCATCGGCGGAGAAGAGGTAATCCTAACTCCGGCCGTTCTGACTGAAATTTTTGGTTTAATAAATGGTGAAGAGGATTATGAGCAAGATGCTCAAGAATTCGGACGAATGTTAGTTGAGCTGGGACATGCTGAGGGCATTCCCACGAAGCTGCTCAAAGTAAATTTCCCTTTCAAGATCAAGTTTCTTGCTGAGTTGGTAGGAAAAGTGCTCCTGGGTAAGCACTCTGCTCATGATAATATCACAAGGCAACAATTCGCACTGATGTGTGCGATTGTTAATCGAAAAAAGATCGATTGGGCAGCAGTGATGTTTGATTTAATAAGGAAAAAGAATGGCAAGAAGGAAGTTACCCTCGGAAGGGTTATTGGAATCTTCCTGAAGGAAAAGTACCCCCAGCTGCTGAGTTCAACCGCAACAACAATTAATGCAAGCAAGAAGATGGATCCTAACCTGTTCTCTAAATGGAAGAGAACTTTTGTGAAACCCGCTCTCACAGGGGTTGCTCCAGCAACATCTGAGGACACCAGGACTGAATCAGTCACTCCTCACCATGTCGAAGCTGGCTCAGCTCTCCCCTCCTCCTCTTCTGCTTTGTTGTCTGCTTCAGTTGAAGTTCCATCAACTTCAGCTGAAGTACGACCTTCTCCCTCTTCTGCTCCAGAAACAACCACGGTTGTTCCTCTTTCCCCTCCAGCATCTCCTCTCCCTTCTCATCAGACTAGGATATCTGCTCCTAGCTTTGATTTGTTAGGATCTGAGAGAATTTCTACTCCTCCTCTGTCTCCCATTCATTCCCCAGTTAATTCTCCAATTAACTCTCCAGCTCCATCTCCTGTTCAATCCCCTGTCCACACCATTCTTCATCCCAGCACTACACCCATATCTCCTGCAGCTCCATCCACTTCACATCCATCATCTTTTGAGATTACTCCTTAACTCATCTCCCGCATTGTGGAGTTGATTACCCCGTCAATCAAAACCATGATTGAAGAGGCAATCGCTCCCCTTGCATCCTCCATTGATATCTTAACTGCCTCCATCAAATCTCTCTCAAAATCTGCTGAGCCATCTTCCTCAAGGGGCCTGGTTTCAGTCTCCACTGAAATCAGGCAGGGGGAGATGTTCTATGAAGATGCCTCAGAACCTCCTGCCTCCCTTCCAGCTATAACAGATACTGTGATGACAGCCCTGGAAGAGTCTGCTCCAGCTGATAAAGAAGTAGTTCCAGTGTTATCTGATAAGGAAATAGCTGATGGAATCATGCTATCTGAAATTGCAGTAAAAGTCTGCCTAGAAGATCTCACCACTCCCGTGGTTGCTAGATTCCTAGAAGGAATTATAACTTCATATCTAGATGAATCATGGGAGATGGTCAAGTATGAAGGTAATTCACTTATTCGATTTATTGACGAGTCAATTAATTTGCTTGCTAGTGAATACCTTGAAGGAATGATTATTGCTTATTTAGCAGATCTGTATTCATAATTCTACAGATTTTATTAGAGAAGATTTATCTGCTCAGATAATAGTAATTGTCTCAGAGGCTGCCCCAAGTGTTCCTGTTATCCAAGTAGATCCAGAATTGGAATCGTTTTTAGATGATAGAGAAGATGAGTCTGAGAATCAAGATGAAGTCAAAGATGACACTCCTGTTCTGAGTGTGGAAGAAGTACAAGCAAGAGATGCCTGGAATAGAAGAGTACAAGAGTCTTTAAAAGAGAAAGAAAAGGAGCTGCAAGTTGAAAAGTCAACCATCTGGGATGACTCACCAGGGTTGGACTTAGATTCCCTTCTGGCTCTGGATGCCATGGAAGAGGAAAGAGAGAAATCAGATCTGAAGCTTAAAGAAAAGGCTGTTTCTGAAGCCTATGATCCGTATGATAATCTTCCATCATCTCACTCTGATGATGAGGATGATTCTGATGTATCTGAAAATTCAAAGAGAAAGAAAGCTGTTCAAAAGAAGAGAAAAGCTGCTCCTCCTCCTCCCAGTAAAGATAATGATACTCCTTATTATATTCTGAAGGGCATTGACCCTAAGTCAAAGGAATTTCAGCATTGGATGTGGTTCTCAAAGAACCAGCAGAAAGAGAGGAAAAGATCTAAAAGATATGATAGTCCTGGTTCTAGATGGACTCCCAGAGGTCCTCCTCCTCCTCCTCCAGGTGCAGGAGCTTCTGGTAATCTTTCTGCCAACCCTTCTGCCTCTTCAGGAAAATCTGCTCCATCAGCAAGATCTGCTTCGTCTCAGCATCAATCAAGGAAAAGCTCTCATAGCTCTCATGGAAAGTCTCATTCTGGCAGTCAAATGCATGAAGCAGAAGTGAAAGAACAAGTTAAGGAGGTTGTGTATCTAAAGCCAACTTTTTCACCTCCTCCTTCTCCTAAGAGAAAGGTTTCAACTGTTGTACCAATTCAGTCTGAGAAAGTTGTTTTAAAAGGTAAGTAGTTTACTTTGTTTTAAAATTCTAGCAAGAACCTTTTGCTAAGTCTGCTCCAATATCTTATCTAGATAAAGAATCCGATGCTGCTCCTCCTGAGCCTGTTTATGAAAGTCCAGAGCTAGATCCTAACTTTAGGATGGCTCGTTTTCACGAACTAGTTGGAGCAGCTCAAATAAGAAAAGCAAAAGCAGAAGGAAAAGATACTACTGGTTTAACCACTATGTCTGCCTTCAGAAAGAAAGAGTTTGAAAAGTTCCAGGTCAATCCTGATGTATTTGATCCCTCAAAATATATGGAAAAGCATCCTGAAGCAGTAGTCCCAAGAGCTGTAGAATTGAAGATCATTGGTGTGCAGGACTTGAAGCTATCAAAGAAAGAAGCTGATGATCCTCTAAGGAAAATCTCTTTTGTTCCTAGTTCCTCTGCCCCCTTGCCAGACTCTGTAGATTCTTAATAGTTTGATTGACTGCTGTGTTATATTTGTTTATTATCTATCTGGTTGATAATCTGCTAGTTATTTGCTATCTATTTCCTGTATTGTTTATAGTGTTCTATAGCTAGTTCTGTGTTTTAGATTTTGAAGGACTTAACTCAAATAAGGGGAGATTGTTGGTACCCTAGTTTGATTTGAGTTTAGTCCTCTCCTTTGTGCTCCTTGACCCAAGAATTATCTATGGTCAATGGTTAGTAGTCTAGCTGTAGAGTCCTCACTTTTCCAGATTGAGAATTTGGTTAAGTTGTTTGTTCGTTCGACTATCGTCGAACGCCGCTCGACTATCGTCTATCGGCTGATCGACGATCGTCTATCAGTTGGTCGACGCTCTGTCTGCGTTGATAGTTCGACTATCTGTTGATAGGTCGACTATCTTCTTGGCGTGGTAGTTCGACTATCTGTTCTGATAGATCGACTATCTGATAGTTCGACTATCTGTTGATAGGTCGACTATCTGTTCCGCTTTGATAGGTCGACTATCTGTTGATAGGTCGACTATCTGTTGATAGGTCAACTATCTGTCGTCTTTGATAGTTCGACTATCTGTCCTGATAGTTCAACTATCTGATAGTTTGACTATCTGTTGATAGATCGACTATCTGGTCTGCTTTGATAGTTCGACTATCTGTTGATAGGTCGACTATCTGTTTTCTGAGGTAGGTCGACTATCTGCTTGATAGGTCGACTATCTGTTCTCGCTTGATAGTTCGACTATCTGCTTTGATAGTTCGACTATCTGATAGTTCGACTATCTGTTGATAGGTCGACTATCTGTTTGTTTCTGATAGTTCGACTATCTATCGATAGGTCGACTATCTGATAGCTCGACTATCTGTTGATAGCTCGACTATCTGTTTTGCCCTGATAGTTAGACTATCTGTTTATAGGTCGACTATCTGATAGTTCGACTATCTTCTGGTAGTTCGACTATCTCCTTTGATAGTTCGACTATCTGGATCGTTCGACTATCTGTCCGATAGTTCGACGATCTCCGTGCGTCGGTCGACGATCTCCGAAGGTCGTTCGACGCTTTCTGTCTGTCTTTATATTTTGTATTTATTTATTATATTTAATTAATTAATACATTATCTGGCATATCTTTTTAGCTGTATTATGATAATATTTCCAGGCATATCTGCTCTATCCTTTTTGCCTGAGTCAAATCTTTTTAGATAAAGTTGTTTGTCTTATTAGCTGACATTATAAATTACTTTATCTGTTGTCAGCCCTTTATAGCCGTTAGACTGAAAAGTCTTCTTTTTGCTATAAAGAGTTTGTTTCTGATATGACTTTATTTAGTACTTTATTATCAAATTGTTTCCCGCAGCTTCCTAGAAAAAGGGTTATTCCTTTTATAGAATGTTTCTGCTGCAGAGTTTGTTCTGTCTTCTTGATATTTACAGCTCAGGTCTCAAGTCTCAGAAGAAGACAAGTTATTCAAATTGAAGAGAGCCGTTGCTTGCTGATGTTATATAAAGGACCCTTTGAAGAAGGATTAAAGCTAGCATATAGCTAACTAGTTACCCAGATATTTTCAAGCATTCAAGCCTTCATCAAGATCAAGCTTTCTGCTCTCAGCAATTTCCATCTAATTGAGAAGTGTTAAGATCTTCTACTCTTCTTCATCCTGAGTTCTCCTGCTTTCAGGAAGTTCAAACTCAGAGTTCTTTTGAAGAAGAAGAAGAAGAAGAAGATTGCTGCTCGAAGATCTTTATTTTATTATTTATTATCTTCTTGTAGTTTTTCCTTTAGAACTTTCTGAAGAGTTTTCTGCACTGAAGCAAGACTTCACCTGGACATCTTTGAGCCAGGGGGAGCCTTGATTCTTTAGAGTTTTCTAGCTCAGTGCAAGTTTTTGTGCTTCTCTAATCTTTGTAAAATAGAGAAGACATCTTAACCTTCTTCCCCCTCCTGTACAGGGTTATTACTCCCTTCAAAAGTATCCCTTGGTGGCAGGGCACCTGATCAAAAACCTGTGCTTGGTTTTTAGACACCTGATCAAAAGTCTAAAGGGTTTCTGGATCTACCTGAAGCAGATCCTGTTGGTGGCAGGGCACCTGATCAAAAACCTGAGTGGATTCCTACCGTGTGGGTAGAAGAGTGGACGTACCCATGTTGTTTGGGGAACCACTATAAATTTCCTTGTGTCGTTTGGATTCACTTGTTTAATTCCTGCATTGTGGCTGTGAATAGATATAACTAGGATTGCTAGTTGCTGATTAGGTTTTCCAAGCCTTAACTGTAATTACAGTCAGCTTGAGTTTGTACACATCACTTGTGTTAGGCTTTAACGTTAAATCAATATCTATAATCTTTTCATTCCGCACTTCACTCCAAGGGAGTTGGGTAGACCATTAAGTTTTGTCTAGTGCAAAATTTGATAACTCTATTCACCCCCCCTCTAGAGTAGTATCTATCCCTTCACTTTCAGTAGGCTTCGTAAAAGATTTAGAGGGTGTGCAATATTTCACCAGTACCACTTGGAGAGCGCCTTCCAGATGGCTCTGAGAAGACGTAATCCGCCAAGTGTGACCTAGAAGTACATATCGGGGGAAAGATTTTTGAAACCACTGCAATGGTGTTGGGAATCCCAGAATTTGATCTCATTCTGGGCATGTTGTGGTTGGATTAGCACCACACAAAGATAGATTGTGCGGCAAAGCAAATCACCTGGAGGCATGGAGACACTGAGGTAATTTTCTAAGATATCAAATTTGCACCATCTATGTTGTTGTCTTTGATTCAGGCCCTTAAGGCCCATATGAAAGGGGACAAAGTATATATATGATATGTTTTGAATTAAAATAGATGGCACCAAGTATGAAAGATGTGCGGGTAGGCGGGATTTCCCTGAGGTATTTTCTGAGAATTTGTCAGGATTACCCCCACATAGAGAGGTGGACTTTCAAATAAAATTAGTATCGGATGACAAGACTGTCTCTCGGACCCCTTACCGAATGGCTCCAAAGGAACTCGCCGAGTTTAGGGTTTAGTTGCAGGAGTTGATAGAATCAGGGTTTATTTTCCCCAGTTCATCACCTTTGGGAGCCCCTGTTTTATTTGTCAATAAGAAAGACGAAACATTAAGATTGTGCATAGACTATCAGGAGCTCAACCGACTGATGGTGTGGAACACCTACCGGTTACCCCAGATCGACGAGTTATTCGATTAGTTTGTGGGAGTGCATTAGTTTTCCAAATTGGATCTACGCTTGGGGTACTATCAATTAAGAATACAAGAGTAAGATATCCCGAAGACAGTGTTTAGCTCGAGATATAGATTGTACGAGTTCACAATGATGCCATTTGGACTCACAAATTCCCCTTTTGCATTCATGAGTTTGATGAACCAGGTGTTCAAGCCGTACTTAGATGTCTTCGTCATCATATTCATCGATGATATTTTGGTCAATTCGAAGACAAAATAAGAGCATGAAAAGCACTTGACCTTTGTTTTTAAGAATCTAAAAGAGCATGCCCTGTTTGCTAAGTTCAGTAAATATGAATTTTGGCTCCGAGAAGTTGCCTTCTTAGACCATGTGATTAGTGGAGCTTGACTAGCCGTAGACCTGGCCAAGGTGCGTGTCATGAAGGAATGGTCACCTTTGAAGTCAGCGGCCGATGTACGTAGCTTCCTTGGACTTGATGGGTATTATCGCAAGTTCGTGAGAGGATTCTTGAAGATATCCCTTCCCCTCACTTCTTTGATGAAGAAAGGTGTGCCATATGAGTGGACACCCCAGTGTGAGGATGCCTTTCATGAGTTGAAAGATAGACATATAACCGTACCCATCCTAGCTCTTCCATCAGGGAAAGGGGGATTTCAAGTTTACACTGATGCCTCCTATCAAGGGGTGGGTGCAGTGTTGATGCAGCACGGGCATGTGATTGCTTACGCTTCAAGGCCGTTGAAGAAACATGAAGTTAATTATCTGATACATGATTTGGAGTTGGGAGCAGTGGTGTTCACCCTAAAATTTTGGAGGAATTATTTGTATGGCATTCACTGCGAGATCTTTTCAGATCATAAGAATTTGAAGTATGTTCAAACTCAAAAGGAGTTGACTTTGAGACAGCGGGAGTGGTTAGAATTTTTGTGTGATTATGAGTTTACATTGAACTACCTCCCCGGTAAAGCAAACTCTGTAGTAGATGCTTTGAGCAGAAAAGTACCAGAGTCGATCCTTGAGTCTAAGTTGATGAGTATGAAATTCACTCGAGTGCTCGAGGATATAGAGATCATGTTGGTGTGTAAGGATCATCCCGAGATGTATACTGAATATCTAGCTGCCATGAGCATAGTTTGTGACATTCGAGATCGAATTCGGGCAGAGCAAGGGAAGTATACTGCTCTGGCCCTAGTGATTAAAGCTATAGAGGATAGATCTACTAAAGAGTTTACTCTAAAGTACAACCTCGTTAATTTCCATGGTCGGCCCTACATTCCCAAGGGTGGTGAAATCCGGGAAGATATATTGAGAGAGGCACACTGCTCCAAGTATTTGGTGCATCCCGGGATTTCCAAGATGTATAGTGACTTACGAAAGACCATGTTCTGGTCAGGAATGAAGAGTGTTGTTAAGTACTATGTAACATAAAGTGAGGCTTTCTAGAAGGTGAAGGTGGAGTGCAAGATCCCTGGAGGATTATTATAATCATTGCCCATCCCCGAGTGGAAGTTCGAGGATATCTCCATGGACTTTGTTCACGGGTTGCCTTGCTCGCTCTCTTGGAACGATTCAGTTTTGGTAATTTAGATCGCTTGACAAAGGTCGTCAGATTTATCCCAATGAAGAAGAAGATGCATGTAGATGTATTGGTTCGTATCTTTGTGGAACAGTTTGTACAGTACCAAGGTGTGCCTAAGATGATAGTCTATGACTGTGATGGTCGCTTCACCTCCAAGGAATGGAAGTCAGTTCAAGCGTATTTGGGTTCTCGCCTCACCTTTAGCACGACCTTTCATCCTTAGACAGATGGTTAGTCTGAGAAAACCATCAAAACTATGTAAGATCTATTGAGATTATGTGTACTGGATAGAGGAGAGCAATGGGAAAGGCTCTTGCCACTGGTGGAATTTTCGTACAATAACAATTATCAAGCTAGCATTGGGATGGCACCCCACGAAGCACTTTATGGGAGGAGGTGTAGAACTCCATTATCATGGGTGCAGGATGAGGATCCAAAGATTTTGGGAATCAAATATATTGATGATATCGATGCTGCTGTTAGATTGATACGGGACCGCATGCTTGAGGCTCAAAATCGGCAGGCAAAATACCATAATAAGAAAAAATAGATGGTAGAATTTCAAGTGGGTGACAAAGTATTCTTTAAAATTAGGCCGATGCATTGTGTGTCACGAGTGCATGGTATGAAGAAGCTCAGCCTGAGATATGTGGGGCCATATGCTATATTGAAAAGAATTGTCCTTTTGGCCTATCGGCTAGAGCTACCACCAGAGCTGGAAAATTTGCATGACATCTTCCATGTGTCGTTGATTCGAAAGGCACTATTACGGCCCGATCAATATGTTTACACCACAGATGGAGCAGTGACAACTGATATATCTGTTCGAATAGAATCGGTGCGGATAGTGGACACCGAGACGAGGAACATGCGTCGGAAAAGTGTACCTTTGGTGAAGGTCATGTTGTCTAACAATAGGAAGGAAGAATATACTTGGGAGTCGGTGGACTTGATGCGAAAGCGCTACCCGGAGTTGTTTCCCCAAGGTAAAATTTAAGCATATTATATTTCCATGCTTTATCTCCCCACAGCCTTAGCCTGATTTCAGGGACGAAATTTTTTATTTTGTTTATAGGATTTGTAATGTACTATTTCGTGCTAGACCCCTTGTGCACATTTTGAGTCAAGAAAGCTTACTCAAGCTCGGGGTGCAGCGATAACAAGCATCGAGTTATACTCGACAAATAGGGAAAATTTCACTTAGAAGAATTATAGAATCTACCAGGCGTTTATTGTGTTGAGTGGTCTCAACGCCATTCAAGTTTAACTTAGAAAATTATTCTAGATCCACCATGCGTTGAGTGTGTTGAGTGGTATCAATGCCATTCCAGTTTAACTTAGAAAATTTGTTCTGGATCCACCAGGCGTTTAGTGTGTTGAGTGGTCTCAACGCCAATCCAGTTTAACTTAGAAATTGTCCTTGATTCAGAAAGCATCGAGTGCGTTGAGTGGTCTCAACTCCACTCGACGAAATTTAACTTTAAATATTTCTGTACTCAGAAAGCGTCTAGAGCGTTTAGTGGTCTTAATGCCATTCGACGAGGCATTGAGTTATTTGACTTAGAATATTTCTGGAATCAGGAAGCGTCGAGAGAGTTGAGTGGTCTCAACACCATTCAACGAGGCATTGAGTTATTTGACTTGGAATATTTTTGGACTCAGAAAGCATCGAGAGCGTTTAGTGGTCTCAACGCCATTCGACAAGGCGTTGATTGTTTTAACATAGAATTATTACGGATACTATAGGCATTGAGTGGACTCGATGCCACTCGATGAAGCGTCGAGTGCGTTGAGTAAACTCGACGCCATTTGACGAATTGTCAGGTATACTCGATGATTTTGACTAGACTTTATAGGCGTCGAGTGTAAAGACGAATCTCGACGATTCGTCGAGTGAGTGTATGTACACTCGATGATTTTATACTTAGATGATTTTTCCATCCCAGACTATTTGTTGGTTTATATAAATGGGCTGAACCGGGTTTTTCGGAAATGCGCCAATTAACTTATTTGGACCCGGTCTTTTCGACAAGACTTAATTTAAATAATAATGGGCAGTCCAATACTAAGGTGACACGTGGTAGGCGGTCTAACCCTAATTCTTCTTATAAAAGGAGACTTACGGAAAACCCTAGACATCACTTAACTTCTTGCTGAATCGTTACCTATGCCAAAACTGTCAGAAGAGGGAAAGTTGTCGAAGTCGGATTTTCTTGAGGAGGGGCTGTTCCTTTCCGTGAAGAACAACGCAAGCGAGGAGAAGATGCCATCGAGAAGGATAACAAAATCCATGGCCGGAAGTGAGGTGAGCTTCCTACCCTCTCCCTTGGTGCTAGATCTCTAGTTATTATCTAGGAGAGATTTATACTCAAAAGAGTTGGACTTGTGACATGAAGATCTCCTAGGAAGAGACCATGCTAGTACCTTGTCCTGGGGATTTGATGTCTTCAACCTCTCCTCTCTTCTATGTGAAGATGGTGGACTTTGTTTCGTGAAGAGGATTGGTGATGGTTAAAACTCGCGGTGCCCCGACCCTTTATGTTTCAAATGTGGTTTGGTGATGTGGATTATTTATTTTTATTTAACGATTGGGGAGGCCGGAGCTGCGCGGATTTTATTTGATATATAAGTTGAAATCGAGTTTTAACAAAAGAAGGAAAGTGCACCTATCGCGTGTAGTACAGGATGTTCCAGTGGAGAATATCGGGGTCGTATTGTTCTCGGGGACGGGTTGATAATTTCTACTCCTCTAGGAGGGACTATTATATTACTGAAAATTAAAGGTGTAAGAGCGATGAGCCACTCATCGGAATGGGGACGGCTTATGGGTTTGGTGAGACGCGAGTTCGAAAAGAAACACTAAACAATTATAAAAAAATACTGAAAAAGAAGAACTCACACACACCAAACACATAAAGAAGAAATGACATAATTGAAATTACAAGTCATACTCAAACGAGTAGGTGGAAAATTGCAAGTCCTACTCAAACGAGTAGGCGGGAAATGAAAGTTGTAAAGAAAGCTGTAAAACGCAAGCCCTACTCAAACGAGTAGGCGGGAAATGAAAGCGAGTCCTACTCGAATGAGTAGGCGGGAAATGAAAGTGAGTCCTACTCGAATGAGTAGGCGGGAAATAAATGCACACACACACACTCTCTACATAATTGAAAGAAAGCATTAAATAAATCATGAAAAAGAAAGCAGTAAAAGAAAGCGAGAAAGGAAAGCAGGAAAATCTAACTCCTACACGCACACACTCTACACAAATGGAAGAAAGCAGTAAATTAATAAAGCAATAAAATCTAACTCCTAAACGCACGAACTCTACAAAAAGAGAAAAAAAACAAAGGGTAGCAAAAATTAAAACGATAACACTTTCATTTTTATAATTTTATAAAAGTGAGTAAAAAGTGGAAATAAAGCTAAAAAAACAAAAAGTTTTACAACCTATGAAAAATCTAAGGTTAAAAAAATCAAAACCACTTTTAAAAACACTTCAATAAACTCATAAAAAGAAAAAAGAGCATTAAAAATAACTAAAAAGCTAAAACCTAAAATTACTCTCATACACACACACACACACACACACACACACATTTTAAAAAAAACAAAAGACAAAAGATCACTCAAAGTGGGCACTCAAATGAAATTCCAAACTATACAAAGAGAGAGAAAAAACTAAACATTTTATTAAGCCACAAAGGGAGTTACAAAAAGCTAAAACAAACTAAGAGAGGGGGTGAAAATTCCCTTACATAGCTTGGAAAACACCCAAGGCAGCCCACTAACAGCAAAATGGTTCCAAAAAAGTGAACCATTGGACCTTACAGAGAAGTTCTATTTATAATAAAAAAGTTTACGGGAGGTAGCACGCTGGTGTGCAGAGGAAGCCAAGAATTTGATGACAGGCCAGGTTCTAGAAGTAGCAGGTGCGGGACACGTCATGGTCGCTGTTACTGGAAGCATCGAGCGTCGACAGAAAGATAAGCGTCGAGTGGAGGCAAATTCGTCGAGCGCTGCTCGACGAACGTCGAACGGCTGGTGTTGAGTGTGGAGTCCAGTTTGACGAATGTCATTCGCTGAGCCGGGCATGAAATTCGTCGAGTGCGGCATTGAGTTGTGTTCGACAAACATTGAGCATGGAGTGTTGATCTACGTTTGGCGAACTAGCTGGCGTTGAATCAATCGTCGAGCGTAGAGTCTTGCATCAAATTCGTCGAGAGATGCTCCTGTTATGAAATTCGTCGAGCGCTAATGCTATGAAATTCGTCGAGCGCTGATGTGGCATTAATTCGTAGAGCACTGAGTCCGACATAATTTCGTTGAGCGCTGCTCGACAAATCGTCCAGTGCTGATCGACGAGATCAAATTCGTCGAGCGCTGCTCGATGAATCGTCGAGCGCTGATCGACGAGATCAAATTTGTTGAGTGCTGCTCTACGAACGCGGTCATTTCTGTGCAGGAAGTAGATTCTTTCACTGGAATCAAAGTAACACGCCTAGGTCACGGGCGTGACCAATTTGATACGGGCATGTACTTTGAAATTTTTGACTTTTCTGCAAAAAATTTGGAAAACAAAATAAACTTAAGTTAGAAGTGTATTTACAAAAAAGGAACAATTTATTGGAGAAAAATAATAAAAAACTACAAAAATAACCTAAAACTACATATATAAAGTACTGAAAAAAATATGAATATTTACAATTAATCAAATGGTCTATTGAGGGTGAATAAGGGAGGAGGAAATCCTGCATATAGTTTTTAACAAATGTCTAGAGGAAGAAGATGAACCGTTGTCGTTCATATTGCTTTAAGATGCATGCAGAAGTATGTTTTCTATGCATAACAAACTTTGAGGCTGATTTCGAGTAGGTTACAGACAGATCAGGGATTTTGACTAAACACGAAAGTCATATTCCTTGAAAAGACCTTTCCAATGGATGGTTACACGTTTTCATATGGGCCCTGTAGCCTCTGGAATGTCCAGCCGAAGTTATTTTACAGTCATGTCTTAAGTACCTGTTATTCTCGGGTTAGTGTAGAACCGGGTTTGGATTCAGTAGAGAGATCGTAGCAAAATAATGTTGAGGTTTTTGTAAACTTAGTCAATACGTAATCGTGATTATCAAATGGTTGATGGGATTCAGTTGATAGATCCTTAAGTAAACAAATGGTTTGATGAAATATGATTGTACAAACGGTTTGAAGGAGTTTGATAAACAAATGGTTTAGGAAAGTTAGTGAACAAATGATTTGATACGATTTGGTTGTACAAATGATATTCTTGTGAAATCTAATAGGCATGTGCATGATTATAATCAGGAGAATGAAATAAGTTTTGGAAAGAGGGTGTGATGTCCGACAATTGAATGTATAACTCATAGTTATGTTATCATGTTTGATGTGTATGTGAAGTATCATGATATTGTTGTGATTAACTTATGGAAGAATAGTTGATTGTGAATGCTTGATTTTAAGGAGGAATCAGATGAGGTTAATGCATGGCCATGTGATATGATGTTTAATTAAATGTGTATAGCAGTCAACTGCTTAGAGTTCTCTCCCTACGGGTAGCAATGTGGGATTGGTATGTTGTATAAGGTGGCTTGCCACCTATGTTCTTGTTGAACCCTTAAGTGCTTGGGGCACGAAAATGTGATGAGGGTGTAAGTGCGTGAGTATTTGACCGCACTAGATTGATGTGATTATAACGAACTCAGTGTGGATCCCTTAGATGTCTAAATTGCATGCGGTGTGAGTCGTCACGCATTGTCGTAATCTTGGGTTAAGGATAGCGTGGCAGGTCTACGGTCTCTCCAGTCATCACACCGACGGGAGTTGACAGATAGACTTTGGTCAATTTTGTTGTGTCCTCGTTGCTCATTCCTGAGGGCCTTTCCATGCCAAGTGGACAGTTTGGCTGTGTCCTCATTGCTCATTCTCGAGGCCCTTTTCGTGCCACACTAGTAGGCAAGTTTGGGTTGTGTTCTTGGTGCACATCTACCTGAGACCCCTTTAAGACTTAGTATGCATGGGCTCTGCGGTTGTGTTTTTAGCGTTGTGGTGTACAAAGGCCTAGGCCAGGTAGTGTGGAGACCAACCTAGTAGTGGAAAGCCAATTCAACTGTCACTATCTAGCCACGATGGATGACGCTTGAGAGGTTAGCTACCTACTTGAAAAGTGGGAACTACAAGTTTGTGTCGATATAGTAGTGTGTGTGTGAGCATGGGTGAGTCATCATATTGCATTCATATCAATTCATTGCACCGCATAAGATCCTTATTATATAAGTTTGTATGGACACTCTTATATAATGAGTTACTTTACTGTTAAGTCGATCCTTAACTTATATGTCTGTATGGGCATTCATATAAGTTGAGTTACTTTCATGTATTAAGATTATACTTGTATGCTGATGTTGATAGTAGAACTGCTAGTGTAGATTGATTTACTAACTTGTTGTACATGTTGGATACTTTGATATTGATTAGTCTTATACCACCTGCTTGTACTACTCCTTTTATATATATATATAGTGTACCCTTTTCCTTTCTCCACCTGGTGCCTGAGATTCACCAGAGAGCGGATGTGATAGCCACTTAGTCTTTATAACTAACGGTTGCTACGTCTTCCTTTTTAGGAGGAAATCCCGTAGATAGAGTATCATAAGGTTGTGTAGGAGGGCAGCTAGGCCAGGGTGATAGGACCTGATACGACATTACCATCACTGCGGTCGGTTACAGATGTGAGTTTTTGAGGGACTTTTATTGTATCCCTTTAAGCAATTTTGTACTCTGATATTATAGAAGCCTTGTTGTTGCTTCTTTTTATTGATGTACTAGTTGGACTTATATACTTGTGTGGATTTTTACTTATGTTTAAAATATTTATGTTGGGTTGGAATGGATGATATTGGTTTTAGCCGGCATGATAGGAGTCTTGTAGTATCGGTCAACCCGTATGTTGGCGATACCGCAAGGCGGCTATTCTAGGCATAAGACTTCCCTCGGCCGTGTCATGTGTTCCGGGAGAGGGGCTTACACCCTGCCAGCTAATGGGAGCAAGGCAGTGGGATTTGCTTGGGGTCAACTTGGGAGACACCATCGAGTGACATCCAGCCCTGCCAGCAAATTAAAGCCTAGCAGCGTGATCTGCTCGGAGTCAGTTAGGGAGACACCTCGAGTGATTTCCAGCCCTGCCAGCTAATGGAAGCCTGACAGAGGGATCTGCTCGGGGTCAGCTTGTGATACACCATCGAGTGAAATCCAGTCCTCCTAGCTAATGGGATCCTAACAGCGGGATCTGCTCGGGGTCAGATTGGGAGACACCATCGAATGACATCTAGCCCTGTCAGCTAATGGGAGCCTGGCAGTGGGATCTGATCAGGTTCAGCTTGGGTGATACCATCGAGTGACTTCCATCCCTATCGACTAATGGGAGTCTGACAATGGGATATGCTCGGGGTCAACTTGCGAGACACCTATAGTGAATTCCAGCCTTGCCATCTAATGGGATCCTAGCAGTGGGATTTGATCGCAGTCAACTTGGGAGACACCTCGAGTGACTTCAAACCCTACCAGCTAATGGGAGCCTGGCAGCGGGATCTGCTCGGACTCAACTTGTAACACCCCTATCCGTCACACAGCATATAACAGTTGGTCCGGCCGGGGCCCGATGCCATATACCATGGATAAACCGGTGGGTTACTCAATGAAACTTTTCAAACAATACACACGTCCTACACATAGCATCTAGCGGATGTAATTTATTAAGTTGCAATAATAAGAACCCTGCCAACAAGTATGAATGTCCACTAACAGAAAACCACGTAGGAATGAATTACAAAATGTACAAAAGTACTGGCCTTAAGGCCTTACAAGTTTGCTCAAAAATAAGTGTCTTCCAAACCTCGGCACGCAGGTCGGTCACGCATGAGAATACAAGAAAACACTCAAAATTTATGCCTTTTAGGGCCGGCTCAGCAACATGGACTTTAGCCCGCTATTTACCGCTCGGCTCCGCAGTACCTGCAACACAGTTCACCGAAACGGTGGCAAATAAGAATAACGGTCAGCTTAAGCTGACCAAATTATAACGATTCTGCCCCCAAATCGGGGCGACAAAGCTTCTTCCCTGCACTTGTTAGCAAAACCAGCAACAAAACGAATAAACATCACATCATAAGTGTACGCACACAAGGACGTACACCCCGTGCTCTCAGGGCACTTACTCGGCGAAGCCAGTCCGAACCCAGTCCGATCCTCGACTCCATCATCACCCCCAGGGCGGCAAACCTCGTGACCATTTAGTCTTTTCAGCCGTAGCCTAGACTCGATCTCGAAATCATCGGTAAGTGACACGTTAACTGTAGGTCTCTTTAACCGAAATAGATGGAGTGGGTAGGGTTCCACCAGCTCGTTGCTCACCCCGCCATGGCCATTTGGACTTTGACGCGGGCCAAGCTTCCCCCAGTCCCAAATATCGATAAAACACGGTACATAGCCCCGCTATATACCCGGCTGGCTCCCAGTCCATCGAAATTGCAGAAATACATTTCCGTACAGAATTCCGGGTGCACCTTGGGGTTAATCCCCAAGATTCCCTGATGCATTCTAACACATAGAAACCCGAAAACAAACAATACGCACGGAGTCTTCTCCGGTACAATATGCATAGTAAAACATCACCGATCCAAAACAACATGTCCGGGTAGGCTTCACACACCATGCCTATGTCCGTACAACGATTCCGGACTCTAACAAGTGGGACTTTACATATCTACCCCCACAGAATACCGCAAACTCATCGCACACTCGCGGGAGCGGGTTTTCCCATGCAAAGGAAGAAGAGCTTCACATGCTCAAGATGAAAATCTTTACCCAATTGTTTTTCCTTGGCTCCATGGAAATCTATGTGGATGAATAGCACCGCAATCTCCTTGCCTCCGTAGATCCGAAGTCGGCTCGCGATTTGGGGCTCCGAAACTTTGCCGGTGACCGGAACTAGCCTTCCTTCTTCCTCCTTGCTCTCTCCTCTCTCTAGATCTTAGAAAGAGAGTGAATCCAAGCTTATGAGAAATTTACACCCCTGAACCAGCCTTTACCCTAAGGTTGGAAGAGCCTGAACCATCAGATCCAAAAACAAGGAAACGAACGGCTGAGATTCAGCCAGAATTTCAAAAACCTGGGCCGAACACGGGTTCCGACAAGCCCATGTTCAGGGCCGTGTCACCCATTCGCCGTCAAAACCGTCGCGTCCTGAAAAGAACAAGGGCACCCGACACGCCCGTGTCAGGCTTGACATGCCCATTTCATCTAGTACACGCCCGTGTAGCTGGGCATGTTCCCTCAACGACACATGTCCAAAACAACCCGAGCACAACACGGCCATGTGACACACCCGTGTCACATGTCGTATGCTAGACACGCCCTGGGACACGCCCGTGTCCTAGGCCATGTAACTGCCTTAGCACAAACCGCCACACGACCCGAGGAGGACACGGGTATTCGACACGCCCGTGTCAAATTTCACACGCCCGTCTCGGACTCGAACACGCCTGGGCTCAGGTCATGCGTCCCTCACTCAACGATCGTCTAGTGCAAGGCTCTAAGTGACTGACACGCCCGTATCCCAGGCCGTGTTCACCCCCCCCCCCCCCCGACGATTGTTGACCCCAAAATCATCGGCCACGCGACCAACGCCTAACCCGAGCACGACACGCCCTGGGACATACCCGTGTCCTAGGCCGTGTCACCCCTACCAAAACTCAGATTTGGCTCAAAATGCCACCCATCACCCTTTTGAGTTTCGGGATGTTACAACTCTCTCCCTCTTTAAAGAATTTCGTCCAAGAAATTACCAAAGGAAAAATAAACAAAACCAAAAGCGTTACCTGAGAGAAATAACTCTGGGTAATCCTCCTGCATGGTCTGCTCCCATTCCCAAGAGAGCTCCTCACGACCACAATTGTCCCAAAGGACCTTGACCATCCTGATCTCCTTGTTACGGAGTCTCTTAACCTCAAAGTCTTCAATACGAATGGGCTTGACCTTAGTTGCCAACCCTTCATCCACCGGCACTTGATCACCTGCGATCACCTGCGAAGGCACTTACACCGCCTTCCGCACACTGAAATGTGGAATACATCATGTAGACCACTCAACTCCACCGAAAGCCTCAGACGATAAGCCGCTTCGCCGATCCGCTCCAGAATCTAAAATGGTCCAAGGTATCTCGGGCTCAGCTTCTTCAAGTGTCGTACCCGTGACACACCCTTGAACGGCTTTATCTTCAAGTACACCCAATCATTAACCACAATCTCCACGTTTTGATGTTTGGCATCGTAGTACTTAGCTTGTCTATCCTGAGCGATCAACAAATGCTCTCGAATGATCCATACCAAAGAAGTAGCGCTTTCCACCTCTGCTTTTTGTATAACCTTTCCTCACTGGTTTCCAGCAACATCAACAGCGTGCGATATATTCTACCATATAAGGCCTTGAAGGGCGCCATTTGGATACTCGTTTGGTAGCTATTGTTGTACGCAAACTCCACCAAAAACACATAGTCTTCCTACTGCTTCCCGAAGTCCAGAACGTACATGCGAAACACGTCTTCCATCGTCCTGTTGCCCCTCTTGGTTTGCCCATCCGTTTGCGGATGAAAGGTTGTGCTGAACTTCAACTTAGTCCCTAGCATTCACTACACCAACCTCCAATCATTGGACGTAAAACGCCTATCTCGATCTCCCACGATGCTGCGGTGCACACCGTGGAGTCTGACTAGATTATCCACAAACATCTTCGCTAGTTTCTCCACCGGATCATCCTTCCTATGCAGAATTAAGCGCGACACCTCTGCTAACCAATCTACGATCACCCAGATGGCATTATTTCCCTTCTGCGACCTTGGCAAGCCATGCACAAAGTCCATCAAAATGTCGTCGAACTTCCACTCCGGAATAGGCAAGGATTTCAAGAAACCCCCTGGATTTTTGCACTCTGCCTTCACTAAGGCGCAAGTTTGACACTTAGCCACAACTAGTGCCACAACCTTCTAGTGTCCTGGCCACCAGAATAACTTCTTTAGGTCTCGGTACATCTTCGTACTCCCTGTGTGAATTGAGTACTTGGTATGACCGTACACCAACTCCACCCGTAACTTATCAACATTTTGGACGCACAAACGATTGTCCTTACTTAGTAGGCCATCTTCAACTAAAAACTGGGAATTTGACCCATCCAATGCTGCATCCATGAGCTTCTTCATGCTTCCATCCAACTCCATAGCCCGTCGAACCCGATCAACTAGGCCACACTGACTTTCGACAATATCAAAAATGCTTTGACGCTAGTCCGCTTGTCCACACAACAGATCTCTCATGATTCCAATACTCGTATAATATCTCATCATGAACCGACAACCAGTTGGCTTGGGCGGGATCCCTGTGACTCAACTTATCCGCAACTGCATTGCCTTTCCTGGGTACATAATAAATTTTGAGTGTATAGTCCCCCAGGAAATCCATCCATCTCCGCTGCCTCATGTTCAGATCCTTCTGATCCAACGGGTACTTAAGGCTTTTGTGGTCGGTATAAATATCGGCCTTTACGCCGTACAAGTAGTGCTTCCACAGCTTTATCGCAAAACTCACGGCCGCCAACTCCAAGTCATGGACCGGATAATTCCTTTCATGCACTTAGAGCTGACTCGAACCATACGCTATAACACTTCCATGTTGAAGCAGCACGCAACCCAAACCACTACCTGAGGCATCACTATAAGTCTTGAAGTCCTCGGTCCCACTTGGCAAACTTAGCACTGGCGCCGTGGTCAACCGACTCTTCAACTCCTCAAATGTTTGCACGCACTCCTGCGTCCATAAGAACTTCTGATCCTTCCTTGTCAACTTCGTGAGACGTAGTGCTATCCGTGAGAAGTTCTCTACGAAGCGCTTGTAGTAGCCGGTCAGCCCTAGAGAACTCTGGTCTTCCGCTTCCAAACGCAACACAGGCCACTCGCGTATCATAACTATCTTCGTTGGATCCACTGCAACACCCACTCTACAAACTTTATGATCGAGGGACGCTACCTAAGATAACACAAAACTCGCGTTTGGAGAACTAGGCATAGAGTTGGTTCCTCTTTAGCGTTTCCACCATCGAATGCAGATGCTTGAAGTGATCCTCTTGATTTGCAAGTACACCAATACGTCGTCAATGAAGACGACCAAAAAATGGTCTAGGTACTCCCTGAACGATCTGTTCATCAAATCCATGAACACTAACGGCATATTAGTCTGCCCGGACGGCCGACGGTAAACTCAAAATGTCCATACCTT
This sequence comes from Platanthera zijinensis, assembly GCA_039513925.1. Taxonomy (NCBI): domain Eukaryota; kingdom Viridiplantae; phylum Streptophyta; class Magnoliopsida; order Asparagales; family Orchidaceae; genus Platanthera; species Platanthera zijinensis. The sequence continues at coordinate 96,397,654 of CM077091.1, forward strand.
GAGCCGAACGCTGTCTTTGGGACATCGCTTTCCCTTATCCTCAGCTAATGGTAACCGGACTTAAGGTCCACTTTTAAGTATACTTATGACCCAACCAACTGATCAAAAGGTCATCCACCCTTGGGATCCCGTACTTGCTCTTTCCCGTTAACTTGTTCAGTTTCCAATAATCGATACCGAGTCGTAACCTTCCGTCCTTCTTCTTAACAATGGGGACCGGCGCGCTCCAAGGCGACGAACTTGGACGCGCTTCACCTTGCTCCATCAACTCTTCCAGTTGAGCCTTTAGCTCCGACATCTCCTTAGGCGTTAACCGATATGGAGAGCGTGGCACAGATTTGGCACCTGGCACTAACTCCATCGAGAAGTAAATCTCTCACTACAGTGGGACTCCAGGGAGACCATCAGGGAAACACATCAGGATATTCGGATACACCCAAGATACTATCCGATGTAGGCTTAGGCTTCGAAGCCTCCCATGGTAGCAGTAACGACGCTTACAAGTCGAACTCCTGACTCATAAACCGTAAACATGCGAGACAGACACTCTCTCTCTCTCTGCGCATAGAATGGCCATTAGGTAACAACACATCAAAATTTCCCTTTACCATCGAAGGAGATACTCCGATGTGCAATACTAAACCTTTGGACAAAAGGAGTGTGAAGTGCCTGTATCAAAACCATGCCCTTGCCGGGTGACCAAAAGTCCAAAACAAAGCCTAGAACTTCCAGTTCCTAAGCTAGCACGCATAAGGTAACATGTATAAGAAGTTAAATTGCTATCAATTAAACAATACCAGACAACCCAACAATCGGACACAAGACCTCCTGCTGACCAAGGATGTCCACCCTCGGTTGGGCCGGAGTATACAGTGATGTTGTGGACTCCACTGTCTTGCCCTTCTACTCAGCTGTTGCCCCCGACTTCTTCTCGTACATTGGGCATCCACTCCAATAATCCCTGGCATAGTTTCCCGGCTTTCCACAGTTATAGCATGCACCTAGGGTTTGGCCTGTAGTCGTTCCGGATGCTCTAGAGGAAGGGACTAGACCCGACATCCTAGCCTTCTTGTACCACCTACGATACCCAGACTTTGATGTTGGCATTTTAGACACCGTCTCCTTTTCACTAGAGTCTTCAACTGCTCCTGCCATAGCTTTCAATTTCTTCTGAGCACCCTTCCGACAATCTCGGGCAAAGTGCCCTTTCTTTCCACAAGAATGGCAACTATAAGTAGTCTGGCTAGTAGGTGATCTAGCTTCATTTCTCAGCGTTCTGCGGTAGGTAGTCCGTATAGGATCTACAGGGTTTGATACCATATTCACTGGTATTTGATGAGTTTTCCCCAACTCTACTTCCAAAGTTCTGGCCGACTCCAACAAAGCTCGGAATCCCAATAGCTTTGGTCCTAGCAGTAGGATGTGCAACTCACTGCGCAGACCATTATAAAATCTATCGACTATAGACTCCTCGCTTTCCCACTCAAAGCCTGGGTAGCGCCTTATCAATAGGAACGTATGCAAATAATCATCAACTGAGTGCGCTCCCTGCAACACAATCATGTTCATCTGCTTCCCTAAAGGGCCTCTACATACCATTTGCTCCATCACACCGCCCGGTGTTGGGGCCATCTCAGGGACAAAGGGTTGCACACTTCTTCAAAGTTGTGCCCTGGTCATAGCGAACACCGCTTCAACTACCTTTCTTATGGTTTCAAAATAAGTAGGAGTCTCAGGCACGTCGCTTGGTGCAGTACTTTTCTCAGAAAGTGTGCGTTCAGGCTGCCACGCGCCACTCCCGGACACCTATAGTCATACAAAACACTAATAAGCGACCAAAAACATTGCAAAATGCAATTATAGGAACACGCAGGTTCCTCAAACATGTGTATTTTCATTCCTAAGTGGACATTCATGGGTTCTTTTCATGTTATAACGATGACGCATACACATGTGCTCACCACCCCTTAAAGTGAATTCGTCCACGAATTCATTTAAGCTTGACCGAAATCGGCAGTCTGATACCAAATTTGTAACACCCCTATCTGTCACACATCATATAGCAGTAGGTCCGGCCGGGGACCGACATAATATACCATGGATAGACCGATGGGTTACTCAATGAAACCATTCAACTAATACACACATCCTACACAGAGCATCTAGCGGAAGTAATTTATTAAGTTGCAATAATAAGAACCCTGCCAACAAGCATGAATGTCCACTAATAGAAAACCCAATTGGAATGAATTACAAAATGTACAAAAGTACTGGCCTTAAGGCCTTACAAGTTTACTCAAAAATAAGTGTCTTCCAAAACTCGACACGCAGGCCGGTCACACATGAGAATACAAGAAAACACTCAAAATTTAGGCCTTCGAGGGCCGGCTCGGCAACCTGGTCTTTAGCCCGCTATTTACCGCTCGGCTCCGCAGCACCTGCAGCATAATTCACCGAAACGGTGGAAAACAAGAATAACGGTCAGCTAAAGCTGACAAAATTATAACGATTCTGCACCCAAACCGGGGCGGCAAAGCTTCTTCCCTGCACTTGATAGCAAAACCAGCAACATAGAGAATAAACATCACATCATAGGTGTACGCACACACGACCGTACACCCCGTGCTCTCAGGGCACTTACTTGGCGAAGCCAGTCCAAACCCAGTCCGATCCTTGACTCTACCACCACCCCCAGGGCGGCAAACCATGTGAGCATTTAGTCTTTTCAGCCATAGCCTAGACTCGATCTCTAAATCATCGGTAAGTGCCACATTAAATTTTTGTCTCCTTAACCAAAATATATGGAGCGGGTAGGGTTCCACCAGCCCGTTGCTCACCCTGCCATGGCCATTTGGCCTTTGATGTGGGCCAACATTCCCCCAGTCCCAACTATCGATAAAACACGGTACATAGCCCCGCTATTTACCCGGCTGGCTCCCAGGCCACCGAAATGGCAGAAATACGTTTCTGTCCAGATTTCCAGGTGCACCTTGGGGTTAATCCCCAAGATTCCCTGATGCATTCTAACGCATAGTAACTTGAAAACAAACAATACACACGGAGTCTTCTCCGGCTCAATTTGCATAGCAAAACATCACCGATCCAGACAAACATGTCCGGGTAGGCTTCACACACCATGCATATGTCCGTACTACGATTCCTGTCTTTAACAGGGGGACTTTACATGTCTACCCAAGGAATACCGTAAACTCACCGCACACTGGCGGGAGCGGGTTTTCCCATGCAAAGGAAGAAGAGCTTCACATGCTCAAGATGAAAATTGTTACCCTAGCATTTTTCCTTGGCGCCATGGAAATCTATGCGGATGAAAAGCACCGCAATCTCCTTGCCTCCATTGATCCGATGTCGGCCCGCGATTTGAAGCTCCGAAACTCTGTCGGTGACCGGAACTAGCCTTCCTTCTTCCTCCTTGCTCTCTCCTCTCTCTAGATCTTAGAAAGAGAGTGAATCCAAGCTTATGATGAATTTACACCCCTGAATCGGCCTTAACCCTAAGGTGGGAAGAGCCTGAACCATCAGATCCAAAAACAAGGAAACGAACGGCTGACATTCAGCCCGAATTTCCAAAACCTGGGCCGAACACGGGTTCCGACACGCCCATGTTCAGGGCCGTGTCACCCATTCGCCGTCAAAACCATCATGTCCCGAAAAGAATACGGGCACCCGACACGCCCGTGTCAGGCTCGACACGCCCGTGTCATCCAGTATACGCCTGTGTAACTGGGCATGTTCCCTCAACGACACATGTCCAAAACAACCCGAGCACAACACTTCCTTGTGACACTTCCATGTGATACACCCGTGTCACATGCCGTGTGCTAGACATGGCCTGGGACTCGCCCGTTTCCCAGGCCATGTAACTGCCTTAGCACAAACCGCCACACGACCCGAGGAGGACACAGGTATTTGACACGCCTGTGCCGAATTTCACACGCCCGTGTCGGACCCGAACACGCTTTGGCTCAGGCCGTGCGACGCTCACTCAACGATCGTTGAGTGCAAGGCTCTGAAGGACTGACACGCCCTAGGACACGCCCGTGTCCAAGGCCATGTTCACCCACCCCCCTCCCAACGATCGTTGACCCCAAAATCGTCAGCCACGCGACCAATGCCGAACCCTAGCATGACACGCCTTGGTACACGCCCGTGTCCCAGGCCGTATCACCCCTACCAAAACTCATATTTGGCTCAAAACGCCACCCATCACCCTTTTAAGTTTCGGGATGTTACACATCTTGGGAGACACCTCGAGTGACTTCCAACCCTACTAGCTAATGGGAGTCTGGCAGCGTGATCTACTTGGGGTCAACTTGGGAGATACCTCAAGTGACTTCCAGCCTTGCTAGATAATGGGAGCCTGGCAGCAGGATTTGCTCGGGGTAGACTTGGGAGATACCTCGAGTGACTTCCAGCCCTGCTAGCTAATGGGAGCCTTGCAGTGGGATCTACTCGGGGTTAACTTGGGATACACCATCTATTCCTGCGATCCATTACAAAAGGTCTAGAATGTCAAGAGATCTCATATTAGAAAAATAAGTTACATACATGACTTTAGGGTAGAAACACTTCAAATCATTGTCGCTCCAGGTATGACTTAGAGTCCTACCCTCCACATTCTGGAGGCGATACCCTTCTTATCTCAATGCTTCTGTAACTATATATTGACCCTCCAAATTTGGGTTATCTTTCCTATTATCGTTTATCTTCATGCGGCATCCAACTTTTTCAGAACAAGGTCTCCTTCTGTGAATTGCTTTATTCTAACATGTTTATCAAAGTATTTGGCAATCCGCTGCTTAATTTCTTTTTTCCTGACAGCGGCCACATCGTGGAGTTCCTCTATAAGATCTAGAGAGAGTCGCAGCTCATCCTCGTTCGCGACCCTCCATCCTTATCCACCTTCATCTGCCTCTACTACTCACGGTGTCCGAACCTTGAACTCTACCGAGAGCACAGCTTCGCAGCTGTGTGAGAGATTTAAGGGGGTCTCCCTCGTGGCAGTGTTGGGAGTGGTTCTCAGGGCCCAAAGGACTAAGGGAGTTGCTCTACCTAGCTCCCCTTCAGATTTTCCACCTTTTCTTCAACAAGTTCACGATGATTTTGTTCGCCACCTCCACCTTCCCATTACTCCTGGGGTGGTAGACCGATTCCAACCTAAGATCAATCCCAAGCTGGCCATAGAAACTGATGAATTCAGCGCTGACAAACTGTTGTCCAGTGTCCATGAAAATAGCCTAGGGAAACCTGTACCGGCAGATGATTTCTCCCCACACAAAGTTTTGAATTACCTGGGAGGTCACCTTGGCCATTGCCTTAACCTCCAACCACTTAGAAAAATAGTTGACCATGACCAATAGGAACCTTCTCTGCCCGCTGGCCTAGGGAAAGGGTCCTACTTGATCCATTCCCCAAATAGCGAACGGCCAGGGTGCGGTGATGCTTCTGAGTCTCTGAGCTAGAAGCAGTTGGAGTGGGGCAAACAACTGACACTTATGGCATTTCTTACTGAACTCGTTAGCATCCCGACTTAGGGTCAGCCAAAAATACCCTTGCCTAACTATTCTCCCCTCCAAAGTACTGCTCCCTAAGTGGCTCCAGCACTCTCTAAAGTAGACTTCTTCGAGAATTCTCCGGACCTCCTCCTCAACCACGCAGCGTGCTAGCAGTTCCGAGAGGGTCTTTCTATATTACTTCCTGTCGTGTATAAGATAATATGCCTACTTATTCTTGAAGCGCTTTTGTCCAGGCCTTCTTGGAACTCCCCTGTGGACAAGAAAGCAGCGAAGGGATCCATGCAGGAGAGGCGTCGATCCAGTTCCATCAGCTCTCCCCTCTTAAATGGAAGGGCGGAGCAGGTCGGTCATGGTTCCCCTATACGGGGTCCAAACATGGCCAGTTGATCTACTTGCTCATTTTATTTCCGCGGTACGTGTCAGATGGCGAATGTTTGGAACATGTTTATGCCCCCCTTCACCTTCGCTAGGTACAACCGGAGAGTAGGCTCCCTTACATCGAATTCATCGTTGATCTGGGAGGATACTACCATGGAGTCCGTTAGTACCTCTACGTCTTTCACTCCCATTTCACATGCCAGATAAAGCCCTGCGATTACCACCTCATACTCTGCTTGGTTATTGGTAATGGGAAAAAGGATGACCACCATCTGATCTATCCTCATCCCTTGAGGGCTCTCCGGGATCACTCCTAATCCCAAGGTGTGCCTTCCTGAAGCGCCATCCACCTTCACCTTCTAAGAGACCGAACGGTTGAGCTCAGTCTCCGCCACCTCGACCATATAGTCGGCCAATAAGTCGGTCATTGTCTGGGCCTTGATTGAGAGACGAGGGATAAAAGAAATGTCAAACTTGCTCAGTTCTACCGACCACTTTGTAAGTCTCTCTGAATGATCCACCCACTCAAAGAAGTTGTGAAGGGGGTGGTCAGTCACCACCCAGATTGAATGTGCTTGGAAGTAAGGTCGGAGCCTACGAGCTGAGATGACCAAAGCGATAGCAAATTTTTCCAGAATCGGGTATCAAAGCTCCGCCTTTCTCAGGACCCTGCTTACATAGTAAATTGGTAGATGCTTCTTTCCCTCTTCACGGACCAGGACGGAGCTCAGGTCCTTGGCCCCGACCCCAAGTTATAGGGATAGATCTTCCCCTTCCTTTGTCCCCTAGAGAAGCGGAGCCTGGTTCAACTGCCTATTCAAGGCTTGAAAAGCCCCCTCACATGTAACACCCCTATCCGTCACATAGTATATAACAGTAGGTCCGGCCGGGGCCCGACGCCATATACTACGGACAGACCGGTTGGTTACGTATTGAAACCATTCAACCAATCACAACGTCCTACACAGCACCTAGCGGAAGCAATTATTAAGTTGCACAATTAAGAACCCTGCTAACATGAATGTCCACGCAACTAAAAACAAGGAATGTTTAATACACGAATAATGGACTTAAAGCCTTACAAGAGTTTGCTTAATAAAAAGTGTCTTCCAAACCTCGGCACGCAGGCCGGTCACACATGAGTACAAAAAGGAAAACACTCAAAATTTGGCCTTCGAGGGCCGGTACAGCAACTTGGGCTTTAGCCCGCTATTTACCTCTTGGCTCCGCAGCACCTGCAAGCAACAATCCACCGCACGGTGGTAAACAAAGGCAACGGTCAGCTATGCTGACCAAATTATAACGATTCCGCCCCCAAACCGGGGCGGCAAAGCTTCTTCCCTGCACTTGTTAGCAAAACAAGCAACATAGCGAAATAAGCATCACATCACAGGTGCACGCTCACACGGCCGTACACCTTGTGCTCTCAGGGCACTTACTCGGCGAAGCCAGTCCGAACCCCGTCCGGTCCTCGACTCCACCACCACCCCCAGGGTGGCAATCTTGTGAGCATTTAGTCTTCTCAGCCGCAGCCTAGACTAGATCTCCAAACCTCGGTAAGTCCCACGTAAAACTTTAGGTCGCTTTAACCGAGCAGGTGGAGCAGTTAGGGGTACACCAGCCCGTTGCTCATCCCGCCATTGCCATTAGGCCTTTGACGCGGACTAAGCTTCCCCAGTCCCAAATAACGATCAAACATGGTACATAGCCCCGCTATGTACCTGATTGGCTCCCAAGCCACCGATATGACAGAAATGCATTTCCGTCCAGATTTCCGGGTGCACCTCGGAGTTAATCCCCAAAATTCCCCGATGCATACTACCGCATAGCAACCCGAAAACAAACACAAAGCTCGGAGTCTTCTCCGGCCAACAATGCATAACAAATCATCACCGATCCAGACCAACACGTCCGAGTATGCTTCACACATCATGCCTATGTCCGTACTACGATTCCGGACTCTAACAAGGGGGACTTTACATATCTACCCCAAGGAATACCACAATCTCGCCGCACACTTGCGGGAGAGGGGTTTTCCCATGCAAAGGAAGAAGAACTTCACATGCTCAAGAAGAGAATCGGTACCCTTTCGCTTTTCCTCGGCGCCATGATGATCTAGCCAGATGGAAAGCACTGTATCGGCCTCGCCTTCGTAGATCCGGACTCGGATCGTTATTTGTAGCTCCGAAGCTCCGCCTGTGACCGGATCTAGCTTCTTCTTCCTCCTCCAAGCTCTCTCCTCTCTCTAACTCTTAGAGAGAGAACCAACCAAAGGGAATGAGGGTTTCTAAACCCTATTCCCGAATATATTATCCCAGCAACAGCCCCCCACCGTTGGATCCAAATCCAAGGGAACGAACGGCCACGATTAGGCCTAAAACCAAAATCTATGGCCGAACACGGGTTGCAACACGGACGTGTGCCTGGCCTTGTCACCCATTCGCCATCTCGACCGACTCGAAAACCAGCACATGGCATTCGACACGGCCTCCGACACGCCCGTGTCACATGTGACACGCCCGTGTCGAGACCCGTGTAAGCCCCCCCCCCCCCCCCGTGTGCAATCGGCCAGCTTTCCCAACTCGAGAAGGACACGGCCTGCGACACGGCACCTGACACGCCCGTGTCGCAAGTGACACGCCCGTGTCTGGGCCCGTGTCATGGCCCGTGTGCATGACTCAGAAAACTGCCCAAAGTGACACGCCCTGGGACACGCCCGTGTCCCAGGCCGTGTGCCTCAACTCGACGATCGCCGACCGTCAAAACGTCGACCACATGACCCGTGGCCGAACACGCCCGTGTCACGCCCGTGAAACGCCCGTGTCACGCCCGTGACACGCCCGTGTCATGCCCGTGACACCTGCTCCAAAACCCAGACTGGGCTTAAAACGTCACCTGTCCCTCTTTTGAGTTTCAGGGGTGTGACAACTCTCCCCCCTTAAAAGAATTTCGTCCACGAAATTACTAAAGGAGAGAAAACAGAAACTCTCAACGGTACCCAGGCGGATCAGCTCCGGGTACACAACCAGCATAGATTGCTCTCATTCCTAAGAGAGCTCCTTGCTATCGCAATGGACCCCACCGGACCACGACTATCTTGAATTCCTCGAGACAAAGTCGCTCGACTTCACGGTCTCCAAAACAAAAAGGTTTGACCCTAGACGTCAACCTTTCGTCCACCAAAACTTGATCACTCACGATCAAGTTCGAAGGCTCTTGCGCCGCCTCACCAAACCGCTCTAGAAATCTCAAGTGGTCCAAGGTATACCGGGCTCAGCTTTTCCCAAGCGTCGCTCCCATGAAACACTCTTGAACGACTATAACTTCCTATATGCCATCCGTTAGCTCCACATTCCGATACATGGCGTTAAAGTACTTAGCCTGCCTCCCCTGAGCGATTAGCAACAGTTCTCATATGGTTCGCACCAAAGGGGTAGTGTTTACCATCTCTTGCTTTAAATACAACTTCGTGTCATCCGTTTCTAGCCTCGACAATGGCATGCGACAACCTCAACCTCATAGGGCCTCGAAGGGCGCCATTTGTATGCTCGCTTAGTAGTTAAAGTTGTACGCAAACTTTAACAAAACAGATGGCCTTCTCACTGCTTCCCGAAGTCCAGAATGCACATGGGAAGCACGTCCTCCAACGTCCTGTTGACCCACTCGGTCTGCTCATCTGTCTGCGGATGTAAGACTAGACTAAACTACAGCTTAGTCTCCAGCACATTCTGTAAACACCTCCAATCATTGGACGTAGAACGCCCACCTCGATTGCTCACGATGTTGAGGGGCACACCATGTAGTCTAACTATGTTATCGAAACACATTTGCCAGTTACTCCGCCGAATTATCCTTCCTATGCAGAACGAAGTGCGACACTAAAGTTAACACAATTACGATCACCCACACGGCGTCGCTACCCCACTGTGACTTTGGCAAACCATGCACACAGTCCAGTCGAACTTCTATTCCGAACTAGGCAAGGATTCACGAATTCCCCGGCCTTGGCACTCTTCCTTCACTAAGGCGCAAGGCTGACACTTAGCCACAAACAACGCTACGACTCTCTTGAGCCCCGGCCACCAAAGCAATTTCTTAGATATCGGCACAATTTGTGCCTCCTAAGCGAGTTGAGTACTTGGTAAGACGTATCAAAACTCCACCCATAGATTTCCCATGCTTGGGCCGCACAAACAATTATCTTTCCTTTGTAGCCCACCTACAACCGTCGATTTGGGATTTTGACCCATCGAGCCGCACCCACGATTTCCTTCATACAGCTACACAACCATAGTCTGCCAAATACGATCAGCCAGGTCATACTGGACTTTCGACTAGTTCAACAATGCTTCGGCGCTAGTCCGCTTATCAACACAACAGATCTCTAACGCTTCCAATTCCCGAACTAGCCTCTCATCATGCACCGACAACCATTTGGCTTGGGCGGGAGCCCTGCGACTCAACGCATCCGCAACTACATTGCCCTTGCCGGGTGCATGATGAATCTTGAACGTATAGTCCCCCAGGAACTCCATTCATCTCCGCTGCCACATGTTAAGATCCTATTGATCCAACAGGTATTTCAGGCTCTTATGGTCGGTATGAATACCGACCTTAATGCCGTATGAGTAGTGCCTTTACAGCTTAAGCGCAAATATCACAGCCGCAAACTCCAAGTCACGGACCGGATAATTCCTTTCATGCACTTTTAGCTGACGTGATCCATAAACTATCACGCTTTCATGCTGCACCAGCACGCAGCCCAAACCACTACCCGAGGCGTCACAATAAACCTCGAAGCCCTCGGTCCCACTCAGCGAACTAAGCATTGGCGCCGTGGTCAACCGACTCTTCAGCTCTTCAAAAGCTTCCGCACACTCATGCGCCCACACAAAACTCTGATCTTTCCTTGTCAAAGTCATGAGAGGTAGCGCTATCCGCGATAAGTTCTCCACGAAGTTCCTGTAAAAGCCGGCAAGCCCCAGCAAACTCCGGACTTCCGCTACCGAAGACAACACAGGCCACTCTCGTATTGCAACAATCTACACCGGATCCACAGCAACTCCTTCCCTACTGACTAAGTGAACAAGGAACGTCACTGAATATAACCAAAACTCGCCTTTGGAGAACTTTGCGTATAGCTCGTTCCTCCTTAGCGTCTCCAAAACCAAACGTAGATGCTTGAAGCGATCTTCTTTGCACTGCGAGCACACCAATAGGTCGTCAATAAAGATGATCATAACATGGTCTAAGTACTACCTGAACATTCTCTTCATCATATCCATAAACACCGATGGCGCATTAGTCAGCTCGAACGACATGACCATAAACTCAAAATGCCCATATCTTGCGTTGAACGCTGTCTTTGGGATATCGCTTTCCCTGATTCTCAGCTGATAGTAACCAGACTTAAGATCCAACTTTAAGTACACCGATGACCCACCCAACTGATCAAACAGATCGCCAATTCTTGGGATCAGGTACTTGCTCTCTTTTATCAATTTGTTCAGTTCTCCATAAACTATTCAGAGCCGCAAACTCCCGTCCTTCTTCTACCCGAAAAGGACCGGAGTGCTCCAAGACGACAAACTTGGACACACAAGACCTTGCTCCAAAAACTCTTCCAGTTGAACTTTTAACTCCACTATCACCTTAGGCATCAGCCTATAAGGAGAGCGCGACACAGGTTTAGCACCTGGCACAACTCAATCGTGAAATCGATCTCTCGCTACGGTGGGGCTCCAGGGAGATTGTTCGGGAACACATCGGGATGCTCAAAAACCACTGGGATACTACCCAGAGTGGACTTAGGCGTTACAGCCTCCACTAATGTGAAGAAAAGCTTTGTAACAACACAAAACTGTCTTGACCACCGGGAGGGCAGATGCCAGTGTCCTGCTCGATCCCTTCGGTTCCGCAAACGTTGTCTCCTGCCCAACACCCAGCTAGGTCTCTTTGCGGTTGCAAACGATAAAAGCCTTCTGCCCCAAAAGCTAGTCCATAACAAAGATGACGTCAAACTCTACTAACGGCAACAGCGACGCTAGCAAGTCGAATCCTTGACTTTCAATAAGACTCTTACCGCACAGACTGTATCTCCGCGCACACTGGACGACTACTGGGTAATAACCCATCCGGATTTCCAAGATTCCAAAATAAAGCCTAGAACTTCAAGTTCTAAGTAAACACACATAAGGCAAGAAGCAAGGTTGCTAACAATTAAACCATACCTAACGACACGACGGTCGGCCACATGACCTCCTACTGGCCAAGGATGTTCACTCCCGGTTGGGCCGGAGTAAACAACGATGCGACGGACGCCACAGCCTTGCCTTTCTCTTCAGATATCGACCCCGACTTCTTTTTGGACATTGGGCGTACACTCCAACAATCCAGGGCATAGTGCCCCGGCTTTCCACAAACAAAGCATGCATCCGGGGTTTGAACTGTAGTCGCTCCAAATGTGCTAGAGGAAGGGACTAGACCCGACCTCCTCGCCTTCTTATGCCACCTACGGTACCCAGATTTTGAGGTTGGCATTTTGAACATCGTTTCCTTTACACTAGAGGCTTCAACTGCTCCTGCCAAAACTTTCCTTGTCTTCTGAGCACTCTCCCAACACTCTCTGGCGAGATGCCCTTTCTTGCCACAAGAATAACAATTGAGGGTAGTTCGGGTAGTAGATGACCCGGCCTCCTTTCTCAGCATCTTTCGATAAACAGTCCTTATAGGATCTGTAGGGTTTGGTACCCTATCCACTGGTACTTGGTGAGTTTTCCCCAACTCCACCTCCAAAGCTCTAGCCAACTCCACCAAAGCACGGAATCCCAATAACTTTGGTCTTAGCAGTAGGATACGCAACTCGCTGCGCAGACCGTTATAAAATCTATCAACTATAGATTGCTTGCTTTCCCATTCAAAGCCTGGGTGGAGCCTTAACATAAGGAACGTCTGCAAATATGCGTCAACTGAATGCGCTCCCTGCACCACAGTCATGCTCATCTGCTGCTCTAATGGACCCCCAAATGCCCTTTGCTCCAACATACCGCCCGATGTTGGGGCCATCTCAGGGACAAAGGGTTGCACATTATTCCCATGTTGTGCATTGGTCACAGCGAATACCGCTTCAACCACCCTTCTTATGGTTTCCAGAGATGTAGGGGTCTCAGGAACGTTACTTGGTGCCGTACTTTGCTCAGCAAACGTGTGTTCAGACTGCCACGCTCCACTTCCGGACACCTATAGCCGTTCAAAACACCATAAGTGACTGAAAAAAATTTGCAAAAAACAATTATAAGAACACGCAGGTTCCTCAAACATGTGTATTTTCATTCCTAAGTGGACATTAATGGGTTCTTTTCATGTTATAACGATGACGCAAACACATGTGCTCACCACCCCTTAAAGTGAATTCGTCCACGAATTCATTTAAGCTTGACCGAAACCAGTAGTCTGATACCAATTTGTAACACCTCTATCTGTCACATAGTATATAACAGTAGGTATGGCCGGGGCCCGACGCCATATACTACGGACAGACCGGTTTGTTACGTATTGAAACCATTCAACCAATCACAACGTCCTACACAGCACCTAGCGGAAGCAATTATTAAGTTGCACAATTAAGAACCCTGCTAACATGAATGTCCACGCAACTAAAAACAAGGAATGTTTAATACACGAATAATGGCCTTAAAGCCTTACAAGAGTTTGCTTAATAAAAAGTGTCTTCCAAACCTCGGCACGCAGTCCGGTCACACATGAGTACAAAAAGGAAAACACTCAAAATTTGGCCTTCGAGGGCCGACACAGCAACTCGGGCTTTAGCCCGCTATTAACCTCTTGGCTCCGAAGCACCTGCAAGCAACAATCCACCGCGCGGTGGTAAACAAAGGCAACGGTCAACTATGCTGACCAAATTATAACGATTCCGCCCCCAAACCGGGGCGGCAAAGCTTCTTCACTGCACTTGTTAGCAAAACAAGCAACATAGCGAAATAAGCATCACATCACAGGTGCATGCTCACACGGCCGTACACCCCGTGCTCTCAGGGCACTTACTCGGCGAAGCAAGTCCGAACCTCGTCCGGTCCTCGACTCCACCACCACCCCCAGGGTGGCAATCTTGTGAGCATTTAGTCTTCTCAGCCGCAGCCTAGACTCGATCTCCAAACCTCGATAAGTCCCACGTAAAACTTTAGGTCGCTTTAACTGAGCAGGTGGAGCGGTTAGGGGTACACCAGCCCGTTGCTCACCCCTCCATTGTCATTAGGCCTTGGACGCGGACTCAGCTTCCCCAGTCCCAAATAACGATCAAACATGGTACATAGCCCCGCTATGTACCCGGTTGGCTCCCAGGCCACCGATATGACAGAAATGCGTTTTCGTCCAGATTTCTAGGTGCACCTCGGGGTTAATCCCCCAGATTCCCTGATGCATACTACCGCATAGCAACCCGAAAACAAACATAACGCTCGGAGTCTTCTCCGGCCAACAATGCATAGCAAATAATCACCGATCCGGACCAACACGTCCGGGTAGGCTTCACACATCATGCCTATGTCCGTACTATGATTCTGGACTCTAACAAGGGGGACTTTACATATCTACCCCAAGAAATACCACAATCTTGCCGCACACTCGCGGGAGAGGGGTTTTCCCATGCAAAGGAAGAAGAGATTCACATGCTCAAGAAGAGAATCATTACCCTTTCGCTTTTCCTCGGTGCCATGACGATCTAGCTGGATGGAAAGCACCGTATCGGCCTCGCCTTCGCGGATCCGGACTCGGATCGTGATTTGGAGCTCCGAAGCTCCGCCGATGACCGGATCTAGCTTCTTCTTCCTCCTCCAAGCTCTCTCCTCTCTCTAACTCTTAGAGAGAGAACCAACCAAAGGGAATGAGGGTTTCTAAACCCTATTCCCGGATATATTATACCAGCAACAGCCCCCCACCATTCGATCCAAATCTAAGGGAACGAACGGCCACGATTAGGCCTAAAATACAAAATCTGGGGCCGAACACAGGTTGCAACACGGCCGTGTGCCTGGCCGTGTCACCCATTCGCCATCTCGACCGACTCGAAAACAGCACATGGCATTCGACACAGCCTCCGACACGCCCGTGTCGAGACCCGTGTCACGCCCCCCCCCCCCCCCCCCCCCCCGTGTGCAATCGGCCAGCTTTCCCAACCCGAGAAGGACACGGCCTACGACACGGCACCCGACACGCCCGTGTCGCAAGTGACACGCCCGTGTCTGGGCCCGTGTCATGGCCCGTGTGCATGACTCAGAAAACTGCCCAAAGTGACACGCCCTGGGACACGCCCGTGTCCCAGGCCGTGTGCCTCAACTCGACGATCGCCGACCGTCAAAACGTCGACCACATGACCCGTGGCCGAACATGCCCGTGTCACGCCCGTGTCACGCCCGTGTCACGCCCGTGTCACGCCCGTGTCACGCCCGTGACATGCCCGTGACACGCCCGTGTCACGCCCATGACACCTGCTCTAAAACCCATACTGGGCTTAAAACGTCACCCGTCCCTCTTTTGAGTTTCGGGGGTGTTACATCACACTCCTCAGATAACTCAAATTTCTGGCCCCCTCTCAGCACTTTGAAGAAAGGTGAGCATTTCTCTTCAGCCTGAGAGAGGAAATTTCTCAGCCCTTCCAACCTCCTTATCAGGTGATGGACTTCCTTTGAATTCCGTGGTGTGCCCAACTCCATGATCGCCCTCGCCTTATCAGGGTTGGGCTCTACCCCTGTGGGAGTAAGGAGATGACCTAGGAACTTTCCCCTGCTTGACCCAAAGACACTTCAAGGGGTTCAGCCTCATTTTATACTTTCGCAGGGTAGCAAAGGTCTCCTCTAGATCTTAGAGGTGAGAGTCCAAATCCCAACTCTTAATCATGAGGTCATCCACTTACACTTCTAAGTTCCTTCCCTTCTACTCTTAGAAGACTCGGTCCATCATTCTCTGGTATGTCTCCCCGACATTTTTCAGCCAAAAGGGCATCATTTTGAAACAGTAGCACCACTCCCCTATGATGAAGGAAACATCTTTCATGTCACGAGGATGCATCCTGATCTGGTGATAACCTGAAAATGCATCTAGAAAGCTCATTAGATAAAAATCGACAGCTACATCAACTAGCGCGTCAATTCGAGGCAGGGGGTAACAATCTTTGGGACATTCTTTATTCAAAAGAGAAAAATCAATACACATCCTCCAGTGGGCGTTCCCTTTTTTGACCATCACCACATAGGAGACCCAACCTGGATACTGGATCTCCGATATAAACCCCGCCTTTAGAAGCTTTTCCACCTCTTCTCGGATGGGCTCGACCAGCTTGTTGGTGGTGGACCTCTTCTTCTGTCGGGTCGGGAGAGCATCAGTATCAAGGTTGAGGCGGTGACAAGACACATTCGCATCAATTCCCAGCATGTCTGCCACACTCTATGTGAAGATGTCCACATTCTTCTGGATGCACTCCAGCATCCTCTTCTGATCTTCCAGGATCAGCCCCCCGCTGATCCGTACCTTATCAACCCTTCCTCCCTAGGTGAGAACTTCCATATCCACCACCATCTCCGTTTCTTCCAGCTAGGACTGCTCTTCCAACTCGCCCGCATCCCCCTTACCCGGGGCAAGAGCCTCCTCCTCCTCGGCTTCTTCCATGGCCATTACCTTGGCCCGCTCCTCAAGTACTTCCTCTACCGCCACTTCCCAGGCATGCGTCTCTTCCTTCACCTCCATCTCCTCAACTCCTCCCATGGACCCCTGGCCAGACATCTCTTTTATCCTTCTCTCCATCTCCTCGGCTCCTCCCTGCCAAGAGATGTGTTGACCGCAGTCACATAGCACTCCCTTACCATCATATGGTCTCCCGGACCCGGACCTTGATTCCCTCGGCATTGAACTTGAGGCATTGGTGTAAAGAAGAGGGTATGCAACAGGAAGGCGATGATGAGGGGCCATTCAAATATTTTATTGTAGGTGCTAGGAGCGCCCATAATGACGAACTTGCAGTTCTTAGACTCCCCCCCCCTAAGGTAATATGGAGCCCTACTCCTCCTTCCACCTCTTTCCTTTCTCCGGAGAATCCAAACAAAGACCCTTCCGAGGCCAACACCCTCCTAGCCTCCACCTTTATTGCATCAAATGCCTTCTTAAAAATGACATTGATAGAGCTCCCATTGTCAATGAGGATCTGGGAGATGGTAAAATTCTCGATGATGGCATGAACTACTAGCGCATCGCAGAATGGATCCACATGATCCGGCATGTCCTTCTGAGAGACGGTGATATTCACATCTGGGGGTGGGGTTGGGACGTGGAGGAGGCGCTCTGGATATACATGGTGTGGAGACTCTCTTAGAGGGCGGCCTCAACTCCTTCCCCCCATTGATCACCCTGATCCCTCCTAAGCCTACTACATCGGCCTGGTCTTTACATCTATCCTCCTATGCCTCGTGAAGGAATTCCTTTATCTGCACCTCCTGGCGGTGATGCTACTGCTACTGGGTCTGCTCCCTGGCTCCCCTTAGTTCCAAGAAATCCGGGTAGGTGGCCTTCGCGTGGCCCACCTCCTGATGGAAATCACAATATGTCAGCTCCGCCCTGCCTTCCTACCTCCTCCTCTAGGGGCCTCTCCTCCTCATTCCCAAGGCTATTGTCATAGCCTGGTGCTGCTCAGGGAGAGGAGGTATCTAACCTTGCCTCCATCCCAGAGGGTTGAACTGACCCTGCCCTCCTTGACGGTTGTCTCCTCCGAGGAAATAACAATAAAATTATACTTGGCACGAACCAGTTTGTGAGTTGCCTAGAAAAGTCACCCTAAGTAAACATATCTATGGTACGACCTGACAAGGATAAAGGTCACATTACGCCATATAAAAAAGATAATGATTTCTAATAAAAGAGAGAATTAAACTTACTATCTTACCGACAGGATCATCTGCCAGATACCTGGTCCACCAAATCTTCACCTCACCCAGAAGAAGGAAAGTTGCAAGTGGAAGTTTTTTATTTTCAGGACACTCAATAACATTTAATATGTACAACCCCGTATCTGATGAGTGGGATCGACAAGAGCTAGACTGGCCTAATCATGCGGTCCAAGTCTCAGGCTAGTTAGTAGGGAGGTGAGTGCCTTGAGAGTTCTCGGACTCGTCCAAGCTAGGGGTAGATCTAATACAGGGAGAGTGGAGTAAGCAGGCTCGCATTCGCCCCCGGCCATCGGTAGATAGTAAGCGAGAGGTACAGATAGGTCTGCACTCGCCCTGGGTCCTGTGGAGATGGTGAGTGTCGGTCACATCAGGGCACTCGCCACCCTAGGCGAGTGGAAATTTCGGGGACCACTCGCTCAGTGATGCTTTTATAATTCAACCCCCGCAGGTCTGCCAGTTCCCCCCCCCACCCAAATAGCAGAGTTGCCATGTTGGCAGACCGATTTGGGCTGCCTATATCAGTTCAGAATAGCAGAGTTACTCTATTGGCATACCATTTTTCAGAAATCTATAAATAGACCAAAGAGGGTACCTAAGAAGGCAGGCTTTCCCAGTTCTAATTCTCTGATCTCCTAGTGCTTTCTAAGGTGCCCTTAGCTTAGTACTGGCTAAGGAGGAGAAGTGCTCTAAGATCTTTTAGGTGTGTTGTGGGTCCTCTATGCTCTATCCCTGGGTCAGTCTCAAGTTCAACCCTCCGGGAGAAGGCTTAAAGAACACTTTCTCTTGATCAAGTCATAAATAACAAACTCACTCTTTCTATAGGATCATTCTTAATTTGAGTTGTAAGCCTGAAATATTAAGGCTAAGTTGTAGGATCCTTCTATGGATCTAAGGTATGGCCTGTATGTCAAAGGTAGGAGATTTATTTTCTGAGGTAGGATCCTGTGGTGGATCTAAGTGTAGGGCTAACCTCTTAGCCTGAGTATAAGACTCTTAATTTATTTTGAGGTAGGTAATTAGAGGATCACTGAGCTGTATGAGTAATACTTACTCTGAGTTATAGGGTATTGGCCTGAGGTAGGACTTGGCGAAATCTGAGAGATTCTGAGGGATCTATGTTGTAAGCTCTTGGAGCTAAGATTTAAGAAGATTGCCTTTTCTAACACGTTGTTAGGAAGGTGAGAGGGGCAGTGTATATACCCGTACCTTGGGGAACAACTGTAAATACTTATGTATTGTGTCTCTTTCTTGAAAGTTAACTAAACTAACTGAACACACAACACAACTAAATAAAAAGATAGACTTAAAGACTAAGAAACCTATTCACCCCCCCCCCCTTTAGGTGTATAGCTACTCTTGAAACAACGTCTTTCAAGTGGTATAAGAGGGAGATTGTTCAAAAAGTACTTAACAGTCATAAAAGTTCTCCAAGAGTAGCTGAAAATTTGCTCCATGTGTTCAAGTGAGAACCACAAGGAGTTAAGCTCCATAAAGCTCCCTATCTGCAGAAAAAAAATTGGGATTTGGAAAGAGAGGGTCATGCTATTCATGGAAGCTTCTGACCCTAGGATCTTCATTATAGTTCAAGAAGGACCCTTCATTCCCATGAAAATCTCTATCCTATATGTTAGTGTACAAACCCCAAAGAAATACTCTGAGATGACCAAGGATGAAGTCATCCTAGCAATCATGGACAAGAGGGCATAAAATATCATTGTTAGTGACATAGATGACTCTACCTTCCAGAACCTTGTCCACTATAAGACAGCCAAGGAAATGTAGGAGTCTCTCATTGTCTACATGTATGGGATAGAGGAGGTGAGAGATGATAGAAAATCCCTCCTGAATCAATAGTATGAAGCATTCAAGAAAGGGAAGAAAGACTTCATAGTTGAATGTTATGAGAAGTTCTTCATTATAGTGAACAGTCTGATCACATATGGCAGACAGTTCACTAGTTATGAGCTGAATGTCAAGTTCTTGAGGTCCCTAAACAAGGAATGGGATATCAAGATCTGTGCCATCAGAGAAGTTGGCAACCTGGCCAACACTCTGCCTCATAACTTATTTGGCAAGTCGCTATCCCATGAGATGCCATTGAACTCCAAGAAGGCTTGAGAAGATGCAACCAGATCTCTTAGCAAAGACAAGACAGTGGCCTTCAAACCTGAAGCAACAAGAAGAAGCAAAGAAAAGACTAATTCTCCTCCATGGAGAGTTGCTGAGTCAGAATGCTCAGATCCCAGCTCCTCTGGGAATGAACTATTTGATAGAGAACTAGCACTGTTCTCCAAGCAGTTTTAGAAGTTGTTGAGCAGGAGAAGGCGATGGAAGAATAGGGGCTCTTCAATCTCTTCATCAAGAAAGCCCCACTTTAGGAAAGACAAGTCAAGAATTGACCCCTCTAGAGAAAGGTATGACTCTAAACAGAACAAATGTGTCAATACTAATATTGTTTATTACTATTGCAACATGAGTGGACATGTCATTGCTTAATGTCCATTTAAGAGGAAGGAGCAGATGAATTCTGATGGAAAAAATCATCACAAGGGAAAGAAGGCTGAAAAGAGCTACTTGACCAAGAAGACTGTCAGTCTATCAAGCAGTGATTCTGAATCTTCAAAATTAGAATAAGAGGAGGCCTACATTGGCCTTATGCCCATTAAATAAGATGCTAAACTCCATGCTTCCCCATCTGGCATCAGGTCCCCACTGTCCTAAGTTGATAGTGATTGTGAAGAGGATGAGGAGTACAGTATCATGGCCATTTCAGAAGACAATCAGGGAATTTCTATTACTGATGAGGTATACTCTATCCCAAGCTCTCCTTCTATCTATGAGTCTAGCTCAGACTCTGATACAACCACTTCCTCCAGTGAGGATGATGGTTGAGATTCTGAATATTATGCTAATCAATTGATTGACAAGTATGGTGTAATTCTAGATGCTCTGAAGAAGAGCAGAAGTCTTGCTAAGAAAGAAGCTAAGGAGATTGTATCCCTACAGCAAGCTGCTTCCCTATAGTCTGAGTCAGCCCCCTTACTAGCTCAGATGAGGAGGTAAATTAGCTAGCTGAAGACAATCTCAATTATCCAAATTGGGACCATAAGCAAAAATAACAATGTCATCTTAGATCTTGAAAAGAAGCTCCTTATGGAGAAAATGATTGTGGCTAAATTCAGTAAGCCCAAGACAGTATTGCCACTGATTAACTCCTTTACCTCACAAAAAGATAAGAGGGGTTTGGGGTTTAAGTAGAACAATAAAGATGCCCATTCTAAAGGGAAAGATAAGGCTCATATAGTGTCTCAGACCTCCTTTCAGAAGGTAATCATCCCATCAAACAGGTATGACCAGGACAACATGTATGGTCACTAAGAAAATGGGAACTCTTCTTGTAAGAATACAAGGGTATCTCACAATGGAGGGAGAAAGTATATGGGTGTGAGTGCACTGAAGGCACCCCATTAGGAAATCCAAATAGCCCATTATAGACCATTTGTGTTTGGTGCTCCAGCCCCCACACTCAAGAATAAGGGAGTAGCCTACTCTCAGGCTCTTCCAGCAAAAACCCAGACCAAGGGTCAATCTATCAGTAAGTCTGACTTAGTAGTCTCCGATACCATCAAAAACATATCTACTATAAAGAAGACTGTTGTTGGTGGAACACATAGTAAGCAAAGTATGTAACACCCCCATCCATCACATAGTATATAACAGAAGGTCCGGTCGGGGCCCGACGCCATATACCACGGATAGACCAAGAGGTTACCAAATTGAAACCATTATCCAATATTTTGTATCATAATACAGAGTGCATTCTAGCGGAAGTAATTTAAAGGTTATAAATAGAACCCAACAACAACAAGAATGTGCACTACCATAACTAGGAATGTAAAACAAATACACAAATAAATCTTGGCCTTAAGGCCTTACAAGGTTTACTCAAATTAAACTGTCTTGCATACATCGACATGTAGGCGCATGAAAAATAAATAAACAAAATGGGCAATTCCCTTTGGCCTTAAAGGGCTAGCTTAGCTATCCTGGGATTGATGCAGCGCCACCGCTAATTGATGATGACCCGGTTACCGAGGCACTACGACATAAAGATCTTAGACGCCGTGATGACGCTGAAGGAAGTGCACGTTATAACCTCCGCCCGCGGCGTGCTTAAACCGCCATGAAAAATTAGCTTTAATTATCTTATTTCGTGAACTCTATTTTTATATTTTTAGAATATAAAATTATCCAATGTTTAAGTGATAATTTTATATTCATAGCATGTTTTATTTCTTTAATTTAAACAATTTTATTTTTGGTGTGCACTTAGCCATTCGGGTGGATGAGATTACATCTCCATCATGAAGGGTTAGGTCTTATTGTAATCTCCTATTTAAGGAGGTGTTTATGAGGAATCAAGCATTGAAGAATTAAAACCTAAAATTTCCCCTCCAAGTGAAATTTTGGCCAAGGCTCTCATCTAGCCGCCGCCCCCTCCCCTTGTGTGGTGTGAAGCCGCCGCCCCCTTGCTCCCTCCATCTGCGCGGTGCGACTCCGGCGTGGCTTCCTTGGTGCAACTCCGCGGAAGAAGGTTGCAAACCCTTCGGTGTGACGCCGGCGGATCCGTGGAGAGAGTGATTCTCCCATAGTTATCTTGTGTGAAACGCTTTCCGGTTGGGTAATCTCTTCCCTCTCCCTTGTGTGATTCTCTTCTTTAGTTGTGGTGGTTTCGCGCTCGTTTTCTCCGGATCTTTAATTTAATCGCTACAAGTTTTGAATCGAAATCGTCGTTGCAAGGCTTTTTAATTCCGGATCGGGTGGATCCTATTTGCTTGAGCGGATCTTGGCCTATAACCTTGGTCTTGCTCTCTAAAAGGAGTGACAACCTTTGTGTTTTCTTGGGGAATACTCCGACTCAAATTTCCGATCGTTGTTTTCGAGTCGACCATTCCTCCTTTGTTATTTGCGCTGCGTTCTTGCGACGAGAATTATTGTGGGTGATAGGTGCTGTGTAGGTGCGGTAGATCTACGACGTGTAGTGCGTAGGAAAGCGTTAGTTTCGTGGAGATCTCCGACTCGGGACGCACCCTACATCAGGGCTTCTGCCAGCGATTTACCACTTGGTTCAGTTGTACCTACAAGCAACATTCCACCGCAACGGTGGCATACAAAAGCAACGGTCAGCATTAGCTGACCAAATTATAATGACCCCACCCCTCACCGAGGGTGGAGGTTATCCTTCCCTGCAGGCATTAGTATAAACATAATATTGAAATCAGACTGTGCAACTTAAGCACCATTCGCCACAAATGTTGGCACTAGTATTCTCACAAAAAATAGTTAAATTATTTATGTTAAAACCATAATCTAGTAACTAATTTTGAATCCACATAATCTGCGAACAATAACTACTAGCTGCAATATCTTCAACTTCAGTAGTTGAAGTAGACACAGATTTTTGTTTCTAGCAAAACCATGACACAAGCCTATCACCAAGAAATTGACAAGTTCCTGATGTGCTTTTTCTATCAACTCTGCATCCCGCATAGTTAGCATCTGTGAATCCAGTTAATTCAAATCCTAACTCAATAGGTTACCAGAGTCCTAGATTAGAGCAACCTTTTAAATATCTTAAAATTCTTTTTACTAAAATTAAATGAGATTATTTAGGATTTACTTGGAAACTAGCACAAATACAGGTGTCAAACATAATGTCTGGTCTACTGGCTGTTAAATATAATATGGACCCAATGATTGTCCTATATATTTTCTGATCAAAAGGTTTACCCTGTTCATCATTATCAACTACAACATTAGCAAGCATGAGTATTTTCATAGAGGAGGCATCTAATATCCCAAATTTTTTAATTAGCTCTTTATAATATTTAGATTGAGATATAAAAATGTCATCAGGTGTTTGCTTCACTTGTAAACCAAGGATGTAGGATAATTCACCAATGCTACTCATTTCAAAATTTGAATTCATTAGGTCAGAAAACCTTTTGTAAAGTTTGGAATCAGTATAACCAAAAATTACGTCATCTACATATATTTGAACAAGTAGAATTTTAGATTTATGATGTCTAATAAATAATATTTTATCTACCATGCATCAACAAAATTTATTTTCTAAAAGAAAACTAGCAAGGGTCTCATACCAAGCTCTTGGAGCTTGTTTAAGACCATAAAGGGCTTTATTAAGTTTAAAAATATAAGAAGAGTGAGTTGGAGAGATAAAACCTTGTGGTTGATCTACATAAACTTCCTCTTTGAGCTCTCCATTTAGAAAAACACTCTTCACATCCATCTAATATACCTAAAACTTCTTGAATGCTGCAAATACAAGAAATATCCTGATAGCCTCTAATCTTACAACAGGAGCAAAAGTCTAATCATAATCTATGCCTTCCTCCTATGAGTATCCTTGAGCTACCAACCTAGCTTTATTTCTTTCAATGACTCCTTGAGCATCAAACTTATACGTGAAGACCCATTTGGTTCCAATGATTAGATAGTCTTTGGGTCTTGGAACTAAGTCCCAGAATCTACATCTCTCAAACTAATTGAGTTCCTCTTGCATTGCAATGATCAAGTAGGGATCTTGTTCTACATCTTTGATGGATTGAGGTTCAATCTGAGAAATAAAACAAGCATGCATCTGATCTTAATCAATTAATGCCTTGTTTGAACACCAACCGATATGTCTCCAATCACTTGAGATCTTGTGTGATCTCTAAGTGTGACAAAGTCAACAAGTGGAGTTGGTTCTTTAACTATTTATGTTGCTAATTCCTCTAGTGGAATTTCATTAGCGACAATATTTTCTGCATAGATTTCTAAATTTTCTTCATCACTCACATCATCAGCAATCTATTAAGAAGGATGTAATGTATCCTCTTGTGTTAGGATTAATTCATCCAGTTTATCACATAGATTTGGTACCTGAAAAGAATCTATGGTAAAGGTATCTCTCTCCTTGTAAAACATGTTAGTTTCATCAAAATATACATGTATTGATTCTTATATCTTAAGGGTAGATTTATTAAAGACCCTATAAGCCTTGGTGACATGAGAATATCCAAGAAATATTCCTTCTGCAGCTTTGGCTTCAAAATTTCTTAAGTATTTCTGGTCATTATTATATATGTAACATCTACATCCAAAAAAATTAAAGTAGTTAACTTTAGGTTTCTTATTTTTAAGTAATTCATAGGGATTCTTACCCTTTAGTTTATGAATTAGACTTCTGTAAAGAACAAAATTTGTTGTGCTTACTGCCTCTACTCAAAATTATAGGGGCAAGTGAGCATTTGCAAGTAATGTTCCAACAAATTCAATTAGAGTTCTATTTTTCCTTTTAGCTACCCCATTTTGTTGATGAGTTCTAGGAGCACAAAAACAATGCCCGATACCTTCTTTCTCACAAAATTCTTTCATTAGAAGAGATTCAAACTCAGTGTCATGATCACTTCTGATCAATGCAATCTGAGTAGAGTACTTAATCATGATGTTCCTAAGAAAGTCTGTAAAAACTTTAAAGTTATCTAACTAGTTTCTAAGAAAGAATACATAAGTGAATCTTGAGAAATCATCAACAATAACTAAGGTATATGACTTTCCTCCATAAATTTGTATTGCAACAGGTCCAAAAAAGTCCATATGTAGCAAATACAAAATCCTAGGTGAATCACTTTTAGATATGGATTTAAAATTATTTTTAGTTTGTTTGCCTAATTGACAAGCCCTGCAAAGTCCTTCCTTCTTGTAAAAACCAGAAGGTAGTCCTCTGACAAGGTTGTCCTTAGATAATTTAGCAATAGTTCTAAGATTTATATGTCCTAATCTTTTATGCCAAAGATCAATAGTTTTACTTATCTAATTAAATAAATAGATTTCTTATATTACAGAGTTAAAATTAACTAAGTAAATAGTACCCTATCTAATCCCGATTAAAACAATTTTGTTTTTATCATATGTAATAAAACATAATGATTTTTTGAAGGATACCTGATAACCTTCATCACATAATTGACTGATGGAGATAAGGTTATGCTAGAGACCTTTCACATAAGCTACCTTCCTGAAGGTAGTTGCTCTAATCTTGACAATACCATAGCCTTCTGTCTGTCCACAGTTTGAGTCTCCAAAGATGACTTAGGTCCAAGCTTTGCTTTGAAGTCTTTTAGGTTAGCCTTTCTTCCTATCATATATTTTGAACAACCATTATCCAAATACCACTGTTTCTATGTGGTAGGATAGTTCTTTTCCTGTAAAAGAACAAATTAGGTGTTCTTGACCCAGATTACCTTGGGTCTTGATTTTCTTTCATAATAATTAGAAATGTAAGAACATTCAGGTTGATCTTTATAGCCAAGTGGATGATATCTCCTAGGAGGAATAATCCACTGAGTAAAAGGATTTATAAATTTTTGTGTTTGATTATACTTTTGAAAAGAATTAAAATTTCTATTTAAAAAATTTGGGTTTGACGAATTATATTGAGTTCGTCGAGCTAAGTTTGACGAATGGAAGTGAGTTTGTCAAGCTCCATTCACAGAATAATAAAACTCTTTTTTTGTGTTCCACCTTCGTCGATCGCAGTTCGACGAATCATATAGATTTCATCGAGCACAATTTCCTGAATAGTTATACTCAAATCCTGTGTTCATAGTTCGCTGAGCTCTGTTCGATGAATAATAATTATTTCGTCGAGCTTGGTTCAACGAATTATTTTGAGGATAATTTTTCTGAAATTTTTTAATTTGTTTTGGTTTATTATTTTGTAAAACTTCAGTAATGTTATCTAAATCTTCGAATTTTTCTTTACCTTTAGCAGAAGTGAATTTTATAGGTGTAGATAAAATATTTTTCTGTAAAAGATAAGGCTGACTAGATGAAGCCCCCAAGCCAAGTTTGTCATTTAGCCTGGCATTAACTGTGCTAGTGATATTTATCAGTTTGATGCTTCTCCCATTGAGAGATTCTTCAAACTTCTTTGCCTCTAATAATGTGTTTTCTAAACATACTATCTGTTCAAAAGCAATTTCAAATCATCTTTAAGTTTTATGTTTTCAGAAGATAAATTATTTGATTCAGTTAATTTCTCTCTGAGAAGTTTTATTTCCTTCTCAGACTGTATTAAATCTTTGTATAGTAATTTAAAATCTATTTTAAACCGATCTGAAGTAAAATCAAATGTAAAGATTACCTGGTCTTCTTCATACTCAGATTCATTATCAGAATTGCTGCATGATGCATTTATTGCCATCAGACCGACTTCTTTGGCTCATGACTCTTCTTCATCCTCACTTGAACTGTATGAAGTTTCAGAGTCTGACTCACTCCAAGTTTTAGCTATAAATCCTCTCTCCTTCTTTTTGTGTTTACTGGAAGAGGATTTGTGTGAGTGCTTCTTAGAGTTTTTCTCCTTCTTCTTATCCTTCTTTTGATTTTAAGGACACTCTTGAAGAATGTATCCTAGTTTTCTACAACCATAACAAACAATTTCTTTAGTTGAAGTTTTGTCATACCTTGGTTTGTGTTGGTTCCTGGATAATCTTCTCCTGAAGTCTTTTCTAGATATCTTGTAGAATCTTTTAGCCAGGAGACCCATAAGATCTTCATTCTGTAGAACTTGTTCTTCTTCAGTTGTTTGGAAAGCAATGCTCTTTTCCATCTTCACTAAAAGTGAAGTCCTTTATTCAGCTTGCCTTGTTTTGATGAGCTACTCATAAGATTTGAGCTTGCCCAAACAAGTCTTAGTTGTGATTTCATTCACACTTCTGGCTTCTCTAATTGGCCTAATTCTTGAATACTGTGTGCTAGGGAAACACATAAGAATTTTATCATTGACCTCTGTCAATATAATGTCTTTTTCCAAGGATTTCAGCTCATTAATTATGAGACTGAGCCTTGTGTACATATCTGCAACTGATTCACTTTCACCCTTTTTGAAATTCTCATATTGAGAAATTAAGTGAGATCTTCTGTCCTTTCTTTCATAAGCTGATCCAGCTACCATTGCATTAAGGGAGTCCCAGATAGCTTTTGCTGAAGAGCATTCTGCAACCTTCTGAAAAATGTCATCAGACATTGTTTGGGCTAAAATGTTCAAAGCCTTTGCATCAGCAATCTTTGCTTTCTTCTGTGTCTCTATACATTCTGGTGGAGGAACAACACTAGTGCTTGTTGTATCTAGAGGTAGAGGTGGACCTGTCAAAATGGAATTGTAGATATCTTCATCAATAGAGTTCATGTACAACTTAATCCTTGTCTGTCATAATGCAAACTTATTAAGATTTCACATAGGAGGTCTAGTGCTTGAATACTCTTTATTTTGTGTCATGATAAGAAAAACAAACTAGAGAAAATAAGATCTATCAGATCTGTTGGTTCATGTTTTAGCCTATAAAACCAAAGAACCACTCTCTGATACCAATTGAAAATGAGGGATAGATCTAACTTTACTCTAGAGGGGGTGAATAAAGTATTTTTAAAAACTTTAATTTATTTTTATAGCAGATTTAAAGTAAGTGATATAAATATTTATAAATAGGAACTTCACAGCACACAATAAAAAGTAAAGCAATCACAGACGACACAAGGATTTATAGTAGTTCCCCAATAAATCTGGGTATGTTTACTCTTCTACCACCCTGGTAGGAATCCACTATAGGTTTTTGATCAGATGCCCTGCCACAAGAAGATATTTTTTCTAAGGGAGATCTTGAAACCCTTTGAGCTTTTTACCAGGTGCTCAAAAACCAAGCTTAAGTCTTTTGATCAGGTGACTTATGAAACAAGAGATAACTTTTGAAGGGAGTTAAAAACCATGTACACAGTTTAGAAATAAACTATAAGAAAAGGATGTTGTCTTCTCTGTCAAGATTATCTGAGAAGACTTAGTAGATGATGAAGCAAAAAGCTCCCCCTCATTTGAGTAGAGATTTGAGATCAGGAGGGGAGGCTTTTCTTCAGGGTGTAGTCCTTCTTACATTTGACTGATGAAGACTTTGCACTTGTAGAGACTGAAGCAGAAAATATGATGAATATTTGTTGATCTATATTGATCTGATTATTATCCCTATAGCAACAATCTTCTGAAAGAATATATAGAATGTCCGAGGAGAATTCAAATATTTGAATTAAAACCATTTTGAAATGCCTGAAGCATCTCTGAGAATTGTAACTGCCCTGGAGATAAATTAGATTTAAACTCTGTGATAAATCCATATTTAATGTTGTCTAGAACGACTATATTCATTAAGAATATTTAGCACTAAATATCATAGTGTAAATGACAATAATTAAGTCTTTTAAAATCATTCTACCTCTGAATATAAAACTGCCTGAACAAAGAACACTATAAGAGATTTGTCAAACTGCGCCTGAAGATCATCAAACTGATCCTAGAGTTCATCAAACTTAGCCTGAAGTTTGTCGAGCTTATCCTGGAGTTCGTCGAGCTGAGCTACTGAGTTGTAATCAGCGTTCATCAAACGGAGCCTAGAGTTCATCGAGCTAAACTCAGAGTTAGAACTCTGAGTTTGTCGAACAGAGCTCGACATTCGTCAAACTGAGCTCAGCTTTCATGGAACAGAATTCTGCATTCGTCGAACTGCATTTCTCTTGAAATCTTCTGAGAAAGCAGCCCTGGAAATAAACCTATGACCATATACTATACAAATTGGGTCAAACTAAACATCCTAAACAACAATAGTGATACTAGCCCAAATCAGTAATAAGGTTCCAACAAAAGGACTTCACATATCCAACGAAGAGGATCGTTACCCTTACTGTCCTCTTTGGCGCCATGGGAGAAACATAGATGGTTGAAATCGACCGCTCGGGCCTTGCCTTCATAGATTCGAACTCGCTTTGCGAATCCGATCTCCGAATCTCAAATGGTAGCATAAACTCCCCTTCATGGCGTTGTTGCTCCCCCTTCAGAAAACCAGGCCATGATCTCAAACTCCAAAGTAATGAAGTGAAACAGCTGAACCTGTTTTAGAAACTGAGATACCGACGCACAGTAACTAGCTACCGCTGTGTGATACCGGTATTCAGTGCCTCATTTTGCGAGTAACTACACTGGCCCTCCAATGACAGGCCGACACGTGGCTACATGGCTACAGAATCACTAATGCCATGCGTTAGGTAATTACCGCCAAGCGGTACCTGGCGTCGGTTATGAAAAGACCACCCATGTTATCGCCGCACGATAGTTGTTACCGTCGTGCGGTAACAACCCGAGAGCTCTGTCAAATTAATTGACCATGCAACCACCATCGTTTATACTACCATCGGGCGGTATCTCAACTCGACGCTCTTGACTCTCTCAACCCCTATCATCGTCGCGCGATATCCCGCTATCGTCGCGTGATAGAACTCGACACTAGTTGAGTCCACTCAACGCTCTCGATGCCTCTGGCCAACTATCCAGGAGTATCTCCGGCATTAGCCCTAGCGTAAGGCGGTAATATCCAAACAACCCTTTTTCCTGCTTTGGAAATCTTGGCGCGTTACAAATCTCCCCCACTTAAAGAATTTTGTCCCCAAATTATGCATTGCAGGAAAATTTTTAAAGAAGTAACAACATTTACAACATGAACCTCAGTCAAACAACTTGAGGAACTCCGATTTCATGGTTTGCTCCTGCTCCCATGATAGCTCCTCTCGACCACAGTTGTCCCAACAGACCTTGACCGTTATGATTTCCATATTACGAAGTTGCTTGACTTCTACATCCTCAATGCGAATAGGTTTGACCTTCGTTGTCAACCCACCATCCGCCCGTACTTGATCTGCAGCAATCACTTGCGTAGGCTCTTGCACTGCCTTCCGCAATACTGATATGTGGAATACATCGTGTAGACCACTCAGTTTCACGGATAGTTTCAATTGATTTACGACTTCGCCAATACACTCCAGTATCTCAAACAGTCCAAGGTATCTTGGACTCAGCTTCTTCAACCGACAAATCCTCATCATACCCTTGAACGGTTTGATCTTTAGGTAAACCCAGTTGCCCATGACGAACTCAACATTCTTGTGCTTGGCATTGTAACATTTATCCTGACTATCCTGTACAATCAACAGCCGCTCCCTGATTGTCCGAATAATAGAAGTCGCATCCTCAACTTCCTTCTGCTTATACAACTTTGACTCGCCCGTCTCAAACCATGAAAACGGAGTATGACACTTTCTACCATTTAGGGCCTCAAAGGGCGCCATTTGAATGCTTGCTTGGTAGCTATTATTGTAAGCGAATTCAAGTATATATAGGTGATCCTCCCACCTCTTAGAGAAATCCACGGCACACATGCGAAGCATGTCCTCCATTGTCCTATTGACAATCTCGGTCTGACCATCCGTTTGCGGATGAAAGGCTGCAGTAAACATCAGCTTGGTCCCCAATAGTTGATGCACCAACCTCCAGTCATTAGACGTGAAGCACCCATCTCGGTAACTCACGATGCTACGGGGCTCACCGTGTAGTCGTACAATATTCTCCACGTATAATTTTTCCAGTTTCTCCACTGAATCATCCTTCCTATTCGAGATGAAGTGCGACCCTTTCATCAAACGATCACCTAGATGCGTCATTTCCCTTCTGCGATCTCGGCAAACCATGCACAAAATCCATGGATGTATCGTCGAGCTTCCATTCCAATATAGGATAAGACTTCAAGAATCCTCCGCGCTTCTTGCATTCAGCCTTCACTAAGGCACAAGTTTGACACTTAGCCACAAATTACGCAATGTCCTTTTTCACTCCTGGCCACTAGAACAGCTTTTTCATGTCTTCGCACATTCTATGCTCCCCGGGTGAATCGAGTACTTCGTATAATGAGTCTCGTACATCATTTCCTCTCGTAGCTTACCCACACTTGGGACGCACAAATGACTGTCCTTCCATAACAACCCATCATTGACAGTAAACTGGGCATTTGACCCTTCCAAAGTATTAGTCATGAACAGCTTCATGTTGTCATCCAACTCTAAAACCTGTCAAATCCGGTCGATGAGGTCATACTGTACCTCTATCCAATTCAAATGTGCTTCAGCACTAGACCTCATATCAACACAAGAGATCTCTAAGGCCTCCAAATCTCAAACGAGGTGTTCATCATACATTAGTAACCAATTAGCATGTGCAAGAGCCCTGCGACTTAACGCATCTGCAACCGCATTACCTTTGTTAGTTACATAATATATCTTGAAGGTGTAGTCCTCAAGAAACTCCATCTACCTTCATTGACGTATATTTAAGCCCTTCTGATCCCACAGATACTTCAGACTCTTATGATCTGTGTAAATGTCGACCTTCATGTCGTACAAGTTTTTCCTCCAGAGCTTTAACGCGAATATCACGGCCGCTAAATCCAAGTCATGGACCGGATAATTCCTCTCATGCACCATCAACTAGCGTGAACCATAAGCTATTACTCTCCCATGCTGTAACAAAATGCAACCTAATCCGCTGCCTAAAGCGTTGCTGTGGATCTCAAAACCTTCTTGTCCCATATGGCGAGCATATAACAGGCGTCGTGATCAGGCGACTTTTTAGTTCTTCGAAAGCTTGCGCACACGCTGGAGACCAAACAAACTTTTGATCCTTCCTTGTTAGGGACGTGAGGGGTAAAGCTATTCGGGATAAGTTCTCTACAAAATGCATGTAGTAGTCGGCAAGTCCAAAAAAACTCTGGACCTCCTCCACTGAAGACAACAAAGGCCACTCCTGTGTTATAGCCACTTTTTCCGGATCAACCATGATACCCTCACCACTGACGATATGACCAAGGAACGCCACAGAAGAAAGCCAAAACTAACACTTAGAGAATTTGGCATACAACTGATTTCTTCTCAATGTCTCGAAAACATTTCGCAAATGCTTCGAATGATCAAACTTTGACTGGGAGTACACCAGGATATCATCGATGAACACTATCACGAACCGATCCAAATATTCCCTGAATGTTCGGATCATCAAGTCCATAAACACCGATGGCGTATTAGACTTCCCAAAAGGCATGACTGTGAACTCGTAATGCCCATAACGTGTACTGAACGCCATCTTGGGAATGTCACTTTCCCTGATCCTCAGTAGATAATATCCAGACTTCAGTTCCAACTTCGAATACACAATTGACCCAACAAGATGGTC
The DNA here is from genome assembly GCA_039513925.1 of Platanthera zijinensis. Classification (NCBI taxonomy): domain Eukaryota; kingdom Viridiplantae; phylum Streptophyta; class Magnoliopsida; order Asparagales; family Orchidaceae; genus Platanthera; species Platanthera zijinensis. The sequence continues at coordinate 96,430,686 of CM077091.1, forward strand.
AAATAGGTCATCGATCCATGGAATAGGGTACTTATTCTTCTCCGGTGACTTATAAAGTTCCCAATAGTCGATATAAAATCACAAACTTCCGTCCATCTTCTTCATGAAGAGGACCAGGGCGCTCCAAGGTAACAAACTTGGGCACACATACCCCTGCTCTATCAATTCTTAAAGCCGTGCTTTCAACTCTGCCATCTCTCTCTCAGTGCTAAGCGGTAAGGAAACCGCGACACAGGTTTAGCACCTGGCACCAACTCGATAGTAAAATCGATCTCTCGCTATGGTGGAGATCCTGGAAGATCTTCGGGGAACACATCGGCAAACTCTGACACCCTCACGAACAACTTTAACTACTTGAAGAGCAGACATCATTGTCTTACTCAATCCCTTCATACCATAGGAAGTGGTTTCTTGGTTAGTATTCAACCCCAGTTTAACAATCTTCGAATTATAATCGATGAACGCATGTAGCTCCGAGAGCCAATCCATTCTTAAGGTTAGGATACGGATAATTTTTAAACAATATCTTGTCTTCCTTTTCGTACCATATCATGACTTCGCTTGGTATGTACTTAACTAACCAATTTAACCTTCAACACAATAAAAGGCATTACGACAAACTATACGAAAACCTTAGACATTAAGAGGCAAGAATCCCCTACAACAAACAGTGCTCTCTATGCCCAAGAGTAGCACATGGCCTACTATAAATAAGTTATTTACCAACAACTAATCCTGTCAAAACTGTAAAAGTTATACTCTAAACTGCACATGTTATCTTGTTGCTTTTCTTATGGCCTCCTGCCTTTTCCCTTATCTTCGGAATCCCACTCCAACAATCACGGGCTATATGACCTGGCTTACCACAAGTATAACATATCATTGGGTCTTGCCCAACGGTTACTCCAGATCCGACCTCCTTTGCCAATAGGGTAGCATTCTGACATTCTCTAGCGATATGTGCTATCTTGCCACAAGTATGGAAAGTGCATGGAGCTTTACTAGTAGATGTTCTAGACCTCTTACGCCACCTCTTGCGGTATTCAGACTTTATAGAAACTGCAGAGTTCAGTACCTTGCACACTAGCGTCTTGTGGAATTTTGCCAAGTCTACTTCCAACGATCTAGCCAACTCCATCAACGCTCAGAATCCCAATAACTTCGGTCCTACCAATAGAAGTCGCAAATCATCGCGCAGACCATTATAAAATATGTTAACCATAGTCTGCTCATCCTCCAACACAAACTCTACATAGCGCTTTTTCATGATAAATGCATGTAAATACTCATCAACTGAGTGTGCTCCCTACAGCAGACACATGTTCAATTGCTATCTGAAGCTCTTCCCATTACAGTTTGCTCCATATTGCCAACCGGCATTGACGCCACCCCAGGTACAAGGGGACATACATGCCTCACATGATGGGCATTGATCATTGCGAGCACCATTTCAGCTATCAGCCTTATAGTTTCAGCACGTCATTGGGCGCACTACTCTCCACAAAGTGCTGAACGTTGTGATAGCTCTACACTACTCTTAATCACCTATAATCGTGAAACACTCAATTAGGTGACAAACAATTGCCAAAAAGCAATCATAGGAACACACAGGTTCCTCAAACATGAGTATTTTCATTCCTAAGTGGACATTCATGGGTTCTTTTATGTTATAATGGTAACGCACATACATGTGCTCACTACCCCTTAAAAGAATTCGACCACGAATTTGAATAAGGAAGACCAACACCAGAGTCTGATACCAACTTGTAATACCCCCATCCGTCACACAACATATAATAGAAGGTTCGGTCGGGGCGCGACGCCGTATTATAGCATTGGTAGCCATGGGAGTCTTCATAGAAGATGCATCAGCCATCCCAAACTTCTTAATAAGATCATTTGCATATTTAGACTGGGAAATGAAAATGCCATCAGGAGATTACTTCACTTGAAGGCTTAGGAAAGAAGATAGCTCTCTCATGCTACTCATCTCAAACTTTGAATGCATTAGATCAGAAAATCTTTTGCATAGTTTTGGATCAGTAGAACCAAATATTATATCATCTACATAAATTTGTACTACTAGAATTTTATCATGATGCAATTTAGTAAAAAGAGTCCTATCTACCATGCCTCTAGAGAACTTGTGTTCCAAGAGAAAGCTGGCTAAGGTTTCATACCAAGCTCTTGGAGCATGCTTTAGACCATAGAGAGCCTTATGCAATTTGAAAACATATGAAGGATGAGTTGGAGAAATAAAACTTGGAGGTTGTTCAACATAAACCTCTTCCTTTAGCTCTCCATTCAAGAATGCACTCTTGACATCAGTCTTGTAGACCTTTAACTTTTTAAATACTGCATAAGAAAGAAAAATCCTGATAGCTTCTAGCCTTGCAACAGGAGCAAAGGTTTGATCATAATCAATCCCTTCGTCTTGTCTATAGCCTTGAGCAACAAACCTAGCCTTATTCCTCACAATCACACCTTGAACATCAAGCTTGTTCCTGAAAACCCACTTGGTCCCAATTACTGGATAGCCTTTAGGCCTTAGAAACAAGTCCAAAACTTTACATCTCTCAAACTGATTGAGCTCCTCTTGCATTGCAATAATCCAATGGGTATCTTTCTCTGCATCAGTTATGGATTGAGGCTCAACTTGAGAGAGAAAACAGGCATGCATCACATCATGGTTGAGTTGATGCCTTGTCTGTACACCTACTGACATGTCTCCAATCACTTGAGATCTAGGGCAATCCCTTAATGTGACAAAATCAGGTGGTGGAGTTGGTTCAGCAACAGCATTTGGAATGAATTCCTCTTGTGGAATTACATCTGCTGTTGGAGGAAGTTCAACTACTTCCACAGTTTCTTCTTCACTTTCTTCATCATATTATGGAGGAGGATGTGATATAACCTTTGGTGTAAGGTTTAGTTCATCCATTTTCTCACACAAGTGAGGTACCTGCAATAGCTCATTGGTAGAAATTTCTTTATCCTTGCAAAACATATTAGCTTCATCAAAAGTTACATGCACAGATTCCTCAATTTTTAAATGTTATTTATTAAACACCCTATAAGCTTTGCTGACTTGGGAATATCTTAGAAAAATTCCCATGCAGCCTTTGCTTCAAATTTTCTAATATATTTCTTGTCATTGTTATGAATATAGCATATACAACCAAATACTTTAAAATAGGTGACTTTAGGTTTCTTCCCTTTTAGTAGCTCATAAGGAGTCTTATTCTTAAGTTAGTGTATAAGACTTCAATTCAGCACATAATTTGTTGTGCTTACAGTCTCTACCCAAAAGGATAGGGGCAAAAAAGCATCTGCAAGTAATGTGCCCGCAGATTCAATATGTGTTCTATTCTTCCTTTCAATAACCCCATTCTGTTGAGGTGTTCTAGGAGCTGAGAAATAATGTCTGATACCTTCCTTCCTATAGAACTCTTGCATAAGAAGAGACTCAAACTCAGTACCATGATCACTTCTTATCAATGCAACTAGAGTAAAGTTCTCAATCTGTATGTTCTTGAGAAAATCTGTAAGAACCTTGAAAGTATCTGACTTAGATCTCAGAAAGAATAACTAAGTGAATCTAGAAAAGTCATATACAATCACTAAAGTATAAGATTTTCCTCCTAGGCTTTATACTGCTATAAGGCCAAAAAGGTCCATATGTAGTAAGTATAATATCCTAGGTGAGTCACTTTTGTTTAATGATTTAAAACTAGATTTAGTTTTCTTGCCTAACTGACAAGCCCTGCAGAGACTTTCCTTCTTATAGGGATAAGAAGGCAATCCTCTAACAAGGTTGTCTTTAGAAAGCCTAGCAATGTTTCTCAAATTTACATGACTTAATCTTTTATGTCACAAATCATTTTGATTGCTAACAAGATTAAATAAACAAATTTCTTAACTGGCAGATTTAAAGTTTACTAAGTATATGTTACCTTGTCAAATTCCAGTTAAAACAGTTTGATTGTTTGCAGAAATAATACATTGAGATTCAGAAAAGCAAACCTGATAACCAGAATCACATAACTGACTTATGGATATGAGGTTATGCTTGAGACCATTAACATATGCCACCTTTTTGAAAGTGACATCTCCACTATTGAAGTCTTCATAGCCTTCAGTCTGTCCAAAGCTTAGATCTCAGAAGATTACCCTTGGACCAAGCTTGGCCTTGAAGTTGATGAGGTTGTCCTTGCATCCAGTCATGTGCTTAGAGCACCCACTATCACGATACCACTTATTTTGAGTGATAGGAAAGGTCTTTACCTGCAATGAAACAAATTAAAAGTTCTTGACCCAGGTAACATTGGGTCCTTATTTCTTCTCAAATAAAAAACTGGATATAAATGAACATTCAGGTTCGGTCGGGGCGTGATTATATATTTATATAGCTAAGCAATGATATCAGAGATAAAGTAAAAAACTAAACTAAGCTAGCCATAACACAAGCATAAAGGAAACAACAAGCACAACCCAGACAACACAAGAACTTTATAGTGGTTCCCCAACTGGGTACATCCACTCTTCTATCACCTTTAGTAGAAATCCACTATAGGTTTTGATCAGGTGACTGCCACCAATATATCTATTTTTAGGGAGATATAACAACCCTTTGAGCTTTTGATCAGGTGCCCAAAAACCAACCTCAAGTCTTTTGTAAGGAGACTTGTAAACCAGTCTAACTTTTGAAGGAAGTTAAAACCCTGTATAGAGGTGGAAGGAAAGGTTGATGAGAGTCTTCTCTTTTCTCAATTAGCAAACTGAGAAGACTTTGTGAATTCAGAATGTTTTCAAAGCTCCCCTGATATGTTGATGGTTCAGGATGAGAAGCTTTGCTAACGGTGAGATAGGCCTTTAGCTTTGTAAAACCAGATCCAGGAACTCTAAACAGATGAAGATTTGTTGTCTCTGCAAGATCCTGGAAAAGAAGAATAAAAAGACACTGGATATGTTATTGTTGTTCTTCTTCCTTCTTCTTCTTCAGAGCACTGAAAGAATAGAGATTAAGAGCAGCTCTGAAACAATGAACCCGAGAACACTTTTCTTCTTCCTGCACTGTATTGTTAGAAAACTATGTTGTGCTTTTTTTGTTCTATAAAAACTTTTGTCTCTAGTATATCTCTTTATGTTAGAGTATATAAAAAACAAACAGCAAAAACACTCTTTTGCTAATTCAAATCATGCAATAAATGCTTTGTTAGAAAACTTGGAAGGAAAACGGCAAGCATGCCTTTTAAATATTCAATTCCTCATCTATCCCAAGAAATATGTCAAGCAAAATCTCTGATGAATACCATAATCAATGCTGCCAAAAATGGCTATATTCATAGGGAATATAAGCATTGATTACTCAGCGAAATTATGACTTAATGTAATAAAGGAACATATATGGAAAGAATAAAGAACAAGACATCTTACAGTTTTCATCGACCAGGGAACAGATTTCGTCTAGCTGCAATCGGAGATCGTCGACCTAAGAAATCCTATTCTTCAACCTGAGCTCTGTGAGCTGAGTAACTGAATAAACTTAACTGAAACTGTGCTCCAAGTTTGTCGACCTAAGAGTCTTCTCTGAACTGAAAGAACGTCGACCATAGAACTTGAATCACCAGAAATAGTCGAGCTAAGAAATAGACTGAGAGAAAACATCGACCACAGAATAACTTCTGCTGAAGTATATCGTCGACCAGAGTTCTACGATCGTCTTGCTCAACTTAGAGAAGGATCTCCAATTTCTTCGAGCTAAGTTTGACGAACGTCGAACTAAATTCCCAGATTGCATAGAATCTTCTAAGGCTTGAATCTGAGGCACTTTTCAAGCAGGTCCATGGAGATAAACTTTGGAGGACTGGCCTAAGACCTAGAAACTAAAACACTGACCCTGACTATATAATATGGGTCAATAAGCCTAAGAAGTGAACCTAGCCCAAATCAAAATAGGGGTTCCAACACCGTCTCTACTATAGAAGCAGAATACAAGGCTTCGGCCTTGACAGAACGGGAATCCATCTGGCTCAGGATATTAGTAGAGGACGTCTATGAAGAAGTGCGCGGTCTTACTCTATTGTGCGGTGATAATGAAAGTGCCTTGAAGCTGGTGAATAATCTAGTTTGTCATGCACGGACCAAGCACACAGAGATTGAGCACCATTTCATTCGGGAGAAGGTGTTGGAGGGATATCTTATTGTGGAGCATGTGTGGAGTGAGGACAACATCGCAAACTACTTCATGAATCCGTTGCCGAAGGTACCGTTTACTCAATTATGAGGATTGCTTGGCTTGATCACCACTTCTCACTTCAAGGGAGAGTGTTGAAAATCGTGAAGTGAAAGTGGATGGTTAAGCAGACCGAACGGTCTGGGAGGACTAATGGTGCGGTCTGGGTTATCTGATGGGAGGCTTATCGATAGTGACCTGGTGGCGATGTCTATCCGCCAGGCTTGTGGTTCTGCTGGTGGCCTGTTCTTGAAGTAACAGGGCGGACTGATAGTTTATCCGTGGGAATGTGGCGGACTCAGTTTGAGTCCGCGGAGTCCATTATGGCAGACTGGGTTTTGGAGATCGCGAGATCGGCAATGGTCCTTGCTTTTGATCTCTGATGTTGCGTTGGGTGATAGCCGCATTCATGGTGGCAGACTATCCTTGGAGCTGGTGATCTGGCTTCGTGTCCGCCGAGCTCGCGCCATATGGTCGGTGGGTTGCTGGACTTGGTCACACACTGTGACAAGTCCAGCATGTTCGCAGAGTCTGCAGAGTTCGCTTGTTTACCAGGCGATTTGTGCCTGTTTTTCGTGGACTTGTGTGGAGGGCTAGTGCGGTGTCCGCGATCTGTGCGGACTGTTGCTGTGTCTGCATGATGTGCAATGTGCGGACTGGTGCGGTGTTCGCAAGGTTGCGAACTGGCTTCCTTTCTGTTCCTGGCGGTTTGGCTGTTGTCCGGCCTTGTCCTTACGGACATGGCGGACTGGGTTGTTCTAGCTATGAGCTGGTGTGGTGACTCTATCCACTAGGGCGGTGACCACACTCCTCACCCCGCATATAAATAGGACCCCCCGTCACTTCTATGAAAACTGAATGAACAGTAAGTTGAGCGCAGATTAATTATTGCGGCCTCTGTTTTCTAGTCCACAAGGATTGAGAAGGTTTAATTGGTTGATGTTTGCAGGTTGTGCGGCTAGCACTGTGAAGCCAGGAGTCTGGTTCTGATCGCAGTCAGGAAGCAATGGAGCTTAAGGTTTACAATCGGCGATTTGCAGTAGGTCGCACTTGGATACCAACCAATCTTCTTTCCAACAATTGAAGTTCAAGTTCAATAACAAGTTTGCCGACCTCGGCGTACTTGGCAGTATGTTATTTCAGTTCGGCGGCGGCTTGCAGAGCAGTCGTCAGCAGAATAACGAATAGTTCGTGGACTACGCGGACTCCGTATATCTGTAGTAGCAGCAGCGGCTTGGCGGTCTCAGCGTACTTGACGGTCTCGACGGTCTCTGAGGCAGTCCGCCAGGCATGAAGTCTTGTTTTTGAGGATAATTTTTCTGAAATTTTTTAATTTGTTTTGGTTTATTATTTTGTAAAACTTCAGTAATGTTATCAAAATCTTCTAATTTTTCTTTACCTTTAACAGAAGTGAATTTTATAGGTGTAGATAAAATATTTTTCTGTAAAAGATAAGGATGACTAAATGAAGCCCCCAAGCCTAGTTTGTCATTTAGCATGGCATTAACTGTGCTAGTGATATTCATCAGTTTGATGCTTATCCCATTGAGAGATTCTTCAAACTTCTTTGCCTTTAATAATATGTTTTCTAAACATACTATCTGTTCAAAAGAAATTTCAAATCATCTTTAATTTTTATGTTTTCAAAAGATAAATTATTTGATTCAGTTAATTTCTCTCTGAGAAGTTTTATTTCCTTCTCAGACTGTATCAAATCTTTATATAGTAATTTTAAATCTATTTTAAACTGATCTTAAGTAAAATCAAATGTAAAGATTACCTGGTCTTCTTCAGACTCAGATTCATTATAAGAATTGCTGCGTGATGCATTTATTGCCATCAGACTGACTTCTTTGGCTCTTGACTCTTCTTCATACTCACTTGAACTGTATGAAGTTTCAGAGTCTGACTCACTCAAAGTTTCAGCTACAAAGCCTCTATCCTTCTTTTTGTGTTTACTGGAAGAGGATTTATGTGAGTGCTTCTTAGAGTTTTTCACCATCTTCTTATCCTTCTTTTGATTTTCAGGACACTCTTGAAGAATGTATCCTGGTTTCCTAAAACCATAACAAAAAATTTCTTTAGTTGAAGTTTTGTCATACCTTGGTTAGTCTTGGTTCCTGGATAATCATCTCCTGAAGTCTTTTCTAGATATCTTGTAGAATCTTTTAGCCAGGAGACCCATAAGATCTTCATTCTGTGGAACTTATTCTTCTTCAATTGCTTGGAAAGCAATGCTCTTTTCCATCTTCACTAAAAGTGAAGTCCTTTATTTAGCTTGCCTTATTTTGATAAGCTACTCATAAGATTTGAGCTTGCCCAAACAAGTCTCTATTGTGATTTCATTCACACTTCTGGCTTCTCTAGTTGGCCAGATTCTTGAATACTGTGTGCTAGGGAAACACATGAGAATTTTATCATTGACCGTTGTCAATGTAATGTCTTTTTCAAAGGATTTCAGCTCATTAATTATGAGATTGAGCCTTGTGTACATATCTGCAACCGATTCACTTTCACCCTTTTTAAAATTCTCATATTGAGAAATCAAGTGAGATCTTCTTTCCTTTCTTTCATCAGCTGATCCAGCTACCATTGCATTGAGGGAGTCCCAGATAGCTTTAGCTGAAGGGCATTCTGCAACCTTCTGAAAAATGTCATCAGACATTGTTTGGGCTAAAATGTTCAAAGCCTTTGCATCAGCAATCTTTTCTTTCTTCGGTCTCTCTGTCCATTCTGGTGGAGGTACAACACTGGTGCTTGTTGTTATCAGTGGTAGAGGTGGACCTGTCAAAATGGAATTGTAGATATCTTCATCAATTGATTTTATGTATAACCTAATCCTTGTCTGTCAAAATGCAAACTTATTAAGATTGCACATAGGAGGTCTAGTGCTTGAATACTCTTTATTTTGTGTCATGATAAGAAAAACAAACTAGAGAAAATAAGATCTATCAGATATGTTGGTTCATGTGTTAGCCTATAAAACCAAAGAACCACCCTCTGATACCAATTGAAAATGAGGGATAGATCTAACTTTACTCTAGAGGGGGTGAATAGAGTATTTTTAAAAACTTTAATTTATTTTAATAGCAGATTTAAAGTAAGTGATATAAATATATATAAATAAGAACTTCACAACACACAATAGAAAGTAAACCAATCAAAGACGACACAAGGATTTATAGTAGTTCCCCAATAAATCTGGGTATATTTACTCTTCTACCACCAAGGTAGGAATCCACTATAGGTTTTTGATCAGGTGCCCTGCCACCAGAAGATCTATTTTCTAAGGGAGATCTTGCAACCCTTTGAGCTTTTGACCAGGTGCTCAAAAACCAAACTTAAGTCTTTTGATCAGGTGACTCATGAACCAAGAGATAACTTTTGAAGGGAGTTAAAAACCATGTACACAGTTAGAAATAAACTATAAGAAAAGGATGTTATCTTCTCTATCAAGATTATCTGAGAATACTTAGTAGATGATGAAGCAAAAAGATCCCCCTGATTTGAGTAGAGATTCGAGATCAGGAGGGGAGGCTTTTCTTCAGGGTGTAGGCCTTCTTACATTTGACCGATGAAGACTTTGCACTTGTAGAGACTGAAGCAGAAAATTTGATGAATATTTGTTGATCTATATTAATCTGTTGATTAACCCTATAACAGCAATCTTCTGAAAGAATATATAGAATGCCCGAGGAGAATTCAAATATTTGAATTAAAACCATTCTTAAATGCCTGAAGCATCTTTGAGAATTGTAACTGCCCTGGAGATTAATTAGATTTAAACTCTTTGATAAATCCATATTTAATGTTGCCTGGAATGGCTATATTCATTAAGAATATTTAGCATTAAATATCAGAGTGTAACTGGAACAAATTAAGTCTTTTAAAATCATTCTGCCTCTGAATATAAAACTGCCTGAACAAAGAACACTATAAGAGATTTGTCGAACTGCGCCAGAAGATCATCGAACTGATCCTAGAGTTCATCGAACTTAGCCTGGAGTTCATCGAGTTGAGCCTGGAGTTCGTCGAGCTGATCTGCTGAGTTGTAATCAGCGTTCATCGAACGGAGCCTAGAGTTCATCGAGCTAAACTCAGAGTTAAAACTCTGAGTTTGTCGAATAGAGCTTGGCATTCGTCAAACTGAGCTCAGCTTTCGTGGAACAGAATCCTACATTCGTCGAGATGCATTTCTCTGGAAATCTTCTGAGAAAACAGCCCTGGAAATAAACCTATGACCATATACTATACAAATTGGGTCAAACTAATCATCCTAAACAACAATAGTGATACTAGCCCAAATCAGTAATATGGTTCCAACAAAAGGACTTCACATATCCAAGGAAGAGGATCGTTACCCTTAAAGTCCTCTTTGGCGCCATAGGAGAAACTTAGATGGTTGAAATCGACCGTTGGGCCTTGCCTTCATATATTCGAACTCGCTTTGTGAATCCGAACTCCGAATCTCGAACGGCAGCATAAACTCCCCTTCCTGGCGCTACTGCTCCCCCTTTAGAAAACCACGCCATGATCTCAAACTCCAAAGTAATGAAGTGAAATGGCCGAACCTGTTTTATAAACTGAGATACCGCCGCACGGTAACTAGCTACCGTTGCGCGGTACCGTTATTCAGTGCCTCATTTCGTGAGTAACTACCCTGGCGCTCCAATCACAGGCCGACACGTGGCTACACGGTTACAGAATCACTAATGCCACGCATTAGGTAATTACCGCCAAGCGGTACCTGGCGTCGGTTATTAAAAGACCACCCATGCTATCGTCGCACGATAGTTGTTACCGCCATGCGGTAAAACCTCGAGAGCTCTGTCAGATTAATTGACCATGCTAACACCAGCGGTAATACTACCATCGGGCGGTATCTCAACTCGACGCTCTCGACTCTCTCAACCCCTGTCATCGTCGCGCGATATCCCGCTATCGTCGCGTGATAGCACTCGACACCAATTGAGTCCACTCAATGCTCTCGATGCCTCTGGCCAACTATCCCAGAGTATCGCCGGCATTAGCCCTAGCGTCAGACGGTAATATCCAGACAACCCTTTTTCCTGCTTCGGAAATCTTGGCGCGTTACAAATCACCCCCCACTTAAAGAATTTTGTCCCCAAATTATACATTGCAGGAAAAATTTTAAAGAAGTAACAATATTTATAATATGTACCTCAGTCAAACAACTCGGGGAACTCCGAATTCATGGTTTGCTCCTACTCCCATGATAGCTCCTCTCGACCACAGTTGTTCCAACGGACCTTGACCATTCTGATTTCCATATTACAAAGTTGCTTGACTTTTACATCCTCAATTCGAATAGGTTGTACCTTCGTTGTCAACCCACCATCCACCGGTACTTGATTTGCAGTAATCACTTGCGTAGGCTATTGCACCGCCTTCCGCAATAGTGATATGTGGAATACATCGTTTAGTCCACTCAGTTCCGCGGATAGTTTCAACCAATAGGCGACTTCGCCAATACACTCCAGTATCTCAAACAGTCCAAGGTATCTTGGACTCAGCTTCTTCAGCCGATAAATCCTCATCATACCCTTGAACGGTTTGATATTTGGGTAAACCCAATTGCCCATGACAAACTCAACATTCTTGTGCTTGGCATTATAACATTTATCTTATCAATCCAGTACAATCAACAGCCGCTCCCTGATTGTCCGAACAATAGAAGTCGCATCCTCAACTTCTTTCGTCTTATATAACTTTGACTCGCCCGTCTCAAACCATGACAACGGAGTATGACACTTTTATACCATATAAGGCCTCAAAGGGCGCCATTTGAATGCTTGCTTGGTAGCTATTATTATAAGCAAATTCAAGTATATATAGGTGATCCTCCTACCTCTTAGAGAAATCAACGGCACACATGCGAAGCATGTCCTCCATTGTCTTATTGACTATCTCGATCTTACCATCTGTTTGCGGATGAAAGGCTGTACTAAACTTTAGCTTGGTCCCCAACAGTTGATGCACCAACCTCCAGTCATTAAATGTGAAGCGCCCATCTCGGTAACTCACGATGCTACGAGGCTCACCGTGTAGTCGTAAAATATTCTCCACGTACAATTTTTCCAGTTTCTCCACTGAATCGTCCTTCCTATTCGAGATGAAGTGCGACCCTTTCATCAAATGATCACCTAGATGGGTCATTTCCCTTCTGCGATCTCAGCAAACCATGCACAAAATCCATGGATGTATCGTCGAGCTTCCATTCCAATATAGGAAAAGACTTCAAGAATCCTCCGCGCTTCTGGCATCTTGCCTTCACTAATGCGCAAGTTTGACACTTAGCCACAAATAACGCAATGTCCTTTTTCACTCCTGGCCACTAGAACAGCTTACCCACACTTGGGACGCACAAACGACTGTCCTTCCATAACAACCCATCATTGACAGTAAATTGGGCATTTGACCCTTCCAAAGTCTCAGTCATGAACTGCTTCATGTTGTCGTCAACCTCCAAAGCCTGTCGAATCTGGTCGGCGAGGTCCTACTGTACCTCTATCCAATTCAAATGTGCTTCATCACTAGACCTCCTATAAACACAAGATACCGCTAAGGCCTCCAAATCTCAAACGAGATGTTCATCATGCATAAGTAACTAATTAGCATGTGCGGGAGCCCTGCGACTTAACGCATCCGCAACCATATTACCTTCTTCAGGTACATAATATATCTTGAAGGTGTAGTCCTCAAGGAACTCCATCTACCTTCATTGACATATATTTAAGCCCTTCTGATCCAACAGATACTTCAGACTCTTATGACCTGTGTAAATGTCGAACTTTATGTCATACAAGTAGTTCCTCCAGAGCTTCAACGCGAATATCACGGCCGCTTAATCCAAGTCATTGTCCGGATAATTCCTCTCATGCACCATCAACTAGTGCGAACCATAAGCTATTACTCTCCCATGCTGTAACAAAATGTAACCTAATCCGCTGCCTGAAGCGTTGTTATAGATCTCAAAACCTTTTGTCCCATATGGCGAGCATAGAATAGGCGTCGTGATCAGACGACTTTTCAGTTCTTCGAAAGTTTGCGCGCATGCTGGTGACCAAACAAACTTTTGATCTTTCCTTGTCAGAGACGTGAGGGGTAAAGCTATTCGGGAGAAGTTCTCTACGAAACGCCTGTAGTAGCCGGCAAGTCCCAGAAAACTCCGTACCTCTGCGACTGAAGACAACAAAGGCCACTCCTGTGTTGAAGCCACTTTTGCCGGATCCTCCATGATACCTTCACCATTGACGATATGACCAAGGAACGCCACAGAAGAAAGCCAAAACTAACACTTAGAGAATTTGGCGTACAGCTAATTTCACCTCAATGTCTCCAAAACAATGCGCAAATGCTTCGAATGTTCAAACTTGGACTGGGAGTACACCCGGATATCATCGATTAACACTATCACAAAACGATCCAAATATTCCCTGAATGTTCGGATCATCAAGTCCATAAACACGGATGGCGTATTAGACAGCCCAAAAGGCATGACTGTGAACTCGTAATGCCCATAACAAGTACTAAACGCTATTTTGGGAATGTCACTTTCCCTGATTCTCGGTAGATAATATCAAGACTTCAGTTCAACCTTCGAATACACAGTCGACCCAACAAGATGGTCAAATAGGTCATCAATCCTCGAAATACGGTACTTATTCTTCTCCGTTGACTTATTCAGTTCCCAATAATCGATATAAAGTCGCAGACTTCCGTCCATCTTCTTCAGGAAGTGGATCGGGGCGCTCCAAGGTAACAAACTTGGGCACGCATACCCCTGCTCTATCAATTCTTGAAGCTGTGGTTTCAACTCTGCCATCTCTCTCTCAGTGCTAAGCGGTAAGGAGACAGCGACACAGGTTTATCACCTGGCACCAACTCGATGGTAAAATCGATCTCTCGCTAGGGTGGAGCTCCAGGAATATCTTCGCGGAACACGTCGGCAAACTCTGACACCCTCATGAAAATCTTTAACTACTTGAAGAGCAGACATCATTGTCTTACTCAATCCCTTCATACCATAGAAAGTAGTTTCTTGGTTAGTATTCAACCTCAGTTTAACAATCTTCGAATTATAATCGATGAACTCATGTAGCTCCGAGAGCCAATCCATTCCTAAGGTTAGGCTACAGATACTTTTTAAATAATATCTTGTCTTCATTTCCGTACCATATCATGAATTCGCTTGGTATGTACTTAACAAACCAATTTAACCTTCAACACAATAAAATGCATTACGACTAACTATACGAAAACCTTAGACATTAAGAGGCAAGAATCCACTGCAACGAACAGTGCTCTCTACGCCCAAGAGTAGCACATGGCCTACTATAAACAAGTTATTTACCAACAACTAGTCATGTCAAAACTATAAAAGTTATACTCTAAACTGCACCTTTTATCTTGTCGCTTTGCTTATGGCCTCCTACCTTTTTCCCTTATCTTTGGAAGCCCACTCAAACAATCATGGGCTATATGACCCGGCTTACCACAAGTATAACATATCATTGGGTCTTGCCCAACGGTTACTCCAGATCCGGCCTCCTTTGCCACTAGGGTAGCATTCTGACATTCTCTAGCGATATGTCCTATCTTGCCACAAGTATGGAAAGTGCATGGAGCTTGACTAGTAGATGTTCTAGACCTCTTACGCCACCTCCTGCGGTATTCAGAATTAATTGAAACTGCAGAGTTCGGTACCTTGCACACTGGCGTCTGGTGGACTTTTGCCAAGTCTACTTCCAACGTTCTAGCCAACTCAACCAACGCTCAGAATCCCAATAACTTCGGTCCTACCAATAGAAGTCGCAAATCATCGCGCAGACCATTATAAAATCTATTAACCATAGTCTGCTCGTCCTCCAACACAAACTCTGCATAGCGCCTTATCATGACAAATGCATGTAAATACTCATCAACTGAGTGTGCCCCCTGCACCAGACACATGTTCAATTGCTAATCTGAAGCTCTTCCTATTGCAGTTTGCTCCATAGTGCCAACCGGCATTGACGCCACCCCAGTTACAAGGGGACATACATGCCTCACATGATGGGCATTGATCATTGCGAACACCGTTTCAGCTATCAGCCTTATGGTTTCAGCACGGTATTGGGCGCACTACTCTCCACAGAGTGCTGACGTTGTGACTGCTCTACACTACTCCTACTCACCTATAATTGTGAAGCACTCAATTAGGTGACAAACAATTTCCAAAAAACAATCATAGAAACACGCAGGTTCCTCAAACATGAGTATTTTCATTCCTAAGTGGACATTCATGGGTTCTTTTATGTTATAATGGTAACGCACATACATGTGCTCACCACCCCTTAAAAGAATTCGACCACGAATTTGAATAAGGAAGACCAACACTAGATTCTGATACCAACTCTTAACACCCTTATCCGTCACACAGCATATAATAGAATGGTTCGGCCGGGGCGCGATGCCATATACCACTGACAGACCAAGGAGTTACCAAATTGAAACCATTATCCAATATTTCGTATCCTAACACAAAGTATTCTAGCGGAAGTAATTTAAAGGTTATAAATAGATCCCAACAACAACATGAATGTCCACTACCACAACTAGGAATGTAAAACAAATACACAAATATGTCTTGGCCTTAAGGCCTTACAAGGTTTATTCAATTTAAATTATCTTACATACATCGACACGCAGGCCGGCCACACATGAGAAATTAATAAAAAAACGGGCAATTTTCTTTGTCCTTCAAGGGCAAGCTTAGCTATCCTGGGCTTCAGCCCGCTATTTCCCGCTTGGTTCATCTATATCTGCAAGCAACATTCCACTGCAATGGTGGCAAACAAAGCAATGGTCAGCATTAGCTGACCAAATTATAACGACCCCACCCCTCACCCTGGCTAGCGGTGCTTGTTGGGTACACTAGAAGTATGTACCAGATTTGGAGAAGATTTATCCTAGTCAATGATATACATCAATATGTATTTGATGTATATTTAATTTTCCTTGTGCAGGGTTAAGGAATGGAAGAAAAATATTCTAAGTAAAAGTGTCGACACTTGTGAAGAATTGTGTCGACACATGGGACTTGTGTCGACACCACCAACAAAGCATTATGTCGACACCTAAGAAATGTGTCGACAACATAACCAGAAGTTGCGTCGACACCAGAAGCCAGATTTGTGTCGACACCCAAAAATTGTGTCGACACCAAAGAACTGTGTTGACACCCATAAGCTATGTCGACACCAAAGGCAGAAATTGTGTCGACACTTAAAGCAGGACTTATATTGACACCTGAGGCAAAGATTGTGTAGACACCTAAAGTAGAGGCTATGTCGACACCCAGCAGTTATGTCGAGACCAGGAGCAATTGTGTCAAAACACTGGACTTGTGTCGAAACATACAAATAGAAGATGTGTCGAGGAGCAGAAGAATGACTATGTCGACACTTGGAGTATTGTGTCGATATCATCAAGATTTGTGTCGACACTTTGTCTACTTGTGTCGACACATGTGAAGCATATTGCTGAGTGGATTGTGCTGAGTTGTAGAATCTCTAAGGAATCAACTGTCATGACTGGTGGGTCGACATCTGTAATTACCAACAGGTCTGACACTGATGAAGATTTTCTATAGTTTTAAAATATTATCCAAACTAAAATCTCAAATAGGCAAGTGTACCTATCGAAATATAGTATAGGAAATGTCGTATTAGATTCGGGGCCTGTTGAGTACTTCTACTCACGCAAATTAATATTATTTTATCGAAATATAAGGAGGGGTAAATTAAACTAAAGAAGGAAGAAAATAGACTAACAACTAGCACTTGATTTAGACTCACTTTGAATTAAAATAAACTTGCAAACTTTTAATTACCTACTTCGACCGTGGAGGTTCCCAAGGTACAAAAGCGTCTCTCTCGAGCTCATGCTTTTGACTAAACTTAGGTTGATCGATTAAGACCTCTCGGCCAGTCAAAACCCCTAAGTTTGCTTTACGCGGTGAACCCCGCTATTAGATTTGACTCCAATCCGGAAGATCCATGTCATCCTCTCTCGAGGAGTGCATGCGGCTCCTTCTATCTTTGAGTGATCTACTCGTATCCGCAACCTCTCGGTCATTTAAGATACGGATCTAGGGTAGAAAATGCATTCATGAATTACGAATTCTAAACAGATAAAATCAAAGTTAGATCGAATAGATAAATAAAGTGTTTGACAAAATAGTTTTATTTAATTTCAAAGTTCATCATGATCAAGTGCTAATGTAAATTAGCTACTTGACATGAAAAAGGAAATACATAAAAAGAAGGAAAAGAAGAACATGTTTGAAAAAAGGAAATGCTTGAATTGAAATCTAAACTATGAATTTGGAATTACATAAAAGGAAATGCTGAAAAACAGTAAACTAAGCTACAAAATACTCCAAAAACTGGCTCCTAATCTTCTCCCTGAGCTTCTGGACTCATCTGCTATTTATAGATTTTTCTGCTTGGGAGTCACGCCCGTTGGTCACGCCCGTGACCTAGGGCGTGTCAGGCTCGGAAACTGCAGTCTTGAAAGCCCGGGAACGTTGGAGAAAAAACCGCCAAAAATCGCCGTTTTGCGGGTCACGCCCCTAGGTCATGCCCGTGACCTAGGGCGTGTCTAGTCTGTTACAGGAAACGGCGGGAATGAGAACGGCGGGAAGTAATTTTGCCGTTTCTGAAGTGGTCACGCCCTAAGTCACGCCCGTGACCTAGGGCGTGTCTGACTGGGTCAGCAAACAGCTGGAAACGGTACAATTTGGGATCAATTCGACAGTTTCGGCTAGGTCACGCCCTATGTCACGCCCGTGACACAAATGACACGCCCGTGACAGGGGGGCGTGTACTTAGAAAAAGTCCCAAAATTGTTCAGGGAAGATTTCTGGAGAAAATTGTTTTTTTGACCTAGACACGCCCATGACTCAAATGACACGCCCGTGTCAAGGGCGTGTACTTGTGAAATTCTCCAGAATTGTAGAGGACGTCGTCCTCTTTCCGTTGACTGGTTGCACGTCCCGTAACTCTTCCTGGTTTGAAAGTTATGATCATTTGAAGTTCAGCTATTCGATACAAAAAATGTTCATTTTCTCCGTTTCAATTCCTGATTCATCCTGCAAGCTCCAAATTATTATTCGCAGCCCAAATTCACCTGAAATATGAAAATAAAGCAATTATAATCATAATTACTAAAATATAACTATAATCTTATTATTAATTAAATAAAAACTATATGAAAATAACTATAATTAGTGACTTATCAAATACCCCCATACTTAATTTTTTGCTATTCCAGTGCAAAACTATGAGAAGTACTTATAAGAAATTTATATTTTTAATTTAAACTAAAAATTCATTAAATCAAAAGAAAGTTAAAAATAAAATTTAGCGATTTAAATATTAAATCCTAAACTATGAAATTAAAATGTACAGAGAAAGGTATTTAGCAACAATTTCTCATATAAATTAATTAGAATTCAAAATTAAGTAATTTAGCAAACAAAATTAGATTAGAATTATTCACATTATTACTAAAAAGAAACTTGTAAGAAATTTTTAACTACTACTTATGCTCTCTTAGTATTTTAATTTACTTCTAAAACCATTTTTTAGGATTTGGGGAAAAGGAAAATGAAGAGTTTTTGGATTGGGGGTGATGAATTTTATCCTCTCACCCCACATATTTTTTCTTTTGATATTTGCATATGTTTACCAAGAAAATGATGGATTTTATCCTCTCATTTTCCATGACATATGAACAAATATTTTTTCTCTTCAAATCAAAACAAAAATTAAATGGGAGTAATGAATTTTATTCTCTTACTCCTATTTTTATTTGGGGATTGCATATGTGTACCAAGGAATTTATAAGTCCCATGACATATGATCTAACAAAATAAAAAAAATTGCATATGTGTACCAAGGGATGATGAATTTTATCCTCTCATCCCTATGACATATGATCTAACAAGAAAATTTAAAACAAAGGGAAGGTTACACAAAATTTAGATTAAATTAAAATAATTAGAGAGCAACTATAGTAAATTTCGAATTTCCTAAGAATCTTTAAGCATAAATGATTATAATTAAAATCAAAACATTGTTAAACTAAACACTATAAAATTGAAACTAATTAGAATTAAGAGAAAAAGAAGTAAATAAGGTTCTCTAAACAAAATTAATTCATAAGTTTATTTTTCAAAATCAAATCACCTAAAAATTAATTTAACTAACTTTGATGAAATAAAAGATTAGAAAATCAAAAATTATAAAAATTCTTATAAATAAACTCAAAATATATTTCTAGAAATCACAAAAAGTAAGTAGGGGATTATTATTTTTTTTAATTTGTTTTTAATTTCTAAAGATTTTTTCATTTTTTTTTTTGGATTTTCAAAATAAAAACAATATGAGAATCCACCCCCATACTTAAAAATAAACATTGTCCCCAATGTTTACAAGCCAAGTAGGAGGGGAAAAATAAACAATTTCTAAAAAATAAGAAAAAGCAATTCATAAAAAATTAAAAGATAAGCAAGGGGTGTCTCCCAAGAGCGCTTTTCTTTTTCCCGTCTTTAAGCTAGACGGTTTTGGTTAGGAAAAAGGGAAATAAAAATTGAAGTGTAAGGGCAACTCCCTTAATTCCCGCTTTGGCGAAGATGCCAAAATCGCTCTACCGGCTACTCCTCCGCTGTCCTCTTGATTTTCCTTGTTGTAGCAGTTGACTGGAAAATGTAAATTCAAATCACCTATCCATACCTGAGGTGATTTGAATTTTTGTAGAGGAGCGGCAAATGGATCGTGGATGACGTTTAATTGCAACGGCTCCTCTTCTACATGAAAATCGTTAGTATAAGGTAAATCAAAAGTAAGCATTTCAGAAAAATCTTCGCAAGGAGGAGGCTCTTGCAAAGGTATAAGATTAGGCTCCGGTTGTTTATTTTCTAAAATTAATTTTTTATCCAAAATTTTACTGGAAATAAAATCATTGGACGCATCAGGATCAAAAATTTTTGCTCCTAAAAAGTCATAAATTGTGCATGGAGGAGAAAAAGTGGAAGTCGTAGGAGGAGACACATGTTCTTCTTCTACTTCATCCATAGCGTCCATACACCTAACAAACTCTTGAAATAAGAGTTTTTCCTCTTCTTTGGTATAAACAACTACCGGGGTACATGAAGAGTCATGTTCCACCAAAGGTAAAAGTTTCAAAGAAGGAGAAAAATTCTTAGGACAAGCAATAATTTCTTCTAAAGTTTTGGGAGGATCAACTTGAAATTGTGTAAAGTCCCAAAGATTAGAAGAAGTGGGTGGTGTGATAAAAGAAGAACAAGAATTAGGATCTAAATAATTGTTCTCATAACTCGAAAAATTTTCCGGTTGATCTTGCGAACAAGAAAAACCAGTAGCCGAGGTGGAAGAAGAATTATTTAAATCAAAATAATTATTCGTATTTAAATTTGAAAAAGTATTTTCATGAAAATTAGAAGAATAGGAAAAATTATTTTCATGAAAATTAGAAAAAGAATTATCATAAAAGTGAGAATAGTTATTTTCATAATTATTATAGAAATTATTTTCATAAGAAAGATTTTTATAAAAATTATAATGATAACAATATTCACTTTGATGAGAATCACCACAATAATAACAAACAATTTGGCGTTGTCTTGCGGCTATCAAAAGATTTACTTTGTGTGTAAGCTCGGCAATTTTAGCGGCCAATTGTGATAACATTTTTTTTTATAAAAGAAAATAAAAACAACCGTTAGCTAATTGAAATGAATTTGAAAAAGAAAATTAAAAAGAGAAATGGTGATAGAGAAAAGAGGGATAAAAGTAATACAATTCGCGTTTTCAAAATATCAACAAAATATTCCCCGGCAACGGCGCCAAAAACTTGATGAAGATTTTCTATAGTTTTAAAATATTATCCAAACTAAAATCTCAAATAGGCAAGTGTACCTATCGAAATATAGTATAGGAAATGTCGTATTAGATTCGGGGCCTGTTGAGTACTTCTACTAACGCAAATTAATATTATTTTATCGAAATATAAGGAGGGGTAAATTAAACTAAAGAAGGAAGAAAATAGACTAACAACTAGCACTTGATTTAGACTCACTTTGAATTAAAATAAACTTGCAAACTTTTAATTACCTACTTCGACCGTGGAGGTTCCCAAGGTACAAAAGCGTCTCTCTTGAGCTCATGCTTTTGACTAAACTTAGGTTGATCGATTAAGACCTCTCGGCCAGTCAAAACCCCTAAGTTTGCTTTACGCGGTGAACCCCGCTATTGGATTTGACTCCAATCCGGAAGATCCATGTCATCCTCTCTCGAGGAGTGCATGCGGCTCCTTCTATCTTTGAGTGATCTACTCGTATCCGCAACCTCTCGGTCATTTAAGATACGGATCTAGGGTAGAAAATGCATTCATGAATTACGAATTCTAAACAGATAAAATCAAAGTTAGATCGAATAGATAAATAAAGTGTTTGACAAAATAGTTTTATTTAATTTCAAAGTTCATCATGATCAAGTGCTAATGTAAATTAGCTACTTGACATGAAAAAGGAAATACATAAAAAGAAGGAAAAGAAGAACATGTTTGAAAAAAGGAAATGCTTGAATTGAAATCTAAACTATGAATTTGGAATTACATAAAAGGAAATGCTGAAAAACAGTAAACTAAGCTACAAAATACTCCAAAAACTGGCTCCTAATCTTCTCCCTGAGCTTCTGGACTCATCTGCTATTTATAGATTTTTCTGCTTAGGAGTCACGCCCGTTGGTCACGCCCGTGACCTAGGGCGTGTCAGGCTCGGAAACTGCAGTCTTGAAAGCCCGGGAACGTTGGAGAAAAAACCGCCAAAAATCGCCGTTTTGCGGGTCACGCCCCTAGGTCACGCCCGTGACCTAGGGCGTGTCTAGTCTGTTACAGGAAACGGCGGGAATGAGAACGGCGGGAAGTAATTCTGCCGTTTCTGAAGTGGTCACGCCCTAAGTCACGCCCGTGACCTAGGGCGTGTCTGACTGGGTCAGCAAACAGCTGGAAACGGTACAATTTGGGATCAATTCGACAGTTTCGGCTAGGTCACGCCCTATGTCACGCCCGTGACACAAATGACACCCCCGTGACAGGGGGGCGTGTACTTAGAAAAAGTCCCAAAATTGTTCAGGGAAGATTTCTGGAGAAAATTGTTTTTTTGACCTAGACACGCCCATGACTCAAATGACACGCCCGTGTCAAGGGCGTGTACTTGTGAAATTCTCCAGAATTGTAGAGGACGTCGTCCTCTTTCCGTTGACTGGTTGCACGTCCCGTAACTCTTCCTGGTTTGAAAGTTATGATCATTTGAAGTTCAGCTATTCGATACAAAAAATGTTCATTTTCTCCGTTTCAATTCCTGATTCATCCTGCAAGCTCCAAATTATTATTCGCAGCCCAAATTCACCTGAAATATGAAAATAAAGCAATTATAATCATAATTACTAAAATATAACTATAATCTTATTATTAATTAAATAAAAACTATATGAAAATAACTATAATTAGTGACTTATCAAATACCCCCATACTTAATTTTTTGCTATTCCAGAGCAAAACTATGAGAAGTACTTATAAGAAATTTATATTTTTTAATTTAAACTAAAAATTCATTAAATCAAAAGAAAGTTAAAAATAAAATTTAGCGATTTAAATATTAAATCCTAAACTATGAAATTAAAATGTACAGAGAAAGGTATTTAGCAACAATTTCTCATATAAATTAATTAGAATTCAAAATTAAGTAATTTAGCAAACAAAATTAGATTAGAATTATTCACATTATTACTAAAAAGAAACTTGTAAGAAATTTTTATCTACTACTTATGCTCTCTTAGTATTTTAATTTACTTCTAAAACCATTTTTTGGGATTTGGGGAAAAGGAAAATGAAGAGTTTTTGGATTGGGGGTGATGAATTTTATCCTCTCACCCCACATATTTTTTCTTTTGATATTTGCATTTGTTTACCAAGAAAATGATGGATTTTATCCTCTCATTTTCCATGACATATGAACAAATATTTTTTCTCTTCAAATCAAAACAAAAATTAAATGGGAGTAATGAATTTTATTCTCTTACTCCTATTTTTATTTGGGGATTGCATATGTGTACCAAGGAATTTATAAGTCCCATGACATATGATCTAACAAAAATAAAAAAAATTGCATATGTGTACCAAGGGATGATGAATTTTATCCTCTCATCCCTATGACATATGATCTAACAAGAAAATTTAAAACAAAGGGAAGGTTACACAAAATTTAGATTAAATTAAAATAATTAGAGAGCAACTATAGTAAATTTCGAATTTCCTAAGAATCTTTAAGCATAAATGATTATAATTAAAATCAAAACATTGTTAAACTAAACACTATAAAATTGAAACTAATTAGAATTAAGAGAAAAAGAAGTAAATAAGGTTCTCTAAACAAAATTAATTCATAAGTTTATTTTTCAAAATCAAATCACCTAAAAATTAATTTAACTAACTTTGATGAAATAAAAGATTAGAAAATCAAAAATTATAAAAATTCTTATAAATAAACTCAAAATATATTTCTAGAAATCACAAAAAGTAAGTAGGGGATTATTAGTTTTTTTAATTTGTTTTTAATTTCTAAAGATTTTTTCATTTTTTTTTTTGGATTTTCAAAATAAAAACAATATGAGAATCCACCCCCATACTTAAAAATAAACATTGTCCCCAATGTTTACAAGCCAAGTAGGAGGGGAAAAATAAACAATTTCTAAAAAATAAGAAAAAGCAATTCATAAAAAATTAAAAGATAAGCAAGGGGTGTCTCCCAAGAGCGCTTTTCTTTTTCCCGTCTTTAAGCTAGACGGTTTTGGTTAGGAAAAAGGGAAATAAAAATTGAAGTGTAAGGGCAACTCCCTTAATTCCCGCTTTGGCGAAGATGCCAAAATCGCTCTACCGGCTACTCCTCCGCTGTCCTCTTGATTTTCCTTGTTGTAGCAGTTGACTGGAAAATGTAAATTCAAATCACCTATCCATACCTGAGGTGATTTGAATTTTTGTAGAGGAGCGGCAAATGGATCGTGGATGACGTTTAATTGCAACGGCTCCTCTTCTACATGAAAATCGTTAGTATAAGGTAAATCAAAAGTAAGCATTTCAGAAAAATCTTCGCAAGGAGGAGGCTCTTGCAAAGGTATAAGATTAGGCTCCGGTTGTTTATTTTCTAAAATTAATTTTTTATCCAAAATTTTACTGGAAATAAAATCATTGGACGCATCAGGATCAAAAATTTTTGCTCCTAAAAAGTCATAAATTGTGCATGGAGGAGAAAAAGTGGAAGTCGTAGGAGGAGACACATGTTCTTCTTCTACTTCATCCATAGCGTCCATACACCTAACAAACTCTTGAAATAAGAGTTTTTCCTCTTCTTTGGTATAAACAACTACCGGGGTACATGAAGAGTCATGTTCCACCAAAGGTAAAAGTTTCAAAGAAGGAGAAAAATTCTTAGGACAAGCAATAATTTCTTCTAAAGTTTTGGGAGGATCAACTTGAAATTGTGTAAAGTCCCAAAGATTAGAAGAAGTGGGTGGTGTGATAAAAGAAGAACAAGAATTAGGATCTAAATAATTGTTCTCATAACTCGAAAAATTTTCCGGTTGATCTTGCGAACAAGAAAAACCAGTAGCCGAGGTGGAAGAAGAATTATTTAAATCAAAATAATTATTCGTATTTAAATTTGAAAAAGTATTTTCATGAAAATTAGAAGAATAGGAAAAATTATTTTCATGAAAATTAGAAAAAGAATTATCATAAAAGTGAGAATAGTTATTTTCATAATTATTATAGAAATTATTTTCATAAGAAAGATTTTTATAAAAATTATAATGATAACAATATTCACTTTGATGAGAATCACCACAATAATAACAAACAATTTGGCGTTGTCTTGCGGCTATCAAAAGATTTACTTTGTGTGTAAGCTCGGCAATTTTAGCGGCCAATTGTGATAACATTTTTTTTTATAAAAGAAAATAAAAACAACCGTTAGCTAATTGAAATGAATTTGAAAAAGAAAATTAAAAAGAGAAATGGTGATAGAGAAAAGAGGGATAAAAGTAATACAATTCGCGTTTTCAAAATATCAACAAAATATTCCCCGGCAACGGCGCCAAAAACTTGATGAAGATTTTCTATAGTTTTAAAATATTATCCAAACTAAAATCTCAAATAGGCAAGTGTACCTATCGAAATATAGTATAGGAAATGTCGTATTAGATTCGGGGCCTGTTGAGTACTTCTACTAACGCAAATTAATATTATTTTATCGAAATATAAGGAGGGGTAAATTAAACTAAAGAAGGAAGAAAATAGACTAACAACTAGCACTTGATTTAGACTCACTTTGAATTAAAATAAACTTGCAAACTTTTAATTACCTACTTCGACCGTGGAGGTTCCCAAGGTACAAAAGCGTCTCTCTCGAGCTCATGCTTTTGACTAAACTTAGGTTGATCGATTAAGACCTCTCGGCCAGTCAAAACCCCTAAGTTTGCTTTACGCGGTGAACCCCGCTATTGGATTTGACTCCAATCCGGAAGATCCATGTCATCCTCTCTCGAGGAGTGCATGCGGCTCCTTCTATCTTTGAGTGATCTACTCGTATCCGCAACCTCTCGGTCATTTAAGATACGGATCTAGGGTAGAAAATGCATTCATGAATTACGAATTCTAAACAGATAAAATCAAAGTTAGATCGAATAGATAAATAAAGTGTTTGACAAAATAGTTTTATTTAATTTCAAAGTTCATCATGATCAAGTGCTAATGTAAATTAGCTACTTGACATGAAAAAGGAAATACATAAAAAGAAGGAAAAGAAGAACATGTTTGAAAAAAGGAAATGCTTGAATTGAAATCTAAACTATGAATTTGGAATTACATAAAAGGAAATGCTGAAAAACAGTAAACTAAGCTACAAAATACTCCAAAAACTGGCTCCTAATCTTCTCCCTGAGCTTCTGGACTCATCTGCTATTTATAGATTTTTCTGCTTGGGAGTCACGCCCATTGGTCACGCCCGTGACCTAGGGCGTGTCAGGCTCGGAAACTGCAGTCTTGAAAGCCCGGAACGTTGGAGAAAAAACCGCCAAAAATCGCCGTTTTGCGGGTCACGCCCCTAGGTCATGCCCGTGACCTAGGGCGTGTCTAGTCTGTTACAGGAAACGGCGGGAATGAGAACGGCGGGAAGTAATTTTGCCGTTTCTGAAGTGGTCACGCCCTAAGTCACGCCCGTGACCTAGGGCGTGTCTGACTGGGTCAGCAAACAGCTGGAAACGGTACAATTTGGGATCAATTCGACAGTTTCGGCTAGGTCACGCCCTATGTCACGCCCGTGACACAAATGACACGCCCGTGACAGGGGGGCGTGTACTTAGAAAAAATCCCAAAATTGTTCAGGGAAGATTTCTGGAGAAAATTGTTTTTTTGACCTAGACACGCCCATGACTCAAATGACACGCCCGTGTCAAGGGCGTGTACTTGTGAAATTCTCCAGAATTGTAGAGGACGTCGTCCTCTTTCCGTTGACTGGTTGCACGTCCCGTAACTCTTCCTGGTTTGAAAGTTATGATCATTTGAAGTTGAGCTATTCGATACAAAAAATGTTCATTTTCTCCGTTTCAATTCCTGATTCATCCTGCAAGCTCCAAATTATTATTCGCAGCCCAAATTCACCTGAAATATGAAAATAAAGCAATTATAATCATAATTACTAAAATATAACTATAATCTTATTATTAATTAAATAAAAACTATATGAAAATAACTATAATTAGTGACTTATCAGACACCTTTGTTAGAACTGTCAGAAGGTTGTTACAAACCAGATCAGCCGGTAACCATGAGGAATCTCTATATAAAGTGCTGATCCTTAACAACCAATAATAACAACACAGTGAAGGCAAAAAAATCCATCAACTAAGAGAGAGAAAATTCACAACAAGAAAATGGGAAACCCTTTAAGAAGGCAGTTCTAGAACAGTGTGCAGAGAGGATTCAGATCTCATTGTGAATTCAAGGAAGGAGCTGACAGTGGATCAACTTATACATCAAGAACAATCCAACCTTATTTTGTTCTATCAAGAAGCTTTGAAATAGCTAAGTCTGGTTGGAACTGAAGATCAAGAACTGATCAAGAAGAACATCAATAGGGGATCTATCTGGTGATATCTTTTGTATCTCTTTTATTATACAATTTCTTGTAGGATCTGTTGTAGATCTGAGCTGTAAGCCTATAATTATAAAGGCTGAGGTAGGGCTGTTAGCCTGAGTGGTAGGACTTATGAAGTCTGAGTTATAAGTCTAGAGATAAGAGTTGAGGTAGGGCTGAGGCCTAAGGTAGGATTTTGGGAAGGACCTGGGGTAGGACTTGCAAAAGTCTGAGGTGTAGGAACCATTTTGGTTCTGAGTTGTAGGATCTTTTGATATGAGAAAGAGGAAAGAAGTTAGGCTGAATCCAGTACTCTACTGGATAGGCGAAGGGGGATTGTGGATGTACCAATATCTTGGGGAACCACTATAAATCTGGTGTTCTCTGTGCTGTGAATGTTCTGTGCTGTGTTTTATTTTGTTTGTGCCTAGCAAGATCTATTTAATTGTATAAAATATTAAAGGAAAAATTAGAACCTATTCACACCCCCCCCCCCTCTAGGGGTTTAGGCACTTGAATTAAGTCTTTCAAGTGGTATCAGAGGGAGGTTACTCAAGGATTGACTTAACAGTCTTAGTAAATCTCCTAGGCAATTTTCAGAATTCAAGAATTGGTTCAAGTGAGAACCAAAAAGAGTTGGATCAATGAAACTGCCTATCTGCAAGAAGGAATGTTTTGGCATATGGAAGGAGAGGGTCAGATTGTTTATGGAAGCTTCTGATCCAAAAATTTACATCACAGTACAGGACGGACCCTTCATTCCAATGAAGGTATCTGCACTAGATGCAAATATGAAGACTCCTAAGAGTTATTCAGAAATGACAAAGGATGAAATCATCCCAGCAACTCTAGACAAAAGGGCACAAAATATCATTGTAAGTGTCATAGATGATATCACCTTTTAGAATCTGGTGCATTGCAAAACCTCCAAAGAAATGTGGGATACTCTTACTGTCTACATGGAGAGAACAGAAGAAGTCAGAGAAGAAAGAAAATCTATGCTGAATCAGGAGTATAAAAGCTTTAGGCAAGCTAAGAATGACAGCATAGCTGAATGCTACAAGAAATTCTTCAGGATTGTAAATGAGTTGATGAATTATGGAAGAGTCTTCAGCACTTATGAACTGAATGACAAATTTCTGAGATCTCTAACAAAGGATTGGGACACCAAGATTTGTGCCATCAGAGAAGTGGCCAAGATGGCAGACACACCTCCTCCAACACTATTTAGGAAGCTGCTTTCATATTAAATGCAGCTTATAGTTAGGAAGGAGGAAGAGAAGAGCAGCAGATCTGAATACAAGGAAAATTCAGTTGCCTTCAAAGCTAAAGGCACAAGAAAGGGCAAGAGAAAATCTCCTTCTCCTCCCAGAAGGAGTGCTGAGGCAGAAGAAGGGATTCCTGACAACACTTCATAAGATAGCCACACCTCATATGAGGACTTTGCAGCCTTCACAAGGTAGTTCCAAAGATTCATGAAGAAGAAGATGTGGAGAACCAAACCTTCTTCATCCTTTTCAAAGGATGAGTACTACAAGAAAAAGAAAACTCCAAAGGAAGATAGGTATGCTTCTAAACCTAGTAAACAATCTAATTCTAAGATTGTGTGCTATTGTTGCAACAGGCAAGGACATATCATAGCAGACTGCCCAGGCAAGAGGGCTGAATCAAAAGACAAGAAGAAGCAACAAATGAAGGGCAAGAAAGAAAAATCTTTTGTTGCCCAAAAGCAGAAAAGCTGGACAGATTCTTCATTATCTTAATCAGGAGAAGAATAAGAGGCTGAAGCATATGTTGGGTTATTCTCAACTGAAGAGGATTCTAAGGAGATAGAAATTCTACAAATGCTGGACTCCATAAATGGAGTGGAAGAATACTACTGCAGAGGGCTGATGGCCCTAACGGAAAATGATCAGTGACTGGATCAAGATGGTCCTAGTAAGGTATATAACTCTCCTATAGCATCTGATTATTTTACTGGATCAGAATCAGAATCATCAGCATCAAGAGATGTGGATGGTTCTGAGTTTGAGGGGGATGTACACAAACTCATTGATGAGTATGGTGGATTATTGCAAGCTCTAAAGAGAAGCAAACTTCTTGTCAAAGAGAAGACCAAGGAGATTGAGTCTCTTAATCTGGCTGCAGTAGATTCAACAAAGCTGTTGGATCTAAAATTGAATGAGGTTGCCAAACTGGAAAACATTACTATTATTTAGATGGGCATAATCTCTTTCAAGGAGAATCATATCAAGAAACTGGAGGCAAAACTTAAGCAAGAAAGAGTGCTAGTGGCTAAATTCTCCAAACCAAAATCCGTCTTACCCTTAATAGACAATTTTATCTCACAAAAAGGGAAGACTGGTCTAGGTTTTAAGGGAAAAACTAGGGCCACCAATTCACAAAGAAAAGGTAAAGCCCAAGTTCAGCCTCTAGCTGCAAAACCCCCTATCTTCTTTAGGAAGGTGATGAATCCTACAAACAAGTATGATCATGAAACTACTCATGGTCACTGTGAGTATGGAGTTCACCTTGGCAAGTGTGCAAATGCCAAGAGGCCACTCTATAGGCAAGCCCATCAGATTCAAAAAGAATTCATGGGGTTTGCTGCTCAAGCACCAACACTCAAAAAGACTGTTGGCAACATGACTGTGAAGTCTGTACCTAAGAAAAGATATAACAGATTTGAGTGTTGGTGTTGTGAAAAGGTAGGCCACTTTGCCTTGGATTGTTGGTTTAACACAAGTGTTAAAACCAAGAGTAGTTTACTTATAAGAAAATCTATAGGTAAACCTGTTGTTTCCAAGACTAACAAGAATCTAGGACCCAAAAATAACTTGGGTTCTAAGGATAAGTAATCCTTTATTTGTTGCAGGTTAATCCAAGTGACCATACCCCTATATGGTACTTGGATAGTGGCTGTTCCAGACATATGACTGGAATAAGAAGAATGTTGGTCCCAAAGACATCTTTGGTGGATCAGAAAAAGTAGTCATCAAAGGATTTGGTAACATCTTTAGTGACTCAATTACTATCACTAAAGTGGCTTATGTGAAGGGTCTAAAACACAACCTGAGAAGCATAAGTCAGCTTAGTGATCTAGGTTATGACATCTCCTTTCACAAAGGGGAGTGCCAAATTAAAAGGTCAAGTGATCAAGAGATCATTTTGACTGGCACTAGGAAAGGAAATGTTTATTGTCTTAACCTAGATTGTGAGTTAAAAAACTCACCTATTTGCTTAGTTGCAGATTAGACAGCCTCACTATGTATAAAATGGCACAAGAGGCTAGCTCATCTGAACTAAAAGTCTATAGAACTACTGTTCAGCATGGGGTTGGTGAGAAATGGTCCTCATGTCAAGTGCATGAAAGAGGGAGTGTGTTCAGCTTGCCAAAAGAGCAAACAGATCAAGTCCTCTTTTCCAGCACTAGATACCAAAGATTCATTGAGATGTTTATATCTCTTTCATTTGGATTTGTTTGGTCCTATGCCAGTTCAAAGTCTTGGTAGGAAAGCATACACATTAGTTATTGTGGATGACTATTCTAGATACACATGGGTGTTCTTCTTAAGGCAGAAATCTGAAACCCCTAGTATTTTCCAGACTTTTGTTAGACAAGTTAAGAATTAATTTAACAATTCTATGGTCAAAATAAGAAGTGACCATGGAACTGAATTTTAGTCTGAATGTATGAAAAAATTCTGTGAAGAACTTGGGATTCATTAGGAGTTCTCCTCACCTAGAACACCTCAGCAAAATGGAATTGCTGAAAGAAATAATAGAACTCTCATTGAGGCTGGTAGAACTCTACTCAGTGACACTACTCTCCCTGAATATTTCTGGGCTGAGGCAGTAAATACTGCTTGTCATGTTCTCAATAGAGCATCCATCAATAAGAAACTTAAGTTGACTCCCTATCAGATTTTGAAAGGAAGAAAACCAAAAAATTCTTATTTCAGAATCTTGGGTAGCAAGTGTTATGTCCTAGTGAATGGTAAGCACTACCAAACAAAGTTTGCTGCCAAATCCTTAGAAGGGATATTTTTTGGGTACAACAACAACAGTAGGGCATACAGGATCTACAACTTGACTACCCAAGTTGTAGAAGAGTCAGTTCATGGTGTTTTTGATAAGTCTAGATTGATTAACAATAAATTGTCTAGTGTTTCAGTTAGTTCTACAGGTCTAACAGATAGGATGGACAAGATGACCATCAATGATGAAGCTCTTGCTAGGATGGATGATGCATGTTGTCTAGGGGGAGAACAAAACATACTGGAAGCAGAAGAGAATGAGGAGCATCAGGTGGAGGAAAATGAAGAAGGTCATGAGGTAGACAGGTTTCCTCCAGCAAGAAGACACTTAAAGGATCACCCAGCTCACAAGATAATTGGAGATGCAAGTAAAGGTGTTCTAACAAGGAGCAAGAGCATGAACACAGTTTTGTGTTCTAGCTTTTTGTCTCAAATAGAACCCAAAAAGTTTGAAAAAGCAATGCTAGATGCTAACTGGGTTAATGTAATACAAGAAGAGCTAAATCAATTCAGGAGATGTAAAGTCTGGAAACTAGTTCCTAAACCTAAGGATCACAATATCATAGGAGCCAAGTGGATCTACATAAACAAACTTGATGAAAATAGAACAATTATCAAGAACAAGTCCAGGCTAGTAGCAAAAGGCTATAGACAAGAGGAAGGAATTGACTTTGATCAAACCTTTGCCCCAGTAGCAAGACTGGAGGCTATAAGGATGTTCCTGGCCTATGCTGCCTATCAAGGGTTCAAGGTATTTACAATGGATGTAAAGTCAGCATTTCTAAATGGTGACTTGAAAGAGGAAGTCTATGTTGAACAACCCTCAGGTTTTGTAGATCCTCACTATCCTGAATATGTATATAGGCTTGGGAAAGCCCTATATGATTTGAAATAAGCCCCTAGGGCTTGGTATGAATCCTTGTCTGCTTTCCTTATTGAGAATAAATTCTCAAGGGTAAAGATAGATCAAACTCTATTCTATAGGTAATCCAAAGGCAAGATAATCTTAGTCCAGATATATGTTGATGACATTATCTTTGGATATACTGAAAACAACCTTTGCAGGAAGTTTGCCAAACTTATGCAAGGGAAGTTTGAAATGAGCAGTATGAGTGAACTGAATTTCTTTTTGGGACTTCAAGTCAGACAGACAGATAATGGACTATCCATATCTCAGTCTAAGTTCACTAAGGAGTTGATTAAAAGTATGGAATGGACTCAGCTTCCACCATGAAAACTCTAATTGGAATAAGTGTGCCTATAGGCAAAGATGAGGCAGGGAAACCTGTTGATCAGTCTTTGTATAGAGGGATAATTGTCACCCTACTCTACTTAACTGCTAGTAGACCTGACATCATGTATGCAACATGTGTCTGTGCCAGGTACCAAGCATGCCCTAAGGAATCTCATTATACTGCGGTTAAAAGGAATTTGAGATATCTCAAGGGCACACCTAATCAAGGTCTTTGGTACCCTAAGAATAGAGATTTCACACTAACTGGTTTCTCAGATGCAGATTTTGCAGGATACAAAGAAGACAGGAAAAGTACTACAGTAACCTGTCAATTCCTAGGAAGAAGACTGGTGTCATGGTGCAGCAAGAAGCATACCAGTGTAGCTATATCAACAGCTGAGTCAGAATATGTAGCTACAGGTAGCTGTTGTGCATAACTATCGTGGATAAAGCACCAACTAGAAGATTATGACATCAAGGTAAGTCGAATTCCACTGTTTTGTGATTCTACTAGTGCTATTTCTATTGCTAAGAATCCTGTATCACACAGTAGAACAAAGCATATAGAAATTAAATTCCATTTCATCAGAGAACATGTAGAAAAAGAAAATATTAGTCTAGAGTTTGTGAATACAAAAAATCAAATTGCTGATATTTTTACAAAACCTCTAGATGAAACTAAATTCAATTATTTTAAAATTGAATTAGGTATGTTGAATCTAGATTATGTTAGCATAAGATACCTTTAGTAGAACATGTAAGCTCAAGTTTTCATAGGAAATTTGTCTAAGTACCAAGTTTGTGTCGACACAAGTAGACCTTGTGTCGACACTCTCAGTATGTTGTGTCGACAAAGAAAACAGATGTGTCGACACAGAAATAATATCTATGTCGACTGAAGAATAGGTGTCGACACAACTATGTCGAGACCATATAACTAGAGGACTTTTGTGTCCACACACAAGAGTTGGTGTCGACACAACTATGTCAAGACTATCAGTTAGCTGATTTTTTTTGTAAACATAAAAAAATCAAAGTCGACACTCTGTGTCGAGACATGTCGACATCTATGTCGACACTGACATAAGTATGTCGACACATACATGTGTTGACTAAACCTCAGTATTGTCGAGACCTAGACCTATTCTGTCGACACATATAAGATTTTGTCGACTAGTCATAGTGCTAAGGCACATCTTTCGAACTCCCCTTTACACTTAGAATTTAAATAGGTGAAGCCAAAATCTAGTCGAATACGCTTTCTGATTTCCTGGCTCTGCACCCTCTGTCGACGAGAATCATCTTTCCTTTTCACCTCCATCTCTCTCATCCGGTAATGGTGCCTCATCCAGAATAAAAGGTGAATGAAGGATATGAGCTGGTCTGTGGTGGGTTCACGACAGCATCACCGGAGATTCAGGGAGTAATTGCCCTAATTTAAGACATCGGTTTCGAATTCTTGGTCTTTGAACCAACAAAGATATGGAAGAAAGAAGTTCTGGAATTTTATTCTTCTACAACTACATACGCAGACGGGAAGAAGATGAAAGCTACTTTTTAAGATACCCGAGTGAAAATTATCTTGAAAACAATCCAAAAAGCACTCCAACTCCCAAAGGTTAAGGAAGAAGATGACGTACAACCATCTATGATCAAGGAGGCCTTAATATGGTGTGGGTTAAACCCAAATACTAAATAGGATCATCTATCAACTAAAAAGGGATGAATTCACAAGGGAAGTTCCTTTCTGAGATTGCAAGGAAGGTCATACTGTGTAAAATAGGTGGACATGACAGAATTTCAGCCACCACGTTCCACCTGATTACCAGGATCATTTTCAAGCTTAAGACTGATTAGACAACCATAGTATTTTACAAGTTACGTGAAGGTATCAAGAAACCAAACCTGGGGCGAATTTTGAGTTTATGCCTATCATCTGTAATACCAGAAGTAATGAGCCACCTTCCTGGTACAAAAATCAATCATATGAGAAGAATGAACACCAGGATTCTATCAAGATGGGATAGGGTGTTGACTAAGGAGGTTTCTACTCCTTAAAAATATACCAAAACAATACAGAAGAAGAAGAAAGTTGTTCCACAGGAAGAATAATCTAGTGATTCAGAAGAAGAAGAAGTGGTCTTCAGTTCTGATGAAGACAGACAACAACAGCAAGATGTACAAGGATAAGTGGACAATAGTAACCTCCCAGAGTAACAAAGAATCTCTACTCCAGGGGGGAGAAGACCCTGCACCAGCAGTACAAGACTTACTGATCTGCCTGGTTAAGGGGGAGTAAATGATGCTGTTACACTAGATAGTGAATTAGCAGCTGATACTGTGATGGATATAGTCTTTGATATAAATAAGGAAGCACTACTGCATGTAGAGGAAGAGGCACTTGAGGTGCATATGAAGGATACTTCTCAGATTAGGCAAGTAAGTTTCTCCTTCCTAGAAAGGTCACTGGACAAGGACATGGAAGTCCAGGGAGAACCATGTATTTTACCAACTAATCTTATTCCTCCTGTTCAAATGTTGCAGGAGGAAACCTTGGAGGAGTTGTTCCCTGACTCACCAACAGTAAGGACTGAGGGGGAGCAACAACCATAGGACAAAGAACTACCAGAGACTGGGGGGAATTGCTGAAGAATACTGTAAATAAAGAGACTATTGAAATAGAAAGTTCATCTTCTGATGATGAAGAATCCAACTTCGCTAAGAAAAGGAAACTTGTTGTAATGAAGAAGAGAAGCTCTGGCTATAAGAGGGCCTTACAAACAGCCACACTACCTCCAGCTCCAAGTATGGACTTTAATTCCTTAATGGTCCAATTGCAACTAAAATTAGATGTACAAAGGATAGCTTTTGAAAAGTGTGTGGATGAAACTCATAAAGAGCTGCAATACCAGCTAGCTCAGGACATCAAGTCAATCAGATTTGAAGTGAGTCTGTACAAGAAAGAAATGATAGACTACTTTGAGAAAGGAGGCCATGCAGTTGTGTATCTGGCCACTCAGCAGCAGGAACTGAAAACTAAAGCAGCTGATATGGCAGAGAAACAAGCCGATATCTTAGAAAATCAATTTAGAACAAATGAGAATCTCACGAATTCTCATAATAAAATCCTCACAAAGATTACAGCACTATCTGTTGTTGTCAAAACAGAAGTTACAAAACTTATTCAGACTTATCTAGCTGTAGTCAAAACGGCGATAGAGGCTGCCCAAACAGCTATTACCACCCAAATTCATAAATTTGGGGTCTACTACAGAGAAGGGATTGATCGTCTGGAAAGTCAAGTTAGATTTCACAAGGATGATCTCAGAGATCATGTTGAAAGAGAAGTCCTAAAGGGGGAGAGAGTGTTAGTCCAAGCTAGTTCTGAGCATGCCAAATGGGTTTCCAATACCATCAGAGCTACTCTTGGCTTCCCTCCTTTATGTGATGATGAAAATATGGCCGAATCTTGAATACAACCTGCATATATAGAGGGAGATCAGCCAAAAGTTGCTCAGGTTATATATCCTCCTGCTAATTTTGAGATGGTTCATGAACAAGTGCAAAAAATGTACAGCCCTCCACAAGGGGCACAGAAGGTGGTTATTGAGAAAGTTGAAATGTCAGAGGCTGCCAAAGAAGCTCAAAGGGAAGAATTTCTATCTAAGAAGAGATTCAGAGAACAGGATGAGTTAAAGCCAGACTTTGAGCAATGGAGCCCTACATCAAGGAACATCATTCTGACTGCATGGAAGGATGTTAAGGACAAGACCCATGATAGGGGTAAGTGGTACTCAGAGCAGGAGTTGAATAAATATAAAGCTAGATAGGAAGCCATTCTTCAATACAGGAGGAGTGCAAAAGCTGGGAAGCTACCTGCAAATGCTATAGAGCCCAGTAAGTATTTTCCTAAGTCCTTTCACTACTTTGAAAGGCAAAGAATAAATTCTGAAGAACTAAAGAAAAAGGATCTTAAAGGAAAGAAGCCTGATGAAGATACAGAACCAGCTGTGAAGGGAAAGATAAAGTCTGGTAAAGGAATTGTAATAAGGGAGCCTAACAAATCTTAAGATAGATAGGCTTATGATAAGAAACAATGTAACTTTTTGATTTTTGCTCTAAGAGAAAACATGTAAAATAAATATTTTCTGCTTAATAAAATGAGTTTTACTGTTTATTTTAGATTGTTTACATTGTTTGAATGTTTACTTGCCCTGGAATGAATGTACATCTATGTCTTATGTGTTTTATCTTGACTGGTGTATATCTTTGACTAAGGGTTATGACTTCTCCAAATAGGGGGAGATTGTTGGGTACACTAGAAGTATGTATAAGATTTGGAGAAGATTCATCCTAGTTAATGATATACATCAATATGTATTTGATGTATGTTTAAGTTCCTTGTGCAGGGTTAAGGAATGGAAGAAAAATATTCTAAGTATAAGTGTCGACACTTGTGAAGAATTGTGTCGACACACGGGGCTTCTGTCGACACCAGCAGCAAATCATTGTGTCGACACCTAAGAATTGTGTCAACACCAGAACCAGAAGCCAGATTTGTGTCGACACCCAAAAATTATGTCGACACCCAGGAACTGTGTCGACACCCAGAAGCTATGTCGACACCAAAGGCAGGAATTGTGTTGACACTTAAAGTAGGACTTATGTTGACACCTGAGGCAAGGATTGTGTCGACACCTAAAGCAGAGGCTGTGTTGACACCCAGCAGTTATGTCGAGACCAGGAGCAGTTGTGTCGACACATTGGACTTGTGTCGACACATACAAATATAAGATGTGTCGAGGAGCAGAAGAATGACTATGTCGACACTTGGAGTATTGTGTCGACATCATCAAGACTTGTGTCGACACTTTGTCTACCTGTGTCGACACACGTGAAGAAGATTGCTGAGTGGATTGTGCTAAGTTGTAGAATATCTAAGGAATCAACTGTCATGACTGGTGGGTCGATAGCTGTCATTACCAACAGGTCTGACACCTTTGTCAGAACTGTCAGAAGGTTATTACAAACCGGATCAGCCAGTAACCATGAGGAATCTCTATATAAAGGGCTGATCCTTAACAACCAATAATAACAACACAGTGAAGGCAAGAAAATCCATCAACTAAGAGAGATAAAATTCACAACAAGAAAAGGGGAAATCCTTTAAGAAGGCAGTTCTAGAACAGTCTGCAGAGAGGATTCAGATCTTATTCTTAATTCAAGGAAGGAGCTTACAGTGGATCAACTTCTACATCAAGAATAGTCCAACCTTATTTTGTTCTATCAAGAAGCTTTGAAATAGCTAAGTCTTGTTGGAACTGAAGATCAAGAACTGATCAAGAAGAACATCAATAGGGGGATCTATCTGGTGATATCTTTTGTATTTCTTTTATTACACAATTACTTGTAGGATTTGTTGTAGATCTGAGTTGTAAGCCTATAATTATAAAGGCTGAGGTAGGGCTGTGAGCCTGAGTGGTAGGACTTGTGAAGTCTGAGTTCTAAGCCTAGAGATAAGGGCTGAGGTAGGGCTGAGGCCTGAGGTAGGATTTTGGGATGGATCTGAGGTAGTACTTGCAAAATTCTAAGGTGTAGGAACCATTTTGGTTATGAGTTGTAGGATCTTTTGATCTGAGAAAGAGGAAAGAAGTTAGGTTAAATCCAGTACTCTACTGGATAGGCGAAGGGGGAAAATGAACGTACCCATATCTTGGGGAACCACTATAAATTTGGTGTTCTCTGTACTGTGAATGTTTCGTGCTGTGTTTTATTTTGTTTATGCCAAGAAGGATCTGTTTAATTGCCTAAAATATTAAAGGAAAAACAAGAACCTATTCACCCCCCCCCCCCCCTCTAGGTTTTTAGGCTCTTGAATTAAGTCTTTCAGTGCTCCTTCCCTCAGGCATTAGTATAAACAGAATAAGGCAATTGGAACATGCAACTTAAGCACCATTCTCCACAAACATTGGCACAAACACCCAACGTCCCGTGCTCTCAGGGCACATTCTTGGTGCACAGGACCTCAAGGGTCACACCTCCGTTCTCTACGATGGTTAGCAATGTTTGAGCATTCTACTCTTTTAGGGAAAATCCAAAGACAATGCCCCTATGGCTATGATAAAGTCATGGTGACTTTAAATTCACAAGTTGACTCACTCCAAGTTGATCGGCATAGGGTTGGGTGCAGTTCAGCTATTTCCCGGTGCTCAAATCGTCGGGCGCAATAAGCCACGATGCGGGTCAGCATCCCCTTTCCCATCTGTACAATTCATAACACTGTTATGATCCTAGGCTAACAATCACGGCCACCCAAGCTGAGCAAATAAAAATCACACTCCAAAAATATGGTCCCCAGGTCTCCACGAGATAGGTCTCACAACAATAGCCCTCCGGTCTACATGAGACAGGCTTTTAAACAATACATTGCTCACAGGGAGCTAATGTCGGCGGTAGCACTACTACCGCCTGGTAGGGGAAAGACTGTGGCTTCTTCCCCTTACTCGGGTGTTTTCCTGGAGACTACCCCCAATACTCTTAACGCAGTCATCTGCACACCCGCTGACTCCGAAAATTTATGTGATTACCATGGAGTCTTCTCCGGTATACAAAACATACAACATCACAAATCCATACCAACCTTTCTGGATGGGCTTCACACAGCATGCCTATTCCGTACTTTGATTCAAGATCTAAATGCAAACTAACAGGGATACACAGATCTACCCATCGGGAGAACCACTTCCACATGTTCGTGGAGCATCTACCCTCTAATGCCAAAAGAAAGGACTTCACATGTTCAAGGAAGAGGATCGCTACCCTTAAAGTCCTCTTTGGCACCATAGGAGAAACCTACACTGTTGAAATCGACTGCTCCGGCCTTATCTCCATTGATTTGAACACACTTTGCGAATCCGAACTCCGAATCTCGAACGACGGCATAAACTCCCCTTTCTTGCGTTGTTGCTCCCACTTCAGAAAAACCAGGCCAAGATCTCAAACTCCAATGTAATGAAGTGAAACAGACAAACCAGCAATATAAACTGAGCTACCACCGCACGGTAACTAACTATAGCCACGCGGTACCGTTATTTAGCGCCTCGTTTCGCGAGTAATCGCCCTAACCCTCCAATCACAGGCTGACACGTGGCAACGTAGTTATAGAATTTCTAACGCCACGCGATAGGTAATTACCGCCAAGCAGTACCTGGCATCGATTTCGAAAAGACCACCCACGCTATCGTCACGCGATAACTTTTACCACCTCGCGATAACAACCTGAGAGCTCTGTCAAAGTAATTGACCGTGTTATTGCCAGCAGTAATATTACCGTAGAACAGTAGCTCAACTCGACGCACTCGACTCTCTCAACGCCTGCTATCATCGCGTGATATCCCGCTATAGCTGCGCGATAGCACTCGACGCCAGTTGAGTCCACTAAATGCTCTTGATGCCTCTGGCAGACTATCCCGGAGCTACCGTCGGCATTAGCCCTAGCGCCGGGCGGTAATATCCAGACAACCCTCTTTCCTGCTTTGGAAATCTTGGGGCATTACACAGTACATCTACTATCAGACTCTCTGTTGGAACATCCTATTACCAATTTGGGCAAGGATCACTATGTCTCTTAGGAAGCCAGGTTGACCTAGTTGTATAGTGTAAAGGTCAACATTAGAATGAGTCTAGGGCTTAGAACATAGGTTTGAAGCTGCCCCCAAGGACCATTCAAGCTCAGGATTTCAAGCTAAGTAAAGAGATAAAAATAGTCGAACGACGGTCGACTATCGTCGAGCTCAGGTCGACGATCGTCGAGCTCTGGTCGACTACTTATGTCCTCAGCCTTCTGCTTGTTGCTAGCTTCGGTCGACTATCGTCGAGCTTCAGTCCGACGATCGTCGAGCTTTGGTCGACGATCTCTGGCTGTGCTTGGGTCGACTATTTCTGGGAAAGTTTAGGTCGACGATCTCTGTTTGCTTCAGGTCGACGTTTTCTGTTGAAGTCTAGGTCGACGATTTCTGTCTTAATCAGATCGACTATTTCTGCCAGACCAAGAACTTAGATAGTCGATCTCAGATCGAAGATTTCTGTCTACTGCTTATCTCCAATATCTCTGAGCTCAGGTCGACGATCTTCGAGCTCAGATCGACGTTCTCTGTCAGAATGATTTATTAATTCTCTGAGCTCTGGTCGACGATCGTGGAGCTCAGATCGACGCTTATTTTGAGAGATCGACGTTCTTAAGGATTCAAATGCTGCCAGTCTTTGGAATGTTTTTGAATTCTCTCAGCATTTAATTTCAAGAAGATTTGCCAGCCATTTTCATTTA
Source organism: Platanthera zijinensis (assembly GCA_039513925.1). NCBI lineage: Eukaryota > Viridiplantae > Streptophyta > Magnoliopsida > Asparagales > Orchidaceae > Platanthera > Platanthera zijinensis. Next base: position 96,471,798 of record CM077091.1, read on the forward strand.
TTCTGGAACAAGTTTCAAGGAATTATTCGGGAATGTTTCATTGGACTTTCCTCTAGAAGACAAATCATTTATGGAAGGCATTTAATGTCTGATAACGGCTATCTTGGAAGAAATATATTCAGAGAATAAGATCGTCTTCTCAATCACTACTCTCAGAGAGAATTAATCCAGAGTCAATATACAATAGAATCAAGAGACACACTCTGTTACAGAAGAACAAGAAGAATTAAGCTGTGAAAGATAACCATCCACTTGCTTACAGAAAAGTGATCAAAGCTTCATCTCAAAGAACTCCAGACACCTCATTTTTCAGCCTCTTTGCTGAATCAATTTTTTTGCTGGAGATCTAAAGATCTGAAGACCTATCACCCTAGAGCAAAGCTTCCATTCCTGATTCATTCAACATCTCAGGGGGAGCTTTGACAACAAAAGATCCACTAGTCTTCTCTCATTTGATTTGAGAACAGAGAAGACAATCTCACCTCTTTACCTTTTTCTTTTTCCTGCTGTAAAGGGTTTTTGAACTCCCTTCAAAAGTTTTGTCTGGTTCTGAGAGCCTTGTCAAAACTCAGTGGTGGCAAGACACCTTATCAAAAAAATTTAGTTTTGGTTTTTGAGCACCTTATCAAAAGCTCATTGGTGTCAGGACACCTGATCAACTCATCCTGAGTGGATTCCTACCAAGGGTGGTAGAAGAGTGGATGTACCCAGGTTTTTAGGGAACCACTATATTTCCTTGTGTCTTCTGGTTTGTTTGTGTGATTTGTTTGATGTGTGTTGTGCTCTTTACTTCTTTGTTTTTAACTTCTTACTAGCACTCTACACTATATCATAAATTGAACTTTATATGTGCTGTTTATTTCAACTGTGAAAAACTATTTTAAAATACTCTATTCACCCCCCCCCCCCCCTCTAGAGTTGAGATAGATCTTACCCTCACTTTCAATTGGTATCAGAGGGAGGTTGGTTGCTCATACAGGCTAACACCTGAACCAAAAGATCCTTGATAAGATCAATCTCTTAAGAGGATTATTTTCTATACATCTATCTATTTATTTAAAGACATGGCACAGAACAAAGATTATGCAAGCACCAGACCACCAGTGTGCAACCTTTCCAAGTTTGCACTCTGGAAGGCAAGGATTAGATTGTACATGAATTCTATTGATGAGGATATTTTTAATTCTGTCTTGACAGTGTGTCCAACTCCACCAGCAAGCTCAAGTACAAGTACTGTTCCACCTCATTCTCGAACAGATGCAGACATAAAGAAATGGAAAACTGCAGATGCAAAGGCCATGAACATCTTGGCTCAGACAATGTCTGATGAGATATTTCAGAAAGTAGCTGACTGCAACTCAGCCAAAGGAATTTGGGACAAGCTCTCTGAAATTGTCTCAGGGTCTGCTGATGAAAGGAAAGATAGAAGATCTCATCTGATAAGCCAATATGAGAACTTCAAAAAGGGAGAAGCTGAATCAGTGGCTGACATGTACAATAGACTAAGTCTAATTGTCAATGAGTTAAAAACCCTAGACAAAGAAATCTCACTGACTGAGCTGAATGACAAAATCCTGATGTGCTTCCCCAGCACTTGGGATTCAAGAATCTGGCCAATCAAAGATGCCAGAAGTCTAAATGAGATCACCACTGAAGCTCTCCTGGGCAAGCTCAAATCCTATGAGCTGCTCATTAAAAATATAGAAGAAGAACAAAAGGCTACTTCTCCAGCCACAAGGAAAGAAAAGACCATAGCCTTCAAAGCTGCAGAAGAAGAGCCTGAAAATAAAGCTACAGGAAATGATGAGCTCATAAGTCTACTGGCCAAAAGATTCTACAAGATGGCCAGAAAAGACTTTAGAAAGAGACCATACAAGGGTCATGATATACCAAGGTATGATAAATCAAACAGCAATAAAGAAATTATATGCTTTGGTTGCAGGAAACCAGGCCACATTGTGCCTGACTGTCCAGAAAACAAGAATAAGGACAAGAAGGAAAGAAGAGAAAGAAGAAAAGAAAAGGATTACAAGAAGAATAGCTCAGACAAAGCCTCCTCCAGCAAGAACAAACATACAAGGAAGGGCTTTGTTGCTGAGACATGGAGTGAGACTGAAGAGGAATCTGAAGCCTCATCCAGTTCCAGTGATGATGAGGATGATGAAGATGAAAAAGAATTTTGCATGATGGCTATCAATGCCTCACAGCAAAACTCTGATGAAGAATCAGAATCAGATTCAGAAACTCAACCAGATGAAGATCAGGTAATCAACTCTTTTGATTTTAATTCTGAGGACTTCAAAGATGAATTTAAGACACTGTGCCTAGATCTATTAAAATCTGAGAAGGAGATAATCTCTCTCAGGAATCAATTATCTGAGCATAGTGTCCTAAACTCAAAGAACCTCAAACTCTCTGAGGAGTTAGAATGCTGTAGGGAGGAGATAGCATCACTGAAAAGTGAACTATCAAAGGCCAAAAAGTTTGAAGAATCCCTAAATGGGAGAAGTATCAGACTGATGGACATCACAAGCATAGTGAACTCTAGATTTAATAGCACACTGGGCTTGGGTGCCTCATCCAGCCAACCTATAATATTGACAACTCCAATCAAGTTTGTCTCTGACAAAGGAAAGGGAGTAATAGAGGTACCTAGGAAGAATGCAGATCTGTCAGAGAAAAATTCAGTTCAACAGATGGCGTCGAGCAGAGCTCGACGATCATCGAACAGAGCTCGACGATCTAACTACAGATCGTCGACCTCAGCTCGACGATATCCAAACTCTGAACTTCAGCATAATCGATCTTCGAACAGAGATCGACGATCTGACCCAAGATCGTCGACCTCAGTTCGACGATCGTCGAACAGAAATCAGGACTGTGAACATTCCCTCAATGGCACATCTAGATTCAATCCTAGAAGTACCACATCCCAAGGCTTTAATCCCTATACTGAATGGATAGTACCTCCTAGGAGATACCATCCTGAAGGTTATAAGGATCAACCTGGGATGTCTTTTGTTTCAGAATTTAAGGGATATCAACCTAGGCCCAAGGTTAACTGGGTCAAAAACAAATAAGCTGGTTTTGTGCAGGTGAAGACCTATCCAGCATCAAACCATCAATGGTATCTGGATAGTGGGTGCTCAAAGCACATGACAGGGGACAAGGACAACTTCACTTCCTTCAAAGCCAAGCTTGGACCCAAAGTAATTTTTGGAGACTCAAGCTTTGGAACTACAAAAGGATATGGTGCAGTCCAAATTGGCTCAGTTATATTCAAGAAGGTGGCATATGTTGAAGGACTCAAGCACAACTTAATAAGTATCAGTCAACTGTGTGATGAAGGATATCAAGTGACATTCAACAAAGCCATATGCAAGGTCAAGTCAGAGGACAACACAACTGTGTTGATAGGTAACAGAAGAGGTAACATTTACTTAGTGGATTTTCATTCACCTATAGTAGATATTTGCCTGTTCAATTCCATTTCAAAATCTAATATTTTATGGCATAAGAGACTAGGGCATATTAACCTTAGAACCATTGCTAAGCTATCTAAAGACAACCTTGTTAGAGTGTAAGAAGCGAACTAAAACAAGCCGGAAATGGTATAACCGAAATTTTATTATCAGAAAAAGGTATCTATTACAAAGGTATGGCCTCCCTTATATAGAATGGAGGAGAGAATAGAGAATACAAATAAGAGATGTGGGACTAAAACTATACAAAAGAATCTGGGCGGCTAGAACAACAGACCGGAACAAGCCGCGCGGTTAGACAGAAGGGCTAATCGCTCGGCCACTGCCAGAGAGAGAGAGACAAGCCGCCAAGTGAGACCGTTAGACCGCCCGGTCTCCTAGTCGCTAGTAATAGACCGCTAGACCGCTTGGACCTCAAACCTCAACGCACCAACCAACCCGCTGGAGGCAAACCGCCAAACCGCCCGGTCAATAACCCGCCAAGCCAGACCGACAGACCGCCCGGTCTCAACTTCAACACTCCCCCTCAAGCTGGAGCATATATGTCGATCATGCCCAGCTTGTCACATATATGAAGAAATGAGGCGGATACTGGCTTGGTGAAGATGTCAGCCAGTTCTTTTTCAGACGTGACGAAGGGAGTGCAAATTTGTTCCTTCAGAATCTCTTCACGAATGAAATGACAGTCGACCTCAATGTGTTTGGTTCTCTCATGGAAGACTGGATTTTTGGAGATATATATAGCAGCCTTGTTGTCATAGAACATAGGTAGAGGATGGTTGTAGACCTCTCCTAAATCCAACATGAGAGCCCGTAGCCACTTTAGCTCGCAAGTGGTCGATGCCATACTCCGATACTCAGCTTCAGCACTGGACCTGGAGACAACAGATTGCTTCTTGCTCTTCCAACTTACCAGATTGCCCCCAACAAAGGTACAGAAACCGGAGGTAGACTTGCGGTCCCCTTTGTCATCCGCGTAACTCGCATCTGAGTAAGCTTCAACCCTCAGATGATCGTTCTTCTGAAAGAGCAATCCTTTCCCGGGGGCTGCTTTGACGTACTCCAAGATCCGCAAGGCGGACTGTAGATGGCACTCCCTGGGAGCTTGCATGAATTGACTCACCTTGACCACAGCATAGGAGATGTCGGGCCTAGTCACGGTGAGGTATATGAGCTTACCAACTAGACGCCTGTACCGCGAAGCATCTGAAAGAAGAGTGTTGGGTACATTGGAAAATGTGTACCTGATTTGAAGAAGCCCAACCTAGCTCAATGATATACATCATGTTGTATTTGATGTTGTTTTGAGTTGACATGTGCAGGTAAAGAATTGTTAAAGTTTACAGAAAAAATTCTAAGTCCAAGTGTCGACACAAAGGAACATGTGTCGTCACATAGAAGAAAGTTGTCGACACAACACTGGGAAAGTGTGTCGACACAGAAGGTGTAAGTCGACACTACTCTGGGAAAAAGTGTCGACACATAACATAGTCTACAACAACACTGGGAAAAAGTGTCGACACATAACATAGTCTACAACAACACTGGGAAAAAGTGTCGACACAGAAGAAGTAAGTCGACACAACACTGGGAAATTGTGTCGACACAGAAGAAAAACGTCGACCTCAACATTGGGAGAATGCGTCGACACTGAAGAGTATAGTCGATCTCAAGTTTGTCGACATCATCTGAATATGTCGACACAGAAGAAAATAGTCGACCACAAGTTTGTCATCACCAGCAGAATGTGTCGACACATAGTGAGTAAGTCGACACATTATAGCAAAGCTAAAAAATGAATGTGTCGACACCTGAAGGCTAAGTCAACACTTACTAAAGTTATGATTCTACAACAACTGTGTCGACACACAGGACTTGTGTCGACACACTGCAGAGTCAAAGACCAAGTTATTTTCAGAAGAAGATGTGTCGACACAAAGGCAATTTAGTCGACATCACTGAAGGCAGTGTCGACACCAAAGTCAATTGTGTCGACACAAATAGACAGATGGTCTCGACACTTTCTGACAGACTGTTTCAACACTAAGGCACAGGACTTGTTTGAAGACTTGACAGCTGTGGGTTATCACCAGTTAACTGAAGTTGTCAGACTTGTCAGAAAACGGTTAGAAACCGGATCAGCCGGTTACCATGAAGAATGTCTATAAATAGACAGATTCAGAAGGAGAAGAAATTAATAAAAAGAACATATAGAACTGACCCTTTGAAATATATTGGATCAGAAAGTGGAGAAGGATTACATTCTACTCATTTCAAGAAAGTGCTAGGCACTTAAGAAGATCTTCTCCGGGAGATCTAAGAAGACTATCTAAGGGTAGATCTAAGAAGAGTTCTAATCAGAATTCAGAAGAATCATTCAAAGTTCTGGATAGAGAGAGATCAAGTCAGAATTTGAAGAAGAAGAAAGAATCCACCAGTGGATTCTCAAGAAGCTGTTTGGAATCAACTCAGCTAAGTACATTTTCAAGAAGCTTTGAAGAAGGCTAAGAAATAGTTGATTGCATCAGCTGATTAAGAATTGTCATTGCCTTTTCTCTCTCAACTTGGCAAGACAATTTAAACAATCTTTTCTATATTTCTGTAGGATCTGTTTATACAGATCTGAGTTGTAAGCCTATGTTATAAAGGCTGAGTGTAGGAGTGTTGAACTCTGAGTGGTAGGGCTGATTGCCTGAGTGTAGGAGAAGGATATTCTCTGAGTTGTAGGCCTTGGGGCAAGGCTGAGGTAGGGCAGTTGTGCCTGAGTTGTAGGAACCAGTTGGGTTCTGAGTTGTAAGATCTATTGATCTGAGATAAGTGGAAGTTTGGCCGAATCTAGCATACAGCTAGATAGGTGAAGGGGGAAAGTGGATGTACCCAGACCTTGGGGAACCACTATAAAACATAGTGCAATCTGTGATGTTTTGTTTTCTGTGATTGCTGTGTTTTTATATTAGTTAATAAATTGAATTCTGTCTAGAAATTTTAGAAAGAGAAGAAGAACCTATTCACCCCCCCCCCCTCTAGGTGTTTAGGCTGCCTTGAAAGTTAAACTATCAAGTGGTATCAGAGGGAGGTTCCTCAAAAAGGACTTAACAGTCTGAGGTAGATCTGATAGGCAGATTCAAGAATCAAGAAGATGGGTTCTGGAGAGAATCATAAGGAGCTAGGGTCAATGAAATTACCCATATGCAAGAAGGAAATCTTTGGGATCTGGAAAGAAAGAGTCAGATTGTTTATGGAAGCATCTGACCCAAGGATTTACATCACAGTACAGGAAGGCCCCTTCATACCAATGAAGATATCTGTTCTTGATGCAAATATCCAAACACCAAAGACTTATTCTGAAATGACCAAGGATGAAATCATCTTGGCAACCATGGACAAAAGGGCACAGAACATCATTGTCAGTGCCATAGATGATTCAACATTTCAGAATCTGATTCACTGCAAGACCTCCAAGGAGATGTGGGACACATTGATTGTCTACATGGAGGGATCAGAAGAAGTAAGGCTGGACAGAAAATCTATGCTAAATCAGGAGTATGAAAGTTTTAGACAAGGAAAATCTGATAGCATAACTGAGTGCTATAAGAAATTCTATAGAATTGTGAATGAGCTAATTTCCTATGGAAGAGTCTTCAGTACCTATGAACTGAATGACAAATTCTTAAGATCCTTATCAAAGGATTGGGATACAAAGATCTGTGCCATAAGAGAAGTTGCAAAATTGGCAGAGATATCTCCTCCAACTCTGTTTGGAAAGTTGCTATCCTATGAAATGCAACTTATGGTAAGGAAGGAGGAGGAAAGAAACTCAAGAGGAGAGCATAGAGAAAAGACTGTGGCATTTAATGCTGAAGCCACCAGAAAGAATAGGAGGAAATCACCATCTCCTCCTAAGGAAGTTGAAGAAGGTAGTTCTGAAAATTCAGATAAGGGTTCAGTCAGCAGTGATTCAGATGCAGACTTTGCTGCATTCACTAGGCAATTTCAAAGGTTCTTGAAAAAGAAGCAATGGAAGTCTAGGCCTTCCTCAATCACAGCAAGTAGATGACTATTATCAGAAAAGAAGGTCATCTAGGAAAGAGAAAAGCAGGTCAAAGCCCAGCAAAGCCACTACTTCAAAGATTGTCTGCTATTGTTGCAATAGGCCTGGACATGTAGTGGCTGATTGTCCTGACAAAAGGAAGGAATCTTCAGAAAAGAAGAAGACTTATCAGAAAGGCAAGAAGGAGAAATCCTTTGTAGCAAAGAAAGATAAAAGTCTGTCAGACCAGTCAACTTCAGAATCAGGATCTGAAGCTGAAGCATATATTGGATTATATGCTGCATCTGAGGAAGAGGAGTTTATGCAGTTGCTAGACTCCATCAATGAACATCAATGCATGGGTTTGATGACTAGATCAGAAGAGGACCTATGCCAGAATCAGTCTGGTCCTAATGAAGGTAAACTGTCCTTCCAGTACATATGTTTGTAGTACAAGTGAAGAATCAGATACATCTGCATCAAGTGATGAAGATGCATCTGGATCTGAAGGAGATGTCTATCAATTGATAGACAAGTATGGGGACTTGTTGCAGGCCCTTAAGAAAAGCAAGAACCTGGTTAAATCACAGGCTCAGGAAATTGCTGATCTAAGGGTTGCAACAACTGAGTTAGAAAAAGTCCTTGATCAAAAGTTAGCTGAAATTGCCAAGCTGAAGAATATAACTATTATTCAGATGGGCACAATTAATTATACTAATGATCAAGTAAAGAGTCTGGAGGACAGACTTAGAATTGAAAGGGATTTAGTGGCTAGTTACTCTAAGCCAAAATCTGTCTTACCCTTGATAGATGAATTTGTCACTCAGAAGGGTAAGGCTGGATTAGGATTTAAGGGTAACTCCAGGGCTGGCAGATTCAAGAGGAAAGGCAAAGCCCCTATTCAGCCACTAAACCTTTCAGTCCCCATAAGGTTTGGTAAGGAGAAAGTGCCTTCTAACATATATGATCATGAAGACATTCAGGATCATATCAAGACAAATGTTCTGAAGAACAAGGGTGTTAAGACAAGCAGGCCTACCTATGGTCATAAGCCCTATGGTTTTAAGAAACCAGTAGGAGAAGTTGCAACAGCACCAGCAATGAACAGAAATGCTTCTGACAAGGATGTATCTAGATCTAGATACAATAAGTTTGAATGTTGGTGCTGTGGCAAGAGGGGTCATTTTGCATTGGACTGCTGGTATAACACAAGTGTTATAAAGAATAAGAGTCTACCTGTTAGAAGAGGTTATGATAACTTTATTAAGGCTAACCTGAACCAAGGACCCAAGACTTACTTGGGTTCTAAGGGTAAGTAATTCTGTATTGCAGGTGAATCCAAGTTACCATGCCCCTATATGGTACTTGGATAGTGGTTGTTCCAGGCACATGACTGGAACAAAGGGGCTGCTGAAGGAGTATTCATCTGTCAAAGATGGACATAAAGTGATCTTTGGTGGATCTGAAAAAGGAGTCATCAAAGGATTTGGTAACATCTCTTCAAACCTAATTACTATCACCCAAGTGGCCTATGTAAAAGGTTTGAAACATAATCTAATAAGCATAAGCCAGCTGAGTGATCTAGGATATGACATTTCATTTGGTAAGGATGGATGTCATATCAAAAGGTCAAGTGATCAAGAGATCATATTGACTGGGTATAGGAAGAGAAATGTGTATTGCCTTAATTTTGAATGTGAGAATAAGGCATCCCCCATTTGTCTTGTAGCTGATGACAATGCTTCTCATTGTGTTAAGTGGCACAAGAGATTGGCTCATCTAAACTACAAGACAATTGGCCAACTCTTTAGTAAAGAACTAGTGAGGAATGGGCCTCAAGTTAAGTGTATAAAGGAAGGGGTATGCTCAGCTTGTCAAAAGGGCAAGCAGACAAAAACCTCATTTCAAAGCCTTGAAAACAAGGATTCTGTGAGGTGCTTATACCTCTTGCATATGGATCTTTTTGGTCCTATGCCAGTTCACAGTCTAGGTAGGAAGGTCTACACACTAGTGGTTGTAGATGACTATTCTAGATTTACATGGGTGTTCTTTCTGAGACAAAAATCTGAAACCCCAAGTGTATTATTTATGTTTGTAAAGCAAATTCAGAATGAACTGAACAGTACAGTGGTCAAAATCAGAAGTGACCATGGTACTGAGTTTCAATCTGAAAGCATAACAAACTTGTGTATAGACTTTGGGATTTTCCAAGAGTTCTCCTCACCTAGAACACCTCAGCAAAATGGAATTGCTGAAAGAAAGAATAGATCATTAATTGAAGCTGGTAGAACTCTATTGAGTGACACCTCTCTCCCAGAATATTTTTGGGCTGAGGCAGTTAACACTGCTTGTCATGTCATCAATAGGGCTTCTATCACCAAAAGCCACAGGAAGACTCCCTATGAGATTGTGAAAGGCAGAAAACCAAATCTATCCTATTTTAGGATCTTTGGCTGCAAGTGCTATATACTTAACAATGGTAAGTCTTATTTGACTAAGTTTGCTGCCAAATCCCAGGATGGGATATTTGTTGGGTACAGCACAAATAGTAAGGCCTATAGAGTCTTCAACTTAACTACTCAAGTTGTTGAAGAATCTGTGCATATTGTATTTGATGAAACAAGATTAATCAATTGTGAATTGTCTTGTAGATCAAATGACTCAACAGGTATAAGCAAGAAGATGGACAAGCTCTCCATTGCTGAAGCTTCAAAGGAAGAGGGAGCATTGGAAAATGAAGGCTGCTGTCCAGGGGGAGTACAAGAGATAATGGAAGCTGATGAAAACCAAGAGGAACAGCAGAATGAAGAAGCTGGAGATGCTCAACCTGAAGGGAATCTACCTCCAGCTATAAGATATCTAAGAGATCATCCTACTGATCAGATAATTGGTGATCCAAGACAAGGAGTGCAAACTAGAAGCAGAAATCAAAGCACAGTTTTGCATTCTAGTTTCTTGTCTCAAATGGAACCTAAGAAGTTTGAAGAAGCTATCCAAGACCAGCACTGGATTGATGCTATGCAAGAGGAGCTGAATCAGTTCAGAAGGTGCAAGGTCTGGGAGCTTGTTCCTAAACCAAGAGGCCACAACATAATTGGGACTAAGTGGATCTATAGGAACAAGCTAGATGAAAGTGGAATAATAATAAAGAATAAAGCAAGATTGGTTGCAAAAGGATACAGGCAGGAAGAAGGGATTGACTTTGATCAAACCTTTGCTCCAGTAGCAAGGCTGGAGGCAATCAGAATGTTCCTTGCCTATGCAGCCTACCAAGACTTCAAAGTATACCAGATGGATGTAAAGTCAGCATTTCTGAATGGTGATCTTAAAGAAGAAGTATATGTAGAGCAGCCATCAGGTTTTGTAGATCCTCTTAAACCTGATTCTGTGTATAAGCTTAGGAAAGCTTTGTATGGGTTAAAACAAGCTCCAAGGGCTTGGTATGAAACCCTGTCTACCTTCCTCATTGAGAATAAATTCTCAAGAGGAAAGATAGACAAAACTCTATTCCTTAGGGAATCCAAAGGAAAGATCATCTTAGTCCAGATCTATGTTGATGACATAATCTTTGGATCTACTGAAAACAACCTTTGTAAAAAGTTTGCCAAACTTATGCAAGGGAAGTTTGAGATGAGCAGTATGGGAGAACTTAAGTTCTTCTTGGGACTCCAAGTAAGACAGACTGATGATGGATTGTCCATATCCCAGTCTAAGTTCACCAAGGAATTAATTAAAAAATATGGTATGGAGTCATCCTCCTCCATGAGAACTCCTATGGGCACAAGTATGCCAATATGCAAAGATGAGGCAGGTAAACCTGTTGATGAATCATTGTATAGAGGAATAGTTGGGTCACTACTATATCTCACTGCTAGTAGACCTGACATTATGTATGCAACATGTGTCTGTGCTAGGTACCAAGCCTGCCCTAAAGAATCTCATTATACTGCAGTAAAAAGGATTCTGAGATATCTAAAGGGCACTCCTACTCTAGGTCTTTGGTACCCTAGGAATAGAGATTTTCAACTAACAGGCTATTCAGATGCAGATTTTGCAGGATGTAGAGAGGATAGAAAGAGTACTACAGGTACTTGTCAATTCCTGGGAGGAAGACTAATATCTTGGAGTAGTAAAAAACAGACTAGTGTGGCAATTTCCACAGCTGAGTCAGAGTATATTGCTGCAGGAAGCTGCTGTGCACAGCTATTATGGATGCAGCATCAGCTTAAAGATTATGGTATTCAGGTAAGTAGAACACCCCTTTTATGTGATTCTAAGAGTGCTATTTCTATTGCTAATAATCCAGTTTCTCATAGTAGAACTAAGCATATAGAAATCAAATATCATTTTCTTAGAGAACATGTAGAAAAAGGTGACATCTCATTGGAATTTGTAAAAACAGATTATCAAATAGCAGATGTATTTACTAAGCCTTTAGATGAAACCAAATTCAATAAATTCAAAATTGAATTAGGTATGTTAACCATTGATTAATGTATTAAACAAAATCATTAACAATGCTATTGAAATGGTTTATAAGTAAGTAAAAGTAGTAACAACATAATCAAGTGTTAAAAAGGACACATTGAAGTTACAGAAATTGGCTAAGTAAGAATGTGTCGACACATTCAGTAATAATGTGTCGACTCAGAGAAATTATGTCGACAAGTCAGAAATATTGTGTCGACACAGAGAATATGTGTCGACACTTAAGAGTTTTATTGTCGACTTAACCAGAAATGTAATGTCGACTCAACCAGAATTATGGTGTCGACACTTACAAAATATGTGTCGACACTTGTCCTTAGTGTCGACACAGAATTTCTGTCTTTCTACTATGTATCCAAGGTGTCGACATAACCACAAATTGGTGTCGACACATAGTAGGCTGAAGAAATGTCGAGTTAATAGAAGCTTGTGTCGACACATTCCGTCTGTGTCGACACATTTAGACTGTTTTTGGCGCCTTTTGAACTTCTTTCAACAGAAGCTATAAATAGGTCAAAAGCTCTTTGTGTCGACACGCTTTCAAGGTTTTCGAGACTCAAACCCTGTGTCGACAGTCTTTCTTTCTCTCTTCTCTCAAGCTTTCTCGACACAACGATGGCGCCAAGGATTGAAGATAACATCAATGAAGGATATGAGTTAGTGCGCCAGGCCTTTGCAGAGGCGCCGCCTGATGTTCAAGGAGTTATCACCCTTCTCTCTGCATCAGGGTTAGAATTTATCATTTCAGAACCAACTAAGATCTGGAAGAAGGAGGTGCACGAGTTCTTTACCTCTGCATCAGTCCATTCTACTGGCCTCAAGATTAAGTCCACTGTTCAAGGGACGAAGGTAAAGATTACTCAAAGAAGTTTACGAAAGATCTTCCAACTGCAAGTGGTTGAGAATGAAGAGGCAGTTCCTATATCTAAGACAAGGGAAGCCCTTCAATGGTGTGGCCTGGATTCAGGATTGAAGATAGGAGCTGCATTCAACAGAAAGGGAATGAATCAGCAAGGGAAGTTCTTGTCGGAAGTTGTTGGAAAGGTAATCCTCTGCAAGACAGGTGGACATGATAGGATTTCTGCCTATATGTTCAGCCTGATGACCAGGATAGTTTTTACTATTCCTACTGATTGGTCAAGAGTACTCTTTGACAAGATCAAAGAGGGAATTAAGAAGCCTAACATGGCTAGGATCATGAGTCTGTACTTCACTGGGGTGATTCCAGATGTGATGCAGCAGCTGCAAGGGAGTAAGATTAACCATATGAGAAGAATGGATATGAGACTATTCACCAGGTGGGATAGGGTGCTGTCAAAGGATGTGCCTGAAGAGAGCAGGCCAGACACCCCTGTGCAATCCTCTACACCAAATCAAGAATCTGAACAAGTACAAGAAGGGACACAGCTTGACTCAACTGTGGTCCAGGAAGTATCAACACCTGCCCAGATGCAGGGGGAGCCAGTTTCCACTTCTGCTCCAAAGGTATCTACTCCTGCTTAGGTTTAGGGGGAGCTAATGTATTTTACTATAAAAGACATTGCTCAAATTATTATTACTGCACAGGTTCAGGGGGAGCTAGTGTCCACACCTACTCCTGCCACTACAAATATTGAGGTGCAAGTCCAAGAGGAAGCACAGTTAAACATATCTCAAGATTTAACTGCTGCAGATGTGACCACTCAACTGGAATTTACTATGGAGGAGTTATTCCCAGATGTTGATTCTGCTGCTGATAAAGAAGGAGGTGGACCAGATATTGAGAAGTTCATAGGAATGGACATTGATCAGGAAGCTGCTGTGGAAACACAGGTTGAGGATGAGCCAGTGGATGTTGAAGCTGAGCAACAACTCCCTGGCACAGAAAGAATTCATGTAGATACTTCCTCTGACACAGAAACTGAAGAAGCCAGGGTGGCTAAGAAAAGAAAACTTGTTGTCTTTAAGAGAAGAAGCAAGAACTATAAGCAGGCATTGCAGACAACAACTCCACAAGTTTCTCCAGCCTTTGATTACAATAAATTTATGGTAGATCTTCAAGTAAAATTGGATGACCAAAGGATGGCTCTGGAGAAGTATGTTGATGAAAATAGCAAGTCAGTTCAGTTTGACTTAGCTCAGGACATCAAGTCCATCCAATTTCAAGTCAACTTGCATAAAACTGAAATGACAGATTGCTTCCACAAGGGTGGCAATGCTGTAGTTTATCTGGCTAAACAACAGCAGGCTATCTCTACAAAGGTGGATGATATTGCTTTGAAGCAAGGTTATGTTCTGGAAAATCAAATAAGAATGAATGACAATTTAACTGAATCTCATAATGAGATCATTCAAGAGGTGAAGAAGATTGTTCCAGGGATGCCTGCAGATAGAGCCAAAGAAATGGAAGAATTTGATAAGAATTTTCAGGCTGCTATTGCATCTGTTAAGACTGCCATCACAACCTCTCAACAGGAAATATCTGAAAAGCTTCAAAAGTTAAGACCATTTTTCAAGGAGGGAGTGAATTATTTGGATGGCCAAATTCGATTTCAGAAAGAAGATCTTAGAGATCATGTATCAAGAGAAGCCATAAAGGGGGAGAGGATGCTAATTCATGCAGGCTCTGAGCATGCCAAATGGGTGACCAATAGTATAAGAGCCACATTGGGATATCCACCATTGTGTGATGATAACATGGTGGCTGAGTCAGGTCTACAAACAGGACTACTTGAAGGTGACCAACCTGAGGTTGCTCCAAGTCATATACCCCCCTCCAGATTTTGATATATTGGATCAGCAAGTGCAATATATGTATAGTCCTTCAAAGGAGGTTGTAAATGTTATCTTTGGAAAGGTTGATAAGCCTGAGGTAAATTTGCAAGAACAGCAAGATGCTCTACTGTCAAAGAAAAGATTTAGAGAGCAGGCTGAGCTGAAGCCAGATTTTGAGCAGTGGAGTCCTACTTCCAGAAATATAATACTCACTGCATGGAAAGCTGTCAAAGATCAAGTTCATGAAAGGGGCAAGTGGTACAATGAGCAGGAATGGCAGAAGTATGAGGCAAGACAAGAAGCCATTGTACAATTCAGAAGGAAAGCTAAGCTGGGAAGACTTCCACCTGATGCTATGGAGCCAAGCAAATACTTCCCAAAGCCTTTTCACTATTTTGAAAGGCAAAGGCTCAAGGAAGAAGCTAAGAAGAAAGCTGATCTTAAAGGAAAAAAGATGGCTGAAGAATCAGAAGCTCCTGTGACAGCTAAAATTAAATCTGGCCAAGGGATTGTTATTAGAGAGCCTGATCAATCCTGATAATGTTTTAGTTCTTTCATAATGTTTTGTAATGATGTAATGTGATCAGTCAAAGAAAAACCATGTAATCAAACATTACCCAGTAATAAACAAAATATTGTTAAATCTGTGATAGATTGTTTTATCCATGATGTTCTTATTATTTTGTTTATAATTAAGTATCCCTGTGTATTGTCATATATCATCATTTTATACTATTTATAAATGGTGTATATCATTGGCTATAAGGGTTATGACTTCTCCAAATAGGGGGAGATTGTTGGGTACATTGGAAAATGTGTACCTGATTTGAAGAAGCCCAACCTAGCTCAATGATATACATCATGTTGTATTTGATGTTGTTTTGAGTTGACATGTGCAGGTAAAGAATTGTTAAAGTTTACAGAAAAAATTCTAAGTCCAAGTGTCGACACAAAGGAACATGTGTCGTCACATAGAAGAAAGTTGTCGACACAACACTGGGAAAGTGTGTCGACACAGAAGGTGTAAGTCGACACTACTCTGGGAAAAAGTGTCGACACATAACATAGTCTACAACAACACTGGGAAAAAGTGTCGACACATAACATAGTCTACACAACACTGGGAAAAAGTGTCGACACAGAAGAAGTAAGTCGACACAACACTGGGAAATTGTGTCGACACAGAAGAAAAACGTCGACCTCAACATTGGGAGAATGCGTCGACACTGAAGAGTATAGTCGATCTCAAGTTTGTCGACATCATCTGAATATGTCGACACAGAAGAAAATAGTCGACCACAAGTTTGTCGTCACCAGCAGAATGTGTCGACACATAGTGAGTAAGTCGACACATTATAGCAAAGCTAAAAAATGAATGTGTCGACACCTGAAGGCTAAGTCAACACTTACTAAAGTTATGATTCTACAACAACTGTGTCGACACACAGGACTTGTGTCGACACACTGCAGAGTCAAAGACCAAGTTATTTTCAGAAGAAGATGTGTCGACACAAAGGCAATTTAGTCGACATCACTGAAGGCAGTGTCGACACCAAAGTCAATTGTGTCGACACAAATAGACAGATGGTCTCGACACTTTCTGACAGACTGTTTCAACACTAAGGCACAGGACTTGTTTGAAGACTTGACAGCTGTGGGTTATCACCAGTTAACTGAAGTTGTCAGACTTGTCAGAAAACGGTTAGAAACCGGATCAGCCAGTTACCATGAAGAATGTCTATAAATAGACAGATTCAGAAGGAGAAGAAATTAATAAAAAGAACATATAGAACTGACCCTTTGAAATACATTGGATCAGAAAGTGGAGAAGGATTACATTCTACTCATTTCAAGAAAGTGCTAGGCACTTAAGAAGATCTTCTCCGGGAGATCTAAGAAGACTATCTAAGGGTAGATCTAAGAAGAGTTCTAATCAGAATTCAGAAGAATCATTCAAAGTTCTGGATAGAGAGAGATCAAGTCAGAATTTGAAGAAGAAGAAAGAATCCACCAGTGGATTCTCAAGAAGCTGTTTGGAATCAACTCAGCTAAGTACATTTTCAAGAAGCTTTGAAGAAGGCTAAGAAATAGTTGATTGCATCAGCTGATTAAGAATTGTCATTGCCTTTTCTCTCTCAACTTGGCAAGACAATTTAAACAATCTTTTCTATATTTCTGTAGGATCTGTTTATACAGATCTGAGTTGTAAGCCTATGTTATAAAGGCTGAGTGTAGGAGTGTTGAACTCTGAGTGGTAGGGCTGATTGCCTGAGTGTAGGAGAAGGATATTCTCTGAGTTGTAGGCCTTGGGGCAAGGCTGAGGTAGGGCAGTTGTGCCTGAGTTGTAGGAACCAGTTGGGTTCTGAGTTGTAAGATCTATTGATCTGAGATAAGTGGAAGTTTGGCCGAATCTAGCATACAGCTAGATAGGTGAAGGGGGAAAGTGGATGTACCCAGACCTTGGGGAACCACTATAAAACATAGTGCAATCTGTGATGTTTTGTTTTCTGTGATTGCTGTGTTTTTATATTAGTTAATAAATTGAATTCTGTCTAGAAATTTTAGAAAGAGAAGCAGAACCTATTCACCCCCCCCCCTCTAGGTGTTTAGGCTGCCTTGAAAGTTAAGTCTTTCAGTGCTCCTTCCCTGCAGGCATTAGTATAAACAGAATAAGGCAATTGGAACATGCAACTTAAGCACCATTCTCCACAAACATTGGCAACAAACACCAACGTCCCGTGCTCTCAGGGCACATTCTTGGTGCACAGGACCTCAAGGGTCACACCTCCGTTCTCTACGATGGTTAGCAATGTTTGAGCATTCTACTCTTTTAGGGAAAATCCAAAGACAACGCCTATGGCTACGATAAAGTCATGGTGACTTTAAATTCACAAGTTGACTCACTCCAAGTTGATCGGCATAGGGTTGGGTGCAGTTCAGCTATTTCCCGGTGCTCAAATCGTCGGGCGCAATAAGCCACGATGCGGGTCAGCATCCCCTTTCCCATCTGTACAATTCATAACACTGTTATGATCCTAGGCTAACAATCACGGCCACCCAAGCTGAGCAAATAAAAATCACACTCCAAAAATATGGTCCCCAGGTCTCCACGAGATAGGTCTCACAACAATAGCCCTCCGGTCTACATGAGACAGGCTTTTAAACAATACATTGCTCACAGGGAGCTAATGTCGGCGGTAGCACTACTACCGCCTGGTAGGGGAAAGACTGTGGCTTCTTCCCCTTACTCGGGTGTTTTCCTGGAGACTACCCCCAATACTCTTAACGCAGTCATCTGCACACCCGCTGACTCCGAAAATCTATGTGATTACCATGGAGTCTTCTCCGGTATACAAAACATACAACATCACAAATCCATACCAACCTTTCTGGATGGGCTTCACACAGCATGCCTATTCCGTACTTTGATTCAAGATCTAAATGCAAACTAACAGGGATACACAGATCTACCCATCGGGAGAACCACTTCCACATGTTCGTGGAGCATCTACCCTCTAATGCCAAAAGAAAGGACTTCACATGTTCAAGGAAGAGGATCGCTACCCTTAAAGTCCTCTTTGGCACCATAGGAGAAACCTAGACTGTTGAAATCGACTGCTCCGGCCTTATCTCCATTGATTTGAACACACTTTGCGAATCCGAACTCCGAATCTCGAACGACGGCATAGACTCCCCTTTCTTGCGTTGTTGCTCCCACTTCAGAAAAACCAGGCCAAGATCTCAAACTCCAATGTAATGAAGTGAAACAGACAAACCACCAATATAAACTGAGCTACCACCGCACGGTAACTAACTATAGCCACGCGGTACCGTTATTTAGCGCCTCGTTTCGCGAGTAATCGCCCTAACCCTCCAATCACAGGCTGACACGTGGCTACGTAGTTATAGAATTTCTAACGCCACGCGATAGGTAATTACCGCCAAGCAGTACCTGGCATCGATTTCGAAAAGACCACCCACGCTATCGTCACGCGATAACTTTTACCACCTCGCGATAACAACCTGAGAGCTCTGTCAAAGTAATTGACCGTGTTATTGCCAGCAGTAATATTACCGTAGAACAGTAGCTCAACTCGACGCACTCGACTCTCTCAATGCCTGCTATCATCGCGTGATATCCCGCTATAGCTGCGCGATAGCACTCGACGCCAGTTGAGTCCACTAAATGCTCTTGATGCCTCTGGCAGACTATCCCGGAGCTACCGTCGGAATTAGCCCTGGCGCCGGGCGGTAATATCCAGACAACCCTCTTTCCTGCTTTGGAAATCTTGGGGCATTACACAGTACATCTACTATCAGACTCTCTGTTGGAACATCCTATTACCAATTTGGGCAAGGATCACTATGTCTCTTAGGAAGCCAGGTTGACCTAGTTGTATAGTGTAAAGGTCAACATTAGAATGAGTCTAGGGCTTAGAACATAGGTTTGAAGCTGCCCCCAAGCAC
Source organism: Platanthera zijinensis (assembly GCA_039513925.1). Lineage (NCBI taxonomy): Eukaryota > Viridiplantae > Streptophyta > Magnoliopsida > Asparagales > Orchidaceae > Platanthera > Platanthera zijinensis. Next base: position 96,491,019 of record CM077091.1, read on the forward strand.
CATTCAAGCTCAGGATTTCAAGCTAAGTAAAGAGATAAAAATAGTCGAACGACGGTCGACTATCGTCGAGCTCAGGTCGACGATCGTCGAGCTCTGGTCGACTACTTATGTCCTCAGCCTTCTGCTTGTTGCTAGCTTCGGTCGACTATCGTCGAGCTTCAGTCCGACGATCGTCGAGCTTTGGTCGACGATCTCTGGCTGTGCTTGGGTCGACTATTTCTGGGAAAGTTTAGGTCGACGATCTCTATTTGCTTCAGGTCGACGTTTTCTGTTGAAGTCTAGGTCGACGATTTCTGTCTTAATCAGATCGACTATTTCTGCCAGACCAAGAACTTAGATAGTCGATCTCAGATCGAAGATTTCTGTCTACTGCTTATCTCCAATATCTCTGAGCTCAGGTCGACGATCTTCGAGCTCAGATCAACGTTCTCTGTCAGAATGATTTATTAATTCTCTGAGCTCTGGTCGACGATCGTGGAGCTCAGATCGACGCTTATTTTGAGAGATCGACGTTCTTAAGGATTCAAATGCTGCCAGTCTTTGGAATGTTTTTGAATTCTCTCAGCATTTAATTTCAAGAAGATTTGCCAGCCATTTTCATTTATTCTGGAACAAGTTTCAAGGAATTATTCGGGAATGTTTCATTGGACTTTCCTCTAGAAGACAAATCATTTATGGAAGGCATTTAATGTCTGATAACGGCTATCTTGGAAGAAATATATTCAGAGAATAAGATCGTCTTCTCAATCACTACTCTCAGAGAGAATTAATCCAGAGTCAATATACAATAGAATCAAGAGACACACTCTGTTACAGAAGAACAAGAAGAATTAAGCTGTGAAAGATAACCATCCACTTGCTTACAGAAAAGTGATCAAAGCTTCATCTCAAAGAACTCCAGACACCTCATTTTTCAGCCTCTTTGCTGAATCAATTTTTTTGCTGGAGATCTAAAGATCTGAAGAACTATCACCCTAGAGCAAAGCTTCCATTCCTGATTCATTCAACATCTCAGGGGGAGCTTTGACAACAAAAGATCCACTAGTCTTCTCTCATTTGATTTGAGAACAGAGAAGACAATCTCACCTCTTTACCTTTTTCTTTTTCTGCTGTAAAGGGTTTTTGAACTCCCTTCAAAAGTTTTGTCTGGTTCTGAGAGCCTTGTCAAAACTCAGTGGTGGCAAGACACCTTATCAAAAAAATTTAGTTTTGGTTTTTGAGCACCTTATCAAAAGCTCATTGGTGTCAGGACACCTGATCAACTCATCCTGAGTGGATTCCTACCAAGGGTGGTAGAAGAGTGGATGTACCCAGGTTTTTAGGGAACCACTATATTTCCTTGTGTCTTCTGGTTTGTTTGTGTGATTTGTTTGATGTGTGCTGTGCTCTTTACTTCTTTGTTTTTAACTTCTTACTAGCACTCTACACTATATCATAAATTGAACTTTATATGTGCTGTTTATTTCAACTGTGAAAAACTATTTTAAATACTCTATTCCCCCCCCCCCTCTAGAGTTGAGATAGATCTTACCCTCACTTTCAATTGGTATCAGAGGGAGGTTGGTTGCTCATACAGGCTAACACCTGAACCAAAAGATCCTTGATAAGATCAATCTCTTAAGAGGATTATTTTCTATACATCTATCTATTTATTTAAAGACATGGCACAGAACAAAGATTATGCAAGCACCAGACCACCAGTGTGCAACCTTTCCAAGTTTGCACTCTGGAAGGCAAGGATTAGATTGTACATGAATTCTATTGATGAGGATATTTTTAATTCTGTCTTGACAGTGTGTCCAACTCCACCAGCAAGCTCAAGTACAAGTGCTGTTCCACCTCATTCTCGAACAGATGCAGACATAAAGAAATGGAAAACTGCAGATGCAAAGGCCATGAACATCTTGGCTCAGACAATGTCTGATGAGATATTTCAGAAAGTAGCTGACTGCAACTCAGCCAAAGGAATTTGGGACAAGCTCTCTGAAATTGTCTCAGGGTCTGCTGATGAAAGGAAAGATAGAAGATCTCATCTGATAAGCCAATATGAGAACTTCAAAAAGGGAGAAGCTGAATCAGTGGCTGACATGTACAATAGACTAAGTCTAATTGTCAATGAGTTAAAAACCCTAGACAAAGAAATCTCACTGACTGAGCTGAATGACAAAATCCTGATGTGCTTCCCCAGCACTTGGGATTCAAGAATCTGGCCAATCAAAGATGCCAGAAGTCTAAATGAGATCACCACTGAAGCTCTCCTGGGCAAGCTCAAATCCTATGAGCTGCTCATTAAAAATAGAGAAGAAGAACAAAAGGCTACTTCTCCAGCTACAAGGAAAGAAAAGACCATAGCCTTCAAAGCTGCAGAAGAAGAGCCTGAAAATAAAGCTACAGGAAATGATGAGCTCATAAGTCTACTGGCCAAAAGATTCTACAAGATGGCCAGAAAAGACTTTAGAAAGAGACCATACAAGGGTCATGATATACCAAGGTATGATAAATCAAACAGCAATAAAGAAATTATATGCTTTGGTTGCAGGAAACCAGGCCACATTATGCCTGACTGTCCAGAAAACAAGAATAAGGACAAGAAGGAAAGAAGAGAAAGAAGAAAAGAAAAGGATTACAAGAAGAATAGCTCAGACAAAGCCTCCTCCAGCAAGAACAAACATACAAGGAAGGGCTTTGTTGCTGAGACATGGAGTGAGACTGAAGAGGAATCTGAAGCCTCATCCAGTTCCAGTGATGATGAGGATGATGAAGATGAAAAAGAATTTTGCATGATGGCTATCAATGCCTCACAGCAAAACTCTGATGAAGAATCAGAATCAGATTCAGAAACTCAACCAGATGAAGATCAGGTAATCAACTCTTTTGATTTTAATTTGAGGACTTCAAAGATGAATTTAAGACACTGTGCCTAGATCTATTAAAATCTGAGAAGGAGATAATCTCTCTCAGGAATCAATTATCTGAGCATAGTGTCCTAAACTCAAAGAACCTCAAACTCTCTGAGGAGTTAGAATGCTGTAGGGAGGAGATAGCATCACTGAAAAGTGAACTATCAAAGGCCAAAAAGTTTGAAGAATCCCTAAATGGGAGAAGTATCAGACTGATGGACATCACAAGCATAGTGAACTCTAGATTTAATAGCACACTGGGCTTGGGTGCCTCATCCAGCCAACCTATAATATTGACAACTCCAATCATGTTTGTCTCTGACAAAGGAAAGGGAGTAATAGAGGTACCTAGGAAGAATGCAGATCTGTCAGAGAAAAATTCAGTTCAACAGATGGCGTCGAGCAGAGCTCGACGATCATCGAACAGAGCTCGACGATCTAACTACAGATCGTCGACCTCAGCTCGACGATATCCAAACTCTGAACTTCAGCATAATCGATCTTCGAACAGAGATCGACGATCTGACCCAAGATCGTCGACCTTAGTTCGACGATCGTCGAACAGAAATCAGGACTGTGAACATTCCCTCAATGGCACATCTAGATTCAATCCTAGAAGTCCCACATCCCAAGGCTTTAATCCCTATACTGAATGGATAGTACCTCCTAGGAGATACCATCCTGAAGGTTATAAGGATCAACCTGGGATGTCTTTTGTTTCAGAATTTAAGGGATATCAACCTAGGCCCAAGGTTAACTGGGTCAAAAACAAATAAGCTGGTTTTGTGCAGGTGAAGACCTATCCAGCATCAAACCATCAATGGTATCTGGATAGTGGGTGCTCAAAGCACATGACAGGGGACAAGGACAACTTCACTTCCTTCAAAGCCAAGCTTGGACCCAAAGTAATTTTTGGAGACTCAAGCTTTGGAACTACAAAAGGATATGGTGCAGTCCAAATTGGCTCAGTTACATTCAAGAAGGTGGCATATGTTGAAGGACTCAAGCACAACTTAATAAGTATCAGTCAACTGTGTGATGAAGGATATCAAGTGACATTCAACAAAGCCATATGCAAGGTCAAGTCAGAGGACAACACAACTGTGTTGATAGGTAACAGAAGAGGTAACATTTACTCAGTGGATTTTCATTCACCTATAGTAGATATTTGCCTGTTCAATTCCATTTCAAAATCTAATATTTTATGGCATAAGAGACTAGGGCATATTAACCTTAGAACCATTGCTAAGCTATCTAAAGACAACCTTGTTAGAGGACTACCTTCTGGTCCCTACAAGAAGGAAGGACCTTGCAAGGCTTGTCAATTAGGCAAGCAAACTAAAAGTAGTTTTAAATCAATTAATAAGAGTGATTCACCTAGGATTTTGTACCTATTGCACATGGACCTTTTTGGACCCATATCTGTACAAAGCCTAGGAGGGAAATCCTATACTTTAGTGGTTGTAGATGACTTCTCAAGATTCACTTGGGTATTCTTTCTGAGGAAGAAGTCTGATAACTTCAAGTGTTTGACAGATTTTCTCAAATGCATTCAGATTGAGTTCAACACTCACATTGCCCTGATCAGAAGTGATCATGGGACAGAGTTTGATTCTCTTCTCATGCAAGAGTTCTGCCAAAGTGAAGGGATCAGGCACACTTTCTCAGCTCCTAGAACTCCTCAATAAAATGGGGTAGCTGAAAGGAAAAATAGAACACTCATTGAATCTGCAACTACATTATTGGCAGATGCTCACCTACCTCTATCCTTTTGGGCTGAGGCAGTGAACACCTCCAACTATGTGTTGAACAGAAGCCTGATACACAAGCTGAAGGGCAAGACTCCCTATGAATTGCTCAAAGGGAAGAAACCTAAAATAGGATATTTTAAAGTTTTTGGTTGCACTTGTTTTATTCATAATAATGACAAGAAATATCTAGCAAAATTCCAAGCTAAAGCTGATGAAGGAGTGTTTCTGGGATACTCCATGATCAGCAAGGCCTATAGGGTTTATAATAAATCTTCTTGTAAAATTGAAGAATCTGTTCATATTATTTTTGATGAAGCTAACATGTCTTTCAAGGAGAAGAATGCTTCTACCATAGAACCTTTGCAGGTACATTCTCTAGCTGAAGACTTGAACAAATTGCAAGTTGCTGAAAAGAATGAGAGCAGTGATGATGAAGAAGAAGTTCAACATCTTGAAGAAAATCATCCTGAAGAGCCAGTTGCTGTTCCACTAGAGGAGATAATAACACAGGCTGGTGAACAATCAACACTCCCTGTTGATTTAGTAACAACAAGAGATCATCCAATCACCCAAGTAATTGGAGAGATCTCAGCTGGTGTGCAAACTAGAAATCAGGTCAACCAGAACCTGATGCACACTTGCTTCCTATCTCAAATTGAGCCTCAATCCATTCAAGATGCAGAGCAAGATCCACACTGGATCATTGCAATGCAAGAGGAGTTGCATCAATTTGAAAGGAACAAGGTTTGGGAACTAGTGCCTAAGCCAAAGGATCATCCCATTGTTGGAACAAAGTGGGTATTCAGGAACAAGCTGGATGATCAAGGAGTTATAGTCAGAAACAAGGCAAGGCTAGTTGTTCAAGGGTACTCTCAACAAGAAGGAATAGACTATGATCAGACCTTTGCACCAGTTGCAAGGTTAGAAGCCATCAGAATATTCCTAGCCTATGCTGCTCACAAAGGTTTCAAAGTGTACCAAATGGATGTAAAGAGTGCATTTCTCAATGGGGACATCAAAGAGGAAGTCTATGTTAGACAGCCTCCAGGTTTTATCTCTCCAACTCACCCTGATTATGTTTACAAATTGCATAAAGCATTATATGGTCTCAAGCAAGCTCCTAGAGCATGGTATGAGACCCTAGCATGCTTTCTTCTGGAAAATGATTTTGTTAGGGGGAGAGTAGACCAAACTCTTTTTATTAGAACCCATAAGTCCCATACCCTACTAGTGCAAATTTATGTAGATGACATTATATTTGGTTCTACTAACTCAAACTTGTGCAAAAAGTTTTCCAAGCTTATGCAATCTAAATTTGAAATGAGTAGCATGGGTGAGCTGTCCTTCTTCCTAGGACTACAAGTCAAGCAACATGCTGAAGGCATATTTATTTCTCAAACCAAGTATGCAAAAGAATTGGTTAAGAAATTTGGTATGTCTGATGCATCATGTATGAAAACACCCATGCCCTCAAATGCTGTAATAGATGCTGATGAACATGGGAAACCAGTTGATCAGACAACATATAGAGCAATAATTGGCTCTTTATTGTACCTTACAGCTAGTAGGCCTGATATAATGTTTGCTACATGTATTTGTGCTAGATTCCAAGTTAGCCCTAGAGAGTCACACTTAATCTTAGTTAAGAGAATTCTTAGGTATGTTAAAAGTTGTCCAAATCTAGGTCTCTGGTATCCAAAAGATTCAGCATTTGACTTAACTAGATTTTCAGATGCTGATTATGCTGGATGCAGAATAGACAGGAAAAGCACCAGTGGAACATGTCAGTTCCTTGGTGACAGACTTGTCTCTTGGTTTTGTAAGAAGCAAACATCTGTGTCAACCTCAACTGCTGAAGCTGAGTATATGGCTGCAGGCAGTTACTGTTCACAAATATTGTGGACACAGAATCAGCTCTTAGACTATGGCTACAACTTAGAGAAGTCTAAAATTTTCTGTGATAATACTAGTGCTATCTCTATAGCACAAAATCCAGTCCTCCATAGTAGGACAAAACACATAGAGATTAGACATCATTTTCTAAGGGATAATGTTGAGAAGAATAAAATTGAACTTCAATATATCCCAACTGATTTGCAAAGGGGAGATATTTTCACCAAGCCTTTGGATGAAAAGAAACACACCTTCTTCCTCAATCAGTTAGGCATGTTAGATGGAGGAAGCCTAAACTAAATTACAAGATTTTGTAAAGCTAAAACAGACCAAGACTAGGCTTAAAAATCAATTCTTTTTGTGTCTGTAGAATAAGTTCTGTCCCTGAACTGAGCTCGACGTTTTTCCAGAAAATGTCGAGCGGAGATCGACGATTTCCCACAAAATCGTCGACCGGAGATCGACGGTTCTTGAGACGTCGATCTGAGTTCAGCGCCGCCGTTGGATCTAGGCTTTCCTTCTGTCTGCTCCTTGGTCGTCGAGCGGAGCTCGACGCTCTCAATAACGTCGAACGGAGTTCGACGCTATTGGCGTCTCTTCAAATTCCTTCTGCAGCCCAAATCGTCGAGCTGAGTTCGACGCTTCATCGAACTGAGCTCCACGATTTTCCTTTTTCGCGTCGAACCCTAATATAAAATCATTTCTTGGCCGCCGCTCGTCGTTTTCACTATGTCTCTTAGGAAGCCAGGTTGACCTAGTTGTATAGTGTAAAGGTCAACATTAGAATGAGTCTAGGGCTTAGAACTTAGGTTTGAAGCTGCCCCCAAGGACCATTCAAGCTCAGGATTTCAAGCTAAGTAAAGAGATAAAAATAGTCGAACGACGGTCGACTATCGTCGAGCTCAGGTCGACGATCGTCGAGCTCTGGTCGACTACTTATGTCCTCAGCCTTCTGCTTGTTGCTGGCTTCGGTCGACTATCGTCGAGCTTCAGTCCGACGATCGTTGAGCTTTGGTCGACGATCTCTGGCTGTGCTTGGGTCGACTATTTCTGGGAAAGTTTAGGTCGACGATCTCTGTTTGCTTCAGGTCGACGTTTTCTGTTGAAGTCTAGGTCGACGATTTCTGTCTTAATCAGATCGACTATTTCTGCCAGACCAAGAACTTAGATAGTCGATCTCAGATCAAAGATTTCTGTCTACTGCTTATCTCCAATATCTCTGAGCTCAGGTCGACGATCTTCGAGCTCAGATCGACGTTCTCTGTCAGAATGATTTATTACTTCTCTGAGCTCTGGTCGACGATCGTGGAGCTCAGATCGACGCTTATTTTGAGAGATCGACGTTCTTAAGGATTCAAATGCTGCCAGTCTTTGGAATGTTTTTGAATTCTCTCAGCATTTAATTTCAAGATGATTTGACAGCCGTTTTCATTTATTCTGGAACAAGTTTCAAGGAATTATTCGGGAATGTTTCATTGGACTTTCCTCTAGAAGACAAATCATTTATGGAAGGCATTTAATGTCTGATAACTGCTATCTTGGAAGAAATATATTCAGAGAATAAGATCGTCTTCTCAATCACTACTCTCAGAGAGAATTAATCCAGAGTCAATATACAATAGAATCAAGAGACACACTCTGTTATAGAAGAACAAGAAGAATTAAGCTGTGAAAGATAACCATCCACTTGCTTACAGAAAAGTGATCAAAGCTTCATCTCAAAGAACTCCAGACACCTCATTTTTCAGCCTCTTTGCTGAATCAATTTTTTTGTTGGAGATCTAAAGATCTGAAGACCTATCACCCTAGAGCAAAGCTTCCATTCCTGATTCATTCAACATCTCAGGGGGAGCTTTGACAACAAAAGATCCACTAGTCTTCTCTCATTTGATTTGAGAACAGAGAAGACAATCTCACCTCTTTATCTTTTTCTTTTTCCTGCTGTAAAGGGTTTTTGAACTCCCTTCAAATGTTTTGTCTGGTTCTGAGAGCCTTGTCAAAACTCAGTGGTGGCAAGACATCTTATCAAAAAAATCCAGTTTTGGTTTTTGAGCACCTTATCAAAAGCTCATTGGTGTCAGGACACCTGATCAACTCATCCTGAGTGGATTCCTACCAAGGGTGGTAGAAGAGTGGATGTACCTAGGTTTTTGGGGAACCATTATATTTCCTTGTGTCTTCTGGTTTATTTGTGTGATTTGTTTGATGTGTGCTGTGCTCTTTACTTTTTGGTTTTTAACTTCTTACTAGCACTCTACACTATATCATAAATTGAACTTTATATGTGCTTTTTATTTCAACTGTGAAAAACTATTTTAAAATACTCTATTCACCCCCCCCCCCTCTAGAGTTGAGATAGATCTTACCCTCACTTTCTCTCTCCTTCAGTCAGATTCTTGCTTAAAGAAACAAGAAGAAGGGTACAACTCTCCCCTCTTAACAGATAGCTATCAATAACTTACACACTTTAAAAGCTATTCAAAAAAGGAGATACAACATTCCTGAATGTTTGTTATATAGTAAAGTGGGTCACTTTGTCATAGATTGTTGACACAACCCTAGTGTGCCAAGAGCAAGAGTGAGTCTTCGTGTTAGAATTGATGCAGGTAGACATGTCTATTTTCATGCTAATAAGAAGGACCTAATCCCTTTTAGGGTCCTAAGGTAAACTAAACTGTGGATGCAGGATAGTCTAAGTACCCATGCTCCAATATGGTATTTGGACAGTGTATGTTCTAGACACATGACTGGAACAAGGTGCCACCTAAAGGATTTTACTCCTGTGAAGAATTGACCAATGTAATCTTTGGAGATTCAAATAGAGGAGTCACCAGGGTTATGATATGATTACCAATGACATAGTCTCTATCACAAAAGTAGCTTATGTGGAAGTATTGCAACACAATCTGATCAGCATAAGTCAACTGTGTGATATGGGCTATGCGATTGTCTTCCATAAGGATGAGTGTCTTATTAAAAGATCAAGTGACCAAGTGGTCATTTTGATAGGCACTAGGAGTGGGAATATCTATTGTTTAAACTTCTTATGTTTAAGTACAGACTCACCAGTGTGTTTGGTAGCAAATGAGAAAGTCACGTATTGTGTACAATTGCACAAGAGGCTTGCTAACTTGAACTACAAGACAATTCGGAAGATCTTCCTTGAAGGGCTTGTCAGAAATAGACCCAATATAAGGTGCACAAAGGAGGAAATTTGCTCTGCATATGAAAAGGTCAAGCAGACCAAAGCATCCTTCAAGAGCATTAGGGCCAAAGATTTAGAGAGATGCTTGTCTCTCTTGCATATGGACTTATTTGGTGCCATGCTAGTTCATAGTTTAGGTAGGAAAGTCTACACACTTGTGATAGTTGATGACTTCTCTAGGTTTGCTTGGGTGTTCTTTCTAAAGAAAAAGTCTTAAACCCTTAGTACTTTTATGACCTTTGTTAGGCAAATTCAGAATGAAAAGGACAGTTCTGTTGTAAGACCCCCTTTTTTTTAATTTTTTAAAACCCAGGGTCTTAGGCCCAGAATCGCCGCTTTGCGGCGACACCTTCACGTCCTGAAGGGTCATCACCACAAGGCGCCGATTCTGCCGGCCAGTTCGATCACAGAAAGGTAGCACAATAATAGAAGTAAGAGCAATGCAGTCCACAATAATACATCACATATATAGAATAAAATCTCCACAAAGGGAGTGTCCACAGAAAACATCAGAGTACTATAAATGCGGGCTTATGCCCGATACATCATGTCCTTACTACAACATCACTCATGCGGAAGCGAAAACAGAAACTACTCAGTGTCGAGACTCACGGTCCCGGCTGTATGAACTCCGGAGCTAGACTGCCCCATCTCCAGGCGCACCGATCTCTGGGGCTGCTCCTCTATGCTGGGCTCAACGATCCCCTAAATGATGCGGTTCGAAAACCGTTAGTCATAAAGACTAAGCCCTATCATCCCCTACCCCTTCCCCCTTGGCTACTAGGTAACGAGCGGGGAGGAAGAAAGGGAAGGTCATGAAGGTAGAGATTAATCAAGAAACAAATGGCAGCGAAACTAATCTAGCAAGTTGTATTCGGTGAGCAGTTAATATGAATGTTATAATAGGTCTAGCAGTAAGAAAAGCAAATGTATGAATTTAACCTTCACTTATGCGAGAACACATAAGCAAAAAGGGATCTTTTGCAAGGCTCCCATCGTATAGAGTGTCCCATACCACTTATACGTTGGGGTGTCGGTTATCAAACATCAATGATTGTTATATATTGAAATTAACCTTTGATTTATAAACTTGCCCACACAAGCCTATAGACCAAGGGGTCGTTTTGCAGGTCCTAATGTATAAGCTCCCATACCACTTATACTTTAGGTGTCAGGGTTAAATGAATCGATTATGCTATGACATGCTAGTGGGTATGATGAAACATGCAAGTGCAACTCACACACCCGACTCTGTGCACACAGACCTTTAGTTCCCCCTTTCGGAGTCGTTACCTCCCAGGATACCTCCGTAGTGGCGGACGGAAGCGGTGGGTTGGGCCTCGCCCACCTCAAAACCAGTAAAAGAACCACTGGTCTGACCTATCGTACGCCTCAACGCTTGGTGCACTAAGCGGATGCCTGCGTACTCTTGCCGGCTGGCGCACCGGACTTTTGTTGGCGAAGTGCTAATCACCCCGCCGAGTCAACGATATCGGTGTCGGTGCAATCAAACTCCCCGATATAGAAAAACCACCACCTTAACTTTTCCTATCTTATGCACATGCAAGTTTATTCGTAAACACACAAAACCGAGCCGAAGCTCCCCGGACCAAAACGTCCGTCTCCAAACCAACCGAGCCGAAGCTCCCCGGACCATCCCGTACGTCTCTTAACCAACCGAGCCGAAGCTCTCATCAATCTTCCTGTGCCAACAGTGTTTATGAAAAGTGCAGCCCTAGTTATTAAGTTACTCTTGTCGGTTTGTTATTACAGTTTACGTTAGCCCAGGACTGCCCCCGGTATTCCCCGTGAAGGGCTCTCAAGGGGCACTAGGAACCAAGACGGCGGCATTACGGCCCGAAGTTCCCTTTCGCAAGGCACTTATTGTTATTGGTTGATCACCCTTACCTTTTTCCCTTCTCACATTACGATAGACTATCCTAGAGTGATTTTTAAACCTTCCACTCTTCGGGGAAGACGATCTTTCGTCAAACCCGAGCACCTCTTAACTCTAGCTATCACCACTTCTCACTACTCTTATACTACCCTATCGTGATTTCCTCCACAATTGTCCACCCAGACAAAGTGTTTAACTCCAATGACTTCCTCAGATCCTGTCCTATTGCATTTCACAAATTTGTTATATGCAGGCCGATCTAGACTACATGTCGAACCGGTTATGCAATGATCCAATACTCGTCCAAATGCCCTAAATTATTTACTGGAGACTTACCATGACATAAATGACCTAAATCCAGAAAATGGAAATTTTCATAATTTATTTGGCATTTAATTAAATTCCTCAAAAATCCCAAGGGCTACCGGTTTGAACATGAACTACCCTAAGAAAATCATGCAAGATATCCAGCAAATTTATGATAAATAGTAGGTTATCTCAATAGGTTAAATCCTAAGTATCATAATTTTTCTATCATCAAAAGGGCATGAAAACTATTTTAGAAATAATCTCTAACTTCTGTTGTTTATGAATCAAGTACAGAAAATATTCTTCCAAAAATTATAAATAATTTATGACATGCAGATAAAGGCCTAAAATTAGCACTGGCCAAGTTTCATAATTTTCCAGCAAGTATTTTATCCATAATTAATTTCTAAACAATAAAACCCCTTTCTAATATCTGTGAATAAAGTACTAGATTTACTCAACATAAAATTCTATAAAAATTCAGGGATCAATGTCATACCAATCAAGATCTAAATCCAGAATTTTAACTAATTATAATTAATTTAAAACCTCCAAATATTTGAAACAACAAATCGGGCTAATAATCCTTTAACACATGAAGTATAATACTTATTAATCATAAAATTTCAGGAAAATTACCATAAGTCTAAAACATCCTAAGACTCCCTCCTCCCGAGTTTTATAAATTTTGGATTAGATTTAGTGCTTAAAATAACTAAATTACATGTTTATCCTAAACCAAAATCTCAACCTCCGAGGTACCTAATTACCTCCAATTCCTTCACTATTTCAACCAGAGGGTTTTCAGCATATCATCCCACTCTCTTCCAAATTTCAAGGGCATACAAGAGCTTTTGCTCCTATGTCCTTCACAAACCTCAAAACCCTTTATTTGGGGTTTGAGCTTGGATCCTAGGGTAAATCAACCCTAAACCTCACCATTTTCCTCCAAGCAGATTATAACACCCTTCTAAGTCAGAGATCAGAAAATCAGCCTCTATTGAGGTGATTTGACCTTTCCAAACTCTTAGTGCACTTTTTACTAAAAGGAGTCTCACTAATGCCTAGTTAAGGGTAGAAGATTTCCTACCCAAAACTCCTCCAAATTAGTTGGAATTTTGTACAGACCTAGGTTTTATAGCCAGGGACCACTCACCAAAATTTGGGAGGGTTTGGAGGTCATTTGACCACTTAAATAAATTCCTCTATGTTTATTAAATTGAAACAAAAACTTTAGGCAAAGTATCCCCAAAAATTCTCATCTTTGGTCTGCCTTTAGGTATTCTTAAGGCTAATCCCCTGCCCAAATTTCAGGTCATTTGTACAAGGGACGAAGAGTGGGCATCCGTTTTAATTTCTGCCCAACTCTAGGTACAGCCCCCACTAAAACGGGTGCTGCGGCCGAACCGCTTACCGAAACGAGTTGAAACAAATTTTAGATTAATCTAGACTCGAAGGGCTACGACTTTCGTGTCTGGTCACTTTTCCTAAAATGGCCTCTAAGTGCCTCGTTTTGCAGCATTATAATATGCCCATCCAAGTATAATTTCCATACAAAATTATTTACATAATTTATATATTAAAAACAGTTTTCACTGTTCATCTTCTACAGAACCCGAAAACCAGACACAGAAACTCATATTTCCTGTAGCTCTTTCGCGCTCCGTCACCGGTCGTACGGTCACTTCCCTGGCCAGCCACCACCACCACCGCCTCCGTTGGGGCGATGGCTATCGATCGGCAGTGGTTTGGCCGCCGGAGGTGGCGGTTTCCGGCGAACTCAAGAATACACTTTTAATGGTTTTCCATGAAAATGAGAGTTGGGTCCGGCTCCGTTGAGCGCGAACTTCCTTTCTAAGAATCCTAAGATCTACCCATGAAAGAGAAGAAGCAGAGGAGGACCTTGTTCGCGGTTTGGAGGCGAGAAGAACGACGGGGTGCCATGGCGCAGTGGTGGCGTAGCCGAACTTCTCCTACAACAAGAACAAAGATCTGATCCGTTTACTTAAGCGTGTAAACTTCTCCTCTTGCCCCAAGTGGGATTTTATAAGTCAGAAAGTGGGGAGATGAAAGGGTAAAGCCGTAATGGCCATGAAGGCTCCTCTTAATAGCCTTTCGGTTACAGTGAAGGGATAAGAAACGGTGGAAGATGAATAGGTGTGTCCAGTTGGCAGTTTCCTATTGGACCAACACTTCCTCCTTTATTATATAATTATAGAAGGAAAAATGGCCCGTAATTACTCCTGGTGTAACTTCCCACACCAACATTTATTTCCACGCGTGTTAGAATAATTTCAGGCCTGAACCGTCGTTTCGGCCAATGTCACGGGCGTGACACATAGGTCACGGGCGTGACAGGCCCGGGTGACAATTTTTGGGGTCGACGATCGTCGAACTGAGATCGACGGTCGTCGAAGAGTGGTCACGCCCTAGGTCACGGGCGTGACACCTAGGTCACGGGCGTGACAGGCCCGAACGGCAATTTCGAGGTCAACGATCGTCGAACTGAGATTGACGGTCGTCGAAGGCTGGTCACGCCCTAGGTCACGGGCATGACACTTAGGTCACGGGCGTGACAGGCCCGAGTTCAATTTCGACGATCGTTTTACGGGGATCGACGATCGTCGAAGGAGTCACGCCCCTGTTCACGGGCGTGACAGTCTGGTCACGGGCGTGACATGTCCGGGCTGCAAGGTCGTCGATCGCCTCACGGAGATCGACGATCGTCGAAGGAGTCACGCCCTTGGTCACAGGTGTGACACCTTGGTCACGGGCGTGACATGCCTAGGCTGCACGTTCGACGATCGCCTCACGGAGATCGACGATCGTCGAAGGAGTCACGCCCAAGGTCACGGGCGTGACAGGTCGGTCACGGGCGTGACAGGTCGGTCACGGGCGTGACCAACCCGTGACCCGAAGTCTCGGTCGATTTATTTCAATTTTTGTGCTCCTAGGGTTCTCTCACGACCAACCGACTCCTAGGGGTCTAGCCGGAAATGGGATGTTACATCTGTGGTCCAAAATCAGAAGTGACTATGGTACTAAATTTCAATCTGAAGGCATGACTAAGTTCTGTGAAGAGCAAGGGATTCACCAGGAATTTTCTTCTCCTAAAACACCATTGCAAAATGGGATAACTGAGAGGAAAAATAGAATTCTCATAGAGGCTGGCATGAAACTACTTAGTGACACTTCCCTCCCAGAATACTTCTGGGCAGAGGCAGTGAACACTGCATGTCATGTCCTAAATAGAGCCTCTATCAACAAGAATCACCAGAAGACTCCCTATGAGATTATGAAAGGCAAAAAACCAAATCTAGATTATCACAGGATCTTTGGAAGCAAGTGCTTTGTACTCAATAATATGAAGTCCTACTTGACCAAGTTTGCTGCCAAGTCCTATGAAGGGATATTTATTGGGTATAATAATCATAGCAAAGCATATAGGGTCTACAACTTGAATAATCAAGTTGTAGAAAAGTCTGTGAATGTATTCTATGATGAATTATCCATTATTAACAGTGAGCTGCCAGCTCCTCTAAATTTGTAGGTTTAGAGTTTGAGATGGATAAACTAACCATCAAGGACACTCCTCCAACTGTCCAAAAAGAAGATGATGGTGCATGCATTCCTGATGAAGGAAAATGCACACTAGACATGGATGAAGGCCAGCATGATCCAGCCATTGAAGATCAAGATGCAAAGAATAGAATGCCAGCAGCTGTCTGGCATTTGAGGGATCATCCTAGAAATTAGATCATAGGAGATGCAAGCCAAGAGGTGACAACAAGGAGAAGAAGCCTCAACATTGCTATGTACTCCAGCTTTCTATCTCAGGTTGAACCTAAAAGGTTTGAAGATGCCAGCAAAGACCCATTTTGGATTGTGGCTATGCAAGAAGAATTGAACAAGTTCAAGAGATAAATGGTCTAGAAGTTGGTTCCCAGACCACATGGACATTACATCATTGGAACCAAGTGGATCTACAGGAACAAACTTCATGAAAATGGTGTTATAATAAAGAATAAAGCTAGACTGGTGGCCAAGGGATACAAGCAAGAGGAAGGTATTGATTTTGATCAAACCTTTGCACCAGTAGCTAGATTGGAAGCAATAAGATAGTTCCTTGCATATGCTGCACATAAAGAATTCAAGGTCTATCAATTGAATGTAAAGTTAGCTTTCCTAAATGGTGACCTAAAAGAAGAAGTCTATGTTGGCAACCCTCTAGTTGTGTTAACTCAAACTCTCATGATTATGTATTTAAGCTTAGAAAAGCATTATATGGTTTGAAGCAAGCCCCTAAGGCATGGTTTGAAACCATGCCTAGCTTTCTTATTGAGAGAAAATTCTTAAGGGGAAAGATAAACAAGACATTATTACAAAGGGAAGTCAAGGGTAAGATAATCCTAGTCCAAATCTATATAGATGACCAAATTTTCTGGTCTATTGATGATGTCCTCTGCAAAAAGTTTGCAAAAATTACACAAGGGAAATTTGAGATGAGCAGTATGAGTGAACTCAAATACTTCTTAGACCTCCAAGTAAGACAATTAGAGGATGGTTTATCCATCTCTCTATCTAAGTTAACCAGGGAGTTGATAAAATTTTTTGGAATGGAGAGTTTCTCCATAATAAAAACTCTTATGGGGTCAAATGTATCATTAGACAAGGATGAGTCAGGGGAACCTATTAATGAAACCATGTATAGAATTATAATTGGCTCCCTCCTCTACCTAACTGCTAGTAGGCCAGATATTTTTTATGCTGCATGTGTTTGTGCTAGGTACCAGACGAGCCCTAAGGAATCTCATTATTCTGCAGCAAAAAGAATTTTGAGATATCTCAAGGGCACACCTAATCTTGATTTGTGGTACCCTATGAAGAATGGCTTTGACTAATTGGGTATTTAGATGCAGACTTTGCAGGTTATAGAGAAGATAAGAAAAGCACCCCAGGCTCCTGTCAATTTCTAAGAAGAAGGCTTGTATCTTGGAGTAGCAAGAAGCAAACATGTGTTGTAATATCAACAGCTGAATCAGAATACATCTAAGCTAATAGTTACTGTGCACAACTGCTGTGGATCCAGCATCAGCTCCAGGACTACAATCTCAGGCTTAGTAGAAATTTTATGTTTTGTGATTCTACTAGTGCAATCTCTATTGCTAGGAATCCTGTCTCACATAATAGGACTAAGCACATACACATTAGGTATCATTTTATTAGAGAGTATGTGGAATGTGAGTACAACAGTTTTGAGTTTGTCCCCACTGACTAGCAAGTGACTGATATCTTCACCAAGCCACTAGATGAAGCCAAGTTCAATACTTTCAAATTTGAATTGGATATGATGAACTTAGTATAGCTTCAGTAGCTCTTCATGCATTTTCTAATGCAGATAGTGTTAATTCCTGTAAGATAACAAAGATGAATAGATTAAGTTTCCAAGCATCGAATGTGCTGAGTCTAAGTACCTAGGCATCAAGTATGTTGAGCGCGTCGAATGCGTCGAGTGCGTCAAAAGTGTCGAGTCCGTCAAGACCACTCAATGCATACTCTCAGGGACTTCTATTTACGGCTATCTCTCAGGATTAATCTAAGCCGATTATTTCCTCGTGATTATAACGTCAGGTACGCGCCTCTTCACAATCTCAAATAAGAGGTTAGAATAAACAGAAGTGTGTGTGCTTAGAATAAAAAACACTATTCCTAGCTCTACACTCTATCGATCTATCACATGAGGAGGATGGAATCAAAGATTTTTGACTGGTAGGACAGAGTCTTGCTGCCGCATCAGCAGACTAGTGAGAAGAAGAAAAAGATGGTTTTACTCATCATAGAAGAAAGCACAGGAAGCAGCTCTTCAGAGAGCAGTAAGGAAGAGGCACATGATCCTCAGCTACCAGATTCTTCTAAGAAAAGAAGAAGAGATATGAGTGCTCAGGTCTTAATATCTTCTGAACCTGCAATAAAGAATGTTCAAGTCAGTGGCTCCCAAACAGAGAACATTCCAGTAGAGGTAGCTGAAATTATAACTGAAGGTATTGTAGACAGGATCTGTGAAAATATTGAGGGGAAAAATGACAAGCTAGATGCACCTATTGAGGGATAGTAAGTTCAGTCTGGTATGCTAGATAAGCTTGACTCTTACCTAGAAAATCTCCAACACAAAATCGATCAGAATAATACTGCTAAAGACCAGAATGTTCCTATGGGGAATGCAGAGATTGAGGGGGAGATTCCAACAGAACTCCTTGCTCAAGAAAATGAGAGTGTCATTGAAATTCAGAGGATAATGAACTATCTGGATGAAAAATAGATCGGTCCAAAACCTCCCTAGTTACAGCTGTGTTTAAAGAGACTCTCTTACTGAAGAAATCATAAAGGGGGAGAAGGAATGATAAAGGGAGAAGGCCATGATCAGGGGGGGATACTGCTTGGGTTACCAATGTCATCAGAGGCTCATTGGGGTATACACATATGGCAACATTCCTCCTATTCAAGAAGGACTATATGATGAATAGTATGGTGATTAAAGGGCAGATCAATTTGATGATCAAGATGGTGCTCAGTGAGCTGAACCCTCTAATGTTGCTGATCAGATAGCTAAAGCCAGATGAAAGTATATTATTGAAGAACAGGAAGAGATCTGGCTCATAGAGTAGAGGAAGTACAGAAGAGAAAAAAGTTTGGTGTTGTGCCACCAAATGTTGTTGAGCAAAGCAAGTAAAAGGCTGTAAAGAAACCCATCAGGGGGATAGTGTTCAAGGAACCTGAAACATGATATGTTTCTTGCTTTCCTTAATGGCTTTAGGATTTTGAACACTTTATTATATGCACATTGTCTATTTTGATAATCATATTTGTGTGTGTATTAATTCTTGCTCATATATACTGTGAATGTTTATCTTCTGTATATGCTAGTGTATATCAATGACTAGGTTTCTGACTTATTCAAATAAGGGGAGATTGTTGGGTCCATTGATCACAATGTCCTAGATTTGAAGAAGTCTAACAAGTCAATGGTATACACATGAATGTTTTATATATGTTTGAGTTCATTATTTGCAGGTTTTACTCTACTATATTGATTTGACATGTTGTCAGAGTCACAATGATTGTTGGACTCGAGACAGTATGTTGGCACGGTAGAAATCTGGCTAAGTCCAGAAGCGTCGAGTGAAGGAAGTTCACTCAATATCAAGAGGCTAAAAGCGTTGACAGAACAACAAGTAGTCAAAGCCTCAGAGTTGCTGACAAGAAATCTGGCTAAGTCCAGAAGCGTCCAGTGAAGACAGTTCACTCAATGCCAAGAGGCTAAAAGCGTTGACAGAACTACATGCAGTCAAATACACAGTATTACTATCAAGAAATTTGTCTATGGACAGAAGCATTAAGTGAAGGTAGTTCACTCAACGCCTACTCAACAAGAAATCTGTATAAGGACAGAAGCATTGAGTGAAGGCAGTTCACTCAACGCCTACTTAACAAAAAATCTATCTAAGGACAGAAGCATTGATTAAAGGCAGTTCACTCAATGCCTACTCAACAAGAAATCTGTCTAAGGACAGAAGCATTGAGTGAATGCAGTTCACTCAATGCCTACTTAACAAGAAATTTGTCTAAGGACAGAAGCGTTAATTGAAGGCAGTTCACTCAAAGCCTACTCAACAAGGATTTTGTCCAAGTATAGATGCGTTGATTGAAGACACACCACTCATTGCCTTATCAAGAAGCCAGGCAAAGTGGGAATGCGTTGAGTGAAGAAGCTACACTCAACACCTTCATACAGAGAAAATTCAACTAAGTCTATACGAGTTGAGTGATGAAGGCTCACTCAACGCCTATTCAGTTAGACTATAAATGTCTATATGCATTGAGTGATGAAGGTTCACTCAACGCCTGAAGATGCAAAATTCTACTAAGTGTTTTTGTATTGAGTGACAAGGCCTCACTCAATTCCTGTGCAGATTGTTTGGAATTTGTTAAGTCCACGAGAGCTGAGTGATAATACATTTTGTAGTCTTATCTATTATCGTATCTTTCTATTTTATAATGTACTAATCTTGTATTTTAAGCTTTATTTTTATCTTTCTTATGTTAATTTTATTGCCCCTAACTTTTTCCTCTCTTTTTGCAGCTTTTCTGAAAATTGGTCAAAATTGACCTGACACGCCCCCTGTCACGCCCTCCCTGGGCGTGATCTAGGGCATGTCACCTTTTCTAGAGGATTCAAGAAGACAGAGTAAAATAACAGGAAAAACAGCTGTCATGCCCCACTGACACGCCCTCCCCGGGCGTGTCCCCGGGCGTGACCCGGGGCGTATCGCCCTCTGCCCGATGCCTGCTGCCTCATTAAATGCCATTTCGTCTCAGCACGCCAACAGTACTGTCACGCCCCTTGTCACAGGCGTGACCCCACCTTTTCCGATGACTGACGGATTTCCGACCAATGATTTCGATGCGATGTGCGTGTCACGCCCCTCCTACACGGGAGTGACCTAGGGTATGTCCACCGACGTACAGAAGCAATCACCCTTCCCGCTAGAATCTCGAGCCTGAGGTCAAACCCGTACATGTCACGCCCCCTGACACGCCCCCCTAGGGCGTGTCGAAGGGCATGAACAACCCGTAAGCTTTGCCTATAAATTCAGAAGCCCCCCTTCCATTTCAACAAGCTTCTCTTGAGAGGGGGAGTTGCTTCCCCTTTGTTTCTTGGTCTTTTTCATGTTCTTCTCTCTCTCTCTCTTTCTCTTTTTGTAATCTTTTGTTAACCCTAGTTTTGTTTAGCTTTTGTTTAAGCTTTTATTGTAATCCTTGCTCTTGTTTTAGTTGTTAATTGTAGGGCTAGAATAGGATTTTAATTTCATGCACTAGTAAATTCTTTTCCAAAGTTGTAGCTCTCCTTTTTCATTAATATAAAAGTGCTCTTTTCTTACTTGTGTTCTTATTATGCTTTACTACTCATCCCCCCTCCTCCACTCCATTATGATTAACTAATCCTCCTTGTACTCGATCTTGATGATCCGAGGTTCGAGTTATTAAGTTATGATGTTTTAATTTACCTTTTATTTTTAGGTTTTAGGCCTTGAATTACTCTTGATTTTTCATGGGTTGGAGGTATATTATCGATATATAATCTCCACCTTTGCTTTCATTCTAGGCTAGCCGAGAGGCCGATAGAATGAAGTGAGCATTCAAGAGTAAAGGGAGTTGAACGCACCCCTCGAGAGAGGCAGACGTCCAAATCTCCCGGATTGGAGTAAAATCCAATAGTGGGGTTCACCGCATAAAGCGATCTTTATGCCTCCAATTTAGACGAGAGTCGGTCGGACCCTCCTAAACTCAGTTGGGCACGACTTCGAGAGAAGCGTGTTCAAGCTTTAGGAACCTCCATGGTCAAGGACCTTTACCCTATTAAGTTTAGGTTTCTTATCTCATTTTCTTAGTCGTCTTTAGCCGAGGTGATTCTTGATCGAGTGCATTTCCATTTCATAGTTTCAGCCCTTCGTTGTATTCACTTACTTTATGCTCTTGAATTAACTACAGTAGTTCTCTTTCTAGCATAACTTTATTTCTATAATTGCAATTAGTTTCTCAAACCCTAGTTTTTCCGTCGATAAAATAATAGCTTCGTTTGAGTAAGTTTATTCAACAGTTCCCGGATTTCAATACGACACTTGTGTCCCTTAGCTACAGTTCGATAGGTATACTTGCCTCATTGGATTGCTAGTTCGGTTGTTTTTATTTCTTCGAACCTTAGCGACCACCAAGTTTTTGGCGCCGTTGCCGGGGACCAACTTTCGTTGATATATTGAAAACATGAACCTATTAATTTTGTCTCTTCTCTTTCTCATCTTCTTTCTTAAAATTTTTAAAATCAAAATTTTTTTTTATTACCGCTCTTAATAGTAACCAACTTCACAATTTTTCTACGCCACCTAATTCTCTCGAAAAGGGCAAAGTGGCTTTAAGTGCCGCTATCTTGTCTAGTACCTTTCGAACCCTTCACCGGGTAGTCCTTGGGAAGTTCGGGAGTTAATCTATTAAAAAAATCTATTTCAAAAAAAATCTAGCTTTTCTTTCTAGTTTATTGTATTTCTCTTTTTTCTCTTCTCTTCTTTTAGTGCATGACCTGCGGGAGTCCGTCGGTTATTTTGGACTTGGTCCACGAAATTGAGCGTACTCTTCGGAGAAGATCGCGATTTCAAGGTCTGACTATCCAAGTGCTGGTTGAGGACTCTGAGTCATTCTCTACTCTAAGAATGGAAGAACCCAACGTAGATGAAGCCTTGCAAAGGACTATGTCCTATTATGCAAGGCCGAATCTCGAGGGAACAGAATCAAGCATAGTACGCCCTGCTATAGCAAATAATAACTTCGAATTAAAGCCTAGCATAATTCAAATGGTGCAGCAGTATATGCAATTTGACGGACTTCAAGATGAAGATCTGAACGCACATATATCAAGCTTTCTTGAAATTTGTTACACCTTCGAGATAAATGGTGTCACAAATGATGCAATCAGGTTAAGACTCTTCCCCTTCTCTTTAAGAACTAAAGCTAAGTAGTGGCTGAACACTCTACCTAAGAATAGCATAACCACCTGGAATGAATTAACCGAAAAATATTTGGCGAAGTATTTTCCGCCAGCAAAAACTGTAAAACTTAGGAACGACATTTCCGCTTTTGGAAAAATAGACTCTGAAACCTTATATAAAACTTGGGAAATATTTAAAGAATTATTAAAATGATGCCCACATCACGCGCTACCTTTATGGTTATAAGTGCAGGCGTTCTATAACGGGCTAAAACAAAGCACAAAGCAAATGATAGACGCAGCTTCTGGCGGTACTTTAAATCATAAGATCTCAGAAGCAGCTCTTGATCTTTTTGAGGACATGGACATGAACACTTATCAGTGGAATGTGCCTAGGTCCCGCCCAAACAAGCATGCAGGTATCTTTGAAGTGGACAACGTCTCCCAGCTCGCTCTACAAGTTCAAATATTAAGCAAAAAGATAACGGAGATGACAGCTGCCTCCGCCCCTCAGGTATGGGAATCTGCAACTCCTTCCCCAGAACAATTAGATTTTGTTAACAATATGCCTAGAAATGCTTTTAATAATTTTTCTGCTGCGAATTTTCATCCTCCTGGTTTTAATTTTTCGAATAGTTATAATCCTGCCTTAAGAAATCATCCGAATTTTTCGTGGAGTAATCAATCAATGCTATGCGCCCGCCACCACAAAATGATTTTTCTGCACCACCACCAGCACCTCTTCAAAATTATCCAAAACCTCCAAGATTAGAGGAGTTACTTTCCAAATATATCGCCACAAATGACGCTACGATAAGAACCTTAACTGGAAGCATAAAAAGTCTAGAAAATCAAGTAGGACAGCTTGCTAAAATTATTTCTGAGCGACCGCATGGTCTCTTCCTTCCAATACCGAGCCCAACCCAAGAGAGAAAGCGAAAGCTATAACTCTTTGGAGTGGGAAGCAAGTTCTCGGTATGGTAAGTGAAGAGCCCGAGGAAAGCTCCGCCACCACTTTAAAAAATCAAAGCTCCGCCCTCGTTTTAAAAATTCCACCCTCTGCTGAAGAAGTTATCACCCCCGTTTTAGAAAAAGATCTCACTCCACCACAAATCTTTAAAAATAATCCAAAATCCGCCTTACCCTTCCAAACTTAATAAACAACGTCAGGACGATCAATACTCCCGTTTCTTAGAGATGTTTAAGCAAATCCACATAAATCTGCCTTTCCCTGAAGCGATTTCATAGATGCCGAAGTACAGCAAGTACCTTAAGGACCTCCTGACCAACAAGAAGAAGTTAGAGAACCTTTCGCAAGTCACGTTAAACGCCGAGTGCTCTGAGGTTTTGACAAACGGCTTACCAAAGAAAATCAGTGACCCGGGTAGTTTTTCTATTCCGTGTGTCTTTGGTAATCTTTTTGGCAAGAACGCATTAGCCGACTTAGGTGCGAGTATTAACCTGATGCCCCTCTCATTATTTAAAATGTTAGGAATTGGTAGCTTCAACCCCACACCCATGAGCATCCAGCTCGCCGACAGATCCGTTAAGTACCCGTTAGGAATAGTGGAGGATGTCTTAGTAAAAGTCGGCAAGTTCATCTTCCCGGTGGACTTTGTCATTTTGGACATCGAAGAAGACATCGAGGTTCCCCTGATCCTTGGCAGACCATTCCTTGCCACCTCCCGAGCTATCATTGACGTAAGCAATGGTAAGCTCTTCCTTCGAGTGGCGACGACGAAGTCACTTTCTCTATCACACCTTCGATGAAAAACACCTTAGCAAATGATGACTCCTGCTTTTTCGTAGATGTCGTGAGTGATGAATCCTCTTATTGCCTCTCTAATTTTGAAAAAGAATTTTCTGCTTTTTGTTCCTCCCCTTCTTTTCAAACTGAATCGCTACACCTAAGTGAAGAAAGTGTAGAATTCTCTTATCTTCTATCTGATTTTGAAAAAGAATTTTCTGATTTTTGTTCCTCTTTTACTTTTCCAACTGAAACACTGCAAGAAGCCTCCTTTGCCACCAGCTCCACCCCTTTTAATTTTTAGTCTAAAAAAATCTACGAAGATATAGTGTTTGGAAAAGAAAGAATTTCTCAAACCTCTTATGAAGAGCCCCCTACCCTAGAACTTAAAGAACTTCCTGAACATCTCAAGTATGCCTTCTTAGAAAAGAACTCCAAGCTGCCAGTTATAGTTTCGGCCTACCTCACGGATGTCCAAAATGAAAAACTTCTTTTAGTTTTACGTAAACATCGTCGAGCTATTGCTTGGAAGATATCTGATATCAAGGGAATAAGCCCATCTTTCTGTACTCATAAAATTTTAATGGAAGATTATTTGCGTAAATCCATTCAACCTCAGCGTCGTATAAACCCGAACATGAAAGAGGTAGTAAAATGGCGAGGTTATGAAATTATTAGACGCAGGAATTATCTACCCTATATCAGATAGTAAGTGGGTTTGCCCTATTCAGGTAATACCAAAGAAGGGAGGGATAACGGTAGTTAGTAATGAAAATAACGAATTAATCCCAACACGGACGGTGACGGATTAGCGTATGTGTATAGATTATAGGAAGCTGAATGACGCCACCCGCAAAGACAACTTTCCTTTTCCGTTTATCGACCATATTTTAGAACGATTATCCGGCCATAGCTTTTATTATTTTCTTGATGGCCTCTCGGGGTATTTTCAAATCCCCATCTCTCCCGAGGACCAAGAGAAAACTACGTTTACTTGTCCCTTTGGCACCTTCGCCTACCAAAGAATGTCGTTTGGATTGTGCAATGCGCCAGCTACATTCCAGCGATGTATGCTCGCTATCTTTGACAAGTACGTAGAAAGCATTATGGAGGTATTTATGGACGATTTCTCCGTGTTTGGCGATTCCTTTGATAGATGCTTAGAAAACCTCGAAAAAGTCTTAGAACGATGCGAAGAGACTAACCTTGCCCTAAATTGGAAAAAATGTCATTTTATGGTGAGGGAAGGGTTAGTTTTGGGTCATAAAATTTCTGCGAGAGGTATTGAGATAGATATTGCGAAGATAGAAGTTATCGAGAAGCTGCCGCTGCCTACGAAAATAAAAGCTATAAGAAGTTTCTTAGGTCGCGCTGGTTTCTACCGCCGCTTCATAAAAGTCTTTTCCAAGATCACCAAGCCTCTTACCCATCTTCTAGAAAAAGATGCCCCATTCATTTTTGATGACTCTTGTCTTTCTGTCTTCGAATTAATAAAAGAAAAGTTAATTAACGCATCGATTATGATAGCTCCGGTGTGGGACCTTCCATTTGAGATAATGTGTGATGCGAGTAGTTTCGCGGTGGGAGCCGTATTAGGTCAACGCATATCTAAGAACTTCCACCCCATCTATTATGGTAGTAAAACGCTCACATCTGCACAGGAAAATTACACCACGACTGAGAAGGAGCTCCTAGCTGTATTATTTGCATTTGATAAATTTTGTCCTTACATTACGCTTTTGAAAATTATTGTTTTTACGGACCACTCGGCCCTCAAATATCTTCTTGCCAAAACGGATGCCAAGCCACGCTTGATTTGCTGGGTCTTACTCCTCCAGGAGTTTGACTTAGAGATCCGTGATAAGCGAGGAGCCGAGAACTTAGCTGTCGACCATCTCTCCAGATTAGACAATCCCTTTATAGAAAAATTAAATGAAAAATCTTATAATGATTATTTTCCTGATGAGAAGCTGCTTTCAATTAACACATCTACTTCTCCTTGGTTCGCACATATCGCCAACTATTTAGTGGCCCAGGTGCTCCAAAAAGAGTTCTCCTCTCAGCAAAAGAAGAAATTCTTTTCTGTGCTGAAGAACTATTTTTGGAAAGACCCGCATCTTTTCAAAATCTGTGCAAACCAAGTGATAAGGAGATGTGTTTATTATGAAGAAGGAGTTGATATTTTAAAACACTTATATGAAGGTCTGATAGGTGGTCACTATCAAGCTGCTCGCACCGCTCACAAGGTTCTTTGCGCAGGTTTTTATTGGCCTAGCCTGTTTAAAGACGCGCAAGCCTTTGTGAGTAGGTGTGATAGTTGCCAACGGTCAGGCAACATTTCTAATAAAAATGAAATGCCGCAAAATTATTTCCTTGAGTGCGAAATTTTCGACCACTAGGGAATCAATTTTGTTGGCCCCTTTCCTTCTAGCTTTGAAAACAAGTATATTTTAGTTGTCGTTGATTATGTTTCACGATTGGCTGAATCCCAAGCTCTTCCTAAGAATGACTCCCGAGTTGTAGTCACCTTTTTGAAAAAAATTATTTTCTCGATTCGGTACGTCGCGCGCCATCGTTAACGATAGGGGTTCCCATTTCTGTAACGCACAATTTTCAAAAATCCTTACCTAATACGGTGTTACACATAAGCTTTCAACTTCCTACCACCCCCAAACAAACGGACAAGTCAAAGTAGTAAATAAAAAAAAAAATTTTTTTAGAAAAGACTGTTTAGACTTCTAGGAAAGACTGGTCAGCCAAATTAGATGATGCTCTATGGGCCTACCAAACTGCGTACAAAACCGCCCTCGGATGTACGCTGTATCGACTAGTCTATGGAAAATCGTGTCATTTGCCCGTAGAATTAGAACACTGTACTTTTTGGGCCTTAAGATTTTTAAACTTTGATCCCCATTCAGTCGGTGACTTTAGAAAATTTCAACTTAATGAACTTGACGAGTGGCGCTCTTATGCTTATGAAAATAACAAACTTTTTAAAGAGCGGACGAAGCGTTTGCACGATAAGCACATAAGGCACCCAAAAACCTTTAAGCTGGGCCACCAGGTTCTTCTTTATAATTCTCGATTACGTTTATTTTCGGGAAAATTAAAATCTCGTTCGTCTTGGCCCTTTTCTGTTTTAGAAGTTTTCCCGTATGGAACTATTTTAATTTCGCACCTTGATAAGGGTAATTTCAAAGTGAATGGTCAGTATCTTAAACTTTATTTCTCTGGTGATGATGATGTCAGTCCAAACATTATTAAGTATCTGCTACACGAACTCTAACTTTGAACTTTTATTTTTTGTTAAAAACAATTTTATTTCTGGACAACAATATTTTTGGACAATATTATTTTTGATGCGTCGAGCTCAACGATGCTTTAAACAATGGGCGCTCTTGGGAGGAAACCCAAGTTATCTTTTTCTGTTTTCTTTATTTTATAATTTTTTCCACGGACGGCTCCGACAAGCTGAAGCTTATGCGATCACTTGCTCCAACGTTTCTAAATCCATCACGAAGTCCAAAGAAGACATTTGGTGGAGCGGCATCTCTCAGCTTTCGCAACGAATAAATCCGGGGAAGTACCCATTTTTCAATTCTGTCTTTCAATTATGTACTCTAATTATCTCTCCTTCTCCAATCCCCTTCTTTTGTCATTGAGGACAATGTCCATTATAAGCTTGGGGGAGGACTTCCTCCTTCTTTTTGCTTAGTGTAAATATTTTTTCTTTTTGTGTATATTTCTTTCAAAAAAAATTCCAAAAAAAAGGAAATATTTCCAAAATCCAAAAAAAGAGAATATTTCAAAAATTAAAACAAAATTTTTTTTTTCTTACTTTAATAGTTTATACATTTTGGTATCTCAATAGTACCCCTAGTTTTTATTTTGTTTTCCTCAAAATTTCCTATAAACAACTTAGTTAATTATAATATTTCTAATCATCCTTTTTAATTATATTTCACAAGTAAAATGTTGGTCAAGCTGTGTTTCTAATTCACAGTAGAATGTTAAGGTGAAATATTTTTCTAAAACTCGCATTTCTATTATGGTTTTTCCTTCTTTATTTTCTTTACTTTCTCAAAAATTCATCATCCACTGTTTTCCTTTTCGTTTTTGGATAATTTTTGTAAGGTCAACTTTTGAATAGTGTAGTAGATGTAAACGATCCAAGTCACTTATTATTTCTATTTTCAAGATAATTTCATCAATCTTCTTTTATTATTTAGGACTTGTTTTTTAAAAAATTTCAAATCTTTGTTTAAAATAAATTTAAAAGCGTGAAAATGATTTAGGCCATTTTTGTTTTCGTTTGAGCTTTCCTGCCAACCTAAAAACTTTGACCACTAGTTAGCCTCTTTTGAGCTTTTTTCAAAATTCATTTGATAGCTCCTCTTTTCATATCATTTTCACTAAGGCCAAAATTTCCAACCTATCTAATCACACTAGCCTTTTCGAGTTTCATAAAATATTTTCATGATTATGATAAGATATTTTGTGATATTTTTGGGAGAAAGGTTTTGAAAAAAGTATGTTCAAAAGAGATGTTTGTTTTTGTTTGGCAGTTTCAAAATGAAAATAAAAATATTTATGGCCTTTGTTTTGAAAAAATAAAAAGAAAAAAATGGAAAAGAAAGAAAAAGAAAGAAAAAAATATATTTTTATTTTAAATGAAGCTTTTTTGAAACTCTTTGTTTGGGTTTAGTGTGATTTTAAGCTTTCATGTTTATCTTTGAATTCCACTCCTAATCATATTCCTAAACCAAACTTTTTTGTCCTATTTAAGTCCTTTTGATTCACGCCTTTTGAATTTTATTTAATAACTAAGAAAAGAAGAAAAGTAAATCAGTTTTAGTTTTGGATTTAAACTTAGATTTTTGTTATTTAATTGATATAATTATAATGCGTTGCTTGGATCTAGTAACAACTCAATGCATTTTTTCATTTTCGTTGCTTTGCTTAAATCTATTTAAAGAATTTTATTAAAATTTTGGATGATTTATTTTTGTCAGTAAAGTTTATAAAAGTTAAACCGTACCTAAATAATTGTTTTAGATTTATGTTTCACCTTTTCCCTACTTAGAATTTCGCATAGTACTTGTGTGGGAATAATTAGAACTTTTTGATTAGTCCTATTTTATGTTAAGCTAGTTTTTATATTTTTGCTTGGGGACAAGCAAAGCTTAAGCTTGGGGGAATTTGATAATACGTTTTGCAGTCTTAACTATTATCGTATGTTTCTATTTTATAATGTACTAATCTTGTATTTTAAGTTTTTTTTATCTTTCTTATGTTAATTTTATTGCCCCTAACTTTTTCCTCTCTTTTTGTAGCTTTTCTGAAAATTGGTCAAAATTCACTTAACATGCCCCTATCACGCCCTCCCCGGGAGTGACCTAGGGTGTGCCACCTTTTCCAGAGGATTCAAGAAGACATAGGAAAA
Organism: Platanthera zijinensis; assembly: GCA_039513925.1. Taxonomy (NCBI): domain Eukaryota; kingdom Viridiplantae; phylum Streptophyta; class Magnoliopsida; order Asparagales; family Orchidaceae; genus Platanthera; species Platanthera zijinensis. The sequence goes on from CM077091.1 coordinate 96,520,704, forward strand.
TAACAGGAAAAATAGCTGTCACGCCCCCCTGACACGCCCTCCCCGGGCATGACCCGGGGCGTGTCGCCCTCTGCCCGATGCCTTCCGCCGCATTAAATGCCATTTCATCTCAGCACCCCAACAGTACTGTCATGTCCTCTGTAACGGGCGTGCAATAGGGCGTGACCCCACCTTTTCCGATGACTGATGGATTTCCAACCAATGATTTCGACACGACGTGTGTGTCACCCCCCCCCCCCTTACACGAGCGTGACCCAGGGCGTGTCCACCGACGTACAGAAGCAATAATCCTTCCCGCCAAAATCCAGTGCCTGAGGTCAAACCCATACATGTCACGCACCCTAACACTTCCCCCTAGGGCGTGACCAACCCGTGAGCTTTCCCTATAAATTCAGACCCCCCTTCCATTTCAGCAAGCTTCTCTTGAGAGGGGGAGGTGCTGCCCCTTTGTTTCTTGGTCTTTTTCATGTTCTCCTCTCTCTCTCTTTCTCTTTTTGTAATCTTTTGTTAACCCTAGTTTTGTTTAGCTTTTGTTTAAGCTTTTATTGTAATCCTTGCTCTTATTTTAGTTGCTAATTTTAGGGCTAGAATAGGATTTTAATTTCATGTACTTGTAATTTATTTTCCTAAGTTGTAGCTCTCCTTTTTCATTAATATAAAATAGCTCTTTTCTTACTTGTGTTCTTATTATGCTTTACTACTCATCCCCCTTCCTCCACTCCATTATGATTAACTAATCCTCCTTATACTCGATCTTGATGATCAGAGGTTCGTGCGATTAAGTTATGATGTTTTAATTTACCTTTTCTTTTTAGGTTTTAGGCCTTGAATTACTCCTGATTTTGCATGGGTTGGAGGTATATTATCTATATATACTCTCCACCTTTGCTTTCATTCTGGGCTAGCCGAGAGGCCGATAGAATGAAGTGAGCATTCAAGAGTAAAGTGAGTTGTATGCACCCCTCGAGAGAGGCAGACGTCTAAATCTCCTGGATTGGAGTAAATCCAATAGTGGGGTTCACCGCGTAAAGCGAGCTTTAGGCCTCCGATTTAGATGAGAGTCGGTCGGACCTTCCTAAATTCAGTTGGGCACGACTTCGAGAGAAGCGTGTTCAATCTTTAGGAACCTCCACGGTCAAGGACCTTTACCCTATTAAGTTTTTTATCGAATTTTCTTTGTCATCTTTAGCCGAGGTGATTCTTGATCGAGTGCATTTCCATTTCATAGTTTCAGCCCTTTGTTGTATTCGCTTACTTTATGTTCTTGAATTAACTGTAGTAGTTCTCTTTCTAGCATAGCTTTATTTCTGTAATTGCAATTAGTTTCTCAAACCCTAGTTTTTCCGTCGATAAAATAATAGCCTTTGTGTGAGTAAGTTTATTCAATAGTTCCCAGATTTCAATACGACACTTGTGTCCCCTAGCTACAGTTTGATAGGTATACTTGCTTCATTAGATTGCTAGTTCAGTTGCTTTTATTTTCTTCAAACCTTAGCGACCACCACTGAGTTATGTTGACGTCAGCAGAAATTCAAATATCGCGGATTTTGCATGCTAGAATACAAAAGGCGCAGCTTTCATTTAGTATTGTAGTTAATGCAAAAGGTGTGTTGTAGCTACCAACTCCGGAAGGCCATACTACCCAAAGAGTCGTTGGAAGGCGGGATACAAAAGCAGAGTCCCGATAAAGAAGAAAATACTTTTCTGAGAAAGAGCTTTTTGGGTCATCTTCTTCCTCTCGACGAAGGAGAAGTATTCAAAGAACTTGCTCTACAATTAGTTTGTGATTCATAGACATAGTTGGTTATTGAAGAACTAACTCACTGAAGGTTCAACTAGACTTCAATAGCAAATCAGAAATTCTTTTCTAAATAAGGAGAAGTAGAGAAAGCTAATAGGTGTGGCTAATATTCAAGGCCTTAGCTCTATACTCTACTACAATCTAGGCTTGAATAAACAGTGCTCTAGAGTTACTTCACTGCACAAGTAGAACATTACTGAAGATCTATTCTTAGTGTTGTGGAGAAGATAGGGCTGAGCTCACTCAATCCAGAGAGAAGGCTCGGAGAACACTTTCTCGTGAGCAAGTCATCAACAATAAACTCACTCTTTTTGTAGGATCATTATTGATCTAAGTTGTAAGCCTAAAATATAAAGCCTGAGTTATAGGATCCTTCTGTGGATCTGAGGTAGGGCTTGTATGCCTGAGGTAGGAGATTTATTCTCTGAGATAGGATCCTGTGGCGGATCTGAGTGCAGGGCTAACCTCCTTTCCTGAGTGTAGGACTCTTAATTTAGTCTAAGGTAGGTGATCAGAGGATCACTGAACTGTAGGAGTAATACTTACTCTGAGTTGTAGGGCTTTGGCCTGAGGTAGGACTTGGAGGAAGTCTTAGAGATCCTGAGGGATTTGTGTTGTAAGCTCTTGGTGTTGAGATTGGAGAAGATTGGCTTGTCTAACATACTGTTAGAAAGGTGGGAGGGACAGTGGATGTACCCCTATCTTGGAGAACTACTATAAATACTTGTGTGTTGTGTCTCTTTCTTGAAATCTAACTAAACTAGCTGAACACACAACATAGCTAAATAAAAAGATAGTCTTAAAGACTAAGAAACCTATTCACCCCCCCCCCTCTAGGTGTATAGCTACTCTTGAAACAAATACTTTCACTAAGTACTATAATCAGCGGCATGGAGAAGTAGAATTCAAGGTTGGAGACCGTGTTTATATAAAGGTTAGACCAGCTAAGGGAGTCTCTAGGATATAGAGGATGAAGAAGTTGAGTCCCAGATTTGTTGGTCCATTCAAAGTACTAGAGCACATAGGTGAGGTTGCATACAGGTTGGTCTTGCCCGAGGAAATGAGAGGATTACATGATGTATTCCACATCTCCTATCTAAGAAGAGCAATCAGAGATCCATATCATGTGATCAGTACTAAGGATGCGTCGATTGAGTCAAATCTGAATATCAGTATTTTGCCAATCAAGATTGTGGACTCGTGGATTCTGAAGCTCGGTATCATAGAAATTCATATGGTTAAGTTCATTTGGATGAATTGTTGTTATCCAGAGTATACTTGGGAAAAAGAAGATGAACTCCGAAACAATGAAGATTATGCCTTCCTCTTCAATTCAGGTATGTTTGTAATTTTCGAGAACGAAAATTTTATTAGGAGGGAAGATTTGTAACATCCAAAATTTCTATGTCGCATTGATTTTAATGTCAGGGTCCGATCACGAGTAATTTAATCGAGTCAGTAATTTATGGAGATAATGATCCATTTAATTAATTTATTAAACATGATTTAAAAATGTTGAGTCAGTATGTAATCAAAATTATTGCTATAATAAAATTTTAGCGATCAACACGATTTAGAGGTCTGCGGGAATTTTATGAGCAGAGTTAACCGTGTTATTTGGTTTCAAGGACAGATTCAAAAACTAGAGGAAAAAATAAAAAAAATCCACTCATTTAATTAGTTAGCACTGGTTCACACCCCTCCCCCCCCATTTATCGGTTCGGGTATTATAATAATTGCGCTCACGTTCCGCTCCTAGTTAAAAATCTCATGCCCCCTTTCTTTCTTATAACCCTCACACTCCGCTTTTCGCACGCAAAGAACCGCTGACTCTCGTAACTGTTGGCATCTGCAGGTGTCAGAGCCTGATTCGACCTCTCCTTCCTCGTCAAAAACCAGCACCGACATCTCCTTCCTCCTCAGTAGCCATAGTCAGCCCTTTCCTTCCTTCCAAGCACTTCAAGAGGGAGTTCCTTAACCCTAGCTGACGGAAAAAGTTTTTGAAGCGGCGTTATTGATTCTGGTGAGTGTATTTTGTCATTCCTTCTTCTATTCAAGGGTTATCTTCACTTTTATCACGCAAACAAGCCCTAATGCCTTTCAATTGAAGATTTTGAAGGGATTAATGTAACTATGTGCCAAGGCTTGGTCGATTTTTATCTAATCCCCATCTCTAGATAGAGGTAAAGATCTCTCATTTGATTTTCCTTCTATTTTGGTTGTGTTTTGCTCAATTTTGCATGTTTCATAGTAACCCTATTTCGTGGAACCCAAATTAATAGGAATTTTTCACTCAATTTTAGATCCATTTAATTGTTGGTGGTAGATATTGGAGAAGTCTCTCATTTACCTCCAATTTGAGGTGAGGTCTTTATCTCTGAAATGCTTATTAGTGATTTGATTCCAGCCAATGTAATATACCCTTTTGGGAATCGCCTTCTACTTTTGAGGATTGCATGGATTTTATTTTAACGATTTCCTAACACAGAGAGAGGGGTGTATTTAACCTCTAATTGGAGAAGTTCATATTGGTCAGATCTTTTGGAAGGAAAATCATATCGTCTCGCCGCGTTTATACAGCAACACTATAGTAAGAAATTCAACATATCATATAATTTAAATTCATGTTTAAATTACAATTTATGCTCTTGAAAGTTACAAGTTCCTACATTTAGAACCAAGTTAAAGGGGTAGATACACTTAGGCTAAATTATTAAATTCAATTATATGAAAATCCTAAACCCTGTGTACTTAACTAGAACGCTACCTCGTGATTATCTCACTGAACACTAGTCTAGATTAATTCAGAAAAAGGTTAGAGTTTCATCCTCATGTTTTTGATGGAGGCACACCATCGTGTTCTCAGGGATAGTAGGCCAACACACGAATTTCAGGCTTAGGGTCGATGACCCATATTTCAAATATGAAACTCCTTAGATATGAGTTTGTGTTCCAGTTGAGGGACGTTTAGTTAAGGGAACCACCAGGTTTGCCACTCAGACTATAGTTTTCAGTTTGTGTGATCACCATTAGAAATAAGGTTTAATAAGATAAATCATGGAATCTACCTCAATTTAGAACACCATCAGGTTTACCACCCAGACTTTAGTTTTTTAGATTGTAAGCAATTACCATTAATAAAAAGATTCAATAAGTCAACCAGGAAATCTATTAGAAATTATAGTAAACATAATTTAAAAGCTTTAGAAATCATTAACCAGTAGAACTCATGAAATGAGACAGAACTCATAATAAATTGATTACATGAACAAAGCAAGTATAGAAATGGTAAGATTAATAGTATTCAATACTACATATTTTATATATATATAATTTATATTTTTTGTGTTGTTGAGAGGAGTAGTCTTCTTTACTCTCCAATAGACCTGACCTAGTTAGAACTTCTTTTTACAGGAGGCTAAGGTTAGGAGATACACTTAAGATAAGCGATACAACCTTCATGGTCGTCAGTTTCTTTAAGTTGTACAATTTTGTTTTTGTACTTGATTTGTTTATAGACATTATGTGTTATTGTGCTCCGATCATGTTTTGATGTGTCAGTTTATTTTAGACTGACTGTATATTAGTTTCATAGTGTTATTTTCAATTCTAATTGTCTCTATGAATTCAGCATTTTGAGGTACACTTTTACCTATAGAATTTTCTTGTTCTACTTCTGCTATAAGTTACCTTTTAGCACTTTTAATTTTACCTGTTTTATACCAATTTTTATATTATTACTTAGTTTACTTATTATCATGGGCCCGGTCAGACTGTTGATTTGCTGTTAAATAAGGTTGAGGCGTTTCAATATGTACAACCCCGTATCCCGCGAGTGGTCGACAGGAGTTGAACCGGCCGGCTCAGACCGCAATGTGAACCCAGCATGTAGAGCCCGAGCTCGGTAATAGCCGAGCCGAGCTCGGCGATAGTCGAGCCGAGATCGGCGATAGTCGAGCCGAGCTCGACGATGGCCGAACGGAGCCCGGCATGCCGAGACCGAGCTAGGGTAAAGGAATAGGGCCCGATGGTAGTCGAACAAAGCTCGACGATCCCCATGCCGAGCTCAGTTTCTGTTGGAGCTCGGCGATCATTGTGCCGAGTCCGAGCTCGGAGGTAGTCGAGCCGAGCTCAGCGATAGTCGAGCATAGCCTGTCGAGTACGTGCTCGCCTAGGCCCAGGGCGAGGCAAGTCAGGCCCCCTACCGAGCGAGTGCTACCTCAGGTCCAGCTCGCATCTTGGCCATGACATACTTTTACCATGTTGCCCCCTTTGGTCTGCCTGTAGTCCTCGAGAACAGTGAAGTTTATATATTGGCAGGCCATCTTTTCCTATAAATAGGACCCAAGGGGTACCTCAGAAGGCAGGCTTACCAATTCTCCGGCCTACTAGCGCTTTCTGAGGTACCTTAGCCCGACACTTGGCTAAGGAGGGGAAGCGCTCTAAGATCTTCCGGGTGTGTGGTGGGACCTCCACGCCGGGCCCTTGGTCTAGTCCTTGGTTCTTCTTTTCTCTTGTCATTTTCTTGCAAGAGCGAAGTAGGTGCGCGGCCACCCCTTCCCCAAGGGTCGAATTCCACAGAAACTGGTTTTCCGGTTTCAACATTTTGGTGCGGTGAGCGTGGACAGTGGTCAGCAGAGAAAACCTTCTACAGGCTCGATGACTGGAGAAGAAGGACAAGGATCAGGCAGGGGCAGCTCGCCACCCCCTCCCCCACCCCCAGCGGCGAGCGTGCCGGCGGAGCTTAGGGAGGAGATCCTCGGGCTCGTCAGGACCGCCCTCGGCATGCGAGTTGAGAGTGCGACACCGGCAGTTCCGGTGGTCGCCGCTCCCGCACTCGGCGACGACGCGCCGCTGAGGCGACTAGGGAAGGAACCCGCCGAGAGAGGCGAGCGCGAGTTCCAGGGGCGAGTTCTGTTCCCCGGCTCGGCCGCCGAGTACCACTTCGGCGAGACTGCAGGGAGGGAGTTCCCGTCTCGCTCGGCTGAGGGGGGAGCCCCTTCAGCGAGTTCGTTTCTTCAGCCCCAGTTCCCGAGGGGTTTCACGAGCCAGAGATGACTTATTACTCCGGGAGAGGAGACCCGGTCCACCACATCCAGTGGTTCGAGGACATGGTCTCTATTCGACAGATGTCAGACGGCTTCAAGTGCCGACTCTTCGCCATCACCCTCAAAGAAAAGGCGAGAGAGTGGTTCCACCAACTCCCGACCAGGTCCATCTACTGCTTTGAGGATCTGCGACGGGGTTTCATGCTGAGATTCACCACTTCTAAGAAGAGGAAGAAGGAGGCGGAGTCTTTGTTCCGCATCAAGCAGAGGGTAGGAGAGACCCTGGGAAGCTATCTGGACAGGTTCCAGGAGGAACTGTCCCAAGTCCAGGAGATGCCAGGGCACACCATGATGGTGGCCTTCACCCTGGGTCTCCAATCCGGGTTCTTCGCGATGGAACTGAAGAGATCACCTCCAGTGTCTTTTGAGGCACTCCTGGAGAGAGCGGCCAGGGAGGCCGATATGGAGGCAGCACATCCAGAGTTTGCGCGAAGGTTGGCCAAGTGGGCCGTGGAGGAGGAGAGGCCAAGGGGTGGCCGAATTCAGGAGGAGAGGAGGGCTGAACCTCGGCAAAGGGAGCAGCCGCAGCAGCAGCCGCAACCCAGGTGGGTGCGTCCAGAGCAGACCCACCGTTTGGGGTGGAGGCCCGAGTGGCAAGACCAGGCACCACGAAGAGGTTATCAGGGAGGAGATAACCGCCAGGGTGGCCGAGGGCAGTACAATCCCCAGGGGGGTAGACAGGGTCAGAGACCCCCTCTCCCGATCAGGAGGAGGCAATGGCAAATGCCATGAGGGGGAGGAGGAGAGGACGGCCGAGGAGAAGAAGGGAGGTCAGGGTGGACCTGCCCTATTGTGACTTTCATCAGGAAGAGGGGCACCTCACATCCACGTGTCCAGAGTTCCTCGAGATGAGGGGGAGAAGGGAACAGCAACCGCAAGACCATCAGGAAGTTCGGATAGAGGAGATCCGGCCTCGGGAGGAGGGGGATCGATGTGAAGACCGGGTTGATGTGGGCACCCGAGGAAGGATCAGAGCGATCCACGGGGGGGCCGGGATCGAGGCCTCCCGTAAGTCAAGCCTCCACACTATGTACCGAAGGAGTGTTGGCTCCACGTCCCAGTCCCCTCCCCCGGAGGAGAAAATTACCTTCTCCAGAGAGGACTTGCCAGGTCACGAGGACCCCTTTTGCGATGCGCTGGTCATCCAGACAGCCATCGAGGATTTTACCGTCTCCCGGATCCTTGTGGACAATGGGAGTTCGGTCAACGTCATCTTCAAGAAGGCGTTCGATGCGATGAAAGTAGAGGCCAGGAGGGTGTTATCCTCGGATGGGCCTCTGTTCGGCTTTTCGGGAGAGAGGAAAGAAGTCGAGGGAGGAGTGGGACTCCATGTCACTCTGGGGGGGGGGCAGTCACGTAACTGCAAGTTTGTCATCGTGGACGCTCCTAGCAGCTACAGTGCCATCTTCGGGAGACCCCTCATCAGTGCCTTCCGTTGCGTCCCCTCATCCTTCCACCAGTGTCTAAAGCTCAACGTCGAGGGGGTCCAGATCCGGGTCCGAGGAGACCCTAAGGAGGCAAGGGAGTGCTACGTCTCGGCGGTAAACTCCATCTCTTGGCCGGAAGGGGCCGAGGAGATGGGGCGGAGGTTGGAGGAGGAGAAGCAGGAAGCTGACAAAGAGATGGGGGTGGAGTACCGCGCTCGGGAGGAGGTCACAGAAGAAAATCGGGAGCCGGCCGAGGCCATGGCCGTCGAGGAGGCTGAGGAAGAGGTCCTCGCCCCCGGAGGGGGAGGTATCGAGGAATGGGAGGAGCAGTCCCGTCTGGAGGCAGCAGAAGAGGTGGAGGAGATGGAGGTCCTCACCATTGGAGGCAGGGTGGAGAAGGTCCGCGTCAGCGGAGGCCTCACCCCGGAAGCTCAAGGCAGGATGCTGGAGTGCATCCAGAGGAACGTGGACATCTTCGCCTGGAGCGCCGCGGAGATGCCATGGATCGACCCCGACGTGGCCTGCCATCGCCTCAACCTGGACCCGGAGGCTCCCCCCATCCAGTAGAAAAAAAGACCCATCACGGACAAGCTCGCCAAGCCAATCAGGGAGGAAGTCGCCAAGCTCCTCGAGGCTGGCTTCATATCTGAAATCCAATACCCCGGCTGGGTCTCCAACGTTGTAATGGTTAAAAAAGGAGACGGCCGGTGGAGGATGTGTATCGACTTTTCTCTTCTTAATAGATATGCCCGAAAGATTGTTATCCTTTGCCTCGGATCGACGCGCTGGTCGACTCAGCTGTCGGTTTCCCTGTAATGAGTTTTCTGGATGCTTTTTCAGGATATCACCAAATCAGAATGCACCCCCCTGACGTCAAAGATGTCTCGTTCATCACGGGAGACGGATGTTATTGTTACAAAATGATGCCCTTTGGGCTAAAGAATGCGGCACCTATCAAAAAATGATGGATAGGGTCTTCCGAGAGCAGAAGGGGAGGAATCTCGAAGTGTACGTGGATGACCTCATGGTCAAGAGCTTGGATGTCGACTCCCACATCCAGGACTTGGAAGAGACTTTCGCCACTCTCCGCAAGTTTAAGATGAGGCTGAACCCCTTGAAGTGTGTCTTCGGGGCAAGCCGAGGAAAGTTCCTAGGGCATCTTCTCACCCCCGCCGGTGTAGAACCTAATCCGGATAAGGTGAGAGCAATCATGGAACTAAGGTCACCACAAAATACCAAGGAAGTACAGCAACTAACAAGGAAGTTGGCAGGGTTGAGTAGATTCCTCTCCCGGGCCGGGGAGAGATGCTCCTCATTTTTCAAAACCTTGAGAGGGGGTCGAAAGTTTGAATGGACCTCGGAGTGCGAGGAGGCATTCCAGGCTTAGAAGAAACAGCTGATTCAGGCCCCCCTGCTCCAAGGGCCCAAGGAAGGGGAAGACTTATTCCTATATCTAGGGGTCAGGGCTGAAGCCTTGAGTTCGATTTTGGTTCAGGAAGAAGGGAAGAGGCAACTCCCCGTCTATTATGTGAGTCGGATACTAAAGAGGGTCGAGCTCCGCTACCCCATCCTGGAAAAACTGGCCTTCGCCTTGATCATCTCAGCCCGGAGGCTTCGGCCTTATTTCCAGGCACACTCAATTCGAGTAGTGACTGACCACCCCCTGCGCAACATCTTCAAGGGGGTAGAGCATTCAGGTAGGTTGGCCAAATGGTCGGTGGAACTGAGCGAGTTCGACATCTCCTTCGTCCCCCGCCTCTCAATCAAGGCCCAAGCTATGGCTGACTTCCTGGCAGAGTATGTGGTCGAGGTGGCGGAGGAGAGACTCACTCGCCCTCTCCCCTGGAAAGTCAGGGTGGACGGTGCCTCGGGGAAGCATTCTTTTGGGGTTGGGGTCATCTTGGAAAGCCCCTAGGGGATAAGGATCGAGCAAACTGTGGTAGTGCACTTCCCTATCACCAATAATCAAGCCGAATACGAAGCCATAATCGCAGGTCTACGCCTGGCAAGAGACTTGGGGGTGCATGACGTGGAGGTCCTCACCGACTCCATGGTGGTGGCTTCCCAGGTCAAGGGGGAGTTTGAGGCGAGGGAGTCCACCCTGCAGCTCTATTTGATGAAGGTAAGGGGAGTCATCGAGTCCTTCCAGACCTTCTCAATCAAGCACGTGCCGCAAGGGGAAAACGAGCCAGTCGACCAGCTAGCAAAGCACGGCCCCCGGATGGGAGGCACCATTACGGATCTCTTCCGACCTTCCATCGAAGAGGGGGAACTAATGGAAGTTGAACAGCACCCCTCATGGATGGATCCCTTTGTCACCTTTTTGTCCACCGGAGAGTACCCGGAGGGAATGGACCGAAGAGGGCTCAAGCACAAGGCGGCGTATTACCTCCTACGTTAGGGGCAGTTGTACCGCAAAACCCTCTCAGGGATGTTGGCCCGTTGTGTGGCCGAAAGGGAGGTGCATAAAATTTTGGAGGAGGTCCATTCCGGCGAATGTGGAAGTCATTCGGGGAGTCGGACCCTGGAAGGGAGAATCGTCAGGCAAGGGTACTTCTGGCCCACCCTCGGTCAGGATGCAGCCGAATTCGCAAAAAAATGTCATAAGTGCCAACTCTATGCCCCGCTCCAGCTCCAGCCGGCTCAGAGGTTAAGAAGCATCATGGCACCATGGCCCTTCGCCATATGGGGACTGGACCTCGTAGGACCTTTCCCTCAGGCCAGCGGGCAGAGGAGGTTTTTGTTGGTCATGATCGATTATTTTTCTGAGTGGATGGAGGTGAAGGCTCTAGCCAAGGTAACCTCTCAGGTAGTCAGGAACTTTATCTGGGGAGAGATCATCTGCAGACATGGGCTGCCACAGGCTATCGTCACGGATAACGGACCTCAGTTCGCCAGCACGGAGTTCATTCGCTTCTGCGAACAGCTGGGGATTGACCTTCGGTTTGCTTCTGTCCATCACCCCAGGAGCAACGGGCAGGTGGAAGCAGCCAACAAAATCATCGTGAACCTCTTAAAAAAGAAAGTGGAAAATTTGAGGGGAAGTTGGGTGGAACAACTTCCATCAGTCCTCTGGGCCTTGAGGACCACCCCCAATACGGCCACAGGGGAGACACCTTTCAAACTCTCTCACGTCTGCGAGGCCATTCTACCTATCGAATTCGAGGTCCAGACACCTCGGGTCGTCGAGGCAGGAGCTGGAAGGGAAGAATGGAGGTCAGAGAATGAGGAGGAGCTTCGACTCTCCCTTGATATGGTGGAAGAACTACGCGACTTGTCCATCGTCATGCAGGAAGAGGCCAAGCGAAGGATGGCCAAGTATTTCGACAAACACGTCCGTATCAAGCAGTTCATGGAGGGGGACCTTGTCTTGAAAAAAGTGGACGCGGCAGGGAGATCAACCGATGTGGGAAAACTCCACCCCAATTGGGAGGGCCCCTACATTGTGCAGGAGGTCTTGAGATCCGGGGGGTATCGCCTCCAAGATGTAAAAGGGGATACCCTCAGCCACACTTGGAGTGGCGACGATCTGAAACGTTTCTATCCTTGAAAATATTGTAGATATCTTGGCCTCATGAATAAAAACGAATCTCATTATCATATCTTATGCTCTGGCAAAATAGTGAGGGTAGAGGGGCTCGCAGCTTAAATCCCCGAGAGGCAAAAGTTTCTAAGTCTTCTCGCTCTGGGGTTAGGTCTCGTCACTCCCCTGCCAGGCTCCCACCTAGCTGGCACGGCCGAGTCTCGATAGACATCGCTATGACCTTGGGGCTGAGCCCGGAGGATGTTCAACACCCACCCTCAGGCTCTCACCTAGCTGACTGGCCCGGTGGTAGCACCCGGGAGAGGCAAAAGTTTCTAAGTCTTCTCGCTCTGGGGTTAGGTCTCGTCACTCCCCTGCCAGGCTCCCACCTAGCTGGCATGGCCGAGTCTCGATGGACATCGCTATGACCCTGGGGCTGAGCCCGGAGGATGTTCAACACCCGCCCTCAGGCTCTCACCTAGCTGACTGGCCCGGTGGTAGCACCCGGGAGAGGCAAAAGTTTCTAAGTCTTCTCGCTCTGGGGTTAGGTCTCGTCACTCCCCTGCCAGGCTCCCACCTAGCTGGCACAGCCGAGTCTCGATGGACATCGCTATGACCCTGGGGCTGAGCCCGGAGGATGTTCAACACCCGCCCTCAGGCTCTCACCTAGCTGACTGGCCCGGTGGTAGCACCTGGGAGAGGCAAAAGTTTCTAAGTCTTCTCGCTCTGGGGCTAGGTCTCGTCACTCCCCTGCTAGGCTCCCACCTAGCTGGTACGGTCGAGTCTCGATGGACATCGCTATGACCCTGGGGCTGAGCCCGGAGGATGTTCAACACCCGCCCTCAGGCTCTTACCTAGCTGACTGGCCCGGTGGCAGCACCTGGGAAAGACAAAAGTTTCTAAGACTTCTCGCTCTGGGGTTAGGTCTCGTCACTCCCCTGCCAGGCTCCCACCTAGCTGGCACGGCCGAGTCTCGATGGACATCGCTATGACCCTGGGGCTGAGCCCGGAGGATGTTCAACACCCGCCTTCAGGCTCTCACCTATCTGACTGGCCCGGTGGTAGCACTCGGGAGAGGCAAAAGTTTCTAAGTCTTCTCGCTCTGGGGTTAGGTCTCGTCACTCCCCTGCCAGGCTCCCACCTAGCTGACACGGCCAAGTCTCGATAGACATCGCTATGACCCTGGGGCTGAGCCCGGAGGATGTTCAACACCCGCCCTCAGGCTCTCACCTAGCTGACTGGCCCGGTGGTAGCACCCGGGAGAGGCAAAAGTTTCTAAGTCTTCTCGCTCTGGGGTTAGGTCTCGTCACTCCCCTGCCAGGCTCCCACCTAGCTGGCACGGTCGAGTCTCGATGGACATCGCTACGACCCTGGAGCTGAGACTGGGAGTTGGCCCGAGAAAAGCACCAGGGTGCAAGCTCGCCAGTCAAGACGGCGAGCTCAGAATATCCTGCCCCCTCCAGCTCGCTACTAAGGAAGCCCTGGTCCCGTCCCAGACTCAGGGGGAGGAAACGGCTCTCTCCAGCGAGCCTAGTCTCGCTCCAGTTAACTCGGCGGAAGACACGCCCTGGTGTCCAAGGCGGATGCCGGCAGCATCTTGACCCAAACGTATTTCCACTTGTCGGAATTGTCGAAAAACTGAAGCGAGACATGGCGGGGGAAGGTGTGGCGCGAGTAGGATATGATGCGAGCACGTGTCCTAGGGATTCGCCGCAAGCACCGCGGGGGGCTGGTCCTAACTCAAGACATTCTACGGGCGAGGTCGGGACATCAAGCGCGCGGGTATAATATCGCAAGTAAGCTTAAAAAGAAGATAGTGAAATTATGAAAAATGTCTTTGATTCATCATTACAAGTATACAAGGAAAGGCCCGCCTCGGCAGGATACAAAAGAAAAAGAAAGCAAAAGCTAGCTCTCGTCCTCCCCCCTCGAATGACGGTCCTCCTCGCCGCCAAGCCGAGCGTCCTTCTCTCCCACCCCCGCGAAGAGCGAGTCGAAGCTATCCTCCTTCTCGCTGAGTGGGCTGGGTGGGAACAGGGTTGGCAGGAGCTCTCGGACGGTGACCTCCTCGCAGCCTTCCGCCAAAATCCCCGTTCCCCTCATGGCCTTCAGGAGGCACTCGGCAGCCTCGATAGAGTTGACTCGCAGCCGCTCCGCGACATCAGACTCGCCAAACACCCGAGGCCTCTTGTAGGGGAAGGCTGGCTCGCTGGCGTCCGTGGGAAGGAGAGCGTCGGCTTGGCGGAGGACCTCCCCCAGGAGCCCCTTGTTCTTCTCCTTCAACTCCTCCACCTCCACCCCTAACTGGGCGGCAACAGCCTCTTGCTCGCGAGAATACATCTTTTGCTCGGCGAGCTGGACTTCCCGCTCGGCAAGTTGAGCCTGCAGCTGAGCCACCTCGCCTCGCAGCGCGTCGGCGGCTTCGGCGTCCTGTAGGGTTAAAAGTTCAGAACACGCACAGGAATAATCCTAAGCAAGGTAAATAGAGATATCCAGTGATTACCAAGCCACCGGCAGACTTCGCGAGTAGAGCGTCGGCAAGGCCGAACCGCCTTTCCGCGTCGGCCGCGCTCTCCTTCGCCAGGTCGCGCTCCTGCTCGGCAGTCAGCAGGGCATTGCTAAGCTGGAAGCCGCGGCGGACCATCATGTGGTGGAGCTCGAAGGCCCGCAGGTGGGCTTGTAACCCCTCGTAGCCGAGCTGACTGGGGGTGAGTTTCTTGTACGATTCGGCACTGTCGCGGCTGTAGAGGCCGAAGCCGAAGGCAAAGGCGTGGGCAGTAGGAGGCCGACGAGCTCCCCAGGAGGGGGCGCGAGTAGAAACAGAAACTCGGTGAGCCCCCTCGTCCCACTTCAAAATGGGCTCGCCGGCCGCATCTTTGCTTTTACACCCCTTGCCGAAGTGGGGGTGATCCTTCGGCAGGCCGGGCTCGCGGAGGGTGTCCTCTCCGGTGGAATCAGAGGACGGCCCGTTCTTCTTCTTCCCCTTTCGGGGGGAGGAGGCTTCTTTTAACGGGCTCAAAGGCGGCTCGTCGGACAGAGCCTCCGGCGAGCTCATGAATTTGGTAGGTGACGGAGGAAGGTGTAGCCGTCCGCGCGAGACCACCTTCGCCTTCTTCTTCTTGGGGAGCGAAGGATCGGGGCGCGAGCTTGACCCCCCGGGCTCCAAGCGCTTCTTGCCGAGGAGTTGGCCTCGCGCTTGTTCCTCGCGACAAGCCGCTGCCGCCGCCTGGGCCAGCTCCAGGGGATCTGAGAATATCCCCGAGTCGACGAATGGCGGGTGCTCCGGCAGAACCCGTTCCCCTGCAGAGAGAGACTTGATCAAAAAAAAATAATATATATGTAATATAGAGATCCACCTTGATAGAGTTCGCGAGAAGGCAGAGCGAGATATACCTTCACCAGGGAGAACGGGTTGAAGCGAATCAAGGCCGCGGCGGAGGAAGGCGACCTCGAAGTCCTTGTGGAGGAAAAACTTGTGGAGGTCGGCGTCGCTACCAGACAGGGAAGGAGGACGATATATGTCATCGCTTTTCTGCAGGGGACGAAAGGGGATGTTGCCGAGCTCGCCCTTAATGAAGACAAGCCGAGTCATCCAATTGTGGTTCTTGTTCGCGAGCTCGCGAACCTTGATGAGGGACCCGCCGAAGTAGGCGACTCCGTCGGGGGTAGCCTTGTAGGAGAACAACTTACGGAACACCGCAAGGTTGAACTCAATCCGCTCTCGGCGGAGGAAGCAGGCGAACGCCACCATCATAGCAATGGCGTTGGAATTCAGCTGCGCGGGCACCGCGCCGTAGTACTTTAGGATCTGGCGGATCTCTGGCCAGAGGGGGAGGCGCAGCCCCACCTCGAAGTGCGAGATGGGGAAGGCGAGCTCACCCTCCGGGAAGGAATTGATGGCTTCATGCTCGGCGGGCCTGCGAGCCTGGAAGCCGGGGGGGACGAATGCCGCCGCGAATTCGACGAGCTCCTCCTCGGTAATGTGTCCCTCGAAGAAGCAATGGTCAATGAAGTGCTGAGCGCACTTAGACCGACCATCCGCGTCAGGGTTGGTCTTAACCATAGTCGCAGAGGAAAGGAAAATCGCGAGCTCGGGAAGACAGAGACGAAACAGGGATTCGAAAGCAATAAAAGCGTGCCCTGGGGGTAGGTGAGAAGGCCTATTTATAGAAGAAGATAAAGAAGGGCGATGGGGAAGGCGAGTCGGCCGATCGGCCCGGTCTCGCCACACCACCTCGCCACCCTCTCCTCGCAAATCCTGCGAGCCGGCCAGACCCCAGAAGAAGGAATTCGAAAAGACTTACCAGCATATTGAAAAAACATCTACATATGTAAAGTTGAAGAAAAGTTGTTCGAATTATTACAGGCAGATCATTCAGAGCAAATAAAAATAAGGGCGCGAGGACCATGCGAGGGCGAGGGAGAGTACCGATCGGCTGACAGAGGAGCCATTTCATTCTCCCCGGTCTCACCGGCCCGCCGTCGCAGGTCGCCGCGCATAAAGTTCGCGAAGTTGCCCCATGTTCCTATTTACCACCCGCAGGTTCTCGTCAATCTCATCCATCAGCACCAAGGAAGACACCTCCTCGAACGCCAAGCTGACTCCAGCACCGTCCGCGAGATGCGAGCACTCCCACTACAGCATGTTGTTGTCCTTCCGCAGGTCGTGGAGCTCGCGCACCAGCTTCTTGAGAACCTTCCGCTCCCGTTTTGCACGTTCAGGACTACCCAGTTCGGAGTCCAGGAAGGCGTCCAGGGCGCTTGGAGAAGGGAGGGGCGAGTAAGGAGGTCGATCCACGGACTCGCCGTCCTCCGTCCGGCCGAGAAATTCTGAGTGAAGAACTGAAAGACGATCAGAAAAGCAAATTCCCCCGGAACAGAAGAGTAAAGTTGAAAACTCACCGCGCGAGCCTGGCTCCTCTGGGTTAGCGTGATGAGAGAAGTGGCGCAGGTCCTTGCCACGCCCCTGCGGTTCCTGAGGGGCAAGTTGGTAGCCGGGGACAGGGATAATCCCGGCGCCTCTCCCCACGACTATGGACCCAGGGGAGGGTTGTCGGGAAGGGAGATGACTCGGTGACGCCAGTTCTCGCGAGCCCGGCTCCTTGACCTCGGGATCCGGCTGTGGCGAGCTGACAGGAATACTTTTGGCCCGAGGGGTGGATGCTTCGCCGCTATTCTCCTGGTCGGAAGATAGTTCCACGAGATTTTTAGTGGAAGAACCAAGAACCAGCTGGTTGGAGGAACCGGCCCCGTTCCCCAAGGCGGTAGTAAAGTCGGCCAGAATGGGTTCGGCCCCCAGTGGAAAGGGCTTCGCCCGCTTGGCCGAGCCGAAATCAGCAAAACGGCGAGCAGGGGCCTCAAGGTTGGTCAGCCCCGCGGCCTGAGCAGCGATCTCCTCGCGGGAACGTGCGAGTCGCTCTAAGACTTCCTTGGGGAGCGGCATCTTGATAGAATTTGGGGAAGGGCAAAGGTCAGCCAGATGCGCAGGGGTACATATATATAGCTACCTGTGGGGCCTACCAGAAGATTCCTTTTCGCCCCTGTCGCACTCGCAGGATTCTATGGGGTTGGATGTTTCTTTTCGAGCTTGTCCCAACCTCGCAAAGAGCGGGGATTATGTACAACCCCGTATCCCGCGAGTGGTCGACAGGAGTTGAACCGGTCGACTCAGACCGCAATGTGAACCCAGCATGCCGAGCCCGAGCTCGGTAATAGCCGAGCCGAGCTCGGCGATAGTCGAGCCGAGCTCGGCGATAGTCGAGCCGAGCTCGACGATGGCCGAACGGAGCCCGGCATGCCGAGACCGAGCTCGGGTAAAGGAATAGGGCCCGATGGTAGTCGAACCAAGCTCGACGATCCCCATACCGAGCTCAGTTTCTGTTGGAGCTCGGCGATCGTCGTGCCGAGTCCGAGCTCGGCGGTAGTCGAGCCGAGCTCAGCGATAGTCGAGCATAGCCTGCCGAGTACGTGCGCGCCTAGGCCCAGGGCGAGGCAAGTCAGGCCCCCTGCCGAGCGAGTGCTACCTCAGGTCCAGCTCGCATCTTGGCCATGACATACTTTTACCATGTTGCCCCCTTTGGTCTGCCTGTAGTCCTCGAGAACAGTGAAGGTTGTATATTGGCAGGCCATCTTTTCCTATAAATAGGACCCAAGGGGTACCTCAGAAGGCAGGCTTACCAATTCTCCGGCCTACTAGCGCTTTCTGAGGTACCTTAGCCCGGCACTTGGCTAAGGAGGGAAGCGCTCTAAGATCTTCCGGGTGTGTGGTGGGACCTCCACGCCGGGCCCTTGGTCTAGTCCTTGGTTCTTCTTTTCTCTTGTCATTTTCTTGCAGGAGCGAAGTAGGTGCGCGGCCACCCCTTCCCCAAGGGTCGAATTCCACAGAAACCGGTTTTCCAGTTTTAACACAATACATCTCTGAAGAGATTCTGCATAACATATATCGCCCTTGTTGATTATATTGTGGTTTGGAGGAGGGCACCAACCATGATTACCTAATCATCTTGATTAATATATTATTTAAGGATCTCCAACCTCTTCCTTGTCAATCCATTGATGGATAACCTGATTTGAGTGGGAACATGAATTTATATCTTTTTGGATTGGGAAAAGACCTAGGTTTAGGCTCTGAGGCAGTTATTTTTTGATTTTGTGTGAGTACTTCACTTTTTGATTGATGAATACGAATTATAGATGGAGAACTACATGAAGTGTTATTTTTGAAGATTTTTGTGCAGCTTGTTGATTACTTCAAGTCTGTAAATCAGAATATCGATGTACATGGTATTTTTGTTTATTAGTGTTGTTTTTATTGAACTTATTGCCAATCAGCTTATTTCACATGCATTATATCCAGTTGACTTAGTGCAAGATTTCTTTACTGAACTTCAATATATTCCTGATCATATTAGCAGTGCTAGTTGAGGTATGACAAGTTTTTATGTTTGTAATTAATTATTTTTATATAAAATATTTGTTCCTTCTTCTATTATTATAACTATTATGACACAATATGACAAACTAACACTATGATTTTTTAGGTTCTTTAGATTATGAGAATATACTTTGTACATTTAAATAGCTTGCTTATCTGAATATTAGCGTCATATGAAGAGCATAACCTATAAAATGGTTTTTTGTCATTTTGAAACTTCTTACATGAATTGTCAATCTTATATTTTTGCAGGGTTCGGCGCATTCAGGTCCAGCATCAACCCCTGTGGAAGAATTGATCGCAACTCATGACATCAAGCCAGCTAAGGAAGGGGTTACTCTAAAGAAGTTATAGTCACATGAGTAGTTAAATGAAATCAAATATTACCTAATATACAAAAAAAATAAGGCTTAAATTATGTACTTCAATGTAACAGAAGATTGCACAACTAGTTTTGAGTAGCTAACCATTTCACTCAGCAAGTTTTATAAAAATCCTTAAATAGTTTGGTGCACATATATCTCAACATTTATTTATCAACAAAAGATAATTTGTTCTCATTACACATTATGATTTTTTTCTTTGTAGGTAGATAAATCTCCTCTTCCTTTACTTTGATGCACAAAAATGAATATTGATGATTGTTATAATTTCAACTATAGTGTTTGTTGCTATTGAGACATTCAGTAAAGGCTTGAATATGCCAGCCAAAGCTTGTAGTGTTCACGAATGTTCGTAAATTTGATGGGGATAAATTCAGATGGTTATCTAGTGGGGAGTTTATTCAAATAAGCGTACGTGTTAGTCGCAGAGGTATCGATCAATGCGGTATCTGCATTCTCATAGTAGATGAAAATATGGAGCCTTCAACTACAAAAATGACGTTAAAAGGAACTATTGTTTACCTAAATAGGTATTTTTTCTAAATTTAATATTTAAGTTAATCAATTCCTATATGTTGAGCTTCTCGTTTTGTTTTTACCATCAAATTGAAAATGGAGTTCTAGATGATTTTATTTTAAATTTAGATGTGATTTTGTTATTTCGGTTCATTTCAACATGTTTTAACTTCTCTAGTTCTTTTTTTGGGTTTCAATAAGAAATATCAGTCTCTCAAATCACAGTTAGTGCAATATTTCAAATTTAAGGCGTTCTTTGTTGCCTAATCTTAGCATTATTTTTTAGTTCTAATTGCTACACGATTTACTCTCTTGGTGACTTTCAAAGTTTTACGTGTACAATGTTAATTAGATAGTTTTTATTTTAAATTATTTACCGTTATAATCATTTTTGTCATTTGTTGGGGGATGTTTTATCCTAACTCATAAGGTTGTTGTCCTTTTATTTCTGTGAGATACTATTTTTTCCTCCTCATTTTATGTTTTTAAATACTTAATGTCTGTAACACCTCCATCTGTTACTAGAGTAGTCACGATTCCGGTTCGGTTCCGGTTCTACTAAAACCGTGAACCGAACCTCTAAGATAACGGTTTTTTAAATTAGAATCAAAACCTTATTTGGTTTTTCCAGTTCTGGTTCCAGTTCCGATTCCAGAATAATTTTTAGAATCATCATGTCAATGGTTCTGGTTACGTTTCAAAAAGAACCAAAACCAAACCGGTCACTAACAGTTCGGTCCGGTTCTTTCAGTTCGGTACGATTCCAATCAGTTCTAAGTAGAACCAAAACTAAATTTAAAAAAATGAATGGGGGAGGTCAAAAATAAAAAATCGGAGGGGAAATATAAATCTGTTCGGTTTTTTTGCCAGCACTTAGAAGTACGGGGCCCAGACGTAAGAATGTTGCATTACTTCAAGGGGGATTACTTTTTTGTATAATATAGTAAGTAGCGCTGAAAGTTAAAAACTAAAATCGCAAAACCACAAAATTGCACCAGACCGAACAAATTTTAAACCGTACTGATTTTAAACTGCTCTGATTTTAATCCGCACTAAATGGTTTGGTTGGAGAGCGACTTTGTTGGTTGCAAAACAACATAACTTGCAGTCTTGTTTTTAAGGGTGCAAAATCGACAAAAATGCGTTGCACCATCTTCTTCGAGAGGGCCTGGTATTGTAATCATCGCCATAAGTACACGTATTTTAATTATTTCAGAAAAATGTATGAGTAAAATTGAAAATACATTATATAATAGTATAAAAATCAAAACTGCACTGCAAAAACCGACTCCAAACCACATCAATGTAAAACCACACCGCACGATTTTGGTGTGGTGCGGTTTTGTTCGGTCCAAAAACTGACCTCTTTTACTACGATTGAGGTACAGTCAAACCGCGTCAGTTTCACCCTTATATAAGTATAAATATTATAGATAGATTATAAAAAATAACAATATAATAATAATATTATTAATAATAATAAACGTGTTGCGGTTCGGTTCTGTTTCGGCCCGGTTTGGATCGGGTTTAAAAATCTTGGAACCACTTGAGACTTATATATTGCGGTTTCGGTTATGGTCCGGATAATAAAATGCAAGAACCACACCCGGACCAATGTTGTTCACAGTTCCAAAATTCAAATCGGAACCCGAATAATTCGTGAATGGTTCGGTTCTTTGCAATTCCGGTTCTTTTCCGGTTCGATCTACGGTTTTCAGTTTTAAGTGACACCTCTATCCGTGACATAAAATATAACAGAAGGTCCTGTCGGGGCCCCAGGCCATATTCCATGGACAGTTAGTGGAGTTACTCAAAGAAACCAAACCAATTACGCATCCAAACTCGGAGGGCATTCTAGCGGAAGTATTTATTTATTTACTTAGAACCCAAATAACAGGAATGTCAACTAACCACTACAGGAATGATATTGAAAATATACAAAATGTATTGGACTTAAGGCCTTACAACTGTTCTCTTCACAAATATGTATTCCATACATCGGCACACAAGCTGGCCACACATGAAAATAGTAAATGTTTGCCTTTGGGACTTCAAGGGCTTGCCAACGTAGCATAAGGGACTTCAGCCTGCTACTTTCCACTTGGCTCTTTAGCACCAGCACAAGCACAGACTACCAAAATGTGGCAAAACAAAGAAATGGTTAGCATTAGCTGACCAAATTATAACGAACTCACCCCTCACTTGGGGCGACCATTCTCCTTCCCTGCAAACAGCAGTATATATTTCTTTTGACAACAAAATGTGCATTTAAGCCCCATTCACCACAGACGTAATCATACACCGCCGCACACCCCGTGCACTCAGGGCACATTATCGGTGTACCGGTGTTGGGTATTATGTCCACAATAACCCGGATTTGAATAATGGTTCAGTTAAGATAAGATGAATTATGACTGATGCTGCTATTTTAGTTATGTACTTGAAGGTTTACATTGCTAATTACACACCAATGTCAGGTTACAGTGGGTCAATAAACACAAGACTATATAATGTAATCCTTCATTGTGTAGGACAATGCGTTGACTCACATGTAATCTCTCTATTGGGGTATACTTCTATCCCAAGTACAGGAGAAGGATCAAAGAAGGACGAAGGCTTGGAATAATAAGGACAGGAATTTATCTAAGTAAAATTCGTCGAGTATGGTTAGGAATACTCATTGAATTCATTGATTATACTCATTGATACTCGTCGAATTTATTGTATATCCCTTCCAACACTCGTCGAATTCATCATTTGTACTTAGGGCAAATTATCTGAGAATTGTAAAATCCGTCAAGTAAAATTCGTCGAGTATCATCATGTATACTCGTCGAATTCATCGAATATATCTAACAATACCCGCCGAATTCGTTGAATATACTAGACGATACACGCCGAATTCGTCGAGTCCATTCGACGCTACTTCTCTGGATTATTCTAAGTGTCATTCGTCTATATCACTTGGCCAGGCGCCGAGTGCAGCGAGTGAGCTAGCCGATACTCGACGGATTCGTCGAGTATACCAACCGATACTCATCGAATTCATCGAGTATGGTCTCCGCCCATGTGTTGAGTGATTTGTCTGCCTGAGCTGATTTTTTCTAAGTCTCATTCATCGTATATCAAGAACAATTCGGTGAGTATACTAGTGATACTCAACAATACTCGACGAATTTGACTTAAGGCATTTTCTGACTTTTTCAAAATTCTGGTTCAGGTTCGAACGGCCATGCACAGTACTTTCTAGGTTTCGTTTTTGGAAAGTTCCTTGATACCGTTGGCAAGAAGATCTCTATAAATACCTAGGGGATATTTCCTTTCCATTGAATGGTGTTATTGCTCTCAATTTGAAATCGGTAAACTTTCCAAATCAGAAATCTGTCGGCTAGGCTCCCGTATGCATCGCAACATTCCGATCGGATGCAGACGATCTGTTGTGCACGATTCATCTTCTTCGACATACGCGACTGGATTGTTACTCTCTCTACATATCTATACTCCTCCAGATCGAGTCGATCGAAGATTCAAGTCAAGATTCAAGATCTTCCAACTTTTCATGTTTCATGTTCTCCAACCGATTTCAAGATCTATTATTCTCGAAGAACTACGGATTGAAGATTTCAAATCTTGTCTAAGTTGGGTATAATATTCATTTACTTTTGTAGGAGATTTTTCTCCGAGTGGTAAATCCATTTGTGGATTGAGTGGTATATCCGTTTGTGGATCAAGTGGTAGATCCATTTGTGGATCGAGTCATAGATCCGGTTATGGATCGAGTGGTAGGAGCGTCGTCTTCGAGTTGTAGGAGTTGCGGCTTAGAGATATAAGATTTATAGAAATCTGAGTTTAGTGAAGTAGCCGAATCTAGCCCTCCGTAGTAGATAGGCGAGGCGGGAAAGTGGATGTACCCAACTCGGGGTACCACTGTAAATCTCAGTGTTTGTATGTTTAATTTTTAAGTAATTTTTATTCCGCGAAAAGACACAAACATCACCTATTCACCCCCCCCCCCTCTAGGTGATTTAGGTAGATGCTAGACACTTTCAATTGGTATCAGAGAGGTGTTTTGTTCGATATAAGGTTAACACCTTGAACAAGATCCCTGTTCTAGCGTTAAGAGATTCTGTCTAGTAACCATGGACAGAAGTAAAGACAAGTCTTTTATTAAGCTACCAGTATGCACAAAAGAAAACTTTCCCATGTGGAAAGAACGAGTAAGTATCTTCATGAAAGTTGTTGATCCCAGAATATTCCAGATTGTGGAAGAAGGACCCCACATACCGACTCAACCATCAGCTCTAAATCCTGTAGTCACGATCCCAAAGAAGATGATGGACTTGACTAAGGATGAAATTTCCTTAGTCTCTCTTGATAAGAAGGTAAAGAACATCATCGCAAGTGCAGTGGATGACTCAATTTTTCAGAATCTATTCCACTACAAATCTACCAAAGAAATGTGGGACTGTCTAGTTGTGTTGATGGAAGGTACAAAAGAAGTCAGAGATGACCGCATATCATTGCTTAATCAGGAATATGAAGCATTCAAGCAAGGATCAAGTGATAGTATTGCTAACAGCTTCAAGAAATTCTTTAATATTGTAAACAGCCTCAGGAACTATGGTCATAATTTCAATAATGGCGAGTTCAATGACAAATTTCTGAGATCCCTAATAAAGTACTGGGACACCAAATTCATAGCCATTAGAGAATTTGGAAAGCTGCCTGAAATTGACCCTCAAAACCTCTTTGGGAAATTGCTCTCCTATGAACTACAAATGAACACCAGAAAGAAGGAGGAGCAAAGCAGTCGAACTTCCAGCAAAGAGAAGTCGGTGGCCCTAAAGGCAGAAGGGTCAAGAAAGTCTAAAGTTGTTTCACCAGTAAGGACTCATGCTCCCGACAACCTAGAAGACTCAGAGCCTAGCACATTTTGCTCTGAGATATCAGATGGAGAGTTCTCTCTAATATCTATGCAGTTTAAGAAACTGCTCAGCAAGAGGAGAAAGATGAAGAATCAGTCATCCTCATCTGATTTCAGAAAATCCCATCGTGATAATGGTCATTCTAAAAAATGTTACAACTGAGAGGAAAGGTACAAATCTAAACAGAACAAACATTCTTCCTCTGATGATGTGTGCTACTATTGTAACAAGACAGGTCAAATGATTTCTGAATGCCCATACAAGAAGAAGGAGGGCTCCAAGAAAGAGGAGAAAAGATCCTTCAAGGGAAAAAGAAAAGAAGAAAAGAGCTTTGTCTCTAAGAAGTCCAAGACTCTCAACAACAGTGACTCAAGTGAGTCGAGCTCAGAGAATGAGGAAGCCTACTTCGGGCTCATGGCTCAATCAGACGAGGAAGTTGTTGACTCTGAGTATTGCGAGAAGGTAAACTCGCACATGATACTCTCGGAATCGGAAACGTCCACTAATGGTCATGAAGGCTATTCTTCTGAAGAGGACGAGTTTGAGTTAATGGTTCAGCATGAGAACCTTTTGAAGGCTTTTGACAAATTCCAAAAGATAGTCAAAAAGCAAGCAAAATTGATTGCCTCTCTCAAGGTAGTGGAATCAAGCCTGAGGGAGGAAATTGCAGAATTGACTCCTCTTTGAAGTGAAGTTCACTCCTTACAAGAGGAATTGAAAAGCTCAACTAAAATATTAAGTCTAAAAGAGAAATATCTTGAAGTGCTAGAAGAAAAGCTCTTGGTGGAGAGAAAACTTGTTGAGAGCTGCTCCAAGCTGAAGACTATTCTCCCTCTCATTGATGAGTTTTCAGCTTTGAAGAAGGGTAGTGGTCTTGGACACAAATCTTGTAAATGTAAGGCTACCAAGAAAGACAGTGCCAAAGAAAAGGGGAAGGAACCTCTAGGTCAACCCTCATTTAGGAAGGTAATCTTCCCGACAAACAAGTTTGATCTTGAGTCATCCTACGGCCATCTGGTTAGGCCTACTTATGTAGATCCCAAGAAGCAATACCAGGGATGGACCCTCCTCCGATACTATGGTTCCAGTGTCTTCAAAGCACCTTACAGAGAGATGGAACTCAAGAGTTATGGTCCTTATGTTCATGGACATAACTATAAGAGGGCACCAAAAGCGATAACTTTTGTACCTAAGGAAAATGAGATGGAAAAGCCCTGTGTATGCTGTAATCAGGAGGCTTCCAACTCCAAGTATGTTGCTCCTGCTAGACCTCACATTCAAAAGGTAAATAAGGAATACAAGAGATGGTACAACAGGTTTGACCGTCGGTGTTGTGGCAAAATTGGTCTTTATGGCACAAGTTTAACCCTACTAATTTTGAAACTCCACGAGTTAACCCTGCGAGACAAACTACTCACAAAGTTAATGTTCCTAGTGGTGGTAAGTTGATAAAGAACCAAGGACCCAAATATGTTTGGGTTCCTAAGGTAAAGGGATTTGTCATTGTAGGTATGTCCAAAAGCCAACAAAAATCCAATCTAGTATTTGGATAGCGGATGCTCTCGGCATATGACCGAGACAAGAAGACTACTGCAAGAATTTGCCCCACTCAAAGACGGACCAAAAGTCATCTTTGGAGGGTCAGACTGGGGAATTACAAAAGGCTATGGTATGATCTCCAACAAAGTAATCTCTTTCACAGACGTGGCTTATGTTGAAGGATTACACCATAATCTTATAAGAATAAGTTTGCTATGTTATAAAGGCTACATCGTTGAGTTCTGCAAGGATAAGTTTTTGATAAAGTCATCTGCAAATTTGGTGACGGTCTTAACAGACACTCGGAGCAGAAATATTTTCAGTTAAAATTTTCTTTGCTTAGACAACTCTACACCAATCTGTTTTCTTGCAAAGGATAGTGTGTCTCTTTGTGACCAATGGTACAAGAGATTAGCACATATTAATTTCAAACCTTAAATATGTTATTTTCTCACACTTAGTGTGTGATGCCCCTAGCATTAAGTGCCATAAAGAGAGTCCATGTCACTCATGCTAAATGGGTAAGCAGACAAGGGCTACCTTCAAGGGTATTGTTGAAAAGGATTCTTCGAGAAGTTTGTACTTACTTCATATGGACTTATTCGGTCCTATTGCCTATTCACAATTTAGGAGGTAAGGTCTATACATTAGTAATTGTTGATGACTACTCACGTTTTACGTGGGTGTTCTTTCTGAAATATGTGTCAGGCACTTTTGATTCTTTCACTAATTTTGTCCGACAAATTATGAAAGAATAGGGATAGATCTTATTTACTCTAATTAAATATATATTATATAAAAGAGTAAGCACAGCACAAAAAATAAAGAAAAGAGAGCAAGCAACACAGAAAACACAAGGATTATAGTGGTTCCCCAAAACTGGGTACATCCACTCTTCTACCACCCTTGTAGGAATCCACTATAGGATTTTGATCAGGTGCCCTATCACTAACATGTTTTTGCTCAGGTGCCCTGTCACCACAAGATCTATTTGAAGGGAGATCTCACAACCCTTTAGGATTTTGAACAGGTGCCCAAAAACCAAGCTAAGTTTTTTGATAAGGAGACTTAAGAACCAGGTGGTTAACTTTTGAAGGGAGTTAAAACCCTGTGTACAGTGGGGTGAAGAAGGTTATGTTGTCTTCTCTTTCTCAAATAGTTTATAAGACTTTAGTGGATTGCTTCATGTTGTCAAAGCTCCCCCTGATATGATTATTGTTCAGGAATGATGGAAGCTTTTCTTTAGGGTGTAGGTCTTCAGATTGATGTTGATCTTCAGTAAGCTTTTTAGACTGATATTGATTTTTGTCTCTTGAGAACCTGGAGCAAATGAAGAACTCTATGAATATCTTAATTGATGCAGAGTTTTTTCATCTCGGTAAAAGGAAAGCCTTCTTAAATTTTCTGTTCTACTTTCTGTCTTTTTTTGTTATTCTCTTTATCTCGAATTCAAACATTTGAATTCATTTATCTTTGACAATGGCTGAAGCATTCCCAAGAGAGTAGAAGATGCCTTAGGAATTAATTCAGAATTAACTTCTGAAACAACCCACATTTAATGTTGCCTTTGAACGGCTATTTCCATTAAATATGAGAGTTATAATTGCCTTAATTAATTATGCCAACTGTAAAACATCTGCCTGAAAACTGTACAAAATTCATCGATCTGGGCTCGCAGATCGTCGAGCTTAGCTTCCATTTCGTCGAGCTGAGAATCTTTCTTAAGTTCAGAGATCGTCGACCTGAACTTCTTGCTTGAGATCAGAGTTCATCGACCTGAACTCAGAGAAGGAACTCTGAGTTCGTCGATCTTAGATCTACGTTCGTCGACCTGAGTTCGACTATCGTCGAACTGATTTTCTTCCTTTGACAAATCTGGATTTTCCTGGAATTCTTTCAGCAATTCTCTTGAACTCTTCTGAGGCAAACCTGGAAGCAAACCTATGACCCATGACTATACAATGTGGGTCAATCTAAGCAATCCTAATAGTGATCCTTGCCCAAACCAGAACAAGGGTTCCAACAATCTCCTCCTATTTTGGTGAGGACACTATTTACACAAAAATAGATAAAATATAAAGCAAAACAATATGCCTGAATTATAAATTTTTCAGCAGATGTACAATGGTGCTTTGAGAAAATAAAATAAATAACATAGATTTACTGCTGCAACCACCTAAGAAAATTCTCTTTACAAAGAGAATAAACAATCTTCCCCTAAACAACCACCAATGTATCCACTACATTGGCTGAGACTAAAGCTTTTGATTACTATCCAATACCACTGTTCCTTTGTGGCAAGATAGGTCTTTTCCTGAAAAGAAGGTTAGGAATTCTAGAACCAGATTACCTTGGGTCCTGGTTCTCTTTAATAATAATTAGATATAAAAGAATATTCAGGTTGAATTTTATAACCTAGTCGATGAAATTTCCTAGAAGGAATGGACCACTGGGTAAAAGGACTTTTGAGGTTTTGAGTTGGATTATAATTTTGAAAATAATGATAATTTAAGTTACGAAATTTTTAGTTCGACGAAAAATAATTTTGTCGATCTGAGTTCAATGATTGGCAGTGAGTTCGTCGAGCTCTATTCACAGAATGAAAATAGTTGTTTTCTGTGTTCCACGATTGCCGACCTCGGTTCGACGAAGTGTATTTATTTTGTCGAGCATAAATTCCTGAACAGTTAAAATCAAAATCTCTATTCATAGTTCGTCGATCTCTGTTCAACGAATAGTGTTGTTTTCATCGAGCTTGGTTCGGCGAATTATATTGAACAAAAATTTGCTGAAGATTTTTAGTTTGATTTGGTAAAACTTCAGTTATTTTGTCTAAATCTATTAACTTTTCTTTGTCTTTAACTAATTCAAAATAATTAATCTGTTCAAGAGCAGTTTTCAATTTTCTTTAAGCTTTATGTTTTCTGAAGAAGAATTATTTAATTTTTCTCTGAGAAGTTTTATTTCCTTCTCAGATTGAATTAAATTTTTACATAGGATTTTAAAATCTTCTTTAAAATGTTCGGAAGAGAAATCAAAGGAAGAGATTACCTGATCTTCTTCTGATTCACATTTTGATTCTTCATCAGAGTCTGATTCTTCATCGGAGTTTCTACAAGATGCATTTATTACCATTAGGCAAAATTCTCTTGCTCTAGACTCTTCTTCATTTCTGTTGTACAGGATGAAGCTTCAGAGTGACTCCAAATTTCAGCTTCAAAGTCTCTTTCTTTAGCTGATCCAGCAGCCATTTATGTGAGGGAGTCCCAGATGTCCTTTGCTGAAGAGCATTCAGCAACTTCTTGAAAAATGTCATCAGACATTGATTGAGCTAAGATGTTCATTGCTTGTGCATCAGCAATATTTAGCCTTTTCTGGGCTTCTGTCCATTGAAGTGATGGAACAGGGTTGATGCTAGATGTTTCCACTGATTGATAAGGACCTGTCAAAATGGAATTGTAAATGGCTTCATCAATAGAGTTCATAAAAGCCTTATCCTTGCCTTCCATACTGCAAGCTTATCTAGATTGCGTATAGGAGGTCTGGTGCTTGAAAACTCTTCATTTTGTGCCATGATAAACTCTTTAGAAATATAAGATCTATCAGATCATTTTGGTTCAGGTATAAGCCTGTACAACCAAAGAAACGATGCTTTGATACCAATTGAAAGAATAGGGATAGATCTTATTTACTCTAATTAAATATATATGTTATATAAAAGAGTAAGCACAGCACAAAAAATAAAGAAAGAGAGCAAGCAACACAGAAGACACAAGGATTATAATGGTTCCCCTAAACTGGGTACATCCACTCTTCTACCACCCTGGTAGGAATCCACTACAGGTTTTTGATCAGGTGTCCTGTCACCAACAGGTTTTTGCTCAGGCGTCTTGTCACCACAAGATCTATTTGAAGAGAGATCTCACAACCCTTTAGGCTTTTGATCAGGTGCCCAAAAACCAAGCTAATTCTTTTGATAAGGAGACTTAAGAACCAGGTGGTTAACATTTGAAGGGAGTTAATACCCTGTGTACAATGGGGTGAAGAAGGTGTTGTTGTCTTCTCTTTCTCAAATAGCTGAGAAGACTTTAGTAGATTGTTTGATGTTGTCAAAGCTCCCCCTGAGATGATTATTGTTCAGGAATGATGGAAGCTTTGCTTCAGGGTGTAGGCCTTCAGATTGATGTTGATCTCCAACAAGCTTTTTAGACTGATATTGATTTGTGTCTCTTGAGAACCTGGAGCAGATGAAGAACTCTGTGAATATCTTATTTGATGTAGTGTTTTTACTTCTCTGTAAGAGAAAAGCCTTCTTAAATTTTCTGTTCTACTTTCTGTCTTTTTTTGTTATTCTCTTTATCTAAAATTCAAACATTTGAATTCATTTATCTTTGACAATGGTTGAAGCATTCCCGAGAGAGTAGAAGATGCCTTAGGAATTAATTCATAATTAACTTCTGAAACAACCCACATTTATTGTTTCCTTTGAACGGCTATCTCCATTAAATATGAGAGTTATAATCGCCTTAATTAATTCTGCCAACTGTAAAACATCTGCCTAAAAACTGCACAGAATTCGTCGATCCGGGCTCGCAGATTGTCGAGCTCAGCTTCCATTTCGTCGAGTTGAGAATCTTCCTTATGTTTAGCGATCGTCGACCAAAACTTCTGGCTTAACATCAGAGTTCATCGACCTGCACTCAGAGAAGGAACTCTGAGTTCGTCGACCTGAGATCGATGTTCGTTGACTTGAGTTCAACTATCGTCAAACTAATTTTCTTCCTTTGACAAATCTGGATTTTCCTGGAATTTTTCAGCAATTCTCTTGAACTCTTTTGAGGCAAACCTTGAAGCAAACCTATGATCCATGACTATATAATGTGGGTCAATCTAAGCAATCCTAATAGTGATCCTTGCCTAAATCAGAACTAGGGTTCCAACAAATTCAGAACAAATTGATCTGCTCAGTGGTCAAAATCAGAAGTGACCATGGAACAGAATTTGAGTCTGGTGCCATTACAGAATTTTGTGCAAGTCAAGGTATCTTTCATGAGTTTTCCTCCCCACACACTCCATACCAAAATGGAGTTACTTAGAGAAGGAATAGAACCCTAATTGAAGTATGTATAACTGTGTTGAATGACGCTTAACTTCTGGAGTACTTCTAGGATAAAGTAGTCAACACAGCTTGTCACATGCAAAACAGAGCACTTATCAACAAAATCTATCGTAAGATCCCCAATGATCTATTAAAGGGCAGAAAACCGACTGTGTCCTAATTTATAATATTTGGAAGTAAATGTTTTGTACTTAATAATGGGAAGTATTATCGCACAAAGTTTAGTGAAAAATGTCTTGAAGGTATTTTTGTAGGTTATAGTAGTCATAGTAAGGCATATAGGATTTTCAATAAGAAAACTCTGGTGGTAGAAGAGACAATCAATGTTGTATTTAATGATACAAGCCTTCTCCAAAGTAGCTCGTCTAGTGTTATTAGTGTAGATATAGGTACCAGGTTCAAGGAACTAAGCTTGGATGAAGCTGTCGAGGAAGAAGCTCCAAGCTTGGTCAAGATCGTCAATCCAGGCTTAGTGGATGTAGAATCGCTAGAGAAAGAATTGCTTCAACCTCCAGAGGATGCACCAAATGTTGTAGAATCTGCTGGTGGGAGAGAAAGAAATCTATGGTTTAAACACCTAAGAGATCACCTAATTGATCAAATAATTGGAGAGTCAGTCAACGATATTAGAACCAAAAGAGGTACATTTAATGAGATTATGCATCTTAGTTTTCTGTCACAGGTTGAGCCAAATAAATTTGAAGAGTCAAACAAGGATGCATCTTGAATTTTGGCAATGCAAGAGGAGCTCAATCAGTTTGAACATTGCAAAGTCTGGGAGTTGGTACCCAGACCCAAGGGACAGAATGTGATCGGCACCAAGTGGATCTTCAGAAACAAGCTGGACGAAAATGGAGTCATTACCAAGAATAAAGCCAGGCTTGTAGTTCAAGGATACAGACTAGAAGAAAGGATTGACTTAGACCAGACCTTTGCTCCAGTGGCCAGGATCGAGGCGATCAGGTTGTTTCTTGCATATACTGCCCTCAAAGGCTTCACCATCTACAAAATAGACGTGAAGTCAGCATTCCTAAATGGGAATCTGAAATAGGAAGTATACGTAGTGCATCCCCCAGATTTTGTTAATTCCAATTTCCCTGATCATGTTTACTTTTTAAATAAAGCTCTTTGTGGCTTAATGCAAGCTCCACAAGCTTGGTATGAGACGTTGTATAGCTTTCTTCTTGAGAACAAGTTCACAAGAGAAAAGATAGACAAGACATTATTTCTTAGGGAAGTAAAAGGCAAGATTTTGCTAGTGCAAATCTATGTTGACGATATCATATTTGGCTCTACGGAAGATAACCTTTGCAAGAAGTTTTCCAAACTTATGCAAGGGAAGTTTGAAATGAGCAGTATTGGAGAGCTGAAGTATTTCTTAGGACTTCAGGTGAAACAATCTTAAGATGGAATTTTCATCTCTCAGACGAAGTTTACCAAGGAGCTTCTTAAGACATTCGGAATAGAGAATGCAACCTCTATGAGGACTCTAATGGGTTCAACTATGTCTCTGGACAAGGATGAGAAGTGGAAACCTTTTGATGAAACCAAGTACAGAAGCATAATTGGATCCTTGCTCTACCTCACTGCCAGTAGACCAGATATAATGTTTTCAACATGTGTTGGCGCTAGATTTAAAGTGAACTCAAAGGAATCTCATTACGTCGCTGTAAAGCGAATTTTAAGATACCTTGAGGATACACACAATCTTGGCTTATGATACCCGAGAAATAATGATGTCGAGCTAAATGGTTTTTCAGATGCCGATTTTGAAGGAAGCAGGGATGATAGGAAAAGCACTTCCGAGATGTGTCAATTCCTCAGAAGACGGCTTATTTCATGAAGAAGTAAGAAGCAAAATTATGTGGCAACTTCTATGGCTGAGTCAGAGTATATCTCTACAGGTAGTTTTGCACACAGCTTCTATGGATCAGGAATCAACTTGAAAACTACAACTTGAAGTTTAAAAAGATTCCAATGTATTACGACTCATCCAGCGCAATTGCAATCGCGAATAATCCAGTCTCTCATAGCCGGACAAAGCACATCGAGGTGCGATATCACTTCATCCGGGAACATGTGGACAACAAGGACATAGCCCTCAGCTATGTCCTGACGGATAAACAGGTCGCAGACATTTTCACAAAGCCGCTGGACGAGGCCAAGTTCTCATTTTTCAAAACGAAACTAGGAATGCTGAACAAGGACTCTTGAAGAAGGCTAGAAGAGGAAATTCTCGGGAACTGCATCAAGGCAGAAAAATATCCCAAGGCAAATTTGTCGAATATCAGACAGAACATTCGCCGATTCATCGGATATCATTGGATACTCGCCGAATCTGACTCAGTTCCGGCAAATCTACCCGAATTTCACTTATGGCAAAAAATTTTATCTTTCTATTGGATCCAAAAAGCAGCTGAATGTCAGGTACGCACTTTCCTTGTCAATTTTAAAATTGAAAATTATATATATATATATATTATATATATATATATATATATATATATATGGGAAAGGGGGGGCAACCGCACGACTACACTCGCCAAAATCAAGCTGAATCGCTGCAAAATCCCTCTCGAATCTTTGGCTCCCGCGACATTTGCTCGTCATCTTCCTCCTGCGGATTTGCTCTCATTAATCGTCGTCTAGTTCAGTGACAGAAATCCAAGAATTCTACAAAGTTCCAGCAAGACCTATACCATTTTCCCTCAATTATTCCTCTGATGGCTTGAAATCTCGATAACTTGCTCTCACCGATCCAATAGTGCTTTCTCGCCATTCTGACAGTGATAGTGTAGTGACAGTAATTACTTAAACCGACAGAAGTCCAGCAAGCTCTCATTCGTTCTTATAATCTCCATGGCCCCTCAAAGCACTTGTGGTTTGATGGGAGGTGGAGAATTAGTCCAAATGGGGTTTGCCTCTGCCTCTGACGAATTCCGTAATATGATCCTAATGTTGGAGACTGCAGGACTTTCCTTTGTCCTAGAACACCCTTGCAAGGTTCTGGACAAGGAAGTTCTTGAATTCTTTCAG
Source organism: Platanthera zijinensis (assembly GCA_039513925.1). NCBI lineage: Eukaryota > Viridiplantae > Streptophyta > Magnoliopsida > Asparagales > Orchidaceae > Platanthera > Platanthera zijinensis. Next base: position 96,555,015 of record CM077091.1, read on the forward strand.
CATGCCAAGATGCGACGTGAGGACACCGTCATCAAAAGTAGAGTTTTGCAGACTAAAGTCATAGTTAAAGCTTCACTCCTCACTAGGTACTTGAGGCTTCCTCTTTCTGAAGAGGCTGATTACCTCGTCGAGGATTATTTTTCTAGAGCTCTATTATTTTTTTGACTACCCCGAGGCATAAAGGTTATAAAGAGTAAAGGAATGAACGAGGAAGGAAAGCTTCTATCTGACATCATTGGTAAAGTGTTGGTGTGCAAAACCAATTCCCATGACTATGTATCTACTGAGATGTTCAAGACCCTAGTAGCAATTATTTGCAGGAAAAAATTGGACTAGGGTGCTCTGTTGTTTGAGAAAATAAAAGATAGTCTTCGAACACCAAACTTTGTACGGATTATAAGCTTGTAGCTGAATCAACTGGATGTGACAAGTTTAATATGACCAAAGGTATGCATATCCATCACTTGAAGAAAATAGACTTATCCATATTTTTTAGGTAGGATAGAAGGATCTTGAGGCCAGGGGGAGCCCAAGTGTTGCATGTTGAGGAGGTAGAACAGCTTCCTGAGGACAGGATTCCTACTCCACACACTAGTGAAATTCCTGATAACTCGAATGTAGGAATTGAGGGGGAGACAGTTATAGCACAACTGGCCACCAGCATAGTGCCCATGAGTGTGCTTTCAGAGTCAGTATCAGAAGCTCCAAATACAGTTATTCCAGCTCCAAAGTTAGTGTTAGTACTAGATGCTCCAGTTATAGAAGTAGAGATATTTGTTCTACTCTCTGAGGTGGCTGGAATAGGCCTTGCAACTGTCTCAAAGCTTGTGCCTGTTGCTGCTAGGGAAAAGACTGTTGTGGAAGATGTTCCATCTCCATCTGAGCAAGAGGCTGCTGATAGCCTAGATGATGGTGCTGATGTTGAAGATGACATGGATAATGATGGATTGATTGTTGATGACCTTCTTGTGAAGGATTATGAGATTGAGGATGTTGCTGGTATGACCTCTACTACTATTTTTATGTTATTACTGCTGATGAGCTAATGGTAATGGAGAACTTGATAGTCCCTCTCCCGGACGTAATTCCTGCTTCATCTTCTGAGGGGGAGTTGACTAGGCCTTCAGTATCAGTTGCTACTGAGGTTACTAGGCTCATATGCAACCTTGAGAAAAGGAGAGGCAAGATGCCAGATGCACCTCCTACTGTAGAAGAGGAGGTTGTTGATCTTTTTGATGAGGAAGGAGATGCGGAGGAGCATACTCTTGTTCTGACTACTGCTGAAGACCTTGGTACAACTTCCAAAGCTCATTTATCTCTGATAGATGAGTCATCTAGTGAGGATCTGCCTAGTACTCCTATTCCTGATATCCCAAGTTCTAGTGCTGATAATTCAATTCTGCAGAGCATAGAAGCAATGTTGGCCAAGAAGAAAGCTTATTTTGATTCCTCCATGCAAAGAGTCTTGAACAAGTTCAAGGAAATAGAAAAAGATCTGAACAATAGCCTAGCAGAGGTTAAGGTTAGATTTGACAAGCTATATGCCAAGCTAGACTCATGGTTTACTCAAGGTGAAAAAGGGGTTGATTTTGTTATGAAAGGATTAAAGAGCAATCTGAATGTTTTGTGCAATGTTGATATAAATACCAAAACAATGATTGAAGCTTATAATCAATCAATGGTATATTATGACACCAGCATGAAAGCTTATTCAAATTCCTTGGCTGAAGAAGTCAGAAAGGGGGAGGAGACCATGACAGTTAATGTGGTAGCAAAGGTAAATGTGCTTTAGGAAGCCATGTTAGCAAACTTTGAAGGAGTAAATAACTACAGTTATGACAACTGTGTGTGGCTTCACAATCAGTTGACAGGATATCACGTACCTATCGTGTCTATACCAGCACATGATGAGACTCATCCTGCTCAGGATTATTCTAAGTATTGGTCAGATACACAGGACTTTTCCTAGGTTGGTGTTGTTGTTGCAGTTGCTGTAATTCCAGAAACCAAGGTGACTAAAGACATACCTCATCCTGTTTACAAGAGAAGAAGATATGGGGAAGGCCCGTTGGCAGTCAGGTCATAGCCCAACAGAGAGGTTGAGGATGTGTGGAGTCCTACTTCGAGAGGGATTATCTTGGACACCTTCTCCTTGGTTGACCTTGGAGGAGAAAAACCAGACCTACACTACGATCAAGAGGAATGGAACAATATAAGCTGGCATGTACCAAGAGGAGGATACATTTCAAAAATCATAAGGATATTGACCCAATGCCTCCAACCCCTCCAAAGTATTTTCCAAAGCCAAGGGCATATTTTGCTAGGCAGCAACTGAAGAGGCAGGGCAAGCAGACCTGATAGTCATATGTGTTTTATTTTGAGTGTTGTGGGTTGCCCCCCCCCCCAAATAATGAACACTATTGATATATATATATACATATGATTTTTTGTTTATATCTTGACTTGGAATGCGTTTATATTTAATCTTTATTATCTTTTTAGTTTTAATGTTTTATTATTTGTTATGTGCAATTCACCTTAGCTTATAGGGTTCTGACTACTTCAAATAGGGGGAGATTATTGGGAATTGTATCCACAATAACCCGGATTTGAAGAATGGTCTAGTTAATTGTGACTGTATTTGACGCTGTTATTTTAGTTATGTACTTACATGTTTAAATTGTTAAGTACACACCAATGTTAGGTTACAGTGGGTCAGTAAACACATGACTATACAATGTAATCCTTCATTATATAGGTCAATGTGTTGACTCACATGTAATCTCTTTATTGGGGTGTACTTCTATCCTAAGTACACGAGAAGGATCAAGGAAGGACGAAGGCTTGGAATCAGAAGGACAGGAATTTACGTAACTAAAATTGATCGAGTATGGTTTGGAATACTCATCGAATTCGTCGAGCATACGCGTTGATACTCGTCGATTTGTCGTATATCCCTTCCAACACTCGTCAAATTCATCATTTGTACTTAAGGCAAATTCTCGAAGAATTCGAAAATTTTCTCCGCTCTTAAGGCTCTCAGTTCAATCATTTATCCCCCAAATCTACAAGAGACAGCCCTTTCAAACATTGCTCACTAGGAGCTACTGTCGGCCGCAGCGCTACCGCCACGCGGTAGGGGATAGAATCTTGTTTCTTCCCCCACTTTGGGTGTTTTCCTAGAGACAATCTCCAGTACTATCACTACAGCATCATGCACACCCCCTGACCCTAAAAACTACACGTTTATCCACGGAGTCTTCTCCGGTACGCAAATCAATCATCACCAATCCAGACCAACCTGTATGGATGGGCTTCACATAATATGTCTATTTCGTACTTTGATTTCGGATTCTATATACAAGTTTTATATAGGGGATATCAACGATCAACCCGTTGGAAATCTATCGTTCTTCACCATTTTGTGAGGATTTCCATGTATATGACAAATAATGTCACAACCTGCATTTTCCCAATAATTAATTTATATCAGAGTAAGGGAAAATACGCGTCGTGATGTCACGCCATGCAGGGGATAACTGCAGAAGCTCATGCAAGACTCCAAACTCTACAGTTTAAAAGAAAAACATAGGTTATTATGAATGAAATCCTGTTTATATTAAGAAGATAGCCATATCCCTCGACTTATTGGATCATCTATTCCACGATTAAAAATATAATTATACACTTGCGGAAGATACTTGTTCAAATTGACTCGAACATCCTGCATGAGTATAATTATCCCCGGGGAACAACTCATGCTATGCAGACTCTAGGTTTATAATAAGTGTAGGGAAAAAGTCTTTACGCTAATTAGAAAGTAGTAACTTAGTTTTGAAGGAGATTGCATGTATGATTTACTACTAATAGGGTTTTATAAGTTAAAAATATCTAACATGCAATCCTAGCAATAAATCATCCCAGAGAGCAAGTAATCTAAACCAAAACATAAGGAAACCACAACAGCTAGCAAGTGTCAAAATCAATAATCCTATAGGCGTCAACAAACTTACATGAACCCACAGTACAAAAGTATGTCTGAACTAGGAAAAGAAAACTAAAACGACAAACTATCTTGCTACGGCGTGGTGCAAAACCACAGCCGACACTGCTGCTCAGAAACTCCAAAATCAGGCCCACTAATAGCTATTGCTCTAAACCTGAGTCATTCTAAACATAGAACACCTCAGCAAGAAGGTACAAATGGTGGCAGAAAAATAAGCAAAAATATGCAAAGTTCAGAAGGGGTACCAACCCAAGACCAAAAGTACTGAAGTAGAGTACAGGATTAAAGTGCAAAATAATCAGAGAAATATTACTTACGTGAATCATCATGTACAACACATCATGCCAGATACCCAAAGTAAAGGGAGAAGGCATGATTAAATCACAAGAAAAAATACTCCAAAACTTTATTTACCACCTATGATCAACTCTTCCTGAAAACACGGGCGAGGTGTTCACTTACAGCCACACCCCCACTGATGTTAAAATCCGTCTAACTGCGGGGAGACATATACACTCCCCCAATTGCTGCAGATGCCCAAACAACTGCTAGAGTTCCTCAAGGCACTAATAAAGGGAAACAACCCTTGCGGTTTGGTGGATTTGCCCACTAATACCCGCAACAACAAAAAAACACCAAGAAATAAATCTCAGGACTTGGCACATCAAATTTTTACTAGACAGTTCTAGATTCAAGACACAGTTGATCAACCTTTAAGAATGATTAACAATCCTAGATAAACTCGACTACGTTCTTCAATAACGGTAGATCAGGCGATTAAAGTCAATACTAAAACATTTCATCAAACCTCTATGAAGCTACAAGATTCAGTTAACAAGACAAGATTTAGTAATTTTCAAGTGATCGAAAGATTAGACATAGCTATAACATGGAAAGACATAAAAAAATTGCAAGAAGATAAAGGAACAAAACTCATTCGTTACCATTAAATTGGACAAGGAGAAAAGAAGGTAAACCACCACTTGACTTGGTTTTACCGGAAAAAGTCCTCTGAATCATTCCACGTCGTAGATCGGGGCAAAAGGATGCGGGAGGAGTTGAAATCTGAACAAGAACGACAAAAAAAGAGCTTAGGGCCGAAAAACCCTAACAAGAAATCTCAAGAAATGAGGAAGATATTACCATGATGGCGTAGCTCTCGGCGAGAGCTTTCCGAATCTATGTTCGGTTGATGATTTCGAGCACCGGAGACCCGTCAGCGGCGACCGAAAGGTTCACGAAATATTTTATCTCTCACGCTCACGACGCTCTGGTTCGGGAGGAAAAATTGGAGAAGATGAAGATAAGACTTTTCTTTTCTTTCTAATAACCTTAGTATAAGAGTTTATAGATATATATGTATTCATAAAATCTTCTTGTCTAAACCGGAATGAAAACGGATAAAATACGAGCAGTTTTGCGGGAATCAAAAATAGAAGTCTAGGATGACTTAAAATCGAAAAGTGCCCAACATGAAAGTTGTAGATCTCGTCAAGACAAATAAATTTCATGTTAACAATTTATTCGTACGACACCGTTTTGACCCTCAAAACGGCGCCCGAACTTAAACTGGAATGGAAATCTCGAGAAGAATAGGTTTACTCGAGATGAAGACTAAGGATACTCGAGATACACATACTTATGTCGAGATAGAACATACAGCACTCAAGAGAATCAATAGAACTCGAGATAATAGGTATAAAACTCGATATAAATCAGAAGCACTCGAGATAATCAATAGTACTCGAGATAAAATACCACAGTACAGACAATTTATGAGTGGGTTCACTGAAATCGAAAATAGTGGCCTAGGATGAGTTCAATCGAAAAGTGCTCAACATTGAAGTTATAGATCTCGTCGAGATGAACAAATTTCATGTTAATGATTTTCCATCCGACACCGTTTTGACAGGAATTTACTCGAGATGTATACAGGAATTTACTCGAGAGAACAGAAATCGATCGAGAACTTCAAAGCAGAACATCAAATAAAGAATAGTGCTGGAATAGTGAATTTTACAAATATACAAGAAATCAAACTATAGACATGAATAGTGAATCACATTTTTTGAATAGTTCTATAAAATATTCATATTTTATATTTTTGAACAAAGAAACACGAGTTCAAAACGGAGGCTCATACGCATGCTGAATTAAATGAAACTCACACCGTAAGCAAATACTGACGCTACAAAACCAACAGCAAAATCAAAACCTAAATCCGACGAGCCATTCCCGAGATATTAATCTTCAAAGTATACGGCGAATATAAACAATTCAAAACTTCAATCGCACGTCGAGACTCCAAAAATACTCGGATTGCGACAAAACTTGACGAGCAAGTCCAAAATTACTCAATTCAAATTCCAAATGCAAAATTTTCCAATTACGACAAAATTTCAAGAATTTGGCCGACTCGACCAAACGGGCACGAAAATGTCTTAACGGCGTTGCGCCGTTAACTCGACGTTAAAAGTAACGCCACGACATCATAAATATGACGATACCAAAGCCAATAAAATCATCGAAAAATCGGGGGCGTTACAGTCACTCCCTCTAAAAAGAAATTTCGTCCTGAAACTTAACACAACTCCAAAATCAAACCAAAACGAGAAAATCGAACACAACCTAAAACATTGAGACATACCAGAACTAGAAGAAGAGGTGCGGATGAGATTCTCTCATCGCTGATTCAAATTCTCACGTCGCGCTCTCGACGTCCTGATTTCTCCAAAGAACCTTGACCATAGGAATTGTCTTCCTCCGCAACACTCGATCTAGCGATTCCAAAACGCGGGCAGGATCTTCTATATACGAAAGATTGGGCTGAATTTGGGGCACCGAGTCAAGGACTTGACGACCACTACAAACACACTTCCACAACTAGCTCATATGGAACACATCATGGACACCGGGGAAGGTAGCAGGCAATTCCAACCTATAAGCTGACACTCTGATGCGCTCCATAATCTGAAAAGGTCCCATATACCGGGGATCTAACTTGTGGTTCCTTCCAAACCTTTTAACACCTGGCATCGGAGAGACTTTCAGAAAAACCAGGTCCCCAGCAGCAAACTCCAGATCGATCCTTCGTCGATTAGCATACTTCTCATAATGCTCTTGTACTACACGGAGCTTCTCTCGGATATTTGTTACAGCACAATTCATCTCTTCAAGGGCTTACGAACCTAGCAATGGTCTTTCACCAACCTCAGCCCAAAATAAAGGAGTCCTACAAGGCCTCAAACGGGGCCATATGCAGACTCTCTTGATAACTATTATTGTAAGCGAATTCCATGAGTATGAGACGCTCATCCCAAGCACCACCGTGATCTAATATGTAACACCTGGTCATATCTTCTACGAACTGATTAATTCTTTCCATCTGACCAATGTGAAAGGAGGGAGTTATTCAGATCTACTCTAGAGGGGGGTGAATAGAGTGTTTAAAAAACTTTAGGTTGTTTTAATCTATTCTATCAGAGTACAAAAATAGGTGATACCAATAAATATATAAGCAGAAGGAAAACTAGAGAACTATTCCAAATATCACAGAAACTAGCAAGAGCAATAAGAAAAGGTGCAACCAAACGGCACAAGAGATTATAGTGGTTCCCCAAATCTAGGTACATCCACTCTTCTACCACCCTAGTAGGAATCACTCTCAGGTTTTTGATCAGCTGACTGCCACCAAATAATATCTATTTCAAGGGAGATATTGCAACCCTTCTGGCTTTTGATCTGGTGCCGGAAAACCAACTTGAAGTCTTTTGATCAGGTGACCTCACAACCAGAAATTACTTTTGAAGGGAGTAAAAACCCCTTTACACAGAGGGGGAAAGAAAAATTTTAGTTGTCTTGTCTTTTCTCAAGAAAATGAGAGAAGACTTAAGAGTGATCCTGATGGAGTCAAGGCTTGTCCTGTGATTTGAATGGTTCAGGAGATCAGAGCCTTGTACAGGGTGTAGGACTTGAAATCCAGAAAGCTGAGACTGATTGAGGATGATTGTCTCCACAAGCTTCCTGAATGAAATCTTGTTCTTGAAACTGAGAACTGTTCTTCTTCTTTTTCTTGCAGCCTTGTTATCACTTTAAAAAGTCTGTAGACTGCATCAAGAAGTAAGTCAAGAATAATAATTCTCTCTGGCTTTTATTCTCTGAGTCCCTTTCCTTTGAGTAATTCCAAACTGAGTTTGAAATCGTCCACCTTGATTGACTGCTGGAATCATTGGAACTTGTGCAATGGCTATAAGAGAATTAACTCGTTTCCTTAACTGTCCCGAGAAAGGCTGTATAATAGCTCTGTGAAAAGCAGCAATTAATGCTTGCCAAGGAACGGCTATATTCACAGAATATATTCATTAATCACTCAGAGTCATATAAGAAAAATAATAAACAGTCAATAAGGAAAACAATAACTGTAGGGAATAAAATGAAGATTTGGCAGAAATCGTCGATCTAGTCTTGAGATCTTCAAGCTCAAACATCCTCTATCATCGAGCTGAGCCCTATGATCGTTGACCTGTAAATCTGCTTTCCAAACTGGGCTTCACAATCATCGAACTGAGATGGTTGAACGTCGATCTCAATCTTGAAAGTAGATCAGAGATCGTCGACCTGAGTTCAGCAATCGTCGATCTCAGCATTTAGAGATTTAACTCTGAGATCGTCGAGCGCAGAACGAAGATCGTCGAGCTCTCTTCAGAGATCGTCAAATGAATTTTTACTTAGAAAAATTTCTGCCTTGTTTACTCTCTGCTGTCTTATAAGTATCTAATGCCTTAGTATTGTCTCACTGAGTTGATGACCAGGCTGACACCTAAGACACTAGACTAGACCCTGGCTATACAAAATGGGTCTGACTTAGCCTAGATTAGTGAACCTAGCCCAAATCAAAACTAGAGATCCAACAATCTCCCCTTATTTATGTGAGGTCACTAAACAATAATAAAAGAAAATAACAGGAAAACTATAAAGCTATATTTGTCATGAAATATAAGAAAAGTTCAACAGATATTTACAATAATAAATATAGACACAAAAGGAAAATAGTCACTAAGACTTGTCTGAAGCTGGCTTAGCAAATTCAATTTTTCTTTTTGGATCTACTACTTGTTGTCTTGTCATTTTCAAGTCTGTTTCACCAAGAACTTTAATTATAGCTTCTCTGGGAACAACTGTCTCAGGATGTACCTGTATATAGGCATTAGCATCGAAGATATTCTTATCAATATTAAATTATTCCAGCTCTTTCTCCCTATACTTAGACATAGTTGAGAATTGAGAAGGATCAGTTCCTTCTTTTCTAGCTTTATTTATTTGAGAGAGACCAATCAATTCATGAAACCTAGTTATCCTAAAGTTAGGATCGAGCTCAGGTTCATACTGAGATGATTCTTCTTTAGAGTCATGAGAGGTCATCTAAAGCTTTCTATGTTTGATTGATTGTTCTTGAATTTTGTTTCTGTTGCTATATGTTGAGAATGATTGTCATGAAGGTTTGAAGGAGGTCTGACTTGGCTGAATTTTCTAGGAATCCTGAATCTCCTGCTAGAATCTGAAATATCTTCTCTATCAGCCTGATCATACTGTCTACCTCTCCTTCTTGAATAGCCCCTTGAATAAGACCTGGATGGTCTATTGTGAGAGTGAGGAGCATAAGAAGTCTGCTGATGGGAGGAGGTAGCAGTCTTAAAAGCAATATTTCCACTAGCACCTGCTAGAGGAGGAGGAGGAGGTGGATCCTTCTTGAAAACTTTGACAAGAGAGGAGCCAATCTTTCTCCTTTTCTTCTGAGCCTTCATCTCATTCTTGGAAAATCTCATCCAGTGAGGAGAAGTTGATGTGAGAGTAATATTGTGCCTAATGAAGTAAGGAATGTCATCTTGAGAATTAGACTTAGGAACTTCCTTCACTGGAGCTTTTCTTTTCTTGGTCACTTTTTTCTTCTTGCTGACATCTGGATCTAAGTCTGAATCTTAATCACTATCAGATGAGCCTGGTGGATTATTTTACAAATCATCAATCTCTTTGATAACTGAAAGTTCTTTAGCAGCATCAGCAGCCATAATTTCATCCAAGCTTTGGATTGGAGAAGTAGAATAAGCATAGATTGGAGGAGAGAAGGCCTTGGGCTCAGACTCTCAACCTCTAGCATACTGATTAGCTCAGGCACTTGAATAGCAAAACTCTGAAGAAGCTGAAGTAAAAGATCTTTTCTCACAGGAGCAGTATAACATATTATTTCTGAACAAAATGGAAAAGCAGCCGGGGAAAGATAATCTCTATACAAAAGATGAAAAGTGCTTAGGACTGAAGTCAGTTCAAAAGCTGGAGAGATGAAGCAATCTCCATGAATAATGTCCAAGGGTTCTTCGGGGATTTCAAGGTCATCTTCCAAAAATTCAATAACTTCTGTATCAGGAAAATCAATATCTGCATTCTCTATAACTATCAAAACTGTATCTACAATCATCTCTGTATCTACAACTGTCAAACCTGTGTCTGCCTCTACCAAAACTATGTCTGCCTCTACTATTGCAACTGCTTGAGGAGGAGGGACTTCTTCACTGGACATCTCCCCCTACTTGGTAGCAGTAATTTCTGCTTCCAGGCCCCTAGATGAAGAAGGGCCAGAGAAAGAGGACAACAAAGGAATTAAAAGAAACTAATAAAGGTGCAATGGCATCCTCTATAATGGCTTTGATGGTAGGGGCGAGGAAGACAATGAGAGCAGATGGAGTAGATGATATAGAAGGAAGAGAGGAAGTAGTATGACCACAAGCTGTGCAGATGTTGGAGATGGTAGATTGAGTGGTGGATTCAGGGATAGACACTTGTTCTTGATGGGGGGAAACATGAGATGAGGTTTCATGAGTTGGTGAAGGGATTGGTGAAGAGAAATGAAGATCAAAAGTTGGTGAGGTTTGGATTGAGATGTTGGTGGAGGGGATCTCTTCTAGATAATGTGGTAGAGGGGATAAAGGAGTAGGAGTAACTGGAGGAGGGCTTGGAGGTGGAGTTGGTTGATGTGGCAAAGGGGAAGTTGGTCTAGCTAGGGAAGGAGGGATCTATGGCTCATCTTCTCTAGGGTGAGGAGTGACTGGAGCAGTCCTTGTGTCCTCAAAAACCCTGTGGGTTGAGGGAGCCCTGGAGGGCTTTAAGATATTCCTCTCCCACTTTCCAAAGAGACCTGGGGTTAGTCTCTTGGAAGCATTGATGAATGTTGTTAGGGATGTCAACAACTCAGGGCATTTTTCTGTGAGAAAAATCGCTAAAATTCTGCCAAGAGAGACCTCTCTCTCTTATTTGCTTTCTTCCTGATCAACTCAAACAAAACATCAGCCCAATTCAATGATTTCTGATACTGATAACTTCATCCTGGTCATCAGAAACTTCTGTAACTTCGGTGAATCAAATAGATTCAACACATCCTGAAACATCTGATCACTATGCTTGAATGAGTCCAGATCAATATCAAAACTTGAATCGAACTTCATGTTGGACACAATCGCCGCTTGAATTTCCATTGGAGAGTTTCCGCAGAGAAAACGAAGAACAAGTGCAGAAGGGAAATGGAAAGCGCAGGACTATTTCCATGTAAACCCTAGATTATAAGGTTTAAGAAAATGAAGAGACGAAGTTAGCCAAGCATATTAACTACTAAAAACGACTTCAAAATCAAGGTTTGCAAAGTATTTTAATATAAAATGAGTTCGATAACCTCAGATCGAAGAGAAAGAATAAATCGTCAATCTCAGGTCGACGATAAATTCTCTGAACCAAAAATCATCGATCTCTGTTCGACGACAATTGTTTCACTAAGAAGTAATCGTCGATCTCCGTTCGACTTTCAACTTCATGAAGCGTTAGCAGATCGTTGATCTCCGTTCGACGATCTGTCAACAAATCGTCGAGGTCAGATAGAAAGTCAAATAATCTCATCTCCATTAATCATACCTAGCTGATTCATAAAGAATAGATGTTTCTTTTCATCCAAGGATTTGGTGAAAATATCTGTCCTTTGCAAATCAGTAGGGATGAAGGTGAGATTGATTTTCTTTTTGTCTACACACTCCCTAATTAAATGATGCCTTACATCTATATGCTTAGTCCTAGAATGATGGACTGAATTCTGTGATATAGAAATAGCACTAGTACTATCACAAAATATAGTTGAATTATTTAAGTTGTATCCATAGTCTAGTAGCTGATTTTGTATCCATAGCATCTGAGAACAGCAACTGCCAGCTGCTATATACTCAGCTTCTGCAATTGATGTTGACACAGATGTTTGCTTTTTACAAAACCAAGAGAAAATCCTAGCACCCAGAAACTGGCATGTTCTAGAGGTACTTTTCTTGTCTACATCCAGTAAAGTTAGCATCTGAGAATCCAGTCAACTCAAATTCTGACTCAGCAGGATACCAGAGTCTTAGATTTGGGCAACTCTTTATATATCTTAAAATCCTTTTTAATAAAATAAGGTGCGATTCTTTAGGATTTACCTGGAACCTAGCACAAATACATGTGGCAAACATTATATCTGGCCAACTTGCTGTAAGATATAACAGGGACCCAATAATGGCCCTATATAATTTCAGATCAATAGGTTTCCCATGCTCATCAGAATCAATCACAATACTGGCAACTATGGGTGTTTTCTTAGCTAAGGCACTAGCCATGTAAGACCCCCCTCCCGGAACACAACACACGGCACGAGGGGAGTCTTATGCCCGAAATAGCCGCCTTACGGTAGCACTAACACACGGGTTAGCCTTTACCATAAGACGCCTATTCCGCCGGCTACAATCCATATCACAACAATCATGCCAACCCAACCATAACAGAAAAGTAAAGCAGTTCAATTCACAGCTAAGCTTAAGTCCAAAAGAGCGGAAGATAACAAGCACAACAGGCTTGTACAAAAGAACAAGAGTCTAGAAATGTTTTGCCAAACGGCTACATGAAAACACTCACGACTGTCACTGACGGTGCCGATGGCACCACCACCTCAGGTCCTATCATCCGGGCCTGGCTGTCCTGCTGCATAGTCCGTTGCTGCTCTACCTGCGGGGTTTCCTCCTAAAAAGGAAGACGTAGCAACCGTTAGTCATAAGACTAAGTGGCTTCACATCCGCTCCCCCGGCGACTCCTCGGCACCGGGCGGAGAAAGGAACAAAGGTACAATATGTATATATATAAGCAAGTAAACAAGCAGGTGACTGTAAATATGGTGGAGTATAAACTACGCTACACAACTAGCAGTTCTACAAATATCAATAATATATGACAGCAGGTATAATTAATCAAAATAATAACTCAACTTATAAGAGTGCACATACAAACTTATAAGTTAAGGATCGGATTAACAGTAAAGTAACTCATCGTATAAGAGTGCCCATACAAACTTATACGATGAGGATCTTGTGTATGCAATGGATGACATGATATGAATGTTATGCTATGACCGAATCATGCGCACGCACATGCAAATTGCTATGTCGACACAGACTTGAAGTTCCCACTTTTCGAGCAGGTAGCTAACCTCTCAGGCGTCGTCCGTCGTGGCCAGACGGCGACAGTGGAGCGGGCGTCTCCACTACTAGGTGGTATCACACTACCTATCCTAGGCCCCCGTACGCCTCAACGCTAAGAACACAACAGCGGAGCTCACATGCGTACTACGGCTCAGAAGGGGTCTTGGGTAAATGTGCACCAAGAGCACAGCCCAACCTGGCCTTTGATTTCGAACCGGATGGAACCTCGGAAACGCACGAGGTGCAAGCCCAACCGTTCTCATGGCGCGGAGGAGATCTCGGGTTATGGACACCAAGTATCAAACCCTACCACCCAAGGTCTACCCATTGGCTCCCATCGGTGTGACGACTGGCGAACCCGTAGACCTGCCACAGTCATTATCTCAACATCGCGACACGATGAATCGTCGCACATCACATGCCCCAAAACAACTCACTCGATGCTACCCGTAGGGAGGCTTCAACTCTAAGCATCGGTTGTTAATAAACCCCTTGGGCTCGGATTACGGTTACAAAATACTCTTCACATAGTGTTCATCATGTTCACGCCCACCTATTCAATGAATTCACCTCAACACTATGCATAATAGATAAGTTCAACACCAAATTGTATAAATATATCCTATACCAATCTCAACTCCTAATATCTAGCCTTCCCATCCAATCCATTTCTCTACCATTGCATGGTTATTCCTTATTACACAACCAAATGAGTAACCATGCTAAATTATAGTAACAACAACATTATAGATATATGGGAGCAAGATAACAAATGGGCAAATCACAATCATTGCAAGAGTGCTAGCATTATAAATTAACAAGTGCATTAACATAGGATAGCCCGATACTAAAACTGGGATTCCCGGAGCTACAGGAATCCGATCACAATGCACAACCCCTCGTTGGAAAGGTATTCGCGAGGGCTACGACTTTCGTGTTGAGTCGATCGCCCAGATCTGGTCGCAACATACCAGAAATTCAACTCGAATACGTACAGGAAACAGTTTCCTGTACAGGAATTTTCCCGAACGCAGCGGACTCGAACCAGCTTTCCCGTGGCTACAGGTATCGCATGGAAACGAGCAACCACTCGTTGGAAAGGTAATTTCAAGGGCTACGACTTTCGTGTTGAGTCGTTCACCCAGATCTGGCCAGAACACCTCCGAAATTGTCCACGAAGGTCGCCGCGTGCAGAAATCAGATTTCTGCACGCATCTTAAGGCGAGATGAACGGCATCCGTTCATCTTCTTCCTTGCAACGACCTCGCATAAACTTCTCCAGAAATCACACCCAACCTTATTTCTCCTTTCAAAGCCAAACCCTCAACGAAAACCCCTCTCATCTCCACTTTGAATGATGAGAAGGTTGAGGGAGACTAAGCCTAGAAAACCTAGGCATGGCTTATCCTAAAAACTCTCCTCCTCACCATCAAGACTCTATGGAGTCGATGTCTCTCCTAAAATAACTATAGATCTAGCACCAAGGGAGAGGGGAGGAAGCTCACCTCAAGTCCAGCGGTACCACCATGGCCGGCCATGAGCCTCGCACTCCTTCGCGGCGGCATTGTTTTTCCCTTGACGGCGGCGGCGTTTTGATTCCTCCAAGGATGGCTCCGGCAAGCTCCTTCCTCCTCCTCCAGCCAAGAACTCTCTCAGAAATTTCGGGGTAGAAGAAAGGGGAATGAATGCTAGGGTTTCACAACTTTTTCCTTTTTATACACCGCAGACACGGGTAGGCACACGGCCGTGTTCCTACCCGTGTGCAGGTGACACGGCCGTGTTGCCTGCCGTGTTTAGGTCCGTGTTCATCCCCGGGAGATGTTTCTGCCGTGCTGGGGTTGCGGCACACGGGTAGAGACACGGCCGTGTCTCGACCCGTGTCCTCAGCACACGGGTAGGGACACGCCCGTGTCCCAATACCCGTGTATCTCTCTGACTGGTAAGCCTAATTTTATGAGGCACACGGGTATGGACACGGCCGTGTCCATACCCGTGTCAGCCAGAAATGACATTTTGCCTTGTTTTCCTCATTTCCCGTACGTTCGCACCTGTTCCCCCACACCCCCATTGGGCTCACCACAGCCCCCTAGACTCAAATACGCAATCAAGGGGCCTAGCGCGAATTGGGACGTTACAAATCCTATAAACAAAATAAAAGATTTCGTCCCCGAAATCAGGGTAAGGCTATGGGAGTGAAACACATAAAAGGGAACTATGCTTTCAAATAAAATTCTTACCTGTAGTAAACAATTCCGGGTAGCGCCCTTGCATTAAGTCCTTTGGCTCCCATGTGAACTCCTCCTTCCCATGATTAGACCATAGCACTTTCACCAAGGGAACACTTTTGCGGCGCAAGGTTCTTGTCTCGTTATCAACGATCCGCACCGGCTCCAGTCGCACAGACCTATCAGACGCCACGGCACCATCCGTCGTGGGGATATAATGTTCAGGCCGCAACAAAGCCTTCCGAAGCGACGATACATGGAACACGTCGTGAAGGTTCTCCAGCTCCGGTGGTAACTCCAACCGATCGGCCAGAGGGCCAATCCTTTCCACTACGACATAGGGCCCGACATACCTTGGGCTGAGCTTCTTAACTCCACGCACCCGCGACACTCCGTGCATCGGTCGAATCTTCAGGAACACCTTATCACCCACTTGAAATTCCACCATACGGTGCCTTGCATTGTAATATTTCGCCTGTCGGCTTTGAGCCTCTAGCATTCGATCCCGGACCAACCTAACCACCGTGTCCGTGTCATCAATATACTCATTTCCCAATGTCTTCGGATCTTCGTCTTGCACCCAGGACAAGGGTGTTCTACACCTCCTTCCATACAAAGCTTCATGAGGTGCCATTCCAATACTGGCTTGATGGCTGTTATTATAAGAGAACTCCACGAGAGGTAAGAGTCTCTCCCATGGTTCTCCTTTATCTAGCACACACAACCTCAGAAGGTCCTCCAATGTTCGGATGGTTCGTTCAGATTGCCCGTCCGTTTGTGGGTGAAAGGCTGTGCTAAAGGCGAGGCGCGAGCCCAAATAAGCCTGTACAGCCCTCCATTCTCTTGAAGTAAACCGACCATCCCGATCGGAGACGATCGTCTTCGGCACACCATGGTACCGCACAAATTGTTCCACAAAGAGACGCACTAAGACGCCCACCTGCGCCTCCTTCTTCATTGGGATAAATCGGGCTACCTTGGTCAACCGGTCAACTATCACCCACACAGAATCATTCCCCGAGCGCGAGCGAGGTAACCCGTGGACGAAGTCCATGGAGATGTCCTCAAATTTCCATTCGGGGATGGGCAACGACTGTAGCATTCCACCGGGGCTTCTGCACTCCGCCTTCACCATTTGGCAAGCCACACAATGAGTAACAAAGTACTTGACATCCCTCTTCATGCCCGGCCAACACATCGTCTTTCTCAAATCGGTGTACATCTTCGCGATCCCCGGGTGCACCGAGTACTTGGAGCAATGAGCCTCCTTTAGAATATCATCCCGAATGTTGTCACCTTCGGGGATGTAAAGCCGGCCACGAAAATGGACGAGGCCGTCTTTTAGGGAGTATTCTTCCGTAGTCCCATCCTCCATTGACTTGAAAGCCGGGGTTAAAGCCGCATCCTTCTTTTGCTCCGTCCGGATCCGGTCTCGTATGTTGCAAACTATACTCATCGCGGCCAAATATTCTGTATACTCTTCCGATTGATTCTTAAAGACCAGAGTGACTTCCATCTCTTGCAGTGTCTGGATTAACTCCATCCTCATCAAGTGGGATTCCGTGCTCGTTCCCGGTGCCTTTCGGCTCAAGGCATCAGCTACGGAATTAACCTTCCCGGGGTGGTAGTTCAAGGTGAATTCATAGTCGCACAAGAACTCCAACCACCGCCGCTGTCTCAAGTTTAACTCCTTTTGGGTGTGAACATACTTCAGATTTTTGTGATCCGAGTAGATCTCGCAGTGGACGCCATATAAATAATGCCTCCAAATCTTCAAGGCGAATACCACCGCTCCCAACTCTAGATCATGCACCGGGTAGCTGGCTTCATGCTTCTTCAACTGTCTTGAAGCATAAGCGATCACATGTCCATTCTGCATCAACACAGCTCCCATCCCTTGATACGACGCATCCGTGTAAACTTGAAAGCCCTCCTTCCCAGATGGAAGAGCTAGGATGGGTGCAGTCGTCAATCTGTCCTTCAACTCTTGGAATGCAGCTTCGCACTGGGGTGTCCATTCAAACGGCACACCCTTCTTGGTCAGCGTAGTAAGGGGAAGGGCGATCTTCGAGAAGCCTTTCACGAACTTGCGATAGTACCCGGCAAGTCCAAGAAAGCTTCGTATGTCGGCCGCTGACTTCAATGGCGACCACTCCTTCACGGCCTGCACCTTGGCCGGATCTACTGCTAGCCCCGCCCCACTAATCACATGGCCCAAGAACGCGACCTATCGAAGCCAAAACTCACATTTGCTGAACTTGGCAAACAAAGTGTGCTCCTTTAGTTTCCTCAGCACTAAAGTTAGATGTTCGGCGTGTTCTGCTTCAGTCTTGGAGTAGACTAGGATATCATCGATGAACACGATGACAAAGATGTCCAAATAAGGGCTGAACACCTTGTTCATCAAGCTCATAAAGGCGGAAGGGGCGTTTGTGAGCCCAAACGGCATCACGGTGAATTCATACAAACCATATCTCGAACTGAACGTCGTCTTCTGAATGTCATCTTCTTGTATCCTCAGCTGATAATATCCCGAATGCAGATCTAACTTGGAGAACCAATACGACCCCACCAATTGATCAAATAATTCATCAATGCGCGGTAGGGGATAGGTGTTCCGCACCGTTAACCGGTTCAACTCTTGATAATCAATACATAACCGCTGGGTGCCATCCTTCTTTTTGACGAACAAAACGGGCGCTCCCCAAGGCGACGAGCTTGGGCGAACGAACCCTGCTTCCACCAATTCCTGAAGCTGGACTCTAAACTCTGCAAGTTCCTTCGGAGCCATTCGGTATGGAGCTCGCGAGACGGGCTTGACACCCGGAATTAGCTTGATTTGGAAGTCCACTTCCCTATGCGGGGGTAGTCCCGGCAATTTCTCGGGAAATACCTCGGGAAATTCTCGCACCACCCGCACATCCTTGACCTCTAATGTCAATTTCTTCAACTCGAAGCAAATTACATAGACCTCGTCCCCTTCCATATGAGATTTCATAACTTGGATTGAAGATAATAATTTACGGGGTGCGAATTTAATACCTTGGAAGATGACTTCCGAGTCTCCATGCCTCAACATAACTTGCTTCTCCGCACAATTGATCCTGGCGTGGTGCCAGTCCAACCACTTCATGCCCAAGATGAGATCGAATTCCGGGATTCTTAACACTGTAGCCGGAGTTTCAAAGAACTTTCCTCCAATAAGGGTGTCGAAGTCGCAACTTGCTGACGACGTCATCTCAGAGCCGTCCGGAAGGCGCACCCTTTGAGTAGTGCCCGTGAAGTGTTGCACTCCCTCCAAGTCCTTCACGAAGTCCGCCGAAATGAACGAGTGAGACGCACCCGTGTCAAATAACGTATAGGCGGGTCTCCCGCTAACCATGACAGTGCCTAGGTTCCAAAAAGGTAATCACCATTCAAAATTGCGCGTATCATTTGTATCGTAAATCTAACAAGTCATATAATATTAATAAATTTGCACGTACCGCGATGACTTCCTGCGGATTTCTCTCCTGAGTCATATCCAATGCGAATACATGCTCCCATGCATGTCCTTGATTTCTCCCTGGTGGTCCTCTTCCTCGGCCACGCATGTGCCCTCGCCCCCGTGGAGCTACTGGAGGGGGAGCAATAGGAGCATCCCCGATCAGTCGCGGCGAAACTCGTCGGACATGCCCAGTTGGTTGCACTCAAAACATATCACCTCACGTCGGCCCCCAGGTTGTTGATAATGTTGCTGCTGCGGTGGTGGAGGTAAAGCTGGTGGTTGCGGAATTGGTACTCCACCCGATAGTTCCGGTTGACCCACGACCGCCTCTATGGTTTCCCCTTCCTCTGCCATGATCATTCTGCCTTCTATTACTAGGGCCGACTTCAATTACTCCTTCCGCAGGTCTCTTGCCACATCCCATGTGGTCCGCCTCCAGTCTCTTTGCCATGTCAATGATTTCTGCAGGCTTCTTCCATCGGCTATAAACAAAAGGGCCTGCCTCAGGGGGTCCCTTAATCCTTTGTAGAAGCGCTTCGCGTAGCCTCTATCGTCCAAATCATAGGAATCGGCAAACCTAGCGAGGTGTTGGAACTCCCTCTGGTACTCCATTACCGATTTCGATCCCTGCTTCAGCTGCAGAAATCTTTCTTCAAGTCCATCCCGAGCAGAAGAAGGGATGAAGTGATCCAGAAAAGCCTCGGTGAACTCGTTCCAACTGATGTCCGTGTACAACCGCCCTTGGAAGGTGGAGCCCATGAGGGACTTCCACCACCTTTTGGCGTGCAGCTCTAGCAGCGTCACTACCAATGTCACCGCCATGCTGTTCGGACATCTTATGCCAGCCATCAATTCCTGCACGGTATCAAGCCATTCCTCGGTGCGCACCGGCGATTCTGTCCCAAGATAGGCAGGAGGGGACAGGGCACGGAAGGTGCTCAACCAGTTGGAGCCTGGCGCTTGTTGTTGCACCGGAGCTTGCTGGGCTTTAAATGCATCCAATATTGCTGACAGCGTTTGTCCCAGTTCCGACTGCTGGAATTGTGAAGGGACGGAAGGGGTAGGAGTGCCCCCAACCGGCTCCACCTGCGCTGGGACCTATACGCAAGGTACAAACTAGGGTCAGGTTGGCTAAAACTAATGTCAAAGTTGGACAACTTAGTGTGAATTACATATGGGCACACCACTGCATCCGCTAAGTCGGTTTGTCCCCCAACCGACTAATCGAACGGGAGTGGGCCCATTGTTACCTGACTGCTGTAGGTGAAGATCGGCTAAGTCTGATACCATTTGTAAGACCCCCCTCCCGGAACACAACACACGGCACGAGGGGAGTCTTATGCCCGAAATAGCCGCCTTCGGTAGCACTAACACACGGGTTAGCCTTTACCATAAGACGCCTATTCCGCCGGCTATAATCCATATCACAACAATCATGCCAACCCAACCATAACAGAAAGTAAAGCAGTTCAATTCACAGCTAAGCTTAAGTCCAAAAGAGCGGAAGATAACAAGCACAACAGGCTTGTACAAAAGAACAAGAGTCTAGAAAGTTTTGCCAAACGGCTACATGAAAACACTCACGACTGTCACTGACGGTGCCGATGGCACCACCACCTCAGGTCCTATCATTCGGGCCTGGCTGTCCTGCTGCATAGTCCATTGCTGCTCTACCTGCGGGGTTTCCTCCTAAAAAGGAAGACGTAGCAACTGTTAGTCATAAGACTAAGTGGCTTCACATCCGCTCCCCCGACGACTCCTCGGCACCGGGCAGAGAAAGGAACAAAGGTACAATATGTATATATATAAGCAAGTAAACAAGCAGGTGACTGTAAATATGGTGAGTATAAACTACGCTACACAACTAGCAGTTCTACAAATATCAATAATATATGACAGCAGGTATAATTATTAAAATAATAACTCAACTTATAAGAGTGCCCATACAAACTTATAAGTTAAGGATCGGATTAACAGTAAAGTAACTCATCGTATAAGAGTGCCCATACAAACTTATACGATGAGGATCTTGTGTATGCAATGGATGACATGATATGAATGTTATGCTATGACCGAATCATGCGCACGCACATGCAAGTTGCTATGTCGACACAGACTTGAAGTTCCCACTTTTCGAGCAGGTAGCTAACCTCTCAGGCGTCGTCCGTCGTGGCCAGACGGTGACAGTGGAGCGGGCGTCTCCACTACTAGGTGGTATCACACTACCTATCCTAGGCCCCCGTACGCCTCAATGCTAAGAACACAACAGCGGAGCTCACATGCGTACTACGGCTCAGAAGGGGTCTTGGGTAAATGTGCACCAAGAACACAGCCCAACCTGGACTTTGATTTCGAACCGGATGGAACCTCGGAAACGCACGAGGTGCAAGCCCAACCGTTCTCATGGCGCGGAGGAGATCTCGGGTTATGGACACCAAGTATCAAACCCTACCGCCCAAGATCTACCCATTGGCTCCCATCGGTGTGACGACTGGCGAACCCGTAGACCTGCCACAGTCATTATCTCAACATCGCGACACGATGAATCGTCGCACATCACATGCCCCAAAACAACTCACTCGATGCTACCCGTAGGGAGGCTTCAACTCTAAGCATCGGTTGTTAATAAACCCCTTGGGCTCGGATTACGGTTACAAAATACTCTTCACATAGTGTTCATCATGTTCACGCCCACCTATTCAATGAATTCACCTCAACACTACGCATAATAGATAAGTTCAACACCAAATTGTATAAATATATCCTATACCAATCTCAACTCCTAATATCTAGCCTTCCCATCCAATCCATTTCTCTACCATTGCATGGTTATTCCTTATTACACAACCAAATGAGTAACCATGCTAAATTATAGTAACAACAACATTATAGATATATGGGAGCAAGATAACAAATGGGCAAATCACAATCATTGCAAGAGTGCTAGCATTATAAATTAACAAGTGCATTAACATAGGATAGCCCATACTAAAACTGGGATTCCTGGAGCTACAGGAATCCGATCACAATGCACAACCCCTCGTTGGAAAGGTATTCGCGAGGGCTACGACTTTCGTGTTGAGTCGATCGCCCAGATCTGGTCGCAACATACCAGAAATTCAACTCGAATACGTACAGGAAACAGTTTCCTGTACAGGAATTTTCCCGAACGCAGCGGACTCGAACCAGCTTTCCCGTGGCTACAGTATCGCATGGAAACGAGCAACCACTCGTTGGAAAGGTAATTTCAAGGGCTACGACTTTCGTGTTTAGTTGTTCACCCAGATCTGGCCAGAACACCTCCGAAATTGTCCACGAAGGTCGCCGCGTGCAGAAATCAGATTTCTGCACGCATCTTAAGGCGAGATGAACGGCATCCGTTCATCTTCTTCCTTGCAACGACCTCGCATAAACTTCTCCAGAAATCACACCCAACCTATTATTTCTCCTTTCAAAGCCAAACCCTCAACGAAAACCCTCTCATCTCCACTTTGAATGATGAGAAGGTTGAGGGAGACTAAGCCTAGAAAACCTAGGCATGGCTTATCCTAAGAACTCTCCTCCTCACCATCAAGACTCTATGGAGTCGATGTCTCTCCTAAAATAACTATAGATCTAGCACCAAGGGAGAGGGGAGGAAGCTCACCTCAAGTCCAGCGGTACCACCATGGCCGGCCATGAGCCTCGCACTCCTTCGCGGCGGCATTGTTTTTCCCTTGACGGCGGCGGCGTTTTGATTCCTCCAAGGATGGCTCCGGCAAGCTCCTTCCTCCTCCTCCAGCCAAGAACTCTCTCAGAAATTTCGGGGCAGAAGAAGGGGAATGAATGCTAGGGTTTCACAACTTTTTCCTTTTTATACACCGCAGACACGGGTAGGCACACGGCCGTGTTCCTACCCGTGTGCAGGTGACACGGCCGTGTTGCCTGCCGTGTTTATGGCCGTGTTCATCCCCGGGAGATGTTTCTGCCGTGCTGGGGTTGCGGCACACGGGTAGAGACACGGCCGTGTCTCGACCCGTGTCCTCAGCACACGGGTAGGGACACGCCCGTGTCCCAATACCCGTGTATCTCTCTGACTGGTAAGCCTAATTTTATGAGGCACACGGGTATGGACACGGCCGTGTCCATACCCGTGTCAGCCAGAAATGCATTTTGCCTTGTTTTCCTCATTTCCCGTACGTTCGCACCTGTTCCCACACCCCCCATTGGGCTCACCACAGCCCCCTAGACTCAAATACGCAATCAAGGGGCCTAGCGCGAATTGGGACGTTACAAGCCATCCCAAACCTTTTGATCAGCTCATTATCATACTTTGATTGGGATAGGAAATGCCATCAGGTGCCTGCTTGACTTGGAGACCAAGGAAGTAGGAGAGCTCACCCATACTCTCATCTCAAACTTTGAATGCATAAGTTGGAAACCTTTTGCATAGTTTGGGATCAGTAGAACCAAATATAATATCATCTACATATATTTGAACTAACAATATTTTATCATGATGATGTTTAACAAATAAAGTCCTATCTACTATGCCTCTAGAGAATCTATGTTCTAACAAGAAGCTAGTTAGGGTCTCATACCAAGCTCTTGGAGCTTGCTTAAGACCATAAAGGCTTTATACAACCTATAAACAAAAGAAGGTTGAGTTGGAGAGATAAAATCTGGTGGTTGTTCAACATAGACTTCTTCCTTTCAGTTTCTCCATTCAGAAAAGCACTTTTAACATCCATTTGATAGACTTTAAATTTTGAGAAGCAGTATAGGCCAAGAATATCCTGATTGCCTCTAACCTTGCCACTAGAGTAAAGGTCTGATCATAATCAATGCTTCTTCCTACCTATACCCTTGAGCAACAAGCCTAGCCTTGTTCCTTATGATTGCTCCTTGTGCATCCATCTTGTTTGAACCTCCATTTTGTTATAATTAATGGATAGTTCTCTTGTCTTGGGCCAGTTCCCAAACTCTACACCCTCAAATTGGTTGAGCTCCTCTACATTGAAAGGATCCAGTGGGGATCTTGCTCTGCCATCTTGAATGGATTGAGGTTCAACCATGAGATATGAAATAGCATGCCATCAAATCCTGGTGGAGCTAATATCTAGTATGCACACCTGCTGATATATCTCCAATCACTTGAGATACCGGATGATCTCTAAGTATGACTAAATAAGTAGGAGGAGTTGGTTGCTCAACAACTGGTGGAGCTAATTCCTCTTGTGGAAATATTTCAGCTGCTGGGACACTACCAGTTGGCTCACTGATATCTTCATCACTGCCTTAAGCTATTTGTTGATATGATGGTGTCATAACCTCAGGAGAGAGTGTCACAGCATCCAATTTCTCACACAAAGTAGGTACCTACAAGTTCTGACTGGTAGAAGTATTCTTCTCCTTATAAAACATGTTAGTTTCATCAAAGGATACATGTACAGACTCTTTTATTTTCAAGGTAGATTTATTATAGACCCTATAAGCCTTGCTTACTTGGGAATATCCTAGAAAATTCCAATTTCAGACTTGGCTTCAAACTTTCTAGTGTATTTTCTGTTGTTAATATGAATGTAACAAACATAACCAAATACTCTAAAATAGTCTACTTTAGGTTTCTTCCCTTTGAGTAACACATAGGGGGTCTTAGCCTTTAGCTTATGTATTAAACTTCTATTCAGGACATGGTTAGTTGTGCTCACTGCCTCTGCCCAAAAGAAAGGGGCAAGTATGCATCAGCAAGCAATGTACCTGTAGCTTCAATCAGGGTTCTAATTTTTCCTTCAGCTAACCCTATGATGTTGAGGAGTTCTAGGCGCAGAAAAA